>JADMLD010001401.1:2413333-3620000 GCA_017589585.1 Phylloscopus whistleri
TTCCTCAAGAAACCCAATGGCTCTACTGTACTCTTTATTCTTATGGTGGCTGCTGGTGCTCTTGGGTAAATTGTGCAGAGAGAACAGATTTCTTTTCTATTTGATATTTTCTCCTTCATGTTGTCTTCATTCCCATCCCTCAATTTCAAAAGTGCTTTCCCAAATCTTCGTGAGGAACTCGTGTTGCGAGTTCCTCAGACATACTTGTAATAATGATAATTGAGTCTGCCATGGCAGCCTGGCATCACAGGTGTTCTGGCACCAGTAGCCTGGTTATTCAGCCTCTTAGCTGTCAGAGAAAGTGTTCTATTTACAGGGCTATTTGTTTGTTTACAGGACTTTCTCAAAGCATTCTGCTATTTTTAATCATGTCATATAGTTCTTTTCAGAGAGGTTTTTTTTTTTTTTTTGTGTGTGAATGTAACACATTGTTTTAAAGATGTGGACCAAAAAAGCAATAGAGAGTGATCAACTGTTAAAATAGTCACATTTGGGCTTTGCTCTTTTGCATACTTGTACAGAGAAAAATTGGATGTCTTGTGTTTTCAGATGGATAAAGCAACTGCTTGAGTTTGTGATTTGTTCTCATGCTTTGGGAAGAATTTTCCAAAACACATCTCTTCTCTCTAAAGTGGTTAAGGGTGCAGCATCTGCTTCCAAGTGCAGTCCATTTGTATATCTTTGGAGTCAATTCTTGTTGTAAGTTTTTCCATCTTTCCATCTTGGTAGGACCTCAGAAGAGAACAGGGTCAGGATGACCAATCCTCATGCAAAAGTTTGGGAAACTGGCTTGTGTACAAACCTGTCACCTGGTCAAAACAGCATAGAGGAGACCACACTAATTTTAGAAATTGCTTGTTTCAGCAATATGTAATTTCCAGATATTTTTAAAAAATGAGTAGTCCTCCAAATCTCCTTGCATGAAATAGCCTTAGTCTATTGGATCAGTTTTTTGCTAATTTTTCGTGCAATATTCTATATTTTGGCCAGTTTCCAGTAGGTTCCTATTTCACTGGCAACAAATTGCTGCTTTTAATGAAATTAAGTTGGAATACTGATTATCTACACATTCCGCTACAGCTGTCTCTGTAATTTTACAGATCACAAGATGTTGCATTACCATTAGTCTGCTAGGCTGTAACCCAGGAGAAAGGAAACTGTGTTTTAGATGCTTAAATATTCATTGGAGAAGGGACTGGAGACCAGGTAACCTCTGTAACTGTTTTAGTCCAGAGCCTTTCCGGTCAGTGAATATTTAAATGTCATGTAGGAAAGGGAGTATTTTCTGTAGGAGGTCCTGGAAAGGGGTCACCCAAACACTTTAATGTACCCTTAAAAGGTGGAATGAGTTTGGGTCCTGCTGGGCAGAAGAGAGGTCTGGGACCAAGTCTACCATATCCTGAGACTCCTGGATAGCAAAGAGCAGCACAACTGCATAATCTATTTTCCTTCTCTCCTGCGTGGTCTTGGGAGGAATTTGAGTTTCCTTTCCATTTGGTTTTGTCAAAAACACCTGAAATGTGGCTGCTTGTTCCAGTCTGTCTCTTGTTTGATTCTAAGTAGATTTTTTTAAACAAGTTTTGTTTTTCTGCTTATTTGCTTCACCATTGAACTGAGAATTTAGTTATTCTCTTAGTTTTAGTATTAGTCTTTCATGGATTAATGGCATGCAAAAGAAATCTTTCCATCTGTTACCTTCTGTGAGATGAATTATTTGAAGAGAATTTTTTTTCATTATACTGAGAAATAAACTTGTTAGTTTTTTCACTAGGTGAATTAACTCAGGTTAAAAATGAATCTGTAAAATACTGAGCTGTAGGGGTTTGGTAACTTTACAAGTTACTCTAGTAGAGGGATCTGATCCATTCTGGAGAGGGAAAGTAAAGCTCTTGCAGACTGGTAGCCCAAATTGACTTTTAGAGTGTTTTCTTTTTTTAGTACTGTGAGTGGGTGTGAGTTTAGCATGTGCGTTGAGGGGGAAAAGATGGCAAACTGAACTCACCTCTTGGCCAGACTTTAGTTTAAGAAATGAGTTCTGGTTAGACTGCAGGAACCTTTTAATTTATTCATGCACACAGATATATAAAAATTGCATAAGAAGTATATATATTTTTTTACATGTATGTGTATGTAGATACTGTCTTTGGTTTTTGTCACTGAGGCTTGAAGGGCTTTTTTCATGATGTTTCTGCCTAATTGTCATTTCTAAGTCTTGAAACTAGGTCTTTTAAGCAAACAAATGTTTTCCTTGGTTTTCATTATGTTCATTTAGTCATGATTCATTTCAGAGAGAGAAATAAGAGGAACTGGCCTGTACTGTTCTTAAATCCCAGTGGAACTCCTGTTGTTGCTTGTTATGTTTTAACAATATTCCCTAGGTAGGCCTCATTCTAAAATGTGAAGAATCTATGCAATAATAATCATAAAAATAATTTTTACTAGTAATGTCCTTCTTTACAGTCAGTCTGATTTAACATCCTGATTCTGTTTTTCTGAGAGCCACAGCAAATGTGCATAAACAATTTGGATTAGACTGAAAGCATATGTTTATAATGATGATTAAAAACCCAACAAACCCTTGCCTCCAAAACACAGTCCTTTTAGCCTTGGGGAGAATGGCTTTTTAACTATTGTTTGAAGTCTATTGAAGCTATAGCTTTGAAGAGAAGTTGAAATATAAATATTTAAGTTCCCAGGTCATTGATAATTCAATTTAGATTAATTCCTTTCTCTAAGAAAACTATGATTCTTAATGAACATTTTTGTAGCAAATACTCTGTAAAGAGGAACCTACTTTTCAAGCTGCTAATGAAGATGCAAACCTTCTGCTTTGGCCATGGCATAAGAATGTTTGCAAATATTGAGAGTAGGATGCAAAGACTTTATATTCACTTTAGAACCCAGACTGGGATTGGTCTCATTTAAGAATGCCATGGCTTTAGGTTTTTTGTGTAAAAATGATGTGAGCAATGCTGATTCCCTCAAGTCATGCTGCTGTGTCAATATTCAAGAATGACATCAATCTCTGCAAGCATTCAATCAATTTAGTTGGGTTGGTTTTTCTTTTAACACTGTTTCTAATATGGGTTTTGTTGTTACTATGGTGTTTTTTTTCTTCCCCCCTCTCCCCCCCAAGGAAATAGAGCTGTTTTTCATAGTCTGAGATGTTAATTATTTCTACTTGCTAAAGACCTGGAGTAGCTTGCAGCCATTAACAGCTCTAGAAAATTTTACATTTTATGTGAAAATTTCTTTTTTTTTTCCCTTCTTTTTTCCTCTTGATCCTTTAGTTGTTAAAATAGTTGTTATATGTATATTGAAAGAAATTATCAATGCTTTGTACAATCTACTGCCCATTTCTAAAGCATTTCATCAGTGCAGGCTTGCTTTGGTGTAGTATTTGTCTTTTATCACTATATCTGTGACTAAGTCAGTGGTTTGTTGGAGGCCTAAAAGGGAATTGTGTCAGGATTGTAACAAGACTTTAGCTGTGGTTTATACTTTTGATACTGTATTATTTCTTTTTTTCCTCTATTTGAGACTATTAAACAAATATGTAATGTCTAAGGCTCTCTTTTGTCATGGTAACTGAAGGGTAAAATCTGCATAGCCCTAATTGTTACCAAAGGGTGCAATGTCCTGTCTGTCCTTTGTCACAGCTGGTCAACAAGATGGAAAAAAGTAAGAGTTGAGTTTTTGGACTTGATAGTTCTGAATAACACTAGCAAAATTTGTAAGCTGAAGTTGTCTGAAAAATAAATCGACACCTACAATATTTACCACTTTGAGTTTTCTTTTTAGCAGAGTGATACTTGAAAGCATAACCCAGAAAATATGGACATGGCATGTGATGCATGTTTCCCCTTTACTTTAAGAAGTGGAATGAATTGAAAATTTTTTTTCTTCATGTTTTTGCATCTAAGTGCATGTAATGACCTGGTGATCTTTTCTTTTTTTGTTTTCCCTAGGTATACGAAGCTTGGCTATGCAGGAAATACAGAACCTCAGTTCATTATCCCATCATGTGAGTTGATATTTTTTTTTTTGTCCCTCCAAATTGTAATATCCACTGCTGTCACTGAGCACTTTCAGGATTAAATGACGTGCTTCCAACTCCCAGCTCAGCCGTTGTAGTCCCGTGTCCATCTGGGAAGTGATATTCATCGTGTTAGCATCTTTGGCTGGAGTGTAGCTAAACAGAGCTCCTTGTTTGCAGTTAGCTAGGACTGTTGCTCATTAAACCAGCTCTTGGTTGCTATGACAAAGATGAAGAGAACTCCAGTCCAATTTCCTTTTTATCTCCATTATTTTTCTGCCAGGACTCTTGAGTAGACAGAATGCAATTTACCTCCTGTCTACCTGACACCATGGTTACAGCCTGGATAATCTGGGGAAGGCTCCCAATCAAATTAAGTACTGAAGTGCAGGTGGTGTCTGCCTTA
This sequence comes from Phylloscopus whistleri, assembly GCA_017589585.1. Lineage (NCBI taxonomy): Eukaryota > Metazoa > Chordata > Aves > Passeriformes > Phylloscopidae > Phylloscopus > Phylloscopus whistleri. The sequence goes on from JADMLD010001401.1 coordinate 2,417,776, forward strand.
TTTACATTGTCTGGGACTGTAGACAGTTTAATATTCAAAAAAGTTGTTCCTTTTAGAAAATGTTCCTTTTGGGTGTGTATTTACCAATTAAAACGTTCTTGCACGTTTAACATGCTTTTGTTGAACAGATTTACTCTTTGATTTTTTTTTTTTGTGTGTTGTTGAAAATGTTACACTTTTCTGGTGTTCTTGATTTTAATTGACATCTTAATAGTTTCTCTGAAATGCTGTATATATATTTATAAATAGTGCCACTGACTATGTATTTACATGTATAATGGCATCTGGTACCTCCATTTATGTTAAACACTGCTTTTTACTTTTTGTAAACTTTGCCAATGAATTACTGATTAATGCATCTAGAGTACTTTGTAGCTACTCCTGGTAGAAAGTATAAAGATAAGGAAATTATAAAGGTAATTGGTGGCCAAGGAAGTGAAGGGGACACGTGTTCTTCACCAGGTGTAGCTGCAGAACTGCTTACAGTCTCACTATTTCAAGTATTGTAAAATTTGAAACCTAAACCACTGGTAAAGATTTAAATGTCTTATGTTAAAGAAATGGGATAGCAGGGATTTCCTCTAAATTTGCTATAAATTCTGTTTTATACAGCTATAAATCTGTTGGGGGGTAGATGTTTTTCCAGAAGAATTGTTTGCCTGTGAGTCATATTTTGATGCTAGTAGTATTTGGTGTGTTTGTGGATGATGCCTGCCTACTCTGCATTTTCTGCTATATGTTATTTAGATCCTAATTATGACCTATTAAAAGGAAACTATATAAATAAGGTTACGTTTTAGCAGTACTTCATTCCATTTTTATTTTTAGCTTGCCCCAGATTTGATTTTTGCTGTCTCATCTTCTTGCCTACAGCAGCCATCATCTAATAATTTTAGTGATAGTTGCAGGCTGCTAATGGGAAGCATAAGTGTCTCCAAAGATTTCTCTGTAGCACTGCAAATTGATTTCTCCCCTCCCTCTTTCTCATCAACCAGGATGACGACTCCAATACTTATTTTTGAGTACACAGTTTATTTTCTTCTTCTCCTGTGCTCTTCCTCTTTATTCTAGAGGTAAAACTCAGAAAATCACGTTGCTTACTGGAATGCTGCATTTGTGGAGGTTTACTGACTCCTGTGGTCTGTAACAAAATGCATTTTCAATATTTTCTGAGAATTATTATGTACAATAATGAGGGATGGGTGACCAGAATCCTGCAGGATGCAGTGAGAGTGAACTCGGCTCTATTTGCTTGTCAGTAGATCACTTAGATGATTTCTACTTTTTATATCCCAATTTTTATTTCTGGAAAAGAATCCTTAAGTAAATAAATATTCATCACTTGGTATTTAGCTGTTTTTAATTTTGTTTTGATTTGTTTTTTGGGTTTATTTTAAGGTATTGCAATCCGAGAGTCGGCCAAAGTGGGGGACCAGGCTCAGAGGAGGGTAATGAAAGGTGTTGATGATTTGGACTTCTTCATAGGAGATGAAGCCATAGATAAACCTACCTATGCTACAAAGGTGAGCATTCAGGAGACTTAGACAGCCTTTCCCAAGTCTCTCATTTTTGTGATAAAATGTTCTAGGATTTCTGTATAGCCATTCAAAACACGTTTGCTTTTTTGTGAAGTATTTTTATTTTTTAAAAACTGCATGGTTTGGTTCATGGCTTTACCCTTTTTTAGATATCTGTTTTACTAGTGCTGTCTTGTGTGCTTGGTGTTTGTGTAAATATTCATTGATACAGTGCAGCTGTTCAGTTTTCAAAATTCTGAGCTATTAAAATAGTCATATACACTGAATATTTAAATTCTTGCTAAAAGTGTACCCTTTTAACATGGCACACGAACTGGGAAATGTGTTGGATACTTTTGCTTCAGGGAATGTCACAATTGTTTTGTGAAGGGCTGTCTTCAATGCAGCTTTTCTGTGAATCATATTTTCCATACCCTAGTAAAGGACTTCTTGTACTTACAAAGTGTTACTGGCTTATGAACTATGTGGAAAAATATCATATTTTATACATCCTTCTGTGTTACTTAAATGTCAGCTGTGTTCTTAACATTGAACAAAATGTAAACATCATCTCTGCCAGAAATTTTCGTTGAAAAATATATAGCCTATATGGTTTTTATTTCTTTTTTTAATATGGAAAGATATATTGAAGCCAAGTATGATTCTCAACTTCATAAGTGATAAAATTTATACAAAAAGAGGTTAAAACACAGTTCTGCAACGGACTAATAGGAACAGAGTCTGGATTCTGGCTGCTAGTCCTGCAAGGTAGAATTGGGCTTGGAAGTACCTGGGAGCAGCAAGTAACTTTGAATTGTGCCTCTGAATTCAAGTCAGGATGGAGGGTTTGATAAGATATCTGTGAGATGAGGTGTCAGACCGTTCCTGTTGCTGGCTTTATTTGTCCTTGCATGATCCAGTGGTGACAAATTTTGCTGTTGCAGTGGCCTATCCGACATGGGATTGTTGAGGACTGGGACCTCATGGAGAGGTTCATGGAGCAGGTCATTTTTAAGTACCTTCGAGCTGAGCCTGAGGATCACTATTTTTTAATGGTGAGTTCTATGAGGGCTGGTAAGGAAATAGTTTTGTAAGAGGAAAATCAAATACAATTCCAAGCACAAGTAGCTCTGCTTCAGCTTTTTACTCTGTATGTCTTACTTCTCTAGCAATGACAGGGTTTGGATTGGGAGGAGAAAACTGATTTTAAAGCTGCATTACAACTATATTCTGTTAATTTTATGATGCAGGCTACTGCAGGTCAGCTATTGTTTTTGAAAAGCTTCAAACACTGTTTAAATTCTGTTTGTAATTTTTTGAGAGCAGTGAGGATTTTTAAAGTTTGATTACCATACCAAGCTAATCAAGGCAGGATCCTATCGAGGTGCTTCTTCAAAACTCTTTGTTTTTGCAGACAGAGCCTCCACTGAACACACCAGAAAACAGAGAATATCTTGCAGAAATCATGTTTGAATCATTTAACATCCCAGGACTTTACATTGCTGTGCAGGTGAACAAAGCGAATGTCTGTCTTCTAAAGTACAAAATAACTGCAGTGCTTTGGTCTTTCGTAGGCACGTGTCTAAAATGTTTGAAACAGTGCTTTTAGAGAGTGTAAATTAGAGCACTCTGCCTGCTTCTAAATATAAACTCTGTGTGCTGTAGGCAGTGTTGGCCTTAGCTGCCTCCTGGACGTCACGGCAGGTTGGGGAGCGGACTCTGACTGGGATTGTCATCGACAGCGGCGATGGAGTGACCCATGTAATCCCCGTGGTAAGCAGCAGGATGCACTTGGAAATCAGCAGTACTTTGAACAGGGTTTTGTTTATTATGAATTTAAATAAGAAGCTGCAAATGAAACCTTATTTTTAAATTTTTAGGGTTGCTTGGGTCTTCTTTCCTTGCAAAAGTTTGTTTCATTATGTGTTAATTTAGCTTGCAGACTACAGGAAGGTCACAGTAAGGAACCATCAACCCAGCTTTTAAAAGGCTATTTCTGTGTAAAACCTTACTTTCCATTACTCAGTTCTCTTAAATATCAGTGATTATCATGGGATTATGTCTCCTGCGTGCCAACAGTGTCTGACAAGAAATGTCCTAACTTTTTTGACACCCTGTATTTTGACTGTTCAATGTATCTGGTAATGTTTGCTTTTTATGTGATTTATTGTATTTTAGTGTTTTCATGCTGCTTATTTGGAAACAACTACAAATTTATATAAGTACCTGTTCTTATACATGATCAATCTCATCAGTTAAGTTATGTGAGGATGTTAAAAATACAGAGTTATCTGTGCATACTGACATCCATTGATGTCTTTTTGTGTATTTTTGAACCATATTGTGTCCTTGAATGATCAGGTATATTAGAAATGAAAATCTGATTCCTTTTAACTTCATCTTGCATTTTGGTGTTAACTTGATCTTCTCAGTGTTTTGTCATATGGGCAATGCTGAGAACAAACAGCATTTACTGCATGAAACTCTGAAAAGTGTAAAAAAAAGCAACAGAAGAAATAATGTGGCTCAGCAATACCAGTGTTTTCAGTAAATGCATCCTAAAAAAAATCAGCAAGTAGATCTCTTATTTTTGTTGTGCTTATTGTAAGATCCTACTTCTGCTGGCGTTTTCTATTCCTATTTGATCTTTCTTGCCTGAGAAATTTAATTTTATACTTTTTTCTATTAAATTTTCGCTCTCAAACAGAACACAGTTGGTTTATTTATATTGCATTTGCTTTTCTGATGATGCCTTAAAGGAACCATTGGATCTGACTAATGTGTAAAAGACTGTTTATCACTTGTGTATCTGTTGGATAGTCAATATCTGTTTATATGTGGTAATCAAGGTCTTTAAATAAAAATGACTCCCACTTTGTAGTGGGATGTACATTTTTAGAGTCATTTTACAGTTTCAAGATTTTACTTTTAATAGAAAATCAGATTATTATAAAAATGAATTATTGATACACAGTACAGTAAGTTTTCCCCTTAAATATGTCTTTTCCTCTCCTCCTACATAGGCAGAAGGCTATGTAATTGGAAGTTGCATCAAACATATTCCTATTGCAGGTAGAGATATTACTTACTTTATTCAGCAGCTTCTAAGGGAAAGGGAGGTAGGAATTCCTCCTGAACAATCTCTGGAGACAGCAAAAGCCATAAAGGTACACCCTCCTCTATCTTTTAATAAATACATAATAAATCTCTGTGAGCTAATTTTTTGGCTCTAGCAAGTTGCCAGTGCCTCTCTTAAAAATGGAATTGTAGGCAGTGTATTATAATTACACCAGCTTCTGGTGGTTTATCCAATCAAGAGTGGGGGAGGGAGAAAGAGGAAGAAAATATTCGTGCTAGACTGTTTGGAGTGAGTGTGTTCCGCAGATTAAATCAGCATTTAAACTTTGGAGTTGTTTAAAATTTACTTTGTAATAATAATAAAAAAATTTAAAAAAGAAAAAGAAAAATTAAAAAAAAAAAAGTGGGGTGATTGTGTGGGCCCGCTCTTGCAGTGAAAGCTTGCCCTCGAAATTCTGTGTTGTCACAGACCTACTGTTTTCATTTTGAGAGAAGCAGATGTAGCTGAGTCAGCGTGTGCAGCCTTGGGCCTCGTGCCTTGTGGGGCTGAGGCTTCAGTAGTGATGTGGGTGAGAAAGCCCCTTGAACAGGTCCCATCTGTAAAACTGCTTACATTTCTGTTTTCTGACTGTGTTGTGCTTCAATTCAGTGATGTGCTGATTGTTTCAGCTATTTTAACACCTGCTGTTTCTTACCAGGAGAAATACTGTTACATTTGCCCCGACATAGTGAAGGAGTTTGCCAAGTACGACGGAGACTCTCGCAAGTGGATCAAACAGTACACGGGCATCAACGCCATCAACAAAACCAAGTTTGTTATAGATGTTGGCTACGAGAGGTTCCTGGGGCCCGAAATCTTCTTCCATCCCGAGGTAAGAGCAGGGAATAGCTGTGTTCAGTTGTGCCATTCCCGGTGCCTGGGCGCCATCCCGTGGCAGTGAGGGGCCAGCGAGCCTCCTGAACACAAGCCAGGTGCACTCACAGGTAACTTCAACACAGCAAAAACGTGTTTCTCTGATGCCCAGTCTAACATTTAAAACGTCTTGTTCTGTTCCTTTAAGGGCAATCTGAACTTGGGAAGAAATTGTTTGAATTCAGTTTTTGTATGGTATTTTCTCCTCTTTCAGCCTCAGTTTAAGCACCTCTGCCTTTACACTTTGTATTTGTATGTTGCTAATCCCTTCGGTCACTACTAAGCATGGCATTAATGGTATTCTAAATATTGGATTCAGGCTTTTGATACTCAGGCAATTTGTAAGGCATGGATAATAAATTTATCCTTGAAGGAAGTCTATTGGAATTTCTCTTGGTTTGGTTATAAGTAGTATGTACAATTCTGGGAAAGATTACTGTACCTCATCTGTCTGATTTTTGGTAGTTCAGTTTGAGTGAGTTTCAGGATATTGTTGAGGGGAAGTAGTCAGGTTTTAGTACAGGTCCTCTCCATTCCTGCACACTTGGTTGAACTTATGCAGGCACTCGTAGTCTGTAATACTGTTAAAACTTCCATTAAAATCCACATCAACACTGGTGAAGTTTCCTTTTTTCTTTCTTGGAAGAATATTAAAAAACTTCTCCATGTCACCTTTTGTCTGAATTCCAGCTTTGATCTTCTGTGGTCAGTTTGCAGCCATCTGATCTTCTGCCAGTATTAAATCTCTGGGCTAAATAGTTTTTCTTCCCTGCTGTTTACCAATGTGATTTAACAGAGAAGCATTGAATCCCACGTCAGACATAATTTTAAGAGCTCCTCTTTCCATAGTTTCTAAAAAGACTGTTGGGAACAGGATAAAGGACCAATTTCCATTTTTTTAATTTCTTGGTAGTTTCTTGACTCTATATTGAAAAAACCACCCAAACCTGAACTGACTTCCTAGACAAGAAAAACATAATAGATGATGTGTACTGCATCCAAAGAGAATTTCTTGTTGTGTTTCATTAACTCCTCACTTGAAAGGGTAACAGCTTAGCTAGGTAAAAGCTGCCTTTGTGATGTTTTCCTATTTTCAGTTTACAGAACTTGTTCTGAAGTCTTTAATATTCCTGAAGTTAAGTCTTGGGGTTGTGGCTATCCAGATTATTTCTCTACTTTTTAAGTTAGATATTTCATTTGCTTTTCTCCAACCATATCATATTGGCTGTCAGACTGCAGTTTTACATTTGGTTCTCTTGTCCCTGTTCTGGGATGTTGTTATACCCTACCTCTCATTTCTTCTCATTCCTTTTCCCTGCTTTTTTATCAATATCTTTATGGAGAGCTCAGGAGTTTTCAGGCTGTAGTTCATTCAGATGAAAACTCTGTGTGCAGCAGCTTCTCTTTTGATTTATGTGGCTTCATGTTTTTGCTTCTTGCATGATTAATTCTTACTGTGGAAGTTAGCTTGAATTCTTGAGGAGTGCCCCCATCATTCTTAGGGCTCCTGAGCTCCAAGCCAACTTCCTTTGCTAATTTTCTCTTCAGTTCAGTGAATACTTGTTATGTTTGACTGTTGTTGTTTATTCATGTAGATACCACATCTTGTTTTGAATGTAAATCCCACATACTTCTGCACAAAACCTTATAATATATCCAGAATAATACTTTATTATGTATTGGTAATTAATCTAATTTTTCAGAGTTTAACCTCTGAGAAGAAAAAAAAAATCATGGGCTATTACTGGTTCTTTTCTTTAAAGCTTATGTTAAGTTTTAAGTGGAAAATTTCCACTAGACTGTTTTCTAGCATTAGCAACTTTTACCTCTCTAGTTTTATAAATGCAGAAATTTAGATTTACACTGTGTGCATGTTTGCATTAATGACGGCTTTCACTCAAAACCTTAGGCTATTTATACTTTTTTGAACACTAGATATTTCTTGGGCTTGGGAAAAAGAAAATCTGACTTTTTGGTGGGAATTTAACTGAATTAGTTTAGTAGCATTAAAATCTTTTTGCAGGGAAACATTCTGATTTGCACACTGGTGTTTTTAATCTCCCTTGAAAGGAAAGGCAGGACCACAGTGCATGGTAACAGTGTATGTAATATTGCAGGAGAACTCAAACTCATCTTGCAGGCAATAAAAGTGCATAGTGCATAAATTGTAAACAGTGAATTTCTAACTAAGGAAGAGAATCTGAGTTTCTCAGCAGAAAAAAAGATTCTCATTTCCCCTGCAGAGGAGTGTTTGTTTTAATGTAGAGTAAGTGGTGAGCAAGACTTGAAACTCCTACTTGTCCCCTATTGTATAGCCTCTCCACAGTCTTATTTCTGCCTTTTTATTTCTCTGTTCCTTGGATGAAAAATCTAATTTCTGTTCTGTTTCATTTTAGTTTGCTAACCCTGATTTCATGGAATCCATTTCGGATGTGGTTGATGAAGTTATTCAGAACTGTCCCATTGATGTCCGGCGTCCATTATATAAGGTAGGACCTTTCTCTGGTGAGATTCATGTGATTGATTTAAAGCCCAAATATCAGCATCATGGCTACCTCTTCCTCCACAATGAGAAATGTGAGCTTTGGATAGAAATTAAACAAAGTGCCACCTCTGAATGCCAGTAGATACTCGCTGGTTTTTAGTTTTGAAAGAAAAGTTTCCGTAGAGGCTTGAAACACAGGTAAGTATTGTCCCTGAGGAGCTGTGGCAGAGGGATGTTATTTGTATCTGACATTTTAGTGTGAATTCTGGTGCATGAAGGGCTTTTGGTTTTGCCCATTTTAAGGGTTACACTGTGGTCTTTCCCCTCTCACTAATTTCCTTCCCTTGTTTTAAGTAGTGGTTTCCAACATTTTTTTTCTTAGTCTTGTTTTGTACCTGCCCACTGTCTGCAATTTAGTCAGTACTGCATCTCTTGTAAAGTACATGAAAACTGAAAATATTTTAAGAGAGAACAATTAGGCCAGCTTAAACCTGCTTTATCTCAGGGTGGAGTCCAGAGAGTACTTTCAGTTCCTGATTCTTTAAGGAGTGAAAAGTAAGGTACTGACATTCATAGTCTGTGGCAAGCTCTGTCTGTATTGGCAGCACATCCCACATCCCATGGTTCCCTTTTTTTCTGCTTGTGCAGGAGCAGTACAGTTTTGGAAATAACAGCATAAAGCTGTAGCACACAGAGATTTATCTGCTCATGTAAAAGGTGGTAGTGTTCCTCACCTAGTAGAATGAACATTAAGTTCCAACTAAGTCATGTCTCAGGATAATTTGTAACTATTAAAATTTTACAGTCTGTTCTCCTGGCCTGGTAAACACTCTCTGTAATCTAGAATGAGATGTAGCACTCCAGAGCAGATCTGTGGGGCAGGATAAAAGGGAAGTTGAACTACTTAACAGGCTCATATGTCAGTTCTGCAGTACATGTCTTCAATGACTTCAACCTGAGGTAGCAGAAGGGTTTAGGAACCCCCTAGTCTGTGGTTGTGCTTGGGGTGTCTGCTTTTTATCTGAAAGACCAAAGCTTCCTCAGAGCAACAGATTCTTTGCTTGGTGGGGTAGGGTTTGGTACTGATTAGAAAGTGGTGTTTTAAATTTGAGGTTGTTATTTCTGCCTCATCATAATCAGTAGACAAATAACTTTCCCTTGGCTTGTCACTGATTGAGACTTTGTTTTTCCTTCTTCTGTTTTTCATTATACTTGCTTAATTAAAATAATGTTTCACAATTACCTGTTGAATGTACTGAGAGATGTCAGTAGTTATTAATGGTAATAGTTGCTCTCTTCTTTAAGCAAAGTTGCTCTCTTCTTCTTAAGCTGGTCACTTCAAAGGGACGAGCATCTCTTGTTCTCATTGTTTAAAACAGTGTATGGATGCAGAAATATTCCACTCATACTTTCTCACTTGCCCACAGTGCTGAGTGGTGGCCAGCCAAGGCCCTGTGCTTTGGAGAAGAGTTTCCATCAAATGTATTTGGATTCTTCCTCAGTGTTCCTGCAGAAAATTCCTAAGAGTACCCTTATTGCAGATTTTATGTGGTATCATTGTTCCACAACCCATCTTTTGATGTCCTATGGTATTTCTGAGTTTTATTGCTAGTATCCCTGTTTCCTAATCTGATCAACATCTCTCTCACAAGGCCAGTTATCCTACCTCATGTTGATGTTTGCAGAACCTTGATAAGACTTCTTTAGCCAGATCTGTGACAACCCAGCGTAAAGGGAAGACAGCATCTAAGATTTGTAAATGCTCATTGGTCAAAAGGAATGAAAAAAGTCAGATGGTCTGAAAGTTTTGTTAATAAATTACACACTTGGCATGGAAATTGGTCTGTTAGTCTCTGATCTACTACTGTCTAAGCACACAGCAGTAGGTTTTGGGTAAAGGGGTAGGGTGAAAGGGAAGAGAGGAATTAAAGAGGGAGAGATGAATTAAAGAAAGAAAAAGAGAAAAAGGGAGGCCCAGTCCTGGTTTCAGTGTTGGTCCAGCTACATCAATCTGGCCAGTGACATTGATGTCCGGCGTCCATTATATAAGGTAGGACCTTTCTCTGGTGAGATTCATGTGATTGATTTAAAGCCCAAATATCAGCATCATGGCTACCTCTTCCTCCACAATGAGAAATGTGAGCTTTGGATAGAAATTAAACAAAGTGCCACCTCTGAATGCCAGTAGATACTCGCTGGTTTTTAGTTTTGAAAGAAAAGTTTCCGTAGAGGCTTGAAACACAGGTAAGTATTGTCCCTGAGGAGTCCTGGGTCCCAGGACCCCTGTCCAGGGTCCTGGGGGCATCCCCTGGCCTTGGGGTGGGGGTACCTTTTTGTGGAGAGGTTTCTCTGCCCCAGGTAAATTAGTTACCATGTGCAGTCTGTTCTTTTAGGCCATTTTGGAAATGGATTGAAGAGATCTGGGGGCTTTTGGTGGTAGTAATCCCACCCTATAGTCCATGCCAACTTCCTCCACTTGTACGGTGTTGTGGTTTGTTCTCCTGGAGAAATGCCCTACATGTGCCTGGCCCCTCTTCTCCAGCCAAATCCTGTTCTTCCTCATGGTGTGTTAATACCAGTAGTCCCTGGTTATTACCAGCAATTCTTGTCTGTTATTACCAACAGTCCTTGGTTGGCTCCAGAGCCCTTTAGTTATTGGTGTTTGAGACATACACACAAGCCCCTTATTTTCTGGGAATTGAGAGCTCAGAAGGGTTTCACTTTGGACTGCTGTTTACAGGACCAGTAGAGAGTGGGCTTTAATCAGAGTACTTTTCCATCCTGGCCACAATTTGAGTTGGTAAGTTTCTTTGAAAGTTTAGTAACAGAAATATTATTTCACTTGAGTTGTTATTTGGGCAAGAAAAAATGTTTTGAAGGCTGTTTGTTAAAAGACAAGTTCTCTCTTAACACCTGTTAGTTCTGGGAACAGACAGTGTTTCTGTTAAGCTCAAGAAGGGCTTAGTCCAAGTGCATTTTGTCAGGGCTGAGGTCTAATGAGCATTTCTCAGATCCCATTCCGGCCTGAAGTAGGGGAGATGCACCCCTAGAAATCCATCCCACAACTGAAGTCAGCTTCTCTGTGCCTCCACAAGATCCCATAACCTGCAGCTGTTTAATACTGAGCACAAACATCCTTTCACACGTGGTGAAACCTTTTTTAATTGTATAATGATTGCCAGCAATGCACTCTCTAATTCCCGTGATTACATCATCTTAATGTGATTGCTTGGAAAAACTGATTTGTATTCTCTAACACAGAGTTGAGAGATCTGGATTGCTTGGGATGAATTGCTTTCTGCTAGAACAGAAAAGATAGGTATGGGTTTGAAACCAGGGACTTGCATTGAAATGTGAAGAATGAGGTGGGGTTTGGTGGGTTTGGTTTGTTGTTTATTTTGGGGGTTTTGTTTGTTTTTGTTTTTGTTAGTATTGTTGGTGGTTTTTTTGGCAAACCCAAAGCTCCAGAAAGCATAATGAAATTTAAAATGAGTGCTGAAATGAAATGAGAAATGAGAGAGGAGAGAATTTTTAGATCTTACCACATGGATGAAACAACTTGGCATCCTGGGTACGTTGATCATTCCTGTGTGTTGAATTCCGCTGAAAAATCACCCATTCTCCATGCAACTAAAATTCCTGCATTTGTGGGGTTCAGTGAGACATTCCATCACCCTTGGTGTTCTCTGGGAAGAATGGTGTATAGTTCATCTAGTTCTATTTTTTTTGAGAATTTCTTAGCTTCTTTTTGTCTTAAAATATTGTTCCACAACCTTTCCTTGTATTTACCTCATAATGATATGAATCCATGGTATAACTGATATCTCAGAAATGGAGAGAAATTACAGGGAGAGTGCAGTAGCATGATGGAGACTGTGATCTGCACAAACCTGAGACCCTTCCCCAGCTTTTAGGTTCCTGTGAGCACACCAGTGAGCTCTGTATAACTACTGCACACCCAGCTTGGATCAGAGATGAGCATCTGCTCTTGTGGTACAGCCCCAGCAGATGCTGGTGTGGAATGTTTTCAGCACTAGTTGGTATTTAAAAGTCTCTTTTCAACCTGAAAGTGCTCTGAAACTTGTCTTAACATTTGTCAGTTAGGACATGAGTTTTTTTGTACTTCATGTCAAAACCCAATCTCATCTTGAATGTAGTTATTATAACTTCAGCAGTGGACAAAGGGCTTTGAAAAGTTTTAAAAACTGCTTGCTATCCTAATAAACAGTATTTTTTGTTAGTCACAGGTTCAGAAACTATCACTCGTGTTCCAAGCTCTACTTCATCTTTCTTTTTCCTTATGCAGAGTCCCTCCCCAGGTACTTCCAGAATTAAGATGAGAACAGTATTAGCAGTTCTGAGGTCCTTGCCTTCTCCCAGTACAGAGGATAGAAGTGTAGGGTCAACTGACTGTCCCAGCAATTGATTTCTTTCAACTTTTCTCTGCTGTGTTTGTATCACAAATATCTGAATGAAGGAATATAAGGTAAATGACATCTGAGGCCAGGTGAATTCTGTCAGAAATACCTCTGAAAGGTCCTAGCCAAGTATGCTTAAGCATTCATGATTCAAATGACAACATCCTTGACCTCAAACTTCTAAGCCAGCTTCTCAAGTTGAAAATTCTGCATGAGGTGGGGGACTGTAGCATATTGGCAAGTGTGGTGTTCTGTTAGAGATGAATTATCCAGGTTTTCCGTGGAAACACAGGTGCATGGAGAGAAGATTTTGACAAATTGGCTCCTTTCCTTAGAGAAGGTGACTTCTTAGCTGAGTGTGCAGCTGTTGTGGACTCAGATTAGTCTCTCTCAAAATGAAAACTTAGTGAAATAGTAAAGTCAAGCTTATTGCTACAATTAAGATTTGGACTGTGCTGCTTGTGTCCGTGTTCACTCAGCAAATTAAACTGCTGAGCTCACAAGAGCCCATCCTCAAACACTGGAGAGGTCCCAGGTGTAGGGATGGTAAAAACCCCCTGACATCACATCTGACTTCAGTTGCTGTTAAATAGGAACACTTGCTGTGAGAGCAGCTCCAGCTGCACAGTGTGGTGGGTAGATGGCACTGTTGGACTGGCTTTGCTGATCTGTGCTCCAGCACCACAGAAATTCCCAGTTACTGACCCAGAGCAGAGTGGGGAGGCTCTGGGGGTGAGGGAGGGGTGGGGAGGCTGCCATGCCTGGCACCATGATGCTGGCACCATGACAGGACATGGGAAAGGAGCAGCATTCCTGCTGAATACTGCTGTATTCCTGCAGTATTTGAATGGAAGCCCCAAAGAGATTAACTCTGTTACTGTAGCACAGGAGTACTGAGGAGAAGCCCTGCTTATTCCTGTCGCAGCTGTAAATAAATTTGTAAGGTTACTCCTGCCTAGTTGGTTTAATAATTGCTCAGTGCATCTGCAGGATTTTCTGGTTCCTTTTGTGTCTGAGGCATATTTCAGCAGAATGGCACTACCATAAGTCATGCTGGAATCTTTTGCTATTACTTGAAATGTGAAATGAATGTTAAATCCATGATTTTAAGGAAAAAGAAATGATTTCTTTATTATTAGAAGTAAATGTATTTTAAAAACAGTGTTTCTCACAATAAATTTACTTCTTTGTGCTATATTTATTGTTCAGTATGAACAATATTTATCCTTATACTTTCTGTACTGTGTTGGCAAATAGTGCCCTGTTTTAACCAAATTAGCAGAGACATGTAGCTTAATTGATTCACTTGCTAATGAAGTCCTTGGCTTCAGCTTATGAACCTTCCTGGTTTTACCCATAATAATTTCTATTAACAGTCATATATTGATCTTGTTACTTGTCTCTGGTGATCTGGTCACGTCATGTTAACTTTAATTTAGGCTGTCAGTTGGAAAGAAGGGAAAAGGAGATGTGTTGTTCTTACTTGCCAGAAAAGCTCCAAGGGGCTGCTTTTCAGTTTGATGCTGCAAAGTCTGATGTGTCCAGCTGAGAGTGTGCTCACACCACAGTGCTGTGTGAAGATGCACAAACCAGTTCAGCACCTTGTGCTTGTTTCTTCAGGAGCTGATTTCACTCTTTGGAATTTTTATGTAAGCTTGATTTAGTCAGAGATTTCTGTTGCAGGAGCTGGGTTGCCTTGTTGGGTAATTTCATATCTCTGCAGTGCTACACTGTGCAGGGGTAATACCAGAAATGGCACAACGAGAAACTCAGTGCCACAGAATTCATGAGAGAAGCAAAAGGTATGCATGAGAAGGGAGAAATTTCTTGCCAGCCCTCTGAGGTGATCTTGATGATCTTAGAGGTCTTTTCTGCCCTCAGTGATTCTGGGATTGGTATCCACTCCCCTGGTCTCCTTCCAGAAATATCCCACTTCCATTTATTTGCTTGTTGTGGTGAACTTTTCCAGGTGTGTGGAAGGGCTTCCTCCCCCTCTGCTAAGGGAAAACATTCTTTGGAAACAACTTAAATGTTCAGCCAGTTAGCTATAAAAGTGGAAACCAGCTGGAGGTTCTTTCCATCAGCAGGTATGATAATTGGTGTTAGCTGAGAAACATGTGGGCTGCTTGGAGGTTTTAAACCAGCTGAAATGTGTTTGAGCAGAGTAAGATCAGAAGAAGACTTCTTTAAAGGAATCAGCTGGAAACAGATACTTAAAGCCTAACTTCTTTGATGTCTTTTTTTCTGGGAGGCCAGAGGATTCCCTGACAGGCTGAAAACCCAAACCTCACTAGTAAGCTTTCTCCACAGGTACATTTAGCATGCTTTATTTTTATGGGTTTTTTTTTTTTTTGTTAAGTAGTTATTAGAATTATGCAGATTTATTCTAGAGAAGGTATTTGAGAGGTCATGGTGGAGGAAGGTGGGAGATGCCCTCTGTTTTATGGGGTTTGTTTTTGGTTTTTTTTTTTTTTTTTTATAATCTGACCATCTTTTCTCACCTTTATTGTGTCCTTTGTAGGTGGTGGGTGTGGTGTTTGAGGGGTTTGGAATGGATATGGATTCTGCTTTCGTTATAAGTGGGGAGTACCTGGCTTCTGACCTGACTTGCTGAGTTGAGAACTTGCTGAAAGCTGTTTGACAAGTCTTCTACTGAAGAGTTAGCCTGGATTTGGTCTGGCACTGACAAGAAGTGCAGTGAGCAGGGGAACTGTAACTGTGTAATCTTCTAAAGTTGATGTCACCTAGTTACTTATATCCAGAATTTTGCTTAGCTTGGCTAGTCCAGATATGTGATAATGAGGTGACACATCTTTTCAACATTTGTACCTTGGTGCTTCTGTTCTCCTTCTATGGGCAGTGTTATTGTTGGATTGATTTCAGTGTGTAGAAGTACTTGAATAATCATAATTTGAAGAAGATGTAACTTCTTAGTCTCTAACCCTGGAATGGTAACTAGGTGGAAAGAGCCTCCCAGTGATGCTGCTAACTCTGTAGTTACATGAATTGTTCTTGGATGTATTCGAAAAATTATTCTTGGGTTTATTCTGGAATCTATTTTTAGTGATAGCAGTGTCCACTTTATGGTGTATGCTTGAAGTTTAATTTGCTTTGAATAGAATTATTGCTTTCCCGTTCTTCGCCAACTTCATTATCTCCAGGTAATATTTTCTGATGGCATCTTTTTAATTGCTATTTCATCACTCAGGTTGGTTGTTGTCTTTTTTTGCCCATTAGCAATTTCAGTTTTTCTAAGTGGAGTGCATGACCACTTTGATGCAGGGGGAGAGATGTTCTTGTGTATGGGGAGGGTAGGGGGAATCCTCCCTCCTGCTTTAACTTTAGGATCAGCTGTGATTTCTGTCTCCTTTCGTCTTCTCTGTCCTCCTTTTTTCCTTTTGGAAATGTTTCAGTAATGCTATGGGGACTTGTGCTTTTTTCTTTAAAGCACACCTGCCTTGTTATGAATTCTTTTATACTGTAGATAATCTGAAGCTGTGAAGAAATGAGTTTTTCCTACTGTAATGGTTTTTATGATGTGCAGGGATTTTTTTCTCATGCATAAACAAACAGCTTTCTTCTCACTTTACAAGGTACAAACAAGATTTCCCTGGTTATCTGTTGCTTAAAATCCAAGCACTTCTGCACCCTGCAATTGTAAACGCTTATTAGGCATGTCTTTGACTCTTCAGATCCACGTGCAGGATGAAAACAGTGGGTCAGGGATTCTTTCATTATGTGCACAGTTCTGGTCTGCAATGTTAAAAATTGTTACTGAGAGATAATTCTTGGACCTATGTACAACAAACTGATCCACGTTCCTTGTGGACATGTGTCAAAGGCATGTTGAGTGATTTTAGCACAGTGCAAAGGCACATGTGCAGTTTTGTTACACTGAGTTCTCTTTTCTGATGGTGAATTGCATTTTTTTGCTGCTACTGATGCTGTTCTAGGGGTCCTGTTTTGGATCCTCCACCTTTGAAATGACTTCTGCATTAGTCTAGATGCTGCAACCTTATCAGAATTAGGGATGGGAAATTATAAAATGTCTGTTTAGAATCCAGGTACAAGTCCAGGCTGAGAGGCATTTGATTCTGCCCTGAAAACTAATACCAGACAAGCAAGGGAAGAGGCATCATGCCTTCCTCTGTGCTGCAGTTCCCTGTGAAGGTGTGATGCCTTTTTGAAGAACTCTGGAAATTAAAAAAAGAAAATTGAGTTCTAGATAATTTTGTAGCTTTTGTAGCTATGTAATATGATAAAGACTTGAGCCTTATTTAGTGTCAGAGCTAACACTGCTTGCCGTCAACATCCCCAGAGAAACTTCTTAATGTAGTGTCTTATTTCTGCTGCTCTGTGTATGCAGGGTACTAGCTCATGGTTTTAATGGAATTCCTTTTTTGTAATAACCCATTCTATGTAAATTTAAAGGAGAAAAGTACTTAAAGGAGAAAAGTGGGGGAGCCATGAACTTCCTGTGAATTGTGGGGTGCTTAAGATGTTCTACCTTACCTTGTCAGCTTCCTAATGATGCTGAGATTCAGATAGTCACATCTGCAGCGTTGGCTGTTGGGAAATGTGCTTGAAGATGGATTTACAGAGTGTATCTTTAATTTCTGCCCAGAATGTGGTGCTCTCAGGAGGATCCACGATGTTCAGGGACTTTGGACGACGACTGCAAAGGGATTTGAAGAGAGTGGTGGATGCAAGACTGCGGCTTAGTGAGGAGCTCAGTGGTGGTCGGATAAAAGTAAGTGAGCATTTGAGGTGCATTAATTACATGACTAGTGACAGAAATGAAGTTCAAAGTTTTCACCTCACTAGTAAAAACACACTGTAAAGTCAGTAGTATATGTTCATGTGTTGTTAAAAGCCCTGGTAGCCTTGCAGTGTGTGACATATCTTTGTAGGAATTTTAAAATTGCTGTGAGCAGTTCTGGTTTTCCTCCTAGGAGATGTGTAAGCAGTAGGCAAGAGGGATTTAACTTTGTGTCCTTTATCATAGTTATCATGAAGAGTTTTATGACTTGGTCTCCTAGGGGGAGCATATCTGAGGAATAAGTGTTGTAGTGATGTGAGTGGAGGGTCAAAGGTGTTTTGACCATGTTAAGTTTGAAAAGCAACTAAATATGAACTGTTTTCCTTAGCCCAAACCAGTGGAAGTTCAAGTGATAACACATCACATGCAGCGTTACGCAGTTTGGTTTGGAGGTTCCATGCTGGCTTCAACAGTAAGTCTTCATCAAAGTTGCTCTTAATTTTTATTGCATGTTGAATTCTGGGTGTATTTGGTCTGAGTACTAAGTTTTAAACTTTTTCATTGCGACAGCCTAAACTGTGTCACATTCTGGAATCCTTACCCAAGTTTTATCTCAGTAAAATTAGTACAGGGCGAATGGGAGCTTTGCTCAAGTAAGGATATCATGAGTTGATGTAATTCTGAAGTAGTTTTGATATGATAGTTCCAATATAGTGCCTTTATTCTTTAAATCAACACTAGAGATTAGTTAGTACTTCAGGAATATAGAATCCAAATCAATGGTCTTAAATGCCAGAGAGAAACATATACAGGAAAATGGGAGCAATTTCTGTCTGCCAAATCGGATTTCTTACTGCTGTATTTAAAAGCAGTCTTATGACCAGACAAACTTCCCTTGATTAGTTGTATTCAAATCCTAATATTTCTCATTTTATTATATTTCAAAATGTAATACAATGTCGTAAAGCTGCAATCTACAGAAATGCCAAGATGTTACTGATTTGTTGTTTTTTCTGCTTATGTCCTTATGCTTTTGGGGGGATTTGTTTTGTATTTTTATAGCCAGAGTTTTTCCAAGTATGTCACACCAAGAAGGACTATGAAGAGTATGGCCCTAGTATTTGTCGTCATAATCCCGTTTTTGGAGTCATGTCATAATGCTCATCCAATGGAAATAAGATCTCTGATACCCTGCTGGTGAAGAAACTCGTGCAGTGCAGAGGAAGGCAGCAGATACTGTAAATACTGGAGCAAGATATGGTTAACTCTGAGGCATTTGGATCACCATTGTGCACTAAAGCACAGCTTACAGCCCCAAGTCATTTCAGTACGAGCCATTTCTCTGCTGACTGCTCAGAGCCTTTCCTTCTTTCTTCCTAAATGTGAGGTAATTGAAAATAGGTAAGTCTCGGTTTAGGAGGTTGTGCAAATACTACTGAAACTGCATCTAGAAGAATAAGGCAGTGTTTTACTGCTTGTGGAAAGATCTAAACCTTTCCCACTCGTGCCCTGAGTTTGCAATCAAACCTTTAGCAATGGAGCACTAAATACCACATTGCCTTTAGGGGAGTTGGAATGGATACAGGTACCTACCCAAGTGGAATAGATTGCAGGATTGGGACAGTACTTTGTAAATGTAGGTTTTCATACCATTTTGTATTTTATGACATTGGTAGGGTGAATTGATGACTAGTTCTAAGCACAAACAGCTGTCAATGTCATGGAATGGTGTTATGCATTTCCAGGTGTGAGGCATGTATTGGAGTAGTGCTGGTATATTTTTTGGGGAAAAAATAAGCCATGTATGATAGAAACTGATGTGTTCATGTTTGGATGATACAAAGTGACTTACAGTATTGTACGAAGTTTATTATAGCCACTGTTCCTTTGTTTTGAATTTTCTGAAACTGTTTTTTAGGAGATGATGTTTTGTTTTGCTGTTGGTGAGTGGTGGATGACACACAGGCCTTGCACCAGTGAAATAAAAGCTGTTAACATCTTTATGAATGTTTGTGGTAGTCCTGATTTACTCCCCCACTTCATCTCACAAGGTTGGCTTTGCATCTGTATGTCAGTCTATGACCTTTTTTCTAGGTACTGCCTCTAAGACAATACCTTAACACCCAGTGTGTGTGCTCTGACAAAAGTGACAAATCCTTAGGTGCAGATGTCTGACATGGTCACTTGGCCTTCAAAAGTAGCATAACTACATTCTGAGGACAAGTCATCTCATCCTAGTATGTATGCATCTAAAGGAAGTTGGTTCATTCATCCTTTGGCAGTGCTTTTTCCATTCAGTTAATAAAATTCTGTGATATGATGCACATTGCATCTAATTCTTAAAGGCTCAAAGTTTGAGAAAAAACAAACAATCAAACAAAAAACCATCCTGATCCATCCTGATTTTGCTCTCTGGGCACTGTTGGTGGAACACACTGAGGCAGTGTGGCTGAGGGAGCTGAGGAGGGGCTGCTGCACTTCCATGCACTACCCCCGAGAAAAATGCTGAAGGATGCTGCTCTACTGCTTTGGCTTCCAAACAACCTGAGAATTTTTACCTTGATGGTGTTTAAATGAACAGCCTGTGTGATCCTGCTTGTGTGTTCACAGCTTGGGTCTCACTGTGCCAACCTGCTGTACTTCCTGCCTGTTTTTATGGAAGATTAACTCCTGTGAGCTGCAGCTTTCTGTGGTGCAAGGTAAGGGTGAGCTGGCACAGCTGTTCCCATGTGCCCAGAGCATGCTGTGATCTCACAGCACAGAGCTCTCAGCAGCTTTCTCAGCTGTGCCAGCACTTGTCACATTGTTCAGTAAGGAGGTTTTGTCCATTCTAAGCAGTGCTTGTAGAAGTGGCATTTGTGCCTTGCAGCTCTCTCCTGCTGGGCAGGTGAGAGGTTCTGGAGGAGCCTGAGGACCCATCTGCTGCCTTCAGCTATTGCTGAAGTAGAGGTCAAGCTAAATCAGGACATGTGGATTATTTTTCAACTTTCCGTCGGGTGAAATTGGGAAGAAGGAGGATTTGGTAACTCTTCTAAGGGTTTAAATGAGATTTTACAGTTTTATCAATGTATTACAATAAAATCCTGTCATACTGGGGAGAGGCATGGGGTTCATATAAGTATCTGTAAATAAACAGGCTTCCTGTCACCTCTTCTACTTTTCTAGTGCTATTTCTCTTTAAATCCTCTTAAGTTCAGCTGGTGAATATAACAAGGTTATATTAGTAATTGTTTCTTACTTAGGCCTAGTTTGAGGTTGGGTGCTGCTTTGGTTCTGGTTCCAGGAACCTGTTACATCATCCCAATTGCTTAGACTATTCTAAAATTAAAGGCTTTATATTTCCCAACAGCCACAGTGTCTTGTGTTATTAATGAATATATGAAAAATCATGAAGCAATTTCTCCCTCATTTTCAATTTATCTTCCAGTTTAATCCAGGCAAGGAGGTGACAGAGCTGCCAGTCAGGGGAGGTGTTTCTCTGCATAGGAAACAAAGTGAGTGGATGTGGATTTGAAAAGTCAGTAAATAGAGGGTATTTATGAGAATGATATCTTGAGTTTCTAGCGCACTTAAAGAAGTGGTGTCCTATCAGTGTTTCTATCAGTAAGTAAAGGAGCACAGTGGTTTAACTTGGGAGCCTGTGTTCCTCTCAAGCAAATTTTTAGCAGTTTGCTGTGCTATTGTTGTTTTTTTGTTTTTTTGTTTTTTTTTTTTCCAGCATCCTGTGGGGTAATGACAAGATTTGCAGCCACTTTTATAAAGGGAAAATTGTTCACTGCCTTTGACAGGTGGTATGAAGGAGAAATATATTTTTAATGTAAACCTGTATTGCTTGTAATTCTATTGCTGCTGGTAATCTGCAGTTGGATGCAGGGTGCAGTTGGGTTAGTTGCAATAAGAATTAGTTAAAAAGCATTTGGAGATGTGTTGCTGAGGTGGTGGGCACCTCCCACAGAGGAGCATGGAACTGCCAGCTGGGTATGTGCTGTCTGGTGTGTATGGTCTGTTGTGGTTTCACTCCATTTTGGTCTGGGTCAGCATCTACTGCGGTGAAAGTCCTCGTAACTTCTTCCAAAGAACTGCTAGAAATCTATTTCTGCCCTTTTCTTGGTGGTCGAATGATGCAACTGGCAATTTATGATGTATTTTTTTCAATAGTTCTGACTTGTGCTTCTAGCCAGGTACTCATGGACACCAACTAGTGATGCAACAAATCTGCAGAGTGAGAGCAGAAATCCTGGTGTTTCTAGGTGTCTGTTCTGATGTTTATTAATTGTTCCTTGTTTAGCAGCCTGCATCCCTGGCTCTGCTCTTGCTGTGGCTCTTGCACAACTTCTCAGCACAGTTGCTTGTGTAGTTGTGTGCTCTGTGTGTAATGCATTAGATGATATTGGCAATTAAAGGATTACAGCCAGGATCTAATTATGGCCCTGTGGAATAAAGTTTTCAAATTATTCTGCTGCAGTCTATAATTACACTGTGTGTGCCCTGGTGCCAAGGATTAATAGGGGGATTACAGGCTATTTTCCTGTAACATGCAGTTCGTGGATATGCTGTTCACAACTCACTGACTTTAAGGAGCTGGTGACCTCTCATGGGGAATATTATTAAAGGATACAGTCCAGGAGAATGTTTTGTGTTATGTTTGTTTCCTTTCCTAACCCTGAGTTTATCATGCGGGGACTGGTCAGAGTAGCTCAGATCTTGAGTAGACAACCCTGAAATTGAAGTATTAAGGAAGTGAAAGCAGACAAGCTTCAGTAGCCAACCCTGCACTGTTAAACTCACTCCTCTTTTGCACTCTTCCTTCACACCTCAGCAAAAAGCTGTGGATTCCCCATTGCTGTGGAATGGAGAAGAGAGCTTTCATGATATATTGTTACATATTACACAAATTGTAGGATATAAACATTTTATTCCTGTATATCTGGAAATGATGTAGTCCTCCTGAAGGAGTGCATGAAGAACCTCTGCAATCAACACTTCTCTGAAGAGCTGCAATTGTTTAGTTGTAATGCAGATAAACCAATGCTGGTGTTACTTGAAATGGATGAGAATGTAACCAAGGACTGTCTTTGGAGTAAGCAGCAGAGTTCTGAACTGTTGTTTGGAGAGCTTAGGCTGATTTCTGCCAAATTACAACACATAAACTAAATGCCATTTAACTTTATGACCTTGGATGACTCTCCTAAAGGGCACTATCAAACCTTAGATTAATTTTGAAATGCATCATCTTGCCTCCCATGTATGTTCTGAGGGGTTGAAGCAATGCTTGTAAATGAAATGTGCTCAAAACCTCTCTTTGGCACTGAGACCCCCTTGCAAGAAAAAGCCTGTTCTTGCTCAACTCCCTGGGCTGTGCCAATGAGGTGATCACATCTGGGCTGCTTTATGGGCCGGTCTCTGCACTGTGTTCATTCCTGAGCCATTACTTGGCTCACTGACAGTTGGCCACGGCCAAAATGGTGCTGTGGATCATGATTACAATTTAATGGTGTAGTTGATGGTGCTCCAGCACCTGGGAATGTTCCTTGGCAGTGTTTAATTTACCAGCATCAATCAAACCTGTGTCTTTTGAGTAGCGGAGTGATGCTAAATATTTCAAACAGGATGTTTTATTTTCTTAAGACCTCATATCTTTGTCATGCTGGTTTTTACGTGAATCTGATTTATGCTTTAAGGGAAGTGCTTTTACTATAGTTGCTCAAGAAATGTGAACCTTAGAGACTGTCAGATAACAATGAGAAAACACTCTCCAGTTTGTTTAAAAAAAAAATCATTGTTTTTAAGACATTGTTACAGTTCTTGATGTCAGAATAGGATTTAAATGTGTAAGTTGTACATATGTAGCAATATAGGTCAGCTTATACTCCTGACTTTTTGTAGCTTTTGCAGTTTTTCATGGTTAACAGGATTTTCTTCCTCATCTTTTCATTTCACTGTTTTGCTTGAGTTACCATTGTCTAGCCTCAGTAAAGCTGTCATTACAGAGATGTATCTAGCATCTAATTTGTCTCTGAGAGTCTTTCGTCCTGATGTGGGAACATGTGAGGAAGGAAGAACCACTCTCCCCGACTTCCACATTTCTCCAGATGGCTTTACAGAACTATCAATCTAACTTTTTTTTTCAGGAGTATTGCTACAAATAAGACCTGGCAGCTGGAGCCAGCCTGCTGTGTGCATGGCATGAACATTAAAGCTCTTCTGTCTTTCTCTTCAAGCAGAAACTGCTTTGAAACGGTAGTAAAAATTCTCCTTTGTCCTTTTGTGTCTGTATGGTATTTTCCCTGTTCCCTCTGCCACAGTTTTCTTCTTTCTTGGTCCTAAAAAGTTGGCACGGATGTTTTGATTAAATGATTATTGAAAAGGATTAGCTGTGACAAAATGTGACTTTTCAGTGGAAAGGGGAAGACTTTTTGGGCGACTTTGCTCCAAACAGTAATTTTAGAGAACAGGGAATACAATTCTCAGTTTTTGGCAAGATGCAGTCTTTTGAACCTATGCCTTCTCAAGTGGCTTCAACTTAATGAAACAGGAAAGCAGAGCTAAATAACACTGCTAGATGCAGTTGCCATTGTGGTTTGCATAGCAGCAGAAGAGCAGTGCAAAATAAACTGTTAATATCAGCAGATGACCAATTTAGTGATGTCATTCTTTTCAAAGCCAAGCATTGCCTTCTTTTTCACAGGTTAGCCTGTATGCTCATAATTAAAGCCAAAAGAAGCAAACCTTTCACAGAATAGTAATTTCAATCCATCTAGTGAGTTAGAGGCCCTGGGTCATGAGTACTCCAAACTCTTAATAACTGAAGGTAACAGTGAAATTAATTCCCCTTTCCTCTCCTGTGCTGAATGTAACTGGGCAACAGCTTCAACCATCAATTAAACTGCAAAGATATAAACACCTGAAACATTAAAAGAAGTAAACTGCAGCACAGGCAGCTCAATTCTTTCTGAAGGGAAGGTCTGCTTGTTCCAGTCATGATTTGTGCTACAGGTTTTTATAGCAGCACTGCAGAAATCATATAAAAATTGTATTAAAGATCAGCCACCCTTAAACATATTAGGCTTCCAGCTGTGAGCAGATTTGTCACAGAAGCCCATTGAGTTTTGTGTGAGGTTCCTGATTTTATCTTTCTTTAATTGTGTGTATTATAATAAAAAAGCTATTTCTTGCTCCTGGGTGTGTACAGAGCAACAAACCACTTGTGATTAAATGCACATTCAGGTCCTGGCTGCAGCATTTAGTGATTCATGAGACAGTGTGTCTTCAGAGACAAAAAGAAAATTTTGCTCTAGAGAGCACACTTTAATTGTTCAAATAGGCACATTAAACTTTTACACTTGAATAATAAATTATATGGAAGGGGAGCTGCCTCTTTGCAGCTACTTTTTACCTGTTCCAGCCACCACCAGAAGTCATCAGGCAGACCAGCAGAACCCTGAGACCATTCAGATACTTTCTGTGGGTTGGTGTTCCTTGCTTGGGATTTCTTCCCCATCTGAGGGATGGTCTGTAGCTTCTGAAGGTAGCTATCACTCTAACCAGACACCCCAAATTAAGTACTAATATTTTTGTTGTTTTGTTTGTTTGGGTCTTTTGGGTTTGGTTTGGGGTTTTTGTTTTGATTTTGTTTTTTTTTTGTTAAAAAGAAGGATTCATGATGTGCTGCTCAGCAGTTTCTCAGCCAGAGTAGGTTAGTCCAAAAACCAGTTTTGATAAAACACTTTTTTTCATGACAGGCATAATTTCTTTGTGAGGAAAATAAAGTATTTCAGTCCCCAAACTGAAATTCTTTTCCAAATGTTGCTAATAAAAGTATTATACATCAAATCATGATTAAGCTGCACTTTTGCTATGATTGGCTCTGGTTGGGATTTTGCTTTCCTTTTGGACTACGGGCAAGTGCTTTCAGTATTTCTCAACTTTTTTTTCTTTTTTTTTCTTTTCATTTTTCATCTCATTTGAATCCTCTCAAAAGTTTGGTAAAGTTGATATTTTGGTGTTGTGAGCTGCAATAAACCTAATGTTTGACCAATATTGTGTACTGCCAGAGATGCACTCAGCACTCTACCAGCCCTCCACGGTGGTAATTAAAAACAGATACTAATTTCCTTCAATCCAGCTGATCTCTGATATCATCATGGGAATGGTGAGTGCTGACTGGGAAGGCAAACACATGGCAGCCTGGCACAACTGCTCAGCACGAGCATCTCTTGCTCTAGATCTCTCAGATTCTTGGTCTTGTTGACCATTCTGTTGTGTTTTTCAGCTCTGTGAAGGGCAGCAGAGTGGGGCTAGATGTGAGCAAATCCTCCTGGAAGCAGAGGGTATTAGGAAAAATTCGTTTTACAATTTTTCCTCCTCCTGAAGATGTCAGCTCTTCTGTGAGGAAGGTATTCATCACATTTGATATTCCTGATTCCTTAGTGGATATTCAGGTCACTCACTGTTCTCACTGTTTCTCACTGTAACCTGAGAAAACAGGGTTATAATCCTGAGATGACTTGCTGTGTTTTAGGACAGAGTTCATCTGTTCCACTTTATGGTTCTCAGATACCTGAACCTGAGCTCATCAGTTCTGGCTCTCCTTGTAATCCAAGGAGGGAAATGTGTGCTGCTGAGTGCAATTCACATAGGTGTGAAATAGGTCAGGGGAATGACTCCATGGCACTGCCTGTTTCTTTCCACGCAGTGAGATCAAGACATGCACCTGAAACTGAGGGAGAAGAGTTTTCTTCAATTCAAATCTGTTTCACAAGCTTGGGCTTAAATCTTCTGGTGGTATATCCAGTCTCTGACAAGGACAGACATTTGTTGACCCTTCTACAGAAACAGCAGGCTTTCTCTGAGTCCTGAGAGGATCAGGTTAGGACTAAAATCTCTGAAAGGCTGAGAAAAGGCATTTACTTGTAGAAGCAGGGAAAGAAACTGAATTTCCTAATGAAATTTCGGGTAATGTTTTCATGCTGCCCTGAATTTTGAGTCGATTCAGACATCCATTTACCAATTACCAGCTGGTGGTAGCACTAAATTGAGTGTAACCGTCACGATCCGATAAACTGTGAGTGTTTATTCTTTCCATGCATCCTTTCTTCATTATTCAGTGGTACTTTGTGATGCTGTACTTCAGCTGCCTGATGTAATTTGTGTGAGTGTGAATATTACATCTTTTCAAAGGCACGGGGTTGATGTGCAGTGTCAGAGCTGAGAAGGTTCATTTCACATTGTTGTTGTTTGTGACAGTACTACTTATGTTTAAAGATCTTCTTTTGATGTCTTTGAAATCATTTTACTCCTGGACTGTAGCTATTCTTGGGTCCTTCCGTATTTGTGTTTCATGAATCTGTTTTTAATGTTATTTTGCTTATCTTCACTGAGCTGTCAGCATCTCTTCCTTCTAACAAACAGGGCTGCAATGACTTGCTATATTGTGATTTATCAGGGGTTGGGGACATCAGACAAGGCATTTATTATAGCTTTGGAGTTCAATAATAGGGAGTTCAGACACAGGGATTCAACCTTCTTATCCTAAAGGCAACTGTTAGGTCATCAGTGACTGTAATTCCTGTTTCTGGGTCTGCATTTCGTGCCACTCAAAGCAAAGAACAAACTCCTAAATAGCTTTATGAATTCATTTCATATCATTTGGGATTGCTTTAACCTTTTCCAAACCATGAATTAGAGCTTCTAAGAGGAAGCAGACAGACAAGGAGGAGGAGAGCAATATGTTAAACTGTGAGCACACTGAAAGAAGCTTGGGACTAAATCCTGACCACCCCCTGGGGGGAAGGAGGGCAGGCAGTGGAGTCTGTTCCATCAGTATTTGTTTGCTAAATGGATGTTAAGATAGGAGGTGCCAAAGGGATACTGTTACCTTGAACCTGATCTTTTGTTTTTATGATAATCTTGATGGGAATTACAAGATGTGAGACAGCCACACAATGGCTTTAATGCATCCAGCCTTTTGAAGAGCTGGCCTGCTCTTTTGGACACCTCTGGTTACCTATGGTATTGATGAGGAATGTGACAAGTATTGGAAGGGCTTTTAATACCCTGCTCAGTTGTCCTTCTCTTGTCCTTCCACAAAGGTGATGTGGAGCCAAGGGTCCTGGTAAAAAAAGCTGTGGTGTGGGCTAAAGTCCCTGTGTGATCTGTTTGCCTTTGGTGTAGCCGGAGGAGAAGTAAAGAACTTGGAAGTCACAAACATTACCTTCACATAAAGTTTAAACATATAAAGAGTGCCCAATCCATTGGCCAGAAGTTCAGATAATCCCTTTTAGCCAGTCTGAAGCATCTCTGTGGTCAGTCTAGCACTTGCTGTTCAGGAGATTTGGACAAGTCCAGCTTGGTGGTGTTTTCATTGGTGCTGTAAAACCAAATGCGGTGCTCCTGTTCCCTGATCTCAGCTGCTGTGTGATGGCTGTTACTGTACAGTGCCCATCTATCATTCCAGCCATTCAGCTGCACAGTATCCAGCTATTTGTCTTGCACACTGAAAATTACTGTCAGGTGTTTCAGCCAGGTTTGCTCCTCTGCAGTGAACAACAGCAATTGCCTTTGACATCAGACATTGTGTGTCAATGCAAAATTTTGAGGTGCACCCCAGGTCCCTCATCAAAAAGTCATGATTCGACTGGTGAAGGCAAGCGAACCCATTAAGAATGACTCCAAAGAAGCCAAAGGCAGGTGCTGCTACCTACAGTTATTTGTACCTTTCTACCTGCTCTTCAAGCCACATCATGGATTGTGAGGTTAAAAAGGACAGGCTCATAGCAGAGAACACATTCTGTGTCGTAGGAATGACACCCTCCACTTACATGTGGGTTTTCTTTTTAAAGTTAAGAGTTGTGCAAAGTAAGTTTTGATTGCCTCAGGTGGGGAAGTGAAAGCAGAGGGCTTGCTGAAGGAAGTAGAGAGGGTCAGTGGTGGTGGTGGTAAAGTATCAAAGTACCCTCTCCAGTCCCAGACCAGAGCATTTTCCTTGTTCACACACAGGGCTGTCAATATTCTCTTGCTCTGGGCTGCCATTTTCCTAGGACATTACTCTGAGGATAGCCTTCTAATTAAATTGTTTACAGACAAGTGATTTGCTGGGCTACCTACACTGTGTCTTTCTGCTGCAATGACTAGGAGTGCTGGGCACATCACAGGACCTTTTAGGTCTTTTGCAGGAAAAGTTTCCCTGTGAACACACAGGGAAAACGCAGCAGCTCAGTCTGTGCTGACCTTTCCTGAATCAACATGACAGAAGCAACATGAGCAGCTCAACTGTTGGTTCTTTTGGACTGCAGTGTTGCTTTTCAGGACAGCACCATTTTCTACATCTGGAAATCCATCACATGGATTTCCCATGTGCTCTAACAGTGTCTTTTGAATGTACAGTGGCTATGGGATGTCAGTGGCTGAAGCAGGCCAGTATTTCATGGGTGACTGCTCCTGAATAATGTTTATTTATTTGTTTATTTGTTGGCAGCCTTAGAGAAAAGTTTATCAGACATCAGCCTGCATGCAGAGGCAAATGTCTCTTACCTCCTTGGCTGGGAAGGATCTTGGCAATAGATGTTCTGGCAGCAAGGCCTGGGATGTTTGGGAAGGAGTCACCTATGGAAAGCATGCACTGTGGAGAAGGCAGCAGCCAGGATCAAGCAATTTGTTTTCTCCAACCTAAAAATAGAAGAGCAACAACAGTGGCTGAAAACAGGATGTCCTGTCCCTCACTGGTTCTGGAGAGGGTGTTTCAATTTATCCTCTTGCTTGGGAGCACAGCATAATTCTGTTAGTCAAGCTGTTATAATAGTCAGGTGTAACAGCAAGGGCTTTCTTAGGGAATCAAAATCAGTGTTAATTCACTCCAGATGGCTGCATTAGTCTGGATTGTGTTGACTTTTGAGGACAAAGGGTTGTGGGGAGCAGAGGGATGGGGAGGAGGGTTGTACTGACATTTAATCTAAAGCCCATGACACCTGATGCTGTTTTGGTTGCTTGCTTTTCTCCACAGGTCCACGTGCCTTCTGTGCCCAATTCTGTGCCCATCTTTTGGGGATTGCTAGGTTCATCATAGCACTACATTGTGTCCTGCTGATTGCTGCAGTACTTCTGGTGGTCCTTCAAGCAAAGAACCTGAGCTGCTGTGCAGGTTCATAATGTGGGAGAAAATACACTGATTTATCCTGTGGGATCCATAGGGAAAGTATATTTATTGCTCTGTAATTTTCTCTCAGGAAATTGCTAGAAGTTCAAGTGCTTTTAAAGAGCTGATTTACTTGTTGTTGTACTTAGCTTGAATAAAAATGAAAACATTTGGTTTTTGATAAAAAAGAGTTTGTATGAAGAATTTCCCAACAGCCATCCACCACTACCATCATGAACAGTCTGCATTAACCTGTTGGCTCCTGCTTTCTAGTCAGTTTTAAATGTTAGGATCCTGTCATTACACTTGATAATATAAAAAAAATTCCAAGATTTTGGCTAGTTCATTGCATGAAGTTTTAACTGATGCAAATTTAGTATTCCTCACCTAACATTTGTGTAAACAAACAGAATTGCACCACTGCAGTTAGCCTACAGCGTGCGAAGTCATAGATACTGAACAGCAATTTCCTTCATTACTCTGATTTTTGTGTGAGTAAAGTGCTTCTGGTAAATTGCCAACCATTTTTTTTCCCAAAGTCATTTCTATTTAATGTATCACAGTACTTAATTCTGCTATAGCTCTGCCTGAGTTGAATTAGGAATCACTATATACTGTAACAATTTCCTTTGGAAGGATGCCTTAGTGATACTTCTCAGAAGAGTGAAATGTCCAGGTATGCACAGATACACTTTTTCAGGGATTTTGACAATGGTAAAAAAACCTGTCATACACCTCAGTGATCTTTGCTGAAATTTAACTGAGGCACTTGATGGAAATGTGGAGGCAGCATGAAGTCCTGGACTTGGTTTGCTGTCTCCATTACAGAAGTGAGTGGGAATCAGCAGAGCAGAGCTTTCAGGAAATGTCGATAATTGGGAAACTGATGGACAGATGTTGCCATTTTTATATGCCTTTGTACAGTCAAAATATGTCATTCACCAGTCCTAGCAAGATCCCCAGCTCTCAGTAATGATTCCACCTGTCACTGTCCAGTGCTCCCTGTCCCATTAGAGATCAAATACAGGATATAATGTTCAGTAGTGGTTTAAACTGAGTCTGGAGGGCTGCTTGGTCATCATCTAATTTTGTCATCTTCAGCAGAGCACAGTTTAGGAGCAGTGGTGGGATAGGAGGATTCAATATCTGAGGGGTTCTTGCAGGTTGTCTGGGACAGAATCCTGAACCTGGCAGGCGTTAATTAGCAGCTTCTGGCCAGTGCTACCAGGAAGAGCTGGAACACAACCCATTTTTTGATGCACAGCTACAGTTCACATCCCATTTAGGTCACATATACAATAACACTCTGTGTATAGAAATGCTACAGGGCATGTAGCTCATTGCACCTTTTCCCAGTCACAGGAATGACTGCATAGTTGTTGTCTTCTGTAATTAACATTTATGTCTTTGGTTAGAACACATCTAGTAAAAAAACCCTTCAGTAAATGGTTAGAGGTAGCAGGGTGGTGTGTTGTGCTTTTTTTCAGAAAACTGTGTTTAGAAAAATTCAACATTCCAAGGCCAAGACATTTTGCGGTGAGCAGCACCAAATGAGCAGGGAGAAATAGCTCAGTACATCTGTAGAACATGTTTTAGTTCTGCCTGCATGTACCAGCCAACAGCTCTTAGTTACACCTGCCCTGAAGTCTGTCAGTTTTACCACAGACAGAAAATGCTGTTGTCTGTGTTGAACAGTCTGTGTAGCTGTGTGCTTACAGTCACAGTGTGCTACAGTGTGCTGCTTGTCCCCCACAAACCACACTCACCTCATCAGCATCCAGGCCTCAGGCCAAGGGTTCTTCTCCCCCAAGAAAGATCTCCATTACCATCAGAATTGTGCTGCACCTTCTAGGATCCCTTCTGGCTCTCGATAAAACCAGTTAACTTTGGGAAAGCTGCTGAGTGCAAGAGTTTCCTATTTTCTTTGCTGGGCTGTGCAGGGAAGGAGTGGGAGAAAAAAACCCCAAACCAACAGTGAGTGTGAATCTGTGTAAGGTAGTTTCTAATTTCTTGCTTTTTTGTAAGTTTGATTTTTTTCATAGTTGGGTACTCAGAAAGGACACCTGACCATAGCATCAAGGGAAAGGTTTGGGCTGGTACTTTGAGAGGTCATTTAGTCCAAGCCCTCTGCATGGGTAGAGACATCTTCCATAGATGGGTTTGCCCTTCTGGGGTGGATTTGATGCAGTTAAAGGAGACTGTGCTGAATAACCAGATCCAGCCCAGATTTTCAGAAGACCCTGTGAGTAAAGCAAAGATATTCAGGAAATCCTTCTCATGTATTTGAATGTCTTACAACAGCCATATTGCTTTCAAAATATTTTTGTTATTTTTTACCTACTTCTTTTCTCTTCTAGAAGTACTGTCCTGGATGACAATTGTGGGCTTAATTTTGTAATGGAAATACTTCATGTAGCAGTGTTTGGCCATCACTGCAACACAGTGGTTTACCCAGTTGCCCAGATGCTCATTTGTAGTTTTCTGTGTGAATTAAAATAAACTATCAGCCAGCCCTAGTTTGTTAGTTATGGAAAGGGAATTAAGGTACTAATTGGAAATGGAGTGCATAAATTTGACTGGCATGAGTAGGAAATGCCTGAGGAAGCTGGCAATTCTGTCTCCACAATCTTGCTCCTCAGAAATTCTAATTAGAGATAGCAATTGGGTCCTTTGAATTTTTTTCCATGTGCACTCTAAGCAACATGAAACCAATTAACTTCCTCATTGCATTGATACATTACTTTATGTACAGGACATAGTGATAGAAGACATTTCCATTTGAATTCTTGCCTTTTGGCCTTTAACAGAAGATCAGATAGTTGCAATTTATTGGACAATTACAGATTATGTAGGAACGCAATTTTTTAATCTTTTTTCTACCAGAAAGGAAACCCTAGACCTTTCTACTTCTAGAAACTTCTTTTGCACAGAACTTCTGATTTCTCAGCAATTTTCAAAAACCTGATAAGGATGCACATTAATTAAGTTTAGATGAAGGAAACCTCTTTGCAGTTAATCTGTAAGTCTGACTGCTATTCTGTACGAGAAGCTCTCCTTGGCTGGGAGTAGGTTTTTAACCAGAATTTAGTTTGGAGGCAAGGCCTGAGTGTGGGCACTGCACGTGTTCACACACAGGATGAGCTATTAACTAAAAATAAATGTCTTGATTCAGCTTGGGCTGATTAATAAATTCAGCTTTTCGTGTTCTGACTTTCTTCTGTTTAGGTAGGACTTATTTCTGAAGGAAAGTTGTGTAAAGCCAGAAATGAAAGTTTTATGGTGAGTCCAATTATATTGCCCCAGTGAAGAGAAATACTGAACTGAGGCTGGTGGGGCTTTGGGAAGAGGCAGGAACAGATCTGTCTCAAGACACTTACTCCAAGTCTTACTTCCATTTCCTTTCTTTATCAATCCTTCCTTCAAGGCTCATAAATCAAGAACAACCATGATGATTTCTGTGAAGCAGTATCTGTTTGGGGAAACTCAACAAAGGGTACAAACTGGCAGAGACTGGAGTACCTGGCACTGTCTAAATGTGGATTTATGGTGTTAGAGGCCTCCAGTCACTCCTCATCAGAGTGCTGCCTGTGCTCCATCATGCAGAAGGAGGAAGAGGCTTCCTGCTGCCATTGTTGGACCCTTCCCAGTTGTTGTCACAGCTCTGTCCAGCTCTGACAGACATCCAGACCCAGCTGTCTGTTCAAACATCACCCCCAGACAGATGCAGCTGACTGAGAAACCATTTGCTCTCTATTGCTCAATAAAGCAGTGCAGGGCAGCTGTACTTTCTTTTCTGCATAAGCTGTGCTGAGGTCCTTGGTGCTGAATTAAAGCCCAGCATGAGCCTTCAGCATTTGCAGCAGCATGGCCCAACCTTTGCCAGGGCTGGGTGTGGGGAGTGTGGCCCCATCCCTGTGATCTCCAGGGGTGTGACCTTCTTTGCCTTCTGGAAAATCAATTATTTTCATCTCCTCCCTTCCCTGTCCCTCCAGCAGCCACTGCAACCACTGTGTGGTACCAGCTTCCTGCCTGAGGACAGGGAGAGGAAAGTGGGGAAGGTGGGATGGCTGCTACTGCCTAACACACTGTGCCAGAGGTGTTGCTGCTGGGTGAGTGGGTGTTGAAAAACCAGAGACAGTAACTCAGGTGCTGCCAGGTGCATTTCAAGAGGTCCTGCCTGCAGTGGTTTCAAAGAAATTGAGCATTTCTGTTCTCCCGTCTCCTCCTGGTGAACCTGCAGAGCAAAATCAGCTGCATCACACAGATTGGCAAAACAATATTGAGAGCTGAGATTTTTTTTTTTGGTGATATTCTGAGAGTTGCAAGAATATTACAAACTCTTAAAAACTCTTAAAAGCTCTATTTAAAAAACTCTTTTAAAGCCAGGTTGGATTTAACATTAAGGAAAATAAAAGTCTCGGGAAACTGAACATAATTTCTTACTGTATTTATTGTTGTTCTTGATCCTATGGGAGTGATGAGAAGTGGATTTTCGTACTGCATATACTCTACTGCAATACTTTTCTGTAAATCCAGCTTGCAAAGGTGCAGCCTTGCTCTGTGGTGCAAGAAATAGTTCTGTGGTACTGAACACTATTTGATGAGCTAGAGGGAGCTCTTAGACAAAGATATGTGCTATTTCAGCCTTGGTTTTTCTCTTCAAAACAGTAATTTTAATATCATCAACCTGTCATGAATATTGTTTTCCAAACTTATAACAACACTTAAAGACTTGGAATAGGCTTTCTGAG
The DNA here is from genome assembly GCA_017589585.1 of Phylloscopus whistleri. NCBI lineage: Eukaryota > Metazoa > Chordata > Aves > Passeriformes > Phylloscopidae > Phylloscopus > Phylloscopus whistleri. The sequence goes on from JADMLD010001401.1 coordinate 2,451,830, forward strand.
TAAGAAATCGGGTTTTGTTGAGCTTGTTTGCCTGTCCGACCTCCAGAAAAAATTTGGGCACCCTGAGAGAGGAATATTTCAGTTTCCCTTACAATGACTTCCTGCTACAGTGGAAAGGCAAATATCTCCTTAAAAAAAATAAATCCCATTTTTAATTCTGAAATCAGCAGAGCTGTATGTAAAAAGTGTTTTCCAGTGTGAAGCAAATTTGCTCATGGGATACTCCTGAGCTCAAGTTCCTGCTCCTTAATAGCCTGACCCAAAGCTCTTTGCCCTCTGTGGGATGACACTCATTGACTTCAACAGTTTGACCCCAATTATTTACTGTTGGAGCTGTGGTTTCACACAGGAAGAATTCTGTTGTCTTGAAGAATTTGTGAAAGCTCTGTAGGTTTTCTCTTACCAGAGCTTCTCCCTGCTCTCATGTCTGGGTTTGGTAAAAAGGTTTTGGTGCTTCATGAACCTTGAACTATCACTTTCCCATGTTCAGATTACCTTTCAATACTTAGTGAAATAAACCCTGCAGGATCTCACAAGCCCAGCAGTGCTGCTTTGCTCAGTTTACAGGTGGAAGAACCGAGGTGCAGTGTGAGCCAACTGTGTCCATGGAAACGTGGGATTTCTGTGGTGAAGCCACTGAGCCCCCAAACCTTCCTGTGTTCCTGCCTTTGCTGTGTGGCTTGAATTGCAGGCTTTTAGATGTTTGCACGTATGCCAAGACTAAACTTGCAACCCTTTTCCCTTCTGATCAAGAATTTTGCTGTTTTATTTCTGAATATCAGTACTTCCATGAAATTCAAACTCCCTGACTGCCCTATACCTCACTGTCCAGTTTGTTGAACCAGGGCAATAGTGAGATGTCTCAGCTTGGTGTGATGGGTTCATACCTGTACCTCTTTTACAGAGAGCTGGTACTCAGGTACAAAAATGTTCTCTCTTAAACCTGGACTGCATTTGTAATTCAGGGCAGGATACATTTTTATGTGTGCAGATAATGGAGAACAAGTCTCAAAGATTCCTGCACAAAAGCAGCACTAAAATCAAGTGGAGCATGGAGTCCTTTTCAGTACAGATGAAATCAATGGCTCTTTCAGCTCCAGCTGCCACATGTGATGTCCCAGCCAGGTCTGTCAGTGCAGGGAGCTGGTGATGCTGGGGAGACTTTCACAGGCAGAGGGTTAGGTCAACTGTCTGGTTTTGTACCTGGAGGTCAGGAAAAACTGCCTATTGTAACTTTACCATTGCCATGAGCTTTCTTTCCCAGGGAACAATTTGTTCTGGGCAGGACAAAACATCATTTCTAGGTTTTCATTTCAAAAAAATACATTCAGGGTGAAAAGTAAGGAGAAAAACCCCCACAATAAATAATTAAAAAATATTTGGAACCCTTGAAAACTGCCTTATTTTTGCATTCCAGGATGCTTCAAATAAACTCCATTCACCACCACTCCCTGGGCCTGGCCATCCAGAGAGGTTTTTACCCAGTGAACAGAACACCCATCCACAGCATGGGAAGCCAGTTTCTCAAGGAGAATGCTGGGGGAGACAGTGTCAAGGGCTTTACTATTGTCCAGGTAGACATCCACACCCTGTCCCTTTCCCACTAAATGGGTCACCTTGTCACAGAAGGAGATAAGGTTGGCCAGGCAGGACTTGCCTTTCCTAAACCCCTGCTGGCTGAGCTTGATCCCTTATTTGTTCTTATGTGCCATGTGATGGCACCCAAGATGATCTTCTCCATGACCTTCCTTGGCATTGAATCTGTAGTTCCCTGGATCCTCCTTCTGGATCTTCTTGTAGATCACATCACATTTTCTGACTTCCAGTCACCTGGGAAGTTAGCCAGGACTGCTGGTAAATGATGGAAGGTGTCTCAGTGAGAACTCCCTGCAGCTCCCTCAGTATCCCTGGGTGGATCCCATCTGGCCCCATGGAGCTGTGTGTGTCTTTAGTGGTGTACCAGGTCCCTGAGGTTTTCCCCTTGGATTGTGGGGGCTTCATTCTGCTCCCCATCCTGGTCTTCAGGGGAGCTTCAGCTTGAAGCAGGGGATGCTGAAACTCAGCTCTGAGAATTGAAATCACAGTTTGAAATACTTGCTCTGAAGAACCTGGGGAGGCAAGGTGTGGTTTGCCCTTTCCTGCTCCACAGGTGGCTGTAGCAGGACCTGCTTTTTTTTAGGTGCTCCTTAGGAATATCTGTCAGGTGCTTTGGTCTGTAGGGGAGCACAGATGAAAATGAAATTTTCTTATCTGCAGTCAAGGATGCTTCAGCTGGCAGCTGTTGCTGAAGTCACTTCCAATCTCATCTTGCAGAAATGTGCTGCCAGTTAACAGCACTGGCTTGCTTTTCTTCCCATCAAAGATGCAGCTGTCAGGAGCTGGGACCAATCCCAGTGGGTAAGTTGGCCACGCAGCCTGCAAGGTGATGTGTGTACAGAACAAGAAAGGGAGAGTGGAGGGATGCAGGAATGTTTTTTACGTGTGCATCCCAGCCCAGGCTGGGGACCTTGGACCTGGCAAGGTTTCTCTCTGTTTGTTTGTTGCTGCTGAGTCTGTCTTGCCTGTGTGTGCCTGCCCAGGGTCTGTCCCTCAGTGTGTGTTTGTGCAGGGCTCTGCACTTCTGCAGCACACAAAGTGATGGCAGCAGGCTGGAGGCTGCTCAGGTTGTGTGGGTGCCAGGCAGTATCCACATAAAACCCTTCCATAGGAGAGAGAGGGTGTTCTGACATTCCTTGGAGCTTCATCTGGGGATAAGATTTACAGGGGACAGGCTAAGATCCATCTGGATCAGCACCAGATGCTGAAGCATATCCCCACATTCCCTGATAAGGACACAGCTGTGTAGCTGTATGTTCCTTCTGCTTGTATCACAATGCATCTGGCCCTGTGGGAAGGTCAGGAGGATTTCCAGTATCACTATAATTGTTTTGAGGCTGATGGAGCATTGAAACTGCTCCCCAGTCCCAGATTTAATCTTTTTAAAAATTCCTAGGCCTGGGATATCTGCCATTAAAAAAAATCCCTGGCTGAAGAGTTCCTGCTAATTTAGTGTTTTCAGGTCAGGACAGGAGTCTTCTGAATTGTTTCTCTGAGCTATAAATAACTTATTTTATATATATCTCATATAAATAATTTTGGGGAAAACTCTTAGAACGCAGTTGTTGAGAGATACAAGCTAACTTGTATCTCTTGGTGAGGGCTTGAAGCTGCCCCAGAGGTTTGAGTCCACCAGTTCAGTGGAAAACAAAATCATATGGGGATCATTTGATATTAGATATTAGTTTAGATTGATATTAGTTTAGATTCCTAAGGTTTTTTGGCTACCATGTAAGCATCTGCAGGCAAAGCAGATGTCCAAGGTCTTGTAGCTGATGACAATGAAGGCAAAATAGTCACTGGAGATATCTGCTTTAGGCTGAGTAAAATCATTCTCTAAATTCTTGTTGACTGATTGTTAACTGTATTGGGATCTTAGGCACCTGGATTCCATGTATAGAGCTACAGGTAGGCACTTGCATAGAGATTCTTTCTCTGGAGCTGAATTCTGCTGTAAATTTGTAGAAAATATAACCTGGAAAGATTGAGATCAACACTTGCTCAGTTGAAATATGAAAAGACTGGGAAGGAGTAGTTCTAGTCTTCAAAAACACTGAGGACTACTACCAAGAATAACTTGTTTTTCAAGTTCCTGCAGAATGTGATGAGAAATGATGGATTTTGGTTGCAACAAGGAGGATTTAAAATCGACATCACAAAAAACTTGGTAATGAAACACTGAAGAGAGATTCTCTGAGAAGGATGTAGAGCTGTTGACATTTGAGGTGTTTGTCAAAAAATATCTGGCAGAGGAGGTTGGTTTGGATTCCTTACAGTTCAGAAATGAAAGATAAAGTCTCTTTACTGCTGTAGTACAGTTGAAAGATAATGTATAATACACTCCTGAAATCATGGCTTCATTTACAGAAACATTTCCTGCCCTGGAATTGAGGATGTCACTGGGATGTTCCCCATGTGGAGGTTAGTGACTGTGCTTACATTTTCCTGAGGAGTCAGTAATGTGGCAGCAAGAACAAAAGAGTCTTTCTGGAGCAATTCAAAAGCAGTTTTGTTTTCAAAGGCTTAAGCTACTTGTAAAACAAGTGGTATGAGCATTTCTGCCAGCATGTTGCCTGTTAAAGGTCTCCCATCCACCATTTGGAACCTCCCAAAATCAAAATCAACCTTCTACATGTCCTGCAGAAGCAGCTTCTGAAGGTGCAAGAGTCCTGTAACAAAACCTGTGTGCTCTAGAGCACATGGCACCTTTTGTGCTCTGTATTAAGGCTGAGAAATTGCAATAGACACATTATAAATGCTTGGAAACTGGATTTTTGTGGCAAAAAAAATAGGGAGAAATGAAATCTTCAAAGGCATTTGACATAAAGTAGTTTAAGCCTTGTGAGCTGCTGAAACAGCATGTTTGGGTAGGGCTATCTACTGTAGCTATTATAAATATCAAGCACTACATTACTGTGGCTGTGTTATCTCTGACAAGATTAAGTGCATTCCTGTCAGAGAGAATTTTCCGATAAAGATTTCATTGCCTCTTCCTCACATACGAAATGATAAGTGACCCTGATATTTCCCTGCTCCACTTTATCAATAAAAATTGTTCTGCTTGGATTATTTCTGTTTGTCTCCTAATGAAGTGACATTTTGTGATCTGTCAGTCAATCCTGGACTTGAGAGAGACATATGAACTCAAACCCACATCCTAGAAGTTGTAACTATGCACCACACCCTGAAATATGCTGTGCTGGGCTTTTAATCTGCTTTGCTCATGAAGCCATAAATCACCAATTAAAAATAATTACTGAGGTGAGGGAATAGATGATTTGATGAACCAGATTGCTCACTGTGAATCATTGCATCACTTGCTGAAACAGGCATACGGTGGCATGGACTTGGAGACATTGAAGCTGATTTAGGAATAGATACCAGCAGTGTTAAATCAAAGTTACTGCTTACAGAACAGAATTTATAGTTTGCTGGGTAGACATCCTGAGGACCACATGGAGTGCCATGAATATTAAATATTCCATGCTGCATGTGAAAAGTGCAACACAATGGTCTAAAATATGCACAGGGACCTGAGTTGATGACAGTGCCATGGTGTCCTTTTCCTCACTCCCTCATCCTAATGCATCCATTTCCAGGGAATCTCAGGTGTGCTGGGGTGAGCCCTCCACACTCAGTTGGGCCCAGCACAACCAAGGGAGTTGGGACTTCCACACTGGCACACATGAGCTTACCCAGAATAAAAGTTATCCTTTGACACTGTGTCAGTTGGAGAAGCTCATGATGGCTGAGGCTGCTTTCCAGAGCTTCCAGTGTAGCCCTGGTTTGTGCCTGAGATGTTTTGGTTTTCTGAAATTCTTTTCCCAGGGAATTTTCTGTAAACAAGAGACATGTTTTTGTAACTATAACTTTGTTTCCATCCTTTCCCTAGGAGGGACTTCTTCTTGATGTCCCTCTGGTCTGACCAATGTGATTGAAGAGGTTTGTCTTTGTTTCACCAATTGAATTGTTCTGTGTAGAACAGTATAAAAGGGAAAACATCCCTAGAAATAAATATAGTCATTTTCTGCCTTCTGAAGTTGGAGTCTGTGTCGTCGTGGTGTACAACAGTGTCATTCCTGAGAAGTGTGAATGCCATTTTAAGAATATTTTTTAGCAATGGAGGTGGCTGTGGGGATGATAGAAGGAGTCAGTGGCCAAATAGGAGCTCAGAATACCTGCCCATTCTTGGCTTGGAGTGTTATGGAACTGCTGCAGCTGGTGTCTGGTGGGCTGAAACCAGTTCCACTTACACTGTGAACAGACCAAGAGGAACATGTTAGTCCCCAGGCTTGAGAGGAAGAAGGGGGAAGAGCATTTAGGAAAGGCTGAGGCTGCTGAGATTGCATCTGATTTAGTGTGTGGAATTTGCTGTCTACACTGAGGCAAAGAGCCAAGTGAAGAGCCAGGAAAATGGAGAAAGGAGCTGTGTCTAGAGAACTGACACCGTGGCATGGGTGAATCATTGATTCCATCCATCCCAACAAAGAGCCACTCATTCTTCTTACCCCCATGGCTGTTCTGGTGGCAGAACACCTGAGTAGCAAACCAGACACTGGGCAAGCTGATGTGAGTCTGCAGCAATCCGTGCCTGTGGTTGTAAAGGATCTGCAGGTGTTTTCATAGGTGACATAGTTTTCATTGCCCATTATGATGTCAAGTGTGTTAAATTTATGAGGCAGTGTGTTTATTTTAATGTGCAGTGTCTGCATCTCACCAGCCACATATATTTCAATCTTTAATGCAGCCATCTCTTTGGATTATAACGCTCTTGCATATTTACTCACAGTCTCTCTGAATGGAGAATTGAACAGTATCTCATGGCATTTTACTAATTAAATAGATTGTGTGTTTTGCTGGCAGTGTGTTGTGAACATTAACTTCTGAAAGCTTTTTCATTTGTCATTGTCTCATTCCTTGGCATTATGATTACTGCAATTTTATATGTGATAAGACTGTACAGCAAGTTAGACTGTACATCAGAAATTCCTGCCAGCAGCAATCTGCTCTGTGAGATAGAAGTGTAATGGGATTCATAATGTTCACTCACACTCTCTTCCTCAGCATTTCCTCCCTCCTCTTGACTGGGTGTTTTATTTGTGTCTCTCCCTGTTCCATTTGGACTGTGGGGAGGGGGGCAGAGCTCTTTTTTGATTTTCTGCTTTAACCTTGACTGTGAAACACTTTCTTATCAGGAAGCTGTTAGATTGGGTTTCACAAAGGGCAGGATGCTGGAGGAGCATATGGCTGTGAATAGGGTATGTGTTCTCACAGGTATTATCAGCTCCCCTGCCTCTTAGGGTGTGGAAGAAGCTGCTCCATCCCTGAACCTCCAGCTCAGTGGCAGGGTGTGAGGTGTAAAACCCCATGGCTGAGCACTGTCTTGCTCCTGGCACTGAATGAGGTTTAGAAATCCCCATGTTGCCTTTAGGTTTGGGGTTGCTGTTGCAGCACAGTGGTGTTTGTACCTGTTTGGGTCCATTTTCTACTGTAGGAAAGCCATGGCCATCAGTGTGAATGGTGTTTGTATCTCCTAATTTAGGATGTCTCTATCATTTATCCAATAAATAGTTTATCTTTGGAAAAAGAGATGCATTCTAGTCCTGATTTCAGAAACTGCTGGTGGGATGCAAGTTTAAATGTAGGGATTGGTAAACTCTCAGATTGCAATGGCTGTGTGTGAGCCACGTGCTCACATTTTATTCCATGAAGAGCTTTTTGATGGAGAGAGCAGATTGCAGAGAGTTGTTCAGCGCTGTATAAATGTAGGATGAGGTTAATACTCGAGATTTCACTAACTGGACAGGCTGGATCTCTTTGGGGTATAATGTGAGGTCAGCTGCAGATGTCTGCACTTAGACACTGGCAAGATGTGCCTGGGGGTGACGGTGCTGGATGTCAAAGCTACTGTGATATCTATCCCAAGGGATGGCAGGGACCTTGAAAATTGCCTTCTCCAGACTCCTCATCTGAAAGAGACCCCTTCTAAAATGCTGTTGAAGTGACCCCAAATTTGGAAATTATTTTTTCTTCCTTGTTGATGCTTCCAAAGGCCACAGCTGCCTCCTGCCTGAGCAATGAATTGCACAAAGCAGTGAAGGTGCTGTGCTGCTGTTTCTGCAGGGTCATTGTTCCTTGATGCCTCCTCTCAGCTGCATCTCCAGGAGCAATCAGTCTGCTCCAATCTGATGAAGTACATCCATCTTCCTCCTTCTCTCAGTGGCCTCATCTCCTGATGACAACGCCTGTTCTTCTGTGCATGTGTTTTGGAGCCCCTCTAAGCACACTGATCTCAACACTTTTTTAATGTTTGTTAGGCTCTTCTATTTCTTTAAGGTAGGGAGCTGCTCCTGTAAGTTATACCTTTTGAATTGATCTTTGTGCTTGGGCAAAATAAGATCAATCAAATCATATGGCTAATAAAATTGATAAAGAACCAATAAAAGCTCGATGACACACCATCTGGCACGCTGAAGATGAATGAGAAAACCAAGCCACTGCTCAAATCTTAACCTTCCCAATCACATTAGAAGCTCATTCACACTTCATAATAGCCCAATATTTCATTTCAGCTACTAAGATTAATGCCAAAGAATACATAATCAGACAATAATTCTCTGTATCTTTCCATCCAGATGCATTGAGGGGAGTCATCAAAATAAACAGATCAACTATTTATTCCTTCCTACCATATTCACTAGCACTGTAACAGCAGCAACCAAAACAGAACCTCTGCAGGAACTGGGGGTCCTGCTGTTTAACAAAGGCAGCTGGAAATAACAGCTTTTCCAAAGCATCAAAATTATTTAGGAGGAGAAGCCCTGTTAAAGTCCACAAAATTTCAAGTTGCAACTTATGGAGCCTCCTGCTGTGGAGCCATCAATGGGCTTTTGAAGTTTTCACCTGACCCTGCCAAGAGGGGTGTTACCACAGAATATAAAGTAGAATCCCAGGTGGAGAGCTGAGGTGAGAGCACCACGGTGCAGTCCATGGAGTTGTATCTTGCCAAGGGCTTTCAAATGTCAGAAAGACACAGAAAAGCCAGATAAGGGTTATTGGAGGTCACAGCTTTAACAGCCACATCTATAACATTGAGTGACCTTTAGAAACTGAACATACCCTTAATATGGATCGTGATCCTGATGCACCCTGAAAATATGGGATATTTTAACAAACATTGACAAATTGTCAGTGTAATCATACCAGACATGGCTGGAGATTTAACTGCATATTTGAAGGACAGATTGCTGAAGGCTTCTCCTGCCCCACTGCTGAGCATCCCTCTGGTTACACAGGGAATCTTGTACAGGTCTGCTGCAGCACTGTGAGCTGTTCACAGTCCCAGTGGCAGGCTTTGGTCATCTATCACCCCAAGTCCTAATCAGAGTGCTGCTCTGTGAAGTGTTGGTGCAATACATCTGCCCAGAGACAGGGCTGGATATTGCAAACCCACACATCTGGCAAAGGCACCTGCCCCATGTGTTTATGGATGTGTGTGGAGGGGTGTATGGGCACACACACGGAGCCTTTGCTCCCTTTGGCGTTGGATTAAAACTGTATTGGTGTTTTCAGGGTAGCTCAGGGCTCCCAAAAGAGAGGTGTGCATCTCTCAAAATGCCTGTGGGCCAAAGTAATCCTGGTGTATCTGCCCCCGAGGGATGACATGAATAGGGAACATTGACTTTGGTGGGAGGATTACAGCAATTGTGCTCAGTGATATTAAATGACCATTAAACCACCTATTAAGCCCCACAATAAATGGCATACTGAATCATCTGAACCATGCAAAATACCTTAAAGAGCTGACTTACCATGAGAACTCAGTAAGTAGTTACAGGGTATAGCTCAATACAATGCATTTGTTAATGATATAAAGGAAAAGATAGGCTCATTACTAGCAAAGTTTGTGGTTTGGAGCAGCAGCTGGCAGTGGTGAATAATGATGAGGGAAGGACAGTTATACAGTCTTCTGTGATGTGGAATGATTTGAAGAACCAGCATTTTAATGCACCCAGATGCCAAAATGTGCCCCTGGGAAGCAGATTTGTGCCTGGAGCTGGCAGGATGTGGGGCTGCCTCCTGGAAGTCATCGACTTGGGGAGGGGATGGGAGGTCATGGTCAATAAACAGTGTGCAATTGTTGTCTGATATAATTGTCTGGCTCAGAGATCTAATGGGAACCTCAGATGTAAATCCAGAGGAAAATGAAACAAAGGAAAGAAAGTGATATTACTGCTGTTTTCTGTTGAGTGTGTTCAATGGCCAGAAATGATCCAGGAGTCTGAATGAAGGTGCAATGCACCTTCTCACTACATTATTCTTGTAGTATACAGTATTCTTGTAGTGAGAATACTAATATATTCTTACTACAAGAATAGCCACTTACATTTTAAAAAAAATTATCTGAGTTTAAGCAAAAAGCCTAATTACAAGAGGAAGGTCACTCAGAAATAAATACATGTCTTACTCACAGACTGTAAGCTCCTATTTGGGACAGAAAATTACTGAAGGCAGAGGGCTGGGGAAAAGGTCAGGCAAAGACTTGGTGAGATCCTGTGCCAGAACTTCAAGCTGGATACATTCAGAGTAACTACACAAAACTTTTTACAAGCTAGCAGCCCTGGTAATACTCCATCTAAAGATTTTGTGGATTCTGCATCACTGCTGGATTTCTCTTGGTAAGCTTTACTCAGTTCAAGCAGAAATTATGCAGGAATTACCAGGTGAAATGTTATGCCCTGTATTACAGTGCTGTCATACTCACTGATCCTAATGTTCCCTCCTGGCATTACAAATCTGTGAACCTAAGGAACACATGACTGAAGGGCAGCCGTGGTGCAGCTGCTGCATTCTTAAGTGGAGAAAGCTTATCTGGGTCATATCTTGGGGAGAGAGATTGTGCTGTGCTGGGGAGACAGGCAGAGGTGAGGACTGACCTTTGCCTTGTTCTCAGTGACAGGAATTGCAAATACACGTTCCTTGCAAAAATACACCTTTCCCTGCCAGCCCAAGGCATCCTTGCTTCTGCAAAGTTCTGCTGCAGACAGGGCCTGGCTGGCTCTGCACGAGGCTTTGGGAAGGGTAAGAGGGGAACATTTTTGCAGGGGAGGGGGGTTGTAGTTGAAGAAGGCTGCTTGTGTGGCCACAGAGTGAGCTGGTATGGTTCTCCCCTGCTCCAGCAACGATTCAAACCAATATTACCCATGTTTAGCACTGTGCCATCCTCTGCTGTCAATGCTTCTCACAATGCAGCCCAGGATACCATTTTCCTTCTTAGCTACAAGAGGCACGTTGCCATTGAAATGATGTGCTCTGCTTGGTGCCCACCAGGACCCCCAGGGCCTCTTCTCCCAAGCTGCTTTCCAGTCAGTCAGCCCTCAGCTTATCCTGGTGCCTGGGGATGCTCCTCCCCAGCTGCAGGACTTGGCACTTGCCTTTGCTGAGCTGCATGACATTCCTGTTGGCCCATTTTCCAGTCTACTGAGGTCCCCCTGGATGGGATCACAGCCTCTGGTGCACCAACCACTCCTCCCAGTTCTGCATTGCCTGCAGATTTGCTTGCCAGTCAGTTGGCTTCTGTAGCCAAGCTGCTGCTGGACATTCTGCCACACAAAGCTTCTGTCAGGACTTTCACCAACACAAGGGAGGCATCGTGCCCAGGCAGCCCAATGTGCCCAGGGCTGTGGGCTGAGTGCCACATTTGGGACACCTCTAATCTGAGCAGGGTTGTGTGGCAGCAGCCCCTTCACTTACACCAGTAAGGGACAATCAGTGGGCCAGGGGCACAGGTATCTAGGTTAGGTTTCTAGCAGAGGACTGATGTCTCCTGTGCTTCATTTTTGGTCAAAACTGTCTCCTTATCCCTGTGGGCTCCCTCCTAGTGCATAGCTGCACTAGGAGATCATCACTTGATCTCTCCTGCCTCTTGGCACATCTGTACCTTCCAGCTGATTTCACTGCAAGCATCAGCCAGTTAATGTGGAGTTTTCTGAGGGAGACACAGATCATGTGGGCTATTGAGTTGTGCAGAGATACTTGATCAGACCCCAATAGCTCCTCATCACTCTTAGCACAACAATAAACCCATGTTGGTAATCTCTGTCTCTTAGCAAAACTGATGCCCTCAGAGGTGGGGCTGGGCTGCTCTGGAGCCTGGGTGGCCATCACTTGCTCTGGCATTTCTGCTCTGTTCATTGTTTTGTGACCTAGTCACACTCTTAGATACTTTTCAGACTCACTAAATCGTGGCAGTTCCCAGGAACTGATTGGGCAGTTGTATTCTCAGCTCCCCTGGAGAATGATTGCTATCACATTGTCACATCAACAATCAGACAGGCATTTTTAGAGGCAAATAATACCAGATCAAGTGGGGAGATTAAAAGGTGTAACCAATAAAAAGGACAAAGCAACAGGGATGAAAAATTATTGCAGTGCAGATTAATTGCAAAGCACTTACAGATGTAAAGTGTAAGTCATACAAGTCAGGAAGGGAAGAGAGAGCTTGATGGACAAGGAATAAAATGCAAAGTACAGGAACAAATGCAATTTCAACAGAAAGTTTATGAGGAATTATTGCTCTGAGGTAAGAATCTGAGGCTGGAAGAAATAGCTAATAAAGCAGAAGGAAAGTAATTTATTATTTGAAGAGGTTAAGGTTTAGGAGCCAAATCTGTGACAGTCCTTTAATATCAGCAGAGATCTGAGTGCCATTATTCCCTTGGATAACCTTGAGACCTCTGGAGCTTCTGCAAACTGCAGAATGAGACCAGCAATAGCCTGTCCTGTTCATGAAATAATTGTGGGTCCTTTCTCCATTTTTCAGAGGAAAACTCAGAGGTAGCAAATGTGAACCTGAAGGCTGAATGAATTTGATGAACATTTAACTTGTGAAATGCATTGCCCTGGGCCGTCATGGAGCTCACCACATTGAGACAATTCATTGAAATAATGGTCACAAAGAGAAGGTTGCATTGTGGTGATAGTTTGACATCACAGCTGAGCCAGTCTGGCCTGGTGAGCTTAGGGAGGCAGCACACACCATTTTTTCCATCTACTAGGCAGGTGGTGCAGCCATCATCTGTTCAGTGCAGGCAGCAGCTCCTGCAGCATCCAAAGGTGACACTCCTGTCACTGAGGCTGCTTGACAAGTCCCACCACAAAACTGTCGTGTTAGGTTGGCATAATTTTGCTGGCCATTAACAGAGAGAAACTTTCTTGGATGGACAGTTCAAAGAGAATGGGATTGATGATTTTTGTCTTCCCCAGCTTCTGTCTCAGCCATGCCCAGCTCAAGGCTGGGAATGTGACAACAGGCTGGCTGTGGGGTCCCCTTGGAGCAGCCAAGGCCAGTTGTCTTCAGCCACTGGCATTACCTTCAGCTTTCTTACTAATGTGCTAATTCTCCTCATTGGTGCAAAGGGTTTCAGCAGACAGTTCCAGAGATACACTGTGTGTAATGTGTGTGCAGTATTTGTGTTTCTAGGGAAACAAGAATTTGATGTCTTTTCCCCGGGTAATTAATGCAGAAGTTTGAAACCTTTCACTTATACTGATGCCTATCCAAACTCCTCTCAGCCAATGTCAGTCTTTTGATGAAAAATGTTTTATGGAGGGTGTTTGAAAATCCTCTGAAAGATTGTCAGTGTCTTGCAGACCTCATGCTGTCCTATACTAGGTGAAGATCCTTGGAGAGTTTACCCAACAACTCCATCATTTCATGTGTAAATGTCTACCTTATGTACAGAATGGCTTTCTGGGGGGAAAAAAAATCCCTGTTTATACCTTTCTGGTTTGTAACTTGACCATGTAATAGGAGGAAAGCCATGCTGTCAGTCTGAATGGGGATGAAATAGTTTCTACTGAATGAACAATTTGTAAGAACATGAGGATGACCATACAAGATCAAATCAAAATTCATCCAAGCCTGTGTTTGGCACAGCCAAACATGTCAGAGGGAAGATGTAGAACAGAAGAGCAAGCAGACAATATACCCTCTTTACCAACAGCACTCCATGGTTTCCCTATACACATACTTTTTATTTTATTCGTGATTTATTCTTTTGCCTTTGCAAACATAGACCATAATCCTGAAGCCTGTAGTCACACTATAGATTTGTGTAAAAATGCCTGGTGCTCTCATCAGGCTGAGCTCAGTAATGCAAGTTATGGCAGAGCTGCTGATCCAAAGCCCTTTCTGCTGGAAGAGTCCAGGACTAGAGATCTTGGTGGTTTAAAGACCAGAAAGGATTGACTTGCTCTCTGGAAATTGAGATACTGATTTGACATTCTGTAAGAGTAAAGATAGTCCTGGGATTATATTTCACTAATAAATAAACCGTGGTAGTGAATTCCCTCAAATAGCTGTCAAAGATTCACATTGGTATTTCAGTAAAAATCATAAGCCTTGATGGTTCAACAAAGCTGATGTACTGGAGCAAATGAAATTTTTACCAGTGAATGCTTGAAGCTCAATTAATCAGTTCTTTAAAGTCAAGAACGATTATATTTTTCATTACTGAATTTAGTCATATTATAGCAGTAAATACAAAAATACTTGCTATGAATTTTGCTGGCCGTGTATGATCAGATTATTTGTGGGAATAATTGCTACATGGACTAGAATTACATTACCTCAGGTTATTGGATTACATATCATGTCCTGCTGAATTGGAATATCATTTTGTTTAAATGCAAATGCTAAAATAAATGATAGCTTCTGCTTTAGGGCTGTGGATTAGTTATTCAAGATGATCTTACTATTAACTCTGCAGGGAAGATAAATCGGTTAAAGGAGAAACTTGACATCTTATCAATTTTTTCTATATAGAGGTTTTAGTGGAAAAAGTGCTTGTTGCAGCAGTTTCATTTTAGTTCCTTAATCATGTGTTAAGTAAACCTCTACTAGGAGTTTAATATGGAATTCTAAAGTCCTTGCACCTAATGAAACCAGACACTGACACCGTGGCAGCAGCAGGACACAGTGCCTTAAAGTAGGAATAACCCAAACAAGTCATGTTGATGTTCCTCCTTCCCATCAAAAAGTTACCAAAGTTTTTATGGTGCCTACTGGCAACCAATTTGGGTGCCAGAGATTCACCAGAGAGGCAGGTTAGTGCTGTGTGCTCCCAGGACCCCTTTCAGTGGCATTTCAGCACTTAAAGGAGGCCTGTAAGAAAGATGGGGGCAAACTCTTTAGGAATGTCTCTTGTGACAGGATGAGGGGGAATTGTTTTGAAGTGAAGGAGGGCAGATTCAGACTAGACATAAGAAATAATGTTTTTACAATGAGGGTGGTGAAACATTGGCACAGATTGACCAGAGAGGTGGCAGATCCCCTCTTCCTGGAAACATTCAAGGCTGGTAGGGTGAGGCTCTAAGACACCTGGCCTTACCTGTGGCAGGCAGGTTGGACCTGGTGGGAGGTGTCCTTACCTGTGGCAGGCAGGTTGGACTAGATGACCTTTAAAGGTCACTTCCAGCCCAAACTGTTCTATGATTCTATAACTCTGTACAAAAATCTTGGGACAGAAAACTGGGGAGATGATTGGAAAAACTGGATCAAAGGCAACTTAAAGAAGAAAAACTTTGCACAAACTCCAGATTCAGTGGAAGGACCAAACACATGAGGAAGGGCTGGGAGAGCAGTCATGGGTGTTGTGGCTTGGAGCAATGGAATGAGGAGACAGTGACTTCACTCTGCCTAAGCTGATGGGCCTTTAATCTTCTGGTCTTCTTGGGCAGGTCATAACTGGGACACACTGATGGACAGGATAGAATTCAAGTGCAGATGATAATAAGGCTGTAGAGCAGGATTTATGAAGAAAAGTTAAGCACCAAATGTGCACAGTTTGTCTCTGTGACAGCCTGACATTAGAGCTGTGTAAATACAGATGAAAAGGAAGAGTGTCATTCAGCATAATAGAAGGATGCTGTGAGCAAGGGCTTTACACACGTCCTCACTTCAAGAAAGTCTGCATATTAATGAAGACAAAGCTCAACCCTCTCTGCATGCTTGGCTGCTGCTGAGATTCCCACCCCCGTGCAACTCCTCAGCCTGTGCCTTATCCCTGCTCCCTGGAGGGAAATCTGTCACTCCCAACCACATCCAGGTGTGATGAAGAGGGATTCACTCTCCTGGGAGTCAGCAAAACTCCCTTCCCATGTCTCCAGAGGCTCAGAATAAATCCCTTAGTCGATGATGTGCTGCACATGGTCCTTGCTCTCCTCTCACCCGTGTATCAGGTTAGGTTTGAGGTGTAGCTGCTGAGGTTACCTGAGAGCTCTAATCCAACCCTGCTCACTGGGGCACTGGCACACAAACACTTGGCCCTGAGGAACCACTTAGCCAGTGAAATGGGTTACAAAGCTCCCAAACCTCAGGAGAACTTTGGAGACCATCAGGTTGAAAGAAAAACCTGTCCAGAGGAGCTGTCTGCAGCTCTTTTCTGATTCCTCACTCAAGGATAGCAGCTGTCTGAAAGCTCCTACAGCCCAGGACAAGGCAACTGGTGCTCAGCTATCAGAAAAGCATCCAGAAGTAGTAATTTCCCATTATTTCTTAGATTGCATTTTAATTATTGACAGGCAGGCAGCCAGCACTGGATGCCGATGGCTGCCAAGAGCCCAAAGGCTTTCTGTACAGGGGGTTAAATTTTGTTAATGATCTGAGTTTCTGCCAAACTCACTGCCACATATCAGGAGTGACACTAAGTAGACTTGGAGGCTGTTTCAGTTAAGTGCTTGCACTTTATTTACATGAGCCATTTCATATACTGCTGCTCAGAAAATACAGGAGAGCACAGAGAAGAAATAAGGATGGGTGAATCCCTCTGGATAGCTGACCAATTTCCTTCTCCACATTGTCAAATTATTTTTCTGCATTTGGGGCAGAAATTGGCCCTTATACTGTCATATTGATTTAAGAAAATTCCTTCTTTTCAGTCCTACCTGCCCTTCTGCCTCTCATTCTGGGAAAGAATTTTACTAGGGAGTTTGGAAATTTTTGTACAAGAGGAATGTTGTGATTTTTGGGTTCCTTTCTGAAGTGCTAATGTGTCTGTGTTATTTTTCTTGGTGCTCCTGGTCAAGCAGTCACACAGAGAGTTTAGATTCATTATCTCCCTTGAAAAAGTCTTTCATGACCTTCAGCTTTCCTCCTGGCTACCAAATCTGCATGCCCCCATCTTCCCCCTTATTTTCCTTAAGGCTGCAGATCAGCTCATCTGTATTTCACTTTTGTCTTTACCCCTGGTGTATTAAATTCAAAGGCTCATCTACCCATTTCAAATTAATTTTCATCCTTCCATGTTCCACTTCCTGAAACCCATCTCTCATGCACTACCCAGGGGTTTCCAGGGAAACCTTGTGTTCCCTCTTCCAGGAACTCTTGTGGCTCTCATGCCAAAGAGGATGGTGCTGTTGCCATCAGAGGATTTCACTGCTACCACAAATTTCTTGGCCATGACATTTTTCCCAGGACTTCAGTTTTTCTCACCTCCTAATTTCAGAAATATTCAAAAGAAATGAATGTAGCACTGACAATATGTTCAGCAGGTATTGAATGTATGTGGTATTGCAACAGGAGATGATGCTGGCAGGATGGGGATTTCAGCTCACCATTCTGGTGGCCAGGGGCAGTATCAGCCTGTCCCCTCCTGTGTCAGCCTTGCAGTTAGAGCTCCTTCCCTGAGCTCTGGACATCTTTGCAATTCTTTGTAAAGTGATTGCTTGGAGGCTGCAGAACATCTGAAATGTGTGCCCACTGCCTATATCCACACAACTTCAGGACACACAGAAAACTCTTAAGCAGGATTTAGGGCTGAGAAGTACAAGAAGTTGTGTGATTCCTTACTCTTAAGTCAAGAAAGCAATCACCTGTCAAGGCAATCTATCTTCCCTGTTTTATCTTCTGAGAAGAAATGCATGGCTGATAAACTTATAGAAGTTAACACGAGCAGGTTATTTTAAAGGAAATATTTACCACCCTCAAGAAATCTCTTCTGGTCAAAGTTGGCTGGCCCCCAAATATCTTGTAGAAAGGTTAGTAGTGAGTGTTTTAATTCCCCCTACAGGCCTCCATAGCTTTGAGCTCTCTTCCCTCTTCCCTCTTCCCTCTTCCCTCTTCCCTCTTCCCTCTTCCCTCTTCCCTTCCCTTCCCTTCCCTTCCCTTCCCTTCCCTTCCCTTCCCTTCCCTTCCCTTCCCTTCCCTTCCCTTCCCTTCCCTTCCCTTCCCTTCCCTTCCCTTCCCTTCCCTTCCCTTCCCTTCCCTTCCCTTCCCTTCCCTTCCCTTCCCTTCCCTTCCCTTCCCTTCCCTTCCCTTCCCTTCCCTTCCCTTCCCTTTTCTGTTTCCACTTATTATATAAATAAAATTCCAAGTGGAATGCATCTCATTAGTGATTATGTTTCATATTAATTTAGGTAAACCAGGAGAGGACATTGTATTGAGCAATATGCTGAGAACCAGAGTGTTGGGTAAGTAGGAAAACAAATTCCCAGAGGGATCAGTGTTTTGTGTTCAGCTCACTACCTTGCCCAGTTCTTTGTCCTGGCAATAGACTCCCAGTAATGTAAAATAATGCTTAATAAAATTTATACTTGGGAAAGTAATTTGCTTGGGCTATTGATTTAATTGAATTGAGTCCATTTGTTTGAGCACTGTTTGTGTTTTAAATGCATAGCACAGAACCCACAGAAGAATGTTCCTCACTGCAGTCCAGTATTCTATTCCTTTCTGCAGGGAGGTAAGGAATGGCAAAGGAGCTTCCCTGGGCATTTGCCCTGTTGGAAATCTAAGTATGGAG
Organism: Phylloscopus whistleri; assembly: GCA_017589585.1. Taxonomy (NCBI): domain Eukaryota; kingdom Metazoa; phylum Chordata; class Aves; order Passeriformes; family Phylloscopidae; genus Phylloscopus; species Phylloscopus whistleri. Next base: position 2,470,225 of record JADMLD010001401.1, read on the forward strand.
AGTTAATAATCTACCAGTGACCTGGTGCTCCAGTTTGGGCTGATGTCTGTGGACTGGGAGCCCTTCGTGTCCTTGGTGCAATGGAGTAGGGAGAGTTGGCAACTTTACATCAATGGGGATTTGTCTGTGATTGGTTTTCCTTGTTCAACAACAACAAAAAAGGCTTTAAAATACCATGAAACTTGTTAGGCTTTGTAAATCTGATGTCTATTCTAGCAACTGCCTCTTTTTTTGGTAAATTTACTCATCTCTGGTATTTTGTAATGCCAATATCCCTTCATTATCCATGAGTCACACTGTTTGTCAGATTGAGGGAGTGTGTTCTGGAAGGCCTCACCTGTGAAAGATCTTGGTGAGAGTTGGAAAGGTCCTTCCATTTTGGCATTTGTAAAGAGCAGTTATGCTCTTCTACTTGGCTTAGTGCTGGACAACAGTCTACAGGTGGAAGAAACAGCAATAAATCAGTATCAGCAATAAATCAATATCAGCAATAATATTAGGAAACAACTCTTTAGTGTAAGAGTGTATAGATAGGTTGCCTTGGATCTGTGATTGCTTATAAGGCATGAGAAAATGTCAGGCATTTCATTTCTTCTGTGTCTTTTTTTAAGGCTGAGATGTGGAGAGTGCTACTTTCCATTTACTTATTCTGAACAGGGAGCCAGTAGTGTTCTGCAGAAGTGTCTCTAAAAACTCTAGAACTGATTAAAAATAGGATTTTGAAAGATTTGAATTTTTTGGCTAGTACAGAATAAAAATGTTGGGTTACATTTGAATTCTGGGTTGAATTCTGTGCAACACTCTTGTGGGCATGAGAATAAGGAATTACCATCACCTTAAATTACTAAACTTTCTTTGTACAGATAATAGAAAGTCAAGAATATCCTCTTCTTCCAGCACTGCAGAACAGGGTATCACAATTCTCTCATCTGGGGACCCTGACAGGGCCCCAAAGAATGGCCACATCACTGAATGTTTGCCTGGAAGTCTTGTCAGCCCTAATTTCTGTTCGCAAAATCACCTTTCAGGTTCACACTTGGATTTTGAGGAATATGGGTGGTGTGAGAAGCTGAATGGGATGGAATAAAAATAGAAATGTTTTTAGTGTTTTGTGTTTAGTGCACCATATTCTCCATAAAGCTCAGAAGATGTGTTTGATTTTCTTCTAGCATGACATAATTGTGTATTTTGTCTTGACACCACATTTCCTTCATCAGCCACAGAGTTGCCATTTTATACCATCAACTAATTGTTCGTTGTTGTTGAGAAGGGGAGAGGAATTTGACACCTCCAGAGAAATCCAGAAGTCACTTGGGTGTCTGTGGTTGGGCTCCAGTAGCCAAGTGTAACCTCTGCCCCTCTGGTAGTCAAAGGAGACATTCTCCATCATGCCAAGGAAGTAAATAAACACCCTCATTAGCTTTTGCAGTGAGGGCCTCATCACTTAAGTTATTGATGTTTCAATTAATTTGGAGAACTTTCAGGACCCTTGCTGCTTACAGACTGCTGACCTTCATGGTCAGTGATGCTAATGCTCAGTTAATTGTGAACAGGTAAATGCCCAGTTATTTATAAGCAGGATCATGCTCTTAAAAAAGTGCAAATGTGTTTGCTGTCTGAGAAATGATTTAACAGTCAGCAAAGGTATGGGCAGGAAGAGCTGTTGGTATTATTCCTCTTCTTCATTTAGTTTCTCATGGGTTTTTTAAGTGTTTTGATTATTTTATTTATCTCTCGTTATTAAATATCTCTGTGCCTAAAGAGGAGAAAAGCAGCAAGAAGACATGGTGATTTTTTATATCTATTTCCTAGCATGAAATATGTGTCAGAAATGTTTAAGATTGCAAATCCAAATGCAAAGAAATTAGTGAATCACAGCCATAGCTCTCCCTCTTGGTGCATCATTTAGACAGACATATACAGAAAAAAAAAAACCAAAACAAAACACATGAAGGTGCAGTTAAAGAATCATAAAACTGTAGAATGGTTTTTGGAAGGAACCTGTAAAAGTCATCCAGTCCAGCCTCCCTGCAATGAGCAGGGATGTCTTCAGCTAGGCCAGGTTTCTCAGAGCCCCATCCAGCCTGACTTTGAATGATTCCAGGACTAAATCCTGATGCATAGAAATCTGCTTGCTTTCTGTGGAATATCACAGGGCTTTCTCATCATGAAGCTCCCTGTACCATCACTGGCATGACATCCATTCTTGCTTCCTCCTGAGCACCTCCCTTGTCTTCCTCTGGACCTTGGAAATCCAAGTAGGTGCAGATACTGAGGTTTTTATAGCAGCATAGAAAATATAATGTATGGGCTGTAATATAAGAGCTGTGTGAGGTGCAGTAGAACATTAAAAATTCCTTCAGCTATTCCATGTTCTGTGATTCACCCTGTTCCTCACCAGCTCAGCTGTGAAAGCACCATTCACAATGCTAGTGGCTGTTCTGGGAAGCATTTGTCTTGAGACTCTACCAGAGGGTAATTAAAAAGGGAGCTGGGGGACTGTTGGAACCATACTGATTGTGTAAAAAATCCTTCTCACTGCTTCTCAATTTTCACTATTGAGAATGAAGGAAAGCAACAGCTTTTCAAAAATTATTATTTATTAATATTTATATTAATTAAAATCAATATTCATAATAATAATAAATAATATTAAAACTACTGATAGCTCTTTTGTTTTCTTTTTTGTTATTAATTAATTTTAAACAGACCTTATGATCCAGACAAGCAGGGTTTTTATGGCCTTAGTGAAAGGAATAATGAAATCCACAATGTGTCCCTTTCTTTCCCATCATCTCCTCGTTGAGCTGTCTAAGAAACCCTTGGCCAGCTGCTGCAACAGGCTGATGCTTTTAAACCCAGGCCATCCATCTTGCAATTGGTTGCAATCAGTGAGGTCAAGAAAGTTCTGCAGAATCAGCTTTTTGTAGGCTCAATACAGGTAAAAAAATTTAAAAGCCTGTAGTTTTTAGCTAAGAATTCATTCAGTATATTCTTCATTTAAACACAATCAAGCCAAATTTGTATTAAAACTCACTATGCACTTGACTGCCCATGTAATAGGAACCACAGCAAACAATGAAGTATTACTTGTCTTTTTTCCCTTTCCTTTTCTTTTGACCCTTGAACCTGTACAATATCCATGGAGTGCAACTAACTACAATCTCCGTATTTAATCTTAAAACGTAATTAAAACAAAGAAGTGTGAAATGAAAAGCAATCAGACAGAAAATACAGACTCCAGTCAGAGCGCATCTGTCTGTTTTAGGAATATAAATTGGACTGATTGCATTCTTGGATCAGCCTAATCAAAGTAGTACTAGAAACCCAAACCAGTTTTTGAGGAGAAAAAACAGAGATAATCATTGGGTTTTCTGATCTATAGTGGACAAAACCCAACCAAGAATACAAAAGTCTCATCCAGCATTGGGTCAGGTTGGGAGAACAGGGATGAGGCTGTGCTGGGAGTCCATGGAAAGGCTCTGGTGGTCAGGTCCCAGGAGAAGTAACAAGTGCCAGCCCTGCTAGTTTTGGTCATCACTCTGCAGTTGCTGAGTCAAAAATTTCATCAGTGGCCATGCACTCCTGGCCAAATGATCAGTAGCAATGCCTGCTTTGGTTTGGCATTTTACTCAGGGCAGTTCTTAGCCCTACCCTCTTTTGTATTTCTACCTTATCTGATTGTCACTGAGGAGGCTTTGCTGCCATTAAATAGTTTTGTGCTTAATCCTGTCTGTGTCAACATTCCCAGCCTGCAAAACAGGAAAAAAAAGAAAAGAAAAAAAATTTAAGATTTCCTAGTTTTGGGAACTCTTTGGGCAAGATTTGTCCCCTTCATCCCACAGAGCTTCATCCCACCTCGACCATTTTTATGTCACCAGGATCCATATAATGAACAGTTTGTGGCCCATTTGACTCAAAAATTAAATAATAGTAATATGAATATCAGGTACTAACAGTGAAGCTCTTAATCAGTTTATCCAGGAGTGCTTTATGAAGGTGGCCAAGTACAGCAGTAACCAGTCTGCTCTCTTTTTCAAAATGACACCCATGGGTGTCCATTTGTCCTCACCTCTGTCTTTATTATGAACTGGCTGAGATATAAACTGTTCAAGTGGCAAATTATGTTTTCATCATTGTTACCTGCTGTGCCACAGTGGGAAAGACTCTCATAAGCCTACATAAGGGGTTTTAAAACAAACCTACTCTGTGTCCTCTCAAGAACTTACAATGAAAGGATCTCCACCAGCTTTGTCAGGTATAGTTCTGTTCACTCTGCATTTGGCCCATATCCACCATCAGTCTTTGCTAAATTAGGATCAGTTCAATTTGCTGTACCTCTTGGGTAGACAGTGCAGGAGAACTACCTTTCTCAAGGGATAGTTCATCTCTATTAGAATCAGAAAAATCTCACCACTGTGTTGTCTTTCCAGGCTGCAAATCTAATTAACATGAGCCCAAGTTATTAATCCTGCACTTAGCTATTTTTAGGTGTTGATGGTAAAGTACAGAGAGCTGTGCAGCAGCAGGGAGAAGGAACTTCATCCCCTTGTCCAAGATGGTACACCTTGGGTCAGGGAGGACCCTGGGAGGGAGAACAGCTCCTTCCCAGCCAGCACCAAACCTCACTTAACCAGGAAAACCTGCAGGAACTGGGAGACTGTAGGAGAGTAGGTGACCAGGAAGGTCTGAAGGGAGTGAAGGGCCATATTAAAGTCTTCAAGAGGAAGGAAGGAAGGAAGGAAGGAAGGAAGGAAGGAAGGAAGGAAGGAAGGAAGGAAGGAAGGACGGAAGGAAGGAAGGAAGGAAGGAAGGAAGGAAGGAAGGAAGGAAGGAAGGAAGGAAGGAAGGAAGGAAGGAAGGAAGGAAGGAAGGAAGGAAGGAAGGAAGGAAGGAAGGAAGGAAGGAAGGAAGGAAGGAAGGAAGGAAGGAAGGAAGGAAGGAAGGAAGGAAGGAAGGAAGGAGACATTCTCTACAAACCTTGAGGGATGCAGAGTCCATTGATCTCCAGAAGTCACTGAAGGTTGCTGGGCTAAGAACCAGTTGGGAAGAATGGACCCAACAAGTGATGACTGGGACAGATCTCTTTACACCTCCTTATTCTCACTCATGGCACCCATAAGACCCAAGTTTCATCCACCTAAAGGTTACCTCCTTCTAGAGGCTTTGACAAAGTGCAGAACTTGAGTTTTTGATGGGGAAGATTGAGGCAGAGGCCTCCCTAAGCCTGACACCTCACACAGCACTGGAGAGCCTGGCCAAGCTTGTGTTGGGGCTCGAGCCACACTGTCCAGGAGTGATTCCACCCTCAATCTCCCCAGCACCAACCTAAGAACCTCCCAGCACCAGGTGGTGGAGGATTGGTGTCCTGCATCTTGTTTTTTGAGAACACCACGTGGCTGCAAATGTTGGGAAATGGCTTGGTGCAGCCAAAGTTTTCTGACCACAAAGCCAGAATGCTACTGGTTTCTGAACCCAGCAGCATTAAGTAAAGAGGGAGCCCTGAAAAATATTATTGGTGCTTTCCTGTTATAATTTCCATGGTTTAGCAGGAAGATCACTCTGTCTTTCTTCATGGTTTCAGCAATGAAGGGAGGAGAAAAGCAGGTGAAATCCTGTGTTGAATGGAGTGCTGCTCGTCAGCAGGGCATTAGCCACTGATAAGAGTGTTTGGTGAGGTCTGTGACTACCCTCCACTCCAGTCTGACAACAAGACAGATGAACCTGTGTTCCTCATTCTTCCTACAGCTGATAGTGCTCTTCTCTCCTTTCCACTCTTCAGCTTTCCCCCTCTTTGATACTCTTCTCAAACTTTAATTCTCTCAGCGTTTTCCTCCCTGCACTGCCAGCACTCTCTCCTAATTTCTCCTTTCATGGCATTTCCCTCTTATCTTCTTCTGAGCCCAAATCACTTTTGTTTTGTACCACCCGGTTTTCTTTCACCAGCTCTATTCTTCCTCTTCACAATCCAAACTCTGTTTTCCCAGGAGGTCTGGCTTATCCCAGCTCTTTGAATTCAATTAATTGATCTTCATCAGCCAGATTGCCATTGGCAAAGAAAACCAGCACGCTGACTGTCTTTGTGCTTTAACTTCTGTTTTATCCTCATTTAATTTGTGCCCTTTGCAGCTTATTGAGCCCTAATTACCTCTGCTGCCACCTCACTGTATTCAATTATAGCCTTAATCTCACTGACCTGATGTCTCTGTCCTCATCAAATCTCACCTTTCTGACTTTGCCCATTATTTTTGTACAAAGTCAGTACCCTCCATGGGGAGCTCAGTTCTTCCAATCTCACTTCATTTTCTTGACTGCTTCCAAGCACTTTTGCTGCATTTCCCTACCTTCACTTCTCCAAGCTGTTATGGGATTCACCAGAGCACAGACAGATCAGGCACTCAGGCAGTGGTTTCAACCAGGGAATCTTGACCTGGCTTGAGGAAAATTTATCTGTACACCAGCATCTCATAGTAAGCATAAAAATAATCTCTCACACCGACTGCACAAGCCCTCAGATGCCCATACAGGGCTATTCAATACATTTTTGCTAACACTTTTCTGGTGAAAACGATCCCTCTGGTGCCTGGGTATCTCCTTTCCTGCTCCTTCCATTGCTCTTCCTATTATCTCTTCTCCCACCATCCCATCCCACCACTGTCAGGTCATGATCCTCAGATATGCCTCTTCAAATAGTCTCAATTTCCCATATCCTTCACTCTCTGACCTACTTTTGTGCTGCTCCTGCTCTTTTCCTTCTTACAAACCTGACCATAGTGTGATGCTGACCACAGCAGTCACATCTTCCCTCTTCTTCCCCTCTCTCTTCATTCTGCTTTGTTTCTTTATGCCTGATTTTGTTAACTTCTCTGGAAAGGCTGATGCTTTCCTTATAGCTAATATCCTTTTCCTTTGCCCTATTCTCATTTTTACCTTTATTTTCATATTTGCTCACTCCCATGATGGTGATTTTGAGTGATTTATGGGCTGTTGTTCGGAAGTGGGGATGGCTCACCACTTGAAAACCCCTTAACCACGACACAGAAATGCCCCTGAAAGTTCATTTCTCACTGAGCTGCTCCTTGACCTTTCCAGCCTTTCTTTCCTCTTGCTGTGAAGCCCCTTCCTACAGCTAAGTTGGGCTCTGGGTGATGTCTGTGATTCTGTCCTTGTCCACCAGCAGGTTTCTGGTGAGTGCTTGTATCCCTGTAGGTCACCAGCATCAAACTTCATCTACTGATGGTAATATACCATGGTCCATGATGCCTCTGATATCTCCTAATTTCATTCACCTCAGTAGTGCTTCTTTAAGAAAAGAAATTCTGGCAACTGCTGCCATTGTGCCCATGTCAGGGTTCTGGGCATAAGGACTTTCTGCAGCCTATTAAAAAAAAGCCCATTTGTGATTTCTTTCTGGTTTTGTAATCCATCTCATAGGTGAGGAGGATCTTGGCAATTGCCCTTTCTAGGCTGTAGTGAATCCCAAATTTACCAGTCAGGGTTCTGATTCCTCCCAGTGTTCTGATTCCCATTTCAGCTCTTTTCCCAGTTGGATGTTTGACCTCATCACTGATCCCAGAAGCTGCACTGCTCTGGTTTGGCTGAAGTTTTTGCTGTTTCTCACTGTGCTGGGGCTGAGATGTGGCCTTGAGGAAATTTGCAGACCACAGGTGTTGAGTTGTACATAAAATACACCTGACCCAATCCTTTGCTGTTCACAGGGAGCCAGGGTCCCCTGTTCTGCAGCTGAGCCCCACTCAGGGAAGGTGTCCAAAAATGGCCTTGATATTTCCTCTCCCACAGTGACATCTATTGCTCTGGGTTGGGAGGGTGGCCCCTGAAATGATATGCAAATTCTCCAGTCATTAGTGCAGCCTCAGATGAATATTTCCCTGCAAGAGAACAGACTGTGAGACTTTACCAGAGTTATTTTCTCACCTGGAGCTTGCCCCAGAGGCAATGAGCAGAGTTACTGCTCGATCTCTCACTCACAAAGGAGTGAAGCATGGCATGCCAGGTTCCTCCTCTGACCTTCTGTTAGAAGAGAAAGTGCTTTTCAGTACTTTTTCTTTTTGACACGACTGTACTCCTTTGTCTTCTTCCTATTCTTCCTGAACATTAAACTCCCTTCACAATCCCCTTGCTAACCACAAAATTCCTTTCTTCCTTCCTCTCGGTTTTACTCTGCTGTGTTACTAGAGAGATACACAAGAATAAAAAATAAAAGAAAGTGTGAATTTGGAAAACACAGAGCTTTTTTGATTATCTGGTTGCTTTTGTGCCATCCTTGAAAATTCTGTTTCTGTGCAAGAAATTCCTTTAAATAAAAGAACTTTCTGCCTTCACTACTCTTTGAGATGTTTTGTGGTACACACAGGTACAATAATATGACAGCAGAGCTGAATGATTCCCATTTATCCCAAAGCTTTGCATGAAAGCAAATTATTATGAAATCATTGAACAAATCTCTTTCTAAGGCTCCCAGAGCAGGCAGTCTGAACCCAATCCCTTCCCAGGTTACAATGAAATGAGATCTTCAGCCCTATTGCAATATTCATCCCAAAGCATCAGATGGAACGACAGAGCTTAATACTGCAAGGAATTACAGAAGCATTTTTTATCTTACAGTTACATCTCAGCCTTGCTTTCATTTACTTACCTCTGAATTCAGTGTATTTACTTTTCAGATGTGCACTGTGGCTATTTCTGCCTGGTAAAAAATAGGTAATGTGTGTGTCTACAGCTTGTTGCAAATGTGTACAGATGCACATTATGGGGGACAGATTTCCAGGAGACACAAACCAACACTATTCATTTAATGTGTTTGTAATATCAGCCAACTTTCACTGCTTGGAACTATTTACAGCTGTTTCCCCCTTTACACAATGCATGGGTTTCAAGGTCACAGTTACCAATAAAACAGAAGAATTGGGTCAGACTGGACTGTCTGCATCTACTGGCAGATGAATGAACAACTTAAAAATCAGTGGTGGTGCCACAGGCCCCAGCTGACACATAAATTGGTGAGTGTGAAGTGTGTGGGCTTGGGAACTTGGTGTCTGGAAGGAGGAATTCAGAGTTTTACTGCCTTATGGGTGTGCTGAAAGTGAAGCAGAAGGATGTGATGATGGCACTGGTGGGTCCCAAAGTGTTGTGTGATTTGGGGCACATCCTTCACCTGGGCACGCTCTCTCTGCTCACTGGGGTGAAATAAAGGTGCTGCTTCTCTCCTCTGTACTGAGAACCTTAGAGCAGAGCAGCTTTCATTCTCTAACATAAAGACAGGTTGTGTCTGTCAGGATGCATTGCCTGTGGAGCTGATTACTAGAGCTCCTCTGATTTGATAATGGATCATAAACACTCCCAAAATTTTTTGGGTTCCCAGGGCAAACAGGTAGAGGCAAATCTCTATGACTTCCAGGAATACTACAGTTTTTGTGAAATCTCCTTCCCTAGCCTGGCTAAAGGAGGCTCTGCCTTGCTGTCAGGAGAGACACTTTTATGTGAAAGTGCCTTTTCTCTCCACACTCCTGTCAGTTTTCTTTCAAAGCTATCTCAGAGTGGTAATTTGGGACATCAAGCTTAAAATTTCCAATTCCTCTGTTGGCAGACCTCTTTCAGAGTCCAGGTCACTTCTTTAGTGGTGATTCACTTTTTGCACCCTGAGCAGTAGGTTTCCTATTTCATAAATTTAAAGTTGTCTCAGAATGAGACCTTCTGTCCTGACGTGGTGGTGGAGCTACAGCAGTGAGCACAGCAGCAAACCCCAGCCTATCTCCTCTCATTTAGGGACCCTGCCACTCTTTGGAGCATGTGGAGGCATGTTCCTTACTTTTTTTTTGGACAGATCTTCTGCATTTTAGGCATCTGTCATGCCTTTGGACTGTGGCTGGATTTTCTGTCCTGTTTCCTTTTAGGGTGGATGAATGGGAGGGGACTGCAGGTGTGCTGAGTGTGGGGTTTTACTGCTGGGATTGAGCTGGGAACAGTAGCTGCTTCTTTCTCTGGAGCTCAGGTTGGAGTGAAGACAAGATGGGGAAAGTGGGTGTTTGGAGATGCTAAGGATAAAATGGTAAGGAAGGGAAGTGGTTGTTAATCAAGGAATGTGGTCCTCCATGTAGAGCTTCTCATGAAGAGCATTGCACAGGGAAAGGGACTATAGGAAATGTGAGAAAAATGGCTTTATTTTTGAATAGAAGACTTAAGGAGGATATGAAAGCCACTGATGAGTGAGAAGAAAACACTTTAGTCCATTTTTTGTTATCTGTATTAATTATCTGTGCCCGACTATGTCTTGGGACCAGGCAGGGATTCTGCCTTGCTTTTGTGCTTGGAGGGCTGCAAGGACCTGAGAGCCAAGACCTCATTACTCAAGATTCCCTGTGGCTGAAGACAGCTTCATCCAAGCAGGCAGGATCTGGGACATTTTTGGATATCTCATGTTCTGTGTCCAGCTGAGAGGAGTTTGGATGGCATCACCATGTACAGGTAAGTTCCAGGTGCCTACTCTGGTCTCCCTCCCTGGCTTCTCTTTGCAGGTGGCTCAGAACAAAGGGGGTAGTGAGTCAGTTTAGAGCTTGTTCATGCTTCTTCAGTGCTGTTACCAATAATGATTGTACAAATTTAAAGGCTAACATACAATGGAAGATGGTCTTCCTGGGAGCTTTGTTTCAGGACCAGAGGTAATTTCTCTGAGGCTGATAATGTTGAAAATTAATAATTCCCCATTTGAATTAATTAATGTATTTCGATTGTCTTAGTATTAGGAATGTAATGAAGAAAAAGTGGATGTGGGGGAGGTGAACCCAATTAAAATGTAATTGTTTCACTCAATTCACAATCTTGCACTAGTGAATCTGGGAAAAGAAGATTTTGTAATTAAAAAGGAAAGTAGGTTTGATGATGTCCACCACCACATTTGGAGTCCGTCTATACTACAGCGAAAAGAAATTCAAGATGACTGTGTCTGGAAAGAGCATCTGGTCTGTATTCCTCCCTTCTGACTTGCTAAGAGTTTATTAATCGTTTACATGAGAATAGAAAAAGCCATTCAAATGAAGAAAATATGTAATGATCCTTTACTGCCACTTCTAATACTGGAAATATGTAATGTATCATAGTGGGGACCCTCCTCCAGCATGGTGAGGTTTGTAAGCTTGATGAAATGACTACCTACTAGCTAAATTCCATCTGTTCCAAATACTCCAGGAAGCACTGTGTTGCACTAGATTTTGGCAAACTGTTCTATGAGGTTCAGCCCCATATTAGCATTTTAATTACTGGCTGATTGCTTTTATGTTGCAAAACTCAGCTCGCCACAGTGTGTAAGTTGCAATTAGTTTTTACTGTGTGATTCATTAGCTCCTATAAAGCATGTCGTGCTGCAACATTTGGAAGGTAATTTGCTAGAAACATCAGCACTGGCATTCAAGGGTGGGGAGTGGCACTGGAGATGTAGCAGTCCTGCCTATCAGGAACAGAGCCCACCTTTGCTGGCAGGATGTCCTCTCCCAAACGAGGCTGAGCTAACAGCTGCAGATGAAATTGTCTCACGGTGGCAGGTTTTCCCTGTAAACAGCACCTTGGTCCTGCAGCCTGCTCCGTGTGGGTTTGCATCTGCCTGGATCTGAGCGGAGCTGTGTCTTGGGTTGTGGAACCAGAATTGTGTATTCTATTTCATCTGCTGAAAGCAGTTGAGGAGATGTTCTTCTTTATCTCTTGTAACTCTGGAGGAGGGGGGTGGGTGCCTTTTGATAATTGGCCAGCTGTTAAAACCAGGTGGGGCAGTGTTTCTTATCTCTTTCACTGCCCGTACTCCCTCCGGGGGAATATTTTCTGCTAATGGACGATTAAGACACCCCTAAAAGCACACATCCCCAAACTTACCCTCCCCAAAGTAGAACATCCACATTCCATCATCCCAGTGTGAGATGCTCCACCCAGTGGGGGGAGCCAACCATTCCTACCTGGATAAAAACTGAGACGTAAGAACAGAAGTTATCTGGCTTCACCCGATTCCTGGAGGAAGACTGGACCCTTCTCACCATCACTGGACCCTTTTCTACAAGATCATCTGTACTCCAACAGAACCAAATCTGCCACTCCAGGAGGACTCACTTTTGGACTGCTTCCAACACCCTGACCAACACGTTGTAGCTCTGACTCTGTCAGGGTTTTCCAGGATTGCTTGTTTATTTGTTTGCTTGTTTGGTTGGGTGGTTTTGTTTTCTACTACATTTGTATTGTTAATATTCTTAGTAAAGAACTGTTATTCCTATTCCCAAATCTTTGCCTGAAAGCCCTTAATTGCAAAATTATAATTTGGCAGGGTGAGGGGTTTACATTCTCCATTTCAAGGGAAACTCCAGCTTTCCCTGGCAGATACCTGTCTTTCCAAACCAAAACAAGCTGGTAGAATGGACACAGGTGTGAGAGATCCCTTTCTGGGAGTTTGGCTGCTGAGCTCAGCCTGCTTCCTGATATTCCTCTGGGGAATTTCTGACTATCTTCTTCATGCCTCAGGAATCCCACGCTTCCTTTGGAGATGCTGCCGTGTTCGCATTGCTTGTGACGGGGAGGATGTGTGTGTTCAAGTTACATGGATCAGTTTTGCCTTGAGAAAGGGGGAGAAATTAAGCACCATCTTTAAAACTCTGCTACCTCAATCACGCTATATTCCTTAGGCAGAAAATCAGGTACTTTGACTGGGTTTAAAACCAGCCAAGACTTCTTAGCCCCATTCTGTTAAGAGCAGTGGTTCATTTTGCCTCTGTTTTGGAAATTGTTGCCTCTGGCAGAAAAAAAAATCAACAAATAGTGCATGAGGACATAATCAGTGAATTTTCTACAGGTATACACATGTTGTTACAGCTTTTTGAGTATCCATGTCAGTCGTGTTATTTTTTCTTCCCTGGCTTGGCTGAAACTACCCTGGAAAGGTTATTCTGCATGTGGCAGCTGGCAGTCCAAATTCTAGATCCGGCTGTGAATGGCCTGTCTGGGATGCATCACACCACACATTACAATTCAGCACTCACTGCTAGCACCTCTCTGAAGGTGTAAAGCACAAAATGCAGCCTATGGTTTTAAAGAGGAATTTGAATTTTTCTTGACTGATGAATAAAAAACGGATGCTGAAAACAATAGCAAAAACATCTCCCCTCTGAGCAATTTCCCATCGGATGTTCTAGGTTTCCTTTCTTCTGTTTTCACAAACTCTCTGAAGATTTGAAGTCAAACTTTTGTGCATCTTGGCTGTCAGAAGTTTTGCATTGGGAGCGTTTGCCAAGTGAAGAAAAACACTACTCATTCCTGCAGAAATACACTTAAGTCAAATTAAACTGCACATTTGTAATTATACAACAAATTAGGTAAAATATAAACTTCCAATACTTCAGCTCAGACTGTAACAACTCACTCAATTTTCTAGCATCTGCTTTACACCTGTAGGAGCCAAAAGCACCTGCAGCTGTTTAGTCTTCCCTGTAGGTTTGGTATAAATGGCAGCTGCCTCCAGCCTTGATTTGCATCTCTCAGTTTAAGCATCTTGCTGCTCACACCAGAATTTTTGTGTAAAGCATGGTCTGTGCTGGGAGATTTGAGATGCATAATCTAGTTGTCAATAATTCTGATTATTGAATAGAAATTTATTAATTTCTTTCAGCTCAAGCTGTACAGTGTGTTCTCTGTTGTGCTGGGACAGACTGACTGCTGAGAGCATGAGTGCAGAGGTCAGCTACCAGGTAAAGGTGTGTGACTCCAAAGATTTTATGTTAGGTGTGAGTCAGGAGTGCAGGATTTATGCCTCTTTCTGTGTTTCTGCTGCCTGGAAAGTGAAAGCCATGGGAGGTGTACTGACAGCAGCAGAGGTAATGTCAAAAGTGGGAAAGATGGAAATTTTTCTCCTACTGCCTTTTCCTATTCATATAGTTTGTAGTATGTGGAGCCCAGCCAGCCAAGAATCTTCCCTGAAGGCTCAGTTGGTAGTCACTGTTGGGCTGCTGCACCAGCACTGCCTGTGCAGAAATTCTCTTTGAATTTCTGTGGAGTGGGAGCAGGTGGAATTTCCCAAATAGGAGTTTGCCTTGCTGAGGTTTGAGGACTAAGTCCCACTGACAGGTGTGAAGCAGCTGCTCTGACTGCAGTGAGTGACTTTCCTGTGGGTATTTGAAGTCTTGCTCCAAATATAACAGTCCATGGGGGAATGGCTGGGGAAATCAGAGGCATCATTTGCTCTGCTCATCCACTGCTGGCCCACACAGGTGGGCAGGGCAGGCAGTGTATGTGGAAAAGGGAAAGTGATGGGCTAAAGACTTGAATGCTGCAAATGCTCATTTGGTGTCTGACATGCAGGAAAGTGGGAGCTGAGTCTGCTGAACTCTACTGAGCCTGTCTAGTTGCCCTGGATTTTGTCCTGTAGTATTACCCAGACTCTCCTGGGGATGGTGATTATTCAGTACCCAGCAGAGCTGATCCAGGGGTGTGGCTGAGACCTGGGTATCATGGAAACATAACCATGAAAATAAAACTCTTCTCTTGCACTGGAAGTATTTTTCTTCAGCCCAACTTAAACTGGTTAAAATGATAAGCTGAGCTGGGAAAAAGTCCAATAGTCTGTGTTACACTTGAGTAGGACTGTCTGTGTACTGTCTGTGTTATCTGTAAGTAACTGAGAATTACATGGGGCATTGTAGTGATCAAAATTTACTGCAGAGGCAACTCCTTAAACCAAAGTCAGTAAAATCTTTGTTGGACTGCATGGCTGGAAAGAGTTTTTCCCCCAGTAATTTTTTTTTCTGTATTTTTCTTTCCTTTTTAAATGAAAATTGTGACTTTTATACATTTATAATCAAATAAGCAAGTAAATTAAGACTTTTCTCTAAATGCAAAATTATTGATTTCCTTTTTTTTTTTCCCCACCTTCCCCAAGCATTTCTTTGGTGAGGAAGGGCAGGATGGGAGGGTTGTCAAAATTGTTTTTCATCCCAGCACTTTCAGTGTGTGGTATTTCATTTGAGGTTTCCTCCTTCTCTGTCTGCTGTTGGGGCTGACCTCAGAGACTCCCTTTGCCCCCGCCAAAAAAACAAACAAAACAAAACCAAAAAAAAAAACAAAACAAAAAAATAAAACCAACCAAACAAAAACAACCCCCCAAAAAACAACGAAAAACAAAGAAACAAAAAAACCCCAAACCAACCCAACCCAAAAAACCCCCAAAACAACAACAACAAAAAACCCAACAAAACAGACAACCAAAAACAAAAAAAGGAAGGCTTTTGGAGATAAGGCATTTGCTTTGTGCCACCAATGGGTAAAAAGGGGAATAAAAGCTGATGACAATATAGATCTGGGTACATACTTAAAAAAAAAAAAATATGGCAGCCTAGTGCTGCTCAGATTTCCAGCTTTCTTCTGTTATTCATTTTTCTTTTACAAGCACAAGCTGTAGGTGGGAAGTTTGAATGAAGTTGGCAGGGGAATTTTGTGTGAGACTGCTGCTTTTAACGTACCCCATGTACCCCTGGCAGGGTTAGCCAGCACTGCTGCTTCTGTGAGACTTTTGATGGTGACATTGTGGTTTTCTGAAAAGGCTCTGGAATCCTGTGGAGAAACAGATTTTCTATTCCACTGCGTTTTATAGATTGTCTCTTACAAATGGGTTTTACTCTGGTGGAAAAATGAAAAACCTGACTTCTTGTGATTCAATATTTAAATCACATGGCATTGTGAGGGGTGAGGGTAAGGGTTCCTAGTCCAGCTTTTCAAAAGGAAAATGGGTGCATAATGTGCATGGGAGAAGAAGGTTTGATTCTTGTTTGGGTAGCTGTGGGCTGGAGGAGACAAAGGCAAGCCTGGAGTCAGGTTGGCATGGGTGCAAGAGGGTGCTTGGGTGCAAGAGGGTGCTTGATGTCTGCTTTCTTCTGCAAGGCCATGCCAGGTGCAAGGAATGGTGGTGTCTTCACTATTGCTGCATAATGGAAAAAATCAGTGTAACAGCCAGCCTGATGTTCACAGGGGCCAGCGGGAATCTCCTGCTCTCCCAGAGGAAATGGGAGCGAAGGAAATTGTAGCTTTAAGGAGAATTTCTATGCAGAAGTGACAGATCAGAGAGAGCATGAAGCAAATGTGTAAGAAACCCCCCACATGCATCTGGCTTTGGAGTGAGACCAGCCCTCATCTTTGAGATGCCACACAAGTGCCTAGTAATGGCAAAAGCTGATGGTAAGACAAAAATAAAAGTATGGCAGCCACTTTCAACCCATCAAACTAGCTGACATCAATGCTGCAGCAGATCAATCAATGGTTGATTTATTTATCCATGTATTTCTCTGGCACACCCAGCCCCTGTTTCTGAGAAAAGAAAAACATTAATGTGTTTGCATATTGTAGGAGTTGATTTGTCAGTGGAACTGCCCTGGATGTTGGTTAAGTGAAAAATAATTTTGTGTGTTTTAGTAAATGCAATTCATCAGAAGCTGTGCAGATTAACTGGGTAGAGACACTGAACACAATGGCATCTGCAGATAAAAAAAGTGATAAATTATGATATTACTCCTGCTCTATGATTCATTGGGAAGGACTCAGAAGCCAAGCATTTTCTTCAAAGAAATTACTCAATGAAGACTGAACAGTGACTATAAAACAACAAAACACTTCCTTTGCTATGGTTTTAAATATTGTTGTACATAAAATCTAATTTATATGGTATTAAAGGCTTTTCTTTGGACTACAAATCATCTTTGAAAAATGCATCTTGTAAACGGTTCATCAGACGCATCTCAAATACTTTTATGATTATTAGTAAATGGAATTAGAGCACCTTGTAGTAGTTTTATTACATTTTGCACAGCTGTCATGGATTACAGAGAGGCTCTCACTGCTGTAGCTCGGGCTGCACAGAAACTTCTAAGTCAATACATGTTTTTCATAGGTTCTTTGGGTTTTTTTCATAGGTTCTTTGTGTGTATCTACCACTTTGCTCTGAAATGACCCATGCCTGATGCCAGCTGAAAGTGGGAGCAGTCAGATGGAGCTGCCTCTGTTAAGATGCCCATGATGTGTGTAAATGATTGGCCTTTACCACCTGCTTTTGCTTATTGCTTTGTCTGGCAGGTGGAAGGAGGAGCTCTGCTGCATCCTAAGGAGGTGTGAGAGAGGGAGGGGCTCACCTTAGGTCATGTTGGTGTTAATTGTGGGGTGTTCAGGGTGCCACCCAGCTCCCATGTCACACAGTGGTGCTAAGGGAGTCGCTCCAGACCCGTGTCATTCTGGGATGGCATTTGGTGGACATCTGTGATAACAGATTCCCAAAGCAGTGCTTGGCCCTGATGTTTATGGGGCTGGATGTAGCCCCCTCTGCAGCTGAGCTACTCAGAGTAGGCTGGGCTGGAGAGAAATGAGTGTTTAGGGCATGAATTATTTCAGCTTAGGTGCCCAGCTTGTGTCTGGTTAGTGTGCAACATCAATATCTTCTTTAGTAGAGAGAGGTAGCTTGGGTGGACACTTGAATTCAGTCAGATGAAACTCATGTGTTTAATCCAAACTACTTGTGTGGGTTTTTCTAACAAAAACAACAGATAAACAGAGCATGATTCATCCTACCATTATTGGAAACCTGCACATGGGATGGATCATAGAATCAGCAAGGCTGGAAAAGACCCCTGCTAACCCAGCACCATCATATTCACCACTAATCCATCTCCAGGTGTCACATTCATGTGTTTTATGAACATTCCAGTGATGATGATTCCAGCACATCCCTGGGCAGCCTGGTCCAGTGCAACCCTTACAGTGGACACATTTTTCCTAATATCCAACCCAAACCTCCTCTGGTGCAACTTGAGGCCATTTCCTCTCATCCTTGGCATCCACATGTGCTCTCCACTGACTGCAGACAAATCCTGGGTGAGTTGTTTAGGCAGCATAGCTTGCCTGGGGCCAGCTCAGGTCAAACAGGGTAAATCTGGGTTTTACAGGCCTGTAAGAAGATTTCTGCTGCCTAAACTCTGCAAGTTTTATCCAACTGCATACCATGTAATAAAGAATACTAATTCCTCCAGAACTCATGTATTTTTGACCTTAACTTGCCCTATTACAGCTCTATGCTGAGGTCCATCTAGGAACTGGTCTTGGCTTCTGATTTGTAGAGATACTTTTAAAATATAAGCCATTATCCAAATAATATCTCAGTATCTCATCCAGTAGTGCCTGGCCCAATAGCACTGGTGGGGTTCTTACTGTTCTCATGTTTTTCCTTGTTCACCAAAGGACCCATGTGCTTGCTAGATGAGTGTTGAAGTAAAGCACCAGCACAGAAGTGCTTTGCTGAACAGGGATTGATTAAAATACATACTTTGGGGCCTTACTTAATTATGTGTTGGGGACTGCATAATTGGCACCGTACTGAAGACATTTAATAGCTTTCTTCTGATAAATCTGTACATGCACAGCAGCCCTGAACTGTAATTTAGCATGATAATGCCAGCTTCATCAAGGCCTGTGGAAAAAAAGCAGGAAGATGCTGGCTCTCTACGTCCTTGTGAGAGGACTGCATTAGTGATTGCAGTCTCTGATCTGATAAAAAGCAGCTTCAGAGTATTTTTCCACTGAAATAACTTCTTACTTGAGCAGAATGAAGGAGGCCCTGCACAGCTGGCAGAAACTGAGCTTCCTGAGGTAGTAAGGTAGATTTTCAGCCACTAGGCAGTCAGGCTGACAAACAGTGGCACAAGATAAATTCACTACAGGACTTGAAGAGATTATAATGCCCTCAGTAAGTTTGAAGTAATAGTTCTGTGTCTGATGTGAGACACTAAAGCTTGGTGTAGTAGAAGTCTAAGCCCTCTGCTCTGTATTTTCAGGGTTAATAGAAAGCTACACCACCACCAGAGGCTTCACAAAATGTGCATATTTCTTATCTTTCCTTGAGAACGAGTTGTGACTGTTTGCTTCTTCTCTTTGTTGCAACACAGAGAGAAAAAGACAAACTCTCGTGCTCTCAGAGTGCACACTGCACAAAACAGAAAGAGACAGGAGAGAGACCCTCCAGGAAGGTGCAAGCTGTGATTTAAGGCTGCATGGGTCACTCTCCAAATTGAGTCCTGGCTGTGGCTGCTGGCTCATCACTCCCAGCCATGGACAGGGATTAAAACTTCTCTTCCCTGCTGCTGCTTTTCTTCTCAGTCATCCTGCAGGGCAGCTCCCCTGTGTCTGTGCTGCTGCAGTCATTGCTGAAGGAAGCTTGTCAGATGTTGTGTTGAGAAGAAATGTGTTTTTCTTTGCAGCCAAGAAGGTATTGAATTTTATGTTTGAGTTTTCCTGTGTGTTTCTGGAGCTCAGGCTGCCTGTGCTGTGTAGTGCAGGGAAATAAGCCTGTGCAATATTGATACCCCTGTGTCCAGGGCAGCCAAGGTGGGTGCAGACTCCTCTCTATCTCAAAGAGTCTCCAAGAAAGAGACAGGTGAAGCAAAAAGTCATGAGATGTTTAAATTTGTTGAAAAATTTTGGCAATTTGACAAGCAAAGCTTTTGAACATGCATCATAAAAGCATGAAACATTTGCTCTGAAGAGTCTACAGCCAGTGCTTCCCAGCCCATGAGAAGGAGGGGGTCATCTTGCCCTGAGGCCCAGCTGTGGATGTTTGTCATGGGGTTCATCCCACCAGCCCACATCCAAGGCCTTGCAAAGAATGATTTTTCCATTGGGGAGAGGTGATATTTTCAGCAGATATTTCTTTACTGTTCATTTACCAGAAATTCTAAAAAAACCCCCAGGTTCTGCCCTCCTAAAGATTATAGAAGTATGCACTGGAGGGTTTTACTACAGGCATTTTATTATTCTGCAGCAGTCTTCCCACAAAAAACCAGTCTTCCTCACTCAAGCTTATAGAGAAAATATTTTATTCATTTTCAATAAATCTGAAAGCCATTAAGTAGTGAGGTATTTGGTTTATTTTTCTGGTGGCTCCTCCAGTACTATTCTTGTATTGGGTTTGAACATTAGTAGGACCAATGCATTAGAAGAGGTTAAAGAGCTTTTGATTATAAACATGCTGCTGACATAAATATTTTGCCATCATTAAGTGGCTGCTCCTCTTCATGAGAGTGCTAAATATCATGCAAAACTGAAATAAATGTTACATCAAGGAACTCTAGGGAGCAGTAAGAAAAATAGTCTTTAAAACAGGAGAACTGTAATTTATGTTTTACCTGATTCTGTTTCCCATGAAATTATCTGGTTTTATAGTCTAAAAAGGGTGATCTTGTCCAAAGGAGAGGCATATTTTACTAAATTGTGTCTTACCTTAAATCAGGTCTTATGGTAGGGTATCAAGGTGGACCAGATATTAGAACAGCCTAAAAAAATAAACCTCTGACAGTCCCCTGAAGTTAAGCAAGTAGCAAGCAATTGTTTAATGGAATGTAAGAAATGGGAAATAATTTTCAAAGGTGGCTTGTTCAGGAGTAAATGCCCCAACAACAAACAAAAAAACCTTAAGAACAATTTCAGGAGGTTTGGGAAGAGTGAAAGCTACAATCCAAAGAGCTGCAGTTGTTTTTAGAGTCCTTCTGTGACTCCTCCAAGGCCAAGAGAAGCTCAGCATTACAGACTCAGTCACCATCACAAAGTATCTACAACAAGAAAGATTGTGTTTGTAAGGTCTCTCCATGGGGAGGAAAGGGATTTTGGGCTAATGCCTCAGCTCCAGCAAGTCCCATCTGTGCATAGATGGGAAGTTTTTGGGCTCTTGAGAGGGTTCTTGGGTTCTTGAGACAACAGGAGCTGCATGAAGGTGTGTAGGCAGGGCACAGAGGTGTCTCCATGTCCTCCCCATCCCACAAAATTTCTGGGTCCCAGTATTCCCCATTATTGCATCTCTGAGCAGGAGCACACAAGATGAATGGCAGGCATCTAAATTTAATGAAGGGTGTACTGCAAACAAAGTAGGAGGCATGTTAATTTGTTGAGAGCTAAGGAGCTAATGGAGAATCACAAAACTTCTGGGAATAGACAGAGATGAGGATTAAAGAATTGTGAATTATTAACTTACTGCCATGAGATGAGAGAGGCACGGTGCAACTGATCCCTCTACTGCTCCTTCCCTGCTATGTGTGACTTACACTCACCTCAGATTATAGAATCTGCCATAAAAATTGAATTGCACTGCTAAGAGCATTCCAAGGACAAAGAAAAAAACCTTGAAGGATGCTCCCACCCCCTGCAGATGCTGGTGCTCCACACGTTGACTCAGCAGTTCAGATGTGCACCTGCTGCAGGTGGTGACAATCCCATTGTTCCTTTGGTCCCTGCATCTCCCTTGCAGAGTGTCTCTTCTGATACATTTGCAGACAAAAAAATCTGTGTAAATGAGCACAGCTCCATCAGTCTGATGCATTCAGCTGTAGCCAGCACATTTGAGATATTCACAGCTCTCACACAACTCTCTGGCTCTGTTGTCCCCACACTGAAATTGTCCCTCTTCAAGTACCAGGATGATGCTTCCCTCTTGCCAGTCAGATGGGATGCTTTTGCCCAGCTTGGCCATGAGAAGGAATCAGATCCATCCCCTGCCTTAGCTGCAAGCATTTAGGGTACAAGAGAGCAACCACCCAGACCTTCCCTGCATCCCAGCTGTGCTTGTCAGAAGGTGAGTTGAATCCATGAATTACATATGACTGTTTTATTGCCAGCTGAATTTTCAGCTGTCAGTACATCCTGCTCTAGCCTGAGCTGCTGGCACTGAAATGCCCAGACAGGTGGTGCAACCCAGGGCTTGCTTATGGGACAGCAGTTTGAACTTGCATGACTTTGATTTTCCCCTGCCTCCTGTGCAATACCTTCTCCTTCATGCTGCTGTTACCAAAAAAGCAGAATCAGGGATTGCTTTTGCAGCAGATTTCAGGCTGAAAACAGCCCATTGACAAATGGTGCAAAGTCTCACAGAGCTCGTCTGTGTTCTGCTTTGCTCAGCTGTGCTATCAGCTGTCAGTTGTTTCTGGTTTTGTTGTTATCAGGCTGCTACAGAGACCTTAGCATAAGGGGCAGTGTAAATTAACTGCAAAGAGGTGTACCCAATAATTCATTGCCTTTCTCACTTCTAATTTGGCATTGAGAGAACATCACTTCCTGATACAACATCTGGTGCCTGGCCAAACACTAAATTTAGGTATTTGTTGTCCCCTGTTTACCATTTGCATGAGGACATAAATATTGCTCATTGAGTCACTCTTATTACCTTAGAAACAGCTCAGCTGCCCTAAAAGCTTACCCCTTAATTGAAATGGGTAAAAGGTGTGTCAAGTACAGAAACCAAAGCAGCTACCAGAGGGGATGCCATGCCCTTTCCTTAAATAAAACTTGATTAATTCTTATTGTTTAATGCCTGGAGGAAACTGTTGCAGATCACTTCTAGGCAAATGTTGTAGGGCATGACTTAATTTTTAATACTGGAGGCTATGACACTGCATTTATTATCACTTTCTTAGCTATTGCAATTTGTTTTTTCCTGACAGGCGCAGATCCCAGGGTAGTTTATCTCACACGGACATTGATAATAGAGAAGTGCCTTCTTTGGAATAGGAACTCTTTGTGGGAAGATGAACAAAAGAGCTTCTCCTTAGCACTGTTCCCTTCCCTCACTGACTCTGATAAGCCAAAAGCAGGGGTGGATCACAGCTGGTGCACAAGAGGTTGTCTGCAAGGTTCCAGGGAATTGTGGGGCCAGTGGGAGCCTGCAGCTATGAGTGGAACATAGCCAGTGCCTGGGGGTTTGACAGGGGAGACAGGAATATTTGTCTCTGGTGCTTCATTCTGAATATCTTCATGCACTAACAGAGATGTGCCCAGCTGATGCTTTATGGCACTGCAGTATTTAAGTTATGAGTAAATCATGGACTGGCCCAAGAAGTCACGGGAGTCGTGAGTGAGGTTCATAATGAGCAACCACTGCCAGTCCTCTGAATCACTTTGGCTCCCTTCTACCTCCTACTCCTGCATCCTGATTTACCATCCCAACTGCAGTTCCACACAGCACACCCACCCCTTGCAAGAGACTCCTGTACCCCACCTCAGGGGCTGTGTTTTGGTTGTCTCCTTGCTTTTCCATCAACATTTTTGCCTGCTTCTCTGCCTCAGTCTAGCTGCCAGACACACGGTTCCTCCAGCAAACAACATGTCACTTCCCTCAGCAACACTATTCACAAGATGTACCTCCTGAATTCCTGTTCAAAGCTTTGGGTTTGGGTTTTTTTTCTTTCTCTCTACCCCTCCAGTTTTCCCCTGTTGTAAGGATTATCTTTGCTCTGTGTTTTTGCAGAGCCACAGACAAGGAAGGTTGGTTTGACAGCAGCTCTGGGTGCTCCTGCATGTGGGTGAGCCACCAGTGGTCCCTCCTGGAGCCAGAGGAGGAGTCAAAGCCATGAGCTGCTGTAAATGCACAGCCAAGGCTGTGGCTCTATCCCTGCCATTTCTTTTCCTTGCAGCCAATGTGCAGGAACTGTGCTGGGAAGGTTATACAGCTTTCACATGGGGGGCTCAGTTTTTCAGTGGTTTGTGCTACTCAGAGCTGTTCAGAAAGCTGCAAAGTGAATTTTTTTTTTCAAACCACGCTAGCTTTTTGCTTGTTTTTCTGGCAGGTGCAGGGAAGACACGGGCCACTTGTTTGCTTCCTCTTTTCCATGTGAGAGCATGGTGACATCTGCTCTGCTTGACATTGTCTGTGCTGTGTGCAGGATGCTGAAACATGGATTTTATGACTGCTGCCTCTCTGGGAACTCCAGGAAAATTAGATATTTGTCTCATGAGGTTCATCTGGTGGGGAAAAACATTTAAATAACTGCACGAGGCTGCAGTGATGCTGTTCTTATCCTTTAAAATGAGAAAGCAGATTGCTTTGCTTTTGTGCCTGGCTTTTGTCTCATACCCAGGCTGATGCTCAGCACTGACACAAAGAGGACAGGCTGATTTCCATAGAGCTCTGGGCAGCATTTGTTGCAGTGCATATGTACCAGTCTGAACACCCAATAAAAGCACTAGATGGAGATAGTTAAATTTATATGAGCACCAGGGAGCTTTGGCTATGGCTCTTTCTGCACACACCTGTGCTGCTGCACACAGGTCTGGCAATTATCTGCCTGAATTTGACAGAATTGGCTGTGTTTGTGTTAGGAAAGACCCTTCAGAGGAGCTGATGCTGAGTACCCCCTTTAGCCTCCTGCTATGATAGATTTTATTTCAAACTAAACATGTTGCTCTGGAGTGAGTTTTTCCACTTTGTAAGTAGCTTGAAAGTGTTCAAAGGAGCAGCCCTCAGTTTGTGACTCTACACCCATTTGGGAGTGGGATTTGTCCTGCTTTTGGTCAACACCTGGGGAAGAGCTTCTGTTGTGGTTTCCTCCAGGGATATTTATGTCACACATGCCAACACTGTGCTGCAGACCAAAATAATGGGATTGACTTGAGAACCCCCTTGCTGCTTTGAACCTAACAGAACACCCCAATGTAGACCCAACCAGCACAGGTTAGACACGACTGAGAGTTTTCCACATGTGCCCTGTCCACTAGAACTAACTAGAACAAATCCACCTGCTCCCACCTTCCCTGTTCTTTGGCTGCAACTGGGAAGAAGCAAATTAAGAAAGCTGTGGCACTTAGGAATTGTACTGGGTGAGTTGTAAACACTTCCTTTGTGAGCTGTGCTCTTGAGCTGAGTCTCCTTGAAGATGTAGAGGATGGGCAGCCAAATCTGGGATCTGGCCTGAGAACCAGAGCAGAAAAAACAGCACCAAAATCTGCACTAGAAACTGCTGAACCACATTAGAACCTGCATTTCTGGGCAGAAGAATTTTATAATATTTCTCTTTCTCTCTTTCTTCCCACCCCCATCCCCCTTTTAATTCATAGCAGTTTAGGCTTTTTATTTAAAGTTTGAAATTATCCTAAGAGAATGCTGTGAATGAACACCATTTTCCAGTAGAAGGCCTTTATTAAACATTTTTGATTAGCCTTTTTGATTGTTGAATTTTAAAAGGTTTCCTCTTGGCATGGTAATTCAAGCTTTAAGAAGGAAATTTCTTATGAAAGGACTCAGTGGTTGGTTATAAAAAAATGCAAACAGATGTGGTTAGCAATAAAATCGCACCGTGATGTCTTTTAATTCCATATTAATACGTAATTGAGTAATAAAATAGTGGCCTAATGTTTTGCATGCTGCAGTTTTACATGCCCATAATTTATCCTGTAATATTACCTGGCTTTCTTAATCTCATCACAGTTTAAAATTGGAATTTCATTATTGGAATTAAATTCTATTTCTGCTACACTTTATATCTGACTCTGCCAGGCAGCACTGAAAACCTTCAGGACAATTTACTACAAGCTAAAATTGCTGGTTTTCTTTCAGCATAAGACACAAATTAGACAAAACTGCATCTTCCAATAATGTGGATAATATACAGAAGCTGAGCTCTATTAAAAAAAAAAAAGGGTTTTATTTATAATTAAGAGTAGGATAACCACTAAGCCTATAAAGCCATCATCCAGAGCTGATAGTGGGATTTTAATGCCACAGATATTCTGTGGTTTTTAGGATCTGTAATCATTCAAAAGCCTTACAAAGCCCTGAAAGCTCTCTAGGAGAATTGCTTACCAACCTATTTTGAATGCATCTGAAACAGATTTAATTTACAGTGATCTTTCAGCAGAGCTTCTCTATAGATTCAGTTCCCTCTGGCTCACTCTTACATCTAAATCTGTCTTATAGAACAATCTTCCTGGCTTTAATGATACCCCAAATAAATGTATAATTATGCTTGTTCCTGTAAGTCGTGACCATTTCCATAGGATGGAACAATACACGTGGGATTTGTTTGAATTTGATGTTAACACAGTCACTGTTGCAGCTCCAAGTGCTCTGCAGACAGAATGCTTTCAACTTCAGCAAAAAAATTAAATTAAACCCACAAAATAGAGACCATCAGATGATTCCAAAGCTCTTTTGTTGTCTCTAAGCTGGGCTTTTTTAGAGATTCCTCAGCGAGGCACAGGGTTTCTGAACTGTAGTTTTTATTCATTTTCAACAGCACATTAAGGAAAAAAACACATAGCAAATGTAATATGGATACTTAATTTGTGGATCTAGCAAACCATAAATGTTGCATTTAAAAGCAGAGGTAGATTAGCTTTTTAGCAGGAGCTGGTGTTATCTGAAAAGTTTTACTGGAAAATGAGGTTTTCTTTGGAAAATGCTCCTTCAGCAAAGCTCTATTGGCAGAGGCTTTGGGAAGCACTGTGGGCTCTGTGTGTAATACCAGGGGATGGATCCTGGTCTGTTGTGTCCTGCAAAATGTCACCTGTGACTTTTGAGGCCTCACTGGCTTTTTGCCCACAGAGCATAATGGACACGATCATGAGAAAAGGCCTTATTTTAGACATTCTCCCAGGAAAACAGCATTTCCCTTGGTAAATCATATGTATTTTATCTCAAATATATATTATTTCTGCTGCTTTGAAATGTACTGTCAGTCACCACAAGCCTCAATTTATTGGTGAAAATGCTGCATGTTATCAGTTTTTTATATATTTCAGTACATTTTGTTTTCTTAAACCTAGTCGTAAAAGTCCATACCTTTCCCACTGACAGTTTTAATAGAAATTCAGCCTTAGCAGAATCCATATTCAGCAAGATGCTGCATCTGCCCAAATCCTTTCACAGAGAAAAATATTCTTTCTGTGGCTGCATTAGAGATAGGAAAGAATGTAATAAATTCCACATGTTTTAAAAAAAGCTGGAGGAAACTGATGTTGAAGGTTCTGGAAGATTGTGTGTGCTCACTGTACTGAGCCAGTAGGTACAAAGTATTTCTAAAAAACCAAAAAAAAACATGTTCAGATCCAACCTTGTATTAAGGTTTAGCTTCTCAGTGTTCAGGATCTTAAAAGTCAACTTTTTTTTCTTCACAGAAAAAAATAGATTCAGGGCAAGTTCATCTTATTTGCTCTGAATTTGAGAGTACAGGAGCCAACTCATGCCACAGAATGAAATAATTTTTGAGATTTTTTTTCCCCTGAGATGTTTTAAAATAAGTTGCACATCTGATTAAGGATTTATTCTGTGATTTTTTTTTTGTTTGTTTGTTTTTTTTTTTTTGGTTATCATTTGCTCTTCACTGAATCCTTCATGTCACAGACCTGAACACATCCCAGATGAGACTATTCTACTCCTAAGATGGCAAGTTGAAATTTTTAGCATGCAATTTTAGCACATAATTACTATTCAGTCAAAAGTGTCTTTCCACTATCTTCATCTTCGCCACTGTGAAGAAAATGTAACCCTCACCTTTTCTCTATATAAAGAGGCAATTTTTGGAAAATATTTGAGATCCTTTCAATATACATGTAATTATCTCTGTGGATGTGTCTGAACATTTTGCTGTGCTGAAGGCTGACAAATGGATTTCCTGTAATTTTGAAATTCCCCTGCACATGACAAGTGACTGAAAAGTGAAGTTACATAAACTTCCAGATCAAAGGATTCTTCTCTCAAGGTGCTCTGCTGTGTGACACTGTATGAGAATGAAGCACCTGCCTGGAAGCAAATATTTATCCTTGTTTTCCTTTGAACATTAGACATATTAAAAATAGCAGCTCCAAAGGAGGTTGCATTCTTGAAGTCTCAGCCATTTATTTGTCTGCAGTAACCTTTTCACACCTACAACTATTCTGAATGAAGTTTCACTGCTGCCTGGCAGATCACCAGACAATGGATTGCTTCCTTTTGAAGCATGAAAAAACTAGCAGTTTTGGGAGATTTTTTTGTATATCTGTAATTTCAGGGATTGGTGGCAGCAGAGAAAGAAAAAAGCTCTTTTCAGCCATTTCAGGTATTGGTTTATATACATGTTTAAGGTATATGGAGGGAGAGCTGATAGATTTTGGCACAAAACCCTGAAGATGAATCCTGTAACCTCGAAGTTGTGTTCTCCAAGGTTCACACTCCACCTTTGCTGTTGTTCTTGGGGTACCCATGTGAGTGACTGTGGGTAATGCTAAATGACTCTTCTATCCTTTCTGTAGCCCTGGCATTTTCTATCTCCTCCAAGGACCTTGGTAACAAAGTGTTTCAACTGTTCTGCTGGCAAAAACTGTAGAAATTTTTAACATCTGCCCCATTAGCATGCTGCCTTTTGATGATCCACCGTGAGCAAACTCTGCCTGCCTAAACTGCAAGAAGCTTTAAGGCAATTATTGCTTCCCTCAGTGATCCATGGAAAATCACATCTCTGCTCATTTAAGAAAATGCAAAGCTTTTCCTTCTTTCAGGGCTTATGTCTTGCCTTGCTGATGGGATGGTAACACCTCTGGTGTTGGTCATAAGCCCTTTAAGGCTCTAATGCAACCAAGTGTAAATACACAAATAATCCACTGATTTGACTTCATCTGCCTGTCCTCCCTCTGTGTCGGCTTAGAGCCTCCCAGGCACCCTGGGATTGGTGCTCACCACAGGCAGCCAGTCCATGGCTGAAATAATTTTTGTAAAGTAAAAGAGTGTGTGCATATTGTAATATTTATGCACTAATCTTCTTTTCTGGCCAGGCTGAGGCTACTCTAAGAAATTGTCTCACAGTTGATTCTTTTTTTTTTTTTTTTTTTAACACGTCAGTAGTGGTGGAAATTTTATTACTTTGAAGTTTCTAGTGAAGTTTATGATTCATTGTTCTTTAAAGTGTTGTATGAATGAATGATTTTGCCTAGAATCTAAAATGGTGAACTTGATATTGAGCACTAAAGTGTCTTAGGGGTATACTTCAATCTTTCCTGAAGTCCAATTTTCTATTTGAGATAAAATTGTCTGATGAGTAACTCCTTCCTGATAATCACCTATGCTGTATCCTTTATTGTTTATACATCTTATATTTTTAGTTTTATTTGAAAAGTATCCATAAACTTGTTTTGCTGCCTACAATGTATTTAATAATTTTAGGTCACATGCAGGTATCATCTGAAGGGGTGAACACTGAAGAAGGAATCAACAGTGTTCCCTTCCTGGCAAGGCACAAGTGCTACTTCAGGAATGTTAACTGCAAATTGAATGTCAGCAATGGATGCAATCTAACAGGATATTCTCCTGAGCTTCCCAGATCCACAGATGTTTCCATCTGCTGATGCCACCAAAGACTTGTTAAGAAGGAAATGCCAGAAGTGAAAAATTTGCAGAACTACTGAAGTGGTTTCTTGCTAGAAATACATTTGAATGTAATAAAAAACCTGGGCATAAGGATTCTAATGAGGGGAACTTCACAGAAACTGAGATGAGCTGCAAGTTGGTCACCAGCAGGTAAGCTGGTAGTTCTCTCAGGAATAAAATGTGTACTTGGAAAAGATAAGCACTAATGGACTGTTGGGTAAGTGCAATAGATTAGATGAGGATGGACAAGCTGAAAATATCTTGGTGAAGTTGATGGGTGGAAAGATTCCTACTGTTGCCTATATAAATGCCACAGAAATTTTCTGTCCTGGCAGTTATTAAAATTGTACATAAAATCAAGGTAAATAAAACCAGAATACTGTTAACATCAGCAATATACACATTGCAACAGAAAATGTTGCATTCACCAGAAATGAGCCTTTTGCTAACGTTTTCCTAACTCCAGATTTCCCAGAAGGAAGAGTTGAAGATTCACAGGTGAGAAATGACATCTAAGTACATGAGATGATCTTCCTTTGAAACATATCACAATTACATCTTCTTTTGCTAAGTTATCAAGAGAGACAAACAAAAGTAGTTCACCAACCATACCAGAAGTACTAATAAATTATTTGATTGATACCATATGTAAGTGCAGGTGAAAAAAAAAAATACTGAAATAACATCCTGCTTTTATTTGCTCTGGTCACTAGTATGTTTTGTTTGTTTGTTTGTTTGTTTGATTGTTTTTAATAGTGGTGCCATCATTCTCTTAGTAAATTAATGAATTAACTGTACTGTTCCACAGGACTTAGCTATTGAAACTCAGAATTTGTTTCATAACAAGATGTTGTGTTTACAGGAAACATTAGTCTTGTGTGTTTGCTGCTTTAGCTCTGAATAATTTAAGTAGAATAGAGAGGTGGGTGAGTGTGGGTGTTTATTTTACACTGAGTTGGATAACTCTGTTGGTTGACTTCTTTACCTGGCTGTTAATGCTGGAAAGAGTAAACAAAGAAAAGTCAACATCACAGCACTGCAGAACAGCATTTAGAGAAATATTTTTGCATTTCTGCTTTACAGATACCAGAAAAGATTGCAGAAGCTGAGTGGGAGCAAAGGATCTGCATGCTCACAAATATTATTTGATGGTTATAGGTCTGTCCTACTTATAGAACAAGTGTGGTTGAAACAAGAAGTGCTGTTAACAAGGCTTTAGGAGAATGGGATATTTCTGATCATTAGAGCTCCACGAAGACACAGAAAGTCATAGAATTAAGGTAGTGTTCAGTATTTACAAGGAAATGTCAATTAGAGATGCTGAGAAATGAAAGAGAGGATAAACACAAACATTTATTTCAAGAACACAGGTGCAGGTTACAAAATTCAAATGAGAAGTTCCTTTAACACATCAATCTATTCTGAGGGTGAAAACCAAATGCACCTGTAATAACAAGGGGTTTGTCTCATGAGAATCAGTAAAGAAAATATGTAAACAATCCAAGAATAGATAGATCTGATGGACAAGTAGAACACCTTTTACTAACCAACAGAAAAATTAACAAGAAAGCTCTTAACCAACTAAAGTTGCCCAGGAGGTTTGTAAAAGCTGTACAAAAGACAGCATGCAGCCATAATAAAGGGAGCCCTCTGAAGATTTTACTGTGTCACTCTATATGTCATGTCTGCCTCAACAACAACAGAAATTTGATTTTCCTGCTTGGCTTTTCAGGGTACTTTAATAAATGGGACCTTAGCACAGATTTTGCTGGTGAGAGAGAGCAGGTAAACTGAAAACCTTTTGCAATGCCAGTGTCAGTGACTGCTTTTACCAACCCTCCTGTGCCAAATGGGGTGGATGTGACAGTGATCACCCTGTTCCTGTCTGGGGTGTGCAGATCCAGGCTGCTCCTGATGGGGGAACACAGTGCTGGGCATGACACACCTGCTCTGTGGATGCCAATGGAAATTGCTGGGGTAGGTCGAGGTAGCCAGCTGCAAAGCTGCCTTGGAGGATGTGAAATGCACCTCTCACCATTTTGGACATGTCAGTGGATGCAGGTGCACTGGCACAGCACCTGGGTGTGCAGTCATGCACAGGTGTTACCAATCAAAAGGCTGATGCTGAAGAGATAAAGAGCTCATTAGATTATTTCAATGAATAAGGTAACACTAGAGGGATGAAGTGTTTGAAGTATTTATCAAGTATCTTACAAGTGCCTTACCCTGTGTCTGAGAGTCTTTTTATCAGAAGAAAATACTGGGTTGTGCCACTTGCAAAAAAGGAGTATATTATAAATTTTTAGTTCTTTGTATGTATTAAACCTCTCCTTTTGAGTAATAAGCACTGTGTTTTAAGAGCAAAACTAAATTTATTGCAAGATTAAAGGTTATCACTGTTCAAATCACCATACTGCTTCTGAGCTATACTTCAGGGAGGGATATTTTACCTAAATCATATTTGTGCCCACAGAAAAATTCAAAGAACATTTTCAGACTTGGCCTGAACATGTAAAGTCGTAGCAACAATTAATTTTTCTGATGTGGATTTATTGGTGACCACCAGAGTTTTCTTCCTGTTGCATGGCATTTCATTACTGAATTCAGGAGTAATTACTGGGAGCAAATCACATTTTCAGAAACTTTAAGTGGGAAGCTAAACCCTTATTTTTCAATTTATGCTGTCAATTCAATGAGGAATTATCCAATTCTATAGAATTGGGCAATTTTGTACAAAAAGAGCTTCCCCCTTTTTTCTTCCCATTACTTGCTGTTAGATCATGGGGAATGTAAATTTACACACCATTTATACATTTACAGATTGTAAATTTGTTGGGAATATCATGAACAATATTCTGGTGGGTGTTTTTTTTTTGGTTTTTTTTTTTTTTTTTTTAATGTGTGTGTTTTAAGCATTTCTGCAGTTCACAGCAAACTTCCAGACTTTGGAGGTTTATTCCTGTCTCCCTGGAGTCAGTGGGTGTTGTGTTATTTATTCCCACAGAGGGAAGGCTGGATTGTCCAGAATGCAGCTCTGGGTCTGCCCCTTTGCTGTTTTCCCACTGCTGGCAGAGGGATGATGTGGATGAGAGCAGAGCAGGTGGTTTGAAAGCACCAGATGAGACACTGATTTTAGTTTTAGGTCAAAAATTACTCTTCTCTAGGTACCCAATGAGAAATCCTTATATGATGGCAAGCACTTAGCTGAGGTTTAGCAGACCATCCTCACTGAGGAAAAATACAATGCACTTCATAAAGTGTATCCCCTGGGTGACTCCTGCTAAGTTAAATGGGACTAAAGCAAATAATTAGAGTTTGTCTTTGAAGCATTTTTTCACCCTGACCAATGTATTTGGAGGCTACTAAAAATATATTTTTTTAGCATGGTGTCCTAGCAGGTACAACAAGCTTTCATCTCCTTGCACTTCTGATAGCAGCTTTTCTCCACTGTACTTCAGATGTGTGTGAGAAAAGTCACTTTAATTTAGCAAGAGAAAATATCTGCAAAAGTATTTTAATTATTTTAAGCTGAGTTTTCATGAAGACTTTCTTCCAATCTTCTTAGGGTTTCTCTTTAGTTCTTATCACTGAGAGAACATTGTTATTTTACCCTGAGATGGAGAAAATAAAGTTTAGGACAGAAATAATGAACTTTTTTCTTTGTAGTTTATTTTTTAAGCTTAAATATTACTGTAGTGGATACTTTCCATGGCACTGATAATAACAACGAAAGATCAGCCATAGATCATAGAATATTGTGATGTAATGGATGATGAATTAAATGCATTTTCTTTTGTATAAACTTCTTAATGTATAAACTGCACTTTCTTTTATTCTGAGTCAAGTTGAAGTTACATGTGACATTCAGATCAAGGAGAGGATTTTGAATTAAATGTTATCTCCTAACAGAACAGTAAGTACTAATGCAGGTGTTCCTAGGTAGTAACTCTCTTTGAAATGTGGTCTGAATTATGGTTCATAATAACATCTAGTGTATTTCTATATTAACACCAACAGAAACAAAGGTGGGGCAATCCACAGCTGATCCTGAGGTCTGTGTTAACCCTGGGTTTAGCCCAGTGTTAATCTAATCCTCATTTGCTGAATGAGATAGAAGGAATTGAGCTCTTGTCAATGCAGTTAAACCCTCCAGGCATGAAGGGCTTTGTCTGTGAGCGTTGTCTAATGACAACTTTAGTCAACTAAAAAGGAACATATTGGAAACCTTGTTTGTCAAGGCTGTCCCCTGAGTGTGTGCAGCCTCTGCTGGTGCCACCACACTGAGCCAATGGCCAGTGTCACATCTCCTGCTCAAACTCTGCTCAGTTCATATGCTCAGACCTTTGCTTCCCTTGCACATTAAACACACCTAGCCTGCTTTAAGCTCTTGTCACAGTTGGATTAATGAGTGTATAAAATTCAGATCTTGTTAGGCAGCAAGAAGGAGTGATAGCAAGAATGAGTGAGTTTCTGTCAAAATGTGTAAAGCAGAGCTAAGGAAAGTGCATCTGACTCTGAAGCCTTAAAGGTTTAAAGAAACATATGCACAACATCTGTTAAGAATCAGTGGGGAAAGCCTCAATTTCAGCTGCATGCATGATTTCTCTTAATAAATTAAGAGCTTGGCTTTGCTAAATTGATTCCAAATATACCAGGGTGAAGAGCAGCATCTTGCCTAATGAAGTTGTGTAAGTGGCTGAAGAAAATTGTCACTGGGACTTTGTTTAAAGAAGTGGAAGAAGAGTTTGACTGAAAAGCTAAGTACACACCAAGATATATAATTAGGAGAATATGAATTAATATTATTTATCTTTTCTTTAATTTGGATCACTTGTAGCTGGGGAAGGAGGGGAAATTTTGTGTTTTTTGAGAAAATGGGAATGTACCAACTGAAGCTTTTGATTCCACAGAAACAATTATTTTCCATTGGAGCTGGCATTTTGACTGTCTGCTCTGGCTGTCAGTTTGTGCTGCAGCTCTGTACATTTGCCCTAAGTGCAAGTTTGGTGTTTTGGTGGTCCTGTCTCCCCACTGAGTAGCTGTGAGTGTGTCAACACTGACTTTAATCCACTGTTGCTGAATTGATGGCCATCTCTTAATCCCCTTTGTGCTCAAATTGAGGCCAATGGATTCTGAAATGAAGAAATCAATAGGCAATTGATGTCTTGGAGGAGATGAAAAATGAAACTTGACTTTGGGAAATAGCGTTACAAGATATACATAAATATGATGGTGAAAGTGGCCTTAGGCAAAGCAGCTTCAAACAATTTTCTACACCTTTACCAGAGAACTGCTTTCATGTTTGCTAGAGCAAGCAGAATTTGCTGATGGTTGCACCATTTTTTAGACAGGTCACAGTCTTTGCCAGTTTTTCTGTCCTTCTTTTCTCAGTTTGACATGTTTTAGTAGTTTCTTTTTTTTTTTTTTTATATAATTTGCCTTTTATTCTGAGACTGCACATTGTTCTGAGCCTGCCAACATCTCCTCCCATCTCACAACTTTCTCTTTTTATCTTTCTCTTGCTTCTGGCATCCTTATGCCTTTTGTGCAGTACTCCACACTTTTTGAATCATTATCTTGTGTGCTAATCCTTCTTAAAATCCTTATCCTTCTTAAAATCTCATATGTTTTCTGAGGCTCTAGTAAAAATCCCTTAGGCATTAACCAAACCTTTTAAGAGTGGTTGATGCTTCTTGTGTTGACAACAGCAGCTTCTGGATGAGTCTTAGCTGTTTTCCCTGAATATTATAGTTCATCAAACTTGAAGATATTGCTGGTGAATACTCTTCTTGTGCTCCAGCCTGAAAACCCTAAATATTAGTGAAATTGTCTTATGAGTTGATGTGAGTTAGTTCACTAATGCTGAGCCCACAAGCCGGAAAAGAGCTGCAGAAGTGAGATCCAAGCAGGTTTAAAAACTCAGCAACTCAGTCTGTGACTGAGAAAACTGAAATCTTGATTTCTTGTGGCTTTATATTGCGTGGTTGGATTATCTTCCAGCCAATTAAGTGCAGGCTCTGACTGAAGCATTTCCTGAAGTTTGAACACCATTTGTAGCACTCTGCACTCAGGGGGATTCTCTGATGTCTGACTCCATAATGAAAGTAGTGCTGATCTAATTCTTCTCTCTGCATTGGAACCCCTTTTCACAAATTTTTCAGGATTTAAATGCTGTAAGCCTTCAGTTCTCACTTCAAATTTTCACTGAATCTGGCTGAGTGGTTCTGATGTTAAGAGAATGCAGAAAGGCAGTGGGATTGCCCAACCCCTTTTTGTCTCAAATCAACCTTACAAAAATGGTTGGAGCAGGACTCATGGTTCAAATCTTTTGAAAATTGATGGCTGTTTCTTAGTTATGGGAGTGGGTGGAGGATTGCCTGCAAAAATCTCTGCTTGTCATTTGATGTAAAGAGTCAGTAACTCTTGAGAGATATTCTGGTGGGCATTCATTTGAAACCACCTTGGTGTGTCAGAAGGTGTAGAGAACAAGGGTTGCTCTTGTTTTACATGCAACATGTTAAGACAGTTTCATTCTAAGCAAAAAATGGGAAATAAAACTTTGTAGCAAAATTAAAATTTACTTCCCCTTTCCACAGAAACTTATTTTGTAATTCCTATAGAATTATTCCTTATTGAAACAGAAAGCATGGCACACATGTTTATAAATGATGTAAAAAAAGCAAGAACGTAGTTTTGGGAATTATTGGAGAGAAATCCAGATTTTTAAGCCGCTAGAGGGAACTTGTACATTTGATTTGAAAGAGATTCTGCTTTTGTGGGTAGAGTTCACATCTGGCTTTCATAATTATTGGACAGCACAGAGGGGCCTTCTTACTTTGATTCAGGAACTTGTTCTGAATGGGGAAATCACAAAAGGGGTTTGGCAGAATTTGGGTGCTGGCAGAGAGTGGGGAGGAGTGGGTTGCTCTGTTGTGTAACTACTCCCATATGCCCATCTAAGAATGATGACTGTGGAAACAGTTTTACACTCTCTGATGAAACCAGGTGCAGGTGCAAAGTTAAGTTTTTCCCATCCCTGTGTATTGGACTTGAATGGGCTTTGAAGCAAACCTCCCAGTGCTGAAATCCCAGATAATGGCTAATGCCATGGTGGCTGCTGTGAGGAACCACTTGGAAACCAATTTCTGAGGTACTTTCTGAACACAGCATTATTTTCCTCTGCAGAAACACAGAGGAAAATAGTGCCTGTAAAGGTACATTGGGATTTGGGCAAACCTGTGTTGCATTAAGTCTCCCTGAATTAATCTTATTTTCCCCAGACATTGCATTTTAAGAAGATTTTTTAGTTGGAAGGGATGGCTGAAGCCCTTTAGTAATTTGTAAGCATCCTATATTGATTAGTTATTCTGTCCTAAAAATTTGTTTTTATTTCCTGCTGGAATTTGTTTCACTTTGATTTTGGACCTTGCTATGCCTTTGTCTGCTGACCTAAAGATCCTGTTAAGTCAGAAAAATCTTTTTCTTCGAGTAGGTATTTATAGACTAATTCATCACTTAAGCCAAACTGAGCATTTCTAAAACTCTTGGTGGAAAGTTGATTTCACAGACCTTGAATCATTTTTTCCTTATCCTTTTTGAACTCTTGCTTGACCTCTGCACTCTGAGAATGATGACAGAAATGTAATGGACTGATCTCCAGTCAGAATGTCTCCATGGTCTCATAAGCAGGCAGTTATATATTCCCGTGGGATATTTCTATTTTTAGATTTCACAGTTCTACAGCCATCCTAGGTGTTGTTAACCTGAGTTATAGAGAGATGTATGTTTATTTTTTGGGGCTTAATAATTCAATGCTTTGCTTCTTAAGTTTCACTCGTACTTTAAGGTAATGATTTTTTTTTCATCATCTTCTCTTGGTTGTTGATCTGAAAATTTCACAGAAATTAACTTTTAAAGTGAGCAGTACGTGCTTAGAGATAAAAAAAAAAAAATCCCAAAAGGATTTGTTTTCCACTCTTTGTTGTACCCCAGCAATGTCCTAAAAGCCAGTGAAGGAGCAGTCTCAGTTTCAGGAGTCAGCAGTCAGCTCCTCATTATTCCTCATTATTCCTCATTATTTCATTGTGTATTCCTTATTCTGGTATTATCAGGCAGCAGAGTTAAAAATATTTTTTTGGTTTTCCTTTTTTTTCAAAGCACTCCAGCCCAACACACTCCAAGGAAAGGATCTCAGTAACAGAGTTCAGGGGGCTATCAAGTTTTTCCTCTCTCTGGGCAATAAGCAAATGTATTTTCTCATTATTTCTCTTTGTTGTTAGCACATTAATCTGGAACCAGAAAGAGAAGACCAACAAGTACTAAGGGTGATAAGGGATTTGCTGATGTTTCATGAAGGCAGCTAGATTACAGCAATACAGCTGGGAAATAGGAATACTAAAATCTACTCTAAACTCTATTTTACGATAATGACTCATAAAATATCAGTTCTTTGCTTTAGGACACTGTGGCCATACAGTAACTATGCATTTCTGCAGAAAGTATCTCTAAGTTGAGTACTAAGACCAGCTTATCAAATTGAGAGGAAATGAGGAAAAGAGAGAATTTTTTTTAAGCTCAAATATGATTTTCCTGGCCCCAGATTTTTGAGTAAAAATTGAAGATAAATCTTAAGGAAAGAGAAAAAAATTGGACTATAAATGTAATAACTTGCTAGAGCCTTTTACGAACCCTCAGTACAAACAATATATCTTGTGATAGCTTTGAAGATGAATTTGGGTCATATTTCATGTGCTGATGCATACAACACTGGCTGTAGTACACACGACAAATATTTCTCCCTCTCTTTTTTCTTAGAAAACCTACATCCCATCAATACAAAAACCTACCACCTAGAACTCCTATTGCACTTTTTCTTGTTCACTATAAATCTGCAAGTGTTTTGTTGAGGGGAAACAAAGACCAGCCAAAAAAAAAAAAAAAAAGGATTATAATCTTTCATATTAATTAAGATCTTTGTTGTACTCATTGCACTCCAAATGGACTCTAGAAATGCTCTTTGTAATGAGACCATGCCAAAGAGCCTGGTCTTTAATTCGTAGGGGTAGTGATGATCTGCAGTGCAGCTCCAAAGAAGTCAGCAGAGCTCCTTCAGACAGCCCCAAAGGAGGGTCTGCTTTATCTGTTTGATGTCAGAAAAACTTAACACAGGGTTGGTATCATTCTTCCCAGGTTCAGTTCACTGTGCAGTTATTAAGGTATTTACCTCTGGATGTCTGTAATCAAGCCATTTGCAGCCAAACCCAGACAACCTGTGCTCCTTTTGGTCAATAGATCAGGTGAGTTGGACCCTAAAAGTGTTTATTCCATGGAGCTGGAAGAAGTAGGGCTCTAACCTTGAAAAAGGGGGCAGAATACACATATGTCTAGTCTTTTGCAGATGGTTATCAGCTTGTTTTGCTCTTGATCCTCATCTGAAAGAAATGGACCCACGTTAGTGTGAATATATCCTGCTTTTGACCTGAGATATCCCTGGGATACATTACCTGGTGCACTATATGGACTGGTGTAATATATTGGCTGTCACCAACCCCACCCCTGCATGGACCCATCATGAACCCGTGGTGAACATGGTGGTGTTGGGTTAATTTTGGACTCAGTCATCTTGGAGTTCTTTTCCAATGATTCTATATTTTGTTTTCATTCTGTGATTTACATGTGCTGACAGAACAAGCTGGGTGTGCAGATGAGCCTGCACTGCCCAGGCTGCCCCTGAGCTGTGCAAATCCACAGTTAGGTACTGTGGGATATGAGAAAAGGTGCTGGAAAAGGATGCCTTAAGTTTTAGCTTTCATGTTTTTCAGATTCTGTGCAGCCTAGGGGTGTAGTTCTGAGTCTCATACAAAGTGCTGGTAAGCTCCCTTCACAGAATAGGGAGACAAATCCTTTTCCTGCTGAGGACCAAGGACAGCTTTTAGGCCTAAAAGCACAAACAAGGGTGGCTGGAGGGAGGAACAAGAAGGATGGGACCTCACAGCCTGAAGCTGTAACTAGACAATTAAACCCCAATATGCAAATGGACCAAAACTTCTAAAAATATAAGATCTCATGACGGATTGTCCATTTTGTGACCATTCTTAGTCCACCTTGGGTGTAGCCCTGGCCAGGCCCTGTCCTGCCCAAGGTGTGCCCTAAAGGCCTTTCAATAAATATCTATTTTATTCTCTAACTCTGTCCAGTCTCTGTTTCAGGTCAGCCTTCCCAAGGCATCAAAAGGGCATTCTGGCTTTTGACTCTGCAGAGCACTTCTGTGTTTCCCAGGCAGTGACTGGCACTGGAGCTGTTTGAAGCAGGTATCCAAGTGGGGGAGGGAGGATGCTCCATGCAGAATGCACAGTCCCCAGGACTGTGACAGGGAGACAGCACACAGACAGTTTTCATTTTTATTTACTCTACGTCTTTTCCTTTCCCTTGTGCTGCTGTGGAACTCCAGCTTAGGGAGGCTGCCTGTGCCTTATTTTGCTGTTGAGTCTTCACCATCCTGACAGCAAAACTGGCTTCAGGTCAGAAAAACAAGTTTTGGCCTCTTGTGATTTCTGCAGCCCAGTGAAAGCTGAACAAGCCTGGAATTTGTTGTAAACGCAAGGGGAATATGAGGTAGGCCTGCCAGTACCTTATTACTTCTTGTCATTTGTGCTGTTTTGTTTTGATGCTCCTCCTAATCCACCTCAGGGTGGCTGCCTGACGCTGTTGTACACCACAACGACAAATTCAGACTCCAAATTCAGAAGGCTGAAAATGACTGTGTTTATTTCTGGAATGTCTTCTCTTTTATGCTATTCCACACAGAACAATTCAATTGGTGAAACAAACTTCTTCAATCACATTGGTCAGACCAAGGGGACATCAAGAAGAAGTCCCTCCTAGGGTAAGGAATGTAAACAAAGGTTACAGTTAGAAAAACATGTCTCTTGTTGACAGAAAATTCCCTGGGAAAAGAATTTCAGGAAACCAAAACATCAGACACAAACCGGGGCTGCAGCTGCCCAGTGAACATGTGCAAATACAACATAGAGCTCTCGAGGAGGGGAAGGAGTACCAAGAGTGACCTTGCATGGCAACAAGGAAAACACTGCTGCTGTGGGCCTTGCAATTTGTGGTGATGGGCAACATCAGTGTCCTTAAATTTGCCTTCTCCTTCAGGAGGAGATCCTGGGCAAAGGTGACTGCAGCAGGCTTTAAAGGGAATGGTCAAGGTGGCCAATACTCAGCTAGACAGTGATTTCTGCACAGTTCACTCTGATACCTTCTCTGTCTTTCCCAACACAGCTCAGGAAGGGTATGAGAGAGAAGAAACAGCTGCAATGTGTCCCTGCCAAGGCTGTGACCTGGGACAGTGGTTCCACTGCTGAAGGGGCAACGTGAGGATGCTTTTGTAGGGACAGGTTTCAGCAATTTGCTGCTGATCCTACCTGTGCCCTGAGCCACTTTGAAGCCTAAAGGCAGAGGTGCCACAAACACAACCCATCCCCTCCTGTCAGCTTCCACCCAATACAGACTCTTTCTTCCAAAATTTATCACTTGGAGAAAAAAAAATCTCTTCAAAAGTCCTTATATATGTATCCAGAGATAGACTAACTTATGCACTAATAGCATTTCTGCCTTGGGGACAGGGCAATAATATAAATTGGTCCAACATACAGCAGCAAAATATGGAGGGGAAAAAATGCACATTTTTTTCCTCAGCAAAGACTCCAAGAACTCCAAGATACTGATAACATTTAACCTTCTCTCCTCTTCTGTAAATATCTGTCCCCTGAGGACCCTGACAATGGCTAAAACCCAATTGTTCAGTCCAGCAGAGCTCTAGAGACATCCTGCTGTTCTAAAATTGTAACTGTGAAACAGGATGGCAATGTCTCATTATAAAAATTCCCTGTGATACCATTTGTAAATCAAGTTAGTATGCAAGAAGTGTCTTGGAGCAGAAGAGAGGCTTTCCTGTTTTTCATTCCCCTCTGATATTGTCTGTGTGGGAGGCAGCTGTTGGAAGGCCTGCAGGAACTCAAGAATTTGACTGAAAGCCATAAAATTGTACAAACACAATCAAAAGCTTTGTACAGTTTCTTTTGGAATCTGGGTTGCAAGTTTATGGTGAAACCTGAAAACTTCATCTGCCTATTATCTTTTTTGATGTGAAAGTTTTGCTGTGAATATTATGGAACATCTAATTTGAAATATTAAAATGT
Organism: Phylloscopus whistleri; assembly: GCA_017589585.1. Lineage (NCBI taxonomy): Eukaryota > Metazoa > Chordata > Aves > Passeriformes > Phylloscopidae > Phylloscopus > Phylloscopus whistleri. The sequence goes on from JADMLD010001401.1 coordinate 2,511,610, forward strand.
ATCTGTAAGGAAGAAGTGTAAATACTTTCCTGGAATCAACTCCCATGCAAGAATTAATTACAGAAGAGAATTCTCTTCAACATCTATGTCTGCATATATCTGTTTTCATCTAGGGCTGCTGTTCCTTCCTATTCAGAGGTGCTTTCCAACTGTTTTATCATATTGTTTTAATTAAGATGATGTTTTCATTAGTTTCAGTTCACATATTGTTGGAATCTAGATTTTTGAAGAGAGATTTTAGCAGATAATGGAATGTGGGCAGCACAGTGGAGGCCACAGGGAGCTCATTACCCTTTTCTCAATTCATTGTGGTTTCATCAGTCATTAATTCCACTCTAAGTTCCCTGTTGTTAGAATGTACATTGTGAGTGACTTTACTTTTCCTGTTCAACAATGTGCCACTTTCCATCCATAATACAAAGGTAGACAGTAATTACTGGCAGCATTAGAATACTTCAAAAGATTTAGAGACGTGGAAGAAGGCTCCCTGAGGAGGGTGCATTTCAGAGTGTTTGAGACAACAACACAACCTTGTAAAGCTGGAGAAAAAGGCAGTGAAGAAAAGGGTTGATGTTGAACTTGCTCATATCACAAAACTAAGAGTGAGTTCAGTTGAAGACTCTCTGGTCTAAGGCCCTGCTTAAAGCAGGGCTGATTTCAGTGTTGGGTGATATAGCTAAGGGCCTTTTCCAATGGTATTATAGATGTATTTGAGGACACTGATTCCAGGCTTGACTACCCTCAAGATGTTGAGCTTTTACTCATATTTAATGGGATTTTTTCTTGTAGCTAGCATCTCTTACCCCTTGTCCTGTTGCACTTCACTTCTCTGAACATTTTTTGTGTCTTCTGTCCATACCACCTCACTAAGTAGTTAAAGACTAATAAAATCCTCCCTTGGACTCTTTTTCTTTTCCAGGCAGAATCAAATGAGATTTTTCAGCCTCTTATGGTACTTTATGTGCTCCAGGCTCTGGAACATCTGCTGTACTCTCTCTTCTATGTCCTGTGTCCCTCCAGTACACAGGAGCCCCAACTGAGACACAGTACTCCATATGCTGTCTTGCAACTGCCAAACATTGATGAAAAAGCTCTTCTCTTAACTAGTTCTCTATTTTTTTGCCCAGCATTTGGTTGTTTATATTTGCTGCAGTGGTGCACTGCTCACTTGCCCTCAGTTTGCCCTCCAGCACCCGTGGATCCTTACCTGTGAAGCTGCTTTCCAGCTGCTTGGCCTCTAGCCCATGCCAGAGTGCAGATTATTTCTTCCCAAGTACAGGGAATTGCCTGAAATCTGGGAAATTTCTGCCAGCTCATTTCCCCAGTCTGTTAAGCCCCTGCTCCAGCTCCCTCTTGCCATCCTTGAAGATGCATCTGATGTTTGTCTTGCTCAAGACATCACAAGCCTCCCCAGGCACCATAACCTTCCAAAGACAGATCCTTAGATCTTAGAGAACAGATCCTTAATGCATCAGCCACCACCCTTGGGTGCATCCTTCCTGCTCTCACAAAGTTTGGTACAGGCTTGTATAGTCTCTACTTTGATCTTCTAGCACAAGCAGTGCTTCACTGCCCTTGGCTTTGCCCTCAGCACAGGGGTGTGGGGGGGAGACCTTTCATTAAACACAAAGGCAATGAAAGCACAAAATACCTTGTGTATTTCTGTGTGGAGGATCCATGTCCATACCCACTTAAATTTGCACACTCCTGTGGTTTATATCCATCACCCACCCGATTCACACACAGGAGCCAAGGGACTCACACATACAGAACCTGGTGCCCTGACATCCCTGTCTGTCACCCTAGAGACAGACACAACACACTGTGCAACATAGCAAAAGCTTCTTTTTTCTTTGCTGTGTGTTCCCTTCTTATGCATTTCTAAACAAAGCATGTACAGAACATATTTCTAAGCAAAGCGTGTACTTAAATCATTAATTAGCTCATCGTGTTCATTGGTACAAAGCCATCAACGTCAATACATTTGGCAAGCATTCACAAAAAATCCAAAGGCACGTGTTCGTTTCTGTTTCTTTAACTACAAAACTGCAAATATCCTTTTAATTGTCTCTGTTTTATCGATTCTTATGCAGACAAACTTGTCTTCCTTCATTTCATGGATATACAGGAATCTTATCAGCTTCTTCTCCTTCTGCTGACTCAGTCATTTGGCTGACAGACCTGCTGTCAGCCCCCCAGGACCTGTCTCCTTGTACAACTGCAAATGGACCACCTGCATGCTAAGGCTCAGACCTGGGAGCTGGAAGCAAGCTCCCCAAAATGGATTAAGGTGACACCAGACTTATGGCTGGGTTATTGTTCAATTAATAGATTTACTATCCTCTTTTGGTTCCTTACTAGGTGCCACAGATCCAGAAGTGAGGGCTCTCCCTAGAAATGTGAAGTGACAGCTGGTTATAAGTCAGCTCTCAAGCAGATGTAGGCAGAGAAAGGTAGGACAGAGAACTACCAGCTCTCAGGAAAGCTGAGTATAATCCTGGCACAGCCCTATAACTCACAGATCATATTAGGTGCTGAAATTCTTATTCCTCATTTTCTTGACAAATGATGCAACAAGAGCAGAAAATGGCTAATATGAATCTTGTCTCAAGACTGTGATTACAGTGGTAATAAGGAATGATATAAACTTAACTTGTTCCTGTTACAAAGTGCTAAGGAGAGTAAATTGGACTTCAGGAGCAGTGTGCATCCAGAACAGAAACTGGCTATGAAATAACTGTTTAATAACTCTTTTTTTGTGACTTTAAAATTCTGTTTAGCATGTAGGGCTCTTGTGTGATACTCAAAGTGACAGAAAACAAATGCTTCTTAGCTGTACCTCTTGACCATGAATGACAATTTTATTTGAAGGAAGGACATTTTGTAAGATTTCAGGCTCACAGAATAGTTTGGGTTGGAAGAAACCTCTAAAGATCAAATGGTCCAACCCCTCTGAATCGAGCAGGGGCAGCATTGGATTGCTCAGAGCCCCCAGTCAGCCCGGCCTCAAATGCTTCCCAGGATCATTCACCACATCTCTGGACTGCCTATTCCTGTGTTTCACTGAACATTATTGTAAGAAATCAAATCCAAAAACTTTACTCCTTATATCTAGCCTGAATCCACCCATGCAGGACATGAAATACTTCTTCACAAATGCCATCTGCTAGCCAGACTCTGAGTTTCCTTCACTTGAATGCAAAATCTTGCAGAAAACACAATACATGCTACAGAAATCATGGTAAAAGGAAGCTTCAGCTCCTGGAAATATCTATTTACTGGTCTGGCTTTTGATCCCTTTCTGTATTTTCTAAGTAAACTATCATTAAATTAGTAAGCTCTGATAAATTCAACAACTGGTATAGCCCTTCAGTTTGCTTTCAGGCAGCAATAATGTAGCTCAGTGTCTTAGGAGGGGGCACAATCTTTCCAAGCCATGGTTTTGCAGCCCTCTGGGGCAGCACTCTGCTGAGCTGTCAATACATGGATTATCAGGGGCCTGCCCCTTTCACTTCCTTCTGTCAAAAGGCTTCTCTCAAAAGCTCGATTCCTTTAAAAAGGAAGTCTTTAAAGTCTTCCTTTAAAGTCTTGTCTTCTCTCCTTAGTCACTGGGATTGAAATGATTCTTTCTGGAACATAATAGTTTGGTTTATGACTGTCCATTTTACCAAATTCTTGCTATTTTAAACTAAGAAAACGAATTTATTTATTTATTCATTTATTTTGTTTTTGACATATCTGTTCTTTTGGTACTCCAGTGTTTCTTTAATGTCTCCATTTATCTGTGGCCAAATGAGAACTATCTCAATTTATTGGGATTTTCTGATTCTGGTATTCATTCTGACATTTTTCTTTCCACTGGTGTGGAAGTTGGTTTGTTCAGCCCTGAAAAGCATCGCAGACAACAGTGTTAGAATTTTGATATTAGAAACATGCACACAGACTGATTATCTTCTATTTGCAATGTTTCTTCTTCAGTGATCTGTTTCTAGTTCATCTGCAGACTTGCAGATTCAATGCAAAGCTTTTTATCATGTTTGCATGCAGGTTTACTGCTGGTTTCAGATCATTAGCTGCTCTTGAAAGTGTTTGTGGTATTACTAATGGGACCCAAGCTGAACCTTAGTTGTGATTAAGTACTTCCATATTTGCAAAATCCTCTTTGGTGGTATCTGCTAGTTTCTCTTTTGGGTCTTACAGCCAGTGCTCACTGATTAGTTTCTGCTTCGAAACTGCAACTCCAGGGGAAGCTTGAAAATGTTATTCATAGATACTTGCTTGGGTCAATATAGCAAGTGCACCATCTATTTCACTTTGTGTACACATCTCCTAGTAGTTCCCAAACCCGTGGGTGTGTAAGAGGCTAATAAACAGCCTGCTCTGTGATTCTGCAGCAGTTCTGCTCCCAGCCTTCCCTGCTGCTTCTGTAAAGAGAGTGATTTATTTCAGCAGGTCAAAAGTTGGTGTTTTCTGTTGATGCCAAAAGGTTTTTCTTTTTTGGGTTCCTCTTGTGCTGTAGCCTCCATAGCAGTTTGCTAATCTGGCACAGGTTCTGTGGGCTTTGCAGGGGGCTGACGTTTTTCTTCTGATTTTTGAACCATTTTATATTGGAGTCTTGGCACATGCAATATTACTTGAAAATGAGGACATGGGGCAAGACTTTTTTGCACTTTAAAATAATATGGCTCTTGCTTGAGACTAAAGTCTGGTCTTTTATGGTTTAAGACCCTTTGATTCAGTCATTCTTAGTGCTTGCTGCAGTTCATATCCCCAGGCCATCAGCATGCCCTTTCACATTTTCAGATGAATAGTCTGGCTTGCTGTCCACTGAAATTTTTATACATATTCCTGTATAATATTTAAATTCTACTTTACCATTGTGAGGTGGAAACAAATGTAAGGGTTTCAGCTCTGCTCATAAATTTGGCACCCTGCTTTACCAGTTTCCTCTGTCATGGCACAGAAGGTACAAAAGAGTCATTTTGGATCCTTTGCTACATCCCATGGCATTGCCATGAGGAAGGAGAATGCTCAACCTCTTGTGTCATTAAACTCGACACTTCTCCATAATTTTGACCAGCTGCATCTCAGAACCAAAAATCATGCAACCCAAGCTAATGGCTCATTTTCTTCCAAGGTGAAAATAAAGGTTCCTACTGCAATAGAGAATGCAGGGGAAATGTACAAGAAAGCCTCCTCCCTCTGATGGTGTCGTGCAGGTACACCCAGGCTATCCACATGTGACACTTCACCAGCCTGCCTTCAAAAACTCCTGTGTGAGGAAGGTTGAGGAGGTTCTCTAGGAGGTATGAAAAAGAATTTTGTAATTCTGATATTACATTACATTTTCCTTGCTTTACTGGTAACCAAGGAGAAATCAGATCCTTTAATTGGGTTTTTCTCTAAATGTTGTTTCCTGCTCTTGCACGGCAGGTACCACATGCTCTGTGTCTTTTCTGAACTCCTGTGATTTTACTGGCACATGTTGTTTGGTCATATTTTTATTTTGGGCTCTGTATAAGGTACTCTTTAGGTGAAGTGTAGTACCTCCCACCGCGTTAATTTGGTCATTTTCTTTAGCCACATTTGCTCCTCTGTGTCTATCTTGTGTGTGTTGTGTGTGTTACTGGAATGCTATTTAATAAACAAGAACTCATCAGAAAAATTATTAAAAATTCTTTACTGTGTTCAAAACACACATCTCACTGACTTTTTGGTGCACTGGAGCATAAGTTTTACACATCAAAAAGCTTTTTTATTTTCCTTTTTCTGTGCAGTTGCCTGAACTTTTTTCTGTAGTGTTTTTTTCCCTGTAGTCATGCTGATTGCTGTGTTATGTCAGTGCTTCCTGCTTTCCACCATTTGCAGAATTCATCTCTGTTGCAATTGCTTCCCAATTTTGCTTACAGATTCTTATCAATATATCTTGTTGGCCTTTCTCTAGGATTCTGTGTAGCTATTTCTTTTACTGTTTGATATATGCACATCTGTATATATCTTGACTGTAGTGGTGTGAAATACATCCCTAGAGCTTACAGACTTGCTTTTTAATAGTTATAACCTGTCTGGTTTTTAATAAGAAAGTCTTTTATGACCCCATCTTCAGAGGAAAAGGTCCTTAAATTTGCCTCTTCATTTTGTCTCTTCCTCGTTGCAGTTTTTAATAAGTAATGGACAGTGCTTTACACTTGCTGTGAATTTGTAAATGCATTTCCAACTTTGCTGAGTTTTTGTATTAATGTTCAAAAAATACATAGCATTTAGGATGAAGGACAAAAAGAGTATGTGAGACTTCCTTCAAACAACAGCCAGAAACCTCATGTTCACAAGCCCTGAACCTTGTGGTGACCTTAAGCCACCATGATATGTGCTGGAAAGGCTCAGCAGGACAGGCAATGCAGCAGGGTTCTGATGACAGCACTGATCAGAGCTTCTTGACACAGATGGTGAATCTGATGAGTGGGGAGATACTGCTGAACCTCATGCTTACAGTGCTGGGCTGTGTGAAGTTTGGCAGAAACCTTGATGACACTGACTGCATGAAGGTAAAAGTCAGGATTATGAAAGGAGGCCAAAAAACAGGATCACAGCCCCAGACTTCAGTAGAACAGACTTTGAGTCTTCAGGGACCTGGACCTTGTTCTGTCCAGTCTGGAAATCTCCTAAGCCAGTGATTCTCTGAGCATCATTTTCTCTGTGAATGTCTGTTTCCCTCTTCTATTGTCCTCTCTTCTGTCTTTTTATGGTGCAACTGCTGGATCATTCTGTCTCTGTCCAGCTGTTAAACTCCTTTCACTGAACTGTTGAAGTGGATTGATCTGCTATGGTCAACCATGTACACACAGCTTTCTGTTTTACTGGCCTGTTCTGGCTTCTGTCTTGTGGGGTCTTATTCTCTTCAGTGAACATTTCAGTACTGCAGGTCAAAGTGGTCATAAGGCTGCTGAGAAGGGGCAAGGATGAGAGAAACAAGGGCACAGCTGGTGCTATTTTCAGCCTGTTCAGTCTGAGATCAGTGTACAGGGAGTGACAGCACACATCATGGAAGTAAAGGCATGGCTACATACCCACAGGTCTTTGTTTTCCTCACCTAAGAATGAGGTTTGACAACAGGATGAGCAAAAATGGAGACCATTGAAGATCTTTGACTTGGAACTAATCAGTCCAGAAGTAGCATTAAAGATGGTGATTTAGGTGGACACAAAACCCAGGCTGGGTTATTCTTCACAAAGTCATAGGAGTGGAGAGCACTCACTGCAATGCAAGAAGGATGATGAACAAGCAGAAGGAGATGTAAATCTTAATGCAGGTTCTTAGTTACCCGTAAATCTGGTGCAAATAAAATATATTTCAGAGAGAGCCTGTTCAGCGAGTGCTTTGGATGTGTTTCTGATGAACTTTGGTAAAGTTAATTAAGATAAGTAGAATAGGGTGAACTTTGATTAAATAATGACCGATAGAAAAAAAACCTGTTTGACAATATTTAGACAAAGATCATGTTAGCTGAGAATAATCATGAAATGATACATGTATGATTCACAGGACTTGAAGGAACATAAGCAACAGGACAGTAACAGTGGATTTCAAGTAGGAAGGCTTCAATGCTCACAAAATTGGTAGGTGTTGCCTGGGAGGCAAGCCTGACGGAACAGGGAATTTAAGAAAGCTGGCAGTTCCTTAAAGAGAATATTAATAAGGCTCTCTCCTTGTGGAGGAGAGATAAGAAGTCAGTAAGAGATCAACTTTGTTAAATTATGAGCCTTTCATTGACTTCAAGCACAGGAGAAAATGACACAGAAAGTAGAAACTAGGTCAGGTTACTAAGGAGAATAAAGGCATTGTGGGAGCTCTCAGTGACCTAATCAAAAAGGTTAAGACATGAAGTGAGATGAAATAGCAAGGCACATTACTTAGGAGAAGTCCAAACGTTGACACTTAATAGAAGATTTGGAGAAGCCTAAACTGATGAGTGCTTTATTCTGTGCTGATCTTCACTTGCCAGCAGGTAGACAGCACTATTAATACCTGTACACAAAGGAGTGAAATGACAGCCAGAGCAGGAGAGCAAAACAGCAGAGGGAGTTTCTCAAACTGATCATGTAAAGTTTTTTTGTCAAAGGAATTTAAGCAGCCTTTAGCAACCTTTTTTCCCCATGGGAGTGCCTGGAGGTGAGGTACCCAGTGGATGTAGAATGTGGATGGACACTAGGGAAGTGTGGTCTAGAGGACATGACAGCACTGATTAATTCTCATAGAAAAACATAACACCAAGCATTTTACCTTGAAATGAAGGATATAGTCAGTGAAGTCCTTCAAGGTTTCCTCAGGGTTTGGCTGTAACCAGTGTTTTGTACAGTGACCTGTACAATGGAGAGGTCCTGAGATGAGAATCCCCATCAGAGCAACACAGACCATAATTCAAAACGATCTTGACAGAATGGATGTATGACCTGAAAAATGAGAACATTATTTAATAGGGAATGATTACACTTATGTAGGAATAATCAAGTAGATGAGTATAGGATGAGAAGAAAACTCTCTGGACATTCTGAAATGGGTGAAGAGGCTATAGAGAGCTGCAAAATAGGCAGAGATGAATGATGGCAAGCTTTGCAAAGTACTTAGTGTCACAGGGAATGTGTGAACAGGAGCACAGACTGCCCTGTGATGTAATTACTTCTGTGTAGCAAAATGATGGCCTTAGACAGAGAATTGTGCCATTTTTAGTGCTGTCCTTCAAGACAGAGATGATCTATTCTCTAGCTGAGAACAGTTTAAAACACGACCTACAAGAAAATACTGGAAGAATTCGGCTTGTTCAAGCTAGAAAAAGGATGCTGATAAGAACATACTACCTTCCTTATTTAATTTTCATATTACTTTTTACATATTTTCCCCCTATTTTCTCAAGTTAAAGAAAAAAGAGAGCATCATCTCTAAATGCATTTTTAAAATGGAAAAAGTAGAAGACTTCCTTCAGCAAGGAAGTTTCAATTTGAGCTGCAGACTGTAATTGGGGCTTCATAGACAAATACTCATCAGGAATGTCAGGAATGCCTTGGGCAAGGAGATGGATGGGCCAGGTAATGCCATCTTGGATTTATTCCAGCTTGATTTTCTGTGGTGTGAGTGAATGAGATTTTTATTTCCATTACTATTTGGAGGCAGTGACCCTTCTCCCTACTAATGCCACGCTGGCTTGTGAGCAGAATGACATGAGGATGAACAGGAATGCTGCTGGCAGGAATCACTTGTTGCCCTATCTTTACTTTCAGACCTCTAGTCACCAAAAAGAGGGATATTATCCCATGGCACAGCTGATTTTTCATTTACACAGAGAGTGAAATTCATATATAAGCCTTTGATTGAAAACTGTTTATTTCTGTGTGATGTGTAAATACCACATTATCGCTTCACAATTGATGAGTGAGCAGAAAAATAAACATCTTTGTGATCATTTGTTTGTAATACAGGCAAATCTGTTCACATTATGAAATGAAATAATTTTGCCAGCTTCTAAATATCTTTTTTTCATTTTCATTGTTTGTCATGCTTCAGAATGGAATAAATCTGCAAGAACATTGTAGAAAGGCAAAATGTAACTGCTGAAGAGAGAAATTGGCAAGGAGTTAGGACTTGTCTATCATTTGTCATCTATCAGTTGCAGAGGAGGCATAAATGACTCTTGTTAGACTCTGAGATGGTTTGTATTAAGACAGAGTTTGTGTTTAATGGCATTTAAACCTTCCATAAGACAATATGTTTCAGCCTTGTGTGCTATCAGTTTTAGAAAACAGTTGTAGACAGAATTTCCTAGAAATAAATGATGCTGTGAGTTGATTGATACATATGAACCCAAAGCCCCCAAAGACTGTTCGGCAGCTAAAGAAATACAGTGAGGAACCAAGGACAAGAGTTATACTTTTCTTCTTAATAAATCTGTTCTCATGAGCCATAAATAATTCTGATATCTAGGACGATTTTTTTCAGGACAGAGAGCATCATGTTTTGGTGTTTGATATGGTTACACTTACATGTCATTTGTTCCTGTACATAAGAAGTTGCTGTACTGTGTTGAGAGATCTGGATTTTATACTGTCAGAATGCTTAATCAATGGAGTTTTAAATATTCTTTTTTTTTTTTTTTTTTTAAACTTGTGGGAAGTTATGCATAATGCAACATGTGAGACTACCTTTAGCACTGCTGCTAATGAAAATCCATTTTTTGAAAATCTCGGGCTTTAATGAATTCAGGAATGTGTTATTCCTTGCAGACATTATTTTGAAGATTATCCCAGGTTATTAGATTTGATTAAAGGATTTTATGCTTGACTTGCTTGAGAGCTGAGGATTAAGCAATAAGGAGCTTTCTCCTATGCTGTATCTTTGGGCTTATCATTTCAGTACCTCAGGGCTTTGATTACTTACCCAATTTTGTAAAACATACAGATTTTGTTAATTTACAGCTTTTCAGATCAGTCAGAGCTATTAAGCCTGCTGGGTGATATCCTGCCTGACAAGCCCTATTGCAGGTTAGGTTTGCTTCTGCTGGCTTGACCAACGTGTGCCCTTTGTCAACACACAGCACTCAGCCCTTGTGGGGATCCCAATCTCTCCATACAGGGACTTTGGTGTCCTTGGGGATTGAACTGGCCTACCTGTTAGCAAAGTTTTGGGCATCAGAAGCTTTTTTAAAAACTTATATGGAGAATGAGGTTCCTCAGCTTCATTCAGAGACAAGGACAGATCCCTAAGATGGCTCAGGGGATCCCTGTCTGGATTGTTTGTCTGCTTTACTGTAGAACTATCCCTGATCTGCCTTTGCACAGGACCAGGCTTCATCTGGTGCTTTCTTCCAGAACCTTTGGAGGGAAAGGTGAGGAATCCAGATGCTCACTTCACTGTTACAATGGTTTACAGACAAGAGAAGTGTGTTTTCACTCCATGGATGGTGCAGACAGAGGATATAAGTGTGTGTCTGTATGTCCTCTTCTGAAGGCAGTGCAGAGGTGGTCAGAAGTGCATGAGCAGGGTCAGAAGATCACTGTGAATTACTCTCCTGAGGATAAAACCCCATGCTGCTCATGGTTCTGCCTCCCACATACCAGGAGTTAGGGCTATAAGAAGTTATCTCTGCACCAGCGGGTGTGCCTGGCTGTTGTGCTACGTTTGTGCTCACTCACAGGCTGTGCACTGGGGATGTCCAGGTGGGAATGCTGTCACTCACATCCTCCAGCCAAACCTGCAGCAGTTTCAGCAGATGATCTGCTGCAGGTGCCTTTGTAGCCCAGTCTTCCCATATACACTGTCAAAGAGCAGGTCAAATTCAAGAATATGGGTTTGTGTTTTGGGTTGGTCAATACCAGTAGGTGTACCTCACGTAAATACGGTCTTTGTTCTTGGAAAAAGACTTTCCTTGTCCCTAAACAGCTGCCTGAAGGATACAGGTTTTGTTTCTAGAACACTCTGTTTTGCTGGTTCTTCATCTCATTTCCAGAGTGGGATGAAGGACCTTGGACTTTAGAACAAAACAAGACCTCTACCTCTTCAACCCAACTTCCCACAGACAGATTGCAAACAGAACAAGTCCAGCAAACTGCCCAGACTGCTTCTTGATATTTCTACATGTATATAGATTCCTCAAATGTTCTTTGAAATATGTGGGCTGGTGGTCACTTTGGTGTTAAACTTCAGTGTACAGCAGCAGATAAGTACAGTTGCTGAGCTTTCACAACCTCTAATGCATTTAATTGTTACTGCCCCATCTGACTTGTGTTCCCACTTTGGTCTATGATTTTGATTTTCTTTTTCAAGCCTTGACCTCTTTTCCATTATCAAAGAGCTGAAAAACAGACACCATTCTTTTACTTTTTATTCCCTGGGGTCAGTTCATAACTTATTCAGTGTATTAATTGCGAGTTTCACCGTGCTTGGCTTATCTTTCTTCAAACAACTCATTTGCAGAGCTGCATTTCAATCTGGTTCAGTTCTTGTTTGAAAGAAATTAAACTTAGATTGAGCAGAAATCAGAGTCTGTAGCTGTTAACCCTTGGGAGTTCAGGGAAAGCTCTGGACTACACAGCTTTTGTCAACTTTTAATATGTAAGGTGGTCTGGGTGCTGATGGGACATAGAATTCAGTTACAGCAATGCCAGAGGAGAGGTATGAAGGGGAGCCAAGACATTTCTAATGCTGTTAATGATGTATATTCCTTTGCTTTCCTTACTTGCTCTTTCTTGGCAGGACCCTCCTTCTTTTTTTATATACTGTCCTTGATGGAGGCATTTTGGCAGGTGGGACAGTACAAGGGTGAATGTCTCAGAATAGTCTGCTCAGCTCATTTCCTCTCAGTTGTCCCTTTGCAAGTTTGGGAGGTGTGGACCTGAACAACCTTAGGGAGCAGTAAAAAAATTCCAGTGACTAATAATTCAGAAACCCCTCCTGAACAAAACACGCCATTTTTGTTTGTTTTGATGTTGTTTTAATCAATCAATTGAACTTACTAAAATGTGATCCATATTCAGACATTAAAAACCTTTCACCTAAATTAACTTTTGATAGAACCATTTTATTAGTGTTCTTAGACCTCCAACGAGGAGTAACAATGGTAAATCATTAATGTATATGCTGCCATTTTAAAAATTAAATCTGTGTCCTGATGTGTTTTACTGTTTTATAGTCATTATATGAAGCCCCTTGGGATGTTCTCATAAAAGGTGCCCCATAAATTTTATATAGCCTTGTACTGCATTGTATTTTATTGCAATATTCCAGCTTTTCATAAAACCTCCAAGGCATCATTTTTTTTTTTTTCCTGAAGGCCTCCATGAGAGAAAGACATCAAAATTTGTGTTGGCAATTTCTAGTGAAAACACCTACCATTTGCAATTGTCATCTCAGTTCTCAGTGACATATTGCCTTCTGTCATTTTCGATGGAAAAAAGCTTAGGTGTAAAAGATACAAATGGAGATGAATCTGTAGGAATAAGAGGGATCTATTTTGTATGTACTTCTTCTGTCTTTGATTACACACCAGTTGGTTTCTCTCTGCTTGTTTTACCCTCCTGCTGAGCTTTCACAGGCTTTGCTGCAGTTTAGCCACTTCTGCAAAAACAGCACATCCTACAGGGGATGACTGAGGCAGGTGCTGGATGGGCTCCATATGCTCCCAACTCCTCATGATGGTCCCTGGGGATAAGTAAATGAACCCTGGGGCAGCATCCAAGCTTTGGGACACTGCCCTGTGATCCCCACTGGTAGGGAAAAAGAGAGAGATGTTGATTTTGCCAGCCCTCTGGAGACCTGTAGTCCCTGCAAAGGAGACAAAGAATGGTCTCCTGGATGGTAACCTGAGATTTAGTACATGAGCTTAATTCCCATATATGCCACAAAACACTGTCAATGCATTGGCATGATATTAGAAAAGAGCAGGTTTTTAATGTTATTTTGGAGGCCTAAAGATGCAATTCCTCTTTGTGTGGGGAGATCTGAAACGTTCTGGGATGCTGAAATGTTTAAAAACTGGACATGGGCGTGTGGAGAAAACTCTGGGACAGATGTCATCTCACTGTCAGTGTGGAGTGCCCAAGGCTGTGGTGCCTGAAGGGAAGGAGTCCTTCAGGAAAGCCACACTGCTGTTCCAGAAACTGCAGCTGCTCCATCTCCAAACTCCAGTGAGGAGGGATTGCAGAAACCCAGCAGCTCAAAATAGACTGTTGCAGACATTGGGGAATACAGAGGAACTTCCTCCACACTGTGAATGTTCTTCAAAATCACATCAATTGTTTCTTACTGTGGAAATGATTTTGCTGCTACTGCTTTGCTCAAGGATTGAATTTAGTCCTTGCTTGAATTGCTTTGGGGCATGCAGAAAGGAGGTACTTTCCATGTCTTTCAATTTCTTCAAGGGCCATCAATGCTTTTCCTTGAAGCCTTACTTGCAATGTTGCTCAGTTATCAAATAAAATGCTCTCCTAGATTCCAAGTTAAGACAAGAAATACTTAAATCAGAATGCTTAAAGCAAAAGATAATTTCAAAAAAGTCCCATGAGTTTTCAGGCTTGTGATGTTTCTGAGCATTTGTCCTCCTCTTCAGTTATTTTTGACAGGACCAGGGATATGCCTTCAAATTCTGCCCATCAACAGATCTGACAGTACAGGACATATCAGAGCTGCTGCCTATGAGCAAATTACTTGAGAGCTAATACCTCCTAACTTGTGCCTTTTGAATGATCCATGTATCGTCTCCCCCCCTTGACCCCCACTTCCTCTATGATTTAATTCAAGGAGTGAACTTAAGTGAGAAAAAGAAAGAAAGTTTTGAAACATTGTCACTTCCTGTAATTTTGCCTACTGAGTTTTCCTCTTGGGATCTGGTTTCATTCTTGTATTAGGTGTGCTGCTGGTCCTAATGCCTCTATAAACCCATTTACTGCTGCACTCCTTGCTGTTTGATTCTGTTCATCGTTATTATCCACCCTTGTCAGCAATTTTAATCACAGTGGTGAAACCAGATTAGAGCTATTTAAATATGCTAATATGGTGACAGGCAATTGAAGGGCTTCTTATAAATGACTGAAAATCAAACATAACTTCCTGTGCTTTGCTGCACCTTATTAGCTGTGATGTTTCTGCTTGTCAGGTAAGTTATACTGTCACTTTCTTTGTGGTCTGACTTACCCTTTTGATCACTGTCAGTTTATTCCAAATCCTTCCCAAACTGTGTTTGTGCATTTCTCTCCTCACCAAGGTGGGTTTGTAAAACTGCACCACAATTTGCACCCAACTGCAATGGACCATAACCTACCAGAAAAGCAGGGGATCAGCCAGGAACAGTTAAACAATCACTGGAGAACTTCAAAGACTGAATCAGGAATTCTTGTAATCTATTTTGCAGCTATGAAGGCAGGAGGTTTAAATGTAAGCTTTAGAAACCACTGACCAGCACAGCACAGGAATACAAAGGTATCACACAGTTGTCAAATCTCCTGGTGAGGGGCTTTTAGCATTACATCAGTACACTTTCTGCATGTCAGATAGTGATAGGACAAGAGGGAATAGTTTTCAACTAAAAAGAAGAGATTTGGATTAGGTGTTAGGAAGAAGTTCTTTATTCAGAGGGTGATGAGATATGGGCACAGGATGCCCACAGAAGTTGTGGACACCCCTTACATGGAAAAGTTCAAGGCCAGGTTGGATGGGGTTTTGAGCTATCTGCTCTAGTGGAAGGTGTTCCTGCCCATGGCAGGAGAGTTGGAATTAGATGATCTTTTGGGTCCCTTCCAACTCCTACCCTTCTATGATTCTATGATTGTTACAAGACCGAATTTATTGCCAAGCTTAATTTGGTCAGCTAGAAGTATAACTTCATTTCATGCTTCTGACTAATCTAATTATGGCAGCAAAACATTGAGATTAGCAGTCTCCAGCGTAACCCTAAATGAAAAAGACAGCCCAGATCCCAGCAGAGATCCTGGCCTGTGCTATAATTCTGGCAGAGTGGGAGGCAGTGGGAATAGAAAAGCAGTGTGTCTGTTTTGTGGTTGCAGCAGAAGTGCTTGTCCTACACAGAATTACATGGGAGATAAAGACTTTGCTGGAGGATGGGGTCTCTAGACAGCTTTCCTCAGGAACACGTGGTTTTTTCCATGTTTACAAACCAGGCTAGTAAGGAAACTGTTTGCAAACTTGTAACAGAAGAATTGAATATATAGACTTTTTTGGGGGTAGGGTGAGGTGTGTCTAGGTTGCAATGTTTAATAAAAATTAATTTGTGCCAGATATTAGCATTTCACAAAAAATAAATCTAAAGAGGATTTAATTTTATGCATTGTCTTTTTCTGAGATCTTCATGACCCTTGGTGTGCTATGCTATTGTACACTCCTGTGTAGGGCTGGGAGATGGATGTACAGGTGACCATTTGGGAGAGGCTGGAGGTCCGTGTACATTGTAGCCAGCAGTGGTGAGATCTCAGCTGTTATAGACACATATTAGTGAGGTGTTTAAAGCAAATCCTGAGCAGTTGTAGAGACCCTGAAAAATGAACTCCAGAAAGAAAGGACCAGAAAATGTGAGCTAAGTCTTCAATTTACTAAAAACAGAGAATTTGGATTTTGCAGAGCCCTAGGAGTTGGACAAGAAGTAGTGAGCTTAACCCCTAGAAAGGGAGGTTCAGGTTAGAATGACACTGAAATGTCTTTTTGGAAGATCTGTGGAGCTGTATGGGGGATGTACGTTTTCCACCACTGGAGGTCTTTCAAAAGCACTCAGAGCAGCATTGCTTGGGATGATTAAGGCATGACATATCCTCAGCTAGGACATAGCTTATAGATCTGCTGGTGTCACTTCCTTTCTATTTACTGCATCAAAAGGAATAATAAGGAAGTATAAATGCACAAAACACCATGATTATTTATAATTTCAAATAAATAAATAAATAAAATATCTAGAAAGCTAGAAACTCTTCTACCCAATGAATTCTCAATTCTGGATAATGAATGTTAGATGCACCCCAAGATAAATTTGGAAAGTGCTAAAGAGATTAAATCACACACATGTCATTCCTTTCAAAGCAGGATGTCATTTCCATGTTTTACATCAGAACAAATACTATAAAGCTGCAGTGGTTGGCAAAGCCTGTCTTCACTCAGACAGAAAAGTCTCTTGCTGTCATATATTCCCAAGTAAACTCCTTGAGAGTGAGCTGGGAGAGAGTGAGTGACCTTCAGCAGAAGAATGAGGTCACATGCTGAGGATACCTTGGGATGCCTTGTCTTGTTACATGACTGTTAAAGGCAGTGAAGAAAGCTTTTCAAGAGGTAGCAAAAATCCAGCTCTTACCAGGGATTTACAGTCTAGCATGATAAATCACGTTCACTACCCAGGCATGAGAATAGTCTTGATGCTATTTCTACTACTCATAAAATCAGAAGCTTGCTTTATGTAGGAGCAGGCATTAAAACTGGGCTAATAATTCTGCCCTGCTATGCATAAATATAGCAAAAAATATCTCTATGTCCAAGAATGCCAGACTCGCCTCTGAGTTTGAAAAGCTAATGGAAATAAATCAGTGTGTATAAAACCAGGAGAGAAATGTAATTAACACCTCTCAGTGTACTCCTCTCCAAATAAGAATCCCCTGGCAAAAACTCCACCTGTGAGCAACTGGGTAATGTGGAGTGTCACTTACAGCCGTCACTAATGGAGCTCTCAGTATGTAAAATGATGAGCTCTCAGCCCCAGGGTTTATTGAAGATGTTAAATAGTTCAGAGCACATAAACACAAGCTGAGCTGAACTCTCAGCTCAGCTTTGCCAAGAGATCTGCAAAAGGAAGACTGAAATGGGAGACAGCAGAAAGCTGCTGCCATGGATCCTCTCACCCTCCCCAGCCAGGAGAAGGATCTTTTTTAGAGTCTGTTTTCTTGTGGTTGTCTATAATCTGTGATTGAAAGTGACAGATCTGAAGTTAATTACATGTTGTGGGGTGCTGAAATGTTGTTTTTCCTTTGTTGAATTATTGTTGTCATGCTGAGTTGAGGCAGCCAGAGGTTTATTTCTTTTTGTCACATAGATTTATTCTGCAGTATTCTGTGATAAGAGCAGGGGGGAAGATGCATTTCAAAATCTGCCAGAAATCTAATTGTAAATGGACTTTAAAAACATCATGCCTTTTATTATCATTTTACTGAACTCCCCTGAAATTATCAACTTCAGCTTTGAATTTTTCTACTTCATTTTCACCTATTGATGTTCCAACAAGTAGCTTGAATAAAACCAACCAGTGATACTATTTTTCTTTTTTGTTCTTCTCATTTTGTATGTCCCAAAAATTTATTGCCAGGGCCCAGCTAGGAAATGTGATCATTGATTTAAGTTCAGTTCCCTGAAAGATAGAAGGTGGTTGTGGTCTTAGAAGATCTGCTTCCCTGAGGTTTGGTTTCATATGCTGAAGGAAGCTCTTACATCTCTAGCAATAAACAGCATTAGCCACAACAGAGTCTTTGGGATTTTAGTAAAAGTAAATAATACTTTAAAAAATCTAAGAAGAGCATAATTACAGAGCTATTAACCAGCATCTACAATCAAGTACTTTCCCAGGCATCATTAACAGTGTTCAGCTAATCCTTTGGAAGAGTTTTTACTTATACTCAATACAATTTGTTTTCCTTTTTCACTTCCATTTATCTGTTTTTATGATAATGAATGCTTAATCCACCATTCATCACTGGTCTTACTACGATCCATTTTTGAACACTTAAATCTGATTATACCAGTGATGTATCTCGGGGAATTAGCACAGCAAAGTGTGAACAGCAGGACATTATCTGGGTTTTATTTTTGTGTGAGTAACATTTTTCAGGTGGTGTTCCTAAATTTTTGTAACAAAAATAAATGAAATGCCTGCTGAAGGGGAATGCAGGAGAAGGGAGGATTAGGCTTAAGGTTAAAATGGGGTTAATAACAGCCAGGAAGAGTGGTTTTGTGAGAGCTTATCAGCATCACTCTCCATGGATGTAAGAAGAAGCCTGGAATGAGCCTGGATACTGCAACAATTCAGTTGGGGATGGCTCCCTAATGCTCTTGTGGTTCATTTTTACTGGTTCTGTATAAAACCACAGAATTCAGGGAAACTTAAGGAAAGAAGATATGAGTAATGCTGTCCAAAGTGATGAGCAACAGAAGAGACCAGACCTGTTTTTGGTGCTACACCAGCAATCCAAGGTCAATGTCTCGTTGATTTCCAAGAAGAGTAAGGCCTGAAGATTGGTGGTTGTTGGCCAAGGTAGTCATGGGTGTTTGCTGGCAACTTATACTGGGGAGGAGAGGTTTCTGCTGCCACAGCTTATTCCTTCCCCTTTAACAGCACAGCAGCAGTGTCACATGTGCAGCACAACCACACTGCAAAGCTTTTGTCAGCACAGCTGTTGGTCACAAATCACAGCTTACCCAGCTGCTGGGTGAAACAAGGGTTGTAGCAACAGCTGGTGGCAAAGATCTCTGCTCCAGGCCCCATTCCTCAAAAAGAAACCCAACCCTCCTGCTTTAGCAACTCTGGCAAGACAAGAAACCCAGACCTTTGCTTACACCAGTGTTGTTGTTCCTAAAAATTGTTAGGTAATTACAGAGCTATTTCGTTATAAAGTTGTTCCATTAAGTTGTGCTGGGAACAGTTTGCAAAGTTCCTTTGGACATAGTTGGGTCAGTTCCCACCAGAAGTTTTTAAACCTTGCCCAAGCAAACCTTTCTTTGCTTTTCATTCTTGATAGTGATATGCTACTGAGGTGTCAAGCAAGAGCAGTATTGCAAAATACAAGAACAACACAGGTAATTTATTGCCCTGATAATAATAAAAAGGTGAGAATAACTACTTGTTACACATGGAAATTAAAATAATGGCATTTCCCTCTAAAGCATTGTAGCTTCCTGCTGCACAACCCAGTTCAAATGCTGCAGGCCTTAAGGAGAAATCTGGGATGGGTGCAAGTTGTGTGGAGTGTAGGAGCATGAGAGAAATAGCAGGGAAAGAGATCACCTTGTAGGCAGATTTATGTAGGACATTTAAAGAAAAAGGTGGAAGGTCTGGACTTGATCTATTAGAGAATAGCTGGATTCTACTCTTGGGCAAACAGTAGGAGAGGAGATTTATAGACCCTTCTGGGCAATGTTCAAGTCCATGGCTTGTTGTATGTCACTCAACCAGCCCTGTTTCCCCTGCCCCTTCTTTACTGAAATATGACCCTGCTGAGAAGGTAATGGAGAGTGGCCAGAGAGGCTGCAGAGAAGGTGGAGGGCAGCCTGGGTAAGGCTGATGTGAGTATGGGTAATGGAAGAGGCAATAACAGAGGTGCTGAGATCATGAACCAGCTAATCAACACCTTTTTGTAAAGCTAAAAACTCTTCAAGAACAGTCTTCATTTTATAGGCAAAAGGAAAGAATCCTGCAAACTGATTAATCTTTCCAAAAGAGGACTAACAGCTCATACAAAGGCAGAATTATGTCCCAGCTCTTCTGCCACGAGCCATTGAACTTCTAGTGAAATATGAAGGTGCCATTTTTGGCCAGATTGGATTAGTAAAACAACCACATCTATTAGCAAAACTTAAGGCACTGTGAGATATAGTTATCCTATGGAAAAAATGTGCTGCAATATAAAAGGTGGGTTCATTTGGCATTCTGGAGACGTAAAGTCATTGAAACTGCTTTTGTTAGAGCAGCACAGGGGGAGGGAACTTATGAATAGGAACAAAAATGCTTTTGTACTTGTATTAACTGTGAAGTGACTTAGGTATCATACAGAACACAGTCTTTCCTTTCCCTTTCCCTTTCCCTTTCCCTTTCCCTTTCCCTTTCCCTTTCCCTTTCCCTTTCCCTTTCCCTTTCCCTTCCCCTTCCCCTTCCCTTCCCCTTCCCCTTCCCCTTCCCCTTCCCCTCCCCCTCCCCCCTCCCCCTCCCCCTCCCCCTCCCCCTCCCCTCCCCTCCCCCTCCCCTCCCCTCCCCTCCCCTCCCCTCCCCTCCCTCCCCTCCCCTCCCCTCCCCTCCCCTCCCCTCCCCTCCCCTCCCCTCCCCTCCCCTCCCCTCCCCTCCCCTCCCTCCCCTCCCCTCCCCTCTCCTCCCTCTCCTCTCCTCTCCTCTCCTCTCCTCTCCTCTCCTCTCCTCTCCTCTCCTCTCCTCTCCTCTCCTCTCCTCTCCTCTCCTCTCCTCTCCTCTCCTCTCCTCTCCTCTCCTCTCCTCTCCTCTCCTCTCCTCTCCTCTCCTCTCCTCTCCTCTCCTTTTTTCTCATTTTTTTCCCCATCCTTCTGAGTGAGCTTCTTCCTTCATTGTGATGTTGAGATAAATAGAATGGAAAATAAATGTTAGGTGAATGGACAACTTGTATTCCAGCTCTGTCTCATTTAATTTTACAGTGACCATATACCCACCTCGGCCAGAGGACACAGATACCTCAACACAAATTTTCAGAGTAATTTGGTTAAAATTGAATTAAAAAAAAAAACAACAAAAAACAAACCCCAACAACAAAAAAAAAAACACCAAAAAAACCCAAAACACTATTATAATCTCATATTTTTATATAAACAGTCAATCCCCCCCCATTTTCATCCATACATTAGACATGGGTACCCAGCTCTGACTGAATTTATTACAGCAGGTGGATTGCTGGGGTAGGGCAGGGAGAGCTGCCTTGGGCAGGTGGAGAGGCTGGATCTGCCTGGAGAGCTCCATGGGGAGCCCCAGTAACAGCATTCCATGTCAACACATCACAGTGGATCCTCAGATCAATACTCCTTTGGTTTGCATACTTGTAAGGCTGAATGATTAATTGAGCAAACAAATGTAGCAGAATGACAATTCCCCACTGGAGATTGCTAGAAGAGCAGCATGATTTTTTCTCTTTCCAGTAAATCTGGAGGCTTGTGTGTGTTGTCACATCTCATTTTCAGAGAATGCTGCTTAGGTCTCTGCTTGACCAGCTGAACAAGAGCTGATGGGAGAGGGACTCATGGTGCTCACACATGAGGGATTGTGTGACCTCTCCAGTCTTGTGTTTCCACTGGATAAGAAAATGGGAAAGGGGTTAGCATCTCAGTACTCTGCCTGCTGAACCCTTCTCTGGATGGTCAGAAAATGGCCTTGCTTAGAAATTCCTGTGCCATATTCATGCTTTGGGCTGATTTTCTTTTTTTGCACAGCTTTTGACATGAGTCATTGCTCAGCTGTCCCTTGAGATGGAGAGACCAGAATTTTATGAGTATTTTGCACTCCCCATTCTAAATGTGCTCCATATTTGTCATCTGAAATTCACAGAATCATAGAACATTTGGGGTTCTAAGGGACTTTTAAAGCTCATCTAGCCCAACTTCCCTGCAATGAGCAGGGTTGCCTTCAAACAAATGGGGAACCCCATCCAACCTGACCTGGAATGTTTCCAGGGATGGGGAATCCAGCACCTCTCTGAGCAACCTGTGCCAGTGTTTCATCACCCTCACTGTAAAAAGTCTCTTCTTTATTTCTAGCCTGAATCTGTCCTCTTTTAATTTGAAACCATTACCCCTTGTCCTGTCACAACAGACCCTGCTAAAGAGTTTGTCTCTGTTTTTCATGTAGCCCCTTTAGGTACTGGAAGGTGCTCTAAGGTCTCCCCAGAGCCTTTTCTTGCCCAGATTGATCAAGCCCAGCTCTCTCAGCTTTTCCTCACAGCAGAGGTGCTCCATTCCTCTGATGGTCCTCATGGCCTCCTCCAGACTCACAACAACATGTCCATGTCCTGCTTCCTTCTGCCTTAAACATCTCATTCCACCCTCAGAAATCCCTTTTCTCTGTGGGGGCTGACACAGACACTGTCTATGAACCAAACTAAACCCACACCAGGACCCCAGAACTAGTAATTTCAGCTATGCCCACTGAATTCCTCACAAGCGGCCTTGTGCCTGCAGTTGACCTCGTGAACCTTGGTTCTCAGGGTTGGCAGCTTTGGCTTTCTGTAGCTTTCAGTAGGTGACAAGGTTGACCCTTCCTCTAGAAACCAATTTAGAGCCTTTCTCCCTTTTCAGTCTTTTCCGTGGGGCGTTGTCTCCCATAACATCCCCTCCCTGGAGATGCTGTCCATCTGTCAGAAGCTGCTATCACTCCTTCCCACCACACCTTCCCCTGGCTGCTGCTCAGCATCTCTGCTGTCAAACCCAGCTGCCCTCAACCCTGCTGTGGACTTTGGAAATGCAGACTGAATACTGTCACACAAGGGCTGATGTGCATGATGAAGTGATGACAGGGGGTTTGCATTTGTTGTTGGTTTCATCCTCTGCTCAGGGTGACTGCAACCTTTAGGAAATGTAATTCTTGGTGTAGAAATTGTAAATACTTTGGTGGTATTCAGTTTTCAAGAGGAGAAAGGAAAATGGTGGTATTTGAGGCACTTGTTATGGTAAGTTCTGCACTCTGCACAGAAATGAGGACACAGCAATGTGCATGTGTATTCATTGCACTGGAGGCTGGGTGGAGCTTGTCAGCTTGTACTTCGGCAGAAACAGGTTCAAATCCCAGCTTTGCTTAGCTGATAACAGTGCTTCCCTGTCCTTGTCATCCTGGATCTGGTAAAATGAGAGCTGAATTTATCTCTTCAGGCATCCAACTCTACTAACATCTGTGTTCTCCACTCCCAGCCTCTGGTGTAAGCTGCAGGAAATGGCAGAACCCGTGGCAAAGTTTCCTTCTGATCAGTTCTGTACAGAGGAAATATTAGAGAGAGTTCACTTCCAAGGCATGTGGAGAAGTGGAAATAGTACTTTCTAATTAAAGATTAAATTGCCACTTAGGTAGTCAGACAGGCGTTAAGCCACCTTCTGAGCTCAAGGAAATGACTCCATGTCAGAAAGAAGGCATAAATCACCTGAGAATATGAACTTGAAGTGACTTGGTGGATTGATATATAGAGAACAGCTCTTCTAGCTGTATTTATTTAAAATACCAACATGAATTACTGAATGGATATGCTTAAGACAAAAACCATTCAGCTTGATGCAGGAGTATCTTCAATAAAGGCAAAAAAATCTATGTCCAGGTGACACAGGAGGTAAGAGCTGTTGTTATAACTGGTCTCAGGGGATGTCACTGCCAAGGAACAGGAGAGGAATCTGACATGAATTTTGTTTTGGGAGACACCAATCTGTGAATGTCAAAACTTAAGGCAAACAATCAAGAGTTAAATTCAAGACAGGAAAATCAACTGCACTTGAAATATTGTTCCTTTCCATACTTCTCCTTCTCCAGTTAGCTGTCATAACTTTATTGAAAGATTCAGAAATGCTTACCACAGGCCACATCTTTCTCACTTTGCTAATAAAGATTAGACTTAAAAGACTATTTATTTCAGAAATGCTGGTATCATGAGTCATTGCCCCAGTGATCTGCTCTGTGGTAAGTCCCAGAGAAATCACAATATACCAGTGGAGGAAAGTAGGAACAGAAACGTCAATAAAATTGGTCTCAAATATCTGAGCATTGAAGTAGACTTCTAATCAGAGGAATTATATCACTCATGACCTTAACTCCTTCACCTTATCCTTGGTGGGTAGTGCCTCCTGTACTTGTCTTCCCAATAAAACCAAAGGTGGTTTGTTTTCTCTTTATGTGTGTAGGCTGTGTGGAAGACAATGACATCTGAGGGTTGAAACAGCTCTGGGTTCTCCCATGATCAGGCTGAGATGATAAGAGCCTATCTGTATTTTTTTTATGCTCAGTGGTAGAAAATACCTTCTTGCAAGTTGTGCAGAGCCATTAGCATTTCAGCTGTATTAGTGCTTCCTTCATGCATGTAATCACAGCCATTGCCACTGCTCCTCTTAGACGTGGTGAGAGGAAGTAATTATCAAAGGGAGAAAGGAGAGCTCAAGGGCAGGATTATACCTGAGTGCTTTGTATTTCAGACACCAGCAGTGTCACAAGCCCTGAGAGCCTCCTCCACCTAAAAGTAAATGTTGTGTTGGTGGAGCATGACTACACATGTCCTCCATATAAGTGGAGGAAGTTTAGACATCTGCCTTGTTCTTGTGACTTCCAGAGAGTTTCACTGGGGTGAAACAGACCCTTCCTTCAATGAGTAAAAGGAATTTCCTCTGCTCTTCAGACAAATGTGTCTTTCAAGGAATTGAAAATTCTGCCAGCAGGGTTTCACTATGCACAATACAGGTCAGCCAGACTAAAACTTGCAGTTTTATATGTATCTCTGTCATTTCAAAGAAATTATCAGGTAAGTAAAATAGTATGACATTTGTTTTGATTTTCCTTTTTGGGGCTTTGAATCTATGCATAGCAGAAACAAACTTTGTTATTCTAAGAAGAACTCGGCTCTCACTTGTCAGCTGTAGAAAAATGATGTATAGAGGAGGAGAAAATTTATACCCTTAAACCTCATGTACAGTCATGAAATAGTCTCCCTTATATGACTGCTGCACAAAAGGGTGTGACAGTCTGTTTTTCTGTCACCATTAAAACCTTCTCCATTTTCTATAATGCTTCAAGCTGGACCTTCCCTGGGTTGTTGCCTGTCAATTGCTGTGGCCATTGCCTTTTAGTACACATTTTTGTCTTTATATGTCAGTCAGAGGGGTGGGAATTTTCAGAAGAAGCAAACGCTGGAAGAATTTTTTGATAACTTTTTGTGGACTTTTCCAAGCCAAAGTCTTTCTTCTTTCCCTTCATCTGAGAATCAGTGAAGGTTGCCTTGAAGATCTGTGGTTGTTTATGGTAACCCTGTGGAATAGCAAGGCTTGAAACTTCACTGGTTTTGCTATCGCTGTGCTCCAGGAGACGTGCTGTGAGGATAGGGACTTGACATAACATTTCTTCTCCTGTCATCTCTGATGAGGCAGATGCACAAACGAGGTTCTAGTTGTTTACTCGCATGTTAATTTTAAGCTTAATTAGTAACACAAGGGGTGCAGGGAATTAGTGTTTGACAAATACGAGAAGACACATTTGGAAGGAGAAAGAAGCAATGTTTGTTTTTAAGCTCCTAAGAGGCTGTTGCCAACTATGAAGAGAAAAGGAAAACAAAGTTGAACTACAGGGAAAGTACTTAAGAGTGTGTCCTTTCAAATACTCCTTCCTCTAATTTAAAAGGGCAATGACTGCAAATATAAAGAGCAGAGCAAAATTTGTCCTGTACTTAATTTTCTAGAGGAATAAGAGCCAATATGAAGCTGGCTGTTCATTCCCCAGGGAAGACATGGGATTAAGTTACAAAGAAAACACCGGGTACAAAACATATAAGTTTTATCCACTGGCCTCTCTGTGATTCCTGCAGTCCTTTAATAGCTTTATTCCAGTCTTATGTTGGTTAAGCAATCAACAGAAGAGATTTTCCCCTCATCACACTATCTAGCCATTGCTGAGGCACAGGGAGAATGGCTTTAAGGACGCCTGCCAATTTGCTTTACCCTTATATTTCCCCTTCCCAGGTGAAAAGCAGCCTTTGTGGAGGATCTCACCTTCTGATATTTCTAAACTCTTTCTTAGACTCAGAATGGCACCAAGGGTCATGTAAAAACTGATGGAGAGTCAAGGCCAGGTCTGAGGGGTGTGACCTGTATCACAAGCAACAGCAGCAGCTGCTCAGGAGGTAAGATTTACCACTGGCTCATGTTGTGCTGATGCTCCTGGTGTGTTTAGAGGCTGCATCTCCTCCTTTCCTGCTGTGCATGCCATCGTTCACCTGCAAACACAGAGCAGCAAGATCAAAGCTCTTGAAGCAGCTACATTGCACTTGCAAGGTACTTTAAAGTCTTGTGCCTCTGTTCTTGGTGTCAGCTGAACAACCTCAGCAAAACACGGCGGGCTGGCTCCACAGCTTTTGATTCTGAGAGTCTCTGGAGGGCAAGCACTCTATTTGGAATTGGAGGAAAATCAGTAAGAGCAGGTGAAGGGTGGGAATGACTGTGCAGCTCCTGCATGAGGGCTAAGGGGTCACGGTTCCTGCAGCACATCAGCTTTGACTGATTATCTCTCCAGAACAGTGCTCTGCACAAGAGGCTTGTCTCAGGTCCTCTCAGCAGCTGGAGATCCTTCTGGTTTTGTTTAGTTTAAAATGTCATTTCAGCAGTGCTGATGAGCAAGGGCATGTGGAGAGGGCACAGTGTTGTCACCCGTGCTGCAGGTCATGAGGAGCAGATGAGCACTTCTCATCCCCAGCAAGGCTCCATCCAGCCCTGTCCTCCAAGGGCTTCTCTCAGTGCATCTGTGCTGGGGTGGGGGAACCCTGCACAGTTGCTCTGTTTTGCCTGTTTTGCTGTTTTGCCTGGGTTATACTTGTTTTTTCCCTGTAACTGTGCCAACTGTTCAGGAAGAGAAAAGTACAGCACCTCCTGGTTTTGATGGTCCCATGGAGAGTTTTTGTAGAGACATTAGGTCCTGCTTCCATTTCCCCACTCCACAGCTCTGTTGTCAAAATTTCAGTGGCCATTTATTGCCAGTACAATAAACAATAAAGAATTACAAACAGTAAACAGTTTAGCCAATTGACATTGGGTAAAGTCTTTGGCATTTGGCATATTTCTGCTTGCATGTACAAAGAGTTGAAGGGTAAAGTGTGAGTCTCTGCCAGGTATGTTTGGGTCTTGTAATTGGTTTTTGTTGCTTTTGTTTGGTTTAATTTAGTATGTGGGTTTTTTGTTTTTTTTTTTTCCCTAGAAAATTACAGTTCTGGCATTGGGCTCTCTTCTGTTCCCTGCTAAACTGGTGAGCATTTAGAGAAATTTCAGTATGACTGGTAGTAAAGTGAATTTACTCTGGGGTTTCTGAGCAGAGCAGCTGGCCCTGCATAGATCTATCTTCAATGCCCTGCATGAGCTGGCCTATACAACTTAAATTGTGCTTTTTTACACCTCCCCTGAGAAACCATTTGCTTTTCCTTGAAATAATAAGGAGTGCAGTGGAAATTGGATTGGTTCTCAAATGCCATAAATCTTTTTCCTGGTTTTGGGAGGGACTTACAAAATTATTGACTAAACTACAAGCAGAATTAAATACATATTATACACTTAAAAGAAATCTACTCTTAATATTTAACTATGTAAGCTATCTTTAGTTCTTAAAAAAACCCCAAAAAACAGAAAACAAACCACACAAAAAATCTAGTACAACGTTTCTCAGAGTTTTTAATTGTTAGTGCATTCTGTAGTTATTTATGGATAAATGTAGTACATGGCAGATGCAGGGAAATAGCTTTCAACAGCCCTGTGCTCAGTTGCTTGAAAGGAAAAACCCATTTCACATTTTAAATTTACCAGCTTTGATAAAAGAAAAAGACATAGAGAGATTTCTTCCTCCTTCAAATTTCAGTTGAAGCCGAACATTTTCTGTCTTCCACCAGGGACTAAGTGAAGGATGCTCAGATCTTCCTCAGCAAGGTTCCCTGAAATCACAGGAGAGGCTCTCCTTGTCAGGAATTCAATTCAAGGCATCAGCAAAAACCCTGGTTCTTAAATCAGCACACAATAATACTTCCCTTTTTGTAAAAAGTCAGCTTTCGAGCAAAGAGGGATTTTTCTAGAACTAAGAGGCATGCAAGGAGACATGTTCTGATAATATTCTCTATGCACAGATTATCCGAATTTCTTCAAAAATATTCTTCTGGACTATTGTTGCAATATTTTTATTGCAGTGCTTTATTTTTCCTTTTCTTAGCATTATCAATCGACCTGGTTTGTTCAGCAGAATGTTGAGATGAAGATGATAAACCTATTTTTTTCTTCTGAAAAAAAAAAAAAAGGTGGGGTTTGATGTTTAGTTAATTGATTATTTTTAAAAAAATTAAGTATCAGGATGTAACTTCTATTTTGCTGGTAAAGTTTTGGGTCACACTCATTTTTTGAGTCCATGGCTGTCATAACTGAGTTGAACCTGACAACTTTTTGGCAATCTTCTGCAGCTGAATAACAATTCCCTTGAGGTTCATGTAATAATTCAATCCCGCTTCACCTGTGTTTGCCAGTCACTCATGCTCAAATAAATCTTATTAATAGGACACAATGCTCCAGACCTGTGCTGGCTTTGATCCTGCTCTTCTTTTCCTGTGATATCAGTTTCCTGTTCTTTGTGCTACTACAAATAATATACTTCATACCTTAAAGTTCAGTCTTTTTGCTGTAATTTGTTTATGCATTGTTTTTGTAAATTTTTTCTGCCCACATGATTGAAATTATTCTTGTAAAATTTTTCTCCCTGAGCCTCTTTGCATTTTTATGAAAGTTTGTATTGCTCCCCTCAAAAAGACCTCCAATTTTCACAAATGTCCAATGCACTTACATTTTTCTCCTAGAAAAGGAATTAGTATCCTCTCTTGGCCTATGTGTTAAGATTTTTGTTTTGTTTAATCCATTTTAATTTGGAGAATGAAAAAACGTCATTTAACTTGACCCAGATGGAAAAAGACAAAGTTTTTGAAATCCAGGGGACATTTCTGTTGAGTTGTTACCAAAACTCATCTTTATTAACAATGTTCTAGTACCTGGGTACTCATTTAGGAACTATGTTATGTCCCCATATTTTATAATATATATAGAAACAGCTATTAATTCTCTGACTGGTGAATGCAGTGCTATATTCAATTTTGTGCATTCATGCCTATTCTTTAGCATCTTTTCAAGCTTTTTATGGAACAGGCTTTCTACCTACTTTTACAAAAACAAAACTGATATTTTCTTCTTTCTTTGACAGGCTGCTTTGCCTCTTGATGGAAACCTAGGTGTTTGCACTACTTCTCTTCATGCAGGAATATTTCCTTTCTCAGTTCTTATTTTAAGGGAGATTTGCTGGTTCTGTTGTCCCACCCAATAGTTCGGTTGCCTCTTGCTAGGCTGGTTGGCTGCATTCCTGTCTCCATATGTGATCCTGTAGCTGTGCTTCTCAAGATGAGAGATGAAAATCCTGGCCTGTGTGATTTAATAAAAAATAGTAATATGTGGAAGGGATGATGAATTAACTAAATTCGATTAAAGAAATAACTTCTAGAATAGTGATGTTTCCTGGTCTGCATTCTGTATGATATTCCCCTAATAGAGAAGACATTACTCTCCCACACTTCACTTTTCTCCCCTGATATCCCTCTTTTTCCTCTTCCCACTGGGGTGCTGTGTGTCTTTTTCCTGTGTGGCTCCACACAACAAGGACCAGGAGCAGTGGGTGGTTCAGACTACATGGAGTTTTGCCTTGCAGAAGGTTGTGAGTGGGCTGAATTTCTCTGACTCTTTGGAGAGGCTGTGTGTGTGAGAAAAGGCTGGCACTAGGGTGGGATTGCGGAGCCTTCCCTTGGGGTGTGGTCTGCTGGGAGGGAATGACCAAAAGAGAGCAGGGCCATGGAGCTGGAATTTTAATTCCCTCAGGAAGATGGTCAAAAACAACCACCAGTTTGATGTTAAAACAGTCCATAGAACATAGAGCAGACTGGTCTTTCTATTTACCCCTGTCCTGAGCTACTACAACACACTCACTGTCTCTTGGACCCACACATTTTATAGGTAATGATCCTGCTTTATCCTTTGGCATCATGCCTTCCCTGGGGCAAAGTTAATTTGCATTCAATCTTGCTTTCCTGCACTGCTGTTTGTCCTGATCATGGAGGAGCTGTGGTACTTTTCCAGTGTCTCTTATCTGGGTGTGTTGAGGAGACCTAAACAACGCCACCTCTTCCTAAATCTTCTGCTGTCACAGGTAGTGCTCCAGAGACAGACATATATCAGGCCTGATGACTTTTCCTTCTCTGTTGTAATACACCTAGCTCCATTACCTTCAGAACATGAGGCCCCATCTTTCAGAAACTGTCACTCCTTTGACGTGTTCAGGGTCTGAAGTGAAGAGCCTGGTGCTGGGGAAGGAGGGGAGCCACATCCCACCCAACCTTCAGACTGTTTTCATCCCTGAAAACCCTTGTGTTTACTGATGTTGGTCATGAGCACAGGGCAACTCCAAACAAGGAGCTCAGCATGAGCTGGTAGGGAAGCAACTTCAAACAAGAAGCAATTTAGAGCAATCAGCAGCAGCCCTAACATGTAACTCATGGGGTCAGTGCTCCCTTCCCATGCCATTAGCATCAAGGGCAGCCATCATGTGGACAGAGACACAATGTCACTTTGCTTTCCAATTTTCCTCTGTGGATGAGGGCTCTTTCCTGCCTCTCCCCATTTCATAGCCATGACCAGTCCCAAAAAGACTGAGAAATGAGCACAGACCTCCTGGTTCAAAAGCTGCTACTGAAAAGGCTGCTACTCAAAGGGCTGCTGTCCTTTGCATGTCTTTCTCCAAACATTGGGCTTGATTTCTTTCTAGGAAATGCTGACTAAATAAACATAAAAGAATGAAAAATGCATAAATGTCTTGCTTTGTAGCACTGAAAAGAAATACCTTAGCACAGTAGTTCTTTCCCCTGCTGTCCCACCTCTGTTATCTGAGGATGTTGTTATAAGGCAGTTCAGAGGCTGACACACACTTTGCAAATATAGATTGTCTTTCCCCACAGTGCTGCCATAAAATGTGTTTTTGGGAGGAATCTCTTGGTTTTCCTGTGATCTTTCATTTTAATCTTCCCAGTCTTCAGCTCTTGTTAGCAGTACCTCTAAGCTTCTGGGAGGACTGAATTGCCACCAGAGTCAGCTGCTCACATACTCTGAAGTCCTTAGACAGATATCAGAATTCATATTGACCATTCCAACGTGAAAACTGTTTGCATTTCTGTGCTTTCTCTCAATACTATTTTGGTATTGGGACACAAATAAATGTTTTCAATCCATCTGAGGACTTTCAACTACCATTTGCTGATGGACACATCTATGAGTAATAGCAGTAGGGCACTTGTATCTTTGCCTTCCTCACTCTCTTTCTGTGCTTGAGCTGCAGAAGCTGAAATGAATAGTGACAGCATAGCTGGAGCAGTGTGATCAGGGCACACTAATTTGGAAGCACAGCTCTCCCGTGGGGCTGATGTGATGTTGTGCAAGGACAAGAAACTGTCTGATAAACTCCCAAATGCCTCTTGTGGGCTAAAACACCTCCAGTTTTTCAGCCCTGGAAGAAGCATCTCCAAGTCTTTCCAGACTCACTGATGACTGAATCATCTCATTACAGGACACTACCACAAGCACATCTCCTGCAGCACTCTCAGCACTTATGTCAGCAAAAGAACAGCAGTTTCACAGTCTGAACAATTTGCTAACTCAAAAAAAATTTACTACTAAAATGAGTGGTTAATAATGACAGCTTAAAAAAGGGAATCTCGTTAAAGTAAATTGAGTTTAGACAAATGAAATAGGATGGTCTTTTAGTTTTTGGCTTCACCAAATCCTGTTAATTTTGGGTCCTGGTCACTTAAGTGTCTTACTTAATGAGATCACTAAAAATAATGAGGTATATGTTGCTGATATAAAGGAAATTCCAGCAGCAATTGTATAGAAACTGATAAGGATTTGCTGCTGGCGGAGTTCTTGGAAATAGGAGTTGAAAAGAGGATAATTATTATAGAAATCTTATTGACTTCAGTCAGTGGTTACATAAAACTGTCCTGATCTGTTAAAGGCAAACCTTTTTCCTCAGAAATAAGGCAATATTTTCCCAACAAAGGTATTGTTTGGCATTGCTGATGCCATCCATCTAAGAAAAACCACATTCCCTTCACAGAAGAAGAAATGTAACAGGCTTCCTGTGTACATGTGGAGCTATCATTTGGGTAGGACTCTGTATCAGATAAGACAAAAGGCACCTAAATAATCAAAACTGGGCTCATGGTTTTGTGCAAATTCTTATATTTTCCTGCAATTATCAATAATATGAAAAGTGCATCTCAATTCATGTAATTTACAATATTGAAAGGGGCTGGTGGTTTGTAATTACCACCAGGGATTTGGGAGTGTGGGGGCAGAGTCTGGGGATACAGGTGTCATTTCAGAAGCCTGTAGGGCCATGATATGTCCCTGGAACCAGACATGATCAGCACAGGATCTGGGGGACAAGGCAGATCTAGGGCATGGCCCTGCATAGACAAAAGGTCAATTCTCCATGATGCCCAACTTCCGTGCACCAAGTCCAAAAAACCTCCAAAGAAGATAGATTGGATTTTCCCTGCTAATGTTCTTTCAAACAGCTGTCCCAGAGGGTGATTTGCCATTAGCCTGGACTTTTCTGGGGCCAAAGATGACCCAGGATCACCCTACACAAAGGTTGGTATCTCTCAGGTGAGCCTCTCCATTCCTCCTCGTGCTGAGGTGTCGGGAGGGCTGCAGGCTTGAGTGTGTCCTGCCTAAGATGCACGATGAGCTGAGTAGTCTTTCCCTGGATTTTTGGTGGATTTTCCAAGTAAGGCAGAGCTGTTCTGCCTCTGCTGAGGAGCCGGGCAGTAACAGCTCTGTGAAGGAGACACCTGGAGACCCCATGGGGCAGGAATATCCTCATGACAAGGGTTGTCTCCATGAGAGAGTTCTGCTGCCCCTCTGCTCTTGGCTGCTACCAGCTGCTGATCTTGCTGTGACCCAGAGAGTTCTCAGCCCTCAGAGCTGGACAAAGAGTTTTCAATTCTGTAGTCTGCTGTACAACAACTATTTTCTTGTGCTGTCAGCTTTCACACAGACTGATAACTTCTCCTGGTTTGAAAGCTGGAATTCTTGATACTTTAGGAGGCTTAGGTTCACCTTGTAGCAGATAATTGAGTCTCAGTGTCACTGAACTCCAGATTCTTAGAATGATTCAGTTTGATTCAGTGTTCTTCCATGCATTCAATGCTATGCTTTTGTTTGTTTCACCTTTCCCCTAGAAGCTTGCACACCTTCAGAGGCAAACTCCAGGTAAAGCATCACAGTTGGAGTGGCAAAATACTCTGTTCAGTGTGGTTGTTAAAAAGATATTGCAAGCAATTTCACTAGCACTAATAAGGGTAATTGGAATTGCTTGGCTTAGAAGAGGCATGGTGGGTTTAAAAGCCTAAAAGCTACAGAATTCTGTGAATAGAGAGATCCTCCTTAATAGGGAATGATTTCATTTATTATAAAGATATAAACTCCTACTCTGGACAGTAAGTGCTGAGAACAGCAGGGCTAGGAATGTTATGGTTTTTAGAATAACTGGCCCAATAATCTGAGTCATAGAGGAGTCTGGAGTTTTTGAATCCTGGGCTTCAGAAAAGCTTTGTGTGAATCTTTAGAACAATTTCTGTTAAGTGTCCAGTTACACTAAGCTCATGCTTAAAAGAAAAAGAGGAGCATGAGCTGAAATCCTGATTTCATAATAGTAATACTGTTATTTGCTGAAGTGGGAGAAATTGCTTCTGAGACTTGTCTTGGAAGAAGAATGATGTGGTTTACAGTTATTTTAAAAAGGGATTTATTGTGTAAAATTAATAGAAACTGTCAAAAATGTCTTCCTAAAAAACAGGGAAAAGGCTGTTGGAAACTGGTCTAAATGTTAGTTCATAACTGTGGCATAAAATATTACACTGTTTATCTGAAAAGACAAGAGAAGAATAGCAGAAATAACTGTATTGGGAGCACTCTAAGTCCTGGTAAATGTGAGATAATGAGGCTTAAGCTTCTTCCACTGAGATTAAAATAAATTGTATTACACTGTACTTGCTGTGGGCAGCAGTGCCTGTGATGGTTATCAAGGCTCAGTTAGCCCATGCTGGCTGGTTCTAGATCGCCTGAATGTACAGGTGGAATGAAAAAAAAAAAAAAAAGAAAAAAAGGAGAAAAAAAAAAAAAAAAAAAAAAAAACGGGTCTGAACACTTCATAAAGCACCAGAGGTAGTGGGACTGGGATTTTACTTTATCATTATCTGGAATATCAAAGCTGCTGGCTGTCTAGTTTGTCTTCCCCTCACATACCATGGCAAGCAGCCCATTTACCCCATAGGTACCTAACAGATGATCAAAAGCTTTTTTGCTTTTTCCAACTATATCAGCTAGCCTAACAAAAATAATCTTTCTTTCCCCATATTTCTTTGGATCCTTAAAAGCCCACAGCATTACCACCACCATATCCTTAACACATTCAAAATGGGGGGGGGGGGAACAGATAAAAAATGGGGAGTTAACCCTGTATCTTTTGTGTCTGGTGATAACCCTGTACCATTCCTTCCCAGTCAGTTAAAAGAGTCATCTAATAATACTGTATCTATTTTAATGTTAGGAGTATTCAGGTTTAATTGGGTGAAGTGTTGCCTTTTTGGTACCACTTCCTTTGCTCTGGTCTGATCCACAGAAGTCTGAAGCTGACTTTATCAAGCCCCAGCTGCTCAGAATTGTCTGCAGTTCAGGTAGGAGACACTCATGTCTGTAAATATTGACTTTCTCCTTCAAACCCTGCTGTGGCTGACATATGCTCTTCTCTGCTCTCTCTTTAAAGCCCGATTAATAATACTGAGGAGCTCAACATAATCCTGACTCCTTTTGTATTACTGAGCCAGTGACTCCTTTTCTAATATTGAGCCAGTTAACCTCTGATCTATTAACATTAAACTATAAAATTCAATAAGTAAGGGCTGGGCTTTAAATAATTGAGAACAGGCTACAGGGTAATTAGATATTATGAACTGGGGTTGAAGAAGATCTAATAATCTGAGGAGAGATGCAAATCTATAATGAAAACTTCTCTGGAGGATTACTCCCTTTTCATTTAGGGGCTGGTAGGGAGGCTGGGCAATATGTATGCCTGCAAACTGCTCTGTCAATACTGAGTGGGTTTAGGAAGAAAATAAGTATAATGCTGACATGACCAATATGGAATATGTGACAGGGTCGAAGTAAGTTGGATGAATATTTCTTAATTAGTGTAGGAAACATGTTGTAATTCAGATATATGAACACTCCTAAGCAAATTCATTATTTATTCATGGCTACTCCTAGCTGCTATGGAAGCAAACCATGACATACTGCAGACTTCTTCTGTTGATAATAAACTCAAATCCTCTGGTAAATAACTGTAGAATGTCCTAGTGTCCCACAGATTTTTTTTCAGGCAGCATTGCTGGAAAAAGCTTCAAATCCCAATGGATCTGATAGAGTTAGAAGACTTACTCAGATCTTACAAGATCACATTAAGTTGAAGACCCTAAAATTTAGGGCAGGGACATAAGGTCCCTCGATAGCCACCAAAGAGCTCCTTTTGACATAAAGGTGTTTAAAACCAAGCTTTTGTGTTCATGAAAGCCACTGGTGTTTGAATCTGAACATTTTTCAAGGAAATCTTGAGAAATTTGGGAAGGAAATGCTTCTTGCTATTCTCTCCTGATGTTTGCAAGCCTTGCAAGAGTTGGGTCAGTTTGCCTGTGCTGTGGAAATTGCCTATGATTATCCACCAATTTGCAGCACTAAGTCAAAATGTGACAGAAAAATATTTCAGTATGACTAAGTCAAAACAGAGTCTTACTGGGCTAAGGCATTTTGATCTCAATGGGACTACTCATGTGGTTAGATTCAAGCTACAGCTCCAAAATTAGTCTGGATTTCGCTATCAGTTTATTCATCTCCATTTTAAGGGCAGGTATAAAATTGCACATCTCAATAAGGGGCCATGAAGGGCACCCTCAAATAGTAGCTTTGAATCTTTGTCAGCACTTTATTTAAAAAAAATGGATTGGAAAAGGGCTGTTTACTGCTCCTGAAAAGAGCAGTTCATCTTCCTGAGTACACACAGTTCCTAAAGTGTAGAGAAAATCCTCCAGACCGTTGAATTATTGACATTTATCAATAAATCAGTCATCCTGTGCTGCTACCACAGCATCTGAGGTGCACTGAGTATTTCCATGATTCAGTCTACTTCATGTGTTTGAGGTGCTACAAATACTCTTTCCTATAGGCAGCAGCATCCTGTGAAGTTGTGCTTGAACTGCTTGCAAGGGAAAGCAAAGGAGAATTCAGGCTTATGTAATTTCCTGCTTTCCTACAAACCTCTTTCTGTCCAGGGTTCCACAAAACAAATGGGGAACTCTTAATTTTCATCAGGGAAAGCACAGCTTTAATGCCAATACAGCAGCTAGTCTGGTTCACGTGGGCCATTTGGACAATAATTGTTCACATTCAGAACATTCATGCCTGCCTTGTGATCTCAATAACAATCCTGAATCCCCTGGGTAGCACACAGGGCAGAATCTCTTGTCTTAAATTAATTCTATTCGAGGCTTCCTCTGGAGTCCCAAGTAAAATCAGAATGATGTCAATGTCCCTGGAAAGCATGAAGAGGCAGCTTTGGAGGAAAACTCAGGATTTCAGCTCAGCTTTGACATTTATTCATTATGTGGCAATTCCCAGTGAGGGTCTTAAAATGTTCTGCCGGAAATACAAATAAATGGAAATTCTCTGAAAGAGGGAACATAGATGCTGTTTATAGATTAAAAGTAGGTTATCAGGAAATTAAATTATTTTAGTGAAATTTGGCTGAAAATCATCAAAGTCTCTTGGGTTGAGATTAAAATAGAAAAAAATGGCCCTAAGTTATTTCTATGAGTAGTTTCTGATGACTTCAGTGGTCTGTAGAATTTTGCCCTCTCTGTCAACAACATTGTTATAGAGATCCAAATGAAAACATAGTCCTCACTTTTTGAAAAGCAGACATAAATGCTACAAAAAAGGGAAGAGCACAAAGCACAAAAGAATTCTCCCTCTTTAATCCACTTTATATCTATGCTACAAGCTTTGCTGCAAGATGCTTCACAGTGATGAGTCTACACCCTCCTTTCACAGCTAAAGCAGAAAAATGAATAAATGATTCAGCTTTTACTCCCTCTCCAAATACAAAGCTCATCTGCTTGTTTGTGAATCCTTTCTCTGCTCCCTCTTAATTGCATCCATGCGTATCAGCAATCACTAATGTCTCTAATAATGAAGGAAAACTTGCAAAGGCTGAGTGCTGAGAGTGGCAATTCTGAAGTGTGAGTCTGTTTGTGCACTGTGTTCTTGTTTTTTGTTATCTGGGGGTAGGATTTTGTTTTTGCAATGCACTGCAGAAGTGGCATCCTGCTGGGATGAAGAAATTGCCTCTTGGAACCCTAGCTGAAAAAGAAGTAGGAATAAACAAGAGGGTTTTTTTCTTTTTTTTCCTTTCTATTTTTTTTTAAAAGTATTATTCCAAAGGTTGATTTTGTGTGGAATAAGAAAACTTTCAGTATGTGTTTAATGTTATATTTAAGCAGATAAACATGTCAGGCATTGCAGTTCGGGGTGATAATAGGTGGCAACTTATTTATTTATTCATTCCAAACTTCTACATGCAAATTAATGGAGCATTTCTTCCTGGATGTAAGCAGCTTATCAGATACATAAAAAAATCCAACAAAATTAAGACAAGAAAGAGCACGAACAAATTAGGGGAAACCTTTTTGGACACAAAAATAGCTTTCTGATATAATAGCAAAATAGCTGTCTGATATAATAGCAAAACTGATATTCTTCTGATCCATTCTTCTGCTGATTTCTTCTTCCCACGTTTCCTCCAGATCATCTCAATCCTTATGTGCAAACACATCCCCTGAATCTCTGAAACCCTGTCAGGGCCATCCCCAGTGGGATTTTCATGTGCCTTCAGGAGCAGACCCAGGGTCCTTTGGAAGCAAAGATAGTGAAGATTACAGGCTGCAGCATTCTCAGAAAGGATATTCCAGCAGTATTTTCCTTTCTTATGTTCAAAGCAGGGTTTGGCTCTTCTGTTGGTCATATTTGTGGGAATATGGGGAGACAGAATGCATTGGATCAGAAAAAGTTGTGAAGAGAAAGTACGGTGCTACAGAGATGTAGAAGTGGTGCCAAATCCTGAAACAAAATACTTCAGTCTATGTAGAGTTATAAAAATGCACACAGGCATCTTAAAATGATTACTGGACACATTTCTATTATTTTTTTTTAATAAGAAGCCAAGCAGAACCCCCACTTTACCTGTGTGCATGCACATTTAAAGTTGCTTAATTTGCAAAATCAATGTCTCAAAGAATTAAGACATGCCAGTATAAAAGACTGATATTTAGTCTTCTTTTCATCACTTTGGGCATATGATGCTATGGTATGGATGTCAATGATTTTTAAACATGATGGATATTTTAATTTCTCCAGGAATTTTACTTCTGTGTTTCAATACCAACAGCTTTCTCATTACATTTTTTCTCCTTAGGTGTCATCTGGCTGAAGAAGGAGTAATGAGAGGGAAAGTTTTGCTCAACTTCTGCAGTCTTTAGACCCTTCTCAGCACAACCAGCATATTCAGAAATTAGATGCACGTATATAGTTGCACACCAGCTCACATTCTAATCTCTAACTAAACTCAAGATCTTAATTTCCATGCCAATCTGAGCTGGAGTGAGGTAAAAGTGAGTTTTCACTGACTGTGAGGGGAAGCTTTGGGAAATATGTGCCACAGATGGATATCTTTGGCTGATGCCTGAATTTTTTCATGAGGGTGGTGGTAAGTATACAGTGCCACATGGTGTCCTGTATGGCTTTCTGAGGCATAGAGCCACTTCCAATTCAAATGTGATTTACAGTCTGCTCTTTCTTTCTTCCTGACCAATTACATGAGCTCTGTAATAATTTGGGATGGCGTGTTCTTATATGGTAAAATAATCCCCTGTATTCTTCATTTCACTTAAAGCAGGTGCATTTTCTCTGCAGCTCTTCAGTCACAGAGTGAGTGAGAAATAGGAATTTGATGTGTAGACACATCTGGTGGCACTACCACAGGGTGTGCTGGTGGCTGGACAGGGGATGTGCAGAGAGCAGCCCCAGTTTGCAGTCACCTAATTAATGGCAGCAGAGCCCCATGAGAAGAAAAGCCCATGAGATACAACCCTTCAGCTCTCAGCTGATGGTAACATGGGTGGGCTGCTCCTGGTGCTACCTACAAAATGCCAGCACCCTGCAGGGGTTAAAACCAGGATGTTTTTCATATTATGGACCTTAGACCTCTCTTTGATAGCTGGTCACTGAAGATGATGATCTTTCCACAGGAATTAACAGGGAAAGAGGGATTTAAGGAGAGCAAACTTATGTGAAGGTGTGGCAGATGAAACAGCAGAAGTTCTGGCTGGTATTGTAAAAGTAGCTGGAAAATATGTTGTGGTGGTAGCAATGTCAATATGAAGAATGCAAAGAGAAGGTCATAAAAGAAGAAGCAGAAATATGAATTCACAAAATTATCCAACCTGAAATACTCTGAGGTATATGAATAGCAGACTGTGAGAGTTTCCTCTCCACACAAAAAAAAAATTCTTAAAGGACCACCTCTCCTTCAGCTGGACTAGAAACAATTGTATTAGAGCATCCTAATCCAGTTTGGATTCACCTTGAACCTTTTGTTAAAAAGGTGATTTTGTTTCTAGTTCTCTGCCCTACTGCAACCCAACAACATTCTTCCCCCTGTGACCAACAGCTGGATCATGCAGCTGGAAGACTGTGACATCCACGAGACACTGAGACACCTCACGTGGAGGCTACTCCTTTGTCCTGTAAAGACTTGTGTTGGGAAAGAGCAGCTGCATGCTAACCATGCAAACGACATCCTTGACTAGTCTGTGCCACAGAAAAGGTGATTTTGTTTCTGTTAATTGCACCTATGTGACCCCCCCCCCACAAAACTGCCCTGGACTTCCAGCATAACTTACAGGAGCAGAACTCAACCTACTATTTGGCTCTGTTCTCTTCTGCTTTTCTCTTAGTTCTATCTGCTTTCCTCCATGCTCCAAGCCCACCTTCATATTTTAGAGCACCTTGAAGTGTTTCACAAATGCAGGTTAATTAGCAGTTTCAGAGCAAACTTTACAAATGGGCAGGAGCCTTTATCTAGCACAAGACTGGAGTGGTTTGCTCTGTCTGCTTTGGATCTGAGTAATGATGGCTCTGCTGGACAAAATGGGCATGTGCTTATTGAAGCTGACACAAGGAATTATGTTTTTTCTCTGGTGCAGGGTGAAGCTTAGCTACCATTTTCTTAGAAATCTCTAATGATGACAGCCCAGACCCCTCCTTACCATCTATTCCAGCTTTTGAGTATCTATCTCTGAGCTACAGCAGGCATGAAGAACACCTT
This sequence comes from Phylloscopus whistleri, assembly GCA_017589585.1. NCBI lineage: Eukaryota > Metazoa > Chordata > Aves > Passeriformes > Phylloscopidae > Phylloscopus > Phylloscopus whistleri. The sequence goes on from JADMLD010001401.1 coordinate 2,552,159, forward strand.
ATTACTGTCTTTTTTTTCATGTATATCTTTTATGTTGTTGATGTTTGTTTTCTTGGTCTCCCTTTTCCAACTGAACTGAGCCCCAAGCCTTTCCCATAGGTCACATTTTCTAAAGCTCTTGTTGTTGTTTTTCTCTACTCTCTCTGATCCACGCATTCCTTGAAGTGATATGCTCAAAGAAGAAGAGTGTTTTCTTAGTGATTTGGTCAACTTTGAGTTGCAAAGAAGAAATTTTATTTGTATTTCGAGAGTTATTTTGTGGGTTTTTTTTGTTTATTTTTATTCTTTTTTTCTCTTTTTAAAGCAGTTTGACATTGGCTTCTCTTTACTTCGTGATCCTCTAAAAACCCCAAATCCTTTTTGTAGAACAGCTGCATAATCAGTTACTTCTTATCTCTTATGCAGTTGATTATTCTGTGGAGTTTGTACTTGTGCTCTGCATCACATCCCTTACAGGCTGCTTCTCCAAGGGGACAGTCTTATCAATTCTTCCCACTGAAAGGCAGAACATACTTAGTTTACAGATAGGTTAACCATATTCACTGTAATTCTGGCTGGTTTAGTGTCCAGGGAGAGTGTGACTGTATCTGCAACAAATTTGGAAAACAGCGTATAATTTTTTCTTTTCCTTGAGCATCTTTTATCCCAGTCATGGGTAGGGCATGTACCTGCTGCTGAGTATTATCACAGAACTACTTTGGAACAGAGCAAAGTTCAAATCCAAAGGGATAAGGGAGAATGTAGTTCATTGGAGCAGGTTTTTTTCTAGGAGAGTTTTATAAAAACATTCAGAATTTGATGTCCTGGTATTTCCTGAGGTCCTTTCACAGAGAAAGGAGCAGGGCTCCTTTCACATGTCAAGTTATATAGGAGATTTAGGAACTTCTTGCTGCCACTTTGTGTGAGCCCAAAGACTCTAAATACTGGTAATTAGTAACTAATGGAAATTAAATCATGACTGAAATGGGGGAATAATTTAGGTCCTACTTACGTTCTTTTGTAATGAGCAACACTTGCACTTTCATGGTTGCTATTATCACAGTGTGAGCTGTGACAGAATAAGAGAGCTGGGAGTATAGATCAATTTGCAATAATAATAAAAATTTTGGGTCTGGAAGAAACCAATTCAGGGACTGAATTAATGGAAATGCAGAACTGTTCAGTCAGTGACTAGGCCAAGTTGATGCTGTGTAAGTCAGATGTCACAGCTATCATTGTCTGCAACTCCTAGAAGGAGAAAAAAACCCTTCAAATGAATTGTCTTCTGCAATCTGCATGGCCTGTTTCTGTCTGAATTCTCACTTGGTTTTGTCCCCTTTCTTGGATGTGGTTTTGTGCTCTGATGTACAGCAGCTGCCCTGAGCTGATGGTTTCAGCCAGTCCAAATCTCTTCCCTGAGCTCACAGAGTGCTCTGTGCTGTTTGCTGGCAAAGAGCAGCATCAAATGGAGTTACCACAGCTCTCACTCAGGCGCCAATTAAGAGTGATCCTGAAATGTGTTGTGGTACATAGCCTGAGAGACCTGACAGCTGTGTTATGGAGAGCAGGAAGATTAGCTTTCCCCCCTAAATCACTGAGAAATCCCCAGTGACACAGTATTTGTGAACAATGAATATAAATAATATATGCGGTTTTTACACATATGTTTTAAAATATACAAACAGTTTAGGAGCGGGGATTACATCTTTAAAATCCCTGTGAACTTTGCTTTACTTCTTCCCACCTCAGTAGCATAAATCTTGCCTTGGGGAACTATTTGCAAGCCCAAGCAGGGGATTTCAAGCCTGTGTGAGCACCTCCTGCCCATATCACAGTGGATCAATCAATACCACAGCAGCATGATAATGCTCTGCATCAAAAATTTTGCAGAAGCCTTATCAAGACCTACCAGGGAATGAAACCAGAGAGTGTTATTTCGACTGCAAAGGCTGACCACTTCTTTTGAGAGTGAGGTTGTTAATCTCAGCACTGTCAAAAAGTGTGGCACCTGGGGAAGAAATAAAAAATATAAGATAAGCTTGATTTTGTTTGTATATTTACAGCTGGGCAATGCAGTATTTCCTTTTCTTATTCCTGCTTCTGTCTTCCTCAACAGAACTAATAATGCCACTTGGTTTGACAAGAAGTTGTCATACTTTTTTCCCCTTTCTTTCTCTATATGTTTGCATATCTATCCATTCGTGGTATTTATCTTTTGTAGATTACCCTGCAGGACTTGGGTCCTGAGGCAGAAGAAGGACAACATTATTGTGGAATATTCATATCAGCTGTGCACGTTTTGAAGCAGACTCTCCAGCACCTTGTTGTGATGCAGCCACTTCTCCCCTGAAAACCAGCTGTAAAGTGCCTACTACAAATGCAAATAGCTGTAAGAGCATGCAAGGCAATACATTATCTGGCACTGTAGCACTAAAATTTTGAGGGGGAGGAAGCAAAATTGTAATTTAACCCACAAAGCATGGCTTGCTCTTGCCTCTATTTGAGAGGATATCATCATAATCTCTTCCAAAACCACTTGTATTAATCTCACAGCATTTACCTTAATCACAGCCATTCATGCAATTCCTGTAGAAATCAAGAACCTATGATGTCTCTTATCACAGTATCAGTGGGATGGGTAATTAAAAGCTAATCAAGTGGTCTCCAGGAGTTCTGGGCCATCATTTTCCACTCTAGCCAGCATGATGGATTAAAGCAGTAACTCAGCCTGAAAAGATAGAATCCATGTTATTTTTTCTCGTTTTAATTCAAAGTGTAGATTTTCTTTTGGTAAGATAGATGATGCCATTTCAGAATATTGTATGTTCGTGGGTGGATTTAGGAGGGGAGGATTTAATAATAAGGAAAAAGGAGGATATAATAACAGGAAAAAGAGAAACAGGTTGTAGATTGAGCAATAAAATACAGACAGCACAGCAAGGTGGGCAAAATAACAATCCTGGAGCCCAATGGCTTTTGAACACAAACTGCAGATTGGTCCAGTTCAGCCTGTGGATCCTCATGGATGTTCTGAGAGCTTTGATGAGTTTTTCTGACAGAAGGATTCCAATATGCTTTGTTTCTCTTCACCTCCTAAATTCCTACTTCCTATTTCCTGCTTTCCTTCCTCTGGGAAAATCTTGCTCATTTGAAAAGCAAAAGGCCAAAGCTCAGAAACTACAGGCTAGCTGGCATAAATCATTAAAGCACCTCTGGAGACTTTGTTAGCCATTAATGTGCTCTGTGATGTGTCTGTGAATTGTAAAACTCTCTGGGTTGGTGGGGACACACATGAAGATTTACACTAATTATTCTCTAGACTCAATATTAATTTGGTAGCCTGGGCTGTTCTCTATTAACACAATTGGAAAAATAGAGCTAAACCCTTGAGGCTCTCACATTATCTTCTCCATAAGGTAAAAACCACACAGTGTAAACCAATCATGGGAAAAGCAATTTTTTGAGAATCCTAGTCTCTTGGAGACCTTTGTGAAGTGCAGTCTCTGACAAGAACATGTCTTTGCTGTCTCTCCTTAAAGCCCTGTCATTGGGCCAGGGGTGTCAGTGAAGGAAATCCACTCTTCTCCTCAGCAAACTGTCAGACTGTATCAGTAGAAATGATGCACAGCACTGACAGGTTGAGGGTGGTATCAGTACTTTTTTCAGTAGGTGGTGTGACCTTGTATTTGCCTCTATGACACTTGTCATTAGTGATAATTAGGTGTGTTCTGCATCCCATAGCTTCCAACCCAACTTTTTTCCTCTTCATTCTCCTTTGCTGCCTGATTTTCTGGAGTTCTTCCTAGAGCACATTGCACCAGACACACATGGTTATTTATACTCAAGCTTCTACTTGTATTTGATGAAAAACATGAAGCACATTTTTAGCTTAGATTAGACTGACAATGATCAACTATTACATAGCTGTAGGTCAGAGCAGAGGTTCATCTTGCTCAGTACTTCCTCTCAGAATGGGCAGTAGTAGAGGCAAGAAATGCAGAGTGATATTTCCCAGCACATTCTTCCAGCCTCTGATATGTGACTCAGCAAATTCCTTAGCCAGAGGTGACAAATTTTGCATTTAGCACCCCTTTCTCCACTAATGTGTATTTTTGCTTTCAAATCTGTTTGTCAGGTACAATGATTTATAAAAATTCCAAAGGCTAAGCAGCTCCAGGTAGTGCTAGGTGCTGACCCCTGTGCCCTGCATTACTCCAGGAGGAAAGACTGTCTCCTGTGGACACTGACTATATCAGATTTCATGTTTACAGTGAGGGAGTTGAGGGTAGGTTTCTCCCTTCCCCAGTGCTGTGCCAGCTCTGGGCAGCCTTGCATGGTGGTCCCCAAGGGATTGACTGTTCTTAGGCTTTGACCTGTGTGAAAAAGAGGCTTTTATGGTAAAGCTTTGTGTTGCTCCAACAAACTGCACACTGGTTTTGCAAATAATTTATTTTCATTTGGTTCAGAGCTGTACTGATTCTACAGTATAGCTGATTTTATGCCCTTCTATGGCAGTGACTGGTCTCTTAATAGGCAGCAATAAAACTTGACCCACAGCCCATTTTTCCCCCCAAATCTTGATTATATTTTAATGTGGAAGGAAATGTTCTCATGGAATACATTTCTCAAAAGGAGCAGTAATAAAAACAATAGAAACAAAAAGGAGACAAGAAGGAATGGAAAGAAAATGGGACTTACTCTGCTTATTTGCTCCCTGTGACCTGAAAATAATTTCTGTGCAGTATTAGGTAAGGGAGAAGTTGCCATAAAGTTTCATATTGTCTCCCTCTTGAGGGAATAATAATTGTAAAATGGCAAAACCCAGACCCTGTTTGCTGTTATAAATGGATTGTATGAATAACTTGTGAAGGTAAGTGGTGAAACTGTAGCTTATGAGTTGTTTTTATATTGCTTTTGTGTGCAGGTCAATCAGTCTCCACTTGTTTGTGATTTTTATTAAATATGATGCCCTCTCATATTTTATGAGAAATGTTTATGCAAAGTAATCTATTTGATTCGTCATCTGGAATTCACCTAATGAATATATATTGCATATGATTAATCTTCTTATATTTCACTGTTCCAAGCATTTAAAAAAAGTGAATGTAACCAGAAGGGGCAGCTTCATGCTATCCAATAAACTGCAAATGAATAGAGGCTTTTAGCAAAGGTGTTTGAACTTGCAGCTCATGGCTGGCTGGCAATATTTTGCTTTCAGACAAAATGAGTTTTCTCAAAGAATCCTGTTCTCCTCCTTGTTCTTGACTAAACTGAACTGAAATGCCTGACTTGCAGTTTATATGATGTAGGAATTTGAACTGTGTAATTGGATGGGGTCTGCAATTTGTTTCCATCCTGTGGTTGTGTTTGTCTCTTCTTGTTTCTTCAGATGCTGTAAACTGTATCCCTCTTCACAGTGAAACAGAAAACACCAAAAATGTTTACAAGTTTGGGCACTTCTAGCAAAGCCCTTTTGTTCTCTAATACATTCTTATAAATTAAAATGTCCCAGAAACTGTTTTTTTCTTTCTGTTTTCTTTCTGAAAATGGTGGACTTCCTTTAATACACACTAAGATTGTCTCTTAATGACTCTGTCCCTGTAGGTTGAATTTTCATAAGCTCTATGGACAAAGAGTGACATGTGACACTTTTTGTGACCCTTGTGTCTTGGAATCAAAAGTTGTGTAATGGAGCTTTTGGTCTGTCTGTTCCCCTTGTACAGCTTTGGATGCAGGTGGCCATTTCCACTCAGCGATGGAGTGACTCTGTCCCTGCCAGCACTGATGAAGTCACATCTTGGATCTTGTGGTCAGTTTTGTCCCTCACTGCCAGAATGGCACTGAGGTGCTGGAGAGCGTCCACAGAAGGTCAAGGAAGCTGGTGAAGGAGGTGGAGCACAAGTCCTGTGAGGAGCAGCTGAGGGATTTCTCCAGGGGTCAGCCTGGAGATAAAGAGACTCAGGGGGGACCTTCTCACTCTCTACAACCACCTGAAAGGAGGCTGTAGCCAGGTGGGGCTCACGCTCTTCTCCCAAGGAAAAAAAATGATAGGACAAGAGGAAATGGCCTCTAGTTATGCCAGGGGAGGATTAGGTTGGATATCAGGAAAACTTCATCAAAGGGGTTGTCAAGCACTGGACCAGGCTGCCCAGAGAAATGGTGGAGTCCCCATCCCTGCAGGTATTTAAGAGATGTGTTGATGTGGCTTTTAAGGACTTGGTTTAATGGGGGCTTGGCAGTGCTGGGTTAACATTTGGACTTGATGACCACAAAGGTCTTTTCCAACCTAAATCTTTCAATGAGAATTGAAGACCTTAATGATATCTTTAAAACTTAGGTAAATAGAGGACAAAAGAAGAAGGAACCAAAGGGGACACCAAAGAAGGGGGAGACCAAAGAGGAGACCAAAGGGAGACCAAGGAAGGAACAAGGGGACAACCACTTAAAGAGGCATTTATGGTCTCATATTGGCTGGGTGTAAGAGCCACCCAGCCAATGCCCACCAGCCATGTCACATGAGACAAAAATTGTTTTACTGGAAGGAACTGGAAATACTGGTTGGGGTGGATGGGAAAGAAGGCAGAAAAAAGCCTGACTTGTGGGAGAACTGCAAGAAAACAGTATTTTTTTAACTTTACCATTCATGAAACAGCTTCTGTATTTTGGAGCTGGACTGAGTTTCTGATATGGTTAAAGCCATGCTGTGAATCACTACTGACAAGCAGGACATTTTTTGTTCATGACCTACAGTCCCTATATTTCCAGGCAAGCTGCCAGCCTGGAACAATTAAGTCTATGGCAAAGTCAGGGTGATGGGGAAGCAGAGATGCTGATTAAGATATGGATATTATCCCAATGAGTAGTAAAGTGAGGGAAATAATCTCTTTTTCCATAGGCTGGAAATTTGGAATAGTATATCCTATTATTTCCACACCTCCTCTAGTTTTCATAGAAATGTATGGCAGTTTGGTCTTGTAGCTTGCTTTTTTTTCCCCAGAGTAGGTAAGAATATTGTTATTAAAAATATAAGAATTTTGGGCTAGATCAAAAGCAGGTAGAGTCCAATCCTTTCTCTGTTCATAATCAGTGATTCCTCTGGGTGAGGATTAACAGGTTGTGTGGGAATCTATTTTTATCTGGTATATCCTAGCAGTTCCTGGCAAACAGCAGTTCAAGGAATTTCTCAGCCACCATTAATCTGCAATGACATATTCTCTATCAGTGAGATTAACCTTTTTTTATGAACCAGATTTTGCTTTTGTCTCTACAATTTCCTGTGGCAATGAGTTACACAATTTAATTATGAACTGCATAAAAATAATTTCTGGTGTTTTTTTTTTTTTTTTTTTTTTTACTTTCATTCTGATTATTGCATTTAACACTGGCTATTTCTTGGGCATCATGGATAATTATTTACAGCCTTTCTTGTCTGCACAGCTCCTATACAGACCTCTCCTATCCTTTTCTTCCCTCTCTCTAATTCATATAATTCCTATAATTTTGCATGCGTGGTTATGGTTTTTTCTACAAATGCATTACTTTGAATTCATTAATATTGAAATTTAACTGCAGTCTTATCACCCTGTCATTCAGCATTGTGAGCTCCTTTTGTGAGTCTTTGAAATCAGCACAGAATTGACTGTTCTGAATAGTTTTTTTGCTATTTATTCCTTTCCCTAAACCATTTATGAATATGCTGAGCTGAACAAACTCTGGGATGGTTCCTTGAAGGAATTCCTTGGAACTTGACCTCTCTCTCTCTCCAGTTTTTTGTTATTCCTTTTGTTTCTTGTATAGTAATGTGTGCATTCATCTGTAAGGACATACTTGTGTTGTTGGTCTGTCCATGCCTGTGGCTCACTACATTATTTCCATCTGTATTTGCATGCTCCTCCTCCAGATGAGGTTTTTTTCCCAGAAAATCAAACCTTCCCTGTTGATTACACAGCAGAGAGCTGGGAGCAAGGCCAGTGGAGTTAGGAGCAATGCAGCAAGCCCAGAAATCCCATGGATAAAGGGGGCTGTGATGCCTTTCTCCTTCCTTCATCACCACTGGAAGAGAAGAACAGCTCCAGCTACCACGTTAAATGCAGCCTGGGCTCAGTGCTGCATTGGGAGAAAGGAAGGAGAGAGCAGCAGACCTGGCTGCCCATTAATTGAACCTGACAAGTGTTTCCATGAGGAATCAGGCTGGCAGTGCCTTAAATGCACTGATTCATAAGGCTATTGATTAGCAGTGACCAGTCAGGAAAAGCAGGGGCAAACTGCTGCTTCAGCATTGCCCTTAAGAGCAAAGATCAGTGCAGACAGCCCATGCCTGTGTATTTATTTATATTTATATCCATGCACTCAGTGCCATCCCAGGCTTCCATTTACATATTCATGTATCACAACATCTGTGCATTCACCAGACCCAACCCATGCTCTGTTATCCTTCATATTGATTAGGGTTTTACACACATATTGAGACAGATGTACTAGATGTACTTGTTTTTAGCTGATACATATTTATAAAGGAAGACGACTAAGTATGTGCCTGTGGTCACAGTTTATCTTTTGCTGTCTTGCTTTCTGAGGGATACAACTCAGCTCTCTTCAAGATTACTTCCCTTTTTATTGGTATCTTGTCTTACACACTGAAACAGTCTCTAAAGTCCTTCAAATTATAAATATATCTTAACACTCCCTAATGTAATGCATCATATTTATGCATCTCAGAACCCAAGTAGGAAATAGTCTCTTAGTCTACTCAGGTTGCTGTACATGGAATATTTTAACATTGTAAAAGTCAGCTTTTCTCAGGCAAATATTTTTTTCATCACCTTAATATTGGAGTACTCTTTTCAGATGTATGAATAAAATTTGGTGTCTTGAAATCCTCATTTATAGTAATGCTTTTGAACTTAAGATGCAAATACAATGTAAAATTACGTTTATCATTTGCCCTTTCTATGATTATACAGAGAAATATTATATATCAAGCCCAGTTTCAAGCCCAGTGAGCTTTCTCACTCAAATGCCTTCTGTTCTGATGATCTTGCATCTCCTGAGAGGACAGAAGCCTCTAAACAGAAAATTCCCTACCAGTTCTCCTGACATGCTCTGTGACTGAAGCCCTGCAATTTCTTTTCTCCATCTGTATCTATCTCCAGCTGTATCTATCTATCTATCCCAAAAATTATGAGAAATATTGTGGATGCAGGACCCAAATGCATTGGAGCCCTAGGGAACTCCTCAGTAATATCAACCCTCCTCATTTACACACTTCATTCATATCACTTGTTTTTAGTGTTTATTATTTCCCCTCCTCCCTTTGCACAGCTTGGCAATGCTCCACAGCCCTGGGGCTGGTGGCTTTGGAACCTGGAGTAGCCAAGGGGAGCACCAAGAGGTGTAATGCACTTCTGCACTTCCAGATTACCCCTGACCATGCATCACACAGGAACTGCTGCTTCCCATCACTAGCTGAAGGAGTTTTTTCTTTCTGCTCCTCAGGTGAATCAAACCTGGCTTCAAGACACCAGATTTCTATTGCCATTTTGTTTCTCAGTTTCTCTTGGAGAGATTTAGCTGCTGGCAGGTGCTTCTGGAGAGATGGTGGCTGGAAGTTGTCTGAAGACTCAGCATCTTCATTTGAGCAGCAGCATTGTGGATACTGGAGTCATCCAGAGGCAGGAGAATACCCAGTGCAGCATGGGCACACTTTGCTTCCTGGGCAGCTTTGGGAACATCTGCAACTACAAGCAACTCACATGTCACCACATGTCCTTTCAGGTTCGCTGCATCTCCATGAAACTTTGCTTGGAAGAGCTTTGCTAACCTGCTGGTTCAGTTTTTTTATGGCACCAGGGAACTTTTGGGATGGGTGCTGTGAGGTGCAAAATGAACAATGTCCCTCAGCAAAGAGCTGAGAGTGCAAAGGAGGGCAGCCATGAGGAGCACAGTGCCATGAATGCCATCTAGCAAAAACAGCCAAAGTTTATGTCTCTCTGCTAAATAAGTAAATTAGGGCTTTTGGCTACCAAAGATCTCACCTGTACAGAAATTGTTCTGGCCATTAGCCAGATGTTTGCCTTGGGTGTTTCAGAAAGAAATCAGTTAAAAGACTGAACTGTGTAAATGGGCTTTAGAAGCAATATTATCTGTATTTGTAGAGATCAGTCTTACAGCAATACTTGTAGCTATACTTTCACTGGACTGGTCAGAGCCCCTGAAACAAACTCACTGCTTTCTTTGCCCTGTTTTGGTCTGTTGTGGCAGCTCTCACAGCTCCAGATAATAACATCCATTAGCTGGGCTAGTCCCCACTGTGACCAAGACAAGACTGACCTGTGAGCTGTTCCTGGGTCCACATCCCTAATTCTCTTCCTCTGGAGAGCTAAATGAGCTTGCTGGGGAACTGGCAGGAGGCAGAGTTGCTCATCCATGAGCACAAGGACCCTTTCTGCCTTTCACTCTTCTACTACTTCTACAAGAATCTTTGTAGGAAGTTGTGAGTTCTGCAACTCTATAAATTGTCCTGGCAAGAAATCAATATAGACTAAAGCCTAATGAACTGGGTTTCCATGAATGATTTATTAAAAGCCCCAAAGCAGCCAGGTGCTGAGATAGACATACCTTTAAGCATCTGATTGGTCTTACTTTTAGTCAGCTCTCCGCTGTCTTAGCTCCAGGCATGCAGGCAGCTCAAGTAAAGATGTCTTGGTGGAATAAGTTTATGTGCATGATAAATCACAGTAATGAAATATGTGCTTTCTGCTTTCCTGAGCATAAAATAATAAAAAAGAAAAGCAAATGGCATTTTCTGTTTTTTTTTCTATTTGGGTGGTGGTTTTTTTTTTTTTTTTTTTTTTTTTTGTTTTGTTTTGTTTTGTTTTGTTTTGTTTTAATCCTATGTATAAAGATGCCTGCTATCAACTTTAGGTATTATTAAAACTCCATGGGCTGTATGAACAGAGTAGTAACTAAAAGAATTTTCTAATCTAAATTGGCTTTACTGCTGGGGACTGCAGAGTGGCTCTTCAAGCATCTGTTGTGAATGCTGTTGTGAATACTTGCTTTGAAGAAGATCTGGTTTCCACATCTGTACCCCTCTGCTACCTCTCCAGCTTGAGAGGATTATGGACAGCCATAAGTTCTGGTCTTGGAGGTCATTTTACACTTACAGTCCTTTCAACCTCCAGTGATCTCTAGGAATCATGAATTACATTTCTTATTAGTGCCCTCAGAGAGCCTCAGTTTCCTTGACTGAGGCAGAGGGTTGGAAGACAGGATTTAAATGAACAAGATGAACGGAGCTGGAATACAGAAGCTTTCCTAGTTTGCAAAGTACATTCAGCTGTGGCTGTTGTTGTGCATATGACATTCTTGGTTTGCAGATAAATAGCAGCACAAAGGGATTCACATGTAAATTTGTCCCATGATGATGCTGTGTAGCAGGAAAGAACATGGGTCTCCAGGGCTGATCTGCTTCAGTTCCAGGGGTAGCCAGTTCCTCTGTGAAGCTGGCTGATATGCTCAGGAGTGAGACCAGAGGAAGGAGTGAGAAATCCTTTTTTGCTATCAACTTTGTGCCATTGCCAACACCAGACACAGCACACATCAGTGTGTGTGTGAAGGGGTAAAGGGGCATATTTCTGTTAGGGATTTCCATTAGAGCATCTCCACTTCAGATCCAACACGGTCCCCACCACTGTTTAATTGCTGGGGCTCATCCACCAGGGTGCAGAGGGCAGGCACTGCATGACTAATGGGAGCAAAAAGCAACCCAGTGTTTGTAAAACCACACTCAGCTCTCCTGGGCTGAGTGATGACACACTTCTGTCTGCAGGATCATTTAGTCAGCTCCCCCTGAAACCCAACTGTTTGTAATGGAAATGCTGATATCTTATCTTCAGTGGCAATAATGGAGGAACCATGAAATATGCTCAGGGAGCCCCTTTATTGGCTTTAAAGTGACAACGGAGGCACATTCACAACTGTAATCTGCTCAGGACAGAAATTTGCTCCTTGTTATCTGTGAGTCCAAATTTAATGTGTTTTTAATTGCCTATTCACTGCACCTACCAATTAAGGCAAAATGATATCTCTTCATTTAAAAAATGTATGAGTTTTACAATTAGAAGTAATTGTCCTCGTTAATTGAAAGTGCAGCTTTATTTTCTGTTGATTGTATTTGTATTTTTTTATTAAAGGATTGTAAAGGCTTTTGAAATCCCATTACAGGGCAAATGCTATCGTGTGCTTCCACTGCAGTCACAAAGGACAAACTAGGGAGTCAGCTCAGCACTTGGGGGCTCTTTAAGCCCTGTGAATATTCAACATAAAGTTAGTGATGTTTAAATATGCCAAACTGGGCCAGAGGGTAACTTTCCAGCTGGACATCTTTTTCTCACTGCTATCAGTAGCACTCAGATTCTTGCCTCTTGGGACAATGGCCATCACTACATTATGGATAAGTGCTATTCCAAGGAAAAGAGTGCCAAGCTCTTGTGTGCTGCTGTTTGATGAAGGAATGTTAAATATATCTGTACTGCATACAGAAGAAGACTCTTACGGAACACCAAGAATTTTGGAAGTCCCAGAATACCGACAGGGTCAGCAAATCCATAGGTGGATCAGGGAACCAGGCAAAATGGAGCACACAGCACAGGGACCACAGCAGGTGTTCACATCAAGGTTGCAGGAGATTGGTCTGGTGAATCTGTATTTCAAATGATTGTCTCGTTCAGGGAACAAGGGAAATCTCCTGCCCACTGCTCTCATATCTCGTGCTGAGGATGTTCAGAGTAAAGGAAGACAGAAAAAATGGTGAGCTCAGATGGAAATGCTGAAGGCAATTTTGGGAGTGGAAACACCAGGGCAGTCCTTCTACATTCTGAACATATCATTCCATATAAAATATTATCTAGCTGCATCATGATTTTGATAATGGCATCACACCTTCAGTAGTGGAACTGTGACATCTTCAACATCCAGGCTACCCTGCCTGTCAGTGGATGCCAGAATTAAACCTCAGTGCATGAAATCAAGCCTCACTGCTGTGCAAAGATCCTGCCCAGGAGCCTCAGAGTCCCTATTTCCCCTTCAGCAGAGAGCTGGAGCCTGCAGAGATGCACTGACATGCAAAGGCATCTTTCATCTTTTCCTGTCCATGTTTTTGCAAATGGAAGCAAATGGACACAGGCAGCTTTTTTTCCCTGAAAACTCTCTGCCTTATTCTTCACATCACCTTTAAATTACTGGATCCCGTGTTCCACAGAGCAGCTCAGAAGAAAGACACGGGGCAACTGCTTCATTTAACACTGCTTGACAAAATGATCTCTCATGACCTCCCAGCAGCAAGTTTCTCCCTCATTTTAAGTACAGTGTAATTGCTGGATGTCTGACTCACCTCGCTGTTTTTCAAGTGCACATCTATGCTACATTTTTAGGCATGACTTTGAAATACACAGTTAAATGCCATCTGTTCATATTTCTGCATTACTCTGGTGTTCTGGCTGGGATGTGTGTCAGTCAAATGGACATTTAACCTTTTCTTCAGAGGGAAGAAAATACTGTGGGATAATATTGATTGGTTTGTCTGAAGTGAGCACTTGAAAGCTGCATGCCTCTGTGCATGTGTTTGGGTGTAATCAGATTTAATGGCACAATGCTTGGATTGCTTCTCCCCAGACCTGGCAAACAGCTCCGCCCTTTGATTTTTGGGTTTTTCAGTTCAGTTTGAGTGGTTCACTGCCTCTCTGACATGGGACTGTGTATTCTCAGCGAGATACTGGAGATACAGACCCACTGGCAAAAGGAAAGCTCAAACCATGGTTGTATTACAGATAAAAGCACAAGTATATTGTTTGGGCTGTATTCATGTTCAGAAGCTCTCAAAATAATGGTCCTGCTTCCTGCTGGAGCTGGCAGGGAGTGAGAAGCATCCAGAGGTGTTCCATCCTGTCATAACAGCAGTGTCTGAGCAAGGGGCATGTGTTACTCTCAAGACCTGCCTCTCTTTAATTGTAGCAGAAAGCCAGAACACTAGCAAAGATAAACATCTAAAAAACTGGTATTGGCTAAACCCAATTCCTATCACGCTGTCTATATAATCCCTCTGTGATTAACGTGTTGGAAATACCCCATGTAGAAACCCACATTTATTCTGCAAAGGAAATTCATCCTGATTCTTCTGACATTTATCTTAAGATGGGCTAAGGAACTCTGCAGATGTTCCCCTCTCCCCACCCTGTTCAAGGAGCCCAAGAGTGGAATTCCAGATACCCAAAGTAGTAAGAGAAACCCCAGTCCATGCTTGGCCACCTATTCCTTAGTTATAGTCTTCATGTACAGTTTATTTTTCAAGGTTTTTTAGAATACATCTAGAATTTAAATATATTAGTGGAAAACTAGAAATTACTGTAACAAAAATTAAAAACACATGGATAACACTCCCTACAATTTACTTCAGGGCATTACAGCCTGTGCGACAATTTTACACTAAAAAGATTCATCTTTAAAATCCATCATTATTTCTGGATTCTGTTGAGGAAACTGTGGAATTAATTTGGATCTAAGGGACAAATGCTTGATGGGTGCAAACGAGTGCCTGATCCTCTCATCAAGTATCTGTTGTTTTGTCTTAATCTTGAAATGAAAATGCTTTCCAACCCCAAGAACAAGCAGTCCAATGCACAGGGCACTCGGAAGTCTTTTCTTGTGTTCACTGGTCTGCTGAGGTTACTTGGATGCTGCACTTTTCCCTTAAAGCTCTTCCAGGCAAAATAGATGCACCCAAGGCTTTGCCCCACAGGGTCCTGAGGTTTGTGGGAGCCATGGGAAATAGACCCAGCTTCAGTGGTGCCCCATAAGCACTGGGAGTGCTGAGTGTCCTCAGGGACAGGGAGCTTTTAAAGAGGGCTTGCCTCTTTCTACAAGTCCTTGTTGATCTTGATTTCCCCAGTGTTCCCTCCTCATATAAATAAGACTTGATCCCTAAAACCAGAAGACAGTTTTGTGAGACAGTGATTACCCAAGGTCTTGTTTGCCTTCAAAATTGTTAAAGTATGATGAGAATTTGGAGTGAAACTGTTCTGCTAGCTGCTAAGTCTTGAACGGTGTCTCAGGTGAATTTATATTAACTCATTCCCATATTCTATAATTCATATGGCTTTTTAATTAACCTTCAAGAAACATACTGTGATGTGTGTGTTTTTATGTTATTTGTGTCTCCTGCCATTCCCAAGCTGGTAAGTGAGGAGAAGGCATCTTCTTCCTGCTTCTGGGGAGAAGGTAATTGCCAGAGGCTGGCAATTGCCACACCTCAGTGTAATTTAGTCATGAGCAGTGGGATGTGTCTGACTCAGTGCAACACAGAGGAACCACTTGACTGAAGCTGCCCAGGGTAATGGGGTGTGCTGGTTTAATTTTTTCACAGTAGCAACATGGGGCTGTGTTTTGGCTTTTAGAGATTGGGATGGAAACATCCCTGTTCTTGAGCCTTTCCTGGTAGAGTTGTGAGGACTAGGGCCAGGTTCATTTATTTTTAAACTATTTTTAGATAAAGTTTCTTCTTGTCTACATTCTTGCTCATTCTCATTATATTTTACATGCTGAACTTCTTCTACTCTTTAATTTCCTTTCTCTGCACTGCTTTTCCCTGTGCTACACATCTATTATTCTGCCTCTTCCTATATATTTCCTCTTCCTACTTTCCAAAATCACTAAAATCCCCTCCTCTTCCCTCTTTCTTCTTTTCCAGAAACCCTCAGGCTTTCTGTCTATTGATCTGTTATCCTGCACTTTGTCTTGTTTTATTTTGTTGACTTAAGAGGGAAGCTTAGCTGTGCAGGGGACTTGTCATCCAGGAAAGCTTTTTCTTGGTGCTTCCCACTGCAAAGCAAGGGCAGTTAAAATGGTGTGAACATGTTTTGCAGCAATAATCACCTATAATGCTTATGTTTGCATGGCTAAATATTAACTAGAGTCGAGTTAGAGGCATAAATCCTGAAAATTGCAGAGATCTCTAATTATGTGGCTACAGCAAAGACTTAAATATACTGATGACAGTTCTATTCCTCTTGTCTATGATGTAAGAAAAGAGGTAGCAGAGACCTGTTACAGGTTTTGCCTTTTACATTACTCTACCCTTACCAGCAGAAGGACCACCACCCAATTCAGCACTGAGTTGTTTTTATCACAAATTTCTGAGATCAGAGCTGTGCAGCATCTTACAAAGCATGAGAAGGTTGTAGTCATAGTATCATGCAGCAGAATATCAATAAAAAGGGTGGAGGCGAGATTTTTTTTTTTTTGTATACTCACCATGTAGAAAACTTGAGCTCTAAAGGTTTTAAACCAGCATTTTCTTTTATAGCAGGGGCAGGTTGAGCAGCAATGGGCAGATCCCATATCCTCACTGTGTAAATGGTGACACAGATCTCTGGTGAGGTTTTCAGGAATAAATCCTTATGAAAAGAAGACTCATGAGCATTCAGGTTCTGCTAACATCAAGTCCAAATGAAGTTTGTTTGGGCACACACGAAAGCAAAAAACTTCATATCCTAATAATGATATGGGTTTTTTATTGATACTTGAGTATCTAAACAAATCACTGAGGTATTTTTTGCTAACAAACTGTCACAGCACCCCAGCATAAAAAATTCTGCTTGTGTACATGCATGAGTGATGCACACGTGTCTGCCTGCACTGCCATGAGCACACACAGGAGGGAGGAGGGGAAGGATGGAGAGGATTCTTTTTGGACCATTACCCTCAAAAATGTTTTGGAGCAAATTCAGGGAGAAGTTAAGCTTTGTCTGCCACATTGAGTCGATGTGCATTAAAGGCACAATAAAGATGCAAAGACGTCAGTGAACACAACAGAACTGTCAGGCTGAGGTCTCTGGAATGCACGAGTTCTTCTTCTCTTTAAAGGTTTTTTGAAAAGTGGCAGTGAGCATAATTAACTGTCCTAGCAAGATATAAATTGTTTTTCTGGGAAAAACATGGAGCTTTTGCCTACATATTTCATGCAGCTATGATTATAGAAAAGGAGGTTTTAGGAGACTGGCCTCCTCTGATTGCACCTTTGTCATAAATGCATTCATTTCCATTTCTTTGTTTTGTTACAACTGCAGAGGAATTTTGTGATTTAAAAAAAAATCAATTAGTAATAATTTTTAATAAAAATATGTCATAAGAAAGCTATTTCTTTTAAACAAATTTCCTTACCCAAGTTTCAGTCTTTCAATTGTTAATTTTCTCTCTCACCAATGAATCTTCTCATGATGGGGGGTAGATGTGTCTGCAACATAGAGCAAGTGGTAGAGGCTGCTGAAATATATTCAGATATGGCCAGGTAAGTCTGTCTGAAGCCTTTGAGGTCTGCATGCACCTTTCTGAGGGCAAAATTAAGCCTTTGCTGTGTCCTGCATGGAGCCAAAACTGGCAGTGGTGTGAGTGGCAAGATGTACAGAGCTTCAGCAAATGAAACACATATTTTCAGGTCAGAGTGTCAAGGATCACAAGTTTACAGGTTACAGACTGGATGCATTAATTTGCTTCTATGGGCCATAAAACTATTACAGCAGCCATTACTACAAGAGATGCAAAGCCTGGCCACTTTTACATCTTTGGGTAAATAGGCATGTACAGTTTTCAATCCCCTGCACCCACAGCTGCATCTTAGGCATGGCTAAAACCCTGCTCAAATCTCCTTTTTTTAACTGATAGGTGTGACATTATTATTTTCCTATGCTCTCTATAATTATTGATTTTGTTTTAAAGGATGTGGTATGAAGTTTGTTGCTGATTCTGAAGTTGAAATGAAGATTCATGTTCTACTTTTCATAACAGTGTCCTTGGATAGGTAATTTAGAGCTGAAAATATACATAGCTCCTCTGCCTTTTCCTAATGGGTTGGGTATTTAGTGACAGTACAGATTCAGGGATCTTTTATTTTGAGACAGCCAATGGGGAAGGCAAGGATATACTTTTTATTATTCCCAAACAATGGCAAATCTTGAAGCCTTGAAAATAAATTCCTGCTAACAGAAATATCTATGGCATTGAATGTAGCTGCTTGCTTAATCTGAATTCTTAGTAAAGTTAGCATAATGCATCTATTGTGTAGGGACATATTCAGAAAAAGCAAATCAAACTTTCACTCCAGACAATCAAAAAACCATTCACAATTCACTTTCTCTGGACAAATTGAGTCATAAAAAAAATTCCTGGCTTGCAAGAGCTTCCCCAGAGGCAAGACATCATCTCACTAACAATGTGGCCAATATGGTCTTTCTTCAACACTTTTGCATTCAGAGAATTTATAAATACAGGTGTGACAGAGTGTTTTAGAGCCTCTCACAGTAAGAGCAGAACAAAGCTGTGTCCGTGCCAGTTAGGCAGGCAAATAATTTACCATTGTTTGACACTATGAAAATTAGAACAGACTGAACCTGGGGTTTTGGGGATGTTCTTAGCTACTTCTGTTCATTTGAGAAGTAGCTGTCTTTCAGCTCCTTGATGGGAAAAGACAAATCTTTTCTGGAAATGCGCCATAGTCTGAAGAGATTTGTCTGTTTTTTCCTGTATATGAATGAATGGCAGTGGGGAGATCTGTGCTGAGAAAAGTGTGTCTGCTTAACTGTAGTAATTAAAGATTTTGTTCCCTTTTAAAGTTTTTCTTTTAAGCTGAAAATTTCATTTATCACAAATACAAAGAAAGTGTTATTAGGGGGCGTAAGCCTCTGGCATATTTTTTAGTACACAGCCATACCATGGGGAAATATTGTAAGGAAGTCCATTTGTGGTCCACTTACTGGCTTTTACTCCTTGGAAAGATTCTTTAATGATAAATGTGTTTAAAAATCCATTACAACTGGTACATTGGGTTGTTTTCAGTTGGAAAGGGGGGAAAAGCAGCATAAACAATTTTATATTTCAAATGCATTTTGTGCTGAAACATTCTGCTGTGGCAGAATTTAAACTGCAGACAGATTGGAACAAATAATGCAGAACTGCTTTGTTTTAAAATATTGGTGCAGATAAAAAATGTATTATTCAAGGGAGCTCTTTGGACTAGTCCTGAAATAGCAAAAACTGAATGCAGATGGTCTTAAATACATATGTAAGAGAGAAATTTGAGGGAGACATAGCACATGGGACCCAGCTGTGATCCCATCAGATGCTCTGCAGGGATGCTCTCTGGCTTGTAAAGTTTATTTTTCCTTCTTCCTCCTCCAAAGGCTGTGGTAAATATTTTCTATCTTGTATTCTTTAATCTTCCCACCTTATATTATCTTCCCTTGCCTCTTCTTCTTAGACATCCTTGATGAGAATATGATCACAGGTCAGCTTGCTTATACTTTTATTTCTTTCTTCAGTGTCACTTCCTTTGAGGTCTTCATTTGAACCCTGTCTTGCATGGCCACAAGGGAGATACCTTCTCTGTACCCTACTCTGGCCATCTCTGTGCTTCCTTACTGTGTTTTTTAATTGCTTGGAAGGTACTTGGGACAGAGCCTGCTCTGAGGCCTCTGCAACACCCTCATGCTGTTGGTTGATGGGAAAGGAGCCAATCTCCCCCATAATACCATGGAATTCCAAGGTCTCCCTTGTAATACCGTGGACATTGTTTAAATTTCTTGATGACCAGACTTCACAAGACAGGTGCCAGGAAGAGCTTATGTGTAAGAGACAGCCTCAGGCACCTTGTGTTTGCTCCCAGTGAAAAGTCCATCGAAGAGGTGAAGCAGCTGGGGTTTCTCCATTTTCAGAATGGTGGCTCAGAGCTGAGGGGATCACTCCTCTTGCTCTCACACTCTTCCCAAGCAGCAATGACACGTTATATTTCTACCCTACAAGCAGCTGGACCTCTTGCACCCTGTGATTTTTAAAGCAGGGATAAATAGTGTTTTATTTGGCAGCACAAACACTTCAAGGGGAAAGCAGCAGAGTGCAGGTCATACTTTGTGCCCACTCCCAATAAGTATTTAGCCTGGGGCTGGTGGAGAACACGTGTAAGTTGTTGATGAGGAATGCATTGAGATCAATGCTGTGTGGCCAGAAAACAAGAGACAGCCTGTCTGAAGGAAAGGGTTTGCAGTGCTCATGTCCCTCCTCAGGCCAGTCTGCTGCCCCAGAGGCTTTCTGGCATTGCTGGCTGCCAGGGGGAATGGCAGTATTGGGCTTCCAGGCTGGAGAAGTGTGGTGGTGACTGCAGCCTGCAGCTTCCCAGCATGGCTCTACGCATTTCCTGCATGGCTGTATGTATTTCCTGCCTGGAGACAGCAGCAGCTGAGCCCCCTTCTCTGACATCCATCACCAAGCACATTCCCCTTCCCATTCCCAGCACACACATGGTACTGGGGAGGCAGCTGGGCTTTGATCTTCTCCACCACAGGCAACAGAACCAGTGCTGACAAACTGTCAGGGCTGCACTGGTGGCTGCCTGTAAAGAAGTTGTGAGGGGCCCCCAAGCTGGTGGGACAGATGAGGGGGAGTTGGAGACACCCTGGACATCAGGTGTGTCCATGGAGACAGGCTGAGGTCAATGCTTCAACAAAAGGTGCAGTGTTTTTGCATTCAGACTCCCTCTGGGAGAGATGGAAGGCATCTGCCAGATGGCTGGCAGGTATCTGTTCAACCCTTTTCATGTCCAGCAGATGTAGATGGGCAAAATTATCTCAAAACCTACAGCTTTCTCTGCCCCTGCCAACATATTGATCTGTTTGTGAGTAAATCAGCAAGTGCCACAACTGCCCTCAGGCAAAAAATTATAGTGACCCTCCAAGGGAAGCATCAGTCATTGCCCTCTGTGGTAGTCTGAGTTTTAACTTTTCTATCTCCTGTCAGTAAATGGCAGCCAAGGTTTTCTGACCACTTGAGATGCTCAGGACTAAATTAATCCACCTGCCATTACAATCAATCTTGAGGCCAAAAATATAAGGCCAGTGCTTTAGCCAGAATAGGTGTGGAACGTGCTGTAGTTGTGACTCACACCTGTTGCCATGTACTGACGTGGGATGAAGCTTAATTTATTCTGGGATGGTGTGAATGAGGGGCTTGGCATTTTCAAATGTGCCTAAAGGTAGCTGGTTCAAGGACCTGCAAACCTGGTAGGATCTGGGGAGTCTCTGCCTCCACAGTCAATGTTGTCATATTGGTAAGTAACTGGGTATCTCGTGGTTGTACTGGTGTGTGAAAAAGAGATGATGTGGACTGAAGTACTCGTGATAAAAAAATCAGTAGACAACATCACAGAAGGAATATAGTTAACTTCTGTGCTTGAGAGAACTGGGGATGGGAGGGACACTTCAAAGCAAAGACTGAAAAAGGTATTAAATTGTTTTATCTCCCTGATGAGTTTTGCTGTGCATTTTTCTTCCATCCTTTCAGGCAAGGAAGATGTATGTCAGATGACATTTAATATAAAACCAGCTCTCAGTAAATAACCAGATAAGATTGAGGGATATCTTTAATATCAGCAATGTGCATAAGTACATTTAATAGGTATGGCACTAGCTGTAGAAGTGACTGCTCCTTATGAACACCTCAAATTGGCATATTCTGCAGGATCCTTTTGATGTGCAGATCTAATCTGTCTTTGAGCAGTAATTGTGCAGCTCACACAATGGTATTAGCATGTGGACCATGCTCTGTAAATGTCTTCTACTGCAGCAGATAGAGTAGCAGCTTGTTTTTGAAATTGAGATAAAATATAAAAAAACCAGAAGCAATTTTTTGAAATTACTTTTTTTTCCAGGGGAGGGGGTGTGTTTGCTGTAATTTTGGAAGGTGTCAAGGTAACAAGATCAAACACCTGGACTCTCTTTAGCTAATGAGATACAAATGTTTATTTATTCTTCACAATATCAGCATTTTCATTTTCAAAAACAACCAGTTATTTCTGGTGCCCCAGTTTCTAGTTTCCTTTTTTTTTTTGACTATACAGAGACCTATTTTTGCAAAGTGACACTTGAGAAATCAAGCCTCTTCAATGAGATTTAAATTGGACATGCAATCTCCTTAGTTATTTGGAAATAATTTGAACCCAGATAGTTCTAATGTAAATATCCACCATTTATCCATATCAGAATCAGTTAATATCAGAGAAAGAGTTGAAACTGGTATCAATTAATTAATGTTTTCTGTGTATGTGAAACAAAGAGTAGACTATACTTTCTGTTCACACTGGGCAGAAAGTGATGGGATTAAAACCAGAGGTTTAGCTTAAATCAGAAGACCAGCTGCCTACCAGCAAATGAACTATCCAGCACTTGAATAGTTTATTTGGGAGGTTGAGCAATCTCTGTTGTTTGAAGATTTTGTGAAAAGCTTCTATACCTATCAAGAATGATCTGTTAGAGCAGGTAGAGCTTTGCAGAAAAATATTCACTAGGTGAGATCACAAGGTCTTTTCCATTCCAGCCTCATTTTTGTCAATGTACATATCATGATATATGATATATATATACACACACACATATTCAGAACTTCATGTATATGATTTAATAGATACAACTGATTATGTCCCCACATATACACATGTAAAACATACTAGACCAATGTATATTGATAGTTTACAGACATGTCCTGATGATTTATATTTAGATTTCTAATTTTTCACACAGTGGAATGAAAAGCTAATCAGTTCAATAATAATGAAGGCTGGCAAGTGCAGAGCAGATGCAGGGGTTTTGTTAAGGAGCTCATTCTTCCTTTTCAGCTCCAAGAAAACTCTGCAGCTGGGCCACAAGGTGGCAGATGAACTGCAAAGATTAGATTATTAGCTAGAAAATAAAAAATAAGATTGCAAATGACAAGTTAAAAAAAAAAAAGCAACAATTAGGGATGGAATAGCTGCTGTGCTTTTGGATGTTTTCCTTGAAATTCAGCATTGCTTCTCATTTTCATTGCATAACAAAGTAAACCAAACAACCCCATCCCCATTGCAACAGGTTTGGGTTCTGATTATACTCCATGGTAACAAAATCAACCACAGTAATTTTTTTGGGCAGGCGCCTTGTCTTGGGTAATATTCAAAAAAAAAAAAATTACTGATTTTGCCCTTTCATCAGTGTTTGGACTGGAGCAGCTCAAGCATGAATGATTTTACATCTGATGGTTTGGAACTGCAGCGAAGAAATTTCTTTGTGACTGGAGCGTAGCAAATGCACTGGGTGTTTGTGCTGGAACCCTCACCTGCTGGTTTAAATGCCTCTGTGTATCTGCTGAGTGTAGCAGGAGAGAGAGGAGTGATAAACCTGGCAGCACCTGTTCTCTGCAGTTCAGAACTGGTGATCAGAAACAGTGAGCAGGGGATCCTGGCTCTGCTCTGTGCCTCATCCACTGCCTGGAAGATCATTCTCCTCCTGCTGGCTCACCAACTCATTATTTTTTCTGAACTATTTTTTCTGCTCTGCACACTTACAACCAATATTAAAAAAATCCTCCTGAACTGCTATAATTTCCTTTCTGGGATGGACTAAATTATAGTTTTTGTCTGAATCACTGCCCACTTCAACAAACATGCAGCAGACAGAAAACAAGCTCTAATTAGTTTCATTCTTCACTTCAAAAAGACTGAGTTCTCCTTTAGCTTTGTCTCTGAGGCTGATCTGAACCTGTTCTTGTAAGAACTATTTGAAGCACAGATTAGCCCTCAGAGAGTGACAGCCCCTCACTAGCAGTAAAAAACCTAATTGGAGCAAAGACACACTGCTTGTTAATGGAAACACTCATAACAGTTCCATTGCTTTTGTATTTTTAAGTAATTTTACTGAATAATTAAACAGAAATTTATTCTTTTTGTTTTGGAAGCAGTCCTCTTATTTTTCAGCTTGTGTTTGTTATGCTGTTGTTGATTTTCCTGTGTTTGATCTTATGTTTGCTATAAGGATATATACTGGAGTACTTTTAAAATGTAATAAATGAATTTGCTGGCTGTGGTCTTACATAAGGTTTTGCAATTATATGAGTGAATGTTTTGTAATAAATAATTCAGCCAGTTTTAATCAAAAATTCTTGTTTAATAATCACTTGGTTCCGTCTCATCTGTTTATTAGTTTTCTTCTTATTAAAATAGTCTCTCATAAGTTATAGGAACTCTCTGAGTATATCCCAGAGAGATCCAGTGACAGTCAGAGTAAGTGGCTGAAAAAAGATTCCTGTCAATGTTTTTTCAAAGGCTTATTGTGTTTCTGTTACTTTTCTTAACTCATTATCCTAAGAGCAAGAATGGCCAGATTTTCAGAGTGCAGAATAAAAATGCTTACAGTGTTTTTTGCCTTGTGCTTCGTTATGGTGGTATAATCAATCAAGACAATTTAATGATTAAATTAATTATAATTCTGCAAAATCAAGAATTTATATTTTCTCTGTTTCAAAGGAAAAGTACAAAGTAGCTTCTACTAAAAATCCAGCTTATAGTCAGAGAAGAAGAGAAAAAAGGTTTTATGAGATTGTCCTGGTTTCAGGTGGGATACAGGAAATTTTCTTCCTAATGGCTGGTGCAGTTCTGCATTTTGAATTTAGAATGAGAATAATACTGAGAGCACACTGATATTGTAGTTGTTGCTCAACAGTGCTTACTTTAAATCAAGATCTTTTCAGCTTCTCAGACCAGAGAGGAGGCTCAAGGGGCACGAGAAGCTGGGAGGGGACACTGCCAGGACAGCTGACCCCAACTGGCCAAGGAGATATTCCAGACCATGTGGCATCACAGTATATAAAGTGTGGAGGAAGCTGGCCAGGGGCTGCTGCTTGGGAACTGCCTGGGCATGGGTTGGTGGGTGGAGAGCAATTGCAGTATGCATCACTTATGCATTATAATTACTATTGATCATTTTTATTCTTTCCCCTTCATTTTCTTTCCTAATTAACTGTCTATCTCAACTCAAGAATTTAACTTTTTCCCCCCCCAATTCTGTCTCCCATCCCACTGTGTGAGGGAAGGAGGCAGTGCCTGTGTGGTGTTCAACCATGACAGATAAGAGTTTTCTGGAATCTCTTAGCTGAACAACATGATTGGTAAATTCTTAGTCTTGTGGTGATGTGGGCATCCATCACTTTGGCTGGCTTTGGGGGAGCCAAAGGCATTCAGAGTCTCTCAGGTTTGAGCAAAAGTCCTGGAATAATTAGCAGCAGGGTGTAATGGCTCCTTGCTGGAACTGGCACAGCTGATTTTCTGATTTGGAAGCACTGATTTCCTCTTGGCTGTAGCACTTACACTTAATGATACGAAATAATTTGATTCAGGTAGTATTGTTCACTCTTCTCCTTTGCATTTCCTGATTTGTCTTGTTTAGTTATTTCTGTCCCTAAACAGTGGTTCCAACAAAGCTTCATCATTGCAAAGAAGGTGTTTTTTACAGTTATCACAAACCTTATACAAACAAAGTGCTCTTTTTAAATGAGGTCTTCTGGTATTTCTCATCAAAAAATGAACCCACTGGGTTTTGCCATTTAATAAACTCTTTTCTTAGGGGAGAATCACATATGTTTTTAGCTGTACTGAAAAAAATGAGTATTTAAAATTTTAAGCAGGAGGAAATGGCAATTAAGAAGTTATGAGGAAGATATAGTTCATTAAGCCTGCCGGACATTTTCAGTCTTTTAAATCATATTTCAAGTTTTGTCTGATATCCTGAATAAAGTCAATATGCTTTTGAAAAACTCAGGCAGCAAGATTTTTGCACATAGTTACTCACATAGATGACTCCAGCTGAGTTAATCTTCCTTGGCTTCCTTTACAGGCACCACAGTCAGAACATGAGACTCACAGGGTGCTATTCCACTCATCCTAAAAAAAAAATTTAAGTTAATCACATGCTTAAATCATCTAATTCTTCCTGATGACCATAAAGAGACACTCAGGTATTTGTTTGGCAGCTGACATCCTTTCTGTGGATGTTTAAAGTGAGGTGAAATCCCACTCACAGGGACTTTGTGAGATAAGGCAGGAAGATTTTGTATAATGTGGCACTGTAAGAACTGAAATGCTGAATTCCCTGCATGAGTCAGTGATGCTGTTGTCAAGGGGTGTGGAACAGCTAAATCAATATAGTGATAACAGGATCTGACTTTTTGCATATTTTTAGTTACAATACCATGATTATCTACACTTTTATGCCACAGTTACAACAGTAATAATATAATTAGGAGTCATTTTGCTGTGATGTATTTCCTAGGTCAGGAAAAGGAGGAGAAGCTGTCTCTGGAAAAGTGAACTGAAATAATTATTAACTTAAAAGTCTATGTCCTTTCTTTATGGATTAGGTTTAAACATAATGTTTGTAATTTAAAATGGGCACTTAATTAATTTTTCCCCAGAGTCCTGTCTGGGGGATGTCAGGTATTTCGTGTACCTTTTATAAAGTGCTAATATGAGAACTTGAGAACTAAGGTGGAGAAACTCTGGTTTTGTGATAGCTGTGGCTGAACATTATCTCCATTTTCTAACCTACTTTGTGCCAGTTACATGCCAGAGTAAATGGATATTGTACTTTGAAGGGAAGGTTTTTTTCTGCCACTATAGGCCTGGATGTATATGAAAACCTGTTTTGCTGATGGACAGTGGGATGGGGTGGAGAGAATACAGAAGATGGGGTTGGAAATCATGGCTCTTGACAATCTTGGTAGAAGACATCCTGAAAATGAGGTTATGGCTAAATTAAGGTAGCATCTGCATTCCTACCTCTGCTTACTTAGAAATGAAAGCTTGAATGTAGGAATCTGTGAAAGGAACGGAAAATGTTGGGAGAGACACTTAGTAAAAGGCAAGGTGGAGGTGATGATGGGTTGGGAATATGTTCCCACTGATCCTGGCAACGTGTACCAGTCAGGATCTATCATTAGAGAGAATTTCTTGCCTCAAACACCCATTTATCTTTCATGTAAGGAGCCTGCAGGAGAATACTCATGGTGTATTGCAGCAGATGAAAGACAGTTGATTAGCTGGAGTCAGCCTTCTCCATATCGTTTTTATTGGAGTTCTGAGATTAATTTTATGTCCTTTGCTATTGTTATTTCTGTCTCTTCCAGTGGCAGAAAATACAAGGGAAGGTGTTTTCAGAGATGTAGGGTATGAATACTTTTTCTTTGCTATCTTCTTTCTGAATATCTTCTTTCTCCATGCAGTCAATAATTTTTCACCCAGGTATGAGCTGGAAAAGCTCTACATGAGTCATTGTTGTACAATGCTGATAAGATGCTATCCAGAGCTGAAGCAGCAGCATATTGGTTTTCCTTCTCACATCCTACACTACAGATAAAAGATACATGTCAGTCGAAAACATGTCCATTTGGAGGAAATGTTCTTACATAAATCTTTATTATCTGTTCTGTTGTTTTTTTTTTTTTTTCTTCTGTTCTTATTATCATTGCAGCCAATCCTTTCACTGAAACCTCCTCAGACTAATGTTTGTAATGCAGGAGATATAGAACAGCATTTGCAATATTCTTCACTCTAGTGCACCTGGCCACTCTTCAAAATGCAGCAATGCTACTTGGAACTTTTATAACAGGAGTTTTGCTCTGGATTGGATGAAGATGTGCTGGGAGATAGATTCAGATCCTTTGCCTCCAACAGTTTGGCACTGGCACAATGTCCATGTGACACAAACCAGTCCATGTGCATATTGCCAAGTTCTCTTACATTTCAAAGTAATCTACTGGAAATGGTCAAATCTGCCCAGGAATCTTGTGAGATTCTGGGAGGTATTGGTGAAATCTGCCCTTGGAAGACCTCTGTCAGTGTATCAGGATGAAGAGCATTTCAAAGTCTGGGGATATTGCCTGGCATCTTTCAGTTTAGTGGTAGAGAGATGGCTTCTGCAATAATCAGAGTTACATATATTTTGATATCCCAAATGCCAGTACTCTAAAAGCTATCTCTATCAGCAAATCTAGAGTAATGTGCCAGTTATATGTGCTGTCAATAGAAACCTGGGTTTATAGTCTCTGAAGCAGAGGATTAGAGGAAGAATTCACGATTCAAGAATTCAGAAACTAAATTTTTCTATTAGATATTATTCCTTTTTGTCAAATCCCTCTAAAAGCCAGAGTTCACATCATTCCATGGCTGTCTCCACACACAGATACAGCTGCCTCCATTCAAATATCCTGGGTATTGGTAGGAAGACAATCCATGACTTGGTGGCTATTGGCAGGAAGTGAATCCTTGACCTTCGGTACCAAAAGAGTAAGATGTGAGCCAAGAGAGTAAACCTTTCAGCTGTAAGAAATCAGTGGATTATTACAGACACTGAGGCTTGCTCTTAGATGAAGACATGATTATACACTAAGCCAGTGTATTATTACACTTTCATTTTCTCCACTGAAAGGTCTATTACCCTCTCTGTAGCATGATCTAATATCTGTTCAAGTCAGTGTGAGCTTTCCACTGAGTTTAATCGGCTCTGATTCATGATCTAAATGTGTGAGCCTATTCATACCAGATAGAATTAAGCAGGATATAAGAAGTGTGAAGAGGCAACCTTTAAAATCTTTGTATTTATCTCTAGATCTGCCTTTCTATATACATCTGCTTTCCCTGTAAACACACAGGACAGAATATCTATCTGAAGATGGTAACATAATGTGTGAAGGAATCCAGCCTAAATTTAATCAAGTGGTTTTAAAGGGCAACTTAGGTAAAGATGATAGAAAGAAAAAGGAGATTTTTGAGTGAAAGGAAAAGAAAAGGTAGGAGTTCTCATGAATAACCTTCCCAAAGAAGGGAAACTGAGATGCAGTTTCATGGTGGATGGTTTTCTTTCTGCTGCTCTGAAAAACTCAGCTATCCTAGATCTGATAAACACACTCTTAGAACAGGTTTTTTATAATCAGTGGTTTTTTATCAGCATCATATATTTGTTTTGTTTAAGGTTCATTTCCTACCTTTTTTTTACTCTGTGGCTGCAATGAATGTATTTTGGAGGAGTTTTTTTATCTGAGTATTTTTCACAGATATTTTGTGTCACTCACTAAAGGCTGGTTCTCTGAAGGCAGAGTGGACCCAACCCAAATCCATCAGCAAGGAATCAGCTCTCTGAGACTGTGCAAATAATATGGAAAATATTCCCATATTTTTAATCTTGAAGCGTGGGAAATAGGCCCTAAAGTCTGAATTTTTAATCATTTGAAAATTTTACCAGAAGAAAATGCTCTGATAAGGACAATATTGGGGCTTTAGGGCAGTTTTATATTGCAGGAAAGGTCTCTCAGTCGTCTTCAAGTACCTTACCTGAATCTGTTAATTCTCCATTTACTGCTGTATACATGAATGGCCACACAGGTCAAACCAAAAGGTTGTCTAGAAGTTCATCCTGTGGCTGATATTCTGTAGGTGGATATCCAGGAAACATTTAGGAGACCGACATAAATGGAACATAGACCTGTCCTGCTCTTAGTCAGCAGCTCAGCACCTTTCTGAGTTTCATAATTATTGTTATGTTTTACAGCCAGTCTCAGACCTCCCCTCTGGTGTTCTAGTAAATTTTCCAGCAGAATAGGGGATTCTGTAATATATTTCTTTCTTGACAACTCCATCTCATTTGCATATATTTTAATGGCAATTCATTTATGAGCACCTAAGTTAGACTTCAAAAGGGACTGTTTGTGCTACAGTTGTGCCCACACCTCACATTGTCCCACTTTCACTAACTGGTACAACTGCATGATGACAAATCTTCATTGTGACAGCCAAAATTTCCACCAGTGGGAATTACCTCATTAGAAAGCAGGCAAGGATATTATCCTGCAGGTTGTGGTTGATTGCCATAAGGAGTCCATCCAAATGGAACTCTAGTTGCTCAGCTACAGCAGTAATGGATCACTTTAAATCTATAGTACAGACAAGGATAGACTATAAATCAGCAAAAAATCTCAGTGGACAAGCTATTTCAGCCACAATTATTTATTGTGGTGGAAATTAACATACATTTGATGTGTGCATATATAAGGTGACAGGATACAATGACTGGGAGAGCTTTACATGGGATATGGCTGTGGGCTGCAGACTGCTGGGAGAAAATTCTGCTTTGCATCAAACTCAGGGAGAGACTGACACCACTCAAATCTTCCACAGTTTGTCACTGCCAGTAGAGAAAACACCTGGTATTATGCTCTCTATAAACAAAGGAAAACTGTCATAAATCATCTCCTAACTTTTAAAATAAAAAATACATATTTTATTAATAACACAGTACTGACAACTTTGAGCTCTCTGAAGGGCTTGCAGACACTTGCATCCAAAATCCTCTGCAGAGAGTAGAAATAACCTAAGGCTTTTGGGCTAGGCTTACTGAATTTGCCTATCTCCCCCTTTATCTTCCAGTCAAAAGGCATCACCACCAATTATTATGCATACTGTAGGAAATGAGAATGCTTTTCATATTGTATTATTGGTCTATGAATCGTATTTTGATTCACTTAACCTAGAAGCTCAAAACAGAGACTGAATCATGTGTTAAGTAGCAAGAAGGCAGGTGTAGAATGGGGAACACTGTGGGTTGTGTGTCTATTTTCTCCTGCCAGAGGAAAGGAGTGACCATGAACCCAGAAATCTTTCCCCTTGATGGTTCCCATGTTTGCACAGGCCATGCCAGAAAACACGTTTGAGGATGCAGTTCCATCCTACAAATTCCCTCTTTGCCATCCTTCTCCTATCTCATGACTTTTCACCACTTGGTCCAAAGAGGCAGAAGAACAGAAAGCAGTGAGAGGAAGCTGGAAAACACATTCTCTGGAGGTCCAGGACATGTTTGTGTGACACAGACTGTGTGCCTTTTGGGCACCCTGAGCTGTAGGATGTGTCTGTGCTCTGGACTTGTTGATCTTAGATGACTTTTTCAACCTAAATATTTCTATGCTTCTCTGAAGCATGTTCTGCTTGCCCCACAAACAGCCAGGATAACTTGGATTGTGACATGGCTAACACCAAACCTGTGGCTGAGCATTGCTCTTTAGAGAATACCATGAAGTTTCTACTGCAGAGAACCAACTTGTTAATTAAACTTTCTCCTGTAACAACATGACATCCCTAGGGAGCTGGTTCAGACAGGAAATGAGGAGAAAAAGGAAGGAGATATAATTTAGGGCAACCGTAATTTTTTTTGACATTCCTATTTTGATGCACTTAGCAGAGGTGGGCAGCTTGTCTGATCAAATTTACATTTGACCTGATGACCTCAGTCTGCCTTAATGTCAGTCCAGACAAGCAGACACTGCAAAGGCATGACTCACCTCCTGAAAGCAGACATCTGAGTCAAGAGAAGCCCCCAGAAGTGCCCATTTCTTTCCATTGATTATATAGGTCAGATATAAGTGCTCACATTACAGATGTATAAAGATGGGGGTCGTGAAGACACTGCAGAAAAGCACTCCCTACCTGTCCATCCACCAAATATAAAATAAGCCAATCAATAATATGATTAAATCTTTTGGGCAGGAAGTATCTTCCTGACATGCTAGTGCAGGTAAAAGTCTGGGAATAGCAGTAAAAGCTCTCAGAAATATCAGGAGAGAAAAAAAGAAAGGTCATTTATGTGTCTTATTTCACAGAGTGGAAACTCAAGCGCTACACTGAGATCTGTCATGGGATCTATGAAATGTGACTGACATTAAGAGAAAGTTTTAAAAAAAAGGGTAATTTGGTAACCCCATAACTATTCTGGGTTAAATTAGTTTTATCATTTTAGAGGATTAGGTTTCCACATAAAGTTTTATTGGCTACAACATCTTTATTACATGACTCAAATAGAGTCTAGTTTTCTGGATCTTATTTTGATCTTGCAGAGATACTTAATTTTATTAGATTGTTTGATCTTGCCTAAGTGCAGCTGTTAATCAGTGCCTTTCTCTATCCTCCTTTCTTCCTCTGCCTTTTCTGGTAGATTATTTCTGCCATTAAGACCAAAATCTGCTAGTTTTAGTAAAATTCATTTTGCCCATTGCTATAACAGGAAAATTTAACATAATTTCCAGCCCAGATGTTTTTCAAAAGGCATCTATCAGGTATATCAAGGAAGACCATGGTTGTTTTGAGCAGCCTTATTTCACTTGACTCTGTGTGTTTTTTAATATTTACTGCTCAATAGTCCCACACATAATTTGCACTGGATTTCTGAGGATTGAGATCTAGCTTTGATTACATATATAAAAATATCAGGCTATCACTTTTTTTTTTTTATACATTGCACTGAAATATATGTAAATGCTGTCAACAGGGAAAGTTGTGAGATATTTTCTGTTTTCGTTTCTTCTCATATGCAGATTTTTTTCTGACTTAACCTAGTCTCAATCCTGTTGAATCTCAAAGATTTTCTAAATGCTTTTTTCTGTCTTTTTAATGAAAAATAAAAATAGCCTGCTAAAAAAAGAAAAAGGAACAGGTATTAATTCTCTATAAATAGAAAGAAATAGAAAGTTGTTTTATTGTTTTCCAGATTGCTAGCTCTCCAGTACTACACAGCATAGAAAGATATTGCCACTTTATGCAGAAAATCAAGGACTAAAAATTAACAAGGAGAATGAAAAAAAAACTGGTGTTGGACTGATCTTTTCTTTCAGCATCTACAGTCCAATCTTACAGAAGTCCTAATTTATTTTTACACCACCCAGGGTATAAAAAGCTAGAAATGGAGTTAAATTAGCTATTATGTATTCTATAACACACTATGTGCATGTATAGTTTCTAAGAAAACACCAATGTTCAGCATATACACAAAGATTGAAAGGTACAGTTGAGAGTCTGCTGTCCCAAGCTGGATAAGATTCAAAGGAGATAATGAGGTGATAGGAAAGATGCTCTAAAGTTGTTTATTTTATGTTTATTGTGGACCTGTAAAGACACCCATAGGGCATTGTTAGTGGATAGGCAGTCAGTCCACATCATCATCTGGTTATAATTTTGTTCTTTGCATCAGTGAACCCAAAAAGTGACTCCAAATATGTTATGGGTTCAAGAGCTGCTGGAATTTGTGGCGGGGTTGTGTAGTGTTTGTTTTGGTTTTTCTTTTCTGTTCACTTTTGTTTTGTTGTGTTTCTCTCATATGATGCAGTTTCAGCAGACAGGATGTAAACAGCCAGACTTTGTAGCTTGCCCCTCAAATAAATCAGAGTTTTTCTCTACCACCTCTGTGTTGGCCTATGGGGGGTACTGAAATCCTCTTTGTATACCTGGCCATTTCCATGCCTTGTTTGTGCAGAGTTGTGTTGGGCCAAATAACATTAACTGTGTTCACCAGCAACACCCATCCTCTTCATCTGGTCCCTTCACAGCTGTGCACCCTTGGGCCCACTGTGCCTGGGGCAGCAATTTTCCCCTGACTTTGGTTGTTTGCAGCATGTTGACTTCTAGGATGGATGAAGTGATGCTCAGCAGCAGTGATCCAACAGTGTGTGCTCCTCTCTCAGCAAGTAAATCAACAGAGAGTGTCTCTCTCTTCCAGACTGTTCATCAACCCATGGGCTCCTGCAGCCCCTGTGTGATATGGTTTGTGCACATAATACACTCTCTGCAGCTAAGAGTTGGGCCTGAAAGGAGAAATTGCTGCAGCAGCTCAGTGACATTTCTTCTGTAGCTATATTTTTCTTGTCCTTACCACTTCATTCCCCTCCAGAAGTTTAAACAGGCTGAGCAGGACTTTGAGTTAGAAAATCTCAGTTGTGCAAAATGTGGTTTAACAAACTCCCTACAGTACAGAAACAATATTAACAGTAGATGATAATTAGAGCTTTTTGGAGCCTGATTGTTAATTGGGTTGTTACAAATGTAACACATGGATCATTAAAAGGGCATCAAACATGGTGGCTTGCAGTAGGGACATCAGGCTTTGGCAAAGACAAATTGTTCATTGAGGCCATATGATGACTGTAAGTAGCAGTTGTTAACACCAAATTCCACTCTAATGGGATGCTCTTTGGTGCCTGTCTAATTTCCCTTCTTATCTTCTTGTGCTTCTTTAATGGGCTTTTTCTTTGCTGTGTGCTATCTTTGCCTTTGTCACTGTCAGCTGTGCTCACTGGCCCTGGCAGTCTCCTGACAGGTTTTCTGTTTGCCTGTTTGTTCCTGAAGCCATTGCTTAACCAAGTCACTGGTGTACACCAGACACATCAGTCCTTTTCAGCTTGGTGAGAGCACCCCAGTGCACATGAGTCTCCTAATGTCTCTTTATTATCCTGGTTGTTTTCTCTTTTCCACTGTGGTTACCAGCAGAACCGAAGTGCCAGACTTAGAAATTCCTGTTGCTCTACACCCAAACTGAATGAGCAGAAGCAATCCTACCAATTCCCATTATATCCACAGAATGCAATATCAACATAAACAAAATCAGGAGCAAGGCCTCAGTAAGAGAACCTCCACATGTGCTGAGGTGATATCATAGTGCTCTAAGAGAAAGCTGGTTCTGGGAAAACCTTTCACCTATCTTAGGTGTTTTAGACTAATTTCAGGATAGACCTTTATTTTTCTAATATTTAATTTCCAGGGGAGTTCTGCACTCAGTAGCATTTGGCATTAGTCTGGTGGACAACAGGCAGTCTGCTCATTAGTCCTGTATTTAATTGGTTTTTAGTCACACTCTCAAGCTGTCCATCCCTTCAGTTGTACAGATACTTTTATTGAATTTCACTTTTTTTTCCAGGCCTTGCTTGGAGAGAGGAAGCCTAAAAAAAGTTCTGGGGGCATGGGGCTGACCAAGAAAAAGGTTAAGAGGTGAGAGATGCTCTATTCCTGCTTAGTATCAAATAAATGAGGGAGGTGCCTCCAAGAAAGCTGGAGAGTGACTTTTTGCAAGGGCAGGTAGATATAGAACAATGGGGAATGGCTTTAAACAGAGAGAGAGAGTAGGTTTAGATTGGATATTAGGATGAAATTCTTTACTGTGAGGCATTTGAGGAGGTTGCCCTGAGAAGTTTTGGATGTCCCATCTCTGGAAATTTCCAAGTCCAGGCTGGATGGGGCTCTGAGCAACCTGGGGTAGTGGAAGGTGTCCCTGCATAGACAGGGAGGTTGAAACCAGATGATCTTTAAGGTCTCTTCCAACCCAGATTGCTTTAGGATTCTACTCCAAGACTTCTGGGGCTCATGGCAACATGCTTTCAGTTTGATTCACCCTTGGTCAGTACCTTATGCTGTATTTTCACATCCAGTGGGATCTGGCTGGGTGCAGCCAGGCCAGGTGACCACCTGCAGACCCAGTGCAGGTAGCTTTATGAATTGATCAAGTGCTTGTGTGCTTGTGCAATCCATATGAAGCAAAACAACCAGGTACTGCTCTGAGGCTGCCAGCTTGGCATGCATCTCTGCTTGAAAAATTAGTCTGAATAAATTCATGCAGATACCCTGTCAATCAGCTGCTGTAGCTGTGTGGTTCTGAGGTATCTGAGGGTCATTTGTGTCCTTCAGAGACAAGCCCACAGCAGACACATGGTGTGATAATAGCATCCATCTCCACACAGGCCTTGATTCTGCTGCTGATTTTGTCAGCAGGAGGCTTTTCCTGTGAGGAAACCCTCTGCCATAAGGATTCCCCAGGCTGGGCAGGGCCATCTGCAGACAGGTGTTTGTGCTGTGGTGACCTGTGCTCTATGGGGATGGAAATCACTTTGATAACAGACTTATTTTCAATAAAGACTAAGTGATACTTCTCTCTTGTTGGTAAGATTAATGTATCATAAATATTCTAAACACTGTCTCCTAAGCTGTCTGGCTTGAATTTTGGGTAATGAAAATGCTATTTTTTTCTTCTTCCTGCTTACAGTACCCTTCAGTTGAAGAAATAGCCTTTCAAAGGAGAGATAACACCTTGCAATGCTTTAATCTTTGTAAATGTGGAAATCTGATCTTTATAATCACTTCCAATTGTTTCTTATAGCAGACCTTTCTAACCCTAAGAGGTTATTGATGTAATTGTGTTTCCTTCTTGTTAGGCAAATGATATCCTGTAAAGTGTCTTGAGCAAAATTAATGGCTCCATTTTTTATTGATCTGTTTGGCTCATGCAATTGATTTACCTTTCAGTACTGATTGGCTGATGATACTCACAGTCAGAGCTGATAAATAAATCCTTTTCTAGTGCAAAGCATCATGAAAGAAATTGCCCACTCTTTTCAGTAGGTGTTTAACTGATGCAGAAAGGAGATTTGTCACAATGGATAAAAACCAAAGTGTCAAAGACTTAAAAACACAAAAGCAAAGCCTGGGGTGTCATTGTGCAGCATGGGTTCTGTTGTGGAATGTGCTTGGATCCACTGGCCTGTGCCAGTCCTGTTTTGGGGGACAGAAAGGGTCTGGAGACCATTGCCTTATGAATATTTTAACTCTCTGGTCTCAAGTAGCAGGCTTAAATAAGATGTGGACAATTTCTACCACCTCTAAACATGAACTAAAGATGTCTGTATTCAGTACTCAAGCTGCTGGCAGTTTTTCCACTTGTACAGCATCACAGGGTGTCAGAATCCCAGAGTTAAAGAATTAGGTACCATGTGATTTTAGGGGGTGTTATTGTAAACTGGGAGAGAGTTGTGCTGTCCCTAGAAAAATACCAGGACAATCAGGATCTTAAACTACCTTCCTTATGCTAAAGATAATAGTGTGACACCTTTTTTTGCAGTAGCAGTACATGAGAAATCTGCTTCCACAGGAGCTGCTGAAGGTCAGAAATGATGAGAAAATCAGAACTGGGCCCTTTGATTTTTTCTGATGTTCTGTTCTGACCTTCTAACCTTCTAATCTGCTGCTCCTTTCCATCAGAAAATGCAGAGCAATATTAATTTCTCTCACACAAACCATATGCTCTTGTTAAACAGACTCCTGCACCTGGCTCAAGAGCTCCTCTGCATATCCCACTCTCTAATTGCCAGCCACAGTGACCTTCAAGTGCTTTGTGCAAAATGCTGGAGAATGACCAAGAGCAACATTTTAATAACTTCACTAGCATGTTAAAATGTGGTGGAGGGAAAAAAAAATCTACTTTATTGTGTGGAACAGCTGGTGCTCATTTCAGTAGGATTTACCAAAAAACTTTTTTGCTTCTGGGTTTAGGATGACTCATAATTGATCCCAAGAGGAGAGCTCAACTAATCTCTGAACAAAACATAATTATGATAAGTATTTTGGAAAATTTAATTATTCTGCCCTTGGGATCTTACAGCCTTTAGAAGAGATCTGCTTCTTATCACATTTATTTGGACTAGTGATTTACTAAAGGACAAATAACATTTAATTCCCATCATAAAACAACCTTAATTTTGGCCTCATTAAAAAATTAATCAAGGCACATATACTTTTCTCCAAATGGCATTGGTGTGGCCAAGACCCAGGTCCTCAAAGGTTTAGATAGGAATTAGCCATCTAATACTCATCATTTTGATGGACTTATTTACTTAATAGCCATTGCAGGTCTGAGACTAAATCCTAGTGGGGAACTGGGTACCAGCTGGCATATGTGATGCTGCATAAATGCTGATGTTGCACAGCAGTGACTGGGGTTCTGAGAGAGCAGCTCTGACACTGTTGGCTGATAAATGTGGGAGTTGATGGTTTGGGCAGCAGAGGGAGAAAGCAATGTCAATGCCATCAGGCAGAGAAAGGAAGTTTCACACAAGGGGAGCAAAGACCCCACTGTCTCAAGCATTAGAAGAAATTTTCCATAATTTACCATTGCTCCATTGCTCAAGAGTATTGACAAACATCCTCTGATATTCATCATATTTTGTGGGTTCAGACATTCTCTGGAGCACCTGGCAAAAATATATTGAGGCAAAGATCAGAGCTAAGGAGTTACACATTAAAGTAATAGCAAATTTTTCACAGTCAGGTAACATTTGGATTTTGGTTTCCACAACTCCTGTTGGAGATGTGATCTCACCAAATAAAATTTCATTTTTCCAGAAAATGGTGACTAAAACAATATATTCCTGTTTTTTTTTTTAAGAGGGAGGTCTCAGAGTTAAATATGGCTTCTGCTCCTAGACTCCAGGAAAGACAGTATAAAAATGTTTTAGATGAAAAGAAATGATTACTTGATACAAGAAAAACCTTTAAAATGAACCGCCCCCCCAAAAAAACCCCAGAACTCGAATCCCATAGCTAACCAAACTGCAAAACAAAACAGAACAACAGCAAGGGGAAAATAAAGATATTTTCTTCCGACTTCAAATGAGCACTCATTCTTTCTGTCTGTGACAAAACAGTCAAAATAATTGAAAGAATCTATCTTGGTGCCCCACAAAAACAATGTCTCCTGTATTTAAACAGTGTAAATACATTTTTGCTGGCAGGAAAAAATATATTATAAGTCTAGACTATTTTCTCAATTCCCCGAGACAGACTTAACAGGACCCTGAAGCTAAACAAGTACACTTATAAAATTCATTTTCACCACATACCTGGCACAGTAATGCTTGAGAATGGAAAGAGGTGGGTGGGTATCAGTTTATGCAGTTTACACGCGGATTTAAGTGTTGTATCACTTAAATTTATATATATTAAATCATTCAATCCACTTAAGTGGATTTAAATGTTGTATCACTAATTCTGCCATACAAAACTTCAGGGGCTTGTGTAAGTGATGACGTTGACACCAAAAATATTTGGAGTCAAACTTGGATCCATTTGCATCACTGGTGCTGTAGGGATGGTGTGTGTTGGGCATCAGCTGCCACCTGCACACCAGTGTCAGTTTTGGGGCTGCAGATGCGGGAAGGGACAATCTGGAGCCAGATGTAGGAATCTGTTCTGACCCACATGCACAAACTGCACTGGTGCCCCTAGGACAGACTTTGTCATCATCTGGAGGGTGGAGATGGAGATGCCCTTTAGAAAGACAGGCAGAACTCCTGATTTCATAAAACATGGAGCCAACCCTCATGGATTCACTGCCAGGTTTGGGAGAGCTGGAGAAATTGTCCTGCAAAATGGAAATCCATGGGTTGGTGTTCACAGACCTCTCAGTCAATTTATTTGTCTTACAAGTAAAAGATTCATTTTATAATTTCTGCCAAATATGAAATCCAAATTCAAAATCAAAACTGGAAGTCAGGTTGGAGACCCCTTCATCTTCATCATCACCACTAATAGGAGTTTTTTGGGTCAATATATCCCTGTACAGATCCATCAGCCTTTAGCTGGACTATAGGATTTCTGCAGCTGGCCTCAGTGCATTGTTTGCAGACAATAGAGTTGTACAATAGCAAATGTACATTCATGTCTGTGACTTCTGCTTTTGATCTGCAAGATGACCTTTATTGATGAGCTTTTTCCTAATGTTTATTTTCTTCTTCATTGTTTATGAGCATTTCAAACAACTCTTCCTTCCTTCCTTCCTTCCTTCCTTCCTTCCTTCCTTCCTTCCTTCCTTCCTTCCTTCCTTCCTTCCTTCCTTCCTTCCTTCCTTCCTTCCTTCCTCTTTTCTGGAGCTTTATATTGACACTAATGTGTGGCAGTTGTTTAAATGAATAATTGAGTGGATTCAGGTTTAAATATTGATTCATTGTTAAGGATTCTGGGTTCAAAGTGGGTGGCTGTACAAAGGGCTGGCACATGTGAGAAGGGCAATACACCAGGAAGGAAAAGACCGTATTTATTGCGTGGTTTTGTCATAAATTACTAAAAAGCTTTAAAAAATTATACTATAAGTTTTTCAGCTCCAGATCTGATCTTGCTGTAAGAAGAGAATATAATTTTCCACATTACACTGCTATAAAGAAAGAATGTGTGACATGCCCATGCCTACTGGCAGAGAGGCAAAGAAAATCCAGCCACCACATTCAGATGTTCTTATAACACCAATGTGGTGCCTGATTGTACTTGAATGCTGTTTGGTGTTTGAAATCCAGATCCATTTCCCAAACTGTACATTCCTCACCAGCCAGATTACAGTCCTCCCAAATAATCAAACTGTGAATGATTCCTAATATCCATCCATGTGAAAGTTTGAAGTCTTTGAACTTACGGTGCAGTTATGTGGTCCTAATGGCAAATCCTCAGCTGAAACGAACTGTTCTGTTAAAATCAGGAAAGTCATAGTGATTTAGAACAAAATTGGAATAAATTTTCTTAGCAGAAGCAGTTAATAGAAGACAGAAATATCCTGTAGGATGCTGCAATGGATCACTTATTTTAGGAAACACCAGAAACTCTCAGTTGCAGATCTCCCCTGCTATCTCCTGCATCTCTATTTCTTGTATCAGCAGGTGGCAGCTGTGTGACAAAGGGCAGTTGCACTTCTGAAATCAGGAGATTTGGTTTAGATTTACTATTGCAAAAGTGGGATCAGAATTTGGCTTCCTCTTTTCATACCTTAGATGCTTGTCAGTGTTTGCTAGATCTCTGCCTAGATGGAGACTGGCCAGGGAGAGAGAGCTGGGTTTAAGAAAGAGATAAAACCGATTCGATCAGT
This sequence comes from Phylloscopus whistleri, assembly GCA_017589585.1. Lineage (NCBI taxonomy): Eukaryota > Metazoa > Chordata > Aves > Passeriformes > Phylloscopidae > Phylloscopus > Phylloscopus whistleri. The sequence goes on from JADMLD010001401.1 coordinate 2,592,532, forward strand.
AAGCAGGAGGAAAAAGCAACTCTCCTACTTGCTGATCCATACAAAAAACCCCATTTTTCTCTCACAGAAAAACCCAAGGAAGTGATTTTTCATTCTGGGCGAAACTGCAGAAAAGACATGAAAAGTGCTTTTTCCAAGGATTTTTCTCAAAGGCAGACGCACCTCGAATCCCAATAACGACAGAGGGCTGGTGTGCTGTGCAGTCCCCATGCTCTAGAGGAGGATGGGCTGTATCAGTCCTGAATTACAAGTGAACAAGCCATGTCCTCCTGCTACATTCAGATCAAGGTGATCTGTCTGTCCATCAGTCTCAGCGATGGTGCTGCTGCCCAACATCAGGATATGTCAGCACTTGCCATGCAGAATTCACTGGCAACAGCAGTTTTTGACTGTTCCATTTGAATTCATTTCACTATCAGGCTGCAAAACCCATGTGGCTGAGACACTCAAGAGAGAGAATTAGAGAAGCTTTTCTGTGTGAAATAAGCAGTAAATCTCTGAAGTAGTCATCTGCTTTGGTGTATCTGGTGTGCAAGCCTGGACATCCTGTTTCTGGTGGCATCAATTTATTATATCAAGAGCTGTGGTGCCCCTATCAGAAGCTCCAGATGCTTCTGTGCCTGCATGTGTAAAGCTAAAGCAAGGAGTGGATTCTGGCTTTGATTATTTTTTGTTGCACATTTTTGTTGGAAATGGTGATCTGAGGAAAACACGAATTTTAAGAAGGAAAATAAAGTTGCAGAGACCAGTGCTGTAGAGAATTCTGCCTCTCAGCACTGAGTAATACATTTCCACAAACCAATGCATTGGCCTCTAAGAGAGGGGAACAAACAGGACTGTAAAGATTTGTTTTTCTTCCAGAGAGCAGTGTTTGCTGCTTTGTAGGCAGGTTAGTAACCCTGCACAACAGTCTTTATTCCTCACTTGGCTGGTCCATGACTGGTATCAATGCTTTCCTTGCTGTAGCTCTGTGCTTTGTGCTGTGAAAGATTGGCACTGCTGGGGGGAGAAACAGGCAGCAGGCTGGAAGAGACACAGCTCTGAGGAGGATGACCACAGGGAGGTTTCTGGTCTTTTCAGCAACCAGACAAAAGCCCTTTGTGTTTGTGTTTTCAGATCGTGACCCCATGTCTTGTGATTTGATAAATCAATATCTCCAGAAAGAATCTATCCAGGCCTGGATTTCAAACATCCCCAAACAGTAAACCACTTCAGAGCTGTGTTGCATAACAGGGGTGAGTGGAGGGGTCATTTGTTTATATTTCTATGATCAAGAAGTTGTGCCCTAGAGCCCTACTGAAGGTCTTAGCACAAATAAACTCTCTAATACCCAGCTGAGAACTAAAAAGCTACAGTGAAACTTGACTGGCTTTAAAAGAAGCAGAATCAGACCAGAATTAAGTGCTTTCTAAAACTTTGACTTCCCTTGAGCTTTTTTGACAATTCAGATTCATTCTTTGACGTGCTACCAGCAGAAATACTTATATCCAGTATTAATTTGAAGAAACAGCAGTTTTGCTCTCATGAAAGAGGCACCAACATGAAGGCTTGGACCTTTGCAGCAGCCAATGTAAGATGTCACAAGAGTGTTAACAACATAAGAGTGACCATACCAATTGAGATAAAAGTCTATTAATCCTAGCAGTGCATCCTGTTGCTGCTTATCAAACTTCAGTGCTCAGGTCCTGCAAACCCCTGAGGTGGAGAGACTGGCTCTGAAAAAGCCATGTGAGGCCTGAACTGCGAGCACTGAGTTTGAGGGGCTCAGCCAGTTGTGTTGTGTTTTCCAGCTCTTCCCTGCCACATGGACAGCAGCCACCTACAGCTACTGATAACTCAACTAATGCTGAACTATAACAGGAGTCAAATCTGAAATAAATCACACAATCTAAGCTTAATTTGATTTTTTTTGTACCTTTTACTAACTTGACTGGTGAAACCACCAGGCTTTCAGGCTGTTGCTATCCCAGGTCCCCCTGCAGTCCTTTCATTTTCCACCTGCCACATCCTTCTGATTCCAGAAGAACTTTAAGGCAAAGCTTAAATGGTGCCATTGGTATTTTGGCTATTTCATTGCTGGCTCCCTTAGGAGGAGTGGATGCTGTGGTCAGTGGCTGGTGTTCACTTTTGCCATTTGTCCCAGCACCTCTTCTGTAATTATTCAGTCTCAAACAGACCTACAGGCCATACAAGGCTCTTCTCAGTTTCTTCTACAGCTAACACCTGAACAAAGAGTTTATTAGCTGCCTGGCAATGGCCTTGTATTTCCTGAGTGATCCTTGTCCACAGGCTCTCTAGGCAGGCATTTTGGTCCTGGTGTATTGGAAGGAGAAATTACCAATTGTTTTAATCTTTTAGTCAATTGCTTCTCAAATAGTTTTTTCCACGAGCCTGATTTTGTTTTGTGTTTACTATAAAGAATTTATGATACTTCACTATTTTTTTTATTACTATTATTTGTTTTGGGTACAGTTTCAGTCTGTGGAATGATGCCTTTTTAATTCTAATAACCTCTTTTTCTTTGCTGTGTCATCATGCTGCTTTCCTGTTATCCTTCCTCAAGATTTCCTTAATGGGTGGTATTCACTGTGCTTCCAGTTTCACATCCTTCAGTAGCCTTTATACTGCCTAAAAGGTTTTAATTCCCTCAGCTCGTTGATTTAACTTTTTACCAAGCTTTCTCATTTTTACCAAAGTTGTCTGTTGGAGTTTAGCTCTACTACACAGGACTTTTGTTGTGGTGGTAGGGATGTTGAATCTCAGTTCATTTTAGTCTCTGTTAAAAGTGGGACTTCCACCGTGCAGGTCTGAATCAGACCCAGTGCATTGCTCAGTGTGAAGGCAAGAGTTGCTTTTCATCTCACCGTCTGCTCCAATGAGCTATTGCAGATAACTGAAATCCCTGCATATATTAAAAAGATAATTCCTATTTCACTGAGGTCATTGCAATAACCACTATAGACAATCCACTTGGGGAATTTGCCAGCATACAAAGCTGAAACCTGTGCTCCTGAAATTATCCATTCACAGCCAACCTTCAGCAACAGGGTGGAGAACAAACGAGAATGGGAGCTACCCTCGAAATCTGGACCATATTTTCCCCTTGCACACATTTCAGTTCATCAACAGCCAGTGCTTGGTCTGTGCTGGGAGTGGGAAAGTTGATCCTTAATTCACTAATTCACCACAGATTTGCCAACCCCTTCCAGACAGGCTGGACCTTCAGGTGGCTGTAAGGCAGGAGAGTGGATCTTATCAGAGGCACAGAAGGAAAATCCCCTCCAACTGCAAGCCAAGCCCAGTCTTTGGGGGTGTGTTTGTACCATATGGCACCACACGGCTCTGAAAAACAAACCTGACAGAGCAGGCTCTGAACACACAACCTAATGTTGCTTCTTGCTGTTATTTCACACTTCTTAGGTACAGCCCTGGGAGGTCTTCAGCATGTGCCAGCATAACCCAGAGATGTACTCCACTTTGTCTTTTTATTTTTTTTTCTTTCTTCTTTCTGGCTGGGATTGGTAGTATTAGGAAGAAGCTTCAGAGTGAAGAACTAACAGATATCAAATATAGCTCATTCTGCCCTGAGATAATGTGATTCATAGAAGTCTATTCCCTATTTTGTATGCATTGTACTCTCTATTGTGTATGCATTTATGTCTGTAATGAATTTACAGATGTTTTTAGGAGGATTACTGAACAGGGCTAGAGTAGTTTTCACATGAGAGAAAACCACGTTTCTAAATCATGAATGCAGGGAGTTACCATCACAGATGGTGGCTTTTACTTTGTGCTGTTAAACCCTGCTGCAAAAGTGGATCCAGATACAGCTGAGGTGAAAGTAGACCAATGCCTGCTCAACTCCTGAGATTTTTGTTCTTGCACTCTGAATATTCTTAGATGAGGTGAAAACTTATCAGGGACTAAAGACAAAGTGATGCCATGCTGGCAAAATCCAGAGCAAGAGGTGTGCAGGTGAAAGATGGTAACTGAGGGCACACATTATTCTTCTCCTGAAAATTATTACTTTTTTTTTTGGAAAACAAAGGAAAAAAGTCCACACTCCAAGCACAACACTAACAATGATGTATCACAAGTGTTTACCTCTCCCTCTTCCTAAGATTGAGTAAAGACAATTCTTATCACCAAGTTGCACTCCTGGTGGTTTTGGATAAGTTTGGCAATGGTGTCACACTACTGGCAAGAAGTCAAATGAACAGAAACCCTGGAAGATAACTAATGACAGCTTGTCTTGGGTTGAAATGTAAGATATAACCAAAAGTGTGTGTTCTATTGCCATCTGTTGAAACCCGTTGGGGAGCTGTTCTTTATCTTTTCTATGACCCATCCCTCATAACTCTGGGGGGTGTCTTCTGCTGATGGGCCAGCTGTTTCAACCAGGTGGGGCAGTGTTCTTATCTCTTCCTCAAACCATCCTCCTTCCAGGGGTTGTCTGCTGTTAATGGGCCATCAAGGCTCACTGCATGACTGATAAAATTACATCATCCCATTGGGAGATGCTCCACCCAGCAGGAGGAGCCCAGCATTCCTACCTGGATAAAACCTGAGATTCAGAACAGCAGGACAACCTATTTGCACTGGATTCCCAGAGGAAGACCAGACCCATCTCACCACCACTGCACCTTAAGAGAAAACTACACCCTTCTACAAGATCCTCTCTGCTCCAACAGAACCACATCTGTCACTCCAGGAGGACTTAATTGGACTGCTACCAACACCCTGACCAACAGGGTGTCAGGTTGTATTCTGACTCTGTCAGTCTTGTCTTTTTATTTGTTTGCTTTTTGGTACTACTACATTTTTATTTTTAATATAGATAGTAAAGAACTGATATTCCTATTCCCATATCCTTGCCTGAAAGCCCCTTAATTTCAAAATTTTAATAATTCGGAGGGAGGGGGTTTACATTCTCCATTCCAAGGGAGGCTCTGGCTTTCCCTGGAAGAGACCTGTCTTTGCAAACCAAGACACAACTGTAATTTCTGAATGTGTTTGCCTAGTCTCTTGTGCATTCCTGATTATTTATGCTGCTGTCCAGCTCTCAGCACCCACAACTTTCGTTGTAGCCTCAGCCTCTCAATGGAGTATAAAGGAGTGCAGAGATCTCTGAAACACAACTAAAACACAGATTGGAATTCCCACTGTATTTTCCTGGGCTGACATATGACAAATATTTAATTGGCTGTAGATCAGTAAAGAACATATCCCACCTGCCAATATCTTTATTTGGAAAGAAATCATTGAGAAGTTTGGCTACTGCAATACAACTCTTGCTCAGAGCAGGTAGGACTGGGACAACATGTTGTGGCAGTCTTATTTGCAGGCTCTTGTAATTTCATTAGGATTTGATTCTTTCTCCTAGACAGTTTTATAGGGCTTTTTCCTTTTTTTTTTGTCGTTTTAGTTGCTATAGATTGTTAGAGAAGATGACACTGCTCCAGCAGGTCTTACAGCAAGTGCTCTTATGAACTCTGGATGACATGGACACTATTGGGAGCTTTTCCCCTTTATGGCAAATTACAAAGCTGAAAAAACAAGTTTGCTCCCTTTATTGCTTCTTCATGATGCATAAGGGCAGTTTCAGTTTCTATTCTGCCACTGGCCTTTCAACACAGATATCAGACTCTGAATACCTGGATTTGTCCAGGAGCTCTGGGGAGAACAGGTTCAACAGGACAGAAATATCACAACAGACAAAGCAGAACCTGTGTTTTATTTCTTATTCAGTGCCTGATCTGCTGCATGACTCCAAACTCTACTTTACTTTTTCTGTGTTGGGGTCTACCTCTTTGCCAAGACTGATTTCACCCAACTTTAGGTGTCACCCTCCTAGTTAAAGGGAAAGAAATATGCGTATTTAGGGAGTGGCTCATCTGACCCATCTAGATGTCATCTTTAGCGTGAGAAGAATCACACCATTGATCAAGACATGCTTCATCTTGTCATATATAAGAGCCATAACAGGTCACATGAATCACTTAAACTTGGAAGAAAAATCATTGACAGGAGAACTTGGTGCCTCCTTATCCTTATTTGCCCATAAACACTTCAAATACACAACAGAGAGAGTCACCAGGGCCACAGGGGCCTTCATCTGTTTCCTGTGATCACATACTGAGCAGCACTCTCTGATTCTGAGGGCACAGTTCTGCTTTATTTATGAGTCTAGTTATTTTAAGGAAGAAAAAAAAATCAGAACTTCTGAAGAAATCCTCCAGCTTTTCATCCTAGAGTAAGATGCTGCTTATTGGTGAAGAAAACACAGCTTGGGAGATGGGGTATGACAGTATTTTCTGACTTCTATTTAAGCAGAAGAAAAGCAGTTCTGGGTGTTGTGTGGATGGAACTGGCTGACAGCACAAGTCATGGTGAGCTTAAGCCCTTACTTGAGTAGAGATAGTGAAAATATTCTAAAAATAAATGATGGATCTCACATACCACTTGTGTTTCAGTCTATTTTGACTTCCACCAAATAGACCCAAGGCTAAAAAGAAGCAAACTTACTTATTCTTGGGAGATAACAGGAAAAAAACCCAACCCCGTTGTGATTAAAGGACTTGAAGGGACATGGTGACAGGCATGTGAAGAGATTGACCTAACACTTGATCAAACATTTCTAATATGTTAGAAAACGTATTCCTTCTGAACACTGATGCTGATATGCCCTTGGGGCACACAGCAGGGATCAGACTTGAATATAAATGTGTGCTGGAAAGGTTGTTCACTGAACAGGGGAAACCTGTGCATTGTGAGTGCCTCCCATGCAGATCACAGCAGCTGCTGGGGGCAATCTGCTGTAGATAATATTAATGTATCCTCATACCACACTCTTATACAGACCTGTATCTCCACCAGTATTTTATATTCCTCCACTTACACAGAGAAGGGGAAGAAGTGCTGGAGGGTTGGGTGTCATCTTTGTCAGATACCAAGGGTTTGACCAGCTTCCAGTGGCTGGTTATGCTCCCAGTGGGTATCTTTTAAAGGTAATCGATTCTACCCACAGATAGATCATGTCTGAGTATGAAGAAAGCCTTGAACATTGTTTAAATTATACAGGTAGAGTGGGATCAGTCTGAACACTTGAGCTCTTCCTCCCAGAGAGAGGAACCATTTTATCTTACTTTGTTTCCTTTTTCAGTCAATTAACAGAAAGGAGCAATTTAGAGGATGATGTATGCGATTGCTTGGCCATCAGCTTTAGGGTGAGATAAATCATAATACAGATTCTCTTGACTGGGCATGGAGACAAAGGTTGAGTCATGTTTAAGTGAATGTGAGCCAGACCTTACTGAATCATTTCTGCCCCAACTCTTCTTCCTGCTATGCATTTCTTCTTGCCATCTCAAGGGCAGTAGTTAATGCAGTGCAGAACAGTGTCAGGCTAGGAAAACAAGCAGCAAACCCAGCAGTACTAAGGCATCACCTTTTAAAAAAAAGTTGGCAGGCAAGTCTGAGGAACAGGGCTGTGTGAAAGATACCCATCATACTGCATTTTGGAGGCAGCACTGGAGCATAGCTGCCTTGGAAAAATAAAATATATGTACATCAGATTTTAGATTTGAGTTGAAAAGTTAACATATGTATCTGCCTGGAACTAGTGGCTTGAGTTTGCTATGTTCACCTCTGGAAAATTGTTGCTCATCCAACTGTGAATATGACAGAGAGCCAGGCTCCCCTGAGGGAAGCTCAGGAGCAGGCAGTTTCAGTGGATAAAGTATATCATTGGCACACACACACACTGAGCAAAGGCATGCTGGGGAGACCCACTCCTGAGTGATGGCAAGTAAATCAGAAATAATATCCCAGACCAAGGGACTGCAGCTCTGGAGGTTCTTGTGATATGGTTATATGGACAGAAGGTGAATGTGAATGGCCTCCAGGTGCAAGGACATTTAGGGAGGTATCTGGGGTAAATGAGGTAACTCCTGAAATGGAGAGGCAGCACTTCAAATGCCCATAGGGATACAAATAGCAGGTAGCACTAACAGGCACCGTGGAGATGGCATCAATGTGGTTGGAGGGGGATTAGACTAGATTTTGTGGCTGTTTGATGCTTTTGTGGCTGTTTCATGAGAAAGGTGTCTCTGGACATGGAAGAAGCTAGAAGTGAATGGCCTGCACCCTGGTGAGACAGCAAACAGACCAAGTGGAGGATAATAGAGCTAAAGACCCACTCACAGCATGAACCCTGACTGATTGCAGCAGCTGACAATGGACCTGGGAGTGAGGTGATACTGATGCAGAGGTGCCTGTGTCTGCCCAGGGAGAACTCCTCTTGTGCTTGCACAAAAAGGAGAAGAGCATGAGGTGACTGAGTCTCAGGCTGACCCAGCTGCCTGGATGGCCAACCCCTGGGGAGTGACAGTCTCTGCTCTCTTCAGTGAGGTGTTTCCTTTTCTTCATTCTTATCTACCCCTTCAAAAGGCTAAAGGCTTGTCCCAGCAGGGAAGTCTGGGAAAGCCAGAGTATAAAGCCAAGATCTAGAGCTTGGTTCCCCATACTAATGAAATATTAGTTAAATATTACTTGACCCAGCCCAGCTAGCCTGGCTGTTGGAGAGCCACAGGAGTGATACACTGCCCGGGGACCCTAACAGGACAAAGCAGAAATTGAATTAACTCTTTTGATACCCAGCCCAGACCACAATTCCAGCCAGCACATCCCGGCATGGACATTATGACCCATTCCAGTGGAGCCAAAGAATCAAGCCTTTCACCCCTTGCTAGTACTGCTAATACGGTTTTCCAGTCTCCTCCAGAGCAGAGGTCCAAGAAACTACAGCTGATGTCCTGCTTTTGTCCCTCTCTGAAATACCTGAATAAACTAGAGAAAAAACAACAAAAAATCACCTGCATGTGAGGTGAATTCCAAAGATCACTGTGTGCTGGGAAGCACCATGGAAGGAGCCAAAAATGGGTGGGAGCAGGACACCTTCATACAGACTCATCAGGTCCACAGCAGCCCTTTGTGCCCACAACGAGTTGTGTTCAGCACATAAAAGCAGATATCAAATTCATGTGAATCCAATAGGCTAAGCTATAAAATTCTTAATATGATATTGAGGTGTTACTCTGATGTAATAGGCCATTTAGAAAAAAATGGATATAGATTTTCTGTCTTTTACCTGATCCATTTCCTTTCTCACAAAGGAGCAGCTAAGGAGGAAAGTGCTGTGCTCTTGTTTCATAACCATTCCTCTGATGCTTATGGTGATGCTTTAATGGAGATGCTTTGAATCATTTGCTCTATATTGCTGTTACCTGTTATTTTCATATCCTCTTTCCATTACAGTTAAGCCAAGCACCCATTTAGTAATTCTTACCCAAGGGCACGAACAAACAATAGCAAGATATTTAGTGTTACTAAAAAGCCTCGGGAACTTTGTCTGTCCATAAACTGTACAAATATTTTTGTGAACCAAATGAGTTTGCACACATGGCTGGGATTTGTGCTCAGAGCTGTAGATGTAGTGGTGGAGGGTTCTTGGCATCTGTGCTCCAAGAGTGGGAAGTTTCAGCAATTTGTTATAAAATGCTGCATTGCTAAAAAGCTTGAGTGCTTTTTTTATGCAAAAGATTGAGTGCATGTTGCATATTCCTTCCTGGCACCTTGTCTGCATTGAGGTTGGGCTCACAGTAACCACAAGAAGAGGCAAATCCCTTGATCAAGCAGTAAAACTCCTGAATTTGACTCTGTGGATCCTTAATACTAATGTCAGAGCAGAGGAGTGATGGGGCTCCTTTCAGAGTTAATTGCATTTTCCTATATTACGATAGTCTGTAAAAAAAAATGTGGGTTTACCCAAATATATATATATATTAAAAGCAAGAACAACAGACATCTATCATCTTCAAAAATATTTTGCTCAAAGCAAATAAAATTCTCTAAACCTCTCTGTCTCTCCCTATCATGCATGGTCTCCCCCTGCCAACCTAAAGAAAGAGTTTGAAGGCAGCAAAACATTCTACTTCTGACATTTTCTGAATACATCATTTTTCACTGTGAAGTCATCTCATACCTTAGAATTTGCTAAACCTTTGACTTATTATAAAAACCACAAACAATAGCAAACAAGAACAGTAGCAACACAACACATACTTCACTGAAACCTTTAAATAAAATTGTTTTTTCCCATTTTGTCTTACAGGTCCATGGAGTTGATTTGTTCTCCTCTGGTTGGTGTGTAATGCAGGGGGTTGGGGATTTGGGAGAAGAAAGGGTTCTATTGGAGATATTTAGTTCAATCCCTCATTTTTCAGCTTCTGGTAGTGATGTCTTTAATAATTTAATTCTTCAGACGTGCCATTGTGGGTATATGTGTAACACATTGTCACTTACCTGCCTCTTACAACCCAGGGGTGTCAGGAGTGGGAGCCTGAACAATAATGCAAAGCTATACTATATTTTTTTTGTCCAGAATGTTGTTCAAAGCAAGGGACAAGTTCCTCTTCAGCCACTCTGAGGGCAGAATCTATCACCTGGGTGATGTGGAAATGAATAGATGACATTCCCTGGTTTATCTGAATGTACCTCTTCACTTACATTAAATTGGGTGCTGAATGCAGTCCCCTTCCCAAAGTTAGAAAAGAGTAAGTTGGACTCAACCAAATGCAACTTGAGCAAGGTAAGGAAACTAATGATTTTCAAAATCTGTGTTTAGTAAATAACAAAACAAAAATTAAGGGACTGTCAAAAAGATTTGGTTCTAAAATCAAACTCTTTAAGTTCTGCTAATTAATACTTAATCATGCTTAGTATTCATTAAGTATCATGTGGTTTTCCCACTACCTTAACTGTTAATTCAGTGAGACAAACCTCGTAGGTGACTGATTCAGTAGCAATGTCATTAAATCAACATAAATCATATTGACCCAGTGTTTAACAGCTTTTTGTTTTCAGTCCTTTTTGAAAACCTTTTCCTGAAGCATTGGGACATGACTTAGTGGAGACGAGGCATTAATCTTTCTTTACTGTTCTTGCTTTAACAAGATTGTGTAAAAAGACAAAAAAAAAAATAAAATTTGAATCACAGTGTAGTGCTAACACATACACTCCACCCCCCGCCCAATGCAAAAAAAAAACCCACCCAAAAGCCAAACAAACAAGAAAAACACAAAAGAAAATATTCTCAGCATAATTGTTGGTGAAATTCCAGTGCCTGGAGCCACCCTGTTTCCTGTATAGCAGGAAAACTGTGCTGGAGTCATGAGATACAAAATCCTAGTTCCCTTAGCTGTGACCAGTGAGGATCACAATATACTTGCTCCCTAATCACTTCTAAAAAGGGTTTTTCAGTTTGATCCTTCAGATACTCCTGAATGGCACAGCCTGGGTTTCAGAGTGTCCTCCAACAGTTCATTTTCTGCCAAAATTTCCCCCTGAACAGGGAAATGTGCCTTTCTCCTGAGCAGGAGGATTGCTCCATACCTCAAACTGAGCACCAATTTATGCTATGTTGAGAAAAGCTCAACGAATTCTCTCTTTCCCTGGAAGAGTTTGGTGCCAGTGGCAGCTCTGGATTCCTCTGGGACATCCTTGCTCCTGTGGCCTGTGATGGAGATCTTGGATGGGTGCTTGGGTGGGTGGTACTCCCTGTGACTGAATGTTTCCCTTGTTGCAACTCCCAAGGAGTTAAAAGTCAAAGAATCATAAAAGAACAGAGGGGAAAAGCTGCATTCAAGAATTTTAAAGGAAACAGCCAAAGCACTCTTTAATTCTTTAAAACTGATGGCTAGCAAGACCATGAAACTGCTGGAAAGTAAATACTGATGTTTTTAAAGGATAAATGGTATGACTAGGGTAATTACAGTTCTTTCAGTATGACATTGATTCCAGAGAAGATAATGGAACAGTCAATCTGGGATTTGACTGATACAGGATTAAAAGACAGTAATGTAATTAATGCTAATCTACCTAAGATTATTAGCAGTAGATCTTGTCAAACTAAAGTGGATAACTTTACTTGATAGCTTTACAAACTATGCTGATAAGCAGAATAATATCCCTTTGATGGACTTAGCCTTTGCTAAAAAATTTGCCTTAGTCCCACACAGAAAAAGTGGAAAATCAACATGGATGAATTGAATTGATTAAAAGCTGCTAATGGGGAAGAACTCAAAACATTCCTGTAAATTAGAGATCGTTACCAGACAGGTGACCCAATAGTAAAGGCTGCTGTTTAACAGTTCTGTCAATGCTTTGAATAAAACCCTATCTGAGAAAGCAAGGTGGTGGCAGTAATATTGGGGGAGTGATAAATAATGAGAAGAGGTGTGATGGAGATGGAATGGTCTGCATTGATTGGCAAACTGAGCTTGGCCAAGCAGCGTGCCTTTTGCAACAGCAAATACAAAGTCATAAACTGAACAAAGAACAAAGGAATGGGTGCTGGACAGAGGCTGCTGCTGGAGAAACTGGTTCCTTGGAAGGTCTGGCCAAGATGGATCAAACTGACTCACTGCAGACTCCTTGTTTTGGGGGGTCTCACCAGAGGAGTAGAGAGGTTTCTTATGTTGTCAACTAGGGGACCATTCAATCATTTTTGTGAGGTGTGAACTAAATTCAGCTGGTTGTTGTTGTAGGCTGTTTTTGTTTTATCATATGTCTATACATAACCAAAGTCTTCGTTTAGCAAGATACTCAGAACATTTCTTCCATTAAGCATATGCTTAAATAGTTTGCTGAGCTGGGGACCTTTGCTGCAAGATACTCTTCCATTACTCTTCCATTCCCTTGGTTTCATAAACTCATTTGGATGCAGAGGTTTTCTGTGGTTTAATTTACTTTCTCTGTGTTATTATTGTCTCCAAACTGTGTATATTTACAAAAGGAATTAAATGAGTACTATTTATTTTACAGCCTGTAATGGCCCTTTTGGAGGGAAGCCATTATGTAGATACTTAGAACATACATCTTCTCGCATTAGAGAGCTCTCATGACATAAATACAGGAAAACAAATATCAGGCTCAGTCCTGGGAACAGTTTATCGCAAAACAGGCTTTATTTCCAAGAACAGCTCTGTAAAAAAGCTGAACTATCCATTCAGCTGGGAGTGCCTCCTGATTTCTCCCCATTAAATCAGGAGTTTTGTTATAGATGTCTGGGTAAAATTGTCATTAAAAAAATGAATGTGCTTGTTTGTGAGTAATTGCATGTGCAGAAATCACAACCAGTTCCAGTAGGACTGTTCCTGTTGCTCCCAGTTTCAGCTCAGTTAAATGAAGGAGATCTAAAAACCCTTTTGTGTTGCACAGTCAGTACAGAAATCTTAAGCAGAAGCTGAATCTGGACCAGAGTGATGAATGTTGAATTAGAAAGGTGAAAGGGTATTTCTGGTAATGGAGAGGAGAGGAGAGGAGAGGAGAGGAGAGGAGAGGAGAGGAGAGGAGAGGAGAGGAGAGGAGAGGAGAGGAGAGGAGAGGAGAGGAGAGGAGAAGGGAGAAGGGAGAAGGGAGAAGGGAGAAGGGAGAAGGGAGAAGGGAGAAGGGAGAAGGGAGAAGGGAGAAGAAGGGAGAAGGGAGAAAAGGGAGAAGGGAGAAGGGAGAAGGGAGAAGGGAGAAAAGGGAGAAGGGAGAAGGGAGAAGGAGAGGGAAGCCACAGGAAACAATTTAACAGAGGGAGAGAAATTGCTGGTAGTAGGTGACTTTCTCCACTGCCTTATGTCAGGGACATTGGTGACTGTTCTTTCAGATTTTGTTTAAGGGTGGTATTGTCCCTCTTTTGCCCAAACATGTGTCTGATTCAGCCTGGATGAAACTGTTATTCAAAGAAATGACTGTACTAGAGAAGTTTTGTGGAGTGAGTATTGTATCTTCTGTCTCCAGTCAGTTTTGAAAATAAATGGTGTGTGCTTAAATGCAATTGGTCTACCACAGCTGAAGCCAAAAGGTCTTGTATTAAGCATAAAAATTGTCTGGATGTATTGACCTTAACAGCAGTGATTTATCCCAGCTGAGAATCTCTCTCTGCATGTTTATTTCCTTTGTTTTTTTCTCTTCCTCACTGCTCCTATACTTTGGTTCTCTTGTCCCCCCCTGCTCCTTCTGCATAGAGACAAATATATACATCTAGACTTGATTCTCATTCAGTTTCTTTCTAAATTTTGCTATGAGGTTTAAAGCTGATTTCTGAATAGAGCCAGAAGAGCTTCAGTTTTTAAGATCAAGAATGTTTTTCTCTCTTCATGCTAATCAAATCCAGCAATTTGAAAGGGATAAAGGCAGGTTGTGACTAGCCAGGATCAAAGATTATTTCTTGACAACATATTAATGCCAAAAATCTCTGTTGTTTTATTCTGGTCCTTGCTATTCTTTGGGCAGAGGAAAATGGTTTTGTTCTTTTTGCATGTCCTAGACAGTCAGCCCAATTTTCTTTGAAAGCATCTCTTGCCAGAATGTATCCCTCTGATGCAAAGCCTGATATGTTGATACTATTCCTAACTCACAGTTTGGTATGAAAGACCTTGAATAAAAGACTTCAGAATTTATATTAAACATACTTATCAACTATTGAACTTATACTTCTTGGAGAGAAAAATGAATTTTTTTCCTTTTCCAATTCCAACTGAAAAAAACCAGACAATGAATCAATGGATAAAAATGTCACCTTAGCCATGGTAAATATTTTTTTGCAGTCATAGTGTTGGGAAGCTCTAGCCTTCTGTATTTTGAGCTAAAGACTGAAATCTACAGCTAAAAGATTGTGGTTCAGATCTGTGCTTTTGCCATTCCTCTGAAAAAACCTGCCAGCACAAATACAAAGTAATAATATTTGAAAAACTGCAGTTTGTACCTGTTTCTCATTAGGTTCAGAGATCCAAGGCCACAAGCAGCAGAGAGAGCAGAGTGGAACAAGGATCAAAGGTGATGAAGGAAAAGGAGTAGGAGACCCAAGGGGTCTGGACTAAGAGGGATCTAGTGATGGGATAACTGAGATGATTTTTTGTGAGGAAAAGCAGAAGGCAGAACCATTACCATTGCAGTGCACTTGTCAGCTTGCAACTCATCTTGCAGAGAATCAATAATCTCAGCAAACAATTGCCAAATCCAGTAATGAAGTGGTCACTTTAACTGCATTTGATGCTGATTCCATATGGGTTCATAACTGTTGATTTGGGTAATGCAAAACTCTGTCATCTGACCAGGTTCATTCACAGGCAAAGGTTCCAGAGGAGATTTTACCTGAGGTCCAAATACATTGTCCTTAGCAAGCAGAAAGGAAAAAAAAGGCAGCCAGGAGACTGATGATTTTGGAAAGCACAGATCAGGGAAACTTTTCACTAAAACTGAAATAGAGGAAAAGATGTCATAGCAGAAAGCAGTAGGAAAAGAGTGAATGAAAGGGAAGAGCCTTTCTGTCACAGTGGCAGAAGGCCAGAAGTGAGAGGGAAGCAATAATATTTTAATCACTGCTCTCTCTTCCAAGGCTAGCAAGTATTTGATGATTGTTGACAGACCTATAAAGATTCCACATGTTATGTGGACCCAGATTATCACTAAATATTTCTTTTAATGGTGCCATTCATTCAAGATTTTTTTGCTTCATGCCCTTCCAGAATGGGGAGAGCAAGGAGATCCAAACTTTGCAAACCCAGGCAAGTTGTAGGCAAGCTATCATCTTGGAGACAGGAAACAGACCAGAAAATCTAAAGTCCTAAGGGTTTTGTCTTCTTCTACCTGTTTCACCTTCACTTAAATCCTTTTATAAAATATATATAGTCCCCCATGCTTGTAGACATCTCTGGGCTTCATCTTTCTGCAAACAAGAGGGACACCTCCATTTCTTTCATGGCCAGACAGTGGATCTGGGTGATCAAGAAAATAACAAACGTAACAAGTTAACAGGGGAAATGGTGTTTTTGTTGTCTCCTACAGCTTTCAAATAAAGTCTGGATGCTATTGTGCATCTCACAAACACTTAATTCCAGTAGCTGTTGATCATCTGCCTGGGAAAGGGTTTCAAGGCTCCCAAATTTATCTCCTGCATATATTTCACTCAGCTTTGGAGTGAAAGAAGAGGTGTCTAAGATGCAGAGATTGGGCTGTGCATTTAAAAGGCAAACACAAGGAATGGCCAAATCTAAGGAGAAGTCTTGGCATGAACTTTGTTAAGTTATCACTCCTTTTATTTTGTTTGTGAAGTCCAAGCTCGGGTTATGGTTGTTCTATTGTGCTTTATAGGTTAAAAAGGCACCTGGCATTTATAAATGCCTGACAGAAAATCAATAGTTACTGTTTATGTTCAAGGTCATGGGCCTGGGATGTTGGAACCAACCTGCAACCACAAGTGTGCCCTCAACTGAGGAATTTTGGAAAGCTTTGACAGAAAGGGTGGAGTGCCCTTTATAAGAATTTCTAGGCGAGCACCCCATCTCTGAGCAATAGTGAGAAAACCTTCTGCTGTTTTGTTTTTGTTTTCTTTAATGCATGCACTGCAAATTAGCACAGCCTTCAGAATTTTAGGAAAAACAGCCATTAAGAGGTAACCATCCCACATTTGTAGGATGGTTTGCTGGCAGCATTTGCCCTAATTGACCCATTGAGGAGAGTTATGTTGGTGGTGTGAACATAATCGACCCACAGCAGATTATTATTTCTGTCACAGTGCTTCTCTGCAGATGTGATAGAAAGTAACTTAGGCAGGGGCTTACGGGCTTCAGAGAATCTCATCAGCCTTGAGCAGTACAAATACTTGTATGCTACCGAGATAAACATGAAATACAACATTCATAAATACCAGGCCCTTGGGCTCAGAGCACCTAATGAATGTGGAATGTGTTTCTTATATTATAGTAGATGTGAGGGAATGCTACATGGTAACTGAAAATAGAGTACTGTTCGTGAAATATCCTTGGTGAAAATGTTTATTTATGTTTATCTTTAATTAATACACTGCAATAACATCTGTTCATATAAAATTAGGAAAATTATTGACTCAAATGCAAGTTATTTGAGCAATCATAATTCTCTGACTGACAGCTTGCTGGAAACATTTGCATTTTATACCTGTATCATGACAAGTCTGGCAAATTGTATCTTACTAGCTCATTAATATTTAGAAAAATGTCAAATAATATCTCTGTTGGAAGAGATTTTTTTTATTTTTATTGTCTATCATATAGAAACGAAACCCAAAATTAAGTGAGACTTCATTCAGTTTGTCATGAAAACAGTCTACCTACAAAAAATTAACTGTAAATGAAATGTACTGGAGAGATTAATTAAATAATATCTCTTAGTCTTGGACTTAATCAAGTCATTTCTGAAATCATGGCATGCATATAATCCTGCATTTATAATGGTGGTGGGGAAATACCTTCAGTGTTCCACTACTAACAGGTTTTATAGAAGCTGTGATTGGGCAACAGTTCCTCAAATCCTGATTGTATTCTCTTCCTATCCACCACTGATACATTGTCAGGAGTATTTTGTATTCAAATTAAAAATTAAAATGCATCATATGCAAATTGTAACTTAAGCTGGTATATGAATCATTTAAACTGCAACATATACCACTGCAGAAAGTGGTTTAGATTTATTTCTGAAAAGAAAATTATTAAAAAAATTACATCCTCTTATCCATAGAGTTGTGGCTTCCTATGTTTATTTCAAGGAGGTTGCCTGGTTTTGGTGACAAATACAATTTTTTACTGTTGTAGCTAGGACAACTGTGCAGCAAGAGGAAACAAACTGCATTTGCTTCTTGGTGTGAGCACCAAAGTCTCTTTCTTTACTCCAAGAATTTGTTCTGTGCAAAGACATTGAAACCATTGGTGTTTTAGAAAAAAAAGCTCCTGGGAGCAGTTAAGGCTGAAAAACTTCTGTCATTTCTACAAAATTAGTTTAAGATTCCCAGATTTTACCTCAGACCTTGCACACACCAAATAATCTACAAGACGGAACTTCTTGGGAAATCATGTGGAGGTGTCAGCAAAATATCATTTATGGAGGTGTCATGAGCACACCTGAAATTTTGCCACTGGCGAAATGTTTAGGCATTGAGTTGTGATGTGAGATGTGGACTATGACAACATTCGAGGAGGAAAGGGTGAGGAAAAACAGGAAGGTAAAAAGGGAAGAGAGATGGAATGAAGGCAAGGCACATAATTTTGGACAGGTGTACCTTTAGGCCTGTGAGGATGAGACTGGAAGCCTTTGCATTTGCCTCCATATGAGATAAACAGGACACTGCACAGCCAGGCCTCCTGTCTCACCTCTTCTCAATCCTCCTCAGGCCCCAAAGAACCAACCAAACCCATCCTGGGCCCTGTGTGTTGCAGGTGTTCTGGGATGAGGGATGTTTAGCTATGAGAAATGAGCTCTTGGCAAGAGCACAGGGAGGATGAAGAGCCTGGTGAGTACCAGACTTGTCCAGGTACAGCCCCTGGCACCTCTTGACCTGTGAAGGTCACCCAGACTGTGATCAGGCACCACTATCAGCCCCAAAAGGCATCCTAATAGAGCATGTGTGCGTCTCTGCAGACAAACAGCTGGCTTAGCCAAATCCGAGTGATGAGCAGGCATGCAGCTTGGAAAGACAAGTAGCAACTCTGGGATGTTGGTCTTGGGGACTTCAAAAGCTCCAGCATTATGTTTGAAGGAGTCAATTTCTCTTGGATTTTGTTTGATTCTCCCATCAGACTGATACTTAAATTTATCTGGACTCCAGAATATTTTACTCTCTCTTGGAAGGATTGTTTTACTCCTGCAGGAGGATCTATTTGGTAATGTACCCCCAACACAAACAAAAGCAGTTGTTTCCATATTAGGAAAGAGTGTAACTTTCACCCCTGATAATTTAAGGAAAAAGAACCAGAAACTTCTATGCTTCTCTCACCATAATTGGCCCAGTGCCAGGACTGAGGCACCTGTTGGATCCTTGAGCTGTGCTTCAAGAAATGTAACCATGTTTGGGCAGCATGCCAAACCCCCTCCTTGATCGTTGAATACTTAAGAGAGAGCACGGAGTCTCTCTGTGCATTTTTGGGGTGTCTTAGCAGGTGTAAGGAACCTCCCTGCACCTTGCTCAGCTTTTATTCTTTTGTTTTATATAGTTAGTTATTTTCACTTTAATTAAAACCTTTTTCTTCCTCAAAACCCCTCCAATCATTGCTAATTTTTCACAAGCCATTTCTGAGAGGCTGCTGGCCACCCTCAGAGTGTGATGCATCTTCATGGGGCTAATAACAGGCTGGCCTCACCCAGAAACTCATCAGATCTATTGAGGTGTAAAGAATTCACTAAGGCTGCAGAATGGCATGTGACTGCATCAGCTACACAGTTTACGGTATTTTGCTTTTCTCTGGTCTGTTTCAGGAGAATGTGTTTGACTGAAGTAGTCCCAAGTGAAAATGACTCAGTTCCTGAGTCCATTTCATTTGGAAACCACTGAGAAGCATTAAGCACAGAATCTCACATTGGCATTAGTGCAAACCCACTTTTTGGAGCAGAGGTTGACATTGCCAGGTGCCAAGTCTTGTAAGAGCCACTGACAAGTGCTACTTGTGGAGACAATTCAGCACATTAACCGTGTAGAGAGCCAGAAACAGGGTTAACTTGTTCTTAGCAAGTTATTTAGCCTAAAAACATCACTTTTGCTTCTCAAATATGGACTTATTCCTCTTGTTGCTGCTTAACTTGAACAGATTAGGGCAAATTTGTCTACAGTGCTAATTTGATTTGAATTAAGATAAAAGACACTTTTAATCAAGTACCTTGTGCTCTGTAGCTTCTCAGCCATTCTTTATGTCCTATTGAGCACATAATCCACTCTGTCATTTTGATTTTGTATCAGCAATTGTCAAGATTGGTTGTCACTCTCCTCCCTGACCAGCAGATACTTGATCAGAAGAGATCTAGGATGGCCAGACTCTTTCAAAAGAAGAAAGCAAAGATTTAGAATTTTTTCTTCCTGCTTAAACTGGTCCCTAGAGGGTTTTTGTTTTTTTTTTTTTGCACATAAACAGAGTTTTGTTTTTTTTAAACAAACTTCTAATTTTCAAGTACGTTTTCTATTTCCATGTGAGTTCAATGTCTTGGCTGACAAAGTGACAGAATTCTGGAAATGTTTTTCTAGAAACAGTTTAGAACATCAACAATCCATCCTTCAGAGGACCCAACAGAAGACCCATTTTTTCAGAATGAAAGAGAGAAAGAATCAGTCCAGCCAACAACTACTTAAAACAAAGAAAACCCAACCAAATAAAAAACCCACAAATACCACAGCAAAAAAAAACAAACACCAAAACAAAAAGCAACAACAAAAAACCTTAACAAAAAATAAAATAAGAAAAACAAACAAACAAACAAAAACCCCAAAAACTGAAACCAAAATCAAGCAAATCTTAGCAGCTTTGAGCTGTTAGATGTTCCAACCAGTTCTTAATAAATGGAACATTTCTGATTTTGATGTACAGTTTAAACTCTGTGATCCCTAAGATGTTACTTTTGGAGCCTGTTTTGTTCTTGACAGGTTTTCAATGCATTTGGGACAGGCTCTGAAAGTTGGAGGGCTTCATTTAGATAGAGAACTATGAAGTCTGGACTGGAGATGTACAGAAATATGTGCACAGTCTGATTTTCAGTCTGTGGTCCCCTGGGGGAAGATGAGGGTAGGAGACTAAGAGGGAATCCGCTTACCTCATGGATCCTGAAGGAGAAA
The DNA here is from genome assembly GCA_017589585.1 of Phylloscopus whistleri. Taxonomy (NCBI): domain Eukaryota; kingdom Metazoa; phylum Chordata; class Aves; order Passeriformes; family Phylloscopidae; genus Phylloscopus; species Phylloscopus whistleri. The sequence goes on from JADMLD010001401.1 coordinate 2,613,215, forward strand.
TAAAGAAAAAAACTGCTTAGGCTAACTTACTATCCAGGGGTTCCTGCCTCTGTGGAAATGACTGAAGGTCTGCCAATTAGAGGGAAAAAAGGAAAAAAGAAGAGCTGAAAGCTATTAAAATACATCAATGCTGGAACAGCACAGCATTTCCAGACCTTGCTATGAATTTGCTTGCTTCCAAGGGATGCTGAGTGAACAATGTGCAACAAATAATTTATTTTACCTGTTTGTTTGGGCTTTTTTCTTCTTTTAATCTGTCTGTATATTGATCACAGTTTCCAAACTGTGCTTCTGGGTGTGTTTGTAAAATAAGGGCCCCAGTGCTCACATGCTACAGAGGAGTCTTCTGAATGTGGCTGGGTGAATTCCACTGTGCCTGATTGAGCAGCCCCAATGCTGCAGGCTCTTGGAAAATTGAATGAACTTCATTGTGGAAGAGGCCAGGTGGGATTTGCTTCACAGCCTCACTCCAGGTCTGATAGGCTTTTGAGAGTGCTACAGTGGGCTCTGTGAGTGCAGATCCAGCTTGTACAGACTGAAGGCTCTATGCAAATATTTAGGGCTGTCCTATTTGCTAGGCTTTGTTCATTCACTCTGTGAAGTCCTTTTGAAAGATTAAAGGTGTTACCAAAATGTGCGATGAATTCATAATAAATGTATCTAGTTTGAAGTACTTTTAATACCCTGCACACGAACCTCCTTATATAGCACCTCTTTATAAAATAAACCAAACAAAACCAAACAAACCCAAAACAAAGACTCATGTTTTGTAGACACAGGCACATGCATGAAGACTGCATATTATTATCAAGTCATGTTGAAAGTGTCCCAAGCTTTTCTTCTGTATCTCATATAAATAGGACTCCTGGGCTACTTGTCATGGGGTAACACTTATCATGGCCCATATATTGTCTGCTTCACTTATTGACAGCTGGAGCATAAGTTTATTTGACTCAGCAGAGCTCTTCCTGATGGAAAACCTGTGGCAGGAGGCTTACATTCTAGATCCTAATGGTGGGTTAATCAGGATAGTCCCAGAGGTCTTTGTTCTAGGAGAGTTCATCACCCAGTTAGGACATCCTCCACTGTGCACACAAGGGTGTAGTGGTGAAGAATCACAGAATCACAGAACTGTTTGGGTTTGATGGGACCTCTGGAGATCATCCAGTCCAACCTCTCTGCCAAGACCAAGGTAACCTAGAACAGGTGGCACAGGAAGTCATCCAGGTGGGTTTGGAATGTCTCCAGAGAGACTCCATGACCTCTCTGGGCAGCTGTTCCAGTGCTCTGCCACCCTCAAAATGAGGAAAGTCTTCACATTGAGGTGGAATTTATTGTGTTTTTTTTTGTGGCCATTGCTCCTCATCCTGTTGCTGGGCACCACTGAAAGGGGTCTGGCACCATCCTCTGACACCAGATTTGAGATATTTATTTGTATTGATGAGATCCCCTCTCAGTCTTCTCTTCTCTATACTAACCAGGCCCAGCTCTCACAATGTTTCCTCATGACAGAGATGCTCCAGACCCTTTATCATCTTTGTGACCTTCTGCTGGACCCTCTCCAAGTAGCCCCTTGTCTCTCTTGTACCGAGAACTGGGCAGAGCACTCCAGATGTGGCCTCACCAGGGTAGAGGGGCAGGATCACCTCCCTTGACCTGTTGACCACACTCTTCCTGAAGCACCCCAGGACACTCTTGGCCCTCCTGACCAGGACACTGCTGGCTTGTGGCCAACTTGTCACTCACCAAGATTCCCAGGTCCTTCTCAGCAGAGCTGCTCTCTAGCAGGTAGGAAGACACAATCCCATAGCTAATGTTAGCTACCTTTCAAAGGCTTCCTTCTGGAATAAAACCCTGAACAACAAATGTACAGTTTTCCACTTATAACTAGTTTTATGCAAAAGAGACTTCTGTAGGTTTGAGAAGTGGATTTGTAGAGAATTCTCAAAGCCTGACAGAAGGCTCACATAGTCTTGTTCACCTGTATGCAAACCTTGAGATAAAGTATGCTAATTTAGAATGGCCATGGAATAGGACAGACATTGTCGAAAGAGAAATGGAACTAGAAACAAGTTTCAAATGATGACCTTGCAAACAGACCAGATTTTGGTGAAATAAAACTATGAAAGATGTATTGTAGCGAGACCCACGTGGGGTATTTTGAAAGATGATTAATTTAGAAGCATTAGCAGCATTGTGTGGCAAAAGCTGATAGACCAAAAAACACTTTTAATGTATTACAATTAGGAAATAGTTTGGCTTCTGGTCATGATTGTTTGAATCGTAACATCTGTATTGTTCTCACCCTTCTCATGAGACTGATTTGGAATAAAAGTCTTTAAGACACCTCCCAGGAGCCCCATCTCTGGGTCAGAAAAAGGGTTTTTCTGACATCTAGGATTGGTCCTCAAGAAACTACACCAGAAATTTCAGAGGTCTTTTCTGAGAGTTTTGATAAACCTTGGGTCTTACTAATCTGACTACATAATGATAACAATCTGTCTGAGAGTATTTTTTATTTTAACCATAGACAAATCAAGGACTATAATTTAAAAATGCATGCAAGTCCATGTTATTTTTGGGTCTGGCTTTACTCCTCCTGTTGGATATAGGCCTGTGTGCTTCTTGGCTCTTATCTGAGCTATTGACACTTACCAGGCAAAGACTGCACTCAGCAGATGGATTGATTTATTAACAGAAATGACAGAAGTCTGCATTTGATCTTATATGTCTCAAGTTTAACTTCTCCTGACAACCACTCAACTTTGATCTTAAACAATTTGAAGCAATTTGCCCACTATTCCTCACTGTAAGTGAGCCAGTTCTAGTCAATATGTCTATCTCTTTGAGGGAAAATGTTGCAGTTTGTTCTCTGTGAAGGAAATCCTGCTACTGTTTCCAATGGGGGAAAAATGTCCTGCATAACATAACATGATTTATCTGGGAGACATATGGTGAGGATGCTATTTTTAATGATAGCTCAGCTAAAATATAATGTGCAATGACTCTAGGAGGTTATCATTTGAGAGTCAGAATCTCACAAAGACAGAAAAAGGGCAGCATGAAAAATTGATCATAGAAATGCCTAATCTCCACAGAAGGCACTTTCAAAGGGGAACACCTTTCATGCTTTCAAAGGGAGCCTTACCACCTGAAAAGGCATTTTTCAGGGACAGGAAACAAGACTCCTGTGAAACTTGCAGTCCAGAGCTGGAAGCTGCAGTAACAGGTTCCATGTTTTGTTGCAAACTTGCAGATTTGCTATATTCACTGAAACCTCTGGGTAAATTTGTGCTATGAATGAATCTGGGTGTGTTTACAGGTGTCACTGAAGACTAGACAGTGGCAGTAAGAGAATATTTCTGTTTTCTGGATATTGAAACATCCTCCCCAATTCACAAGTGTTCAGAGAAGTCTGGGTCTTAGCCCTGATGTTTGAAAGGGTCTTTGAGAGGTATCAGAAGTACTGCTCTTTCTTGTTCATGGAATGCTGGCAAACACTAAACTGGCTTAATTTTTACATGAAAACTATGCCCACTGAAATCCATAAAAGCACAAAGTACTGAAGAACCTCAGAAGTTTCCTGTTATTTGCATATTATAAGTCTACTTTAATTTTTTGCAATAAAAAAGTTAAGATAAAACATGGACTATACCTCAGATTTCATCCCAAAGCCAAAGACACCCAAGTCTAAGTCTCTCAAGTATTGTTCTGTTCCACCAACCCAAATTGTCCAAGCCTTTTGATGCAGACTTGAATTTTTAATCTTTAAAACCCACTTAGGTATCCCTCCCTGAGCACATTAGCAGTCGTGCCAGTCTGGACCATAAAACTTCCCAGATTTTATAGCGCTGCTGCTACATGTGCTGTGAGGTCTCCTGGAGATGCTCCCAGACAGAAGATGTAGCTGTGTGGGATTTTAGAGGCTGTTATCAGTAATGTTCTGGAGCTTGCTGTGAGCACAGTTGCCTTCTTACACTTGTGCACTCATTCTATTTTTTCTGTGTATTTGGTTTGGACTTGTAGAACAACATTTGCTGATTCTGGTGATTTTTTTTTTTTTTGTGTCAGGCTCAAGATGCTGGAACTTGGGTGTATTTCATGAATATCTTAGACCCTTTTGCATTACAGATAGATCAACACTTACCTCAGCAAACACCCCAGGGATTCACATCTCTATGCAGAGGACAAGCACTCTCTTGAGCCAAGCTCACATTCTGACAACTAACAGAATTAATGTTTTTGGTTTGCACACCATTGCCAGCGTAACTGATGCAGCACATGACAGTGACCTATAACTTGTCCATTCATCAAACATGAACTGCACAATCTTGTGGTGTTTTCTAAATGGTTGGATAAATGCCTTGATCCAAACACCACTGCAATCAGTGAGAAGATTGTGTTAACGTTGCTGGGATTTAGGCTGAACTCACAGACGTTAGGGATTTTTGGAGGGCAGATAATTTTGTATGTCCTTTTGAAATCCATCCTTTTAAAAAGATATCATACATAGGGTGTGTGCTACAGGATTAACAGTACAAATCATCACAACTCATTAGGACCATCATACAGAGATTCATAAACTTCTGTGGGGTTTGCTCAGCAGACCTAGTTATTTTACACTTTTTAGATTCTGGTTGGGCAGTTTCTAACACCTGTGCTGGACACTTAAAAATCCTGTGAAGCTAATGTATTCCATTCAGTCCCTGGCAGTCTGCATTCTGCTGAGAATACAAATGGTTTGCAGTTGTGCCTGTGCCTCTTGCTCGCTGCCACGTTGGGAAGTGAATGCAGATGGACTCATTTGTTGACAACCAACAACACGGTTTTGATATCAACTGCAGCTATGACATCAATTTCCTTTTGTGTAGCACTCCAAAATCATTGAATATTACAAAAGGCTGAATTCACCTCAAGGTCAATGCTGAACTAAATTTAGCAAAGGCACAGAGAAAACAGGAGCAAGGATACACGACTCCTGTTTTTCTTTTTTTTTGGTGCAAAGCCTGCAGACCAATTCAGATCTTCATATAAGATACAGAACCTTTGAAATCCCAGAACTTCTCATTATAAAACTTGGTGTCTTTTATTTTTGTGGTCCTGTCCCATTATTAGTGTTGTTTAGAGGGAAAACCTCCCCTCATTGTGAGTGACTGACTGAGGGTGACTGCTTCTCTAGTCAGCACAGCATCCAAAAAGCCATGGAAATGTGGGAGGCTGAGAACCAGAGGCAGAAAAATCACTGATGTTTCTCAAAATCAACCAGGCAGATGACCAAGGGGCTGGGGCAAGGTGACAGCAAACCAGGTCTCCAAAGCTGCAGGGCAGGCAGCAGTCAACAAGGCTGTTTGGACCATCTTCAAAACTCATACATCCAGATGAACTTTTTCATTCCAACAAGTTGATAAGGTCAAATATCTATTTATGCATATCGCATTGATCTCTGACTGATCAGACATCAGTTTTTTTCTTCACCTGTGTCTCAGAATAAGGTCAGTTTTGGATCTCAGTCTAGTATTAGATTCATCCTTCTGGCAGCACAGCTTCAGACTGATGGAAATTTGTCTTATTTCATAAATTCTCAAAGGATTAAATTTTTATTCCACCATTGTTTAACTATTTATTCTTCCAGCCTCCCTTACTGCATCTGATATAATTTTTCAACTTTATGTGCTTCATTCTAATCTGTAGTGACTTCCCCATATGCATCACTTGCAGCAAGACTGATGTTTTATTATTTTAAACTGCAGGGAAATGTAGAGAAAAACACAGTGGGAAGAAGACAGAAGTGTCTGGATCATCTTAGAAGCCTCTACAGAAATCTGAGACAATCCTGGTTCATTTTTGAAAGTGAGTGATTCACACACTTTGGATTTGGAGAATAGCAATGCCAGTGAACAGGAGGCAGCTCTCCAGGCTCCTACCAGATGTAAATCCCTGTAATACCAAATTGGAGAAAAGAAGGACGAGTCTTAATCCTTTCTAACAAGGTAGAGAAGAAAAATGTTTTGCACTTTAAATTTGTTGCTTTCAGGCTGTTACCTGAACAGAGACATTCATATAGGGTTATTTAAGTAGCATTTTCATTTTGCAAATGACTAGACTATGTGCTCATTCCCCTAGAAAGAAAAATAAGATGCTTTCTTCTCCCTTTTTTATCCTTTGGAGAAACGATGTGTGTATGTTGCAGGAAACTTGTTGCCTGTGAGTGTAACAGAGGAGAAAGAAGAAGTGAGGAGAAAGAACATCTTCAGCCAAAGGTCAGAACTGGAACAACACAAAATTACTATAAATTTTTCATTAATTAGTTTAGACTTGATTGCTCCAATCCACAAAACTACCTTCCAGGTAGTTGGGTAGGGGCAAAGCAACCTGTCAGCTCTTGAAGCAGAGCTCAGTAAGCTGGCTGGCTAAGATAAACTGCATGACTTGGTGACTTCAATGAGGGCTCTGCAGCAGGGCCTGCAGTTGGTGGCATCTGCAGAGATCCTCCTGGGAAGGACCTTGTGCCTGGCAGGGACAGCCTGCAGCATGATGTGACTGACTGCTGGGAAGAGATTGCTAAATTCCTTTCCCTGGACACAGGTGGCACCATGCAGCTGCTGCTGTCATTGCCACTGTGAAAGGTGGTGTGGAGACCTGGCTTGTCTGAAAATGTCATTCATTTCCTTTTCCTGCACACAGTATGGGTCAAACACACCTGGGGCCAGCTGAGATGTCCAAGGATCTCCCACCCAAACTGCAAGTCTTCTGTAGGTCCTGTGTCCTGTCTGCCAGACTCACCTCCCAGTTGTCCAAGGGCATTTTGCATAGAAAATACACCTACATTTAGAAAACTAATTAATTGTGGTCCCACACAGAGGTTTGTGTGAATAAATCTGGGTATCTACAACACAGACATCTCTATGAGCTGCTCAATATGTCCATTGATTACACCATGAGTAAATCAATTGATATTTAGTCAGCGTAAGTCACTGGTATCTATGGTGCAATTTATCTCATTCTGAAGCAGACACCTAAAATTAGTCAGGTGGCTCTCACCCTAGAAGTGCCACTTTCTCTCCAATGATTATAATATGGGCCTGATGTGAGATATTCAAGTTTAACCCTTCATTTTTTCAGATGTTAAAGGTTAAGTGAGCTCAATTTCTTTCTAGTTATACTGGTCATGTGTGAGCCCTGATGAAAGCTCCCCAAATCCAAGAGTTTCTGGCTGGAAGGAGGAGAGGTAAAGCTTTAGTGACTTGTGAAGCAGAGTTTTGTCTGAGTGACAGTCAGCTCAGTCAGCCACAGGGGTGGTTGGCACTTCAGTGACTCAGTGCCTAGCTTAGCTCAGGCCAACTGCAAAGGTGAACCCCAAAATAGCTCCTGTCACTGCCCACTTAAACCACCATGGCTCAGGTGACATTGTCCAGCTTAGACTGAAAAGAATTATTTACTAAATTGTGCAGGTGCATTATTTTGTCTGTTATTAACATTTGTGCTATTTGCAGTATTTAAACACTCTGCAATTTTTCCCCTTAGGCTATCAATGCTTGCTTGCAGCCCAGAGGAGAACAGCTCTGTGGGCAGTGCTGTTGCATGTTTTCATCATTTTATCTAAGGACAGAATTAACTTATATAAGCAATTATGAGACTTACAAGATTCATAATTGACCTCCTTTGACTATATGAGATAAATGGATATGATGTCACTAAACTGCCCTCTAATTATCCTTTAAGATCACAAACACTCTTGCAGGTAACACTTGGGATGTTATCTAGGAATATAAATATAAAATTCATTGATGGCATATTGATTTCATACAGTGACTCAAAGCATTTATCCTAGCTATACGTATTACTTATCATAACTCCAAGAATGGCAGCAGATTCAGCTTCTCACCAATGGAAAATATTTTAAAAGTTTCTCTGAAGAGAGATACAAATTGTTTGGTAATAGTGTTTTGCATAATCACATGTTTAAATAATTACCAACATCCTCCTCCTGCTGATGTTCTACAATAAACCTAATGATTTCTGAAAATATTTTATAGCCTTCTCTGGCTGGTGCAGACATGTCAAGGTTTTCTGGTCTGGCAGTCAGCAAGGGGAAAAAATTGTGCTTAGCATGTGTAGGACATTTTCCTCCAGTGCCAAAGCCAAATGTTCTGCCAAACATCTTGCTCATGTGCAGTTTTCTGTACATATCCAGCTGTCACAGAGCATGTGGGTTACTTCTTAGGTTTAGAAGAGAGCAAAACATTTTGGTTTTTGGATAAGTTTAGTCATTAATCTCCTGAGTTTTATTTTTTTCCCCCCAGATAGAGTAAATATGGTGATGCTGCTGTTTGAATTTATGATATTTATATAGTCTTTGCCTGTTGGGGAATTGGGAATTTGACTCCTCAATAGGGTTGAAAGTGTGCTTAAGTAAACAGCTGTGTGAAATGCAAAGCATGTTGTGATTTTATTTTGCCATTCCTTTCAAAATGAAAGAAAGTTTGCAAAATACATTTTAAGGGAACAGGTTTTTTTGCTTTAATTATGGTAACCTTTTACCCTGATGCAAGGCAGTAAATTTCTACAATGACATAATGAATGCTTACGGTGGACAGGGATGGTGGCAATGCCATCCATTGTGTCTTCAGCAGCATCAAGCCATGGTTGCAGGTTTGACATCTTGTGGTGGCAGTGGCATTTCCCTTACTGGCTCTGCTTGTTTATGTTCCACTTTACTGGTACTTAAAGATAAGATGATTTAATTATCTGTCTCAGTTTAGTGGAAGTGAGGTCATTATTTAACTGTTGAATATTTTCCTGTGTCAGCATCATTATTTTTTCCAATAATGTCCTTATCTTCTCTTGTGCTTTCAAATTCCTGAGGAGATCACAGGTCCTTTGTAGAATGAACCTTTAAATATATTGACATTAAAACCCACAGATACAGAGTGAGCCAGGATTAATGCTTAAATCTCAAGGGCTTCCAAATGTCAATGACAACATGGGAGTTGTGCACGGAGCTGAAAATTTCCATGAAATGTGCCTGTCAAAAAACACTGATTTTCACTTATTGCAGGCAGTTCACTCGTCCTCCAAAATTAATATTTAAAAAGTTAGATATTACTTCAGTTCCTGGGAGGATTTGTTACACCACTGAGCGCAGTTATCATTCCCAACCTGTTGGGAAACAAAGTGCTTAATGCTAAAAGCAGCAAGGATGCTGGGTGTCTGGGGCTCCCTGTTAAAAGCCCATCGGTCTGTTTGCACTGGAGTTAATGCAGCCTGCTTTCCTCCAGGTTATATCTTGTGGTTGGCTGTCTGGTGTCTAATGAAGTGTGTGTTCACGTTGCATCTTTTAGTACTTTACAAGCTCTCTTTGTCAGACAATTTTCATGAAACATCTCTGAGATTTCTGCTGGTGTTGAATTTGGTTTTGTTACAGCAGGACTGTCATACCGTTCCTTTGGCACACACACAATACAGAAAAGACCTGCTTAACCTCTATGACCTTAGAAAAACAGTTTAAGATGTCTTGGCTGCAAATAATTAAGCTAATTCTGAATTTGCTTGTGGGGAATTCACTGTTGCAATGGCCAGGTTCTGCATTCACTGGTTCTTGCCCAAGTCCATGCCTCAGCCTTCCAGTGACCTTCCTGCAGAGGAAGGTTGCCTTGGGATTGTTTGCATCAGCAGCAGGTTATGGCCATGAATGCTGTAGAAAAGAATGCACTGGTTTGGAGGGTTTTCTTTTGTCAAATGAATTCCAGTGGACAACACTTTGTGGTTTGTAACCTAACCTGGTGATTGCAATGAAATTACAGCTCATAGCAGAAACAGATGATGGCTGTGTCAGAACATTTGAGGTTTTAATGAGGCAGAATTTCGTTACCTGACCTTACATCCAGTAGCTTGTCATCTAGTTGTGAGCAGAATAATTACCAGTGATAAGGACTCATTAAAAAGGTAATTCTCTTTCAACAGGAACTGCTGTCTGAAGCTCAGCCTTTGGGCTATCAAACCTCTGAGTGGCATATGGGGGATGGCAAGGAGATGGCAGTCAGAGAGCAGCTCAGGGGGTTGGGATGGAGCAGAATGCTTTGTAATGTCACCTTCCATTTACAAAAAAAGCACATTGGATAGAAGTCAGAAGAATGCCTTTTTCTAAGAACTGCAGCAGGACTTATGACTCCCAACCCCTTTAACAATAGAAAATATGAGAAGATCAGCAATATCTGACTTCATAGATGAGCACAGTCCTCATCATAGCAGGGACAGGGCAGCAAATTGGATCTAAAATGAACTAGAGAGGAAAAGCCTTTAGAACAACAATGACTCCAGGAACATCAGGGCTGAAGAGGATTTTGGGGAGATGGGAAGAAAAAGGAAATCCTTTGTGCCTTTTAGAGACAATGTCTTCACAGCTTTTGTGCCCTTTGGGCTTGTGAAGGAGTGATTTGGCTGACTAGCAGAAGAGACAAGGCTGTGAAAGTTTGCTGGCTTCAATGTGTCTAGAAGAAGGATCAACATCACTTTTTGCCCTCTCATTGACCTACTTGGTGAGACACTCACAGCTAAGTGCCCTGAGATGCAGTTGAGACCAAGTTCGGGAGTTTGTGAGGCTGGAAATTCATCTTCCTCCTTGGCTGGATGGGACTGATTGTAGGAAGGAGACTGCTATTTGAAAAGAGGGCAGGTTCTCTTCCCTACAGCAGCCTGGGCAAGCAGCAAGTGGGTAACTCAGGACAATGCTCATGGTCTCACCACGTGGATGGTTACTGCAATTAGATCTTTCATTTTGTGATGTATTTGCATGCATTAATAAAAGTGGGTGTCAATAGTGGTTTGATATCTGGGAGATGTGTAAGCAGCTTTCTCCACTCCAGTGTGGATAAAAGTTGGTGAAAAAACAGCAGTTTCTTATCTTTGATATTCAGTTCAGTGCACCAGAACAGCAGCCCTCTTGCCTTTGCAGTATCCAGGCCTCAGGACATTGCAGAGGACATTACCGTGACAGTCTCCCAGCTCAGGTTTTGGGCATGGTTCCCTGACCTTGCTCAACCAAGAATCCTGTTGGTTCAGAGACCATTAAAAATTGTCTGCTGTGGGACTTTTCTTCTTGTTCTGATCATTCTTTCCCTTCGTGGATCTCATTTCAGGACCTGTTTTTACTCTGCCTGCCAGTATGTCCATGGAAAGCACAGAGGTTATATTGAGAAGACAAGGGAGGAAAAGCTTTAGGGTTTTTAGACACTTTTCTACAAATAATATCAAATTTCTCAAGCCTACATTCACAATAGACATGGAGAAAGACTCAAAAATTATAACAGTATTATTATATAGTATGTATTTTTTGTATTAATATAATTTTATTAGCAGGTTAAGTGAATGTCTTTTTAGTAATTCTCTAGGAAAAATTCTCTTCTGAGCTCAGCTTTATTATTTCCTTCTCTTTTTATTTCCTTCTTTCTTTATCTGGGAAGACTTTTGATGTAGCTCATTTAGGGAGGAAAAGGATGGTGCACCCCTGCACTCTCTGCTCTGGGGGCTTTCCTGCACCTTGCAGTCACAGAGTCTCTTCTGTTCTGTTCTTACTGCTTTTACATCCCTTTTAGTACCCTTCCAGGGTATGTACAGCAAACTGGAGGTGCCCAGAAACAAGGATGACAGAATTTCATTTGAATTTCCTTGTGTGCTGGATTGTCCTAACTGAGACTGCTCAATGCATTTTATTTCTGTTATTTTAACTATTTTGCAGTTAAGGTTGAGCAGTAAAGATGAAATCTCTTTCTCTCTCTCCCTGCTCTTGTGGCACTGCAAAGCATATTTCAAGGCACTTTTTTGTGCTCTGCCTTAAGAATACAGCACTGACCAGGGGTGAATGGTCCCTGTAGCTCTATTAATGTTAAATGAGGCTTTTCATAAATCATGACTGAATTTCCGGTGTTACATTATGCCAGAAATTCTTTTCTAAATGCTCAGTGAAATCAAAGTAGCACACAAGGATTGACATTTAAGTTGCATATCTACCTAGAAATATTTTACACACTCCATTAAAAAGTTGAAGATAATTTAAACACAGTAATTCATATTAATGCCATTAAGTCAAAAGGAATTATATTTTCAGTGATGAAAAATGTTTAGCTGACAGCTTAATCAAATATTAGAACAAACAGAAAAGTCTGAGGTCTAATTTTCAAGTGTTGCTTGGTCATATTTGGAAAAGGGTAAATAACTTTGCATCTGTCTGCCTTTACAAACAAAAAGGTTGTTAGCTACCAGGGAGCAGTAGAAGATTTATATGTCTCTTTTTGTCATTCATCTGCCTAAAACCAATAAAATTCATGCTGTACCTATAATGATGGAAGTAATAAAGGAAATGGTAATCAAGCAGAATTAAACTCTCTGAAATTTTCTAGCAACGAATTACTTTAAGTGAATGTTTAAACTGCATAATCATTTTACTGGAAGAATGGAAAATCTCATTAGGCACTGCAGATAGACAAATGGAGAGCTAAGGATTGTCCTTTCCCATGAGTTCAGTCCTTGCTGATGAAAATGGTCCTCCACTTGTTGCTGTGACTTGTACCCCTTATTCTGCAAGGCTCAATCCTTGTTTAAATCTTTACACTTGAAGGCTCATCATGTTCATTCCACTTTGGGACTGATGTCTGCACAGCCTTTTCCTCTCAATTCAAACACTGGGTTTACAAGAACTGGTGCAACTGTCCTGGTGCTCTTGTCCTTCCCTGTCCCTGCTGAGTGTAAATCCTGGTTCCTCTGTGGAGGGAAGGCAGCACAGAGATGAGTGCTGGAGAGTTTACGGGTGTTATATTCCTGGTCTTAGTTGAAAATATCTCCAAGAGGCAACGCTGGAGGGTTCCTGTAAGGGTGAGTGAGCCAGAACCATGGGATTTAACAGGAGAAAGCTGTGCCTTGATTTTCCTTAGTCGTTTACAGTCTTTTGCACACTTATCAGTCAGTGTGAGAACTCCACAACTGTTCAGCAGGAGGTGCTGGAGAATCACAGCTTGAGGCCCTTTTGTGTCTTCAGACTGCAAGGGCAGAAGTGTGTCTTAGTTAAACCTCCCTGGGTCATTTTGGCTTCTGCCAGTCTGGTGCAAGAAAAGGCTTAGCACTGAGGTGTGAGATGAACAGAGAACCTCTGCAAAACTTGGGTGTCTCTGTCCTCCCTGCTGTGACTGCCACTGTAGTAACTCATTTTACTGAAGGAGAGCAATGTCACCTCAGAAGAAAACCAGTTATTAGCAGCTGCTGTCAGCAGAAGCGTTTTCAGTACAGAGTGCTGGTGTTCTCAGCCAGTTCCAGCTGAAGCTTTTCTCCTCCCTGTTCTTGTGCTGCCCCTTTCTGAGAGCACTGAAGAGCCTTCCCTGACAGAAAATTGCTCAGGAACACACAGCTGATTTTGCCTGTCCTTTCCTCATGGTAGCTGAACATCTCTGAGGGAAAGATGCTAACTGACATTAAATATCAAATTCCTGTTATATCCGTGTGGATCCACAAGACAAAGCTTGCAGCAGAGGCAGAGATGCTCTGAATTATGGCTGACCCAGAATTATGGCTGACCTGTTGTCATCTGAGACATCTTTGCTCATTTCAGCCATTCACCTGCCAGACACTGGGTGAGCCAGAAGCAGGACCTCGTTGTGCCAAACAACAGCATCCACCTATGAACAGGCTGGCAAAAAATAAAACATGTGGCAATATTTTTTTCAGGAGCATTGGCTCCGAAAGGGAGGTTCATATGTATTCCAGAGTTTGCAGACCGTGACAGTGCACCTGCTCCCATGGCAGCATCCCTGGCTGTGCAGTGGGGGTGTGTTTCTCTGTTTCCAAGCAGTAGATTACTGTTTGAAAAAGTTCAGTGGCCTTATAAAGAAATATTTCAATTGAGTGAAATCTCTCTGACCCTCTGTTGTTTTTGTACTCACCAGCTTTCCCTGTGTGGGTGAGTCTTTCCTCCCCTCATTCAGAGGCTTAACAAAAGTAATTAAAATTGCCACAAAATTGTCTGTGAGCAATTCCTGTGTGTGAAAGAAAACAGACGGGAGAGTGTTGGAAGGATTGTTTAATTTTTAAAAACTCTTTTCATTTTTCTGATCTCCTTGTCCTCTTCAATCATGTGAAGCAAAAGTAAGCATTTAAATAATAAGACATTTGTGTAAAATTACTTTTTCCTTGCCCTTGTTTTATATTACATGAATCTATCCATTTTCCCCGCATAAACAAAAAAGATTAATTATTCTTGGATGTTTGAGAATATTTCTGCCTCTTATCATCAAGCCCACTCAAATGATTAAAAGGAATAATAAAAACAGCATTTCACATTGAATAAAACGTCTTTCATTTGGTCATTAATGCACTGTGGTCCTTATGTACCAACACCCTAAGCAATTAAATTCTCATGAGGTAGATTAGCCTTTGAAGGCTAATCAGAAACCCAACAGAAGCACATTTGAAGGGGCACATATTTCAGGGACTGGCTGAAGGATGGATGTTCAGAGGTAGTTTTAAACACTGGCTGTTCATAGCAGAAAATTGTTTGTGTCATCAGAAGTGAGTGTGAATCCATTTTCCTGTCTTGTGAAAAATGTTGAAGCTTCAAGGAGTTCTTTCTGCCAAACCCATGTGCACTGGGAGACCTACCAAAATGACTCTGTTTTCTTATTTATTTTTCCTGAGAAATGAGGAAGGGGAGGTCGAGGAACAGAGCAGTCTTGGGAGAGCAAAGAGTTTGGTAGTCAAGTCTTTCTCCTGAGCTCCCTGTGGATGTTCTGCCTGTTAGGAGGGAAAGGGCTCTTTCAGTTTCCCCTCACAGTCTACGACCACTCTGAGTACAACTGTCCATGAGCACATGTGGGAAGACAGTGATTTGTGTCTCCCTCCTCTACTCAGATACTGATTAGACATTTTGATTTCTCATCTTCTCCAAAAAATTGAACTTTGGTTTTGAGGAAAAAAAGAAAAAAAAGACCAAAGGGTTTTGTTGATTCATCAGCTCTTTACAAGGAATATCTTGCTGAATACCTTCCAATCAATTTGATCTCCTGTTTTATGTGTCCAGCTCAGCCCCTAACTTTTCTTCTCTGTGCCAGAAGTGATTGCCCTGCTGTGGACCAAAGATAAAATTACTGCTTTTCTTCTTGAGACAAAGTGAGGAGAGATTGAGGCATGAGCAGCAGCACTTTGTTAAACTGGGATGAATCTTGAGCACCCACTTGGTGTCTTAAGAGAGTGACCATGCAGAGAGGCAGAGGACAGACCCTTCAAGTCTTCTGGAGCTGGGCCCAGTGAACTCAATCTGTATCAGCATCACTCCTACCTGTGTGAAATATTCTGCTATACAAACAGGAGGACAACCAGGCTGTCAGCAATGGGAGGAAATCAAGATAAGGTAGAGTCTTCTCTCCCTCTCCAGACCACCCCCTGGCTCCACAGCTTGGAGGTTTGACTCTCTGTTCAGAGGGTGAACCTTCTTGGCAGCAAAGCATCCTTTTGAATTGGATTAGCTGTGAGAGAAGGTACAAGCAAGTGGATACATGGCTGAGCAATGAACTGCACTGAAGAGGACCACAGTGACCATTTGGGAAGTGAACCATTTCAGACAGACTTCTACCTTTGTGAGAACACTCAGTGGGTGTCCACATAGCTTGGGACCATCATCCCAGTCAGGCAGGCATGAAGACATGGTGGGTTTTTTTATTTCTACATTTTTTCCTTCTGTCTTACCCTCCATGTTCAGTATTTAAATACTCCTGGAAACCTGAAATGAACAACTCACCAGTGGGTGCTGCTGACTGCAGTTCCCCAGTGGCATTCTACAGCTCACTTTGATCCATTCAGAGCTCAAAACATCCTTGTCCTTTGTCATACTCCTACTGGACGTGGTCTAAGTAACAAAGTTGATGTCTTTCCCTTCTTTTAATTTATTTCTGCCTCTCTCCTTTGGCTTATGGTTAAGGGAAATGTTTTATTTGAGTTCATCTTCAGTTCAATCTTCATTGATAAACACTACACGCGTGACAAATTTACCAAAGAAAACTTATTCTGTCAGCAGAGGCGTTCACTCAAGTCAGACCTGCTTGGACAGGTGGATGAGGGGAGCGTTACGTGACTGACTTCAGAGGCGTCGTTCTGGCAAGTGTCATGGAACTGAACTTAAAGTGTCAGACACTTGCTCCCGTAAGAGCTCCTGCTGGGCACCAAAGCCTGTTGAAAAACCCTAAAAGACAGCTGGAAAAGGGAGCATTGTGGCAAATGTCACTGTGTTTTAATTGACTGGTATGAGCAAGGAAATCCACAAAATACCGAGAGGCCAAGTCCTTGCCCTCGGGTAGTTGGCTTCAGGAGAACTTGCAGGTGCCTTCAAAGTGTACGTCATGCATCCCTGTTGTCTAAGAAGATAAGAGTCTAATGCAGCTGGTGAAGTTTAGCTTTGAGTTTGAGAGGCGTAGGTCTGTGTTCAGCTCCACAGGTCAGGGGTTCAAACCTTGCTAACGACTTTTGAAGAAGCAAATCTCACACGTCTATGTCAGAAATCAGCCCCAGAAGTTTAACACTGGTGAGTTCTCAGTAATCTATTGAAAAGCAATGATATGAAGAAGGGGAGCTTTTTGCCTTTGAAAATGCAATCTCCACACCCTGCTGTACCT
Organism: Phylloscopus whistleri; assembly: GCA_017589585.1. Taxonomy (NCBI): domain Eukaryota; kingdom Metazoa; phylum Chordata; class Aves; order Passeriformes; family Phylloscopidae; genus Phylloscopus; species Phylloscopus whistleri. The sequence goes on from JADMLD010001401.1 coordinate 2,629,867, forward strand.
GAAAATGTGCTTTAGCAGTGGTAAAAATGTCACGTTACCACCAACATGCATTGGACAGACCTTTTCACAGCAGATAGGGCTCATTTGGCAAAATGTAGTATTGGTGGATATTCTCAGCATTCAAAAGACTTCAGCTGAGCTAGATTTGAGCCAACCCATCAGGGAAGGCTGCTCTTGTTTTCCTTAGTCATTGCTCTCCTCACACTTGTCCATGATTTTCTCCTAAGAATAGCAGAGAGTGTGAGGAGGTGACTTTCTCTGCAGGGAGAGGACAGGGGAGCAAATACATATCTCAGGTGGGAAGATATGTTTGTTAGGGAGCTAAAGCCATAGGCATGGGCATGTGGAACAGGTAAAGGCATCTTGACTTGCATTTCAATCAAAGAACAATGAAGGCTTCTGGAAAAAAAAATCCCTCAGGTATCACCTGAGCTAGTGTTACAATGCCTTTTATATATAACAAAATAAAAATAAGGCCAGTGTGCAGTGATTACTTACTGCTCTCAAACTGAGTTTTTGGTCAATTCCACAGTGCATTTGAGCTTTATTTCCAGTAATCACTTTGGGAAGGACATTCTAATATCTTACAGATAGCTTACCAATAGCTGCCAGAGGAGGAGAAACATCAGCGTAGATGCACCTCCCCAGGACTTGGGCTGTTTGTAACTTGTTGTGAAGATCATTAGGAAAGACAGACAAAATGGGAAAGGGCAACATCAGCCAAGGGAATTTGGTAGCAGATTTGAAGGGGTTTAAGCAATTTAGAAAGAAGATATGAATACCTCTTCCTTGTTAGAGTGAGGAAAACCTACTCTACTGTAAATCCTCTGACATGATGCTGAAAGAAGCAAGTGCTGTACCTCAAGGCACAGTCCTTTAAAGAATGAAAAAGATGCTGCTGCTCTGCTGAGGTTTAGTTCAAATAAATTTAGTTCCAGTTTGGGCTTGTGAAGGATCCAGCCACTTTGCTCCTTTGCCCTGCTCCCACCTGTATCACACACTTCCAAGTGTGTATCTGCTTGTGACAACAGTCAGGATAGGAAGAGAATAGCTCATCTTTCATGTGGTGGTGGAGGATTACAACAGAAACAGAACTTGAGGGGGTTGGTATACTTTTTGTGTTGTGAGAACCATCAGGCAACAAAAAGAAATGAAAGAAAAATCCATTTCTGTCCCTAGAGATCCAGCAGACTAAAGAGACAAGGTATGAGGGGAAAGGGATGCCTGGAGAGGTAAAAGATTGGCCCAAGGTCACAGAGCCAGGGCAGGGTTTGCTGAGGAGTCAAAGCTTTCCCAGATGCAGCCTATGGTTTGTCTATTTGTTGGATGTTCTTGACTTAAGATGACATTTTCAAAGCTGAGTTAGCAGCTGTAATTGCACTCCAGTCATCTTTATTACATTCTGATAGTTCATTCAGGCAGCCTCTTAGGCACAGAACTTTATGGACCTCTGGAATGGCAGGTGTGTGCTGTGAGGAGCTCAGTTTAGGCTGCACTTAGCACTGCAAGGTAATGGCAGACAATAAAGTAAAGCAGACAGGTGGGAGGGCTGTAACACTGAATGTGCTGATATATCAAAGGAAAGGTAATGAAATCCTACGTGGGTAGATCATCCTTCATCTGTAAAACAGGACAGTTCTCAGCAAGAGGGAATTACATTTAAATGTAGTTTTGCCTCACTAATGTTTTTTGGACGTTGTCCCTTCTCTCTTGTCTGTGTTGTGATGACCACTAGACTTTCCCTTGGATCTCAAGTTTAGTGTGGACAAGAAAAGAAGGTTTCAATAATATTTAAGAATTGAAAAAAAAAAAATAGATTAAAACCTAACTGCCTAGCATCAGCTTTCAAAAAAGTGGATGAGGCTGGACCTGAAAGTAAAGGTGTGCTGACCAGTGAGAATGCATGGATGGAAAATACAGTGCTAAATGTGAGGGAATAGTGAACATAAGGAGATTAATGTGCTTGGACATTCTGGAGTATCACTGTCCTGCAATACCAAAAGTAAGAAGGGTGAATTGCATTCACAACAGTAACTCTATAAATGAGTGTTATGTCTGTTGGAGAATAGTGCTGTCTGTCCCTGAGAGAAAAAGAAAAAAAGAAAGCAGGAAAATTGATAGAGACAATTAAACATTAATAATCTGATTGTAATTGTACCAAAAGTCTTTGAATCACGTGAAAACAAGGAAAAATCAGAGACATGGAGGTGAGCAGAAAGCAGATTCAGGTTTATTTTTTAACTCAGGTTAAAAAACAACACAGGTTTATCAAAGGGACAGCATGTCATGCTGCTTGATACCTTTCTCTGATAATGAGATTTTATCCATGAGATTTACCTGGTATTAAAAAAAAAAAAAATTGTGAAAGTGCCATGTGGGAAACTGTACGTAAAAGGAGGAAACATGAGGACCAGAAAAAGAACTGTACAGTGAAATGACAGAAAGGAAGCTGTAGTAGTTGACAGGAGCTGTCAGTCTCAGGGAAGTTACTGACAATCTTTCTCAATAATCCTTGCAAAGATCACTTAATAGACAAATAAAAGAGAAATGGTGAGGAAAGATAAATATCTTCCTTCACAAGGTGACTAGGAGACACCATGGCTATGAAAAGATAAATACCTAGGCAGGCTGCAGTGGCACAAGCACATCCAGTAGAGGTAGGTAAATAATCATATCACTGTGTAGGGCATTGGTCAGGCATCAGGAATTGTAACATTTTTCTGTATAAAAGGTAAATGTAAAATTCTGGCCATCTGCATTCAGGTGAGATGGATAACAAGGAAGCAGGAAAGCAGAGTGGGTAGGAGGAACAAAGTGTCCTTTATGAAATGAGAAATTGAGAGTAAAACTTCTACAGCCTGGTAAAAGAAAGATAAGCAGGTGTATGGCAACCATCAATAAATCTGTGATTGGTGAGCAAATGCACAGGATGGAGACAAAGCAGAAGAGAAGAGAAAAGAGAAGAGAAGAGAAGAGAAGAGAAGAGAAGAGAAGAGAAGAGAAGAGAAGAGAAGAGAAGAGAAGAGAAGAGAAGAGAAGAGAAGATTAATACAGGTGAAGGAACAGGCATACACAGACTAGCTGGGGACATTCTTTAGTTAGAAATTTCTAACCATCAGAGGAGCAAGGCTCTGGAACAGTTTCTGGATGGGGTCAGGATACAAAACCAGACTATTCTGAAGATGGCTCATACTTTGTCTGCCCGCAACAGGCAGGGTGAAAACACAATGACCTGGGAAATCCCTTCTTACCTTGCACTCCTCTACACTAAAGAGCAGTGGGTGATGCCACAGGTGCACGTAGGGAATTAATCTCCACATGAATTGGTATTCTCTGTCCTCAGGTGAGGATTTTTTGGCTCTCATGGCAGTGTTTGAATACTGTCTGAGTTTTGGATGTGATATCTTTTGAAGTAATCTGCAAACCTTTCTTCCCAGCCTTGAAAGCATGAAATCCATCAGGGAGTACATCCCTGAGCATCCTGACCTCCAAGGATGTGTCCCAAAGAGCTGAGTGTCAATGGGAGAAGACAATGAATCACTGGGGCATGAAGGCAGCTATGCAGTTGTAAGAGATGCTCTGGTTTATGTGCCTGCTGTGGGGAGGAGGAGGTGTGCAAAGTAGAGAAAATAAACCATGGGACAAGCACTGCTTTTATGATTACTAAAAAACTTCACACTCCATCAATTCTAAGACCTCTGCTCTTTAATCCAATACCTGAGGCTTACAAACAACTTGCTACCATAACTCACTAAACCTTCATGACTCTCTGGGTCAGAAATGCAGCCCTGGTGATTAGAATTCAATAGATCTCCACCTTTTTACACCACGCTTGGGTCTGGCCATGCAGCCATCCTGGTGGCCTTTGGCTTGGACTCTGTATTAATTTAGGTACAGGAAAATTATCAGTTATTTGAATAATGTCATGTGAAAGGGAAATACAATTTCATTTAAAGATCTACAGGGATAATTCACTGTTCCAAACAGCCCCTTGGCAGATCTGCAAATTAAAGGTTACTTTCTTCCTCAGCTTAATAACAGAGCTCTCCTTGATGCATCTATCTTAGTAAAAAAATAAAAAAATTTCAAAATCTAATTTAGCAACTGCCCACATAGTACTGTGGTATTTATAAGTGAATGATAGCTGAATTATTTCAGCCTTTAGTAAATCTGTAACTGTCACTTACAGGAGTAGAAACCAAGCTTTTCCTTCTGTGAACTGGAAAAAGTGGCCCATTCAAATGCTCCCCAAACAGCCCCTAACAGCTGGGCTTCAGATATCTCACTACATAGGGAGCTACTAAAGATGGCCAAAGCCAGGTTCATGATTTTAATTTATATTTGTTTTATGCAGTGTTCCAGAGCATATTTACAGACATATCCTAAGATTTTTCTAGTTAAAAAAGATTATCAACTTGTGGAAACAGGTCAGTCCCTTCTGTGACATGCAAAGAGCTGCCAGGTCTCTTTGAACCCCATCCCACCCAGCTTAGAACTTAACTGGGTTCCTTGGATGGGCCCATAGGAAAAACAGGAGGGAAGATTTACTTTTCTAAGGCAATGGCTTTAAAGGTATTGAGACTGAATAGGCCAAGCCTTATTTTCAGTGTTTCTCTTAAATTGTGCTGCCAAGTAGTGTCACAACTTCCACTTGGAAGGATGTGAACACATCTTGCTGCTTGCCTGGAGGTATCACTAGGCAGGGAGAGCAATGCTTGAGAAGCAGAAGGTGGCAGCTGCTGGAAGTGAGTAACTTTCTTATTCTGGTGTTGAACTCTTGTAAACTTTGTCCTTGTTTTGAATTCTGACCTGAGCAGTGTGTACAAAAAAGAGTCATAGAATGATAGAAGGGCTTGGGTTGGAAGGGACCTTAATGTCCTCTCTGCCACGGGCAGGGACACCCTCCACTATCCCAGGTTGCTCCAAGCCCCATCCAACCTGTCCCTGGACACTTCCAGGGATTCCAGCTTCTCCAGACAACATATTCAAGTGCCTCATCACACATTTTATTAGAGAACTTCCTCCTAATTTCTAATCAAAATCTTGTCTCTTTTACTTTAAAACCTTTCCCCCTTGTCCTATCACTGTCTGCCCATGTAAAAAGTTTCTCTCTCTCTTTTTACAGTCATTTGTATGAAAGTCTTAGAAGAGTTAGAGAGACATTTGGTAATTAATCTGAATTTCTTTCCATGAAGATGGGAAAATATGAAAAGAAAAAAGACAGGACTTCTTTGTCACTGATAATCATTATCCAAGAAAATGGCATAACTTCTGGAATAATGAGTTGTGTTAATTAACATCCAGGCTTCTACACCACAAATTTTGCCAGCATGGTTTCTTTGCTAGCCAATGTGATGATTCTGGTTTCCTCTCCACCTTGGTGTCCAGGCAAAAGCCCCAGTTCACCAGCAGCTACACTGCCATCCTAGTGATAGAGTTTACTTGAATTTGATTGAATGGTTGGAGGATAAGAACTGAGCCACAGATTCTTAAAGGCATTACTCACCTCGTCCTCACTGTCTTACTGATAGCAATATCAGTTTGTCAACTTTCTGTGTTCAAGCAACAAAACTTTGCAGTAGGAACCTACATGGAACATGAATCTCCTGATCAGTTATCAGTGCTTTGCATTGTGTCCCTTCCCATCATAGCCATGTCTGCCCAGGCCTCTGAAAATCACTTCCTGCAGTGGCTCTCTGTAGTGCAGGTGTTTGATTTGTGCTGGTCTCTTGTCTCCTCTCTGGCCCAGCTGCAGGGACTGAAAGCAATTATAACAAAAACTGCCCTGTATCCTTAGCCTAAAAAACATTTAAAGTAACCCAACCCACTGCTAGAGTCGGAATAGAAGGCCACAGAGATCTCCATCTCAAATAAAAGTTTGTTCTTCTTGTGAGTTAACCATTGTGCTTAAAAAATAATTTGTGATTTTGATTTGTAAGGCTGTTGTCTGCCATAAAAATGAAAAAATATTTTATTACTCAATTTCCTCAATTTTCATATTAGTTGTTGTGACATAGTTGCATTTGTATGATTTAACCCACCATTGATAGAAAAATGACTAATTTGCTCTTAGTTCAGAAAAGTACTATGTGATACTACAGAACAACCCCATAAAACTTCATTAATGTTGCCTTTTTTTTTCCCCCTTTGAAGTATGTTTCTGTATATCTGGCATAGTATATATTTTTTAACCATTTTGCCTAAAATTTGGGACTGGTTAGACTGCCTCAAAACACACTTATTTGAAGAGATTTTCATTACTCTAAATTAATAACATGCTGATTTATTATGGGACACAGCTCTCTGCATTCAGGAAAATCAGGATGGAAACATAATGCTGCTTCCTGCCTGTGGCATTTCCTCTCCTGCCTGGGATGGGAACTCCTCTGGGTCACTGTCAAACCACATTTCTGCAGTCTTTTGCTCCTCTGCTTAAAACTGAGTTTCAGACCCTATCCCAGGAAACACAGAGCATTTTAAATTCCTGTTGAAAAGGACATGCACAGTGAGAGTGTTAACACCTACTCAGGTCAGGTACTTCTTTGATTCTGATACAAAAGAGGGAAGCTGTGAGCTTCAGTCCCCACAGAGTCATTCAGTGTTTATCTCCAAAGGGGTACGACATTTGAAGTGAAGTAACAAGCATCTATCCTCCTAAGCAGACAAAGCCAAATGCAAATTTCACGGCAATGAAAACACAGAATTTCCATTTCATGCTTGGAAGAAGGGGCAGGCTTTGTATGACCTGATCCAATTTCAGAGACTTCCTGAACTGATAGATCTGATCTGATCCAAAGTAGCTGCTGCTGCCCTTGAGTGCCTGCAGTCCTTGCTGTTTCTGTATTTCTTTCCTGAGATTTGATCCTCTGCCCTTCCCTGTCTCCCAGCACTGACTCAATTTTAGAGCTTTGCGAAGCTCCCACTTCTGTTCCACGTGTGTGCTTTTAGAAGCCCCTGGTGTAAACTCCTGTGTTTGACCACTCCAACCTCTCCAAATTCTCATATCTTCCTAACTACAGCATCAACACCTCCGTTGACCATCTCATGTCAAAGTACTTCCCATGGGGAGCAGTCCTGCTGGCTGCTATGAATTACCTGGACAGTAGGCTGTGGGAAAGACAAAACTGATTGGTATTTTTTTTATTGTGGTACGGTTTCACTGTGCTCAGCAGAAGCTGATGCAGCTGTTGTGTGACACCATCAGGGCTGATCTGTGCAGGGCCAGGGGGAGGTGGTGGGGTTGCCCCTTTGGTTTTAGGGACTATTTTTTTTTTCCTCAGATAAAATCTTATCATCCCTTTCCCTTTCCCAGCAGCTGCTCACATACAGAATCTGTTGGCTGGGGCAGGTCTCAGATGGTACAGGGCAGCTACCCAAGGGCACGTAGGAAGTCTGTGGTAGAGCAGGAAATCAACCCTCCACCAAAATGGCAAGATATTTTCTTATTCTTCAAACTCAGAGCCCAGGCAGAATGCCAGGCCCCATGACTGCTGCTGAGGGGAAAAGAAGGGACTCTTTGCTGACTCCACATAGGTGTTGCTGTCCTTAGAGCAGAGAGAAGGCCTGGGGCTGTCACACAGGGATACAAGTGACACTCCAAACCTGCAGCTGTAAAGAACTGGGGCCCCTTCATCCTCTAACAAGGACACAGAGCTGCTGTATGGAGCAGTGAGGAGCTTACTATCAATGATGTGCACCAAAGTGTGGGACTGAAGCTTTCCCAGCCTGCAGTAATACACCCCCACACCCAAGCGTTTTCCATATGGGGAAAGGTTTGGGACTCACCCCTTGTATTTCTTATAAGGTAAAAGACCCAGAAACTTCTTTGCTGTCCTGACAGCAATTGGCTCAATGCCAAGAGACAAACACCTGTTGGACCTTGTCACTGTTGGTCAAAACCTGTACCTCCTTCTATTGGCAGTTTTCCAGTAGATCCATCCTCGATCATTGAGCAGAAAAGGTGACAAAACAAAGGGTCTGGGGGCATTCTCGGGGTGTTGTAGCAGGTGTGGGATCTGTCCCTATGTTGTGCTTGGCTTTGACCTTTGTTTGTTGTTTTGTATTATTTTCTTTATTTCATTAAACCCTTTCGATTTATCAAGAAACTGATGCCTTAGGAAGGCTGACAGAGCTAGAGAAGAAAGTTATTTATTAAAAGGCTTCCAGGACCTACCCTGGGCATTACAGGAGCCTGACAAAGGCTGCACCCAGGATGGGTTTGGAATGGCCACACAAAATGGCTACTTGATCATGACAATTTACATTTTTATAAGTGTTGGTCCATTTGCATATTGGGGTTTAATTGTCCAATTACAGCTTCAGGTTGTGAGGTCCCATCCTTCTTGTTCCTCCCTTCAGTCCACTGCTGTTGATGCTTTTTGGGCTGAAAGTTGTCCTTGGACTTTAGCAAGAAGAGGATTTGTTTTTTTTACTTGTTCTGTGAAGGGAGCTTACTAACACTTAATATGAGTCTTAGAACTATATCCTTAGGTGGCACAGAATATGAAACTATGAAAGCTAAAATCTAAGGCATCAACACATCCAACCATGCTGTCTTGCTAATTATTTTTAAGCCATTTCTCTGCCAGGGCTGGACCCTCAGAGGTATTGGGAACCCCAATACCAGCCCCTGATTACCAGTCATGAAAACCTGGCAGCTCCAATCTCAGTTTTTCCACATTTTCAGGACAGGGTGTGGTGTGGAAATCTCCTCCAAGGCTGCACCATTCTCCAAACCATGGGTTTGGGACAAGGGAGAGCAGAGGAAGGGTCTGTCCTGCGCAGAGCGGCTCCCAGAGCAGGGTGAAAGCCTCCCCACACTTTTATCCACCTCTGCCTTCCCTTCAGGCAGGACAATGCCACCACTTGCAATCAAACACATCCCCAGGCAGCCACGAGTGCAGCTGGGTCCTTTCACTGCAGTGCATCTGTTCTCACTAAGTGTGAGGTGCTGTCTTGCAAACTATTCCTCTCTTAATAAATTATTGATGAAGCTTCTCCCTGACAGATTGCAAAGCCAGGGAGCCTTGGGCAATTCTGCTCCTCCCCGAAAATGTTCTAACACTTGTATTTACCTGAAGAACATATGCTTCTTGTTCCCAATGACTTTGCAGCTTTTTGGGTTGTTGTCTACTTCAGGAACACAAATGCTTTGGCTTCCTGCAGACAGGAGAATCACCTTCCTCTCCTCTACACTCAAATTTTCACAGTGGTTTTGGAATTTTATAGGAAAATTCTCTACCCAGGGATGTGACTGGACTGCTTACTGATGAATTATGAAGTTTTTTTCTGTCTCTGTCAGTCCCTGCATGGTAAGAGCTTGAACCTTTAGGTTTTTCATTTGGATTGGCTGTTGTTATTGGTATAAATGACCAACAAAGAAGTAAGTTAACACAAAACTCTGTTTTGTATTTTGTGAGTTTCTGTACAGCTTCACATCTGAGGAGCCAAAGAGCTTTGGATTGTTCAGGTTTTATAAACACAGGAGGTTCTCAGAACAGTAGGAAAACATGATTTCTATCGAGTTTTTCAAAAATACAGACTCAAATTGACCACCTTGGAGTCAGCATGGCAGATATGAGCTTTTTGTCAGTGTGCCTGGTGGGGCTTGTCTGCCCTGAGTCATCCTTGTGTATCTTAGGCCACTAAAAACATGAGCCAGAGACATATCTCTGCTGGAAACTGAGCTCCCCAGGCATGCTCTGACTACAGCAATTTGCCTTGGGGGTATGTTAGCAGCCAAAACCTGGCTTATCTCTACAAGCAGACAGAGTAGCCTTCAAATGGCAGCAGAAAATATATTTTACTGTTGGTAAAGCCACATGCAGCCATTGCTGTCCCAACCACAACCAAACTGGGCTCACAGAACTGTGCTTGAGCCACACAGGTGGGCTTGGGGCAGGCAGGTCTGCTGGGGTCATGCCCAGGCACAGGTCAGGTGATTTTTAAAGGGCTTTACTGAGTGCTGGAAGTTGGATTGCAAGTTTTAGAAAGTGGGTTAACCATAAAACTTCACATTCTTCCCAATTTCCCTCAAGTCATCTTTCTAAAACTTGGCACCCTTTTACTGTGCCAAAAATATTTAAAAATATTCCCTTTTAAGTCAGCAGAATCTCCTGCTATTTCCATATTTAACTTCACTATTATTTTTATCTGCTCTCTTTCTAGAGTCAGGTAGAACTTTTTTGTTCTCTTTGAAAGCTGCAAATGCTCACCTACCAGTCTGTTTTGTGTTGGCTCCACTGGTTTAATAGAGAGGGCTCCTTTAAATTCCCCAAGGAAGGGGTGTAGAAACGAGGAGGGATGGTGAAAAGCAGGTAGAATTCGGAGGTTGGACAACACTTTTCAGCACTGTTTGTGAGTAGTTACATATGTTCTCCTTGGGAGCATTCAGATCTGTCTCTGTCAGTCCTTGCACGGTAAGAGCTTGAACCTTTAGGTTTTTCATTTTTTAAATTTGACATTATTTTAATTTCCTAAGCCATCAGTTATCATACCCTAATGGCCATTATTTCCTTCCACCAGAGAAAAATACAAGCTGGTTTTCCTTCAATACCTTTGTCCCAGTGTGCCAATCCTTGGTTTAGGATGCAAAGTATCATAAAGTTTATATAAGGCTGTGTAGTAGGGTGACTTTATGCTGCTTGTATCCCCAATCGTCTGTTCTGTTTGTGCTGTATATTGTGTTCTGTACCTTTAAACCTTGTTCCGGGAGTAAAGGAGGAGAAAGAACAGCGCGCAGTTTGTTTTGAGGAAACTGCCTGACTCCCCCACATTGCTGCTCTCCGGTGTTCGTCCGAGGCACGGACAGCGGTGAGACAGAGATCTCCTGTGCTTTTAGCTAGCTAGCTAGGCAGAGAAGACTCCCTGTTTTTTTTTTTGGGTTTTTTTCCTTTTTTTCTTGTGCCTGTTTAAATCTGCTCAGGACTGAAAAACCCAAAAGAGCAGCGAGGGCTGGCACCTGCGGCCCCGCCGGGCCTGGACCTTCGGAGAGACTGAGTGAGCTGAGCTACACCCACGGCAAAGACTGTCTCTGTTTGCCATCTCTCTTCGGAGCGGGCAGAGGTTTTATTGTTTCATATTATTAATTCTTTGCATTTGTGGGCATTTTGTTTGTTAAATAAATAGTTTTTTCCACTTTTCTCCGAAGAAGTTCTTTTCCCAGACCGGCTGGGGGGAGGGGCCGTTTGAGTTTACTCTTCCAGAAGAACCCCTTCGGAAGTTTTCCCCAAATTTGCCCTAAACCAAAACATATATTTATTTTGGCGCCCAACGTGGGGCCTGAGAGAGTGGAAAAAACTTACATTGATTGCATTTTTGGTTGTACTTTGTGTGAGAATAGAGTACTCAGTAGCCATGTTGCTTATTGAATTCCTAATGTCTCTTGGGATGGAATCCTTTCTGTGTTTCTGTTCCCTAAGCTTTTTTGAAGTTTTAATACCTCTCTGGTCCTTAGGTTTGTTTTCTTATTCAGAGATAGCTCCGATGTTGTCTCTAACACATAGCTTTTACACTAGAGGTGCACGAATTAGGATTGTTATTGTCCTGGGCTTAATGTTCATGATTTATAGGAAGTTTATACAGGTACTGGAGTTTGTGCCTGGTATGTTTAGTTTATGGCTTCTTCATCCTACCCTGCATCCTAGTTCCAGTAGCATGTTTTAGGGATTTATTAATAATTGCACCCAGTTTGTTAGAGGGGATGAAGCTTTTCAGTCTTTCCTTTATTCCTTCTCTTTTGAATCGGTTACATCACTTTTAGAGAATGTTCAATGTCCCCTGACTGTTAAAGAAACCATTTTTCTGGTAGGCTTCCTCTATATGTTCTACAGCTTGTCTAGAATGAGGTCTGAGTTCTCCAGAGGGGCTGATGAGATTTCTGACCTAGAAGTAGACCCAGGTGTGAAAAATCCTGAATAGTGTGGAAAATGGGAGAGAATGGGCCAAACCTTGAAGGAATTTTCTGATCCCCCAGCTTAGGAATTTTCACATGAACAAATTCAGAACCCAGATGAAGTGGGGAAATATCTGGAGGAGAACTGCCATGATAATTCTAAAGAGAAAAAGCTTATTGCAATAAGCTGGGCCCTGGCATATGCTTATCGTACGCTGCTAGATACTGTAGGGCAGCAGGTAGAGGCAGGGGGGCAGGGAGATAAATCAGCAGCTACCCCAGTCACTCGGGCTGCAGCCAATACCGTAGCTACTCAGACAGCAGCTAAACCAGAAAGTGAGCCTAAGACACTGGCAGTCGCCCCAGCAAAGAAGCGCACACACAAAACTGATCGACCAGTAGATGATGATCCAAGTGAAAGACCCTCAGTGCCTCCCAACACCCAACCAAGTGACACCCAATCAGATGCTGAACCAACTGATACACAATCAGAAACCGAACAGACGGACACAAAATCAGAAGCCAAACCAACTAACATAAAATCAGAAGCCCAACCAACTGGCAGCAGATCACAAGCCCAACCAACTGGCAGAAGACCAGAAGCTACTACTGAGTCCTTTTCCCTGAAGGACCTTCGAGGCCTAAGAAAGGACTACACTCGACGACCTGATGAATCTATAATTAGTTGGTTAGTCCGTCTTTGGGATGCTGCAGGCGAGGCCACAATTCTGGACGGCACCGAAGCAAGGCATCTGGGATCCCTGTCACAAGATCCAGTTATTGACCAAGGAATGATGAGAGAGGCTAATCCACGCAGTCTCTGGGAACGGGTCCTGGGAAGCGTAGAACAAAGATATCTGTGTGCAGACGATCTCTATATGCAGCAAACCCAGTGGAAAACCATAAAACAAAGGATTCAACGCTTAAGAGAAATGGCAGTGGCAGAGATCGTCTTCTCAGATGACCTAAACACTAGGAACCCAGACCTGGTACCGTGTACATCCGTGATGTGGCAAAAACTTGTACGACTTGGGCCACAAGAATACTCATCTGCTTTAGCAATAATGAAACGGGACGACACGGGAGAGACCGTGCTGGATATGGCGAAGAAGCTCCGAGCATATGCAGATGCTGTGCACGGTCCAACACATGCCAAAATTGCAGCTCTGGAAACACGTATGCAGACATTAGAAAACAAGATAGAGGAGAACCACAAACAACTCAGAGAGGACTTTCTCCAAATCTCCGCAGTACAGGTCAGAGGTTCTGGTACCAAACGCAGACGTTCCCCAGATAAGGAAAGAAGTGGTATCTCACGAGCTAAGCTGTAGTCCATTCTGCGTGATTCTGGGGAAGACATGAAGAAATGGGATAGAAAATCTACTGACGATTTAGCACAGCGGCTGCGTGAATTGTTGGAAGGCAAGACTCAGAGAGGAGGTTCCACCAAGAGGAAAGTAGCTCCGGTTACCCAGGGAAAAACGGATAACCAGGCTTAGAGAGGCCCTGCCTCTAGCCAGGTAGAAGCTAGAGAAAACCGTGTTTTTTAGACTGTGTGGATTCGTTGGCCTGGCACATCTGAACCACAAGAATATGAGGCCTTGGTTGACACTGGTGCGCAGTGCACAATAATCCCATCAAGACATGTGAGGGAAGAATCTGTCTCTATTGCTGGTGTGACAGGGGGATCACAAGATTTTACTTTGGTGGAAGCTGATGTGAGCCTAACTAAAAACGAGTAGAAAAAACACCCTATTGTGACAGGCCCAGAGGCCCCATGCATTTTGGGCATAGACTTCCTCCGAAATGGGTATTTCAAAGACCCAAAGGGACTCAGGTGGGCATTCGGGATAGCAGCTGTAGAGACAGAAGGTGTTAAGCAGTTGAACACTTTGCCTGGGTTATCAGAGAACCCATCTACAGTAAGACTTCTGAAAGGAGAAGATCAACAGGTACCAATTGCCACTTCGGTAGTGCACCGCCGGCAGTATAGAACGACTCAAGATGCCGTGATTCCCATCCACAAGTTGATCCGTGAGCTGGAGAGCCAAGAGGTGGTCAGCAAAACCCACTCACCCTTCAACAGTCCCATCTGGCCTGTGCGCAAGTCTGACGGAGATTAGAGATTGACTGTGGACTATCGTGCATTGAATGAAGTGACACCACCACTGAGCGCTGCCGTTCCGGACATGCTGGAACTCCAGTACGAGCTAGAGTCCAAGGCAGCGAGGTGGTATGCCACTATTGACATTGCCAATGCGTTTTTCTCCATCCCTCTGGCTGCAGAATGCAGAGCACAGTTTGCCTTCACATGGAGAGGGGTGCAGTACACCTGGAACCGATTGCCCCAAGGGTAGAAGCACAGTCCCACCATCTGCCATGGACTCATTCAGACTGCACTAGAAAAGAGTGAGGCTCCAGAACATCTGCAGTACATTGATAACATCATTGTATGGAGAAACACTGCAGCTGAAGTGTTTGAGAAAGGAGAGAAGATCATCCAGATTCTCCTGAAAGCCGGGCTTGCTATAAAGAAGAGCAAAGTTAAGAGACCTGCTCGAGAAATCCAGTTCTTGGGAATAAAGTGGGAAGATGGGCGGCGCCAGATTCCCACCGATGTCATTAACAAGATCACAGCAATGTCTCCACCGACCAACAAGAAAGAGACACAAGCTTTCCTAGGCGCCATAGGCTTTTGGAAGATGCACATCCCTGAGTACAGCCAGATTGTAAGCCCTCTCTACCTAGTTACTCAGAAGAAGAACAATTTCCACTGGGGCCCAGAACAACAACACGCCTTTGCCCAGATCAAGCAGGAGATTGCTCATGCAGTAGCCCTCGGCCCAGTCAAGACAGAACCAGATGTGAAGAATGTGCTCTACTCTGCAGCTGGGAGCCATGGTCTGTCCTGGAGCCTTTGGCAGAAGGTGCCTGGTGAGACGCGTGGCCGACCACTGGGATTCTGGAGCCGAAGCTACAGAGGGTCTGAAGCCAATTACACTCCAACAGAAAAAAAAATTTTAGCAGCCTATGAAGGAATTCAAGCTGCCTCAGAAGTGATTAGTACTGAAGCACAACTCCTCTTAGCACCCCGACTACCGGTGCTGGGGTGGATGTTCAAAGCAGAGGTTCCTGCTACCCACCATGCCACCAATGCCACATGGAGTAAGTGGATTGCTCTTATCACACAACGCGCCCGTATTAGAAAACTGAATCGTCCTGAGATTTTAGAGATAATTACAAACTGGCCTGAAGGTGAACACTTTAGTCTCATTGATGAAGAAGAACAAGAGCAAGTAACCCGAGCTGAAGAAGCTCCACCATATAACCAACTGCCAGCAGAAGAAGCACGCTACGCTCTTTTCACCGATGGTTCCTGCCGCATCGTAGAGATGAAACGAAAGTAGAAAGCAGCCGTATAGAGCCCCACAAGACAGGTTGCACAAGCCACTGAAAGAGAAAGTGGGTCAAGCCAGCTTGCCGAACTCAAAGCTGTTCAATTGGCCCTTGCCATCGCTGAAAGAGAGAAGTGGCCAAAGCTCTACCTCTACACTGATTCGTGGATGGTAGCTAATGCTCTGTAGGGCTAGCTGGAAAAGTGGAAAAAAGCCAACTGGCAGCGTAGAAGAAAACCAATCTGAGCTGCTGATGAGTGGAAAGACATTGCCACCAGAGTAGAGAAACTATCTGTAAAAGTTCGTCATGTAGACGCTCACGTTCCCAAGAGTCGAGCTAATGAAGAACACCGAAACAACGAGCGAGTAGATCAGGCTGCAAAAATAGGAGTGTCAAAGATAGACTTAGATTAGCAACACAAGGGAGAGTTGTTCCTAGCTCGGTGGGCCCATGATGCCTCAGGTCATCAGGGCAGAAATGCCACCTATAAGTGGGCACGAGACCGAGGAGTGGATTTAACCATGGACAGTATTTCTCAGGTTATCCATGACTGTGAGACGTGTGCTGCCATCAAGCAGGCCAAGCGGGTGAAGCCCCTCTGGTACAGTGGACGGTGGTCCAAATATAAGTATGAGGAGGCCTGGCAGATTGACTACATCACCCTGCCCCAAACCCGCCAAGGCAAGCGCTATGTGCTGACCATGGTAGAAGCCACCACTGGGTGGCTGGAAACCTATCCTGTGCCTCATGCCACCGCCCAGAATACCATCCTGGGCCTAGAAAAGCAAGTTCTTTGGAGGCATGGTACCCCTGAGAAGATTAAGTCAGACAATGGGACTCATTTTAAGAATAGCCTTATCAACACCTGGGCTAGAGAACATAGCATTGAGTGGGTCTACCATATCCCCTACCATGCACCAGCTGCAGGCAAAGTGGAGAGATGCAACGGACTGTTAAAAACCACCTTGAAAGCATTAGGTGGAGGATCTTTCAAAAATTAGGAGCAACACTTAGCAAAGGCCACCTAGTTAGTTAACACCCGAAGTTCCACCAACAGAGCAGGCCCTGCCCAGTCTGAGCTCCTATCTACAGTAAATAGAAATAAAGTTCCAGTAGTACATGTGAGAGGTTTGTTAGAGAAAACAGTTTAGATTAAATCTGCCTCAAGTACAGACAAACCCATCCGTGGGATTGTTTTTGCTCAGAGACCAGGATGCACATGGTGAATAATGCAGAAAGATGGAACAACACAATGTGTACCTCAGGGAGATCTGATTGTTGGGTGAAAACTATGAGTAAATATCATTTACTGAATGTTACTACCATTTTCTGTATATAGCTGTATACTGTATATATATGCATGTATAAAGTATGTGTGTGTAGAGTTAGAATTTTAGTTTTGGTAGTAAGTTGACGATATGGAGATACAGGGGTGGAATGTAGTAGGGTGACTTTATGCTGCTTGTATCCCCAATCGTCTGTTCTGTTTGTGCTGTATATTGTGTTCTGTACCTTTAAACCTTGTTCCGGGAGTAAAGGAGGAGAAAGAACAGCGCGCAGTTTGTTTTGAAGAAACTGCCTGACTCCCCCACATTGCTGCTCTCCGGTGTTCGTCCGAAGCACGGACAGCGGTGAGACAGAGATCTCCTGTGCTTTTAGCTAGCTAGCTAGGCAGAGAAAACTCCCTGTTTTTTTTTTTGAGTTTTTTTCCTTTTTTTCTTGTGCCTGTTTAAATCTGCTCAGGACTGAAAAACCCAAAAGAGCAGCAAAGGCTGGCACCTGCGGCCCCGCCGGGCCTGGACCTTCAGAGAGACTGAGTGAGCTGAGCTACACCCACGGCAAAGACTGTCTCTGTTTGCCATCTCTCTTCGGAGCGAGCAAAAGTTTTATTGTTTCATATTATTAATTCTTTGCATTTGTAAGCATTTTGTTTGTTAAATAAATAGTTTTTTCCACTTTTCTCCGAAAAAGTTCTTTTCCCAGACCGGCTGGGAGGAAGAGCCGTTTAAGTTTACTCTTCCAGAAGAACCCCTTCAGAAGTTTTCCCCAAATTTGCCCTAAACCAAAACAGGCTGTTGTTTCCATTTTTTTTTTTTTTTACTATTACTAATACAGACTTTTAAGCAAAGAACATAAATACTAAAAAAAAAAAATTCTGCAGATAGGAAAACCATTGACTGCTGGCTAAAATGGATATTTCTAACCATCAGATAAAATGAATCTCTTTTTCTGTGAGATTTCTACATCTTCATCAAAGCTACACCCAGTTCACCCTCCTTAATCCTAAATTGCAACAATTTTCTAAACACTTGGGAAAGATGGATGATATTGTAAAGAAACTACCTGGAGTGTCCCAGGACAACATCTGTGGCAGCAATTACCCTCCTGGTGAAATAATCCCACCTCTCATCTCTCAAAGGTTATAGTTAAGACAGGATCTTTTAAAGCCTTCTGTCAAAGTTAGGAGTTTTTAGAGGTCTTGCACTCTAGTTGGGATCTCTTTACGCAGCTTTTTTTTTACATTACCAGTGAATGCTTTTTAAGTCACTGCTGAAATGATCATGTGAAGGGCAATGACAGAAATGGGACCACAGATTCACCTGTTGGAGTTATGGCAAAACACTGTCTCTGACTAACTGTGAACTCGGTTTCTGGGTCCTGGTCTTGGGAACAAGAGGCTGATTTCTGAAACTAATATTGTGAGATTCATCTGAAGTAAACCCGCCAGCCCAAGCATCTCAAAATAAGATATTGTCTCCTTTATTGGACAAAGTTTGGATAAGAGTTTCCAAACTTTCTGGACCACAGGAAGGTCTCAGCCCCAGATGTACCTCAGTTGTTCATGCCCCTGGTGAAAGATTTGCAGAGGCAGCAGGGATGTGGTGACCAGCTGTGTCCAGGACCTGTGGGACCCTGCAAATCATAACTGGGGGATCACTGTGGCTGGGCCTCATGAGCTGAACAAACTGAATACAAGCAAACATTGAATGACCACGCTCATGGTCAAGATTTTGCAGCCTGAAACACAGGTGCTTCATTCCAGGAACTTTTTTTAAAAGTGGAAGAGTGATTTCACTGCTGGGTTTGTGCCTCAATGTCCTCAGATTTGGCATGTTAAACTGTGGGATAGGATGGAAGACAAGGGCCACCACAAACAGCACAGGGCAGCACTGTGGGGGGATGCCAGCAGCAAGGCTGCTCAGGCTGAGGTCCAGCTGACCTATCTTTCACTCCCACAGGATTTATTAACTCAGGTAGTAACAGACCTGCACCATTTCTTTTTTCTGGTACTTCCTTGGTCAAGCTCAGGGCTTGAGGTGTCACTTGGTGGGCAGCACTTTGGGAACTTTTGAGGATGATGCCCTTGAAGCTCATGCTCTTGTCTGGTAGGTATGGAGTGTTATTTAGCAAAGATGACAAAAAGGATTTCTAGAAGCTTTCTAATTCACACAAAAGCAGTGCCACTGTGTATTTAATTTCTACACTGAGCTCTGGAACAACTGGTTACAAAAAAATAAATTGGTTGGTTCTGGGTCACCAAGTCCAGACACCTTCCACCTTTGTGGACATCGTAAATCCTGTTCATAATCTGACAAACTCTCTTTTGAGATCACATAGATTGCCTTTCCTCCATTTCAGCAAGGCATTCAAAATCCTCACTCTTCTAACAGAAACTGCCATATGATTCTCAGCCCAAATTTACTGACAGCTAGGTCCTTGTTCCAGCATTTCCTTTAATAGTCCTCCCTCTAGGGTTTATACCCAATCCATCACATTTTACAGAATGATCATCTCTCTTTCATTTTTTAAACCAAACAAGTTAAACATAAGCTAAATTGCTTTAGAGTGAGAAGAGATCACACTTACTGTCTCATAGAATTGCACAGCAAGTCTTAAGCACCTCTTTCAAATCATCTTTTTTGTTTTAGAGTGCTGTGGTCTGAAGATATGTAGTGAAGTACTGAAGACAGGGATTTGTTTATTCCTGTGGGAAAATACCTGCCATGCTGTGCCATTACTGGAAATATCATCTGAAAAGTCTCTGGCTCACAGTGATTATTTTCATGCTGAATTCCCTCTTCCCCCCAGCCATGCTATTTTTCTTGTGGGACTATTCCCAATCCAGCAAGCTTTTTTATAGTTCCTGCTGTCAGGATTGGATTTTATGTGCTGGGTTTTTCCTCATCATTCTGGGGTAGGGATTTTTCAGTACCCTGGGTATACTGAGATCCCTGGACCTGGCTTTTACCTGGGATGTGACTTTAATCTTCTACTTGTGCTCCATTACTCTGTTTTCCTGGGCTTTACAAGCAATCCTGCCTCTTTCTTCTTATTAAAACAAGAAACATAATGCTTATTTCATATTTTATCTAGGACTTTAATCCCCTCTTAATCCATACTGGCTTTGTCCCTTTTCTTCTTCTTTTTAGTAGGAAGACACCTTTCACCAGAAATAACTCAGTTTTACTGCTGGGGTTTCTCATCCTGTTGACAGCATTAACAGATCAGATGTTTTGCTGATGGTTCTGACATGATGGTCCCGACATGATGGTCCCAATTTATTTTTCTTGTTCAGGTTGGGTTACAAGAGTCATTTGCTAAAAGTGGATAAACAAGAACTCTTTACCTGCAAACAGAACTTAATTGGCAGTGGAATAATTTAGAGATAATATCACAGTGCCCTTCTGGCAGGGGATATTACCATCACTTTCATGCTCATTGATCCTCTTTAATTCCCATGGCACGCAGACTGCAGCTTCCCTCAGACCTCTGGAGCCCACCATGCACAGGTCACTGCATCTGACACTTGCATTTCATTTAACATCCCTCACAAGTTGGCTGTCCCTTGATTTCTCATTTCCCTGACTCCCACCTTATGTGACAGGCAGGCACAATTTGGTAGGTGGACAGCTCCTGCCTAGGTGTGCACCTTCCACAGGGCTCTTAGTTGTCACCACAGCAAAATTAAATGGTGCTGCTTTGATCCAGTTTAATCAGGTGTCTCAATTTTGTGAGCATTAAAACCATTCAAAGTATTTTCATGTAACTCTGACACCGTTTTCTTTCTTTCCTTTTTTTTTTTTTTTTGGTGATTAATGAAAAGAAGTAGGGTGAAATTAAATACCTCTAAAATGTTTTGTCAGTTTTCCCCTTATGTTCCAACTCTGCTTTGCACTGACTGACAAATAGGATGCATATGAAATTAAAATCACCAATGAATAACACATTTCTCCAGGAGAGCGTGTAAAGCCAGGAAGATTGTCTTTCCCATTTATGAATTTAAAGCATGAATAATTTAGCAATGTACTGGCACACTAAATATTTATTTGTGGTGCTGCTCTGAGCAGAAAAGATTTAAAAAGGCACAGAAAACAAACTTGACTTTGACCATGAAGGTATAAATAGGAGATTTACATGCTGACTTAAGAGGTTTAGGAACATGTACCTCAGTTGCAATAGGATTTATGCTGCTAAATTCACATATTTCTTCTAGAAATGTCCTCTAACCTCCTCTGTGGTTCCTAGATATTGCCTTGGTTTGTCTGGATGTGCCTTCTAATTCTGGCCCTTTTTGAACACAATATGTGGTAATACTCTAGAATCAGCACTTCAGCTGCACTGGTTTTAATTATAAATACACTCCATGCAATTAAAGATTAAATCCCCCATTGCTGACTAGCTTTTCTGAAATTGGGCTAACAATCAGAGCACTTGTGTGCAAGGCAAATCATGATTGGCCCTCCCTGGAATCAGCCTCTGGAGGGAGTATGAGGGTGGAAAAAGGGGATAGCTGAGTCTGTTTGCTGTAAATAGAGAGGAAGGAATCTGGGGATGTGTTTTCCCCTGTCCTGTTTCCAAAGACGAAAAGCAAACAACACCTAAAACCCCTCAGGCAGCTCAGTGTCTCTGTTTTCTCTCTCTGTTCTCAGCTGTCACCACTTGAAATGGTTCTTGGGGTCCTACATCTCTGAGTTACTGCTCTGAATCAATTTACAGCGATGCATGAAGGGACAGGATGGAGTGGACAAAATGTGCAGACACAGACCTGCTTTTAAGAACTTGGCTTTGTAGTTCATATACCATGATTTTAAGAAGAAAGCTGGCTGCCTGTATTTTTACCTAGAGACAAACAGCACAGGCAAAGCTGTAAAGAGAGATGGTATTTTAAATAGGGAAGCACAAGATAACTGACCATCCCAGTGTTTGCATTCTGAGTCATATTTGAAGTGTCTTTTCAAAATGCTTTCTTCATATTTTCCCCCCATTTTTTTTTAACAAGCCAATCATATTGTTTTCCTCTGAAGAGTGGTAAGATGAACATGGCATTTTCAAGCTGGTAAATGAGCTGAAATGCTGCATTTAAAACCACTTGCTGCCAAATCTCCCACACAGGAGAAATACCTTGTGAGCCTAATAGTCTGCCCAGAGCAGAGTCTGGGCAACTCAGGTTTCAAATGCAGCTCCTTCCCAGGAGAGGCACAAAAAATGTGAAGTGTCAATGAAATGGCTTTCTGAAAGAAGACTCCCAGCTAAATGTTGGGTCATGCATGCAGAAGGCATTGTCTGGAATTCTCTGGTCTGTGGCACAGCAGATGGTTGGAGTCAGACTGGATAACAACAATGGCCTGTTGAGGCTGCATAAGCCATAAGTGGCATGAAAGTAGGAATGTATAGCTCATTCTAACCCTGTAAAAACCCTTTGAAAACATCAGTAGCATTACAAAATCAGGCAGAGGCTAAGAAAAGCCAGAATTTGGGGAAGACTACTAATTTATACACAGCCACTGTGATTGCCTTTTAATGTGGTAATTAATGATGCACATTTCTTTGTGATGTGAGAGTTCATCACCACAAAGGACTGTCTTCTGACCTGTCTGACCAAGCCAGTGGGACACCTGTGTCACAGGACTGCTTGGAACCCCTGTCTTTGGGTTTGGGAACCCTAGGAGCAGGGATTTGGGTGCAGGGCTTCCCTCTCACAGTGGGGTACAGAGCAGAGCCTTCACATCATCAGAGAGAACAGATTTAGGCTTTTTTCTTGAATTTCTGCTCCAGCTGGTAATACTCTGAGCTCTACCCTTGCAGACAGACTTATGGTAACACTCAATCCTGCAGTGCCCCAGCCCACCAATGGACTAGACCTCAATCCTCAGGTCTCAGCAGGAAAACAGAGCCAGGAACATTTCCCTGTTGTACAGGAATGCTGTGAGCCAGGGAAGGCCATTACTGACAGATTGCAACTTGCTCACACAGCAATGGTTAAATAAATGGAAAATGTCTTGTATGAGCCTGTCAGCTCCTCCACTGATCTTCTCCAGAGCAGGGACTGGTAATTATGGCACTGTACATTAAATTAAATGGTGAGTTTATCCAATAAAGCATAAGTTAATTAATTTTTACTTATCCTCTATAAGATTTGTACTGAACTTGTGTTCAAAGGCCTTAGCCTTAAGGGTTTTCTAGTCTCATTGTTTTGTTTTAGCTACAACTAAAACCCCCTCACTCTGAAGCTTGTATCATCCACTGGTCAAATGTGTAAAAGCTGGGTTCTTTTCCCCACTTTGCCTGGTGGTAGGTGGCCACATAACTGCAATAAGAATCATGGCCTTAGTTTACTATTCTGAGTATAATTTTTTCCTGCTTGAATTCCTGCTTTATTCATGACAAGGCTTCAAGCTCATTAATTATTTGACACAATGAGTAATTTCATCTTTACTCCATAACTCTGTATATTTTAATTTCTTTCCCCCTTTTTTTTTAAAAAAACTCAAATGATCATTTGTTCTGCCCGTGTGGAACAGGCAGTCCCCTGGGAGGTTGAGACAGTGCTTATCCTTCACCTCTCATCTGTAGCCAAAACCAAGAGTCTGCCTTGACCCACTCAGCAGCACAGGTCAATGCCAGCAGAGTTTCACAGTGGCACAGTTTTCCACCCCCCTCTGAAGCCTCATTACTTCCTGCACATCATCTCTCCAGCTGGATGAGCTAAAGGCACTTTCCTCACCATAACATTGCATTAGCTGGATGTTGTTTATGGATTTCCTTGGCAAGGGACGCTGTGGCACACATCAGTGTGGGAAGGGTGGTCAGGGTCACACACACCAGGGGGTTGGGCAGCCAGGCTCCTGGCAGCTCCTGAAGGGCTGGGGTTGTGAAGGGTGACAATGACCTTTTGGGGCAAGAAGTGTTATCCACACCAGTCTCCCTCAGACCCACCTCCTCCCACTTCCAGCTGTGACCTTTCTCTGTCCCCTCCCCATGGCAGCAATAGCCTGGCCCAAGTGATCTCTGTAGGATTAGGGTAGAAAGTGCATCCAAGTGTGTTCCCCCTCTGTGTGCTCAGCCTGGAAGCGTTTCCTGTGCTGTAGATAATCCTGAAAAGTCCAGCCCCTAGCTGCTGCTGGTTTTACTTATGTGTGTTTTCCCAACTCCAGGTCTCACAGGTAGGCTCAGGAATGACTCTTTTGAGGTAGAACATTCTGTTTTGTCAGACTCTGGATCTGGCTCTCCTACACATGCCCAATAACAAAGGAAAATTGGGATACTTAATACCTAAATATACATGTAGAAGTCAGACTTTACAATGTACTGCTCCTGATGAAAGGTCTTTTCCTGTGAGAAAAAGAGTCACCTTTCTGCATTTTGGATATATCAATGTTTCTTAAAGGCAACCTGGATTTTGTAGAATGGATGACTACAGACATATGGAAAATAAATATATGCAGTGTTGGGTGAAGGTCCAGTCAAAGTGAATTCAAATGTGAACTTAAACAACAGAAAATCAATTCCTGAGCCACAGTTTGGAACCACTTAAACAAAATATAGATTTACTTCTGCCTATATATATAAATGTACTTTTCCCTTATTTTACACTGATAAAATTTTATTGCAAATGGTTTATCTACATCAGAGAGATAACTTTTTTTTTTTTTTATGTGGAGGAAGAGAAGTGGTTAATATGCTTTTTATTAATAAGCTTTTTATTAATAAGAAGTGGTTAATAAACTTTTTATTGCTTTCTGGGATTAAAAGATGAGAATGCTCTAAACTTTTTAGTAAAAGATGAACCAATGGCAGAGATATAAGAGAAACCCACAGCCCAAAAGCTCCTTTCATCAAATACTGCCCAATCAATAAAATGCTAAACAAAATTAGACAACTAGAGTAAAAATAACACATACAAGATGGCTTTGGAAATTGAACTAAAAATAAAGATTAGGATTTGTCTTGGGATTAAATGGTTTAATCCTTCTTTGTGTTGGATTTTTTTTTTAAGTTGCAGGTGGTTTGTTTATTTTTAATTGCAGGTTTTTTGTGGTCCTCTGTGGAAGGGACATATTAAAAAAACCAATGTTAATAGCAGGGGACCACGGAGGGACAAAGAGTTCCCAGCACTGCAACTGTCCCTAAACTTCCTCCAGCAAACCTTGCTTAAGGCAACAGGGTCATGCTTTTGGCAAGAGCTGAGACTTCCAGATGTGACATGTTTTACATGTGTTGTAAGAGCTGTAACTTTTTGGAAGTGTCCAAAAAGCTAAAATTAATCTGGTGATTTAGTCACAAGCTAAAACAGTAGCTGGGAATGTTGGTTGGAACATGGGAGTGGATGAACTTGGCTCACTGCTTCCTTGTCCATGAACATGGAGATTGTCTCCTGCTGGATTAGCTCATCAGCAGGAGTTAGAGCAGTAAAAGTGCACTGGTTCTGGCCCTTTTCAGTCACCCGTGTTTTGTTGTGTCTCAAAATGGATGCATCAGCTAAATCTGATTCTCTTGCAGTCCTGAGAGCTGCAATGGATTGGCTGCTTTAAAGAGAGCAGAATTTGATCCTCTGCTGTGGCTCACTACCCTTCTGTGGGTAAAGGCTAAAGACAGTCAACTCTTTTCCAAAAGATTCATGTCTTTCCAACCCACATCCACTAATTGATTCCTCTCTACAAATTGTTGTAGTGTGTTTCTGATAGTTCTACTATCTGCTGAGGTTTCGGATTCACTGCTTTATTTGAAGTGGCACTTTCTATTTCAAGGCACTCTGATTCAAGCACTTCTCAGCTTATATTTAAAAGGTTATTTTGATCATCATTGCCTTCATAGAAGTTACAATGCTGAGAAGATGCTGCACAGGTTGGGTTTGTGCTGCTGCTTTCATCACCTGAACCATGTTCAAGCATTCCTACTTGACAAATGTCTCAGAAGTTCAGAGCATCCAAATGGCCTCCTGTTCCCTGCAGCTTCTGGAAGAAAAGTTATCTTTGTTTGCATGTGGAGATGGAGAGAGGCACTCAGCAGCTTCTGGCCTCTGCCTTTAGAATGGGGTGAAGGCCCTTGTCTGGAAATGCCTTGTCTGACAGGTGTTCTATGTGGGCACTGGAGGATAATGGGCCAGCTGGGGGGAGAAATGACATTGTTGTGGTTAAAAGTAGGCATTGGGCAGGCAAGCTGAGAATAGAGACTGCAAAAGATAGGAAAGACAGCGAGGAGATGTCTGATGGGGAGAAAAGTGATTGAAAAATGCATAGAGTGGAGAGAAAAACAAATAGTGGACAAAACATATTGTCAAGATCTTGTGGGGATTATGACTGGGCAAAATTACATTTGCCAAGACCAGAGGAAAGGGTGTTGGAAGGACCAAGCAGATATCTGTCACTCCCCTGTAGGAGCTCCTTGGGTCTGATTATATTTTCAGTAACCTTACAACCAAATGTTTCTTGAGGCTGAAGTTCTCCTTCTCTTCTGATAGATAGAATAGAAGAGTTGTGACGTAATTACAAAGTGTGGTAGCACTGAGGAGAAAAAGAGGAGGTGAATTGTTTTTGGAATGGCATTAGGGTGGTGCTAAGGTGTCTCTGCAGTAGTGTTGTTTACTTGCACTGTGTGAATTGTGTGCTGCAGTTTTACTGTGTCCAGAGACTGAAAGGAAGACAGATGAGTTACAATTTTCTGCAAGGAAATTGAGTGGTAAGGTCTGTCCTAAGCTCCCAGGAGGAATCACTGAGAGAAGTCATTTGATTTCTCAAATTCATAGCATTGTGGTATTGGAAAAGACCTCCAAAGGTCAGCCAGTACATTCACTGCCCAAGGCAGGACCACCTTTACCAATGTTATTCATGTCAAACTTGCTCTTGAAGATGTCCAGTGCTAAACAGTCATACATTCCTCAGACATCCCATTCTCTTGCTTATAAAGCATCTAGAAATCTCTTTTTTCCCCTGGTTTACACTTTGTTGGCTATTAGTAAAATATTTCAATCACCTGTTTTGAAAGTCTTGTAGATTGATGAGATGACTTCTTGTCATGACTTCAGCACATTGCAAGGAGGGCTCTGCTGGTTTAGGGGCCAGGGTTTAGCAAAGGTGCCCATGGTGGAGTCCAACACCTGCATCTGGCATCATGCTGTTGTTTTACTGCAATCTGGGACCTCAGCAACAACATCTGTACCCGAAGTCTCCTACAAAGATCTGGGATTTTTTTTTTCTCTGAGGAAAACAAAGCTGGAGGCTCTGCCCCTGCTTTTTTAATGCAGAAAATAGGGATTCAAATGTGATTTCACTTGGGCTGCTTTTGGGTTCCCTGCTGTATTCCTTAAACAGTCACAGAGAAAAAAATCTGGAAGAAAGATCTGTAGCTTGAGTCACCTGAACTATGAGAATAGTTGTTTCAAATTTTTGTAGTGTATACTTGTGAGAGTAGAGCTGATCCAGTCCCCATGCTTCTTTCTTTTTATTTTATAAAAACTACTGTAAGATTTCTTAAATTTTTCTTTATTTTGTTATTTATGAAGAAACAAGGCATTAAGTTTAATAGATCCAATAGATCCTGTTGCTCCAAAACAGCATCTTCAGCATAGAAAGAAATTGGAGAAATAATCCTTTTAAATGCGTGCAGTTATAGGAAGAAATTACTTGTGTGCTTCAAGAAAAAGGGAAAAAAAACCCAGGAAACAAATACAGATCTTAAGTTTTCATGTAAGATGTGAGCTCCTTGCATCGAGAACTCTGATTAAATGCTTGT
Organism: Phylloscopus whistleri; assembly: GCA_017589585.1. NCBI lineage: Eukaryota > Metazoa > Chordata > Aves > Passeriformes > Phylloscopidae > Phylloscopus > Phylloscopus whistleri. The sequence continues at coordinate 2,657,168 of JADMLD010001401.1, forward strand.
CTCTACAGCACCTCATGCAGAGCAGCATTGCTGTAAATGTATTCTCCTGACTATCATATTAATAATGTCTAATAAGAACCATAACATTACTTTTGTACCTCTCCTCCATGATCCAGTGCAGACACATGAAAGGCAAAATACCAGCAGTTTATACATATTTAATAGACAGCCACTGCTTGTAGCCACTGAAAGGTCCTTCTAAAGCATGAAGAACTTAATGAATGTTTCAAACACAACTGGTCCTTACACACTTGCCTTGAAAAATTGACATCAGTGGAAAAGCTGAAATAATAAGAACTCCAGGACTGCACTTTGGGTGAATTTTGAATCAAGAAATAGTACAGGGACCCAAGGTAACAGGCCAAGTATGGCCTATATGATGTCCATGGAAAAGTATTGTCATGCCTCATTTTACCAAAGAATAAACAGAAATATTAATGCTTCCCTTTCTTTTGGAAAATTGTGTGGTTTGCTGATGATTGAAGTACATAATATTAATCCTTGTGTTTATTATCAATGTTGTTACTAAAGATTTCACGTGCATTTTAGGGAGCAGGAAAATAAAAGTAAACCCACCAAAAATCCCAAAGCCTGTCTTTAGGAGCTGGATTGCTGTGAACAGGAGCATGGGGAGCTATCTGAATCTGGTTGAATGGAGCTGCGTGTCTTGTGCTGTCCTCAGGAAGAAGACTTCTATCAGCTGCCTGTGCCTGGGACAGAATTCTTCTTTCAAATGGACACTGAGCACTACCAGGATATTTCAGAAGTGTATTGAGACAGTTCATCCTGGAAAATGTGATTTCACAGCCAGTAAAACATTAGACATGGTAATAAAAAGGCTTAATATGTGTTGTTTGTTTTGCTGGCAACAGTGATTTTTTTATTTTTTTATTGAGCCTTTGAAGCTGAGCAGAGTGAAGCCTCTACAGGATTTTTGGAGCAATTTGATTTGGATTTTCATCTGGAAGATTATTGTTTCCTTGCAGACAATAACAAAAAGGAAAAAAATCACACAAAAATAACTGCTTCTCTGGGTTTTTGACAACTGCAAGCACAAGCTCCAGACGCTCTGGTCCTGGAGCTTGTCTCAAATACACACCCCAGGGAAACAGCCTCTTCAGGCAAAAAGTGCCCTGGTGCTGGCCTGTAAAATAATCAGATAAAGACTGTAGTTTAATTGCTGGTTTAAGACAGCCTAAACCTGCACTTCTTTCTGCCCCAGAGAAACCCAAACCTGCCTGCCATGCCCCAAAGGAGAGCCAGAGGACCTGGATGCAGCCAGATAAATGAGGCTCCTTGCAGAGTGGCTGCCATGGATTGCACAGCCCAGGGCAGTGGGAGGGATGGAACCAGCACTTTCCACAGTGATATCAAACCACATAACCATGCTCTCAGGCTGGCAGGCAGTGAAGTCAGGACTGCTGAAGTCCAGGGCATTAATATAAACTGTAGCTGGTGGTGATTTACATTAATCTGGAGGTTGTGGTTGTGGCAGTTCAGGGGTAGCTCTAAGCTCAGTTTGGATATCTCTGTGAGGAGAGAGGCAGAGAGCCTAAACATCAGCCACCCTTAAATGGACTGTGAAATGTGAGTCAGAGCCTTGCTTTAATTCTTTATTGTGGTGGAGAGGTTCAAAGTGAAGCATTACATTTTACCTTGGAGCTCTCAGCAGTCAGGGCATCAGGTTGGCTACAGCAAAAGCCAAGCATGGGGCAGTGGCATGAGAATGTGTGCCTCGAGTTTAAAATTAAACATTTTGCTCACCTGCAGGGTGCCAGTTATCTTCTATGATGCTTCCTATGTGTCTTGTTATTTTCCCTGAAAATAGGGGTCCAAAGCTAAGGAGGTTTCTGCACTGAAACTCTCAGTACTGTGTCAGTGTGGAGGCAGCACTGGGACAGGGGAAGAGACTGCAGGCACAGGGGCTCTCAGGAACTGCACATCCCCCTTGTTTTAATGTGTAACACTTGGGATCCAATCAATGTCATCTGAGACTGTGGGGGCCAAAAATAAAAACAGCAAGTGAGGAATGAAGTGGCCAGAGAAGCAAAACTGGGCTCACAACCTGCTTCTTTAAAAGAACCCCTGAGTGGGTGGACACCCTTCATGCAGCTTCAAGAGCATCCAGAAAATGAGGAGGGAGCAAATCTCTTCAGACCCAGTGAGAACCGAATATGTCAGAGAAAAAAAAAACCAAAGATCCCTTGATCAAGAGCATCAAAGGCAGAAGGAACATCTGAAGGAATGAATGGGAACAGATGTGTGGCTGCAATCCATCACCAAGAAGATGTTGTGAGCTGTGACTCTTGGAAATGCCATCATCTGGGAGCAAACTGAGGTCTCACCTGTCCAGCAAATTTTAGGAAAAAAGCGAGAGGCTCTGGAATCCCAAATGATTTAATCTTTTAATCTTAAACATATTTTAACCTTTGTGTTTAATAGCTGCCAGTAGACCTGCCAGCCATTGATACAGCTTATGACTAATTTGTTTTTTAATCCGTTTATTCTCCTGGCCTGTATGATATATCACAGCAATGAGTTACAAAATTGAAGTGTGGTAAGGTGTTTGGCAGGCTGCTTATTCTTGTGGCCTATTTGTCATACTGTGAGAAATAGTCAACAGCTCACTCTCTAAGTGCAATAAGCCTTCCTAGCTCCTCTTTTACTTGTCACCTCAGGGCTGAGAGATTCTGCAGGGTGGGAGCTGTGGGCAGCTGGGATCTTTCACCTGTATTTTCTATTGAGTTTTTTTCTGTCCTTCACTGCACCTTCATTTCTTTTGCTGCTATGCACAACCTTCAGAATACAATAAAGCACAGTTCATTTATGTTTCTAGTGGGCTTAAACACATTCCAGTACCTCAGATTCTCCTTTAGAGTTTTGGTTTTGTTCTGCTGTTGTTCATCAGCATTTCCAGCCACAGAAGCTCACAAAATTAATTCAGGTTGTTCATAACTTTTTAACATGCTCTGTGTAAGCAGCTCCAGCTGGCTCAATGCACAGTCCCTGAAAAGTCCTGGGGCCAGACACAGTTTCATGTGGACACAAAAAAGTGAATTATTTCACTATTTACCTGCTTGTAATTTATCAGCTTCAGGTGACTTGCCAGTATATAACTTTGTCACTTCATTTATCTTTCCCAGCTACTGCATATAGAGGTTTCTCTTTTTGCCACTCTGCAGAAGATCTTGATCTGCACCTCTGCAGAAAATGTCTTTATCTGGCACCTCCTTCTTTAAACAAAAGCAAACCAGTAGTTTACTGATTCTCATGAGAACCATGCCAGCAACATATATTAGGTGGGTGTGGATCTGTTGGAGTGAGCCCAGAGGAGGCCATGGAGATGCTCAGAGGGCTGGAGCACCTCTCTATGGAGAAGGATAAGAGAGCTGGGTTTGTTCATCTTGGAGAAGAGAAGGCTCTGGGGAGACCTTATAGCACCTGTAGTACCTAAAGGGGCTACAAGAGAGCTGGGAGGGACTTTTGACAAAGGCATGTAGTGATGGGACAAGGGGAAATGGCTTTAAACTGAAAGAGGGGAGATGTAAATTCGAGCACTATCCAGATGAAGGTGTCAGCCATGGATGCAACAGACTGTACCTCTTATCTGAGTGATGGAAAAATCCCTCATTATGGATTGATAGAAAAGCTGAGAGATTATTTAGAAAGTGTACAATGAAAGAGTAGGTGGCTGTATGCTGATCAAGGCTCAGGCCTGTTGGGTTTTGACAGTTATAAAAATTGAAATGTTACTTACTGTTCACAGTAATGCCTCTGAACAAGCAGTACTGTAAATTCTAGGAAAATGCACTCCTCCTAATCAGATATACTTCTCATGTCTGCTCTTGTTATGTAGCTTATGCTTCTTATATGGCTTACTTGCACTCCCTTCTAGCCATCAAAGAAAATGCATTAACTTTGAGCTGAAAAGAGCTGAGTTATTATTTCTTGTGTCCTAACTTGGGAAGGCCAAACAGGAAGGGATGGAAGGCAAATCAGAGCTGTGTAGTTTCTTGCATTCGTGTCCTCATTGTATGCCACAGAGGCAGACCTCTGACAGTGCTGCTGTGTGAACCATCATGGTGGCTGGCAGCACAAACTGAAGTTACAGATCTGAATATATATTCCTTTAACTGGCAGGTCTATCCTAAATAAGCCCTCTCTTAACAGGGAAGTGGGAAAACCAAACCAGGTTAACATTTTTATGGAGAAATCTTGGCTCAGTAGCCATCAAAATAAATAGAAGTTTAATCCCTTAACTTATTTTTTTTTAGTTGTTACTGTGTAACTATGGAAACCTGAGATCAGTTGTTCAATCAGTGTTCTGTAGTCTTGCAGTCTTTTCAGTCCTAGTATCAAACAGGAGTTAAAAAATACCTCCCAACAGAAATTCAGTCTTTGTGAAAGTGGTGATGATGACATTGCATGCTTAGAACACCATCTTGGAGAAGTGCTTTAAGTTATTGCAGGGAAAAACAGTTTAGTCTGGCCCACTGGTGCATTATTTACAATGTGGTAGCTCTGATGTGCCTGTCCTTCCAAATGCTTTGCAACGGAAAGGTTTGGACATGTGAATCTTTAGTGGGGAACACTAAATCACTCTGTGGCAACTGCCTCATGACCATTTCCCAGGTACAGGCACTCCTCTAAGGGGATTTGACATTAAGTGTGAGATACCTGGGGCTAACAGACTTTTAAACTCCTGTTCATTGAGGCCTAAAAACATAAACACAGGCCAGTTGCTATAAAGTAACAGTAAAGTCTTGATTCGTTAAACTAAGGCAATGATTCATATTTCTATATTGGTGTTTGGAAAACTATTTTCTAAAAATCAGGGTCTCCTCTGAGAGCAACAGTACTCTGCAGTACATGGTGATGCAAATCTCAATTTTATGAAGTAGATTTTTTTTCCTTAATGACCAAAAGATGTATAAATTTATCCCTTATTTATTTATCTGAAAGTTTATGAACTTTCAGAAGGAGAACTGTTACTCTTTGCCTCCAAGTGTTTCTGGGTCTGTTCTGTGACTGGTTTTATGGCTACCATGTCAGAGGTATTTGTTTATTGCTATTTTGATGCCCAGCTGTAAAAGCTTCACAGGCTCCTCATCTGCATAGTTTCTTGAAAACTAGGCCAGTGAAAAATTTGGGGCAGTTTGCCAAAGCTGTTAGAAAATGGCAGTCTCTGTTTCTCTGTTTGTAGTGGGCATAATTTCATGAAGTTGATAACACAAGAGTGAAATGTCAGGGGAGATTGTGACAAAATTAGATACCGAGCTACCAGGTGTTTAGAGGCCAATTTCTTGCCAGCATCAAGGGGAGTCAGAGCAGATGTTTTACACCCAGAGTGGAACTGTGGTGTGCATCCACCTCCTGTCAGTCCTTTCTGCCTGGGGAATTGACCATTGGTGAGGAAAAGGAGAAGGCAGTACCACTGAGATAGCTCCTGCTGTCCAAACCCTGTTAGAAGGAGGTGTCAGGGAAAAAGGCTGCAGGAAATTGGGTTTGTTCTGGGAATGGCAGGCAGTTAGTCAGGTCTCTGCTTACTAAAGTGTTCACTGGGATTTCCAGTAGAGAAGGTTTTTAGTACCACTCTGAGCAAAGTGCTCGTTTCTGCCTCAGGATAAGGGAAGCAGCAGCTGGAGAAGTTTGTTCCTCTTTCTTCTCTCCATGTCACATCTGCACTCTGTTTCCTCAAAACACCTTTTCTACCACTGGGCCTTTTGCTGCTTTTCACCATGCCCAGCCTAGTAGCTCTTTGGTTTACTTCTCAGCATGATAGAAGGCTTAAATGTGAAAACCTCTCAATACTAAAAAGTCACAAGCTCGATGCTAGATATGACTGCCCTGCCAATAATATTCTGTGGTGTTCTTGTTTTGTTTTGGTTTTTGTTTGTTTGTTTGTTTGTTTGTTTGTTTTGTTTTTTCTCAGTACCTTGAGGCTGAAATGTTTACATTAAGGGCATAATATCTTTTCTGTGTTGATAGGACATGGATAGGACAAGGAGTAATGGATACAAATTAAAAGAGGGGAAATTTACGTTAAATATTAGTAAGAAATTCCTTCTAATTAATTAGCAACAAATGCAGTTCAGGACTAAGATCACAAAGTCTTGATCCAAAGATCACATGGAAAATCCACCTCTTCTCTCTTTTTTCTCTCTCTCTTCTTAGTTATCCTGCAAAAGGAACAAGGAAAGTGCAAGGCAAATATGTTGAAATGAGATGAGACTAAGCATGTGTTGAAACTTTTCCCCTTGGAGATACAAATTCAGAGCATGGGAGGGGTTGAGCTCCTCTGACCTGCTCAAAGGCTCCAGACACCCAGAGACATTTCCTTGGCTTTTTGTGATAGATGTCTTTTGAAAATATTGCCCCATTTAGATGTTCTGAGCTCCAACAGTTCCTGAGCATTGAGCTCAGTGGAAATGAAGACAAAACATCCCACAGCTCAGTGCCTACCAGCAGACAAACTTCCAAGCAGATCCCACTGCCGGATGCTGCCTACTTTGCTCCTTTTATCAGCCATCACCTGTTTTTATAAACTCAGTGATTAATGTAGGCCATCCCCAATCCTCAGGCAGAAGTTTTTGCAACTAGATTAATATTAAATACTTCTGGCTTATTAAAATAATAATTTTGCTTTTGCATAATTAAGATCTTTAAAGGATTATCTATATTTTTTTCCTCTCCATGTGGCAGCCCTAAGAGCTTGGTAGTTATTGATCACCACAAATCCTAATGGAACCACAAGAATTTGTGATACAGCTCTGATCTGTCTCTGCATTGCTAATGAAGGCACTTTAAGCAAATGAGATTAGCTTCAGCTTTATGTAGCTCATATAGAAGCTTTGAAAATATATGAAATAAAAGTCCTCCTGATAATTTTGACATTACTAAAGATAAAAGTCTTATCATGACCTGAGGTAGCATCCTAATTTTTTTTTTTTTTTTAAAGCTGCAAGTATAAACCTCTGTCTCTCTTCCAAGTCAGCACTCCAGGTTTGTCGTGCTCTGCAGCAAGGAGAGGTAAAGGGCCATGATACCACCACGGCCTCAGGCTATGGGGCAGTGGAAAAAACAGCTAATGATGATCACAGAATCATAGAATATTAAAGGGTTGGAATGGAGCTTAAATAGCATTTAATCCCAACTCCCCTGCCATGGGCAGGGACACCTTCCACTAGACCAGGCTGCTCAGAACCTCATTCAGCCTGGCTTTGATCACTGCAGGGGTGGGGCATCCACCACCTTCCTGGGCAGCCTGCTCCAGTGTCTTATCATCTTCAGTAAAGAAATTATTCCTAATATCCAGCCTGAATTTCCCCTCTTTCAATTTGCATCCATTACTCCTTGTCCCATCCCTATCCTATCAAAACATCTGCGTCAAACTCAGCCCTAGAACAGTCTGCATTGTGTCTTTCATTTCTTCCTTTGGGAAATAAAGCACTGTTCACTTCAAAAGTGGATTTTTGCTCAGAAAAGTAATGCACTTTGTTCTGCTTCTGAATGGAGGGGAAGATTGGAAATAGTGGCTGGACATCTATTAACAGAAAAGGAGAGAGAGAAAGGGGCGGGTTTGCAACTTGTCTTTCTAAGTCACTTCAAGAGGTTCTCTGGAGTGGTAGGTGCTCAAAAGGAGCCTTTAATTACATTTCCTATTTGGCTGTGGTGAGATCAAGCCCAATCACTCTGCAGACAGGGTCTGGGAGGCCAAACAAGCAAAGTTTGTCAGTAGAAGGTGCAACAAGGCTTCTTGGAACTGACTCCTCTGACAAATGAACCAAACTCCTCAGGCCCCAGACTGGAAAATTGAAGTTGGATAAACATTTCTGACAATGAGACTGAGTGGTGACCTCTAGGATGGTGGCAGTTCAGAATCCTCTTGATACTGCATATGATCTCAGAGCCTGTGTGAGGAGCTTACACAGTCCATGCACATTTTCTTCAACCATCACTGACTCAAGTCTTTATATTTTTCACTACTACATCTCTAGGGTGATAAAAGCCAAAAAAATCCTTAATGATTATCAGGTCTTTGGATATTGTGGTAATAAAGCTATATTAGTCACCAGAGAATCTGTCAGTAGTTGACTGAGGTGATGCAGCAGGAATCTGACAATGATTTATTTTTAGGTAAGATGTTTTTATCCACTTTAGCAACATTTCACACCAGTTCTCTGAACCCTGAAACTCTAACAAGGACCATTTCAGAAATTAAAAATGTATGGCATGAGGCTATTTGATGCTACCATTAAGGCACTTCACTGCTGTATCCCTGGATCACCAGGGGAGGAGGAGGAGGAGGGGTGCTCTTCAAATTAGCAGAGGCTGCACATTGCACAGCTGCATGGAGGGAGCCTGAGTGCATTTTACTCAGGCAAAAGAGGCAGTGGTGGCCAGCAAGGATTGCCTTATGTAATAGAAATGGCAAACAGCCTTTGGGTGTGCAGTCAAGAGGGAGAGAAGCCTCTGGACACGACATGTCAAAACACTTAGGAGATTTTGCCACTGGATCCCAGTCATTCAGAGAGCCCAGTGTCAGCAAAGACTTCCCACCACATAAATTTAATTTTCTTTACATGCTTATCCATTCTTTGGCTTTGCCTTTTCATTCACATCAGTTTGGCTGTGTCCTGGTACTGTACAACTTCTAACTGCCTGAGCAGATAGCTTTTCCCTGACTTTTGTGTCATACATGAAGAATAGGAAAGAGAAAGGAAATCTTGGAAAAGGCAAGGGCTGGGCTAATAATACACTGCTGTTGTGTAAGTGTGCTCAGCATTTCCTTTAAATTCCTGCTGGTTAAAGGATTCAAAGCCAGCTGGCTGGAACAAAGTTCATTAACCCTGCCTTTAAACACCTAAATGCAAATGGCCTGACTTCTGAGAAATGATGGACACCCAAAGAAATTTCCTATCTTTCTCTGGACACATTTGGGGAATTCTCTTTAAAAAGTCACAGTACTAATTCCCACATCTTCCAGCTGGCTAACCCTGAGGGCCTGGCTAATTGCAAAGGACTGAGCTCTGTGACCTTTCTGTTGAGTACAGTGTTTATCATATGTGAGCTGGAACAAAGAGCAAGAGGGTGGCAGGACAAAATTCATGCCCTGAATCACAAACAGAACTGGAAAGAGACACAGCTGTAATAATTTTGTTTCTTACTCTAACTCTCCTTGAGATGAAGCATGGCTGATAATGGGTTTTTGGTGCTCTTTATTGCCATTCTTTTACTCTACTTCTGCAAAAAGTGCCACATTATTTCTTAGCATGGCTGTCTAAAGGAGGAGAGGTAAGAGATCCAGTGTAAGACAAGGTAAATAATCTCTGTCTGCAGGTGCTGGAGCACCTTCTGGAGGAATGTGCAGCTCTGAGTCAATGTCCCACCTGAGGGCACTGGGCTGGCTTCTCTCAGGGTTTTATAAATGTTCCTCAAGACTGCACTCATGAAAATTCAGCTTCTGCAAGTACTACTTGCTGTTGAAACCACATTCTGTTATCAGAGACATTCCCAAATTAGTATCCTGGGTTTTGACTGAAATATTCTGAATGGTTTGGCCATTTCCAAGAATAGATTTATGTTGGATCTAGTTTTTCCAAATGACGGGATGGGACTGCTTGGAGACGTTCTTCGAGCTTTTATTGCAACATCAGCCTCATTACAGGGTGAGGCAATTGAAAGATGGCAACAACTCACGTCTTGCCAACAGCAGACAGAGTTGTCTGTGTTACAAGGCTTTTTAAAAACTTTCTAGCCAATATCAAATTGTTTAGAGCTTACAGACATCTGTATAAACCAATTATTAAAACTACACATATCCTTTGTATCTAACAATGAGTGCTTGTTTTATATTTCTTGCTATTTAGAAACTTTTTATATTCTTCTATAAACAAAGCACAGAGCCTCATTATTAAACTTCTCTATTATCTTGCTTGACATATTTTCCTGCTTGTTAAGGCTACCTCTACACAGCACAGAAACACAGCTTTATTATTGCATGTCCTTGTTCCTGTATCTTTCTATCTCTAGGCCTGCATCTACACAGCTCTGAGAGTTTTCTGCTTTTTCTGTTTCCCACAGATTTGGATGAAAGAAGGTGAAGTTTGTCACGTTAAAGAAAGACAAGAAAAGTATCTCTGCTATAGACTTCAGCAGGAAGATTCTGATTTGTAGAAGATAAACAAAATATTTCACATATTAAGAATGGACTTAAATCCATGTTTAAGCGAGGGATGGCTCACTATAATATGACACACAGATCATCTCTTCCCAGCTCATTGTTGCCCTGTGATTCTTCATGCAAAGCTCCTTAGACTCACTGTGATATCACCTGGTGTGCACATTTGCACCCCAGGACTGGCTTAAGTCCACGAGAAACTCTTCTCATGCTTTAATTTGTCCCTGAGATTTGAAACTGAAACAGCTTTAATTCTTTCCCTCTGCAAATGAGCAAGCCACAGAAGCTGCATTTACTGTGAAACTTGTGGAATGGTGCTGCTTAGTCCAGAGAATCCTAGAATGGTTTGGGTTGGAAGGGACCTTCAAGATTATCTCATTCCAATCCCCTGCATTGGCAGGAACACCTCCCACTAGATCAGGGTGCTCAGAGCCCCATCCAGCCTGGCCTTGAACACTTCCAGGGGTGGAGCAGCCACAGCTTCTCTGGGCAGTGTGTTCCAGGGTCTCACCACCCTCACAGGGGAAGGATTTCCTTCTAATTCCTAATTTAAGCCTGGCCTCTTTCAGTTTAAAGCCATTGCCCCTTGTTCTGGCACCATGTACCCTTGCAAAAAAAGTGCCATGAAGCCCTGAAGGATGGGAAGGCAGCGAGGGTTGTGCAGTGACTGCAGAGCTGTTAGCACTGCTGTGACAAGCAGGTCATCCTTAGTTAAGCAACCTGTTCATTTTCACTCTGCCTGAACAAGAGGTCAGGACAAGTTCAGTGTAATTAACAGTAGAGAGATACAGGGGGTGGAAAGTATGAAGCAGTGTTTATTTAAAGAGCTATAAACCTGGTGAAAAATAAAAAAATCCTACCAGAGAGGGAGCTATTAGATTCAGCTTTCGTTAGGAATATTTGTGCAACGAAGTGTTGTGACTCCATAAAAGGGTGTAAAACTATCTGAATAAAACCCAGGGAGCAGATTTATGAAGCCCAGGAGCCACAAGGGGTAGGAGCATGAAGCTTTGTTCATAGCTCCCTTACCTTGAGCTCATGCACGTGTAGGAAGCTGCATTCCCACAAATGCCAGGTTCATAATGATCCACTATTGTCCAGTGGCTGAAATGCAAATTTAGAGTCCCAGTGGGAAGCTGCTGCTCCTGCAGGACTCGTGTGAGAAATGCTGGAGAGCTTTACCAGCTCATGGAATACCTCAGCACACTGCCCTTCATCACTGTATTCTGGCTGCAGCTATACCCCGTGGTAACAATGTTAATAACTTTAATGCCATGGCTGATAATGGTCTTTGATGTGGGTTTGATTGATAATGGTCCTTGACATGGGTTTCCCAAGGCTCAGATGGTTTTTGTGCAGCGAGGCTGTCCGGTGCTGTGGGGCTGTTCCTCCCCATCTCTCCTGGGAGCAATCTGGGCAGGAGGGGAATGAGAAAAGTCAGAGCCACAGAGCTCAGAGCAGCAGGGCTGGGCCGACACTGAAACCAAAATGGGCCAAAGAGGGGAATGCACAGGGACTTGTGGAGGTACTATCAGTGCTTCCCCCTGGGTCTGTCAAACAGGGCAGCAAGCATACAGGTTAAGGACAGCACCTAAAACACCTTTCCTACTTTAAAGCACCAGAAACTAAAAATAGTAATTAAAATAATGCTGAATTGAGATTATGATTGGAGTAATGTAATCAGTTTGCATGACAATGTTGTGATAGCAGGGGGACTACAGGGGTGGCTGCCAGAAGCTCCCCCTGTGTCTGATAGAGCCAATTCCAGCTGCCTCAGTTAGTGCAGAACTGCAGCCCATGGAAAGGACCCACACTGGAGAAGTTTAGGGATGACTGTCTGCCACGGGAGGAATCCCATGCTGGAGCAGGGAAAGAGGTGAGGGTTTGCCCACAGGGAGGAAGGAGCAACGTGTGATGAACAATCCCCCTTCTCTGTCCCCCTGTGTTGCTGTGGGGAGGAGGCAAAGAAAATTGGGAGCAAAGCAGAGCCTAGGAAGAAGGCAGAGGTTAGAAGAAGGAGGCAATTATTTGTAAAAAGTCATTGGTACTAAGTTATTACCAATCAAATGAGAGTAGGGTAATGAGAAATAAAAGCTGAAGCCACTCCTGTAGCTCCTCCACAATAAAAACCTTGCCATGCAAACATAACACAAGTAATTAAATTTCAAACATTACGTGGGTTGAAAAATGATCCATCTTCATGTAAAGGTGGACATTAACTCCTATCCATGGACCAAAAGCCCTTTCTAGTTAAAGAATTTATCCTGCTTTTGTTCCTTTGAAAGTGCTTACCACAAATTTTGTTTCTGAAAAAATAATAATTATAACCATCCCAATCAAAGGTCACCCTAATGTAGGAAGTAAAAGTTTTATCTGAAAAAGGACTTTTAAAGCTGTAAGTTTTGGCTTACTGTCAAGGAACATTTTCTGTTTCACATCGTTATATGAGCTTTTGGATTTGCAAGGAGAGTACAGATTCTGAAATAAAACCCCTTCTCTCTAACTGCTTGGATTTCACACACTGTTCTTTATCATCATTGCTCAGTGAGAGAAATTTCTAGTTAAAGTTTACACAGCGTTTTATAAACCTCATAAGATATTTTCTACGTCCCAAAGTCCCCTGATCTCAGGAAAAAAGGCTAAACCACGTAGTTCAGGGAATGTAGGACCTTGTCACCTGGAAACAGACCTGAAACCCACCTTGTTTAGACTCTGTCTCTGACACCAACACAGAGACAGTGTTTTGGAGGGAAGCCACAGAACCTGGCAGGATAGAGGTGGATTCGCTTCCCGACATGACCTCTGATCACAGGTGGCTGCTTTCAGCCCTGATGGGTGAGGGGTGAAGCTCCCTTGGGTGAGATTCTAAAATCCTTGAAGCTCCCTTGGGATGGAGGAGATAGATGGAAGGGTAGGCTTGAAGCTCACAGGAGCCCTGTGTAGGGGAAATGTTCCCTGTCTAAGGAAGCTGGTGGGAGGTGGATGAGGTGCAGACACTGAGATTTTCTATTAATTACACACAGACACTGCAGGAAAGACATAAATTTATCAGCACAGGTAACACTGTGATTCTTTTGTAAAACCTAGATCAGACCTTCTGGTGTCCACTTCATGATATGTCCTCCACACAGGACAATACTTTCCCCTCAGATATGAAACCAAAATGAAGTCTTGCACTCTGTCTTGCTCTCAGCATCACTTCAGGGTGAGCCTCAGCTGGGGAATGCAATTACTGACATGTTTGAAGAATGAGGATGCTGATGTACTTTGGCAGATGAGAGTGACAGTGCTCAGCACCAGCCAAAATTGAGTGCTTGCATGAACTTACCTTTGTGGTAAGGGATTTCTTAAGCTTAAACCCCAAAGTTCTCTCAGAGGCAGATAAATATATTTTTACATTATGGAAATATTTACACAGGTTTACCATGGGGAGGCATAATGTCCTGGGTTTGTGTGTTTTGTACCCTCTTAAAAAGAACAGAGTTTGACTTAGAAAACATTTCAGAATGTTCACATCAAATTCTCCTTCCTTTGAGGTGCTGCACGAATGGTTGCCAGGTAGGGGTGCAAAGGCTTTAACACAGGTGTGTAAAGAGGAAATGTCAAGTACTGAAAGCTTTCCATAGCTGAGGTCACATTTCCATTTGTAATTGTGAGATCAGAGGAAGATGGAGCAGAATTTCTATACTAATGGATATGTTAATTCCTCAATATTTGCTTGCACATCAGAATGAAACAAGCTTGTGTTTTAAAATTTCAGAAGTCCTGCAGAAAGCTGATTCAAAAATTCTGGAGAGGATCTTTTTGTCATGATTTCTGTGAAAATAAACAGAAATGCTCCTTGGAAGCCTCAATATTGCAAAATATTGATTCATGAAGAAGTACCTAATTTTCCAAATCTCCAGCAGAAAATATAAATTATTCTAATATTCCCTAGAAAGAACTCTCCTCCTCTGTTGATTCCCCTGCCAGCCTCCCCCATTTTCCTTTCTTCAAAGTGTAATTGAAGGAATAAAGTTAATTGAAAATTAGTGGCCAGCTCCAGTTATTACTGATCACACACACCAAATCACTGCAGCTCCAGGGAGCAGAGGGCCTGGGGGATGTGCCCTTCTCAGGTGCTTCTGGACTCCACAGACAGCTTCCATCCCTCAGTGCCTATAGGACTTCATGGGGATAAGTGTTTTAAACTTGAGCTCTTCTTTACCTTTTATTTTGCCTCCAATGAGTCAGTGGGAGTTTTACAGTAGATGTAAATGCACCTCTCACTTAACCAGAATTATATTACAGCAGCTTGTTATTTCTTTCATTCTAAAATACATAAAAGGACACTTCCCCCACAATTAGGATATTGTTGTGTGATCCTCTGAATAGGCAGTAGAAATTTTCCTTTCTATGACTGTGTTTATGAACAGAATAATTGATATTTATGTAGTTCTCAGCAGACCCTGCAGTTCCTCCTCTGTGGCAGAAAGGACTTTATATTGGTCATTATAAAGTACACTGGATTTGTGCTTTCTCTAGGAGTCGTAGCTATTGTGGAACATCTGAATCACTGTTGCAGAGGGTGTATCACTGGTGACAACCAGATGATTGATCCAAAACTAGTTCATTAAAAATTAATTTGATGTCTTTGGTAATGTTGGCTCCAGTGCTGCTTTCTCTGAAGTCCTTCTTCCTTTGAAGTTTTGTCACTGTCTTCTTCAATATCAAGATCAAACACTTCTTCTGCATAACTGTTACCATTCAGGGCAGCTCTGTGTGTGACCTGTTTCCTTGATCAAGATTTTCTGGTGACCTGTGCAATCAGTCTGTGTCTGTTGAGCTACTGAACATCCAGAACTCAGCCACACAGCCCGGAAGGTTTTGGTGTGGTTTTTCTTTTTATTTTTCTTCATTTTGAGAGTTTGGCATTTTTAATTCTTTTTTCACATCCTGAAATGGTTAGGGAAGCTGGAGTTGATGAGCTGAATGCAGCTGGAATGGATTTTATGCTTTACATCCTTTATCCTTATACTGTGCCATCACGACCTCCCAAGAAAATCCCCAAGTGTCTTGATTGCAGTTGACAAAATATACATCTCTTTTTTTTCTCCTTGGATTCCAAAAGCAATAAAAATTAGCAGACTGATTTTCTTCATAGCCCTTTCTCCTTGTCACAGAGATCAAGTTCACATTTATCAGACTCCCTCCAAGTCATCAGTGTCGCTTTGCTGTTTTGCAGTTTCATCAATTTATGGCAGAACACTTAAATTAGTGTGTTTCTTCAATTTTTCCTTTCTCTGGAAGTATTCCTCTTTTGGATACTTCTTATTTTTATTGCTATTATTCTGCAGGTCTCTGTTCAATCACCTTCTCTGATGAGGGGAGCTCATCACCAATAGATATGAAAAATGCAGAAGATAGAGCTGTAGGTGGTAGTAGGAACAAGGAGAGTAAACATGGCAACTCTGCAAGTTATGCAAGGCTAGGAATTTACATTCTCTAATTTTTGTAGATGCATTTTTGAAAAAAAAATCACAGATTTAAGGACTTTTGAGGATCTGAGTGCTGAAAATTTCATCCCAGGTGCTTTGTCCAAGGTCACAGGTAAAGAGCTTGTGTAAGAGCTGGAACCAAATATCTTGAGACCTGATTAGGTGCAGGATTATGAGCCTTTTGTTTATTCCCTCTCCTGTGGTCATTGCAGCATCACACACTCCCCTCAGTCACATTCAGCTAATGGAAAAATTGTCATCTAATATGCTGAGGATATTGCTTTGTCTCTTATATTTCAAACATCCCAAACTACAAAGCTAAAGAAAAAGATATCTTCAGCTTCTCATTTATCATTTCTACTCTCACAGGATCTGCTGCTGCAGAATTTGTTTCCAAAGTGTGTTAAGGGAAAAAAAATCCCTCCTAATTGCTAAACTTTGCTGGTTTATCTCTTATTAGTTGTAATTAAACACATGAATTGCTTAGGTGTCTGCTATTCATGAAAGATTGTCATGGAGTCTCTTTTTAAAACACTTCAAATTTTCCCCGTTTCAGGAATATTATAACAACATAGGAGGAACTTGCCAAAAATGCTTTCTGAGTGGGGTAATAAATCGAAGTGGCAAATACCAGCTCAAGTGATATTGAAGGCAAAAGACTCTGTGGAGATTTGGCACAGGTAGGTGTGTTCTTCTCCTTGTGGATGCTTTGTTTCTCCAGCTCTCATATTTCACTGCCAGCACGTTATAACCTGAATGATTTTGTGACAATAAAACCAACAGTTACACTCATTGCCTCCAAATACTTCACAAATTACTCAATCCATTTTGCCATTTCCTTGGAAAATCAATTCTATGTCTCTGTTTTAACCCTGGTGAGCACAAAGACCACTGTTTGGAAAAGTGCTGGTGTGCCAGGATAATCTGTGGCCAACTGGGATCAACACCTGTCAAAACCACAGTGTCTTTCCTGCCTTAAGCTTTATCTATGAGCACACCTAGCAAGGAAATGCAAGCATTTTTTGGTCTTTGAGGAAAAAGATGTGATGAAAACAGAATGTGGGTACTAGTTTGTAGATCTATGGTTAAAACAGATACTGAGAAATGCACCTTCAAGCCATGATTTTTTTGTTATTGTTGTTTTTGTTGTTGCTGTTTTTAATTTTGTTTTGTTTGGGTTTTTTTAATAGCAAGAAGTAATTTCCTCTGGGTTAGCACATGGTGACTCATGCCAGTTCCTGCAGCAATGGCACACAATAAATTACACAACTAGCACCTTGTTGTCATCTGAAGAACCAGGTTATAGATTGCAAGATTTGCCAAGATAATCTTGGCATAATTCTGTACAAATCTGCACACTCATACTTTTTTAGCTTCCACCAGGCACTGAAATTTCTTGTCACAGTTTTAAGGCAAATAAAGAAGTTAAAGGGAATTTTGAGAAATGCTTTTTGCATCCTTGGGGTCCTCTACAAATGTTAGGCAGGTGTCAGAGCTGTACACAACACCTTAATATGAACTCATTCTCATTAGGCTTGGGCAGCTCCTGTGCCTTCACACTGAATACCTTCTCTGTCCAAGAACATATTCTGCCAGGAATTTCAGCTGAAGGAAGTAATTTTCGTTCCAACCAACTAAACTCTCTATCAGCTTCCTTTTTCTTTAATCTGTGAAAAGCAAGGAGTAAGAGCCACATACCAGAGTGAATACTCCAGCAAAAAGCAACCAGTGACCCTCCTCTCCATAACCTGAAGTGCAGCCAGAAATCAAAAGAGTAAACTACAACCTCAGGTTAAATTCCAGGCCACAACAGTAACAATATTTGCATTGTGGATTTAGGGCTGAAAAAGTGAAATATTTGGACAGAGGACCTCGAGTTTTCCATCAGGCTGTCCACCCTTGTGTCCAGGAGAGGACAGCAGCTCCCAATGCTGCAGGACACCTGGCTGTGTTGAGCAGCATGTAACAAGATCCCAGGCACAGGCAGAGCTTTACCAGAGCAGAAAGTGGAGATGGGCAAGTAGAAGATGGACCATCTTCATGTCCACCCTCATGGCTCCATTGTCCTGGGCATCCCCTCAGACACTCAGTGAAGGCTGTCAGGCTGGGCAGACCTCTTTCTCCAGCCCTTTCTTTGGTTGTGATGGAATCTGTTTTTGTGGGCATCTATTTACACTGTAATCAAAATACTTTTTTGAAATGTTTGTTTTCGTTTGGGTGGGCTGTAAAAGCCTCCTGTTTTTCCTCTGCTTCTGAATGGAAAATGAGGCTTCAAAGTAACAAACTCAAGAGCTTCATTTTGGAAGCTGTTAAAATGAAATGTTCCATCATGTTAGAAAGTATTTATTTGTGAAAATTGAGGACAAAACTCCAATATTTCTAAAATCTTTCAAATTTTTTTTTTTTCAGCAGAAACAAAAAATCCATAACCCAACAAAAAAACCTCAAAACTAACAACAATCCTTTTCTGGAAATGAGATATGAATCTACTGGAAGTTTCACTTGCATAAAGCTGCACATTTCATTCCCATTGAAATTCCTTTCTTCATTCAATTTGGTGGTTAGAAGGAAAAAAGCAAAATAGCCCTCTCCTTGCTTCCAAGCAGAAGGGAATGACATCAGTGTCACTTGCAGGCTGGGCCAGGGACTTGGGAAGTGCCAACACTACCAGTCTTTTTTCCATCTCATGGGACTTTGCTAATGGGATTTTATCCAGCGGGTTGAGGGTGCCAGAGATGTCTTTGAAATAAAAGCCACCTGATTTTCAAAAAAACCTCCAATTTTTGTCTTTTACTGACTGCAGAAGAACTTCACTAAACTGAAAGAATGGACATGTTAGTGTAGGTGTTTAGCCAGCTGACACTCAGGTTATTTTATCTATTTTGGCACAATTTCTCATGCTAATACACAGTATTTCCCCTATAAGCAGTGATGCAAGTTTATTTTGGAAAAGTGGGCAGTGTCTCAGAAAAGAAAAAAAAATCACATATGCTAAAAGGAATATTATTTACTGTGTACAGGTCCTATTGGACTCAGTACTATCCAAGCAAATTCTTGTAGAGACTTGACACTGAGGCAGTTGTGTAAAATGTTCTTTTTACAGCCAGATTTAACAGTTATCTCTTGTTTTCCTTAATTTGTATTAGTCAATTGCTTTTCAAATTAAAATTAATAGAGGCAGAGCTCCTGTGAGACTCTGGGACTGTGCTGGGAGCATGTTGTGTTACATCTGCTCACTTCACTTTGAATTGCATCAGATTTTGGAGTTTAACAGATTGTTAATGGGTGCTGTCATACTTTGATGCACCCATATATCTACATTCTGAATTTTCAGCCCTAAGGTTGACCCCACTGGACCCATGAGAAGAGTTTTAGTTCCCTGTAAGGGGTTTCTTTTAAACCAATGCCAATACATTTTGATAGAGTTCTCTCAGACTACACTGTTATATAGATGTCACTGGACAAGACTTTGTTGTCAGCATCATAGGCTTGTCCCAAAGATGCCAAAGTCAATAGTATACTAATCCATTTATTTGCAAGTGCAGATCCCTGAGTGCTAGTGAAAGACCTAGTTTTCATCCCTGATTTCCAAGGCAGTATCACTAATAAACACCATAATCATGTATGTGATCACAGTGTGTAGGAATAACCCAAAGACTTAACGAGACACAAGGTTTAGAAGAAATCTCAGTGAAGGGAAAGGGCTAGAACAGTGAGTGGGATAAAACAGAGGGAGAAACAGGAAGAAATGGGCACATAGGGCTGGAGTGAAGACATGAGTGACATGAGGTGAAGTTCAGTCTGTTCCACAGGAAAAGAGAGACAGCAGATGGTTCACAGCTATTGCAGCCACTGCAACTGTTCCTGCAGGCAGGAATCACGTTGGCAGGGTTGCCTCCAAGATCTTGGGTGAGGAGTGATGGAATGAGGAGGACGATGGCAGGAAAGGGTCACAGGATTCTTTGGTTCCCCAGGCAGTGAAAGGTCTCTGCCTTTAAGGCTGTTAGTCCTAGTAAGCCTTCAATGATACTGTGCCCAATTTCAGTGCCCTGAGAAGTCTCTGCCCTCTGAAGATGTGCATGGATAGAGGAGAACACAAGCTGAAAACTGAAACCCTAAATTGCCTTTAAAAAGTGAATTATCTACTTTAGGGAAGTGAAAGCTATCCCTGGATCAATCCATTCTGGAGAACATTGACCTAGATGTGTAGATCTCCAGGGTGAGATATCTGGTTTCAGCAGAGAGATGTTCATTCACCTGAGAGTCCTACTGGCAATTTCCAAAGTATTAAACTTGCATCTGATACTTATCCAGTGAACCAAATTCTTGCCTTCAGCAAAATTAATTTCATATTGAAGTTGGCCAGTGGAGTTGCTCAGAACTCCAGCTAATGGAAATGAGAGGCACATCTAGTCTAGAATCTCGTGTGGAAACCAGTGGTATAGATTGAGACATTATTTAGAAATATTTCATAGTCAATACTGTGACTTCAAAGCTCAATGTGGTCTCAAGACTCCTGGTGTGGGTACATGACATTTATTAATAGAGGTGCTGAAGGACTGGCATCCAGTTGATGTCATCAGACAAATTACTTCTCCATTACCTATTGATTACTGTTCTCCCTGGCAAAAAAGTATGTGCTTACTTCTCACACCGATGGGAAACAGAAAAATTCAATAGCTGACCACTTTAGGTAATTGTCCAGTTCTTGAAATGCTTTAACTATGGACAAATAAAAGCTGTGGCTTTTCCAGCACCCAGGAATCTTGTTTTCTCAGCAAAATAATCCAAGAGAACATATTTCTTTTGGGTTCCTCACAGTTTCTCTGATTCTTTCCCACTAGATGGTAGGTTTAATTCATGCTCCAGTCCTTATTTTCCACAAGTGGGACACAGTTAGTCAAAAATGACTTTACACTATTTGATCCACAAAACTAAGAGAGAATCATTAGTAGGGTTTATGAAAAAGTTTGGATCCAACAGGTTTCCACAAAAAAAAAAAAAAAAAAATCACAGTTATTTAAATAGAAATGCATGTAAGAATGTGTCAAAATAAGATGGGAGAAAATCCAAGTGATTTTTTCTCATTTTATTTTGACAGGAAGAAGAAGAAAACTTCCTCCTGACTCTATTGTCCAGACTCATTTTGTCTAGACTATTCCAGCCCATGCCAATATGTATTTTCACAGCATTGCAAAGGCATCACATAAATTGATATATTAATTCCTTATCTTTGCAAAACATTTTGGCACTGCTGAAATGAAATACATCTGTAGTTTCAAAATCAAACAACAGATCCCTGTGTATGAAAAGACTTTGGGTTTCATTTTTTTCACCCTCTTTTCATGAAACTACCGAACACAACAACAGATGTTATGATTTATTCTGGTGACAGAATAGTAAGATCTATTTCCTAGTCACAGTTGAGATTATGGTTAGAAGATCCAGACTGGTTGGTGTTCTCAAAGAGCTGATTCTTTCATGTGGAGAAAAAAAACCCCCACAATTCTGCTTCCTGTGAATAAGCCTGGTGTTGTTGCATCTCTGCTGAGATGTTGTGGAGGTGACTGTTTATAGAGCTTCCAATAACACTTGAGATGGGATAGACACAGCACTGAGTTTGGAGAGCTAAAGAGGAATTCATCAAGATGGGAATGTGATGGATAAGTTTTCAGAGTGAAGCCCATGGAAGAAAGGGTGGAAAATGACCAAGTGTCCTTAGAATGGTGATGAAGGAAATGTTCCTCTACTTGCACCAAGGCAAAAAGGGATTTGTCTTGTTCAGATCTCTCACTCACTGCTAAAGAATCAAGACAACTCACCAGGAAATTGTGACTAAACTCAGATATTCCAATCCTGCTGTAAACCACAAGGAGGGTGATTTGGGATGAGCACTTGCATTGGGGTGGGAAAACTGAAATTCATGAGAAATGTGAGCACAGATAGCCTCTTGGTGGCAGATTTCAGCTCAGGAGACCATTATTATCAGCATTTTAATCCTTCCAAATATCTCTTTAAGAGGAAGGATGTGAAGAGTCATTGCTTTTGGAGCTAAGGAAACAGCTCCCCAAGAAAGGACAGAAACTCCCCTGTACCTCAGCAGTACTGCCACCACCCCAGGGGCTCTCTACAGCTCTGTGCAAGAGCAGGCAAGCTATTCTTTTAAGATCTCTAAAAATTGCATGAAAATGCTTTGACAAACCCTGCCCTGATTTACATCCCTCACAGCTTCAAAGTTGCAGCCAGCTTCCACGGAGAGTAAATCAGAAAAGGATTTGTCTCACTGGCTGTTTGATCTGTCTGTAGTTTAGCAGCTCTCTAGATTGGAACACCATGGCCAGGGAACTTCAGGAGTCCTTGTGACTTCTTGCAGAACCTGAAGTAATTAATAAAAAGTCTTTCTTTAATCTACATTCTCAAGGGCAAAATGGTCACCTTCTGGAAAAATGGTGAGCAAGATGGATTTCCTCAGTAAAAAAAAAAAAAAACATAAAAAGAAAAATGCAACACCCACAGGCTTTGTTTTCTAGATTTCTTGTAACTACAGCTGGGAGAAGGTTGAAACCTTGCACTACAACATTTGAAACAAATGAATGAATGAATAAATAGAAGTATTAAAAACCCAGCTACCCAAATCCATTGTTAACATTTACTTCATGGAGAGGATCTCAGTGTCTCTGGTTGTCCTACAACACTCCCCTTTCTCAGACAACGGTGAATCCAAAACTCCTGTTTTGGTGTTTCCCAAAGCTAAAGAGAAGAAACACCTCACCAGCCTGCAGGGAACATCTTGGTTATTTTGTAGTGTCTGCTATGAAATCTTTACATGGATGCCTGAATGCTGTCATTGTTTGTCAGGATTATGAATGGGAAAACAGGACCACCCATAAAAATCTGAATGAACTTTGAATAGGAGCTGACATGGAGAGCTGGAATTCATTACTTGTGGACAGCAGTGGTTTCTGTGTGAGAAGAGGGTGAATGAGCAACTGCAGAGTTACAAAAAGTGTGTGTTTGACAGGGTTGTGCTTTCTGCATTTGTGAGCAGGATCAGGATGTTCTTGCTCTGCTGCCTCCAACCCTTTTGAATAGGGTGACTTTTCCTCAGCTAAAAGGACTCAAGTCCTGGCCCTTTCTCATTTGCACAGTGAGCTCTAAATGCCCCTGGCTGCATTCATGTACAATTGTCAGCAATAAGGAATAATATATGTATTTATCTATATCTGTGCTTGGGAGTTACTCATACCTCCCAGTGCTGAGTGAGGTAGCACTCAGGCCATCTTTCAGAAGACAAATAAATGAACAGACATTAGCTTTTTATTACTTCTGTGATATATGTAAGTGCTTTTGGTAAGTGACTGCTTCAGTTTTAACAGCTGAAAGTTAAGCAACCTTAAAAGAGAGTGCAGTTTTGTGTTCACTGAGGTAGAAAGGATAACTTTTCTGGCATGATGGAGGTTTTTGAATGTTATTACATGCCCTGTGACCAAGTGGGGTTTTAAGATTACAGTTGCAGAACTGAAACCTATTGAGTGATACATCAGGGACTTGAGAATGAAACATAAGCCATGGGCAGGTCTGGTATCAAGGATGAGGTGTGTATGGCATGTAATCAGTGTCCAAAACTGGGAGGGAGCATAGCTGAGACAAGTGACCTGAACACCATTCCATAGCATAGAATGCATGTCCAGGATATAAAATGGGAAATTTCCTGAAGCAGGGACTGATATGTGTTCAGGAAGGGGGATCTGGCACCAGTCAGTGGGTGATGAGCAACTGTATTGTTGTATCACTTTTTTTTTTTTTTCTGGGTGGGTTGTTCTCTTTCCCTTTTTATTATCATCATTAACGTTATTATTATATACCATTGGTTTTGTATTTTACTTTATTTTCGATTATTAATACTGTTCTTATCTCAACTTACAAGTTGTACTTTTAATTCTCCTCCTCCTTCCATGGGGATGGGGAGGGAAGGGAGCAGGGTTGAGCGAGTGCCTTCATGGAGCTTAATTTCTCAAAATCCAGCTGGGTTTAAGCCTCAGTACTGGTCCATGACTTCCCAGTGCTGTTGGCTTTGTCAGTGTGATGATACCCACAGGCTGATGATTCCCAGTTTTTACTGTTCCTCTTTGGATAGGGTACATTGCACAGACATCCCTGCCCTTGTTTAATAGCACTTTCTGCAGATGACTTCCTTGCATTAACATCTTGCCTTTGTTCAGCTGTCAGAAATAATTCATGCAACAGTGTGAAACATATTTGAGGCAAATAATAGCACAATAATGAATATAAACCGTGTAGCAGCGCAATGCAGATGAAACAAACAGGGAAGGAGATGAAAGAATTAATAACTACAACTGCTGGAAACAGATTCTCTTTTTAAAGGTAAACACAGAGTGATAAACATCAGCCTAAAAAGCAAAAGTGTGTGCAGCCTGGAAAAAAGGTGTAGACAAGCAGAACACAGTCTCCCCTTAAAGCAGCAGAAAAATAATCAGAAAATGTCTGGCAAGAGAAACTAAGTTATCTCTAAAGACTGCAAAAAAATAATACATAATACATTTGACTGCCTGCTTTGCTCTTTGTATACCCAGAGCTTTTGGTTGTGTCAGAGGGAGATCTGGCAAAGCCAAAGAGGTGAAGCCCTGAACAGGAATCCAACACATATTTTGCTTCTCTTACATCCTTCCATGCCCTACATAGGCTTATATGATTTCATCCCCTTGTAAATTATCCCATTATCATCACTGTAGCACCTGAAAGCTGATCTCAAGTGAACTGATCTGCATAATGTTACATCTGAGCTTATTTATTTGGAGCAGCACTGCAAGCTTGGTTGAATCTTTGAGGGACTTTTTTCTAGTTTGTTTGCTTTAATTTTTTTAACACAAATATAAAATATATATTTGTTAACTATTTGTTAACTATCCATATATTTGTTATATATCCATATCCAGATATTTGTTAACTATCCAAAAGAGAAAAGCTGAACATTTCTGACGCTCCATGAAAAAGAATTTTACGGGATGAAGACCTGACTTAAGCACATTTATGGAAGTCCTTAAATCCCTCATTGTTTAAATCCTCACTTAAGTTTGTGCACAATACAAAGGGTGTTTTTCCAGCTCATTAACGACAAAGTCTGGTAAACGTGTTTACCTAGGAGTTTTTCCAGGTGGTACAAAAGTATTGTGCAAAGTTTCTGCTCAAAATAATTTTTTTTTTCCTGAATAAGAAATTAATACAAGTCAGGAGGAAGAGTAAAGGTGGGAACATCAGAATTCATTCAAGGGAGGGATCTCCCAGGTTGCCATGATCCAGAACAATGTTATGTCCTTGTCCACATCCATCAGGGAAAGAGGGGAGATAGCTCAGACCCTGTTTCATTACTTTCTAGCAATTAGTAGGTACCCTGGCCTTTGCCAGTCACACTGGTGGTGGTGCTGAGGGCAAGCACAAGAGGGGCAAATCCCATCAGGCTGCTGAAAAAAAAATACTTTTCCCCATAAAAGTTTAAGTGACATGAAAGATTTTCTAAAAGAAGTGGTCCATTTTGCTTACAGAGGGTTTTAAAATCATTGTATTTTAAACGAATGGAAGTAGTTTTGATGCAAAAACTCACTTAGAAAAACAAGAAAAATCCCCCTTTTTTTTTTAATTTTCTTTTCTGCCCGTAGACATCATGTTTATGCCATATTCTAACCCCTTGACTTAGAACTCCTCCTGGCTCTCTCAGGAAACAGGAAAGATTAATTTTCCCAATTTTTAAGCCAAAATTTGGCTTCTAGGAGGGAAGAATAATGGAGAATTGTTAATGTTAGAGATGTCATGAGAAAGATGTACTGCATGTTCCTTGTGGTATCAGACTTTTTAGCCCCTCCTATTGTGACTTTTCTGCATTGAGATTCCAGAAGGGATTTTTCTTTTAGGTTTGTTTGTGTAAGAGCAGGAAGCTGGATCAGTTTTCTCTGTAGCATGCACTTCATGTCCTTTCCTGTGGACAAAATATACAGCAAAGGAGAAAAGGTACTTCACAAATCCTCTGCTAGAGGAGGTATCTAAAGCAGGGAGGCAGCAGCCACACTCCACTGCACATTTCTGATGTGGCACTTTACTTGTGTGGGTTTGGGTTTCCCACTCTGTGTCCTTCGTCAGCATAAGATGGGAGGAAGGTCTGCAGGGTGAGGACAGATGTTCTCTGAGCCAGCTAAAGAAAAAATCACTGTGTCATATAGAAAAAGTGGTTTGCCTCTTTTTCTTCCCCACGTCTCTTTTGTAAAATTGGACCTGAATCCACAGATTTGAGTGGGGAAAAGGCAATGTTTTCCAGTAGTTCATTTGTGTTCTCCTGACCCACAGAGCCATGCAGAAACAAGTTCTCTCTTTTTAGAAGCAGGTGAAAATAATTTTCCACTAAACCATGCCTTTCTCATTCAAAATAATTACAGATATTTTGTCTCTGTCTAAGACAATATGCAGGCTAGATATTAAAAAGCACTTTTGCATGTTAGTATTGAATAGGTTTTGTAAAGTACCTTGATGGCTATTTGTCTTTCATTTCAATGTGAGTCAGGTGATTTAGAAAATTCTGATAACCGCCTCTCTTACCTTTCTATAAATATCTTAAAAATCTCTGACCTGCATGACCCAGATAAAAGCAGACAGCACAGCAGCCATTTGTATGCTTTGTGGATGGTAAATGATCCACATGGATTGTCTGGCTCCTCTCCACACCAGAGTGTCTCCTTCCATTGTGGCCCTGAGAAGGGCACGACTTTCTAAAGCTAATTCAAGTTACAGGCATGAGTAAGGAAGTGGAACTGCTCAAAGGGAGAGGACAGACTTGTCTGGCAAGCAGGAGGAGCCTCCTAACATTGTAGAGGTAACTTTGGGAAATAATTGCACAGGGAACAGTTCTTGACATCTTCTGAGTCACTAACCACAACTGGAAACAATCAGGGAAAATCTGAGCTTTTCTGGAAGAGGGAACACTGGGAGTGGCTATTTTTTATCCACATGTCCTGTTCTTGTCTCAGACACACTGCTAAAATTCAGACCAGATATTTATTTGCATATGGATTTGCCAAGGTGTCAAACAGTTTCTAACACATCATTTAAGGATGCTCAGATAATCTAGAGGCTGTCACCACGATGGGATCACATCCTGCTGCAGAGGGAAAGAGT
This sequence comes from Phylloscopus whistleri, assembly GCA_017589585.1. Classification (NCBI taxonomy): domain Eukaryota; kingdom Metazoa; phylum Chordata; class Aves; order Passeriformes; family Phylloscopidae; genus Phylloscopus; species Phylloscopus whistleri. The sequence continues at coordinate 2,684,009 of JADMLD010001401.1, forward strand.
TTGCAGGCTTCCTCCATGTCCAATTCTGTTCCACTTTTTGAGACTGTCTTAGAAAATAAAAGCTTGGGAGTTCTTGGACTTTGGGGAATTGTGGAAATTGGGAACTCAGATTAAAAAAAAATCCTCCTTGAATTCTTTAAACCTGGGGAATTCTTTCCTTTGCTATTAGATGTTTTTGGATAGAAAATACCCTGTGCTCTATCAAAAGATAGGAAATATCCTGTGGAGGACTGAAAGAGAAGTTGCATTAAGAAAACTTTTTTGAGAGGCATCTCCAGTGAAGACACTTTATTCAATGTTGCTTGAAAAAAACAAATCCATTTCACTCAAACTCTTGCTCCTTTTTACCAAAAAAATTACACTTTGGCACTTCCAACTAAGTCAGAAGGTTGCTGTCAGGCATTATTAATATTTACATGCCCTTGAAAGTTTCAGGGAGTGTTTCCTTGATATTGTAGTGGGGTTTTTTTTCTTGTTTGGTATCCTACCATGAAAAATTGGTGAAAGCATCCTGGAAGAGGGTGAATGCTTTGCTTTCTTTTTAATTCCTGCCTTCTGTTGTTGTCAGAAACCTTATTGTTGCAAGCTAAATGCCTCAGTACACAACTGGAGATATTTTGCTTCTTCATGCTGCTTTTATTCTTCTACACTGCCAGCTCATGAGTTGGTCTTTGATAATTGTTCCCTTCAGCACAACTTTTTGCAGATCCTCTTGGGGTTCAAACTTTTCAAAGAATAGCACTGAACTTTCACTGAACATGCACCAAACCATACATCAGTATAAAATTGTTCCTAGCTATTTTCTAGCTGTTTTGGAGAGAAAAACTGAAAAAGAAAAAGAGGAAAACAGAATAAGGAAAATTAAAAAAAAAAAAAAAAAAAGAAGAAGAAGAAAAATGTTGTTCATAACTTCTGAGAAATTTTTCAGAAATCTGACTTTCTGTCCTTGGACATTCTTATGTCTAAGTAATGAGTACTAATTGGAACTTATACATATCAGTGTTGGAACAGTGAAGCAAAATAGAGGTAAACAAGAGAATTAAAGAGGCTGAGTGGAAAAATGTACCATAGGTACAGCTCAGGATGTCAGAAATGTTCTATGAATCTTTATGAGATGGATAATAGGAAAATAGGACTGATTCATCAGGTAAAGATGTGTTCCACAAACCAGTTATAACCCCGGGTATCAGACACCTCCCCACCAGATTATTCCCACAGGGATCTGTTTGCATTAATAACCCTCAGCAGATTCTCTGCTGAGGTACAGTACCTAGAGAAGAGAGTGGGTAACACTGCTGCTTTGAGCCCAGAGTAATTCCAACAGGTTTGTGTCATTCTCCTGGAGCAGAAGGAAATGGGTCCAAGAGACACATTAGTAACACCTCTCAGCAAATTAATTCCTACTTGGAATTCTCTATAACAGCCCTACAAAGTATAGATTTTCATGGGCTTGAAGGGTGGGTACAAATGCCACCAGAGGAGCATCTTACAGTTTCACACAGGGGAAAATCAGTTCTGCATGAGACTTCATGGATGAGTCTGCACTGGCTTCTGGTAGAGTGGGAGAGTGCAGCAGGGCTCTTATTTTGGTGCTGTAATAAAATATCTACAATAAACTCTTATGTAATTATCAGTGCTCTGTTTCCATCAGAAATGCTCAACATACCTGACTTCAAAAGATAAGATTCTTTACCAGGTAGACTGGGTCAGTTATGTCTTGCCAGTAAATACTGCATCTAATATCATGTCTATTTTTACTGAAGTTAAAATGATTATTTTAATGCATTATTAGTTGTTAATTTTCACCTGAATGTGTCACATTAAAATAAAACATTTAACATCCAAGCAAAGATGTGAAGAAACACAATTTCACCTGCAAAAACCAGAACAACAGAACAGGGCCAGGCACTTGCTGATCCCCTCACAGGCAATGTCACATCAAAGGGCCACATCCTGTCCTTGGTGCCACCAGGGTAACTTGCAGCAAGAGCACTGTCTATGAGCATTTGCATTGTGTTATAAAGCAGAGCAGTGAATACGATAATCTGGATAATTCCCACGTGCTTGAGTACAGGAAACCAGTTTATGGAACAGAATGAATTGATGAGAAATGTGGATGGCAAAGGTAAATGTGGTTTCTCAGTTGGCTTAAACAAAGGCTGCCATGGAGAGGGACTGTCCCTTCCCTTTCTGCTGCCCTCACCTGCACAGTTCTTCTCCTCCTCTTCACGGTTCAACAATTTCACTGAGTAAGTGAAATTTTCAACCATCTCAGTGGAGATGGCTTGTGACACTCAATTTGACATTACCAATCCAGCAGAACTAGGGCACATCTTCCAGGTCCACAAACGTGCCTTCATTACACCATGATGAAGGACCAGGAGAGGAGGCAGATGCTTACTGGCCTGTTCTAGAAACCTAGATCTGTGTGCCAGAAGGGGCCACAACACGCTGGGGTAGATTGCCATCTGGACATGAGGGCTGCAGAACCCTGATGGGGTGGTCAAGGCCTTTACCCCTCAGGCAGATGCAGAGAAAAGGAATGCCTGGGTTTGTAAAATGCGATACACAAACTCTGCGGCAGAGCTGGAGATAATTCTCTCAAATACCAGTCAATAGTATCAGCCACAGGGTCTTGAGACAACTTTAGCTATTTCCACTGAACTGAACTCTGTCTGAAACAGGCAGGATTGATATGGCTGTGATGACTTCCATGCCAGTGAGCCAGCTTGGCCAGAGATCAAACGAGCCAACGGAATATCAATGTCGGTAAGTTACGGTTTCCAGACGCCAATGTCTTTTAACATTCCTACCACAAGAGTGATACTGGGATGTGTTTTCTATTTTCTAATTGGGTGAAGCCCATCCTTACTTAGCACTATTTCGAAGTCTAATATAGTTTGTCTTTTTTTTTAGGTCACAGGACCCACAAATCAATGTGTATTGAGTTAAACAACCACAATGAGATAGTTCATTCTCATCCACCACTCTTTGAGCACTACCTGCATTGACTAGAGAAGACAGAACTGCCTCCTTACTCTGAGATGCAAGGAAAAAGCCCACTAATGACATTGCCAAGTACTAATCCTAAGTTATTTAAGTTGGAATGTTTGCTGAATTAAACTATCAGTTCTTCCACATTGAATAATGACTTTGCCAAGCAAGCCCATAGGTATGTATTTGAAGTTTCCATCTACACTTTATGTTTTGTACTCTATGGCCAATTTCAAACACATTAAAAGTAAAATTAGCACAATCTGACTTAAACTGACACCCAGGTTCTCTCTCTGATGTATAAATCACATTTTTTTTGCATTTCAGTAAGAAACCTCTATATAAAACCTGGTGCCACCAGTGAAAGTAAAATTACTGCAGGGTTTTTGGCAAATAGACAACACCATTATCCCATCTTTGCAGCTTATTTTTACACATAGACTTTAGCAGCTGGTTGCAAGTGTTTATCCTACCTGTAGCAGTATGAAAGGGTTTAGCTGTATAAAGCACTAGCTGTCAATGCCATTTTTCTTCACAAAGCTCAAAATACTTAGAATATTTCTTCAAACGCTGGTGCTTAAGTCTCTGTGATCACGCACAGCTCCTCTCTACCTCTGATTGAGCATAAACACATTAATGGCTTTATGATTAATGAGAAAAGCCTGGAAATGTCATTATTCACAACTTAGAGCTCAGAAGATAAACAGTAATAATCCCAAAGCAATTGGCTTAAAATTAGTAGAGTTATATGTAAATAATTATCAGTTGAAAAGAAAAAACACAAACAAAAGCAAATTTCATATTGGTAGTTATGAATGGCCTGGAAAGACATTTTTATGTCACTAAGAAGGTGGAGGAATGTGTTTTTCTCAGGCCCACCATGGCAGGATCCTGAACCCAGGTGATGATTTCTTAACATGGCTACGATACACATGGATAATAATTTTTTCTAAGATCAGTGTTCAGAGCCTCAGCATTGTTTAGTAATGCTGAATAGCAGATTATGCCTCAGGGAGGATCAAATGGTGATTAAATGGACTATTGTCCAAAGCTCTGTGAAATTATTACTTTGAGGATGCCTACCAGGCAGTGAGAGACTGGAAATAAATCGTGCCCAACCTTGGTGTAACATCCTGTGACACCCCAGAGCAGTGCCAAGGTGTGACTTGTTTAGCAGTGAGGACACCCAAACCACGGCGTGGTCATTCCTGATCTGGGACAAGTCTAGGACCTGCTTTTCCTGCCTTTGGAACCTGCTCCCAATGCCAGCACTGATGGAGACATCTGACAAAAGAAGTGTGTGGGCTTTTGTTTCAGCTATCTTAAATCTCCATTCCTTCATTAATTCTTTACAACCCTTTTGATCCAAATTTCCTGTGTTCAGTTTTGCATTAAGTACTTCTGCTCCTTCAGAAAGCAGAGATAAGGAATTGCCTCAGCCAGCTTCTGTTGAGACATCTCAATATTTTCAAGTAACAGCCTTTGCAATCTGATTTTTTTTACTGCTTTGTTTTTTTGACAGCCTACAACCAGGCAAATGCCATGTGCAAAAACAAATTAAGGTTCTTTACATTTACCACTTTTCCAGATTTGCTAAATATGTAGTAGTGGGGTATTTTTCACCTCTCTTTAGTTTATGAACAAAAAACAGTGAAAATCATGTTCCTGTGACATGAGATTTCATAGTATTCCTGGGGAACAGCATTTGTGATGGAATTGAACCAAAACTATTTCTAATTTTTCTCCTCATAAGAGTGCTTAGTCAGGCAAGAATGTAATCTTGCTGCTTATTTTTTCCAGCATCCCCATATGTCACTATGTTTCTGTCTTTCTCTACTTTTATAGTAATTCCAAATGAACTTTCTGTGTCTCATATATGACTCTAGAACAGTTTACTGGAGGAAAAAATCCCCTCTCCCTCATATCAAACGCTCTGAAGAAGAAGATGCTACACTCACATCTATTCAACCACTTCCCTGGACAGAGAAGCAGCAAATAAAGTCTTTCAAACTCTCCAAATAAATGTCTTTAGGCAGGAAGTTATAAACAACCTATTTAGGTAGTTAGGTTACAGTGACAGCATTAGCACCATGTGGCTATGGCCATGTATTATACTATTTTAGTTATTTTTTGTGCAGTAAACAAAAGGTGTGCAAAGACCTCTATCAGCCTTACATCTCGTTAAATGCTCTTAACACACAATGTTATGTAAATTGTCAATACCTCCAGAGAGACCATTTCAAGCAGAAGTTTCTGAATTGATCAAGGCTGTTCTAAATGTTTGCTCCCTTCCCTTGTACCTCACTTAATACCCAGGTGTTGTGGGGTTTTTTTGTTTCTTTACTTATTTGCTGTTTTATTGTTTATCTTTTTGTTTTTGTTTTGCTGGGGTTTTTTTTAAGCTACAGTTAAATATAATTTAAAAGGGCCAATGAAATCAAAGGATTAATGTTTTGTGCATGTGTCTTTTCCTGAATATATTTGCCTCCTTCTCATAATCTTTGTATAACTTTGTTATTAAATCCACAAAGTTGGAAGGTCTATCTTGCATTTCTTCTACTTTCAACAGAAAGTTGTTCTCTTTAATGCATGTTTCTTGTTTTGGTTGCAAAGAGCACTGTGTATTTTCCTTAAAATTGCTGAAGACCCTTGCAGTGCTTTTTCTCACTCTGCATCTTCAAATTTTTGACAGGAATGGAGACTTTGCTAATGGCTCTCTTTTATTATGCACTGTTCTCTTTGGTGTCAAATATGACTATACTCTTCAGGGAGACTTAAAAAGGGATGGCCCACTCATTGTCCTAGCTCATAAAGAGCAACTGAAGTGGAAGAAAAATTATCATGAAAGAATTTTCCTGGAGATCTTCCAAGGAAAGCTTCAAGACTGAGCAATCGAGAAAGGCCATCTCCATCAGTTACACCTGATTGTTCACAGAATTAAGCTTGCTATAGAAATCATAACAAATGCATTTTCTGTCATTGGGAGGTTTGCTGGCAAGGCTAGGCCTGGAGGAAGAGCTGTGGGCTGTGCCAAAATTATTAAATTCAGTGATGTTACAGTTCATACCTGCTGCAGCCTCTTTTGAGCTGCCATTCATGTTTCCTTTCTGGTGCTGGCACTCTCCTCCACCCACAGAAACAGGGAATGCTGTTTGCAGGGTCCAGGCTGATCCAAGCCCACCCAGCAGTTCTGGTTATGTCAGTGATCAGCTAAATAATGAAAACCAGGACCTGCCTAAAGGGGACAAAAGCCATTTAGAGACAGTCTTGTCACACCATGGAGAAGAGAGAGGCAGGTGTGTTGTGCAGGGGGCTATAAACAGGTAGAAAAGTAAATTTGTACCTGAATAGCACACAATGATTGCAACCTCTGCTGCTGCTGTAATACAGCTGAGCCACAGAAGTATCTGAGCATAGCTAATTCTCACCTTCATGGTTACTATATCTGGTTTAATAAACAGCCAGAGCCAAAGACAAAGAGCAGCTTTTTATTCCTGTGTCCTGAGCCTGGATAAATCCTGCTGTATTTTGCACCCAAATACAGTTCAAACACTGCAGCTGCATTCTGGGGTCAGCTGGCAGAGCTGTGGTGCACCACAGGGTCCCACTGACCTAGGGCTGGAGAGATGCAGGGACAGGTTCACACTGTGGTCTGGGATAACCAGAGTTTCCTCTGATAAGGCCCTAACTCTGGATGTTAGGGATGACAAGGGAAGTCAAAGAAGGGAGGTTGACACTTACTAGAACTTCTGATTTGTCTATGACTTCTACAGCCAAATAATCCAAACTCCAAATGGATGAAATCAGAAGCAAGAGCACCAGACACAGAATTTTTTTTTCTCTCTCCCATTTTTGTTGTTGTTGGTTTGTTGTTTGTTTGGTGGTTTTGTTTTTTTTTTTTTTTTTTTTTTTTTTTTTTTTTTTTTTTTTTTTTTTTGTATTTTTCAGTCTCTGCAATACTGTTTATGTCTTCCATCTCCCTGCTATGTGGGTCACAGACAGACTTGTCTGCTCCTAAAAAGTCATCATGTTCTTTTATCTGCCATCAGGACCAGTCAGATCTGCCTGCCCCATACCTTGCTGTGGCTCACAACTGTGAATTCTTCCAGCTCATAAGAAGTGCCAGAAATCCCCTTTTCCTGCAAAGCAGCATTGTTATAACAGGTATAAAATAACTAGAGGGGAGGCTGTGGAAGCTGCACGTGGATGGGCAGAAGGAGGTTGTATCTCATTTTTCTATCTCACTAATTGCCTTATTTCTCCTAAGGACAGCTCTCCTGAGCCTGCCTCCCTCTCTGCCTGGAGCAGGGCTGGGGTCTCCTCTCCTAGGCAGCACCAGCCCAGGTCTAGTCCTCTGCTTTGGTCCCACTGGGAATATTGATTAGGGGTTTTTTCCTAATCATCTACTAGAAGGAGAGAGTGTGGGAGCTGCATTTTTTAGGGGATGGACACTGGAGAGTGTGTGTATTGGTGCTTCCAAAGGGTGTGCAGGTTACTGTAAGGACCAAGGCTGCTTGAAATGCCTGCAGTTCTGCTTATTCAATTATTAAATCAGAGCTCTCCACTTTTAAAAATACTTTAATGTGCTTGGAGGAGAAAGATACTTAATTTGCACATTAGCTAGAACAAAAGCTTTTGTTCTGAGTTGATTAAATGCGTTGCAACTGCTCCCACATCTTTCTCCAGGCAAGCACCCAGAATTTATGTACTGAAACACATCAGCACTGGTGATGGCTGTGCACAAGAAGATGGGGATAGACAGGATTTTGCTGCCTGTGTGTCTGGTTCTTTTGCAAAAGCTGATTCCTGTCCTCAGTCTGCTTTCCTCCAAGCTGTGGAGAGCACTGGTTGAAGATCTGAGCATTGACCTCCAGCTGATCCAGATCAGAACCCAGAGGAGTTTGCTAAGATAGAGAAGAAATGACATTGCAGCCTTTCAAAAGTCATTTGTGCCTCTAGGGCTGATCAAAATGTCTGAGAAGTCATTCTGGCATGTCACTAACTAACAGGCATCCAGTCAGTCCTGTTGCATTTGTGGTCCTTTGCCTAGGCAGGGAGAGAGAGCTGAGAGAAAATGAGCAGCCAGCAGAGCCCATCCCTGTGTGCCAGCTGAGCCATTCCTTGGTGCAGCAGAGGTCTGTCCTGTCTGCTGGAGGACAGAGCTGCAATTATTTACACTTTGCATCATCTGTTACATCAGGCAGCTGAACCTCTCATCAGCAGTATCTACAAGAAGCTAACATCTGCACAAACCATGGATTTGGCAGTGATAGTCAAGGTGAGAGAAGTAAAGTCTTGGCTGATCCCTTCTGTGTCCAAAAATCTCCATGGCAATGTGGGTTTAAGAATATTTTCAGTGGCAACAACACACTTTGTAAAATTCTTCTTGCTCCTCTTTTAACTCCAGCCATCTTTTCAACTAAGCCTGTCAACAGCCTCTGGACCTGTTCAGAACCTTTTCTGTTGGATATCAAACTTCTTTTTACAGTGCTGTTCACTTCTTTCTTCCAGTTTGCACAGAGGCAGGAGACAGATCTGAACCCGCAGGATATTTTTGGAAAATTAAAAAGAAAAATATTGTGCTTATTTCAAGAAAACAAACAAGGCAGCCCACTTTTTGAACAGGGCCAAGGTGGCTGTTTAAAATATTGATGCTGTTACAAAAGGCCTGGTGACAGAATGGTAGTTCAGCTTTGTTGATATTTGTCTTTCCCTTTGTTCTCTCATGAGACAAGCCTGTTTATTTATGCTGGGGGCAGCTTGCACGGTGCAGATGAAGGCAGTGAGAATGAGCAATGAACTCTCTGGACAAGAGAGGAGCTCTCAGTTGCCCTCCTCAGCCAGAGACTGCTGAGTTTAATTCAGGATGGTGCTCGGGGTGGGAGGGAAGAGCTGGCTCTTGAGCCCTGCCATGCTCAGCTGCTTGGGTTTAATAAATCAGCTGGATTTATTCTCATGTAGCTTTAGACATCTCTAGTATCATCCTGGGCTTCCCTTACAATCAGTGAGAGGAATGGGCACCTACAGCAGTGTTACAGATGCTTGTTTCCAGAGGAGCTGCTCTCTCTAGACTCTGCTCACTCTCTTGCTGAATATCCATTAACTCTGATGGGATCCTTGTGGGATCAGTGTGGGTTAGAATATTTAAGTGCAGGGAGCTACATTTAGGCATCTGAATGCATCTTTAGTGGGAAAAAGGCTTTTTGCTTCTATCTCCTGGAAGCTTTATACACTTTAAATGTATGTATTCTTTTTATCTGCAACCACTCCCTGGTGGGAGGACGCATGTGTAGCAAATTTAAACCTACTGAAAATAAGCTTGTTTTTCTTATTTACCTTTCTCTGACTCTGCAGGAATAGTCCTCTCACCTGCCAGGCTCCACGGGTGACAGAGTATAAACCCACAAGTTTTAGAAAGTGTTTTGTGAATAAAGCTATGAGAATAACCTTAGTGACACTGCTGGTGGCTTATGGCTTATGAACCAGTGAGGCACCTCCAGAGAAGGAAAGAGCAAATTATGGAGGAATAAGGAATAAAATTCTGCTCTCCCTGCACTGACAGAAATGTGGAAAGCACTTACCTGGCAGCTCTCATGGTGAGATTTAGCAAAGCAGGTTCTGCTGGCCTAATTCTCCTGCCAAGTGAGCCAGGTTTTGACCTTTGTGACAGCAGAGTTAGGGCAGCCTAATTGTGTACTACTGTTCCCCACCACCCAGGTGAGTGTCCCTGGCACCAGAAGTGTTGCAGGAGTCCTAGGCCTCCTGAACAGTTCTGCTGCCCTTAGACACAGTTCCACTCTGTAGTTGGGAATTATGTTGTCTGCTGGTGCAGCCTCTCATGGTGAAAAAGAGAAAGCACAAAAGTGGTTTTCCTCGTGTTTGGTACCTGTAATATAAAGAAATACTGCCTTGACTGAAAAGTCCACATTTTTTTCTGGGATACTCTGAAATCTCTCCATGGCCTGCTGGAGATGAGGAGCAGCTGCCCATGTGATTTGCAAAGAGGCAGAAGCATTCTGTTGTTGCCCTGTTAAAATAATGACTCACATAAAGGAAAGGTTTTGAAAAATCAAGCAGGAGGAGTGCGAGTGCATGTGACTGTGTGTGCATAATGCATAAAAGTCAGGGTGAGGATTAATATTATATTAGAAATTTAACAACTCTGAATCACTGCAGTTTTCATTTAATGTTTTACCAAATGCCTGTAACCTTAAAAGTCTAATACATGACAGATACACTTAATTACCTCACTGTAAGAAAAATAATGATCAGGACTGTTAAGTAGGAGAAATGAAACATGACTAAGCTGGCATTTGTTACACTGCCTAGTTTTAGACTTTTCCAAGCCATTTGATGGCAAGGCAAGTCTGTAAGCAGTGGGTGGTTACTAATGCCTTTTCATGGTCCAAGTAACACTTTCTGTGCCACTTTCCATGCCGGGCTTGGGGTGGGCTGGGTCCTCCCAGGATGCTCTGACAGAAGAGAGGACTGGGATGAATAGAGGGGGGTAGAGCCTGAGAGCTCCAATCTGTCTTCACCACTGACACCATTGGGACTGGGGGAATCATCTCCTCCAAACAAAGGCCCAGTGCAAGGTGAACAAGAAATTAATAATTTTGTGAGATTTAAACTAAATAGAGTGATTTTAAATTTTAAAATTATTTATTATGGCAAAACGCAATAGCCAGTGTCTGGTTCAATATTCAAGTTTCATGAATAAACATAACATGGAGTTTCAGTGGAGCAGACTTAGCTGTGGGCCTAATGTGGAGTGCACCACCACAAGGGAGAGATGATTTTTGACATAAATTCAGTTCATCTGTTGAAAGTTAGTTTAATTTAAAACAAAACAAAACAAACCAAAACAAACTCGATATTAATGGTAAATCCAAACACAGTCTTCAAAAAATACACCTTGTGAATGTCCTTGGGGATCAGTAGACAAAATTTCCGACTGGAGCACCATTTAATGTAGTATTTTTTCTTCTCCTTTTTCTTCTTTCTTTCATTTTATTCATTACAAAGTCAAAAACTGTTGAGCTGAAAAACGATCATGTTTAAATTTCTTTTATGTTAAACATGTCAGTGAAGCAGCAAAGTGCTTTTTATATTTCTCCATTGCTTGAGGCATTTCTTGAAGCCTTTTCCCATGATCTGCTTCCACCCAAATGCCTGGGAAAAGAAAAAAAAATCTTCTGAATGAATTGATTTATGAACACAGCTATTGGTTTTTAACACACTTTTCATTTTTTTGTCTTTCTCTCCTGGATGAAAGATGTTTAGCCTATGAATATTATTGGATCTAAAAATTCTTTCTCATATGTCTCATACAATCACAGAGATTAGAGAGAAAGAGAGAGAAGTTTTTTTGTCTTTTAATTAATCCCCTTACTATTACAGGGCTGTCATCTAAAGTATATCCAACACTTTGCTTTGTCCAATTCAAAATAATTTGGTAGATGTGGGCTTTGAAAATGCCCAGAGAACAATTCCAGCATCTCATCAGCCCCACATTGATCTGGATCAGTAGAGACAGCCCAGCTGGACCAGCAGTTTCACAGCACAGCTGTTTTTGTGAGCAGCCTCAAAGATCACTGGTGCATCTGCCACATGTGGTTGCCTCCCCAGCCCATCCATTCCTGCGTGGCTCAGGCTGGAGCAGCCTCTGATGGGAGCCTACAGCAATGCTCACACTTGTGTCTTCCACCCTTCCATCTCCTGGGGACAGGAGGGAGGGTTGTAAAACTTCCCTGTCCTATTTCCAAGGGCTCTCTGCATACCAGCTTCCTCCAACTATGGTGCTTAAAAATTTCAGATATGTCTTTCTGGGTGCTGTTTTTAGGTATGCAGTTCCTCTAATGAGAGTTTCTGGAGACCTGCACCTTTGAATCCTATGGAGCTGAGTGTGGCAGTGCCTTGTTTGTAGTAGATGGAGGATGCACACCAGGTCCTCTCTGACTATCAGGGGCTTTTCTTGCTTTTGCTCAGAATGTCCTAGATTAAAACTGCTCTTTAATTTCTATCCTGACTGCAACTGAGTATTGGCATCCTTCAGCCCATGAGCTGGTTTGGAAGGCAGCTGAAATCCAAGTTGGAGCATGTAAACGCTCTATTTTGTGTGAGTGCCTTTGAAATATTCTTATTCATTTATTTTTTCAATCAAGAATGTGTTTAACATCCTGCAAGGGCCAGGTAAGCAATTTCTATTTGGTCATGACCAATTTTATTTATTTATGAGCAGAAAACATTCCATTACCAAGCAACATAATGCAAGCTAAGGTCATTATCTTGAAGTTTACATCATTGTTACAGTTTTCCAATAGCAAAAAATTCAAAGATAAGCATTGCTGTGTTCTTGAAGGGACTGGAGCCAGATCCATTTGCTAGGTCTGTCACTGGACTGAGTTTCCCATGATCCATGGAGATGGGCTGCAGGTCCTCTGCAGAACTGCCATGGTTGTGTTTGAGCTGAGATGAGGGTTCTTTTTCCACAAGATGTGGCACCATGCAGTGATCATCAGAGACCTTACACCAACCCAGGCCACTTGTTCAAATACCAACTAATTCTTAAAATTTAAAGTACTCAGAGAATCATTTGGGTTGGAAAAGACCTCCAAGATCACTGAGTCCAATCTCGGACTAACCTGCACCTTGCCAACTGCACCACAACACTGAGTGCCACATCCAATAGTTTCTTGAACATTTCCAGGGATGGTGAATCCACCACCTCTCTGGGCAGTCCATTCCAACTTTTAAAACCCTTTTCCATGAAGAAATTCTTCCTCATGTCCAAACTGAACCTCCTCTGGTGCAGCTTGAGACCATTTCCTCTTGTTCTGTTGCTGGTTGCCTGCCAGGAGAGAGTGATCCCCACCTGCTACAGCTCCCTTTCAGGAGGCTGTTACTTCAGAAACAGAAATCACTGGTCTGCTTTCCATGATGCTCCCTTGAAGCATGTTACCATTTGTGCTGTAGAGAGTGATAAGGTCCACCCTGAGCCTCCTTTTCTCCAGGCTAAATTCCTTCAGCTCTCTCAGCTGCTCCTCACAGGATTTGTGCTCCAGACCCTGCACCAGCTCTGTTACCCTTCTCAGGTCATTCTCCAGCCCCTCAACATCCTTCTTGTAGTGAGGGGCCCAGAACTGAACACAGCACTCAAGGTGGAGCCTCACCTGTGCCCAGTACAGGGGGACAATCCCTGCCCTGGTCCTGCTGCCACACTACTGCTGATCCAAACCAGGATGCCATCAGCCTTCTTGGCCACCTGGGCACATCCTGGCTCATGTTCAGGTGGCTGTCGAGCCAGATCCAAGATCAGAGGTTGAGGAAAAAGAGTAGGAACAAAGTCTTTCCCACAAGAGGTCCTTTGGCCAACGTTGTGTTGAGGGTAATGGAGTGCTCAGTCTTTTCTACTTCTCTTTTTGTTTTTGCTTGCTTGTTTGTCAGTAGGAAACCAAAGTGCAGCTTCCACATATCTCAGGCAAATCCAGGGGATATTTTTAAGCAGAAAAGTAATCACTGCTCTTTTTCAGCAGATGCCTTTCACATCCTTTAGTGCTTATTGCTGCAATCAATTAAGGAGATTATGGTGAGCATTTTTTTACCCTAAACTCCTAAGCATGAATCCAGGAACCAAAGTATGTGCCTGGATTCCTATGTGCCAATGCCCAGGAGATGGCATAGACACAAGGGCCTTGGTAAAAAAGGAAAAAGAAAGCAAAAAGGAGAAAGAAAAGGAAATGAGAAAGGAAAAACAGAGGAAAGAGGAAGGGGAAGGGGAAAGGGAAAGGGAAAAGGAAAAGGAAAGGGAAAGGGAAAGGGAAAAGGAAAGGGAAAGGGAAAGGGAAAGGGAAAGGGAAAGGAAAAGGAAAAGGAAAAGGAAAAGGAAAAGGAAAAGGAAAAGGAAAAGGAAAAGGAAAAGGAAAAGGAAAAGGAAAAGGAAAAGGAAAAGGAAAAGGAAAAGGAAAAGGAAACCTCTACTTTATAAAGTTGATTCATTTCATGTAGCTCCTTTTGGAAAAATTATGGCCTAGGGACATCAATATTTACTTATATCCACTCAGGCAGACTTCTAAGACTAGAAACACCTATAGCACTGAGCTGTGTTTATTGGGTATGTGCCATCCATTGTGGGAAAATCCAGGTCCCAGAAAAGTTTCTCCTCAAAGGCAGACTCACCTGAAACTGATGCTTCTTCATATCTGTTTGTACCCAAGGCATCACTGAACCCTGACCCGAACTCTCCATGACTCTGTAGCAACAACTCCAATTTTTTTAATGTCAGTTAACAGCTACTCACTGCCCTTGCTGCTCACTCTGTTGAAATTTTGGAAATATGCCCACTTACTTAATTTTTGGCCTAGGAGACAGTGGGTGAGGGAAGGTCCCACCACATTTAGTGGCTGACTGTGTTTTTGCCAAGTGTTACTGGAGGGACAACTGCCAGACCTTGCTGGATAAAGATATGATTTGCTTTAATTTTTAAAGAGCAGCCTGCAAGGTGCAACACCCACTCATCCTCCTCCTGCAAATCATGCCTGCTTAGAGATAAGCAAGTATCTGGAAACAAATTAATTGAAATCTACATTTCTTTCTGGCTTAACACTTGCACTGCTCTGCTACCTGGAAGTTGTAAATCCAGTCTCTCCTTGTGCTAAATGCCATGGCAGGAAAAGGAATTTTTGGGGAGTTGTTAATGTTTGCTTGGGTCTGCAGAGTCCCACATCCCTGTTCACCCACCTTCTGGATAATTTTAGCACTTTCCCAACCAATTGCTGATGTTTCTTTGGAGGATAGCCTTGTCTGCAGTTCACTCTGGCTGTTTTAGATATTAAATTAAAATATCATTATTAGTCTATCTAGGTCTATCAGTGAGTAGGGGCAGGGGATCCTTGGTATTTCCCTAAAAATACTGTGTTCTTTGGCCAGCCCTCTCTAAATGAGGATGGAACAGGAGGTCACCAAGTAAGAAATCAAAGGCAAAATCAGCAGTAAGCAAGATTAACTAGAAGGATGAACTGAATAACAACTAAGCAGAATAAAGCTGATCTCCTGTTAGAGGAGCATATTCAATACAGGTTTTTCTAGTAATCTTAATTATTTTCCATGAATTTCCAAAGAGGCTGAGGAAGGAAGAAATATTGGAAAAGCAATGTTTTTAATCCTGCTTGAGGGACAACTTAAAAATTCTACTCCCTCATGCAGCTGATCACCAGTAGAGCACAGAACTCCAAAACTATTTCTGTAATTCAGCCTTTTCAACTTGACTCCAAGCAGGGCTCTGACAATATCTGGGTAATTGCAGACTACTTGGTGATATTGCCTTGTTCCCAGTTTAAGGTCTCTCTCAAAAACAGAAAAAACAATAAAATTGCATAGATTGTTACTTCAGAAACAGTCAGAAATCACTGGTCTGCTTTCCATGATGTTCCCTTGAAGCACATTACTATTTTTGTGGGGAAGCACAGTGAAAGCCAACAGTAAGTGTTCTGGCACACATCTGTAGTGGCAAAGATTTGAAGGGGGGTATGAGATGTGGGTAGGAAAAAGAGAGAGAGAATACTGCTTTCTGTAGCTCTTTGTTGCTGTCGTGAATAGCATCACAATGTCTCTTAATGAAGCAGATGTTCAGATAAAGAGTTTCAGGCTACAGGCACCAAAAAAATAGAAGTTTCCACACAGCTTGAGTTCCAGCTCTGTTATCCTTGTTAACCAGTTGTCATGCTCTGCCTGGCAAACCATAAGCTCAAAGGCATCTGTTTGATGAAAAGTTTATCAGAAATATTTCCATTACAGTTTCTTAAGTACATCTTGCTGTGCACTCTTTCATCATGTTAGATGGAACATTTTCAGACTTGTGATCCCAATTGCTATTACTCATGTGGGGCACCATGGCCCTAATGCACTGCTGTTGTAAAATGGGAAATAAGTTTACATAAAACAGATGAGTTTTGATTTAATTGCTTTTTACTCTAATTATGTGTTAGCACTTGCTAACTGGAACTTTGTCAAACAACCTCCAAAGTCTCACGAGAAAATTGTTATGTTAACATCCGTGTTTGGTAATACTCTAATACCTTTGGGACTCTCACTCATTTTTTGGATGTATAAATGAGAAAATTGTAAGGGGAAGGGGAGAAGATATTTTGGAGGAGAGGTCTGGTTTGTATGTTAAGTATGGGTTAAGAAAGTCACACCTCACTTTGGAGAAACCTGGATCACTTGTGGGTATCACCATTCCCAGGGTGAAAGAGATTTGCAGACAGCTTTCAAGCTCAAAGCAGCTGCTGAAAAGGCTTGGTGAACCTAGAATTAGGTGCAGAGCAAAGACAATTAGACTGCTGGGTCAAAACCAGCATTTGCACTGGGGAACATCTGCTCTGCATTTGTGTCCAGACTCTCACGACCTCCTGCAAGCCAGAGGCTGGTGAGTGTCTATTAGGAAATGTCAACCAGAGGCATGGACAAAGGAACAAATCCACCCTGTGTACATGGCTTAACAGGATGTGCTTATTTTTTAGCTGCTATAGTTGATGTTGAAGTGGCCTGCTTGGCTCATTCACAAGGAGGGATTTGGCAAGTGGAAGCATAAAGCTGGCTAATGGGAAAGGTGCACAAATCTCTGCAAAAACAATAGCTGGCTCTGTGCAATCTGGAGGCAAAGCCAAAACCGTCATGTGCACTGGGGTATAAAATGAACAACATAAAAAGAAAAATAGGACCATAAAGGGCAACAGCAGTGACTACAGTGTAGTCGTGCTGCTTATGGCCTCCCACAGCCCATGTTAGACACCACAGATGCTGTAATCACTCCTCTCATGCTTTTGACTGGGAGACAAGTGTTCTCCTCATGCTGTGGAAGAGCCGTGTTATGTGGTGGTGAAAACCATCTGCCAGGACCTGTGCAGCACTGAGGAAGAGTGCCTGTCCTTGCTGTGAAAGTGATACAGAAGGACACAAGTCCCCTGGCCACCATAACTTAGATTATGAAGTAATGAAGTCTTGAGTTACAGGAGCCCTGCAGTGAATCCTCAGTGGAGTCAGCTGGAAACAGAGTAAGCCTACAACAACAACAACAGTGGGTGGGAGATAAAGCTCCTGAATGCAGCAGCATTTGTGCAGACTGCATAAACACACCTGTGCTCAACCCACCCTGACCCTGACTCTGCAACTGAGTGTGGGTTTGTGTCCATGATGTCAGTCCTGAAGTGTGGGAGTGGCATCTGCTCTACAGGACCTGCAGTGGGAAATGATGAGGGAAACAAAGCTCAATTTATCACTCTGCAAGGCAGAAAGGAACCTGAATATTCAAGGTGGTGTAGAGGGTAGAAATTGTAGATTATGCCAAGTTTGAAGAGCTGGTGTACGGTTTTCATGTTTGCTAACACACATGGATGCTTGGTTGTCCTGTGAAGAGAGACTGATGCTGTTGTTGTGTTATGGACAGGCTTCTTTCCTCAGCCTCAAGGACAGAGTTGTCTGGAATCCTCAAATTTACTTTCTGGCCTGAAAGTAAATTTTTTTCCCTATGGCTTCTGCATCTTCAGACCTTTGCTTCTAAAGATCACAGGCTAATCCTGGGCTATGCTAAGATGCCTCAGGGAGATGGGTTTCCTATGGGAGTCTCTATCAAGAACTGCAGCACCACGTTCCCTTTGTTTATTTTAGTTAATGGCTTGAAATTGCTCCAGAAAAAAGAGGGTATGTGAGTAAAAAGGAATTTGTCAAACCTAACTATGATTACAGAGGAATCAAAATAGCTTTACCCCTTCAGATGTATCATGAAGCTCTGCCTCAATGGGACTCTTTGTTGTCAATGGAGATAAAAAGGTAGTTTAAGAGAGCAGGTCATCTGACCTGTTTCAGATGTCTCTGTCAGTACAACGATTTTCCCCCACCTCTGCCCCTGTTCACTGGACCTCCACTGACTTTAAAGGCAGCCTGCAGTGACTGGCTCAGCTACAGCCACCACCATTTAGTCAGCTAAATCCACAAGCTGATACGTAGAATTTGGGTCAGAGATGTCAAGTGCAAAACCAGGAAAGCAATGAACAGACACATTCATCAAACTCTTCCATTGGATGAAAAGCTGGTGCAGTAGCAGCAGTACACAGCTATTTCTTCTCTCATTAAAATGTGCTTAACTTGGATTGCTATTCACTAAAAGGTTCTCCTTCACATTTCACCTTTGCCCTTAGAATTAGCCCTGGAACTCACAGCATTTTCTTTGAATATCAACCTCCAGGGTTAGTTATTTTTTAGCAAAATTGCTCTTGCCTAAGCAATGCTGTATACTAACCAGAACTATGTTAAAACGTTAATTCACTTCCCTAATTATTTGGTGAGAGGAGGGCATTTGGGATATTTAAATAATGTTGTAAATCTGATAAAGGAAATCTAAAAGACTCTGAGTTTTCCCAATTGACATTATTTCCTGCATTTCTTCCACTGGTTCTGATGTTCCTCCCAGTCACCTCTGGACTCATCAGGAGATGTCAGGCTTTGCAGAACAAGCTGTTTACACAGGAAAATTAAAAGTATTCAGTGCCATGCAAGTCTGCTGATTGATAATATGCCCAAAGCACAGTATATGGGCTTCTTTCTCTTCTTAGGCTGGGTTCTGTGTGCCAAACATTGTCTGAGATCTGCAGTGATTTATCTGTGCACCTCTCTGCAGTTGTGGGGGGACAGAATGATGTTGCCACAGTCTGAGTTGGAAGTGCAAGTCTATTGTTCTGGCACCAATAGCAGACTGCTGTATTTCTGTCAGTCCAGGCTCTGTCTGGAAGTGCAAGTTAAGACCTCTTCCAGTAATTTATGAGACAAGTGAGGAGCCAGCAATGCGAAGGAAGCTGCCAGGGAAAACCCTTAATAGCATGAAATGCAGTGCTAAGACAACATGCAGCCCTGGAACAATGTGACATGACTCCTGTTCTTCATTTTTGTCGAAGTACTGCAATTTCCTGAAGGCCACGAACAGCTTGAGAAGCCACATGAACCATGCCAGTCCCAGGGTCAGCTAACTGTCCAGATCATAATATGCCACAATGGGACATTTATTTTCTCTCCAGTGACACTTCCAAGACAGTCAGTGCTGACTGACCCTCAAATTTACCAAACTATTGCTTCTCCTGCTTATCAGCTCACATTCCTCCTGACAGGTCATAAATCATAAAGCTGCCCTGAATATTTGTACAGTGAATAGGAGCTGTGACCCATGGTTGAGGTTTTTAAGCTCCTATAAAGCCAGCAGTAATAACAATAATAACAAGAAGCTTGAAGAAGTCTGTGCCTTCCTAGAGGTTCTGGGAAAGACATCTGCTGTAAGCAGTTCTTTCATACAAAATGCAAAGAAGCACTGGGAAAACCATTCTTGTGATTTGTCATTGATTTGCCATCATTACCCTTTCTCTAACCCAAATATTTGCATCTTCAGTTGTTCCCATATTGTTAATACTTTTATTGTCATTGTTGTTTTCATGGATACAATTTCTTCTCATAAGTGACTTTCCATTGGTGCAAGCATTGTTTCATTGCTGTATTGTGTTGTACAGCTGCTATTTTTCCTAGAATTGCATTCTTTGCCTGTAATTTCCTGCTTAGTACTTCGCACAAAAACCTGTTGTCCTTTCCTGTAATTTTTGCTATTTTCCCTCCCTAGTTCAGTTTTGCTGTTGTCTGTGATTCAGCCTCCACAGACTTCTTTCATGGAGTGTCCTTTTCCCTCTCTATAATTTGCATCTTTTGCAATTTTGTGTATTCCTCTCTTGTTTGAAAGGAAAGTTGCAACACTGTTAATCAGATTCTCTTTTCCTACTGAAGCTGCTCTGCTTCAGGTTCAACAATCCTTTCTTTTTCCTCTCATTTTCCAATATCATCATAATAGTGAATTGCCACCACCTTCCAGAGCAGCCTGTTACAATGTTTGAGCACCCTTTCAGTAATGAAATATTCCCCAATATCCAATCTAAACCTCCCTTTCCTTGCTCACAGGAATCTGATGACTGAGCACTGCTGCTCAGCTACCCTCTTATTCCCTTCTCAACCTTTTTCTTTCTGCCTTTTCCTTCCCCACCTCTCCCTTGTTTCTCTCTCATTGAGCTACAACGTGTCTAACTATGCACGCTGAATAGTGGGATGTAAATAATTATTTTGCTGTCAAATGTTTCATTGTGTCCTTCTCCGGACTATAATTCTTTCAGGAGTGGTCACTGCATAGTTAATTCATTACATGGCTGTCAGAAATCCAAGCCTTAGCTTGGCGTATTCAATCAGTGCTCTTGGCTTCCATGCAGTAATGTGCAGAGGGCTTTAGATTAAATTGTTATTGTTTGTTAACAGCTAATGCACCTCCCAGAGCAGTCCTTGCAGGGCCTGGGGTTGTTTGGATGGAGAAGCAGCTGCTCCTGAGTGTGACTGGAGATGGAACAGCAGCAGTGGCTGAACCAGGGCTGGTGGCAGGAGTCCACTGCCTGGGAGCTGTCTCCTGTGTTATGTGGCCAGGCAGGGCTCAGGGGTCTTGGTCCAGCTGCAGCCAAAGCAGATGGCACTGCTCTGAATAGTCGTGGAAGTACTTAGTAAGCTTTGAAGCTTGTTGAGTTGAGGCTGTAAGTGAAGCAGGTTTTCTGGAGAGAGGTAAAATAGATTTCTGGATTGATTTTCATCCCTGGCTAAAATAGGAAAACTGTCAGGTAAACAATCCCTTTTTCCAGGCCAAAGGAAAATCTCTCACCTTGAAAGATGAATTAACTTGAGTGCAACTCAAACCACCTTGCTGCTACCACCTTAGTCATGGAGGATGTACTCTGGTATTTCACCCTGGTGGAGCACAGCCTGTGCTGGTGCCTACAGCCTGCACTGAGGACTTGCCAGAATAAGGCCAGCCTGTAGGCCAGCCTAAATATATTGCCAGCCCAAATACACTGCCAGGTTCATCTTTTTGTAGCCCTTGCCAACACAGTTCCTCCTGACTGTACGAACAGAAGTGGGCACCAAGGTGTCTCCACACTACAACAGCTTTGTTTTGCAATGCTCAAGAGGATTAAACCCCCACAACTTGAAGTCAACGTTAGTCAGCATTTTACCTGAGAAACACAGATGGTATCTTTATTGTCTGGGCTGAAATTTTGGATTCCCTCACTGGTTTCTAAGAAAAATTGTAGACACTTCAGTCTACCATCAAACTATCTCTTGAATTCTCTTCTAACAGTATTGAAGTCCGGCAAACCCACGGTCAACATAAAAATGGTATCCAAAAAAACTGTGCTGTATAAAAATGTGCAAGTCACACCCCAGTGAACACAAACAGCAGTCATCCAAAACCTACTAAAAAAGAGACAATAGGCTGTCAGATTTTCACCACCATCACATCTGCTCCAATGGGACCCATACCCACCTTGACAGCCTAAAGAAAGTAAATATTTCCACACGAAGAGTTCTTTTATATTTTCTCAGAAACTTGCTTCAAACCCCTTAGACTGCACCATATACCACCAAACCCATCATTAAAAGGAAAATACCAAAGAAGAGTACATACCAAATGGAATTACATAATTCCTTGAATAACACATAGGAAAAATTTAATATGTCCCCAATCTTAAAAATATCCCTGAATCCTATGCCTAGGGCTCCTCCCAAAGCATATACTTCACCTACTACACAACATCCTCACAGAAGTTTTATGGATGCAACAACCTCCAAGGGACAGAAAAAAAAACATGCACAGGCAAATCAGAATGGTGAAAGCACACAATTACTAGTAGACTAAAATTTTTTTCCACACAGACACTCAATTTCCTTTCCCTCAGTCTCTGTCCTCCAGGGGAAGCTGCAAAACACTTTCCAAAGGTGGCAATCAAAAGACATTACTCATGATAAGAAAAAGTCACAGCATCAACAGAGACAAACATTCTCATGGCACGTTATAATTCTCCCCTTTCAGCACCACTCCAAACCTCTTCCCAGTGAAACTGCCCATGTGCCATGAGCTGTAAATTCTTACTCTCTCCTTTCTCTCTCTCTCTGTGTATCTCTTTCCAGTGGCAGATACTCCCATGGCACCTTTCCTTTGCAATACCCTTTCTTCTCTACTACAGCTACCAAACTTTTTCCCTTACGTTCCCCCACAACTGATTAAGAGAACATAATTAAATTCCAGCCTTTGTTCTCAGCTCATGCTCACCTTTAAATTTTGGCCTACCCATTCCTGGCTCAGCAAAGAGTTGTTAAGCCTGGTATCTGCCTGTTGTTTCAAAGTAAATCAGTTAATGTAACAAAAGGTGTTTTCTCCTCCATATGAACTTTGCCCAGCCCAGCTTAATACACAGCTTAGATCAATGCTTAGGAAAACAACACCTCCAAATGTATTTTGATCCATAAATATTATTCAGATCTCATTTCCATGGGTTAAAATGAAAATTTTAAGGGGTTTTTGCTTTTTTTTTTTTTTTTTACAGTGTGGGTGGGAGTTCTACTGGCCTACTCCTGCCTGTCTTAATAGGAACTATATGATCTGACTTAAACTTCAAAAAGTGTATGTAGATCTATGCAAATAGATTTATCTCTGCATCAACCAGGAGAGTTTGCTGCAGCAGCACAGCTCTTCTTGTTCCTTTTGCAATGCATGTTTAACTGCCTCAGCACCTCCATGTGAAATATCTGGTTTTTAGAGCCATATGTCTGTGCAGAGCTGTAAGATGTGTGCTTGTGCATCACCTGCTGCAAGGAGGCTCTGATGCATGGCTTGGTCCCTGAGGCTTTACTGCCCAGGCAGCTCCATGCAAGGCTTAATCCTGCCATTCCTGTGGAGTGATGCCTTGAACTTTAAATTGAAGTGGAGCTAGGCACAATGCACAGTGTGGGGCATGCAGACAGGGCTGGGCTAAAGATCCTTCTGAAGCACAAGGACACGGATCAGAGCAGCACTGGGCTCCCCACTGCAGCTGATCACAGAGGGAAAGCCCCCAGGTGATTTACATAGCCTGGTACTTCATGGTGAGCAGCATCTTTGAAATTGGGAAGGTTTTGCCCTTTCTCCCATTGAGTGCAGCACGTGATGTGAGTGCAGAAACGCTCCTGCTGCTGTTTAAGGAAGTGGTTTGGTAGTAAAATAGCCAACAGACATGAACACTTGAATTCAGGTACCTCATTTATGCTGCCTTTGAAATTTAAACAGGCTGACTCCTCTTGAATTACTCTTATCACTCCATATGAATCTATGATTGTATTTTACCTTTTCTTTCTTTTTTTTTTTTAACTTGTTTTCTTTCTGTCAGTAAAAGCCCATCAGACTATTCTGTACTCGTGTCCCTAATACTGACATATTATCTCCTAATCTCTGTGCACAGGAATGCACTAGAGAAGCTCTCAGGGACTGAAATTCCAGGGAAATATTTCTCTAGGTGAAGTCAAAAAGGAGAGATGGAAGATTTTACTGAAACATTTACCACAACTGACTTTTAGTTTGGTGTAAGTTGTTCCCAGGCCTCTCTCTGGGTTATGTGCAAGCAACCTGTATTGCAAACCTGCCTAGTAACACATTCAGTCCTGCTTTCTTCAATATTAAATTAATCCACCAAAGCCTTTATATGTGTGACCCTGTGGCAGAGTCACCTGCATGCTCCCAAACTGCTGAAAACACCCCAAGGGAAATTCAAATTCTCAAAAAACTGATGGCGCTTTCATGTTGGTAATTTTTTAAATTTCATTTTGACATGTAATTGCAACAAATAGAGAAAGATCCTAAAAGCCGTGAATGTATCTTTGTCTGTTGTTTATGGTGGGACTTGCTCCTGTAAAAGCTGCAAAGGGGATGCTGTTGGGGAATCTATATTTATAAAACTAGATTAGATTCAGTAGCTCAGTAGAGGCAGGTAACTGGTTCCAGTTTGGTGGAGGTGGTCAACTGCACAAAAACACTGGCTAGGGAGTGTTGAAGTGGGTTGTGGGGCTGCAGAAAAGACTTTGGATATATGTGCAGGTGCTGTGGTAAGTGGGTCAGTGGGGTCATGGAATTAGGCATGGAATGCTTAGAAATGGAGCCTTCCATTCCCTGCAGGAAAAATACAGATTCAGCTCAACCACAGCCTTCAGCATGCCAGTAATAATGCAGACCACCTGTGGGAGTTTGGAGGAGTTAACTGGAGTTGTTCAAAGATGAGGGACAGTAACAGCCTTCAGAGATGAAAAAAAAAAAAAAATAAAATAAAATATATATATATATATATAAACAGGATTTATAGGGGCAGGTTTTGTTTTACTTCTAGCTTCAAGGAATGAGCTGCTCAACCTGTTCCTTGTGGGTAGGAGAGAAGGAACCAGCATTAGACAGCAGCAATGCAGAGTTTTGTGTAGGTGTTAGGAAAATCCTTTGAAGGTTGCTGAGGCTTTAGGAGGGCCCAGAATTTCCAGCTTTGTGGGTTGTTACGAAGAAGCTGTGCAGACACCTGTCAGCAATGATACGTTAATGAGTCTGAGCAGAGCTGACCTCTGAAGGTCTCATTTCTATGAATGGGAAGCCAGTGGTTTGTGTAGATCCCATACATAATTTAGGGAGCCCACAGCTGCTGTCCATAGGTTTCCAAAAACAGTAATGCTGAAAAGTCCTTGGCAGAAGACGCTGTCTTTCTTAGTGGTACCCAGGGGTGTTTGTGGAGGTAATTTCTTTTTTCTGCCTGAGCATCAGAGTCCCCCATTTACTCATACTTGGCAAACCCTATGTGATCATTAGTGAGATAAAAGGCAATAGGTACGTTTTAGGAAGCTAGATCACTTGCTTTGCTTCAAACACTGGCTTGGCAAAACTGATTTTTTTCTTTGAACATAACCAAAACTTTGTTTTTAAACAAGACATTTTATTTTATCCTGGTTATTCATCCTAGCCATCCTGGGTTTCTTTTTTTTTTTTTTTTTTTTCTTCTTACCCCAAGTTCTGTATTTCAAAATAAAATATTTAAAGAACAAAAAAGAATTATACCAAGTCATTTTTCCTATTGATCCACAACAGCTTTAGAAGCTGGCTAGAAAGAGACAAGTCCAAGTATTCCACTTCAGAGCCTTTTCTTCAAGCTGCAGTTTATGATTGTCTTACAATGCTCATTTCTCATTGATTTCCCTATGCAGAAAGTAACTAGGGAAGCAGGGTGCTCAGGCCAGGTCCTGCATCACTCTTCCTATGAAGAAATTATTAGATTTAGATTTGATTAGAGAAATGCTTTACTCTGCTTTACTACTGATTTGAGCACTCTCGTAACATCTTAATCCATCTTTAATTTGACACCACCAGTCTGATGAGCTTGACCATACTTAGCAGAGAACAAAGCTACAGGACAAGGAATGTGCTGTCTGGTGGAGGGCTATGAAATAAACTGCTAAAAGACACCCCTAACAAAACTTATTTCTATTACCAGCAGTGCTACCTGAAGAGCAGGGTGCCCTTGAAAAAATATATATTCCTTCCTTAGCCCAGTATCTGCAACATTTGCTAGCTCATTGAGTAGTTGCTAAATAATGTATTCAGTTCCTAATTATTCTTGCAGATGAGAACAGCTACAGCACAGCCATCACATATCCCAGCTCTGCTTTTCTTATGAGCATTGATGTTTGCTTAGCAGTTCTTGGGTTATGGAACCAAAAATGTGTATTTTATTTCATCTGCTGAAAGCAGTTGGGGAGATGTTTTTTCTTTATCTCTTGTAACTCTGGGTGGAGGGGGCTGGGTGCCTTCTGATAATGGGCCAGCTGCTAAAACCAGGTAAGGCATTGTTTCTTATCTCTTTCACCACCCATCCTCCCTTCAGGGGGATATCTTCGGCTAATGGGCCATTAAAGCTCACCAAGGACAGGACACATTCCATCATCCCATTGTGAGATGCTCCACCCAGTGGGGGGAGCCAATCATTCCTACCTGGATAAAAACTGAGACTCAGGAACACCAGGGATCTGGTTCCACTGGATTCCTGGAGGAAGACTGGACCCTTCTCACCATCACTGCACACTTTTCTCTCAGGATCATCTCTGCTCCAACAGAACCACACCTGCTACTCCAGGAGGATTTACTTTGGACTGCTCCCAACACCCTGACCAACAGGGTGTCAGGTTGTGTCTCTGACTCCGTAAGGTTTTCTAGGATTTTTGTTTGCTTGCTTGTCTTTTTTGTACTACTACCTTTGTATTTTTTTAATATTCCTAGTAAATAACTGTTATTCTTATTCCCAAATCTTTGCCTGAAAGCCCCTAATTGCAAAATTATAATAATTTGGAGGGAGGGGGTTTACATTCTCCATTCCAAGGGGAGCTCCAGCTTTCCCTGGCAGAGACCTATCTTTCCAAACCAATACAGCAGGTTTGTTAGCTGTGGGTGCTACATTTTCCTTGTTTTACTTGCAATGAGCATGAAACTGGAAGATCTTCTGATCCTTTTGCAAACCATGAATTTCTCTGCATCCTGATTCCTTTCTGGAGTGAGCAGGAGGATGGAGCACCTCACAGGGCCAGACTTGCACACAAACGGAATAATTTAGCATGAAAAATGCTGTTGTACTCAGCAAAATATTTCCCTCTAGGATTAGTGAATGTAAGAGGAAAGCAAAGGAAGTTAATGTTTGCCAGAAGGGAAATAAGATCTCTCCCTCAGTATGGGGCTCAGCTGAGCAATCAATCTCGAACATGCAGCCCAGCGTGCCCAGAGACAAACACCCTACTCCTTCTCCCCTGCAGAAATTTGTTAGTTTGAGAACATTTCCACAGCTTGCTCTCTGCACTCTATTTTCATGGCTTACAAGTGCTCCTGGAGGGCAGAAAACCCAAAAGTGTGTTTCGAGTAATTGTTGCATTGCTGCTTGAGAACAGCAAGGGAGATGCCACAGACATCCCACTCTTCAGCCTGGGTGGTTGATGTACAAACTCTGTTTTTTCAGCTGAAGAGGAATGCAGCACACATTTGGTGGGGGTGCCACCTCTATCTCCCAGCCTGGTATTCCCTCAGTTTGGAGTCTTCCCCAGGGACACTGCCAAGTGTGGTGAAGGGTTTTTGAGCTACAGACAGGGAGATCCTGAACCAGCACTGCTGTTTTAGACTCATTCTCCCTCATCCTCCTAGATCTATTGCAGATCAGTCAGGAAATATCTTAATCTTCCAATACAGTACAGCAGAGATAAAAATTATTGATAACTGTGTTCATTACATTCTTTTCACTTGTGAACAAGGGAAGGGTGAACAGGAGACTGAGGAGAGGCTTCATTGCAGTTACAACTTCCTCATGAGGTGGAGAGGAGGGGCAGACACTGATCTCTGCTCTTCAGTGGCCAGTGAATGCAACCTGAAGGAATGGCCTGAAGTTGTGTCAGGGTTGGTGTTAGGTAAAGGTTCTTCTCCCAGAGGGTGGCTGGGCACTGAACAGGTTCCCCAGGGCAGTGGTCACAGCACCAGCCTGACAGAGTTCAAGAAGTGTTTGGACAATGCTCTCTGGCATGCAGTGGGATTCCTGGGGTTTTCCTATGCACAGCCAGGAGCTGGACTTGGATGATGCTTGTGGGTCCCTTCCAGCTCAGGGTATTCTGTGATTCTGCCACTCATCTCTGTCTCTGCCCAGCTGGGATGGCAGCTGGTGAGACTTGCCTTAACCTCACTGACTCCCTTGGGCTGGTCTCTAGGGTGGGATCACCTTGCCTGCCTTGGGATGTCTGCAGTGAAAGTCTGAACCTGCCACTCTTGTGGTCAGCATGGATGCATAGGCACAGGGAAGATGTAACTCACCTAGGCCAGAGCAGACCTTTTGTTTAGGTGACTCCCTCAAAAAACATGTATTTCGCCAATGTCTGCAAAGGATGTCAGGGTCTCTCCATGACTCCAGGTACCTGTGTTTGGTCAGAAGCAGCCCCACCTGTGGACTTGTGCCACATGTGGAAGATCTCTGAGGACAGGACAATGCTTGTGCCTGTTATGCAATGCTTAGCCCTGTGAGGAAATGTATTCCTTACCAGGACCACCAGTTCTGACATAAGAGCTCAATATCTGACATGCTGTTGCTATAAACTTGTGGTCAATAATAAAGATGCTATTTCTATCACCATGTTTTCCATTTGTTTTGCAAAGAACTGTTCCCAAGGCTGTAGCAAACTGACTAGAGGTCAGATCAGAGACATTGTTGACCTCCATCTGCAGATGCCACCAGTAAATCTTAAACAGCCCTTACAGAGGAGACCATGACATTTTTTCTAACAGCTACTGCTTGGTTTGAATGATGCTGACATTTTTAAATCTCATTTGCAATGAGTGTTCACATCCTGACATATCTTTGTTTTGGGGAGTTGGTTAAAGATTTTGAAGAACATTTTTCAGGAAGGGATTGCTTTGATGATATACTTTGCACATAATACTTGAACAATCCCCACCTGAAAGCTGTGTTGTTAAGATATCATTTTACTCCAGGTGGAAGCAGGGAAGTGCTGATGGAGTGTCTATAAGATGCATGAGCAGGGGAGGCAGATTAAACAGCAGGGTCTGAAGGAATAATTATTCCTTATCAGAGGAAATTGATTATCAGACAGTCCTGATCATTTTCCCTACATCTGCTTTTTCATAAGAATGAATACATTTCACTTTATTAAAATTTCATGGTCTAAGAGAGCTTATAGTATTATAAACCAATACTGCCAATAAGCTGTTAGTACAAACAGTCCAGTCTAGCAGTGATGTGCAAAAGCTTCAAATATGGAAGAAAAACAGTTGGGAAAAAGAGCAAAACCAAGAACAGATACAAGAAATGAAAGAAATATGTAGTGAGTGGTAAAATGATCCTTTGCCTTTTCCTTGTTGTTTTACTCCTTCGTTTTTTTCCTACAGTTTTCTGTCTGTATCTCCATCTGGAACTGTCTCTTTTCTCTAAAATATAATGCACACATAAAGTGAAGAAATTATCTAGAATTTCACACTGTTATTTTTGAGACGGGTTTTGCAAAATTAATGAAATCTCCCAGTGCTCTTACCAAAACTCTGGGCTTTGAAATTTATACCTCAATGTTTGGAGCCCAGGGAAAGCAGCAATACAAACCAAGAAAGATGCAGGGAGGGCAGGGGACACACATCTTGTCCTGTTCTCTGCAGTCAGGAGCCATGAGTTCCTCCATCTACCCATATGCTGTGGTTCGCTCCTTGCAGAGTGATGACACGACTCTGCATGAACCTGCAGGACTGACTTACCCTCTTGTTTTCTTCCTGACCCTTCTTGCTCTCTTGTCAGGACCTAAAAATTCCTCACTTGGCCAGGGACTCTCCAGCTGCACAGGTGGACCAGAACAGTGGTTGAAATTCAAGCAGTGGACCAGCAAAGCTAAAACAAAGGGACTGACTTCACTTCTTGCCACCTTTCATACAAAATATTTCATTGTTCAGTGTAACTCTCTAGGTGAGAAATTTGAACTGTCCTGAGACTTCTAGTGTGCTGTACCTAGAAAAATCTTTATGCTTCAGAGCAATTATTTTCATTTTGATGTGTTGATGAACATCCTGGATGGAGAATCCAAAGTCTCTCAGGTAGTTCTCACTGCAAAACCAATCCAATTGTATACAGACAACAAACATTAAAACGTTCTCTTGCAGATACAGGAAGGCTCAAAAAAGACAGTTTTTTGGTTTTTGTTTTGTTGCACTCTTTTCCTAAGACGGTAAATGTTTATCTCTGGTTTAAGACAACCAAGAACTATGGATTGTGTGTTTGCAGTAGTGGTCATGGAGGAGCTGGATGTCAGAACTGCACTTTGGGGATTATCATGTAACCCATATGGATCTCCAGATGGAGATGCTCCTGCATGGCTGCTTGCAAGTCAGGCTCTGGGCACCATCCAGGCAGCAACCAGACACTGTTCACAAGCTTTGTTTCCTCATGGAAGCATTACCTATTGCAAAAATGTCAGGTTTTTGTCAAATATTCTGTTGATGCAACAGTTAAGTGATGGAAGGTAAGTGAGACTTTCCTATCTTAACAGAGAAAACCAATTTCTACTGTAGCAAATCACCTAATCAAGAAGACAGATATGCCATATAGTATTTAGGAAAATTTATCAGGAAATTGCAAGACACAGTGCTTTGCTGCTGAAAATACCCCTCTATCAGCTCAGAGTTCTGCTTGTAACATTATTTCTTCCTCTAGGAAACACTTTCTGCATCAATCTCAAAAGCAGGAATGTTTTCTTCATGAGCTCTAGACCAGCTGGTCAAGAGGGAATAGCAGCAAGGACAAAAGTGATGTCCTTGAATCCTTCATACAAATAATTTAGATTCAATCTGTTTACAGAGGTTAGATGCCAGTACATAATTCAGATCCCATTAGACTAGAACATCAGGGGTGAGATGATATTTAGATAGATCCTACAAACACAAATCTCCTTTTTCTTAATGCAGTTAACCTTACAACGCAAATTAAGTACTCTGAAGAATCAGGAAAGGTGTGTAATTTAAAGTAAAATCCCAATTTCTTTATTAATTTTGGAGACTGCATTGCTTTTTGCATCGTTACAACTGTATTGCATGGTTACAATGGTCAGGACTTATCTGAATTTCCAGGTTAAAAGCATAACAATAAAATAAAAGGAAATTCTTTCCACCATGAAGGAAAGAAGGGCAATCAAAAGACTTAATTTGAAAATCCTTGTTGACTAGAATATTGACTCACTGTGATCATTACCGTGGAATTAATCTAACAGAATTTAGACACATAAAATGCAGACTTCTGTGTGGGAGTTGTCCTGGGCTCCCCGTGTGGCCAATGGAAACTCAGCCAGGGAGTTTTCAGAGAAGTTAAGATGCATTTTATCTCATCCTAAAGTTGCCTACAGTCCTGACATTAAAATGTTTCTCTCCACAGACCGAAGAAAACACCTTGGCAGGCTGTTAGACTGCAGGAGTGCAGTGTCAGCTTAGGGGGAGCCTGCAAAGCCCATTTTTAAAGAAGAAGCCACAGAAGCACCGGAAAATCCTGGATGAAACTGTGAATAATAAACTGGCTGTTCTCTTCTTGGCCTGGCTCTGAAGAGAGGGGTCACTGCACCATGAGCCCATGAAATTTCTGAAGAAACCCCTAGAAATGAGAGCAAGAACAAATCCCTATCTCAGGGAAGTCTTACAAAGCCTTGGTCCTGCCTCACAGTGTAGGACCTTGGGGAGGGGAAACGTCGTGTTCGTTTTCAGGTTGCTAGAAACATCAGAGCTGTAAAACTCCTTTTGCAGGAGAAACTGGAAAACCTCTGAATCTTCGTTAACCAGTGGGAGCCAGGGACTAGCCTGACCTTCTGGAAATGGCTCTTTTTGAGAACTGATGAGCTGTACCCATTTTTATGACAGACCTTGTTCAGCGGGTCCCTGTTGCTCAGTTGTAATTTCTGCTGGAGTAAGTAACCAGATTACAATGTTATAGTGTACATATGGTCCTTACAGCCGGTGAATTAAAACTTCCCTGATTCTCCTCAGTCGCTGCTGCTGCCAAAACAAAGGTATTTTGCATTAAACATGAAATCTACGACTTTAAATCTGCCTTGCTCCAACAGCCAGGCTCACTTAAAAAACGATGGTTCAGCCAATGACCAGCCTGTTAATTTGCTGAAGAGATTATTGAATCTTGCCAAAATGCAAAAAGGAAAAGAACTGCTGGGCTTTTCCATCATTGCTGATAAAAAAGTGGAAGTGATGAGACAAACTGTGTACAGGAAATTAAATCTCTGGGACAAAACAACCTGGTTAGCTAGAAAGGGAGCCAAGCAGCCAGGAGACAGTAACACTGCAATCATAAAATATCCACATTTTTAGCTGCCAGGTTCTTAATAAATGCCCCCTTTGCTTCAGTGTTTTGCTCTCTGCCTTCTGTCTATTCATCTTCTTCCCCTGGAATAAAGCTTTCCACTTCAGTTCTGCTTTTTAATTTCGAATTCCAGCTTTCTCAAAATTAATCTGTATTGTGCTGTGCCATCTGTAGGTGCCAAAGTCTCCAACTAAACTACTGCAGAAATTTTGGAATAGCAACAGCTTCCTCTACCAAGTGTTTTCCCTGGAATCAGCCCAAAAGTCCCCAGGTCTTGCCGCAGACAGGTCCTGTCTCTTGTCACAGCCACCCTAACTTGCTATAAGATCTTGACTCTAACAGAGTAAGAACTTCCAAAGTTGGTAGCTAAGATTAAAAATGTAGAAACAAACTACCACTAATGAGAAAAAAGCCATCTTAATCAAGAGGACAGAGTTCAATTTACATTTTTTGGCTCAATACTTGCTCTCAATCCTTGAAGATCACCTTTGGAAAGAAGAGCCCTTGAAGCTTAATTTCATGAAGTTTGGCTTAACATTGGCAGAGATCTGAAAAACTCTTCCAAAGCAGGATGGTGTAGGAATCTTCCAGTCAACATGATGTCTGGGAAATCCTGTAGTACACAACATGCATGTATGTAATCATGGACCAAAACCTTCCAGGATCATTGCCCAATGACCAAAGATCACCTTCTGAGCACCCAGCTAGCAGAGCAAGGCCTGTGACTCTCACAAGATACTGTTTCTAAAACCCAATCATTCACAAATAGGTTGAAGACTGGTCGTTGCTGAATGCTTGTTGTTATTATTTTTAATTATAGGGCTTGTCATGGTGAAATGTTTATGAGGCTCCCAGCTTTCACTGACTGTCAAAGGGAACTTAGTCCCTTCACACCACTGGAGAAACTGGCAAAATACAAACCCATCAAGTGGAAACAAAGAATTAAACATCAGTGGTTTGCCAGAGCTTTGGTGACAGCCTTCTCCTCCCCTCTCTTCACTGCCACACGAAGAGCTGAGAGATGCACAAGAAAAGGCAAAAGAAACCTTTCAACAGGAGACAAAAATGAATCACTTTAGAATAAACATAATTCCTCAGCCATGAAGGGCAATTAAACTTATTTTACTAGTGAAAAGGAGAGCTTAATAAAGTTATGAGTGTTTTAAAACTCATAAAAGCAATTTTTATATTCCCCCTTCACGGATGAGCTCTCACAAGTCACAAGTTGTGAGCTCATTATCAGCTGCCATTCAGGGAGCTGCAGGTTGTTAAAATTCTTTGTCATCTCTCTCCATCTCCAAGCTTCACCATTAATTCAAGGCTGGGTTTTTTTCCTTCCATCCAAGGAATTAAATCCCAATAACAATTTTGATTAGAACAAGATAAACAATACATTCAGTTGCCCATCTCTTCTCTTCGTGCCATCTCTGTAAAATGATCAGCCAAATAATTGGTAGATTTTTTGGGTTTTGTTTCTCCCCAAGTAGCTGTTGAAAACAGATAAGTGAAAATATTACTGCATGATGGGAGGAGGAAAGCAAGGCTCTGTGGTGGAGCAAAACCTGAAACACAGCAGTGATAAGCAAATAACCAAGTTTAAGGAAGGTATTTGAAAGCCTGGACAATTTTAACCCTCATTCATCTTTGAGCATAATTGTCACCTTCTGAGAGGATCCATATCACTTTGAATGTTTACATCCTCTCTGGGGTTTTCTGCAGTATTTGTATTTTTCCTCCCCTACTCTGGATAAACTTTACTTGTCATAGATTGACTTATTTTAGTGATCCTGGCTTAAAATTGATTTGGATTTACAGAGCTTCTCCTTCAGTACTTATACAATCACACACAACAGGGGGAGAGGGCTGAGCTTGGAGGATTCTTGATTTGTTTCTGGTTCCTAAGAGCTCACACAGAATAGACATGAACTTTGGTTGTGATCCGCTGCTTCGAAAATTCCATCTGAAAATGCTTCAGGAAGTTAAAGCAATTCCTAAAATACTAATGAGTGAAAACTGTATGCAAAACTTGTCTTTTAACAGCAACTACCTTGGTGCCAAGCAAAAAAAAAAAAATAAATAGTGAACTGAAATGTAGAGCTTCATTTAAATTCTCCCTTTCTGTGGTAAACCAAACAAAATGTTTAAGATTAATTTCATCTGAGATGTTCATTTCAGATGAAATTTCAGACACTTAAAATAATAGCACAAAGCAGTCAGACCACAGCTGGTATTTGCAGAGGGGTCAGCTACAAGGAGTCTGCCCAAAACTCACCTTTCACTCAGGTACCTCTGTAAGTGGCCACCTCTTGAAAATCAGCTGCTTTGTTCCTGTGCATAAAACACTGAAAATTTTGAAGCTTTCAGATGTTATTTCTCAAGGCAACAACAGGGCAGAAAAATCACACTCCCTACAAAGCTCTTGACCTTTTGTTCAATCCCGCTCTCCTGCACATTTTAATGCATGATTTTAAATGCTCTGCAATGAAAGGGAAATTAGGCTGCTGTGATAGTAGTGGTGCAGTTATTTACAGTTGTTCCTGGAGGCTGATTCAGAAATGTTTTTGCTGGACCATGCACCATCAGGTTTCTTTGAATATACTCATCAGAACTCCCCAGGATCTGGGCATTGTACAACCACAAGTGTGATGCATGCACATGTATATTTTAGGAAGCCAGTCCCCTTTGAACCCTCAGGTACCAGGATTATGAGTAACTCATTTGTTCTCTGGGACAATCACACCATGTGTTTCCTAACACAGGAAACAATTTTTGAAAAAAGGTGAATAAAAAAAGGAAAAATCTATCAATTATATATTTTTTACAACCTTAGCTCTGCTGCAAGAATAAAACTGAATCTTGACCTACCAACACCAATATCCTCTGCAACTGTTGGCAAGGGCATGTTGTGATAGGACAAGGGAGGATGGCTATAAACTGAGAGGGGGCAGGTTTAGATTAGATGTAATGAAGAAATTCTTTACTATGATGGTGGCAAGGTGCTGAAACAAGTTACCCAGAGAAGCTATTGATGCCCCATCCCTGAAAGTGTTCAAGCCCAGGCTGGATGGGTCTTTGAGCAACCTGCTATAGTGGAAGGTGCCCCTGCCCTTGGCAGGGGGTAGGAACTGGATGATCTTTAAGGTCCCTCCAACAAAAACCTGAGATTCATGGACCAAAGAGGAAACATGTCTGAATTTTCAGCCCTCTTACATGGTCATTGCTGAGTAATTTATGGATCAGGATCACTTACAGCACCAAAGTCAGAGAAGTTACTCTTGCACCAGCTGCGCCTTAGCAGAACTTCTGAAAATAATACACATTTTGTCTCTTGCAATACTCAGGTTTTTAAACAAATTTCCCATTCAGACAAAAATTCAATAAGCCCTTGGTATTCTGTGTAGTGTCCAAATACAACATCATTATGTGATACAAACCATTTTACTGTTTTCTAATGTAACAACTCTCCAGTGTGAAATGCTGTTAATGACCAGCATAAAATAGCAATCATTTTAGTACAGGCTGTAAATCAAAATTTATTTGGTACCTGGCCTGCCATGAGGGTATGATTAACTTTTATAAAATGGGCAGGATTTGGGGAGCCATTTGATTGGTCAATATTAGTTCTAAGCCACAGGTATAAATTTTTATGACTAAACAGGTCGAAATTCATTAGTCCTGTGCCCCTCCTTCAGTTCACCTTGCTGTTAAGTGACAAGGAAAAAAGTTCCAGTGGAAAAAAATACTTTTTGTTCATTCCCTGCTCTATTTTCTCCCAGCAGAATGAAAATACACTGTGGGCTTTAGGTCCAGCCTTGCTGCATGATGATCTCTCTCAGTTACAGCCACAGGCTGGCATCTGTGGACAGCTCTGTGGAGGTTGCACAGCTCGGAGGGGCTTGCGAGAGCCAAAATCCTGCAAAAGGTGCTTACCCCTCTCAGCCAAGTGCTGGAGTCATCCCTTATCCCTTCCTGTGTCCAAAGCCAAGGTTGAGAAGCACGAAGCCACCTGGTGCTGCTTGGAGAGCCAAAATGAGGAGGAAAACATGGCATGGATTAAACAGAAGTCCCTGATGTTATCGACTCTCAGCTCAGTCATTGTCTCCTCCATGGCCTGGAGCAACTCTCTGTGCAGATTCTATTTAAATGGAGACACTTAATTTCACACTGCATGTTCATTTTATTTTTCCCTTCCTCCCCGGGGCACAGACATCAAATTCCACAGGAAACAGGATTTCAGGACTACAGGGCTCTCACGCAGGTGCTGCTTCCCAGAGCCATCACCCCAGCACAGCTGGGGTGGAAGGGAAGACGAGCCTGCTTCTTGATTACTTTGTTGTTTGCCACCTCCCTGCCAAGGCAGGTGTGGATGCTGAGCCACCTGGTGCACGGGGATGAAAGAGCCCTGTGAACAGCTCAGCCCATCACTGGGGTGGTGAGGCACATGCCAGTGCCAGCCACTGCACTCAGAGGTTCTCATGGAGCTGGGAAGAATTTTGCTTCTATGCCTCCCTCTGGGTATGCATAGGGAAATATCTCCATGCCTCAAAAGAGACATTTGACTTCCTGCATTAAAAAAATAAGGAAGAAACCAGAAGCTTTGCTATTAGGTGTGGGCACCTGAAGAGGTTTAATTCTGCTGGGGACCTGCTTTGCAGCTGGGGAGCTGTCCATCCATCAAACTGGTGAGGGGGCCACAGGAGGAGCAGCACCACAGCAGTGTGTCCCCAAGAGGCACATGCCCACACCTGCAGTGGTGTCCTGAAGTACTCCCCCCTGCCCCCCTGGGTTCCTGTGCTCGCTCAGTTTCTGGGGAGCTTTTGGGGAGAATACATCAGGGGATAGGGTAAAAGATTCAAAAGAGGCTCTTAGCTCTGGTAATATTCCAAGGCTTTATTCCCGAAGGGGTTCCCGAGGCCAAAGAGGGCGAAAGAGGAAGAACATGGGTTTTTATCTAGTCTCTGTCTCGGTATAGCTAGCTGGCACCAAGCCAATAGGTCAGAGATAAAGGGAGAACAGAGTCAAACTAATAGGTACAGACTTCAGGGGGTCTCTGGGGAGAAACCATTTCCCCAGAGGAATACAACAGTGTCCACTGGTTCAGAGCTGGGGGCACCTGGTGCCTCAGCACCCCCACAGAGCCCATGGCTAAGTGAAGGTGACAAGGACACACAGAGAGGCTGTGCCACAGCAGGAGCCCAGCCAGGACCTTTGTCACTCCTCTGCACCACCTCTCTGGCAATAAATCTGTGAAAACTGTCTCCAGACAGTTAATGATGTGTTTATGTACCAGAGTTTCTAACACTTTATAAGCGATTCTTATCATCCCTTTAATCATCTTCCTTCAGCCATTTTAAACTGCTGTTCCCATGAGGTCTATAAATGAATATTATTCATCAGTGAACAATGTTAGTGAAGGAACCTAAACAGAATCTGGTGCTTTATATGTGGGAATTAGGTGGCTTTATTATGAAAACTCTTCTGCAATTTTAATTACAGTGGCTGTTACTTTTGCTCATATTAAAAAAAATTATTTATCTCTGATAAATTCTAAAATAGTGTCACCAAAAATGACACCAAAAAAACAACAGAAAATATGTGGTGAAGTATTTGTTATTTTGTGTCCTTAAAGCAGTCAGGGCATGACTAGTGCAAGGCAAGATTAGGAAAATAGTAAAACTGTTATTAGATGGGAAAGAGCTTTCTTTGCTTAAAGGAAACGTATACAGATTTCCTAACTCTTAACAACAATTTCAAAAGAAAGCTTAATCAAAACTGGAAGGACTGTGCATGCAAAACTTATTAAGCAAGGAGGACTCATTTCCCATCCAAATAGTCAGAGATTTATCAAGTCTGTGAAGCAAATATCCTCTGAAGCAGATTTTAGCACCTTCCTGAACCTAGTGGCCAAAAAGCACAGCCAAGCAGGCAAAAACCATCTCCTTCCAAATGCTCACTGCTTCTTGTTTAGATAAGAAATGAGTCATCTGCAATCTTAGCAGGAGGCACTGCTGGCCTCATTGCACAGATTTTTTTACTTCAGAGGGTACTTCCCTGTCTCAGACTGTTTCTTCCAAGGCAGGATGCACTGCCCCGTGTCTGGAACAGCACCAAGCATGGCACAGCACTTTGGGTGCACCTGGGGTTCTTCAGAGCGATTTAGCCTGCTTTGATTTGGTTGGAAAACAAACAGATTAACATCTATGTCGAAATAAAAAGAGTTCCCCTAACAGAGACATATTTTGGGCAGAGAAGAGGCTCTTCCTTCTGAGGATGGGACACATTTAGCTTCTGATATCTTCCAAAGAGGGAAGTCTTAACTGGGAGTCATAAAACCGCACCAGCAAGAACGACTTAATCCCCAGTACTTCTTCCAAATGGTGTGTGTCTTCTCCTTTAAAACTGATGGCTGACTGCAGGCTGGGCAGACCTTTAAATGTTCTTATTTGACTTGTGCCCTCCCCACCCAGGGTCGATTCAGAGTCTTTACTGCCTCCGTGCAGCCATCTGTTCCCCTGGCCAGCTGCCCGGGGACAACCTGCTCCCAGCCCTCCCTCGGACATCTGGTGCCAGTGCTGGGCGAGGGCAGCCTGCCCCGCAGGGAAATTCAGGGCATTTCTCCTCTCTGTTCAACCCCCGCTCTCAGCCTCTGCTCTGATGGGGAAAAAGAGGGCCAAAACCAGGCTGAAAAAGTATAGATAAGGAGCCTGAGGGCCTCCTGAGTTTCTCTGGTTGCTTGTGCTGCTCCCAGAAGAGCCACAGCCAGGCTGAGGAGAGGCAGGGTAGGCGACCACCTTGGAGCAGTTTACCCTGAGGTCCCTTGATAATCTGCAGAGCTTTTTGCATTACCAGCCAGCTGACTTGCTCCAGGCTGTGTTCAGATGAACACACCAGCTCCAAAGGGAGCTTGGGAGGGCTGGTTCCTGTTAGACACCTTGCCTGCAGATATCTACCCGCAGGTGAGTAAAGTCCCTGCTTCCTCCAGGCTGCACAGCTCCCACAGGATGCTGCAGGGAAAGACATTATTGGGAGGAGCAGAGTCTCAGGGCACCCACCCTTTAAGGCTGGATTTGCATTTGGCACAGATGGGTGAATGTCATTTTAAGGTCTGGATGCCACAGCATCAAAAATGCAACTGCAGCTCTCCTGGGTGCAACTTGTGGAAAGCTGCAAACATCAACAGCAAAAAAGCCCCAAATCCAGCCTGCCCTTAACAGCAATTGGCAAAAAACCACCTCACTGAGAGTTTCACTACTTGTGTGCTGGCTGGCAGAAAGTGGCAGGTCACTCTCACCACAGGATACACACACTGGGATAATGAGCTCCAGGCTTTCACACTTAGGGATGATTAGAGCCTTAAAGCTCTCTCAAGGGAGGAGTTATCTGTAGGGGGATAGGAGGCAGCAGGTCCAGACTGACAGGGCATTAAGTCAGCACTCCGTGCTGAAGATACTCAATTTGCCATGATTTGTCACGTATGTGTAATTCAAAAATTAATGTGCAGTTCTGCTCCTTCAATAATGCCTTCTAATGGGTTTTGGAAGGATTTATTTACCACGGCTTGTTGTGATATTTTATTAATTTTATTTCAACATTTTATTACAGATAACAAAAGCTGAGAAAATACTTTGAAATATTGCAACCTCTTATTATATTCATAAACTACCCTTCACTGGAGAGGGAAGTACTTGCTGTTTTATAAAGGAGTGAAATGAAATTCTTGCTTCGTGGTTCACTACAGGTTTGGAAGACTCCTACACCCAAACTTTATTTTCTTCCTGCAGAGTTGAAAAAGGTGGTTTGAAATGAAGTGCTAATTGTAAAGCTAGATGGTATTAACTCAAGCATTCAAATGGTATTCAAATATGAATTTGAGGAATCACTAAGTATTGATAAACTGAGCCTTCCGATTGAATGAGCAATGCAGGGCAATAAACACAATCTCAGTGGCAAATATATTATTGCCCTTTAAAAAAAGCTTTAGGAGTAGTGTGAGAATCCAGATATTAGTTATTCTGTCTTTCACACCAGACAAAAATGTGTAGGATACAATAAAAAAAAAAGGAATTAGAAAATATGGATATGAAACCCTGATATATTGTAAAGAATTAACAGGATTTTCATAAAAAAAAAAAAAAACCAAAAAGAAGGAAATTATGTCTTTTCCAAATCTTAGGATTATTTGCAAGGAACCAATGAGCATGAAGATAATGGTTTTGTCATTGCAAAGGAGCTGAAGTTTAAAAAACTTAAATATCTCACCAAAGACTGTTAAGGAAACTAAATTGTTGAGGGATAAGAAGGAAACTCCTACTCCAGATTAATTACTGAAAGCAATTAACTAAGAATTGTTTAATTAATTAGACAGGAACAAATACTTTGTTCCCACACTGGAGAGTGATGTCCTACATTAAGGATCTCTGGTAAGGTTGGTGTTGTCTGTGTGTTCAGAAATGACCCAGGAACAGGAGAAGACACTTAACCAAATCAACCCCTGGCCGAATGAGATGTGCCACAGTCTTGTGCTATTCTGCAGCTTCAAGATAAAAAGATTTAAATAATTAATATAAAATTAAATTAAAATTATTTTAAATAATAAATTTAAATAATTTCAGACCTCTGTCCCAGCTCTCACCAGCAGCTATGTCATGTGAAAAACTCAGGCATCTTCTGTCAGTGGTACCAGGGAGGTCTGGTGTTTGTGATGCCTTTCCTGGAGGAGGAGTGTCATGTGGGTGTCTTCTGAAGCCACAGGAGATATGTCTTTGGAAAATCCTGTGCTTTGACCCCAGGCCTCTGGCCAGTGTGTGATGTGTCTGCAAATGATGTAGGGCAGTTTCCTTGCATGGCTGGTGCCAGAGTGATGCCAGAGGCAGTGGGAAAGAGGAGTAGAGGATGACATTTGGGCTTATGACTGAGCCTCAAACTTGCATCCCACATCAGTAGTAAAATGAGTCAAACTAGATGGAAAAGGTAAAGCAATGCCACTGTGGCAAAAGTGAAGTCCAATAAACCAAGATAGAAGTGATATACACATATCAGAAAGAATATTTGTGAAAGTTGACACTGAAAGTCCTTTTAAATCCATCCCAGCTCTGGATAAAATGGAAACCTGCTCTTTTTTTTGGCTCAGTGTCCTAGTGCTGCACATAAATCCTTCTGGGGAAGAATTGATTCTGAAATTTTCTTGGCTTTTTATTTCTCTTTACTGTGTAACAAAAATAAGTGACTCCCCGTGTTCAGTGTTCAGATTATGAGCTGAAAATTAGACCACTTGACAGCACACACCATGTACAGCCCAAGCAGAGGAACTTTCACCCCAGAGGAGGGGGAGGAAGAGGAGGCATCTTCAGCCTTTCACTACCTCATATTCAATCAATTTTCCCTCAGTGCTGCACCAGTTCCTTTTACTGTTTCCTGTCTTTCCCTTATGCAGGGCAAATCAGTCCCATCCAGTATTTATGGCAGCACTTATTTCATATTGATTATTTTTAGCTCTTGGTGTTCATAAGCAGCAGAATTCTCTATTGAAGTTCAACGTAAAATCTAACTACAGCAGCACTCCTGCAATAATTATTTTATGAATTAATTACAGGTAAGTGGCTGTGCATAAGGGTAATTGTAATTATCTGTATCACACGGTGAGCTGCAAACAGTCACACTTTTGGGCTTGAATACTTTTCCTTTCCTTTTAAGAATAAGCCCATCAAGTCTAAAAGAACTCCCTGCACCAGAGTTTGGCTGACAGGATGTGTTGATTGAGTGCAATATTTCTGTCTTAGGTTTGTGGGGTTTTCCCCTGAAGAATCTATTAACAACTTTTTCTTTTTTATATCCTTATTCAGTTGCTGTGTGAGTTCCAAGGTTAGGCAATATCACCATGGGCCTTCACTCCAACACCCCTTATTTGGGCAGAAATCTCATAAAAATGAATCAGGAAAGAGTGTGGAAGCACCTTTATAATATTGCTCACTTTTTTGGGGGGGATTTGGCTGAGCCCTGATTAATTTTGTGGTATCTCATGCCTGCTGCTTCACTCCCTCCTCTCAATCTTTCTAAGAAGTGCGTTAAGACTGAAGCCAAACAATCACGAAATAATACAGATAATAAATCCAGGGCTTACAGGTATCTCTCCTCACACATGCTCACTCACAGCAGCATGTCTCAGAATCCTTTATTGTTTGCAAAGGTCAAGAGCAGATGAGCTGGGTGTTGCTGGTCCATGCCAGCAGGCAGAGGCTCCTTCCCCATGTCTGCTTAGGGCCAGTGTTAGAACCCAGCTGGGATAATCTACAGGAAGCTTCCCTGGCAGGACCTGATCCAAAGGTGCCTCCAGTCCAGCCTCCTCTTCCTGTGGTCTCACACCAAGCTTGGACATTGTTTCCAGCTATTTCTCATTCCTACAGGTGCTCAGCACCCCTGACCATCCCTCTTTGCTCCTCACATCCCTTGTCCTTTATCCATTACTCTTCTGAGCAGGACTCCAGATGCACAGGGGCATTTAAACACTTAACTCCAGTGTGGAGCAGGGAGATACAGCCACCATTGCAGATTTTGGGTGAAGGAAACTCCTTCCTCTGGCTGTGAAGGTCTGCAGGAAAGACATCAGAGTTAAGTGAGGCACTTGTGGGTATTCAGGAAACATCAATAACTTGTCTGGAGTGTGTGCAAGGGTACAGAAAAATTTCAGCCAATCCAATGGGTACTACCACAACCCTTGGGCAGTGAGCAAGAACGTTGTTCTGAGGGCTTAAGGGTCCCTCTGCTCCCTTTAACTCCTTCTCTCATGGGGATGTCTGCACACATTCTGTGTAGCCCACTAACATCAGCACTGGTAAGAAAATATGTTTGAAATCAGAGAAGGTTTTTTGTGTGGGAAGAAGAAAAGATCAAAGACTAATTAACTTAGTTCTTAGGAAATGAACTTGCTCAAGCAAGAAAGAAACTAGGAAGATAAGAGAGGTCTCAGGCTGCAGAATTCAGATCTGGGGAGCTGGAGGACCCTGTACATTCTGCAGTGAGATCAATAGGTCTGGAAGCATTTCAATAACAAAGGTGAGACACAGTTAAAGTAGAAACACTTTTCTACAAAACTGGTTACAATACAGTCAAGGAAAGCTAGTAAAAGCATAACCTCTGCTAAATGCTCTCTCAAATGTGATTTTTTTTTTCCAATGTCAAAATATAAAATATGAGGAATAGAAGCCATTGCCTCAAAAAGTAACTTTGAGAACATTTTGGTTACCACGCTGGAAGACACCACACACTAATTTCTCTTCAGCCCTTATTCAAGAAGTTCTGAACACCTTCAGAAGTTAGTAGATCTGTAGTTTCTAAACAACTCCAAAATTTTCATATTTCCTTTTTCTGTCCACTGTAAAGCATTTCTATAAAATTTCTGAACTTCCACAGGGGAAGTAGCTAGTGCACTTTACCAAGGAAAACGTTGACTTTCTCCCCAAATTCTCTGAACTGAGCTAAATTATTAAAGTGCACAAGAAAGGGTTAAAACCAAGCATGGTCTGAAACCTGGCCCTGTTGAATGATCTTTAAAATTCCACTGACTTCGATGGGGCAGAAAAACACATCTGCTTTGGAGAGGATGAGTTTTAATTTTATGATAGGATTAACACAGCTGCTTTGAAGGAGGCTCACTCAGCCCTAAATGCTTCCAACTTTCTGACAGTTTTGCAGCCCTAATCTTTGATGTTGAAATGGTTCAGAGGGTCAGAAGACCAGCTGTAGTTCAGACCCCAGCCTTGCTGAGGAGATGAACCTTCATCTATGAGAGAAAAATTAGGATCTGGATTTGCCAGGATGAGGAGACTCTGAGGACAGAGCCTTTCCCATCAATTTTGCAAGAAGTTTTTCAATGCATGTCCCTGCCTGGATGTGTCTGCTGAGGGAAAAGTGTCCTGGAAGTACCAAGGTGACATTTTGCACAAGCTCTCACAGTCTCATGGTCTTGACAAGACAAAGGGTTTGAGAAAGTTATGCCACAAATTGGTGAAACAGCAGCAATTCCCAAACACCTCAACAGGCCTCTGACATTTTAAAAAATTGGGTGTTTATCTTCTCTGAAAATCAGACAGTGAGACTAAAATTGATCTGCAGTGTAGACATCCATATCTGAGCAAGGTGATGGAGGCTACACAGGGTAGGGAACAGCTGAGCAGTCTGAGATTGTGAACAGAGGTGACAAATTATGTCCCCAAAGTGCCTACGGTCTCCCAGTGACCATGAAGGGTGACTAACTTGGTTCTTTAGGCAGGTGAGATGAATCACAGCACCAGTTAGCTAGAACATGGTGCAATGACTTTCCTGAGTTGGTCCTCACTAAAAATATAAATGCACAGTTTGTCTCCTGTAATTGGTGTAGATTCAGAACAACTACTGAGTCCAGTATGGAGGTAGTTCTGCCCTCACCCTCTAAAGACCTGAACTACTCTAAGAGCACCCATGAAAGGTGGTTTCCTGAAGAACTTGAGAGAGAGAATAAGGGGCCATATCACTTGCCAGTGCCATCAGGAGATGTTGCAACAGTCAGGGACTGAGCTTGCTGATGATAAATCACCTTTTATTGTGAAGGGTGGAGAACTGACAATCTGCTGTGCAGGCTTCTTAATCATGTCCTTTTGAAAGAAAATTGCCTCCATCTATTTTGAAATGTTTGTTTAAATACTGGAAACAAGTGCCCCTATCCTGGTTTAAGGCTGACACACACACAGAGCTCCTCCCAGCAGGATGGGAGAGACAATTGGAAGGGCAAAAATGAGAAAATCTGTGGGTTGAGACAAAACCAGTTTAAAGGAGAAAGCAAAAGCCACACACAAAAACAAAACAAGGAATTCTTTCCTTGCTTCCCATGGACAGGCAGGTGCTCAGCCATACCCAGGAAAGCAGGGCTCCCTCAAGCATAAAGGTGACTTGAGAACACAAAAGTCATCACTCTGAACATTTTCCTTCTCCTTCCCCCAACTTTATGTACTGGGCATGATGGTGTGGAATATTTCTGTGGTCAGTCAGGGTCAGCTCACAACCCCTT
Organism: Phylloscopus whistleri; assembly: GCA_017589585.1. Classification (NCBI taxonomy): domain Eukaryota; kingdom Metazoa; phylum Chordata; class Aves; order Passeriformes; family Phylloscopidae; genus Phylloscopus; species Phylloscopus whistleri. Next base: position 2,728,838 of record JADMLD010001401.1, read on the forward strand.
GTGCACCCTCAGCCTCTTGTCTGCAGGTGTCAGGTGAAGAGAAATGGCCTTGGCTCTGTGTAACCCTGCCCAGCAATAACTAAAGCATCCCTGTGTTATCAGTGATGTTTTCAACACAGATCCAACATAGTTCCTGTGAAGGAAATTAACTCTATCCTAGCTAAAACCAGCACAACAAAAAAGATTTATTTACAGGGAAATAAATTCCACTTTTGTCCCCAGACAAACCCATAATCTCGTCTTGTACTGTGGTTGAAGCCAAATTCAAAAGTGATGTGTGGCCAAAGACAGGTTTATGATTATTTCCTTAGAATCACCTATTTTTTTTATGAGCTGGTTTAAGCAATGCATTTGGCAGCCTCAGTTCTTTTGTCAGGAATATAAAATGCTGGAAAAGATGAAGCAGGAAACAATAAAATACTATGAGTATTTGAGAAGCTGATTCCTATTAATTCCTAAACCTTCCAAAAATCAGTTTTACTGTGGTCCTTTCAGGTCTTCCTCTCTAAGAACTGGGTGCTGACTACATCAGGTGAATTTTCTACATCAAGAATTTTCTATGAGTCACCCTGGGAGAAGGCATAGTTAATAATCAGACTGTTTCAGATGCTTGGAGATACACAAACATCTCCTCCATCTCCTTCTACTCTTGGTTTTGAGTGGCTCCCATATCTCAGCTCAGGTCACCTCTTTACTCAGGGTAGGATGAGGGGTTCTGGTTGGTGTCCCCACATGATCTTGGGGAAGCCATCTAATCATTTTTGTCTGTAAAACACACTGCAAAACTGAATTCTGCAGGAAATAAGCAGTATGAGCTGGGGTATCAGCAGAAGCTGAACACATCTCAAATGTGGGTCTTTTACTTTCCCTTTTCCAGATTTTACACACTCTTGTTAGCAAATCACTTTACACACCAGAGGTTCTTTATAGAGTTGTAAACTGAAATGTTGTTCCAAGTTGCCAATTTCTGCTCTGTTATTTCACCTTTCCCTCCACACAGGTGAGCACTGAAGAATCAATTCTCATCTCCAAAGATATTAAAGCAGTTAATGAGATTGATAGGGTTACCTTCATCTTCAGATAAAACTGTCCAAGTTTTACTCATTGCTCTCTTTGTCAAAGATTTTTATTCCTCCTTTGGAAAAAGAATGTCTAAAATTCTTTTTTGACCCATATCCTATGAATGTTTGAAATCACAAGGAAAGGACTGGTGACAGAATTTTTTGTTGTTTTTAGATTTTATGAAAAGGGCAGAGTTATAACTTTTGAGGGATTTAAGGCTTCCATGTCTCTCAGCTACAAGATGTGTTTATAGCAGTGAGTGATCTCTGCTGTCAATATATATTTCATATTTGACTGTTTGACTTTCCAGTAATGGTCTTTAAATGACAGTTTTGTTTAATATTAAGGCTCCTCCATTCTGCTTGTGTTAAAAACCCAAGCAGAACTTTGTTACCACCCAGGGTAAATCTCAGCATGTGGTGTAAGATAAATTAGTCCATCTGGCACAGCCAGCAGAGTGAAGGTGTGGCCTTTGGTCGTGGTCATTGGGATCAGTGAATTAGAGCACTAATTAGCATTAGGAGTCGGTCACTGTTCCCAGTTCAGACTGGCACTGAAGAGCAGGGCACATGGCTGGCCAGAGGGTTTCATGCTTTTCCATCAGTGGTAGGAGAGTCTAATGAGACTCTGAACCTCTCTTCCATCCACCATGCTCAGAGGTTTTTCTGCCCACCTCACAGCACCAGTGCGTCTCTCCCTTCCCTTCTTGACTTTTTGGTCCCAGTTTTTTTTCCCTTTCCTTGGTCTCCCTTCTGACTCCCAGTGCCCATCTCTTTGTCCAAGCATTCTTTATAACTTCCTTCCCTTATCTCTAATTTAATTACCTTTTTAACCAGACTCTCTGTCTAGCTCTGCAATTCCCTTTTTCACCGTCATACTAGCAGCAAAGGAGAAAGAGCTGGGGGAAGCTGTCCTAGGTTACAAGGTAAGATGTGCCCAAAGTATATATTCTATCACCATCTTCATGAGCTGTTAAAACCAGGTGGGGCAGTGTTTTCCCTTGCCCCCTCCCTCTGGGCTATCTCCTGTTAATGGGCCATCAAGGCCTTGCCCCATGACTCACAGGTAACTCCCTCCAGAGCTCTCTCTGTTTAATGGGCAATCAAGGACCCACTGCATGACTGGTGGAATGATATCAGCCCATTGTGAGATGCTCTGCCCAGGGGGAGGAGCCAAGCATTCCCACATGGATATAATCTGAATTTTGGAACAGCACAGCAGCCTTTACCCACTGGATTCCCAGAGGACAAGAGCTACCAGACCTTTCTACGGGATCACTGTTTCAACAAGACCACTTCATCTCAACTGCTACCACCACCCTAACCAACAGGGTGTCAGGTTGTATTACTGTATTTATTTTATTTTACTTCTTTTCTCCTATTAAATTGTATTTCTGACTTGCACTCTCACTGGTTTTACTTTCAAACCAGCACAAGAAGCACAGGACAGACAGAGACTGGCCACCCCGATACCGAGGAGCTGAAATGTGTTACAAGAACATCTGGGTCTGCCCTGGAGCTGTGAAGAACAAATTCAGTCACTGTCTTCATGCAAGCAGAGTTCAGGAGGAGTAAGAGCTGAAAGGCAGGAGGAACCTCATTGAGGAGGAACCTCATCTTCCAAGCCTGGAAGATGTTTGCTGGCAAGCTTCCAGAAGATTCTATTGATCCAGGGTAAAAAAAATGACTTCCAAAAACACCAGCTGAATAAACTTTTTAGGCTTTGGCACAGTTATCCTTGGCATAAAGGTAACTTTCCTGCCACAGTTTCACCTGGGGGAAGGGGTACTAAAGCTGCTGAGAAAAGTCTCAGATGTTGCCTGGCACAAGCAGTGCAGAGGTTGAAAAGCCTTGCCAGAGGCCCTGAATCAACAAGTCATGGAAAAGTCAAAGCACACAAACCCCATTTTGCTCTACAGGTCTCAAAGCTGGCTGGAGAGGAATTGCTTCAAGGATTAATTCAGGTGAGCATCCTGCCTCAGCCAGGATACACAAGGCCTAGCTGATGGGATTCAGGAAACAGAGCGCAGAAAAATGGTAGAAACAGGCTCATCTTGCAAACATTTGTTAGAAAAGCAGTCCCAGTGAGCAGCCATGATTAAAAAAAAAAAAAAAAAAAAAAAAAAAGGCAGCAGTAGCAGCCATTGTCAGGATTTTCATACTCTGCTTAGGCTGCACATTTGATCCATCACAAAATCCCCAAAGCCACCTGAATGATGCCCTATCTCCTATGAATGGATCTGGTTTAAGGGAGGAATCTGTTTTTAAAGGGCACAAAATATATGATACAGGCTCTACTTTGGAAAGTCCACATGATTTCATAAAAAAAAAATAGGGTTATGCTTCACTGGCTTGTTAGAACATGAGTTCTACTGTCATTCTAAAGCCTTCTGTAATGAAACCAATCACTACATTGGGTAGGAAATTCATAAAGATTTTAACCCAATTCTTTGGTTCCTAATTAAAATAACATCTAAGAAGCAGAGTTATACAGGCATGAGACATTAGCACAGTGCTTAAAATAAGGTTTATTCTAGAAATCATCCCTTTTAAAAGAGAATTTAACATCCATAAGAGACTCTGCAAAAACCAGCTGTGGGATGTGAGATTTGTTATTGTTTGTATTAATACTGGGTATAATGACACTGAAATCAGGGTTTTCTGGTTTTTAAATTATGCTAAAGACCCACAAATGATAATGGGCTTTGAAATTGGACTCTGAAGTAATATCAAATAGTGAATGTGATTAAATATAGATAAACAGAGCACAATCACTCATGGAACTAGAAACCAAAAAAGCAGTTGTGAAAATGGAAATACAGTGCTGCAAACTGCCAAGAAAAGAGATTTGTCAAAGAAACAGAAAATGGTTCAGAAAATGTCCTGAGTTTAGGCTGCAACTTTGCTAATGAATGCAAACAGGACTTTGGACTTCTGGGGAATATAATAATTTGTAAATCAAAAGGAGGGGTAGTACATTGTTTCTCTACAACTTACTAGTTAAAGACCATCTAGAGTAACTGTCATTGTGCTTCTGAAAGAACCTAAATTCTCTTAATTGGGAAAAATAGAGATGAAATATCATATCATGCATCTCAAAGATTCCAGGGATGCAGGAATTTAATTAAAAATTAGACTTTTCCTTCAGTGCCCGATGAAAAGCCTGTTTCTTGTAAACATTCTCACATCAGATTGGTAATATTGCTCCTAAGAAAAAATACACATGGAGAGGTGCAAGAGTGAAGAAATATTGCCACTTCCAGCAATATTTACCCAAATTCCCTCCACCCCATGCTGTGCCTCTGCCATACAAGGGGGGGTAACTGCACTGATGCACTCAGGAGGCACCTGCTAGGGAGGATTCACCTCTCTGGGGGCTCCTTGGTGCAGCTGTGGAGGTGACAGAGATGTCCTGGAGACCAAACAACTCCTGTTTCACTCCATTGACAAGGGGACGTGCCTTGCTCTAGAGAGCTTTCAATGCCCACAGAGAAAACACAACCAGGGAAAAAGAGAGGTTTATAATAATTTAAGTGGTAGGAACAGAAACAGCATGCCCACACCCCACAGTTTTGTGGCTTTAGAAATACCCCACTGTGTGTCTGAGGTGTAGAACATATTTGCAGTGAAGATTAATTCTGTGCAAAGTTTTTTTTTTTCATTTCTGACTCTCAGTTTCCAGATCTGTCATGTGCCCCTTTCCTCTGTTGATGCTGCTGTAAAGCTGAGCTCTCAAATGCAGTTCCCACATCCACCCTGTGCAGCACAAGCTGTTGTCAGAAACTGAAATAGTTCATGGCTCAGCAGCTGTTCAGCATGAATGTATTGCTCCTTCTTGCCTCTCTTGTGTTCCCATGACACTGTTGTTGACAGGTTTTGAACACGTCACAGACACAGGGGAGGGGAACCAGAAATGAATCAAGCTAAAATCCCAGGCAATGAGATTTCTTGCTTCTGAGACCTTGTTTTCCCCTGTGTTTGATAAGAAAGTTCGTTTATTACCCTGTTTTAAAGTGAGTTGCTTATTCTACCTTCAGGAGTCTAATTGCTTTTCAGATTGTGTATATCATTAATACAGTATATCTTCATTTTCTAGCCTAGGTAATAATTGAGCATTCAGTCATTGTTATACTCACCATTCTGCCAAAATTTATTAAAATGAAGCAATTAACTATTGTCTTAAATGGAGTTTAGAGGCAAGGCTCATTAATTTTAGACCTAATACAATTAAGTGGGATGATAAATGTAAACTTTTTATCACAGCTTTGTACAGAAACCTTTTTTTTATTATTATTATGCAGTGTCAGTGTTCACTTTGTGCTGCACATTTTTTAGTTTGTTTGCCCTCATTTTATGAAGACACAAGTCGTTACTGCGTTTGACATTGGAATTGTTCTGAATCACACCCAGAGCAACACTATTTTCACCCCCATGGCTGGTAGACAGAAGGCAGCACCCTCCTGGACAAGACCTTCAGATGCAGAAATTCACAGCTAAGGGCTGTCACACAGAGCAGCTTGATTTCAAAAGCTGATTTCCCCCCTGCCCTCAGCTCAGCTGTGAACCTTTCAGATGAAGCCCTTTTTTAATTAAGGTCCTTAATGCAGATGAACCTAATGATGTAGCTACATGTTCATGAACAAGGTCAGAGATGAGGACTCCTCATGAAGTCCAGAAGGAGCACTCAGGAGAATAATGTCAAGGCACATGATTAAGTGCCTTGCTGAATGAAAGCCTCAAGATCTAAATATACCCAGCCAGTCTCCCCAGAGGCCCCACAGCACATCAACTCAGACCCAAAGATGATACAAAGGTTTCATTCCATTCAATTTTCTTCTTTAACACACAACTTCCAGGGCAGTATTATCCATATTCCTCAGTTTGGTTTATTCCGTCTCTCCTGAAACAAGGGGAAGAAATATGAATAATAGGTAAGATAGGAGAGTCTGAGGAAAAAAAAAAATCATAATTATAAACCCTGCCATTTGGTCACAGCTCTGAACAGTTCAGCTTTTCTGTACCTCTGTCTAGCAGCTGGGCAGAGCACTCTGAAGGTGTTTTCAATTCTTAGAGACTGGGTATTCTTGTACAGATATCCAAGTATAGTCACCTTGCAGGGCATGTCTTCTGTTGCAACTTTCGTGTCATTTGAGACGCAAATTACATCACTACTTTGCTTATATTTATTTTAGAAGAGTGAAGAAAGCCATCAAAATAGGGAAGGATCCGGATCTGGCTGTCTCCACGTATCACTACCTTCCTCCCCTACCTCCACAATGAGATAAAAGGGGGACAGTTGGTAAATGGCTCTTTGAAACCTGCCAGGCTTTCCTTTTGGTTCATGACAGCTTTGAGAATCCCTGGATTGGCTGCAAAAATGCTGCTTTTGTAACCTTCACTCTGATCTGCTCCTAGGGGTAAAGGTACACTGTTAAAAATCAAGAGGAGTTTGGCTTCTACCTGCAGGGAGGTTGTGATCAAACACCCAAGAAATGCCTAAGATCATCTATTACAAACCCCTGGCAATGAGCAGCAACATCTTCAACTGGATCAGGTTTCTCAGAGCTCCATCCAATTTAAGATAACAAAATGAAATCCAACAATTTCTGAGTAAAGAGAGTGACTTGATCTTCTCAAGAGAAAAGTATTTCAGTAAGGAAAAGTACCTTATTTGAAACTATTTTGTGCTAAGAGAAGAAAAAAATAACCACAAATGAACAACACCGAGTGTGTGTTTTCACTGTGGTACCAGATTAAATTTCAAATCTGAGAATGCTTCTTGGGTCACAAATTTTGATTTTCAGCTTGTTCTCATTTCATGGGAGAGTTAGTGAGGTAGCAAAGGAGACTCCAGAGAAGTCACAGATATGTCAAACCTGTAAGTAATATTTCAGGAAAAGTCCTTTGTGATTTTGTCTGGGTGATATCACTTCAATCCAATCAACAAGAGAATTTGTGCCTTTCTGGGGATCTTTCACAGAATCTGTTGCAGCCATTCTTCAGTGTCAAACCCTTGGGTGTGGTGGTCCCTGGACCATCCACAGGGGACGATTCACTCCCTTGGGGGATGTGCAGCCCCTAGGCTGCCTCGGTTTGTAGTGACTCCCCTTTGAGAAGTCCCTTCAAGAGTTCTCCTTGTGGCTCAAGGTGAGGAAAAAATACTTCAACCCATGAGCCTTTGCAGTTTTTGCTAATGTTCCCTACCCCATTGGCTGTTCCCCTTGTTCCTGGTTTTCCCCTTCCCTGGTTGGTCAGTTTTGGGTCCTTCCCTGATTGGTCCCTTTTCCAACTCCTTTCCCCATTGGCCAAGTTGTGAAGCCCCGCCCCTGGCTACGCTATATAATCCCTCTCCCCCGGGACCATTTGGTTCTTTTCCCCTCCAGACCCTGTGGAATAAAGCAGCTCTCCTGGAGATGGGGAAGGCCCCGTCTCGCTGCTTTTACTCCTGCATCGCCTGGGGTGGCAAACGCGGCTCTGCTGCTCTGGCAGACTCGCAAAGAGCAAATCACTCTGGACTTGAGAGTGGACTAGAGAATGAATCACTCTGCACTTCAGAGTGCACCAAAGAGCTGATCACTCCACACCTGAGAGTGTCTGTGTCCCCGTCAGTCTGGATGTCTTTTTAAAGACGCTTCTAGCGAGGAAGGTCACAGCACCTTCACCACCGGACCAGACCGTGACACTCAGGCACCAATAGATTCATACTTTCAGCAAACAAATAAGATCAACAGTGAATTATTGGCTTCAGCACAACCTTCCAGGTAGAAAGCCTCATTTCTCTAGTTTGGAAAGGGAATTTAAATTAATAAAATTTGAAGCATCCAACTTAGAGTACCATCACGCAAAAGACCCATAACTCCTTCAAATCATCCTCAATTCCCACCTTACTAGAGAGCTCCTACTCGTGATACCCTCACTCTGGTTTTATAAATCTGCTGGCTGCAGTGTGTGAAGTGTCACCCCCAGGTCACACATGTCCTGTGTTTACCCAGAGAACAATGGCAGCAGGGGCAATGATTTACCAGATTAGACATGACCCCACTTCCTGAGCTGCACAGAAGAGCCTGCCTGTGATTAGTAGCTATCTGTGAAATGTTCAAACTGAATTGAGACTTAGCAGCCTCATCTGACTCTCTAAAGGTCTATAATCCCTCTGCATGGGGGTTCAGATGAGTTGAAGTGACGTAATTTGTAATTAGGCAGCTTGAACAGCAGAGAGCCTTTAGTGAGCTGGGTAAAGCCTGCTTTCTCCAGGGAGTGTGCTCTACACAGTGAAAGGGAAAAAAAAGCAGCAAAACAAACACACAGCTTCCAGTAAAGCCAAGAAACTGCCACTGATGCTGCCCATGGCTTCTTTGCTTTCTCCTACAAACAGCCTCTCTCTCTCCTAGGAGGTTCCCTGTGCTGGCTTGTTTCCAGAAACAGTGGCTGCTTCCCGTATTGGTGATGTGAATATCCCAGTTGTGGCCCTAAAGAAAAGAAAAGCCACACTATAATCATTCAGAACCTCATTTCATGCCTATTTAGATCACCACTGACTCCAGTAACCCTGAAAGAATTCTATTCCTGTCTGTGGCAGATTTAATGGTTGGTTGTCACTTTATTTTAAACATTAATACCAGGTTTTATTTCTATAAATAGAAGACCCAGGTGTATTCTCAGGATTAAAAGGGCTGGTTTCTTGTCTTCTTTCCCTTTAATTTCCTGCTTCAATTCAGAGAGAGCTGGATTCTACAGCTCCTGACTCTAAATCCTTGCTAGAGTACAAGGAGTCTGTCAGAGGTCCTGGCAAGGACAGTTTCATATTGCAAGTTCATTTTAAGTCACTCTATTGCATTTTCACTGTTCAGCCTCCAATCCAAGATTATCTTTGCCCATCTGTTATTTATCCTACTGGTTACATGACCTGTGGATTACCCAGCTTTTCTCTTAAAAATCTCATTCTGCTTATGTCCATTCATTACTTGCTGCTTACTTGTCAAAAAAAAGCTGCCAGCCTGCAGTTTTACCTGAGAAGTGGTGGGATGCACAATGTGCAACTGAAGGGTTTTTGCACACATCTGTAGCTATCTGTAACAGGGACAGCAGAATCTGGGAGAAACACACAAATATCCACTGCAGCCCCCGAGGAACTCCAGATGGCCATGAAGGGAGATTTTGCCTGAGTGATGCTTCTTGAGAAAACATGTACCCATCAATGTGAGCTAAACATTGTAATTTGATATTTCCACTGATTGTTTTTTTCACTGACCTCTCTAATTTTCACTCACAGTCACCTAGTGCTGCCTGTGTATGAGCACCAGCCTTGCAGAAGTAGTCTTTTGTCGCTGTGGGACACGAAATGAGGACACGGACTCTGGTTTTCAGAAGGCTGTGTGAGACTCGAAGTCTGGTCTTTATTTTTCAAACCTGCCTTATATACTTTTTTACAATGAGCCCACCTAAGAGGTGGGATCCTTTGACCCATTGGTCACCCCAAAGGGCCATCAAACGAAGTTCCCTCCTTTGGGAAAGAATACAGAAAAACAAGATAGTTTATAATAACATGCTCTTGTTTACAACAGATGTCTGTGGGAAAGAATTTCCCGAAGCCAAAACATGGCAGGCACAAGCTGTGGCTACAGTCTTTGGCCACCAGTTGACTTAGAGAGCAGTTTTGCTGTCGTTCCTGAATTGCTGTACTTCTGCCTTTTTGGGTTCCATAAGGGTTTTGACTATGCCTATTCTTGCTGAGACATAGTGTGGATGTTTGTCTTGGTTCGGAAAAGACAGGTGTCTGCCAGGGAAAGCTGGCGTTTCCCTTGGAATGGAGAATGTAACGCACCCCCCCCTCCAAATTATTATAATTTTGCAATTAAGAGCTTTCAGGCAAAGATTTGGAAATAGGAATATCAGTTCTTTACTAGGAACATTAAAAATAAAAATGTAATAAAGCAAGCAAACAATAAAAAAAAAAATCCTATGAACACTGACAGAGTCAGAATACGACCTGACACCCTGGTCAGGGTGTTGGGAGCAGTCCAGATAAGTCCTCCTGGAGTAAAAGATGTGGTTCTGTTGCAGCAGAGATGATCCTGTAGAAGGATCTAGTGGTGGCAAGATGGGTCCAGTCTTTCCTCTGGGAATCTATTGGAAAACAGGCTGTGCTCATGTTCTGAATCTCAGGTTTTATCCAGGTAAGAATGCTGGGCTACTCCCCCTGAGTGGAGCATCTTCCAATGGGATGATATAATGTTTTCAGTCTTGTGGTGAGCCTCAATGGCCCATTAACAGCAGATATCCCCCGGAGGGTGGACAGGTTGTGGGAGAGATAAGGAACATTGCTCTACCTGGTTTTAACAGCTGGCCCATTATCAGAAGGCACCCGCCCCCTCCCCCCTGGAGTTAAAAGAAAAATAAACACCTCTTCAACTGGTTTCAACAGATTGGGAATAGAATACATGCTTTTGGTTATATAGTGCGACCCAAGAAAATGTTCTAGCACTAAGGACGCAACCTTAGACCAAAAAGAAAACTCTCTTTCCCCCAAAATAGTTCTAATCCAACTACAGCTGCTGCACATGAGTGATGAATTAATATGTGTACCCTGGATTCATGCTACACAGAAGTCTAACAAGCTCTTCATCCAAACCCCTTCTGACTTTAAAGGCACTCTCCCTGTCTTTTTTATAATAAATAATTTTTCAAGAGGGAGACTGAAAATGTGATATTGCTGCTACTGCTGGTGTGCACTTGCACCATTCTGCATCTTTAAATCTTTACTCAGGGCTGTGTCCCGTTATGCTGGGAGATGGAAAAAACAGAGGGAAAGTCACTGCTCACCTTAGGGAAATCAGCTTTAAATTAATAGCATAAAACAAATAGCTGTGAAAACTTGGAGCTGGCAAGGCCTGGGAGCATGTTGTACAAATAGAGGGGAGAGACTGATGGGAATAGTTCAGACAGGCGGGGAATATATAGGAAGTTAAACCCTGATTTTTTTTCCATTTTTACGTGTCTCCGCTGCAATCCCTTGATGTGAAAGCAGAATTGGTGTCAGCTATTTTGTTGCTGTTTTCATGTAAAATGTAATAAGATTATCAGGTATAAAATGCTTTGAATTCTTTAAATTGTCTGTACTTGTAAATTTGTTGATATTACTGGTGCTACAGCCATTCTCTTGGTGATGGTGTGGATGTACAAACTAGTGACTCTGCAGTGGACTACTGCAGCCAGGAGTTGGAACAGTGTCCTACACCCAAACTCAGGATGGTTTATACCAGTTGTATTTCCTGTTGCTCCCTTTTATGTTTGTGTGCAAGCTTTTGCTACCTAAAGGACATGTAACAATAGCCCTAAGGAAAACACAGAGGTGCCTGGCAGCAGCTTTACCTTTGAGTGATAAAGGATGGATGGATAGGGAAACCAAAGCTCGGAAATGGTGCTGTGAGCTGTGACTGATGTTACAAGTGGGCTGTGAATGCAGAGCTCATGAGGCCAGTTATCCTCTTTCAGGCTTGGGAAGCAAGCAGGAGGCCAGGACAGGCTGCTGTCTTTTCTCCTGGCATGGTTTCCTCCACACAATGAAAAATATTGTCTGAAAGGCTGAAAACTCATAGTCTGTGTAGGTTTTATTGAGCCACCCATGGAAGAGAAAGTTGTGCTGGCTCTGCTTGTTACATGGCACAAAGAGAATGGAGATACTTTTTATTCTGAGAAACCTTAGGATACTACTGACTGAAAATGAGGAGTTGTGATTTCAGTCTCACAGCCAGAGGAGGATCCAGAAAGAGTGACTGTCCATATGTTCCCCAAATCCTTTTTTTCAGGGATGTGTCTTAAAATGCTGATTATTGCTTGTGGAAAGCAAAGGGAGCTCCCGTGTTCCCTTGCCCCAATATTGCCCATGTCTGGGTTCTGGTAGCCAGGTGAAAAACATCTGAATGGAAGAAAAATAGATTTTCTATAATGCCAAACTAAAAGCAACTTTTTATTTTATTTTTTTTTCCTCAACAGAATTTACAAGCCATTACCCATCACATCCAGAGTATTACTAGAGCTGTCGAGAGAAAGAAATCAGTGTGGAAACAGCATTCCACTGGGAAACATGAAATGGCAACAAGTTGGTCCCTCTACAATATGTCCAACACTTAATATAAAATAATGTACAACTAATCTGCAATGAGTTCTGCACAGGAACTCTCTTCTGGGATGCTGGCTTGTGATTTACTTGCTTGCTCAGAAAAATAGCTCCTTATAAAAAAATATAATTCTTTGTTTCCCTTCTTTTTTTTTTTTTCCAGCACAGACTAATGAAGAAGCTGAGTGATTCAGCTGCTGATGTGATCATGAGGGGTATATGTTCAGCATTTATTATGATTCTGTGGTGATTATAGCCCTCTCTCAGTTACTTTCCATGCCATGCTCTCTTCAATATGAGCAACAAGTGGCTGCAGGCACTTCTGTGGAGGATTAAGAACTATCTCAGCGATGAAGTCTTCTCCTCTCTCTTCTGCTCTCTGTCCTTAATGCTTTGTGCTGTTCTCTTCCATTTGCTTTCCCCTCACATGTTCAAGCTCTCTCCAAAACTTAATTTTGCATTCCAGCTTTGATTAACCAGTATATGGTTAATGGGCCAAGTGAGGGCTCAGGGACACTGGAGGAATTTCCTGCAAGTATTTGAACTGTGCTCCTTCAGTTATGATTTCAGCTCCCAGATAGAATCCCTGGACTAAAAAACTGTGACAAAGTGGCTCAAGGCTGCAGCCCCCTCCATCTTTGTTTTTCATGATCTTGTCTTTTCTTCCTTCAGTCTCCCTTGTTTCCCTCACTCTGATGTCTCTGCTTGCTCTTTGTTCCTAGTTCTTTCCTCCACTGATCAATCCTGCATTCCCAGCTATTAGCTGCCTTATTTCCTTCATACCTTCCTTTCCTGAAGTGGCCCACTCCTTCAACACTAAACATTTCTGAGAAAAAAAGCACTAGCTAAAGCTGATTTTACAAGTCGTTACCCATCACACCCAGCACCTTGCCAGGGCTGTACTCACCTGCTTCCCGTTAATCTTATCATCTCCCTTGTTTCCCTCTCCTCTCAACTAACTGGAAATGCTGATGAAAACCATTAATTCCATTTTATACCCCCCCAGCCATTTTTCTGGCTTGTTTTTCACCCTATTTTAGCTTCTCTCTGATCTCTCACTGACAACTCTTTTTTTGGCCATGTCTCCAGACCTCAGTTACCTCCCCATCCTCCTTGATGCTTAGGCTTCTTCTAATGTTATTACTACTCTTCTTCCACACTTTATGGCTTACAGTCCCCTAAAGTAACAACTCTCTTCTAAAAATTCCTGAGCCTATGGGGTTTTTTTCTGCTTCTTTTTTACAGAACTTCCTCTTATTGCTTCTGTTCTGTAAGTGGTGCCAACCCCATTCCTCTCTTCCCAGTCCCAGCAGTCACCCACATTTAACCCTGCAATCAGCTTTCCCTGCTACCACTCCATTGTGTTTCTTGTCATCCTGGATGAATCATGGTCACCCTCCATCTCCATACCACAAAATCAAACAGGATGGTGGCTGAGGAACATCTTTCCATGGCAGGGCCTCGGTGTTGAGCAGCTTTCTGTGCATTTCGCACTTCCATGTAAATTCAGATGAGTTATGTGTAAATAAATATTGCCCAAAAGGCATTTTATGGGTTATCCAAGCATTTGTAAAAGCTAGGTCATAGGCAAGCACATCGTTACACTACGGCAGAAGTTTTACATCAGGAATTTTCCAGGGCCTCCTAGACACTCTGTCCTATTAAGATGATCTGTTGTAACTGCTGTTCCTCCCTTAGGACACAGCAAAGAATCATTCCTTATATATTATTTACACGGAGCTCTAGCCTAGGTAAATACATATGGTAATGCTGACTCTGTCATTTTGCACCTCACGGTATTCATGCTCTTTTTCTTGCTGTGGTAATACACTTGTTTGCAGCAGCTGTTTCATCAGAATATCCTTCAGCAGGGATAGCAGTGTCTCTCAGGCTGTGGTGCATACATTTGCTGAGGGATACAGAGAAAATTGAAATAGAGGGTATTATTTTTTAAACCCCAAGATGTTTGTCACTTGGGCTGTAAATCAGCTGTGCATTACACAGATACGTTACAGCTTTTTAGAGTGTTTGTAGTTGAAAATCCACTATGGTGGAAGCTGCAAATTCCCTCTGGACTTTTTGCCATTAGATTATTTTAATTATGCAGAAATTTCATCCTCATTTGAATACAAAGGGCTTGATTTTCATTGTGTTAAAGGCACACAGGCACTTTCTAGCCAGAGCAAAGGAGTGAGCAGGAGCAGCTCAAACCTCTTTACTGTTGCTCCCATCAAGCTGCCAGCTTCCATGTGGCTGGAGAGAAGAGGACAGTTCTGGTGACCAGACATCTCCAATTACAGCGCCAGTGCTGCACTTCAGTGAGGCTGCAGATGAAAGGAGTGGCTGAAAGCTCCTGGGAGCACAGCCCTGAGGAGGGGCTCACACTCCCCAAGGGTGGGAGCAGCCCGAGGTGACAGCACTGCCATGGGCACCTCCCAGGGCTCAGAGAGTGAGGTGGGCTGGATTGTGGGTTTGTCTAAGTAGGAGAAGGTGCAGGGGCTGAGCCTCTGCTCTGGTTTTGCTAAGAGGTGCAAGTTGTCTTTTCTACTGAGCTTTCTTAGCAAAACTCTCTCTCTGACCTGGACAGTAACTGTACAGCCTTCCCCCATTTTGGGGTGATATGAAGAAAGAACTGTTCCTCAGCCAATGCCTTTTTTCTTCTCCATGCAGAAAAACATATTTGATGCCATTTTTGAGTGCTGCATTCACACAAGTAGAGAGGAGGGTGTGAACAGGCAGCTGCATCCACCCAGCCTCCCCCTGTGCCTGGTCCAGGGAAGCCCTGGGACTTGGCTGACTCCTCTGTCCAGCAACCCTTTTTCTCCCCTGAACTTGTGCAGTAATTTCTTTAATCTATGCAAACTTTTAGCATTTACAACACCTGTAAGTCTGACAAAACCACCACAGCTTAAATATTCATTGTGCAAAAAATTGCCCACTCTTTTGGTTGGTTTTGTTTTAAACTTCCCACCTCACATCATTTCTTGATGACCTCTAACTCCTGTATTATGTGGATGAAGTGCAATCACCACCTTGCCTCCTCCACTGTGACATTCACAACTTGTATCTTTGCTGGTGGTTTTATTCAGTCTAGTGGCTTATATGGAAATAATTTTGTACCTCTGTTCACCTTTGCAACTTCCTCTGAGTATTATCCAATTGTCTGTATCCTTTTCAAGAGGAAGGATAAAAATTGCATGCATTACTTCAAATGTGGGATTATTTAATGGGTTCATATAATGGCATAATGATATTTTCTGTTCCATTCTCCATTCTTTTGCTTTTTATTTTTCATTTTTTGATTGTCAGAGAGCATCCAGCTAATAGATGCATGAAAGTGGCTTTTCTAACCTCAAGACATTTTTTTTGAGTAGCAATAACTAGCTCACAGCCCATAATCATGTATGCAAAGTTAAGATTGTGCTTGGGGTTTTTTGGCATTTTGCAAGTGAAGTTTATTACTTCACACTTTGGTGTTAAATTTCATCTGCCATTTAATCATTAAGTCACATAATACTGTAATTCTTCTGCAATTCTTTTCAGTTCACTTGTCTTTTACTAATCTAAATAATAAAATATCAGCAAGCCTCCTCACTGACAAGGTTCTTCTCCACATCCTTTACGTGTAATTTGAAACGTGTGTGGGCTGGAACCCTCTGTAGGGTGGCACTGGGTACAACCCTACACATTCCTGCCCTTTTATTCCCACCTTCCAGCCATCTGCTTGTCCATGCAAAGATTTCTCACAATCATATTCCAAAACAACTAACTTTCCAAGAATTTCTGGTAAAACCATTTCTCGAAAGCCTTTAGGAAATGTGAGAAAATACCTCATCAGACTACAGTTTTTCTGCACAGACAAGTTTCCTTCAAAGTTCTCCAACAGACTTGAGTAACATTATCTTTTACTTTCTCTGCAAAAGTCTCAGCTTTTTCTAATATATCCCAGGTTTGGTCAATGTGTCAGTTAGTTTTTGATATACTACAGCTTCTACCAATTTACCCGGTATGACAGCCATCCTGCCCCAAAGCTTCTGTTCTCTGATTCCTCTGCCACCATCCTTTAAACCAGCATCATAAGGCCACTTACTCCTTGGTATTAAGACAGTTTTAAGCAAAAGACCAGGTATTACCTAGCAGCTCACCTATTTTATACTTCAGTAAATACATATATGTATTCACCTAGTTTTTGGTGAATGTCACCCAGTCTGTGCCTTTTGTTATACTTCACTTTTTCAGCTGTCTCATCTGGCCTTACTCTTTCTCTGAGCTCTTTTTATGCCTTGATCACCTTCTAGCACTCAAGTTTTTTGCAGATAGGGCACCTGGAAAGGATATTCAGGGATTTGAACAGTATGGGCCTTGGTTTGCATTCTGCTTGTACATTTAGTCTGATAGGAAAAGTGATTTTTTTTTTTTCCTTTGGTGCATAACATCAGCTACTCAAGAAGTGGTGGTTTTTTTTCCATAACCGCTTCCTCTACCTTGTTCTATAACCACACTTCTCCAAAAAACACAAGCAAAACAAAACATAAACCCATGCATTTTATCTGTATTTAAATATGTTATTTTTTATCAATTTAAGCATTCTTTGAGCTGCCTGCCAGCTTTTTACCTTTTCAGATGAAACTAAAAGCTAAGGGAGTAAAATGCTGTACGTAGTTTGAGGATTGATACGCAGATGGAGGATTGATTAACTGATTTTCAAAGCACTAATTTTCTAGGTGACTTTACAAGGACTCTATGATCTAGACAGGTTATAAATACTGTTTAACAGAATGTACTAATTTTTCAACTAAATTATAAGACCTCTGAGAGAAACTTTTCATCAGTATGAAATTGCTGAGAGGTCCACCCCTCTGCCTTTGAGTCCTGTGCTCAAATTTCTGTTCCATCCCAGCTGTTTTGTACAGAAGGTGATCGATTGCAGCATATAAAAATTCTGCTTGAGTGAAAGAGCAGAAAGGATCCCTTCTCTCCCACATGTGACCAGGTAAACAGGTTTTACTCTACGAAAAATAACACTGGTGAAATATTCATATATGTGAAAGATCCACATATGTAGGATCTACAACTTGATTAGAGAGAGCAAGGAAGTAACAGATGAACAGGTAAAGCCAAATGATGATTCAGGTAACAGGTAATTTCAGATGGACCCAGCTGGAACTTCTAAAATACTTGGAAGAAAATCTTACAGCTTGAGTGCCAGAGGGCTTTAAAATGGGGAAGCAGAGAGCAGAAACAGAGGTGAGCACGGGAGGGTCTTCCTGTCTTCTGTGGAGCACATGCTCTCTCTTCAGGACTTGAGGCAGCAATGGATTCCCTAGCACCTTGTGATTCCTCATAATGCTGATTAACTAGACCAATAATTAAACTTCTTAAATTGAATGGAGATCAGGGAGATGCAGGTGTGTATGAAATAATTATGCTGGTTTTACATTTGTAGCTTTCCTTATCTGCAAACCTTGTTTCCAATCTTAACTCTAAATCCATGGACTATGTGATTCTTTTTTTCTAAAAGTTAGTGAAACAAGTTATGCAGTTTGACAGAGCCTGCTCTAGCAGCTGAATTCCATCTGCCTCATCAGCATTTCACAACTAAGTCACTTTTTCTCTTTTTTATTTTTTTTTTCTTCATAGAGAATCTAGGCTTGATACCTCTAGGAGTGATGATTTTGGGAGAACTAGGCATGTAATACTATTCTGTGATCTGAGAACTTTCACCAGTTTGCTGGTCCATTTAGTAATTTTCCTTTGTACTGCAAAATCCATGTATTGGAAATGAAGGGTACAGCTAAACACTGCTGAACCACAAAATTACTGAATGTCTCTTAAAATAGCCACGGTCCACTAAGATTAAAAGTTAAGTGCTTCATAACAAGTAAATTAGCATCAGAAAAACATAGCCTTTGCTTAGTTAGCTTGTGGGAGGTGTGGAAGCTCTGTAGGTAATAGCTCAGATAAATTAAGGAACAACAGGAAAACTTTGCTGCCTGGTCTCATTGTATAAACACTGGGTGCTTAGCAGGACTTGTGAAATGAACTTTTGCAATGTAGTATGAGGGCTACATCTAAAGGTCTCCACTGGTGCAGGGTCACGCTGTGCTGAGGACTCTGAATATAAAACCTGTGTAACAATGGAGCAGCAGGAATTAGTAAGATTATAAACTAAGTTATGAGGTACTTATGTTAAACCTTCTTTGAAGTCGGAAGGATTTTAAATGCAACAGTCCCTTGATTTGAAATTCAATCCTTTCAACCCTTACTGTTTGCTTTTTAAAGTTGCTATGGACTATTGGGTCAGATAGTCTCCTCACATGTTGGAGACAAAAGGCTTTGATTTAGCTGTTCACAGAGAGTCCCTCCAGGAGCCTAAATTGTAGATAATCCTTAAGCACCTGTGCAGGAGCAGTGTGTTTCTCCTCTGATGCCATTGCTGAAGTTCTAATGAATAAAGCACTTGGAGGCAATACCCTTGCAGCATCAAGTTTCATTCTGTTCCTTCTCAGCCAGCTCAGTAAAAGTCTTCCCACAGTGAATTCCCAGAAAGCTAGGCTTGAAAATGGTGAGTTTGACTTCTTTACAGCAACAAGAGTGACTTTGATAATCTGACCTGCAAAGGGATGAGCCATTGTTGACACACAAGCATGACCATGCAGATTGCAGACACCTCTGCATCTGCTGAATTGCAGAGGGCTGGGGTGGCCCCAGCCCAAATGCAGAAGCAGGGCTGCAGCTGCAGCTGAGGGCCCGTATTTCCATCCAGGTGATGCTGGGCAAATGCACAGCTTTGTTTCTGGTTGTTTCAATATGCCCAACACACACCAGAGCCTCTGTACCTGTGCTGCAGCACAGCTGATCTTGTTAGAAAATACCCAAACGTTTTGAACAAATGTATCTTTTTCCACTAAAGCAATGTTTCCTGAAGAGGAAAAGAAAGTAAAAAGATGATAATAGATACCAAGTCAGAAAGCAAATTCCCCATCTACTGAATTTGTTCCTCATAGCTCTTAGTCCATATTTCACACTGCATTAATTTGAAAAGGTTTTCAAGTGAAAGGTACGAATTTTTTTTTTTAGTATTAGAGAAAGATGTCCTAAACCAGGATGCTTTGGTTCACCCATCCAGCTAATGGAAGAGATTAGATTCCACTTGGATTGCTGTTGTGGGAGTACTGATGTACAGGAAATGTCCTGCTTCTGAAAGGGCTCTTTAGCCTAAAAAAAGGATAACAAGAACCAGTGTCTGGAAGTGAAGACAAAGCTAAATTTGAAAAAAGGACATGTTTTGTATTAGCATGACGATGTAACTGCTGGAAAAAATCCCAAAGGAAATGACAGATTTTCCACTTGTTTGTCCTTAAAGCCAGCACAACTTTATGAAATAAATTTTATGTTCACACACAAGTTTCTGGGCTAAACAATAACCGTTTGTGAATTGGAATAATGAAGGACACCAAAGAGGACAAAATAGGGGATCAAATGTTTCATTTAGCATTTAAAGTCCTCCAGGTTTCTGAGGCTGCTCTTACACCTGGTCTGAGTAGGGCTGTAGGATGGCAGGATTCACTCTAATATATTATTTATTGTTACTATATGTTTGCAATTTATTATTATTTATTTGCAATTAGAAAGATGATTGTTTTTATTTTAATAATCAGCAGCATATGGCATTTTTAAGGAACAGGGCATTACCTTGGAGGGACAATATATTCTCAGTGCAGTCATGTTTGACCTGGTAATGACATGACCCCAAACAGGGGCTTCAGCTTAAGCTTTCTAAAGAAAAAGGTATCAGAGAAGAATTTCATTCCAGTTTGAAGTGAGATTACTTGGGTCGACTTCCAATATGACTGCTTTCTCTTCCTAAGGAACATAAATCCTCTAATATTAGGGCTGTCTTCTGCATTAAGAGTCAGGGATACTGTCAACACAACTTTGCCAAGACTTTGTCTTCACTTCATCTCCATTTACTTTAACAAGATGCCACGCTGAAATAAGATGCATCCTGGTAATGTAGGATTTTACTCTCTAGCCCTTTGAATATTCTCCCTTCCTCAAAAAAGCATCCTCTGATTTTCTGAAAGGAAAGGCATTTCTCCTAGAAATCAATAAACTTTAGAGGAGATAAAAAGCATCATTGCCTTTTTCTTTTTTTTTCAATTTAAATCCTATGAGAAAATCAAAGCCAAATTATTATGATCTGTTCTCAGGTTCTCTGGAGTTTATTAACAAAAATGTCGTCTAGCTTCTTTCCACTGGGTTGTAGTAGGAAAATGAAAATCACAGTCTCGTATCAAGAGGGAAACTTGGCCCTAATTCAGCAGTGTATAAACAACTGATTATGATACATTTGCTGAAAAATGATATTTATGCTTAAATGTGTAGCTGAATCAGGACTTTCCCATGTCCCATTATAGATTACATTCAGACTTTCTTCTCAAGCACAACTGGAGTTTGAATTGATGGGATGGTTCAGCTCATATTTAACCCTTCCCTACATTCAAGGTAATTAACTTAATGCTTAACACTGGTGGAAACACCTCTCTCCTCTTGGCATGGGCAGCATAGGAGTACAAATGTCCCCAGGCTGCCCCCACCCCACTGTCCCCAGGGCCCTGGGGGTGTAACCACCTCTGTGTCAGCACTGGCAGAGAGGCAGGAACCCCCCTGGGATCAGCTTCCCAAGCCCCAGAGATCCACAAACACCAGCAAACACCTAGTGCTGCTGATCCAAGGGAGGCTGAGAAGAGCTGCTGGTGCTCCTGGCACTCTCTTTGCCAAGCCAGCACTGCAAATCCTGACTCTTCCAAAAGGAGGAGCCCTTGGAAACAACTTATCCCAGCCCCTTCCACCAGAATCCTGTCTTATTAAGGACGTTGCTATTCTACCTGTCTGCTGTAAGGATATGTGGTGATGAAACTAAGGTTTCTGTGTTCTTACCTCTCCATCTGTCTCCACTAGAATAACAAAGATACAAAAGCTTAATGCTGGGAGATGAAAATTATGGAAATCATTGGCAACCAAACCCTCTCCATCTGATTTTATCTCATGCTCTCCCCCTCCTGTTTTCCCTGCTCACTCTTGAGATGGAGCTCTGCCAATTATCAGGCATCAAACAAATCAGAAAGTAATCATGGAGATATGTCTATCTGCAGATTTCCTTGTATTGTTTTCTCTCTCTGTTCTCTGTGCAAACCACCAGCAATCATTTTTTGCTGCTATTTTCTGTCACTGTCTATTACTTTTTCACCAGTTTCACAATTAATGCATCTGAAAGTCATGCAGGATGCTTCAGGTGCCACACAGAGAGCACTGAGCTCTCAAAAGTAAGGGTAGCAAACACACAGTGCAGGAAAAATATTACAAAATATGATTTCTTCAGTGACAAGCTTTGCTCACACTGTGAAATGAATGAACTCCTTTCTTCATTTTAGATAAAATATTTTATGCTTAGAACTTCCCCATAGCTCTTCTCTGCCTGGTTCAGAATTTAGCTTATGGACATTTCATTTCTGTGACGTGTAATTCCATTTAGAGCGCATCACTTCCCCTCTTTAATTGTATTTTGAGTTGGCCACAGTGGAGCTGCAGCTCTGGTGCTCACTCCATGAGACCCAGTGCAGGGATGAGCTGCATACAAGGGACACATTGCCCAGCTGTCCCTAATTTCAGAGACCAAGAATGATCCTCGCATGGGAATGAAATGGAAGAATTCATTTACTTCCACTTTCATCATCATCAAATTCACAGGAGTGAGGAGAAGGGATAGCATCCTATCCCCTTCTTTCAGTTGACCTCATGTGAAGGTTTTTTTTTTTGCTCCTGAAGAAAAGAATTTCTTTTTCTTTTTCTTTTTCTTTTTCTTTTTCTTTTTCTTTCTTTTTCTTTTTCTTTTTCTTTTTCTTTTTCTTTTTCTTTTTCTTTTTCTTTTTCTTTTTCTTTTTCTTTTTCTTTTTCTTTTTCTTTTTCTTCTTTCCTCTTTCTTCTTCTTCTTCTTCTTCTTCTTTTTCTTTTTCTTCTTCTTTTTCTTCTTCTTTTCTTCTTCTTTTCTTCTTCTTTTCTTCTTCTTCTTCTTCTTTTTCTTCTTCTTTTTCTTCTTCTTCTTTTTTTTTTTTTTTTCCTTTAAGGGCAGTTTTGCTATTACTTTAAGGTCTATGTGAGGGACAGTGCCTAAGAAACATTCCTTCATTTCCTCCTCTAACCTATACATGACAAGGGGAATAAAGTGTGAATAAAGACCAAGCTCCATGTAGAAGTATGGAGTAAATACATTTCCCCTGGGTAAGAAAGTCTGAGAGTGGATATGTTCTGAAGAAGCTTGGCTAATATTGCTGCTGTAACATGTAGAAGTAGATGGGTCATAAATCAACTTCATCATAGCTGTAGGAAAACTGCCTGGAAAAACAATCAATGCAACCTCACAATGGCAAAATTTCGTGAGAAACCTCAGTCAGCCCAGCTGTAACTTCATAAGAAAGTTAGATGTCTATGTTTCCTAAACCTGGCCTTTTGTCCAAGCCTAAATTTACTACTTAAATTGTTCTTTCAATATGACTTGCAAGCATAAAAGTGCATGCACACATTTTGATATTTCCTCAACAAGGAAAATTTACTTCTGTGCTACTTGTATGCAGATGAAGATTTGATATTGATCATGTTTTTAGTAGAAAATTAACAATGTATTTGCAATGACCTTGGTTTTGTGAGGCACCTTACTGTACTAACATGGTGCTAGCAAAATTTATTTAGAAAAATGCAGTAGGTAAAAGGTCCTTTGCAAATTTACATTTTGAGGCTCTTAAACGTACTTGTTGTCCTAAAAAACTTAACCTAGAAGGTAGGAAGAGTGAAATGGATGGTGTGCTTTTCAGAAAAAGCACATTTGTAATCTGCCAGCAGATTTACATGTGGTTTACTACGGTTGTATCTCCCACGTGAATTGCTAAATGTGAGGCCAAAACAGCATTTATTTATTACTCAGCTCATATTATAATTAGCAGTGGAGATTTGTGTGGTTACAACCATTACACCTCATTAAGTAGAGTGTCACTGTGGCACCACAGTCACCACTCCATCACACAGGGTGTTGGCATGTGGGAATACTCTGGAAAAGAGCAAATCCCTGGTAGCACCCTGGCATGGATAGTGTAATTCAAGCTCATGTGATGTTCCCTGCTGACCCCAGGCCATGGCATGCTGCTCTGTAGGCACTGGCACTGTGTTCTCCATGCTTTGTGTTCCTGGAGGAATCAATTCCAAGCCAAGACAGAGTGCAAATGTGTGGGACTCCTTCAAATCTGGCATCCTAACCAAGCTAACAAGCCACAGCCTGTCTGGATCCAGAAGGACTTTTCTGATTCAAACCCAGAAGTTTGGGACCCAGGCTCACTGGAGTAAAGATGCTCGGGTTATGCCCGTACCAAGGGATTCAGGAGTACTTTCCCAGTCTTGGTCCCACATCCTGATTGCATGGCACTACCTTGAAAAGAAACATCCTTCTCTCCTCTCCCTCATTCCCCATGGCCATGTCAGTGCACTCCAATCAGCTCCAGAGGAAAGCTTAGATGTCCTGAAGCTACTCATAGCCTCAGTGTCCTGCACAGTTATCTTGAAGGTGATCCTGGCAAAGAACTTTGTTATCTTGGTTGTGATTCTTAGCAGGAACCAGGAAGATGTGCTTTGATCTGTCGTGGCTGGAAATAAAGATCCCAGCTCAGCCTGAGCTGGTTGAATGTAGAACTGTCCAGATCTTAGCCCAGCCAGTTCTCAGGAGGAGCACCTGTGTCAGCTCTAGATATATAGAGTGGCATTTATTCTGAACAGGTTTTTAATTCAAGCTGGCACAGCCCAAAAATGAATGGCCTTATTTCTGTCCCTGGAAACAATGGAGCTGTATCTCCATGTGCTTCCTCAAAGAGCTCAGCTAGAGCTGAGTCAGCTCTGAAGTTCTTGCATGGAAAACCCAGAGCCCAGGTAGCCAAGAGCCAACAGCCCTCAGCAGTGCTTTAACTTACACATGCATTTTTCAGGAGGGCAGGGATTCTGTTAAGTGTTGGCACTGTAAACCTCAGGAGAAGAACACCTTTGATGTCAGCTGAGTAAGCAATCAAATTGCATCCTCTGGGAGAGCAGACCAAGTAGTTAAAAGCAGCAGGCATGAGGTGAAACCCAGAACAGCAATCCTCACATTAGCAATACAGACGTTTTACAGGTCCAACTCTTCAGTTCTGCACACCTACAGCTCCCACTGACATCATGGGGCAAATATTTGCATCAGGGTGGTGGGATTCTGTTTGTGATCATCTGAGGTTCTGTGAGGGGGAGCTGACTGCTGTTTTCAGAGGAAACAGAATAGTGCACAAGTCAGCTACTCTAATGAAAATGTTCAGCCTCACCTCATAACAGGAATAAAAATCACTAGAAAATGGTTAGTCAAACCCATGTTTCCTGTAAAGAAATGTTTACTCTTAAACAGAAGGTACAAAACATTTACCTCTGTTTGGAGCAACACATATCCCAGTGGTCCAAGCTGCTTTACAGTCAGAGAAGAAACCAAGGGGGGATGGTACACTGACCCAAATGGGAAAGTGGGTCACCAATAGTCCAGGTTTTGAATTATTCCGAGGTTTCTCTGTTGAATTTTCCTGTGTAAGATTATATATATATATAAATTCTAACCCAGAATAAAACAATCAAATCCTTTTCTGTGTGTGTAAAGTACACTGTTTTGTTTCCTTTCTGGCAAGGCTGTCACTTCCTTTGAGGAGCAGAAAGAGGGAACCCACACAGCATATGGTGAGAGTTGCCTGCATGGCTGTTCCCAAAGAAAGCTGTCTGGCTGTCCTAAAAAAAAGAGAGACAAAACATGTGAGGAGAAATGCTGCAGATGAGCACCAAGGATTACCTCAGACACCACAGTTTTGTTTTTTTTCTCAGAATATGTAATAATGGCTCAATATACAAGATATTTAAACATATACTTAAAATAGTGAATATTCCTGTGTGAATCACTAAAATTACTAGATCCATTAAAATCTCAGATTCTATATGCTAAATAACACAGTTATAGTAGAAATGCTGGTACATTCATATTCCAAAGATACCTGGGGACCTCTGCCACAGCCTCAGTCTTAGTCCTGACCTGGTTAATGCTCATGACACCACGCTGAGCAGTGTCTCAACTACCCCTACACCTTTTTGCCTCTTTAGGATCATCAGATTTATATGCAGTGCAAATGTACTTGAACAGGATTGCCCTGAGCAATCTCCTTCAGGTGTGCTCCTTCAAAGGCTGTGCTGAGCTGTGCTGGTTATGAACGGTCCCTGCCAAGAGTATTTGCCAGCAGAACTTGTTTCCAGCCTTGCTGGTGGTCAAACTCCTGACAGAACACCAAGAAACCAAGAGCTTTGCAGCTTTAAATCAAATGCCATTGAAAATTATCAGCAGCCTCCTTACCCCTGGTTAGCAAAAGCTCTTGGGAACTATAGTTTGGTGACAGACAACAAGAGCTGTCAGAAGAGCCTTATTCCCTGCCCTTTCTCTTTGCAACCACTCACCTGGTGACCACTGACCCTCTGATTTAAGTGTGGGAGTTGTTAATGTAGCAATTAGTGCAAGAGCTTAGGGCAGGGCAAGGTCTCTGCCTAACAGCATGGGTAGGGTACTTGAGAATTTTGCTTATCATTTAAGTGGATTTCCTCTGTGCTTGGTTTGCTTGGTTCTCAGGCAACCTGAGCTGCAAGTGCAGATTTAGATAAATTGTGGGGAACTACACATTTTAAGAGATGATTCATCTGATATATTTTAGATGTCTATTCTACAGTGAGATTATCATGTCTTAGAGTCCATTGAGTGACAGATGAGTTCTGCACTGTCAAGAAAGCGAGCCTTTAGTGTAACTCACAGGGACATAACTCCACTGTAGCTATCTCCTGCTAGGCAGACGAGTCCCACGCTAAATACCTGTCCCAGCAAAATCACTCAGTCTGAGTCCCAGGATTTTTGACTCAAGCCACATGTGAAAGGCGAATGTGCCTTAAACCAACATTTTGGGATTCCTCTGCTTACATTTAAGTAATATTGCTGTCAATAGAAGGAGGGTTGTTTCATTTCATTAAGCAATTGAGTACCTGTTCTGCAGCTCTTATATCGGGGGAGAAAAGCAGTTGGGTATTCAAGTACAATAAATCAGTTTAATCACTCTACTTATCTTGGTATATGGAGTGGCTACAACAAAGAATTTGACTGATCATCTTTCTTCAGCTGTCAGCTGCTCTGGAGCAGTGGAAGATTTCTATCCTTTACAAAGGGCTCTGCAGCTGCCAAATGTCTAAAGCAATTCAGGAACCTGTCACAGGCTGTCCTGTGGCAGCCCTGAGTGAAGTCTCACTGCAGAGGGGAAGGAAATGAACTTATTTTGCTCTTTTAGTATGGATGTAATCAGCATCATTACCCAAGGGAATTGAGCTGTAAATCTAATGTCAGCTTCAAGGTTAGTATCATCCAGAGGACTTCCTAGGGAGAGACGGGTTCGCTGCAATGAAGTATTTTGATTTACTACTGTTGTGTTACTTTTGACTGTGCTGCCCTGCAGCCACACAAGCTGTTACCTCAGTGGACATTTCCTGCCTGTGGCCCTTTAGGAAGGTGATTTGGAAGACTAGGGCTGTGTGCACTGAAAATCCACAGGCCAGATGAGGGGCTGAAGTGTAGTGTTGGGGCTAGAGTGTTCAGCTGCAGCTCTCCTTGGCCTTCACAGTCCCAAATCTGAGTAAGAATGCATCTTCATGATACAGCAATTTCAGGATAAAACTTGAGGTGGCCCCTGCTATACATGCAATACCTTCAACTATCCAGCCCAGCCTGTGCACAGCAGTGAGCCTGCTGTGAGTTCTTATAATGAGATTTAACCTGCAGTGTCCAGAACAGTGACCAATGCCGGGGTAATCTGAGCCAGAGAATTCCTTCATTCTGTCTCCTTTGCTCTGCCAGTTCTTTTGAAGAACAACCTTCTTCTCCTGGGGCTCCTTCAAGTTTCTTCAGGAAGTCTGAAGTCAGATGTGCCTCCCTCCCACCTCTGGATGCCTGTCTGGGAGTGGGTGTGTGTCTTTCCCTCTGGATTTCCTTTTCCATTCCTGCAGTTCTTCAGGGAGAGCTGTGGTCCCGTAGCAGCCCTAGGGCCACAACAGTCTGTCAACATCACCACAGCCCAGCAGGGCTCACCAGAAGACCTCACTCCTATTGGGTACAACCTTTCCCACTTTAGAGAGTCTTCAGCATCCTCTGCCTTCTCTATCTGCTGCCTGCCAGCACAGTGGCCTGATGACAGACGTCTGGAGCTGACTCTTCCTCAGTCTTCAGGATGGGCTCATACACAGCTGCCAAGAAGGGCTCAACTTTTGTTACAACCTTTAAGCACAAGCTTAATGGTGGCAGACAGACAGGGGTTCAAACACCTGTTAAAACTAAGTGCACCTTGTTGTTCCTTGTTATATGATGGCTGGTCATGGATTACACTGAAATGGTGGTATTTCTGAAACAAAACAGAAACAGTTTCTCCAGAACTGCTACTCCCCAAAGCTGTATTTATTTTCTTTCTACTTTTCTTATGAGCCTGAAACCACACCTTTCAAAATGCCTTTCTGTTGAAGGTAGGAATTTCAGCACTCAGAGATGTTAGGGGCAGTGGCCTCATATTTATCATAACAAACACTGAGGCACTCCACTGACCACAGGCTGTTAACCAAAGGTGCTGTTAAACAGAAAAGTCTCATGAAAGAGACATGAGGGGGTTTCATTTCCTTTCCCAAGACTGTTGAGTGTGTTTCATCTCTAAGTATGAAATCTGGTTCACAAATCTCAATCCCAAATTGGCAACAAGGCTTCAAATGTTCTTTCCCCTTCCCCTTTCCCATGCACATTGCCTTCCCTTTCTTTTTTTCCCTCTCTGAATAACTTGAAAGTGAATACTCATGTTTAAACACCTGTGATTGAATATTTTTCTGTCTAACTCAAATGAATCTATTCCCAGTGCATTATTTTACAGTCTGCCTTCAAATCTGTATACTTGCTGATGTTGAGTGGACATTACAGAATCCTCTGTTGGAATTTCAGCACATTTTCTAAATTCTCAGAGTAAATTATCACAGTAAATAAAATAATAATAATAATAATAATATATTCCAAGAGAACAAATTTTGCCCTTGTTTTATTCTCATGTAAACCCATGGGCAAAATTTCAGTCACAATACTTCAAAGCAAGATCTGGATAACAAATTTTCAATTTTGCAGAGCTCGCAGGACCAGATTTCTCTAATCTGAAGCTGGGCCCTAAGGCATATTTATGCACATGGAGGTTCATCCTTGTGCAGTCAAATCATGTAAACTTCCATTTGTAAATGGTAGGATTTACACATGCAAGGGCTGTAGCTGTTCTTGTAAATAAAAAGCTTGTGAAGGCACTTGCAATTATCTGCAGGAATAGAGCGTCTCTTTTCTGGCCTGATGGCTTTTTCTACCATATTTGGGTGAGAAATAGATTTCAGCATGACTTTTGTATAACCCTTTTCATCATAACTGCATGACTCCTTCCACTGTCTTCAGCTGAGATGCTGACTGTGCACCTCAAGATCTTGGACTATTAGCTCTGCTCTCTCTCTAAAGGAAGTTTAACATCCTACAGTTAGGCTGAAAAATGGGTAGCATGCATGTTCCACTGTACCCTCCTAAGTTCAATTTCTGCAATATAAATTCAATTTCTACTACATAATGCAAGCCAATAAGACTAGAAACTGCTTTTGTAGAAAACCAGATAATAGCTTCTCCCTAGATTGCTTCTTGGCATAATAACCTTATTTGGTGGCATCTCATCACAAGACTGATGGGGCCATGCCTCTTTGTGGAGAATGGGTAATGAAGCACTGCAACAAGGCCCTGACATAGTTTAATTTGGAATAAAATGCATTTTATGCTAAGTCATAACATACAGGACTGGAAAGAGATTTGCAATGTAACACAGGTCCCTCTTTCCTTTCCTTTACTTTTTTTAGCAGATAAATTAATTATCTGTAACATACAATTATAATAATTTGAATTCTAGAATATAACAGGCATGAACATAATTTAAATGAAGCAGAGCTGCATGGTGACAGCAAGAAGTCTTAAATTTCATGGCCAAGTACAGTTAAAACAGTCATCATGAACACATTTGTTTGAGTTCCTGGAGTCAGCACTATCCTAATATGGCTCCATACACCTGTATTAATTATTGATGATATTGAGCTAAACAAATATTGATGTGTCTTTTATCAATATAATTGCCTTTGGAAAGTTTGTGTTGCCTCTTGCACTGATTCCTTTACAGAGCTTGAATAGTGACAGTGCTGACCATGTCCAGTTTCTTCCTTTGGAGAGGATGTCTGGAGAGGCTGGAGCAGTTTAATTGTCTCCCGTGCCCCCTTGGCCCATGAAGGATCTGAATATTTGGCCCTTGCACTGCTAAATGGCCTGGCATCCTCCCAGTGTCCTGTGCAGTGCCTCAGAGGGAATTTCACAACCCAAGTAGGAAGGTGTTTGCACCAGCTGGTAAGAGATCAGCAGGCAGATGGGCTCCTTAAATCCCACTCTCCCTATGGTCCAGGCACTTAATACATCACTTTCCTCCATTCAGTATTAATTCCTAAGCTCTATTCTTTCCTTAAGAAATACAATAGAGATCTATACTGCCTTCCAAAGGAGGCTGCAGTAGGGCCAGGCTTCTGTATCTCAGAATAATTCAGTAAAGGTGAATACTTCAGTAAAGGTGAATACACCATAAAGGTGTTGGATGATTCAGTAACCATAAAGGGCCCAAATCACTTTTGAGAATATGAAAGCCTTTAGTGCTCACTGTAGACAGTGGGCAAGCCAACATCCTCCTGCTTCTCCTCAACTACTGCCAGAGAATGCCTAAACCAGAAGCTGCTTGAGCCATGCTGTTGGATCTAGAGGATCTTTATCCAAATGCTGTGGAGAAGCTGCAACAAGAGCAAATGAGAGTGACTCTCTTGGTTCCCAGCCCTCCTTCCCCTAAAGGAACCCCATACACACCCCAGGTTCACCTTTGGCCTCAGGGTAGGAGAAGCACCCATAACACCTGCAGTAAAATAAAGCTGCACCCAGGACCACCAGGTCCTGGTGGAGTGGGTTAAGCAGCTGGTTGTTTCTGAAAGGTGGAGATCATGTTCAAGCTAGGTTTTCCAAAGGAATGCAACAATTGAAGGTGGTTTTCTGCAGGACAGCCTCAGCAAAGCGCCCATCAGCCCAGGGTGTGAGAGGCAGGTGAATAAACACAACCCTCCCCATGTCCTTCAGACACTTCTCCTTACTCTCCCTTCACTGAGAACTGGGATATTTGGGGACTCTTAGCATTCAAATTAAACATATTCTTTCTCTACCTTCCTGATGAAGTGAGAGGGAATCAGTGAGAGCTGAGTCTTTCTTTGGTTCTAGTCTTGTGTGCCTCCCTCTGTAACTAGGGAAAAAAAAGCCTTTTTGAGTGTAAACACACTGAAAATTGCAAGAAGCATAGCTAGATGTCATGGTAATTGGAACAATGACTCAGTTGGGCAGAATCAGATTCCAGGGAAATCTTCTTTCCAGAGAAAATCAATCTGAAGCAAAAATCAAATCAAAATCATGAAGAAAACAGAATTACAGTGGAGAAAAGCTAGTCCTCGACTTCCCAAAACCTATAAAAAGAATAAATTTATTTGACACTCCACTGAAATTATATTGCCTTCTTATGGAACAAACTGAAGGAGGATGAAAAGGCAGTGGTTTTATTTATGCAATCTTTATTTATGCAATCTTTATTTATGCAATTTATACATTTGTACCTGTTTGGGGTTTTTAGTTGTGTCGAGGGTTTTTTTCAGTTTTTCTTTTTTTTCCCTTTTATTTTTTCTTACTTTTTTTTTTCCTGCAAAGGGTACAGGCCCAGCAAGAAAAATACCTTGAATTTCAATTTTTTGCTGACTGAGATAAAAGACTGAGTCCTTGTAATGTCAACTATTCTACTATTTATTTTTCTATTCAGAGACACTTCTAAGTCATAATTTCTGACTACCTGAGTTGACCTAAATCAGGTTGCTACATAAGTTTAGCTTTGTTTTTCTGTATCCTAATAACCTTTACAGCATAAAGAACTTCCTGTTTAGTCAACAGATTCTCCCCTATTCAATCAAGCTTACTGAGTTCACAGAAATGCTGGACATTGCACTCAAGCTGTCACAGATGACAGCTAAAAACTGCTTAGGTCTAAAACCTAAATTAAAAATAGTTTCAGTAGGAAACTTGAGAACAAGCCAATGACAAACTGCAGTTCACATTTTCTAACTCACTCCACAACTACAAAGGTATAACTCAGTAAGAATAAAAGCTTTGATTAATCTCTGGAGATCAAAATGGGTTGTACTTTGTCATGCAGAGAACAAGTACCTCACTAACAACTTAATAGGTTGAAATTAGGATCATCCACTTGTAGACTCACAATAAATCTATATCATCATCATCCAACTGGAATTATCATCTTTAGAAGAAAATAAATAGTACTGACAAACATAGGGTTGATCCTTCAACTCAGTTTGCTAAATATATAGATAAAAATATCAAGATAGAGATAGACATGATTGTGCTGTAAATGCCTCTGTTAATGAGTATACATTGATCTGTTTATCTCAAAAACTTTCAGCAGGAACTGGGCATTTTTTTAGAGCAGATTGGATGGAGAATTAAGAGTCTCAGAGTTATGAGATTCCTGTAAATAGCTGGACTGGAAGAAAAAGGATGAGGACTGTAGCAATTCCTTACTGAGGAAAGGGATGCAGCATGAAGCCAAATTGTACTGGAGAACCTAAGTCATGGGCAACTGTTACAAATATACCTGCAGCAGAAAATGCTTCAGCTGAGCCTTGTCCTAGTCTGGAGACCAGAACCCTCCCTTCCTAAGAGCCCAGTTCCCATTTCCTTAATGTTTATGGTGTCACTCACCCGAATTCCCCCATTTTCTTTTTCCACTAATGAGTTTTCTGTCTTGGTTGTGCTGCATGGTATGAGATAAATACAACAAAAAATTAATTCCAAACAAGGGGAGAAAAAAACATAATCTGGATGTAGATTCATGTTTGGGGTTTTTGGGTGGAAGGGTGTTGGTTGTTTGTTTTGGTTTTGAGGTTATTTTCAGTGAGCATTACTTCTTGTTTTGTGTTTCAGCATTTTTATTTTTCATAGTGGCATTCTTTTTTGACAATTTCTGATACTTAGTTTAGGATCTTTGCTTCCAAAAACTTGGAAAAAACTCTTCAGTATCAAATGGGTAAGTGTTTTCATTTATTGCAGTCAATACCTTAAAACAAAAAGTAAGGCAGTTGTGTTGCTGATTGTGACACTACAGGAATTTATGTGCTGAGTCACTCTTAAGAGTCTTTGTCCATATAACTCAGGTGAGCTGGGCACTCTGCTGATTCAGATGAGCACTTTCAGCATCTGGATGGATATTGTGAGATCCCATCTGCTCAGGACAAGGCATAAAAATCCTGATCCCTCTCCCTCTTTTTCCATCCCATACACCCATCCTGGGACGACCTTACCAGAAGTTTTCCTGAGAAGAACCTAAAACTAGGCCCAATGACTTGAAAACAACAACTGGAATCTAGTTCTTTTGCAAACAAACCTGCACTTGCAGAGATTGCCAGTGCTGGGTGCTGCTCCTGTCTAACTTCTAATGAAGAAAATGAGAGTTTTATATTTGTAGTATCTTAATAACATATGCCCCCAATCAATCCTACCCTGGTTAATTCTGAATGTAGCAGGTCAGCAAGAGCACTCCAGTGGTTTAATTTATTTGTCAGATTAAGAATATATGTGTGTTGTTATGGAACATAACAACAACATAACCTGTAGTGCCAGGTTAATGTGTTGGGCTTGACTGTAATGCTTCAATCAATAGTTTTGGCTTTTTTTTCATTTTGAATAACTCTCACTAAAAAGATCAACTTAGCTTCCCCCTCCCCTCCCTAGACAGACTGTAATCAACACAGACCACAACCCTTAAGAGGTTTTACAGCTTTAAGTACAAAAGCTACAATGTTTTTTTGGTTTAAAAACCCAAAAAACTGTACTCCTTCAGTATTAGTTAGAATTAGGTAGTGCCTGCTTATATTGCAAGCTTTTTCATCTTACTGATGAATTCTTTAGGATGGTATTCCTACGAAGCATCTGTCCTGATTTCAACTAGGAAAGAGAGTTTTCTTTCTTCTAGCAGGTATAGTGTTGTGTTTTGGATTGACTATCTGCTGCATCAACATCATTGTAGTAAAATCACCCCAAAAAAATCAAGAATGAGTCTTGGTGATGGAACCAGACAAATACAGTGGTGGTGGAACCATAACTGGCTTCAGCCTGCAACAATCCAACACTCTGTGTGTGCCAAAAGACAGGAAAGGTGATGGTGATTAATTGGGATGAGCTGGAAAATATTGGACCTGAGTGTGACATCACAGCATGGAATAAGGGATGGATACTGTTCTGGTTTTGGCTGGGATAGAGTTATTTTTCCTCCTAATGGCTGGCACAATGCTGTGTTTTGGATTCAATATGAGGATAATGCTGGTAACTGCACTGGATTTACATGACAAGGGTTTGGTTGAGGGGACCAGAGACATTGTGTGGTCAACTGACCATAACCCTCATTCCCTGTGCCTTTGTGACACTGTGGGGGAGGAGGCAGGGAATTTGGGACTAAAGTTAAACCCAGGAAAAAGGGAGGGGTGGAGAGCAGGTGTTTTAAGATTTAATTTTTATTTCTCATTATCCTATTCTATTTGACTGGTAACCAATTACTTTCTCCAAGTCAAATCTGTTCTGCCCATGATGGCAACTGGTGAGTGCTGAGAAAGAGATTCTAACTCTTTTACTATTATTATTGTTATTGTTATTATTATTATTATTATTATTATTATTATCCTTTCTTGTTCTGTTCTATTAAAAGTGTATTTTTCTCATCTCAAGTGTTTTCTCACTGTTGCTCTTCCAATTCTCTATCCCATCACTCTGCTGGGGGAGTGAGAAAGTGGCTTGTGTGGTGTTTAGTTGCTGTCTGGGATTCGACTGTGTCATCACCATACTGCAAATTATTCCTCATTGATCTCTTATATGGAGGTGGAGGGAGAGCCTAGACACACACTGTGTTTCAAAGTAACTGGCTGTTAAATATTGATTCATTTAAGTTAACAAGCACCTTCTTGTCAAGTTTTCTCTGAGCTCCTGTGTGATTTTCACTTTTATTTAGAAAACCATATAGAAAAAAACTTATTTCTGTAAATGGTTTGATAAAGACACCAGAAAAAGCATGCAGGAGGAAAAAAAAAATAATAGAAGGCGCTTACACCTGCACAGCAACGCATGATTAGTTTTTCTGGTAACTGCCATAGCAATGATTGCCTCATTTGCTGCCCTTGACGCAGGGAGAATCTGTCATCTCAAAGGTTTTCTCCTATTAGTTCTCCTGAATGTATTTGTGGTGGGATATGCCATTTTTGTCTTGCCTGGCAACTAAAATTAGTTCCCATGCAACGCTGCAATAAATACCCCATGAGAGATAATATTGCCTGCCCTTTAAAACAAACAAACAAAAAGAAAAACCCCAAACCCTAAAACAAGCAAGAAGTAAGCCACAGCTAAACCACAACAGATGTAGAGGCTGGAATGCCCTTTTAAATGGAATATGTTATAATGTGTATTTTCAAGGTTTGTACTACCAGGGTACCTTCAGATAAAATAGATTTTGTGCATGTCTGATATCCCTTGGCTGGAGGCTTTACAGGCACCATTAACCCAGAGTTAATTTGGGGGGCCTGAAAGCACCACCTGATTGTATTGAAGGAAAGGTTGACCTAAGGCACCATCTTGATTGCAAGCTCAGTTTTTAGGGGGCTCACAGACCTGACCCAGTCCTGAGGCCCTTCCCTGAAGCTGGTTGGGTTGGATGCCCTGTTGTAACTCTCTGACCTGTTGTAACTCTCTGACCTGTTGTAACTCTCAGCTCACAGGTGGGAAGCACTGGGGTGAGATGGGGTTGCAGCTGAAGAGCAGAGGAGGGGGAGGATCCAGGAAAACAAACCTGGGTGAGTCTGAACAAAGAGCTCTGAGGAGGAGATGAAGGAGAGCATGTTCAGAGCCCCATTTAATCTAAATTCAGGGTGTAACTAATATAACTGTAACTTCAGTAGGAGACTGTGATCTGTAAGATACACAAGGGTGTTTTGCTCAGTGCACAAAAAGCTAAATCTTGCTGCCAAAACCTGTGCTTGGACTCTTCTGAGGCCAGCCCTGAAACTCTGGAGCTGCAAAAGGTTTTGTGAAAAATTAGCTAGGGAATGCCAGAATTTTGTGGCTGATGTGAAATTGCTGTCTTCAGCTGCCTTTCAGAGTCCACCTTTGAAATCAAATTCAGCCTCACAACACAGAGCAGGAGCTGCAGTCCTGAGGATTCCTCATCCCATCTTGTGCTGCAGAGCCACCAATCCTGCTTTGCTGGCTGCTTTGTCCAGGAGCAGGTGATAAACAAAACTTACCCCAAACTGAGTATTCAAGGCTAAACCCTGCCCTCTGGTTCTCTGCTGCTCAAGGAGTAAAGAAAACTTGAAAAATCTTTATCTCTATCATTTTTATCTTTATCTTTATAATCTTTATGTACAAAATTAATGTACCTCATTGACTCCTAATTTTTATGTCCATCAGGCTGCAGCAGTCAATGCAGCATTTCAGCAGATGAACTTGTTTTGCAAAGCAGAACATTGGTATTAGGGATGTCTGTAGCACTTCAGTTATGGTTTTTTGACATGTATCTCTGAGTACTTCCTGTGTTTGGGTTGGTTTTTTTTTGCAAGCAAGGTAAAATGCTTGGGAAGTGGCAGGATGGAAGATGAGGTGGATTCCTGGGCAATCACTCCAAACCTTATGTGGCAGTTTGAGAATTTCAGTGCTGTGTTGCTTCATGGGCCTGCTGCAGAGTTCTCTAGAATTGTGTTTTTAGGCTCTTTGACATCTTCAAAGCTTGTGGTGGCCATGATGGGAACAGGATTCCAATGTGGGGTCCCAGCCCAAGGCTTCAGCCAATTTTTGGGTTGTTCTAAAGTGTTGAAATGAGAGATAATGGATATTCCACCCCAGCTTGCCTCTTACCACCCACATCTGTATCAAACCTCCCCGACCAACCCAGCACCACTAGAGAGATACCACAAAAAGGGAACAAAGATTGATTGCTTCTGTGCAGCTCTTACTATTTAATGTCACCTTCATCAGCTTATTTGTGTTTCTGTACACCTGACTGTGGTTTTCAAATACTGGAGTTTATTTCAACATCAAATTACATTTTTTTTGGCTTTTGAAAGATGGAGGTTTGAACAGTGGGTCTTGGAAGACAACAGGCAGTCTTTACACAGAGTGAACAGTTTGCAATTGTCCCTAACAAATGGGCAGACAGCCATCCATTAAATACATTATATTGATGTATTAAAAGAGAGTATTTTGCATAAAATTGTGCTGTCTTAGAGTTTGGGGTTGAAAAGGTTTTTGAATCACTTTTTTTTTTTTAAACTTTCTCTTCCTTTTTGAGAACAGGAGGGTAAAGGGAGGGCAAAGTCTCTTGAAGCCAGAAGGGGCTGCCCAGTCAGAGGTGTGGGGAGCTGATCACCTGCTGGGGACTGTGCCATAGAGCACTGCACACTGGAGGGACCTGCTGCAAGCTGATGGCTCATAGGATTTTCATCCTTTACCTTCATTTCCACTTCAGCCTGACCAAATAAACAGTTAAAAATGCAATTCAGAACTCAGAAGCTGCTACATGATCTCTTCAGGAGCCTAATGCAAGTCTTCTTAAAAGCACCTGATTTTAGGGAGAGAAAGCTTACAGCTCAGCACTTTGTGAGAATCAGGAAGGTCTTTTGGGCTTGTTGTCCAGTAACTGAAGCATTCAGAAGAAGTGATCTGGCTTCAAGAATCTTGGCTTAAAACATCTTTTTACTGTTCCTTTTCCATCTGAGCAAATGCTTTCGTTGCCTCGGGGATACTGCCTGTCTGTGTTGTGCATCCTTCATGATAAAAAGTAGTTCACACAGAACTAAAGTGAAAACTAAGCCTGCTTGGGAATTTTCCATCAAAATTGGCCATTGAGAAATACTGTCTTTTCATCCCAGAAAGGGCAGTGTGGATTTCATCATCTTCTCAAAGAAAAAAAACCAATGGTTTTCTTAAACACTGGGGGAAGAGTTTAATATTTTTTGCTGAACAGTTTTAATGTTTTGATTAAAAAATATTGTTATCCCTTATAAAAATTCTTATTTGACAGACCCAAGCCTCCTTATCCTTCTCTGATGTCCATGATCCACTGAGGAACTGAAGACCCCTTACTGGGTTTTCAGTGCTTCTCCGAAAGAAAAATGTTCTGCAACAAGACAAGTGAGGAGCAACTGAGAAGTCCAGGGAAATGGACTTGGATTACTGCTCCTATGAGCAACTCTGAGACAGCCATTCCACCTACACTTCATTTATTTTATGAAATATTGGGGACACTAATATTATTTTTTTTAATTCAATGTTTTTCAATTTTTTCTTTTCTTTTTCAAAGATATTCCAAAGCAAAAAATCTCCCTTCACTTTTCTCTAAAGAGAAGCTTAAGTAATATCTAGTAATTTTTTTTTTTTTTTTTTGTAATTAGTAAGGACTTTGAGGATTGTTTGGCAGCTGTCAAAAGTGACCTTAACTTTTGGAAACACGTAAGTGGTGACCAGGGTCAGAGATGCTGTTTGAACATGTCACCCAACACAGGCATGGCCAAAATGTTTCACTGTCTCATGGTCAGCAGGATTATAGCATCACTGCCAAGATCCCGGTCATTCACATGCAGGTGAGCTTTAGCTAGATAGATGCCCTTCATTTTCAGTGCAGATATACCAATCTTTCATCTGCTTCACACAGCTTGCTTCCTCTGCAAAGGTGAGATTTGAATAAAACTATTTCTCTTTGATTTATTAAATGAAAAGGGCTCATGTTGCCTTAATCTAGCCTGAAGAACATTTGATGGCAGGGTTTATTGGATGATTTTTCTTATGTTTATAATCTATATAAATTATGCAATATTTTTGTAACATGTCATGTATCATGATGTGATTTAATATCCCATATATATTCTGGTGCCTGAAAGTAATGTGGAGAGATGTCTTTGAAAGGCCATTAAGTATAAATAAATTAGAGTGAGAGCTAGAGTGGTGCTGATGAATAACATTCCTCGATAAGGAGACCTCGTGGACTAAATGGAATGAGTAAATTATTACTTAATAATGCCATGCTTAAAACATTCCTAATAGTTACAGCATTCACCTGGGAGTGTTCATGCATCTGGCCAAAGAACTACTTATCCAGCAGCTGCACAGCATAAAATAAAATGCAGTTCCAGAAGCAGGTACAAACCTCAGGAATACTAAAAAGAAAAATGCCCTTAGAACCAAAACTGTGGATGTTCACCCTGGACGTGTGTTCTCTGACCTTGTAAGCCCTGATTTCTCCACTGGGAAAGTTCAAAACTTTCAAGGAATGCAGCTTTAATACCTCAGCTGGGGCTTTCTGGTACTCAGTCAAGTTAGAGCCTGTGGGACCTACAAAATATAGAAGTGAGGTTGGCTGTTTTCTAACTAACTTGGGTGTTTTGCTTCCACTAAATTCTTTTACCAAATCTAGCAGGTTGTCTGTGCCCCAAGGGTGTTAGAGCAGCTGCTTGGCTGACCTGCAGCTGGAGGAAAATGTGGATGATCCAGGGAGCTGAAAGCATTCAATGCAGCTGAGCCAAAAGCAAAGCTTGGATCCCACATTCCATGCTTGTGCTCAAGTGCCTCTGAAACCACTTGCTTGCAAATTATGACAGTGGGATGAGATAGGCAGGCAGGGAAAGGCAGGAGGAATGTTGTGGGAGAGCAGAGGAGTCCAGCATTGTAGAATTAATTGGTTTTTGCTCTTTAAGCTCTCTTTTACCATCACATCATGGGGGAACAACAGGCTGGTTAAAAAAACATTTGGAAACTGTTGGCTGAGGAGACAGGATGGACTTGGTTGAGATGAGACCTGATGTGAGTACACTGACAGAAACAAGACCAGAAAAGTGTGGAGTTTTTTGGCTCTCACACCCTTCTGAGATTCTCACTGGGTCAACTTCATTCAGGGGCAGTTTTGCCACCTGCAGGCTGCAGGGGGCTGCAGAGATGCCATGAAACTGGCTTTGAATGCACAGAACTAAAATTCATCCTTCTTGAGGAGAGGATATTGGACCAAACTGGGCTCTGTGCTGGCAGCAGCAGCTTGGGTATTCTCCCCCTTACAGTCAGCATAGGATTATGATAGGGTTTGCTGAGCAAACATTTCATGATCAAGGTTTTGGGGCACTCAAAACCCCTCTTTTTCCTGCCTGTTGACAAATCTGGAATCATCATCTATAGAGATGTCTCTGTTCTGGGGAGATTTAACTCTCTCATCAGTGTAAATCTACACTGGCATTTTTCCCATCATTACCTTATCTTTGATTAACCTCCATTGTGGTAGCAATGAAAGGAAAGTGAGAGTGGAGACTGTCTCTGCAGTTCCACAGCAGAGCCACAGAACACAGTGTGGGGCAGAACAGGAATGACCCCTGCTTTCCAGAGTTTTGCTCAGTACACACCAGTCCCAGTGGCACAGCTGCAGCAGGAGATGCTCCTGTCTGCAGGTATCACTTTTCCATAGTTAGAAGAAAATTTGAGAGACCCCTGTGTGTGCTGGTGGGCTTTCACCCATATTGCTGTAGTGGAGACTGAAAGCTCCTGTGAGCCTCCTCTAACTCTGACAATCAAACCAAACTCTGCATTAACTCTGTCCACTTGAGTGGATTCAAAAAGCTCAGTCAGGCTCCTAGCTATGACTAAACCATCTAATTATAGCCTTCCCGTGCTGTGCTTTTTGCATTCGTTCCTGATCCATCACTGCATTGATTTTTGGAATTGTGTTCTTTAGCACTCCATGGTCTCAATTTTCACATCCTCCTTGTCTCCTGTGCTCTCGATTTCTCTGCCCTCACTGCATGTTTACTGCTCATCTTTCTGTTTTCCTTAAACCAGCCTTTTAACCACATTTCTCTTCCGAGGTGGAGAGCAAGGTGAACCTTGGTGGTTTCTGCAGTACTTTGAACTCTGTACAAGTGCCAGTTCACATTTCAGTTTCTGTGTCCCTGCACTGTGGCTTTGACCTGTTCAAAATGGATGTGCTTTTCTGGTTACATCACAAGTGATGTCAAAAATTACTGAGTGATGAGGTGTTGGACTAATCTCAGTCGGCTTCCTACTGAAAATATTGGAGAAGGAAATCAGCAGGGTTGTGTCTTTGCCATGTTATTGAGAAAAACTCAAAACCTCTGGAGTTCAGAGAGCAGTGTCACCATGTCCCAGACAGCTTCAATTTAGATCAAAACAGGCTCCTGGGAAGAACTTAAAACATTAAGAAATATTTCAAAGGTCCTCATCTAAATCTAACCTGGAACTTGAAACTAGATGCATATAACAGTGTTGGCAGTTTTTTCTTTGAGTTTTGTGACACTGGATATGTCTTCAAAAGATTTAGCTGTTGGAGTCAGGATAAATATGTAAAACTCTGGATTTCAGTTTTGATTTTCACTCAGCTTTACAGAGTTCATCTGCAAAGTATGAATTTGAAGAACTCAAAAAGTATTCCACACATTATTAAATTTAGTGACTAAATTTTGGCTTTAAAATTTTGTTTCATTTTTAAGTCTTATGTCATGATTGCATGGATTTCCTTGCATTCTTTTGCATAGCTTTAGCTCAGCTCCAAAGACAGATTACTAAATGTTCCCAAAAAGTATGACTGAGATTCCTTTTTAATGCTCTTCTCAGCCAAGCTTATGTATAATCCTTTTCAAAGTGTAAAATGCCAAGGGATGTTTATATGCTACAGCTTATATGACAGTATATTGTTGTTCCTTCACACTTCACTAAACAGTCTACGAATACTAATCTATAAATCACTTACTTTTCTCACAGGCACTGGAAAACTCTGTGCTGTTTGTGGCATTGTCTGCTCTTTTCTAGATATGCAAGCCACTCCAGCTTAAAAAAACAACAGGCTGTAATGATTTCACTGTTGGTTTTCTGCAGCAGTTATGGACCCTCACTGAAACAAGGGCCAAAATGATGGTGGGCACTGTAGGCTTGCACAGTCGTATCCTGCCTTAGGGAAGTTGGAAGTGGATAGGCAGAGGTGGGATCTGGGGTGGCAAAGAAGGATGGTGGTGACTTTTTTCTCCCAGGATCATGTAGAGAGACCTTTGCAGAGCTTGAAATGGAATCAATTTCTCCCAGATTTCTCCACCATGCATTCAAGAGCTTTCAAGAGCTAGTAAACATCAACATGCTTGCTCACATTTTTGAAAGCAAAATGCTTTTTCTGTGAACGCTCCCTGATGTCTCAGTTGGAAATTGCTCTTTCCTATAGAGAAGGGAGATTCAGTGCCGTAAGGTTTGTTTTGGTTTTAGGTGAGAATGGAGATGCCCATGAGTGGGATAGGCATTAAGTGGAAAAATGAGAGAGAAAAGGAGAGCAGGCAAGAGCAGGTGTCTCTCTTGCCAGGGACTAAGACAAAATGTGCCCTGTAGTGAAAACAGTCTTCCTGTGTCTTGGGTTGTGGAACCTAGGATGTGTATTCTATTTTCATCTGCTGAAAGCAGTTGGAGAGCTGTTTTGTTTTATCTCTTGTTTACTCTGGAAGGAGTGGGGCGGATGCCTTTTGATAATGGCCTAACTGTTAAAACCAGGTAGGGCATTGTTTCTTATTTTTTTTCTGCTAATGGACCATTTAAACACCCCTAAAAGCACACATCCCAAAATTTACCCTCCCCAAGATAGTACATTCACATTCCATCATCCTATTGCACCCCTAAAAGCACACATCCCAAAAAAACTTACCCTCTCCAAGATAGTACATTCACATTCCATCATTCTATTGTGAGATGCTCCACCCAGTGGGGGGAGCCAACCATTCCTACCTGGATAAAACTGGGACTACGGAACAGGAAGTTCTCTGGCTTCACCCGATTACCGGAGGAAGACTGGAACCCTTCTCACCATCACTGGACCCTTCTCACCATCACCGGACTCCCTCTCACCACCTCTGGACCCTTTTGGCTTCAGGATCATCTCCACTCCAACAGAACCACATCTGCCACCCCAGGAGGACTTTTGGACTGCTACCAACGTCCTGACCAACAGGGCATCAGGTTGTACCTGACTCTGTCAAGGCTTTCCAAAATTGTTGTTTGTTTGTTTGCTGGTTTGGTGGGGTGGTTTTGTTTTTCTACCACATTTGTATTATTGATATTACTAGTAAAGAACTGTTATTCCTATTCCCAAATCTTTGCCTGAGAGCCTTGATTGCAAAATTATAATTTGGCGGGGGGTGAGGGGTTTGCATTCTCTATTCTAAGGGAAACTCCAACTTTCCCTGGCAGATACCTGTCTTTC
Source organism: Phylloscopus whistleri (assembly GCA_017589585.1). Classification (NCBI taxonomy): domain Eukaryota; kingdom Metazoa; phylum Chordata; class Aves; order Passeriformes; family Phylloscopidae; genus Phylloscopus; species Phylloscopus whistleri. The sequence goes on from JADMLD010001401.1 coordinate 2,771,620, forward strand.
CAAACCAAGACATCCTGCTTCCTGCCTGCTCTGACTGGTTACAGGATGGAGAGGAGCCTTCTGCTCAAAAGGGGCAATGGAGTGGTAGAAACTGATAAACCCAGTGAGACAACACTCCCATGATCCATCTGTGTAATGCTTTTTTTTTTTTTTTTTTTTTTTTTTTTTTTTTTTTTTTTTTTGTGAGAAACGGAGAAAAGAGTGCAGATTTTTCACCTGCTCCATATAGTGGCCAGAAGGATTTGTCATGGATTTGAAATCTCTTTGGGCAGTTTTGCTTGCCTCTCTCTCTCTTTTTTTTTTCTTTTTTTTTTTTTTCCCCAAATTTCTTCTGCTCATTTGTGCAGTTGCAAATAAGTCCAGGGACTTCTGCACATCTCTGTGCAACAAATCATGCTGAGAGAGTATAATAATGCCAGGCCCCATCAAACATGCAACTCAAAGCCTATAATTGGATTTATTAGCAGACATTTTGCTTGGGAAGGTATGAAAACCAAACCACTTGAACCGAGTGGTCAGAGTAGGAAACTCCAAATCTTAATTAGTGTAAAAAAGCAAAAGCCATCATAGAGCTGTAGCAGGGAATAGTGATGATGTGGTGTTTGGGGCTGAGCAGGCTTGATAGATCAGCCAGGGTGCCAGCACTCAGAAATTGGTGGGACACTTGTCCCTGAGGCGGACTCAGTGGCAGCACTCTGAGCTAAAGAGGAGCTGACACTGCAGGATTAAGGAGCAGAGTTGGTCATTACAGCAGGACAGCTGCCTGAGGAGGAAAGACTGACCCTGACAAGGTGGTTTGTGCCCCGAGGGACTTGTTTCTCTGATAAAACCAGTCCTTAGATGGCCACTCTCATCACAAAACCAGTGTGCCCTGCTGACAGGGAGGGATGTTTGACCACACTGGGTGCCACTGGGTCCTCTCTCCTGCCTCCGAGCTGAAACCAAGTGCCTCTAATTAAATTTACCTTTTAACTACATTTTATTCTGCTGTCAGCCTCCATGGCAGGCTCCTTACATCTATTTTAGCCACAAGGCTAGAAGATGCAGCCAGTTAGAGGTGGGCTATTTGCCTTTCAGAAAAGAAGGAGCTGTGCTTCTCCAAAGCAGCAGGGGCTCTGGGACAAGACAAACAACAATTTCTGTTCTTTCTGCAACATCCAGAAAGGGTATTATTTATTTAAAGGTTTTAAAGTAAAACTTAAAAATACTCAAAACAGTCTATTTGGATAGATTAATCCCAAGACAAAAGAAACTCTGATGTGATGAGATGGAGTGTGGATCCTTCTAGCCATTGCTATCCAGATCTTCTTACTCAAATATATGGTATGTTGGGGGTTTGGGGTTTTTTTTCTTTTGTTACTCTGAAAACTGAATTTAGCCATACTTTCATTGCAGTAAAAGAGGAGGTGGTGTCTGACCTCCTGATGGGCTGAAGTGGAGGGGTAGAGAGGGGATAGGAGAAATATCCCAATAATGATATCCCAAACACGGATATTTTACAGGTTTTTTGTTTGTTTAAAAAACCCCACGAACTTAAAGCACCGATTTTTTACCAGCAAAGCAGAGTTGCTTGTGCAGCTCTTACTTCACTAAAACGAAAAAAGCCAGAACCTAAACCCTGAACTCTAGCGCACCTGGAAAAGGAATTGCCCAAAGCAGTAAGACCCAAATCCTTCAGCTTGGCCGTAAATGCCCAGCATTTCTTTCGCTGTGAAGAGCTGGACTCGCTACCCTGAGCCACCAGCGTGTCAAACCCCAGCTCTGCGGGAGCCCTTGGCATCTTTAACGCGATTTCCCACTGCCCACGCGGGGCTGGGGGATTAAATAAACTGATGCCGAAGGAGTGAGCGGTGCCGGGGGCGAGGCCGGGCCCGGGACCCCCGGGGTGGGGAGCGGAGCCGGGCCAGCCCCGCCAGCCCCGCCAGCCCCGCCAGCCCTCCCCGCTGCCGCGGCGGCCTCGGAGGGCGGGGGGCGGGCAGAGCCGGGCTCGCCTCGCCTCTGCTTTGGAGGGCGGGGGAGGAAAGCGGTGCCGGGCCCGGGGGGGGGTGCTGTTTCGGGTTTTGTTTTGGAGCCGGGAAGCCGGGAACCCGGGAGCGCCGCCAACGCGCAGCCCCCGGCGGACGGGGGCAGAGTCGCGGTGCGGGGCGACATCCCGGTGCGGGGCGACATCCCGCTGCAGGGCGACATCCCGCTGCAGGGCGACATCCCGGTGCAGGGTGACATCCCGGTGCGGGGTGACAACCTCGGTGCGAGGCGACATCCCGGTGCGGGGCGACATCCCGGTGCGCGGTGACAATCCCGGTGCGGGCACAGCCCGTCCTGCCCTGCCTGCTGCCAGCCCCGCTCCGCCGCTCCTCGGGGAGTCGTGCCCGGAGCCCAACTTTCCAGCATGAACCAGACGGCCGGAGTGAGCAACCACGTCCGCTGCTCCGGCAAGGGCTCCAAGGTAAGACCGGCCGGGTTCCGCACCGCGGGGAGCGGGGCTCGCTGGGGTTGCCTGGCGGCGGCGATGCCCGGTCCCCCGTCCCTGGCTCCCGATTCCCCAACCTACAGCTGAGAGCGTGTGCCCCCTGCGCTCCCCGCTAGCCCATCACTTGGCGAAGTTCAGCATCTCTGCTCGGCTCCTGCCGCCGCCCGGGGTGTGGAGCCGCCTCCCGCAGGGTGCTGGGGCAGGGAGGGCTCGGGATGCAGCTCTGGAGGGCTCTCGGTCCCTTCGGGTTGCCACTCGGGCGGGTGTCGGACCAGGCGCTCAGGGCGCTGCGGCCTCTCAGCATCAAGTGCTGGGACGGTCGGAACTCGTGCACCTGGGCTTCAAACGGGATAAAACGCTTTGGAGGTAAGGGTTTGTGGTGGAATGAAACGTGGGATCAGGTACGGCTTTATCTGCAGCTTTTACTTCTTGCCACGGTGTGTTTGCATAGCCAGCACTAAAAATAAATAACTGAGATAAAACACGGTGTTGTGCACCCTGCTGAATTCAGTAGAAATGTAACTGGGTGCTCATACCTGATCCAGGTCAAATTTGCATTCACCTTTTTTAGGTAGTGATGGACATAGCCCTTACATCTAAACAAGTACTTTGTATTGCAGAGTATCAGTGCTGTAAAGCCAGGTGCATGTGCCCTCTTACAGAAAATTCTGTTGATGTTGTTCTTCTGCAACTCTTTGAAGTGTTTCTCTGTGTTTATGTTTCTCTGTTATGGTGGACACACCACCCTCCCCAACATTTTACGTGCTTTTTTACAGGCTAGTATTTGGTAGAGAGAGAGAGATATGATTCTATAATACCTAATGGGATGCACCTTAAAGAAGTGCAAAATTTACATTTCACCAGATATGGTGCCATGCTAACTTCTTTTTTTTTTTTTTTTTTTAATTTTACCTCTTAATACTGGTGTCCTGTTCCATCCTCTAGACTTGGTGTCATGGTGCTGTTTGAGATGCTGGTTTTGCTGCTCACCTGGTTGCACACTTCATGTCTAGTGAGTGCAGACCTGACCCTACAAACTTTTAGGCACACAGATTCACTTTATACCTCCCCTTCTGTGAAGTGAATACAGTTGTTCCTCCTTTTCTCATATAGTCTTTTAAGGATTAAACCCACTAATCATAAGGTTATGTGAGTATTAAAAGATGCAACATGATGAAGGCTGTGGAAGTAAACAAACAGATTAGATGAGTCTGCTGAAATTATTTACTTAGCTCCATGACTAATCATATATTTGAAGTTCAACCCGTACCTAAGCCCTTTGCATAATTCAAGGGCCCTAAATAAAATGTCCTCTGGGTCTTGCCTGTAATTTCAATGTTGGGCCTCTTTCCTTTGCGCCTTCTGGTTTTCTCTGAGTTTTGGGTTGAACAGCTAAGGTTATTGCATATCAGTAATAATTTATTGCATCAAGCTGCTGACCTAATACTTTAATGCAGAAGAAAGAGATGTGGCTCAAATGTATATATTCTTAGCACATGCTAATTGATACATTTTTATTTGCCTTGAAGGCTTTTTTGTCTCATTTTCAAATGCTGTAGGATCTGGATATATTTTCCATTAGAAATAAATACTTTTTTTTTTTTTTCCCAAGTCATAAGACTGAAATGATTGGTGATTTCAGGATTTAATTAAAACACAGAAAGCTCCATGCATGACTGATTTAGTTTCAAGGAAACCTTGCAAAGTTCAGAAATGAGAGTTTATCAAATGGGGCTGAAAAATCGTAACTGATTGGTAAGAGGTCTCTGATGGAGTAGGCAAGAGGCAGAATAGCCAAGTTTTTTTTGTGACTCTGACTTCTAAACCATAGAAATTAGAAATGCTGCTGAGATATTTAATATCCATGCTTCATTTGTCTGGGTTTTTTTTTCTGAACAACAAACAAACAAAACCTCAATGAAAAATAAAACAACAGAACCACAAACAGAATTTGACTTTCCTAATCTCCTAACTTTTGAACTTGCAGCCAATTTTAACCAAAATTGACAGAATAAGAGTAATGTTGTGTCAGCTTGCTACAAGTATCATGAAAATCAATTGCTTGATACAGAAGGATTATTCAATACCTGAGTAAAGGAAGAACCAGGGAAAAATCTGTCCCAACACCTCAGTCAGCACATGGCTGTTGTTACAACAGAGTCTGTCCTTTGCCCATCACAGGCTGTGCAAAGACTGGGAGGGAATGGGAGAAAGGAAGGAGCACAGAAGGAACTTCCAGAAGTGGAAGTTTATGGAGGCAAAGAGGCAGCTGTGGGTGAGGGCTGGGGTCTTCCCAAGGGGGAGTGTGTTGAGCAAATAATTTGTCCTAAATCGCTTTGTTGTCACAGCTGATGAAACAACCTGTTAGGGCTTTTTTTTTCATCCCCCCAAAAAAGTTGTTATGTTGTGTGAACTCAAAAGCCAGCTCAGTGAGGTAAGGGCACTCTTCCTCCTGGCTTCTCCTGATCTTCCCTCTTGCTGGGCAATGAGCACTTAGACTTCACATTTCTTTTGCAAAGATTTACAGCTTTGCTCAGTTGTGGTGAGTGAGGGAGGTAGCATTTCAAAGGAGGGATACAATTAAAGCCCTTAAGTAGATAGGCTTGATTGTAATTCCAAACTCTAGTAATGCATGCCCACTAAAAGGTGTATGTATTTTTAACATTTCTATGTAATGTTTTTTAGCTGTTTCTAACCAAGAGCTAGAAGCTCGAAGCCACTTGTGAGTGCTATTGAAAGACTGATTTATTGTCTAGAGAGAACTATTTTTGAGAAACAGTTTGTGTACATACAGCTTCTAATGCTCTTTTTTTCTTGCCTGTGACTAATCCCTTTGCCTTTCCTAAGATAATTTGTGGGAGGAGAGCAAGAGGATTCACCCCAATGCTGTAATGAAAAGCCATGTCACAGGAAGATTTCTGATGTGTTGGGGTGGTTGGGGTGGTGAGTCTGTACCAAGTCTCTCTTGTGTGGGCTGGGAGCAGGCTTTAACTCTGCTTAAGGAAGTGCACCTCACTGCAAAGTCACTCACATCCTGCCAGAAGAATTTGAGGGTCCAAGCTGTCACATTTAGACAGATTTCTAGAAGCAATTAATGAGGGCTAAGTCCATATGGGGATTCAGGCTTTTTCAATACTGCATGTTGCAGCTCCTGGCTTTTGGCTTTATTCAGCAATCCAAAGCCCAAAACCAGCCAATACATGACACAGAAATTGTGCCTTGAATTTAGCTTCTTTTCTTAAATTAATACCAAGGAAGACGCTGTGAGAAGGCACTTTTTGTCATGTTGGGACTCCCAAATTCTTCTGTCTTCAGGGAGGAAAATCTATAGAAATTATTTGGGGTCATTTCTTTCTTCCTCTCAGGACCATCCCCATCGTCACCTAGTGAGAAAGGAGGTGTCCTGTGGAGTGGGATTTGTGGATCTGATATCCTTCTAAGTGTTGATGAGGATTCAGAGACCCACCAGCTTCCATCCTTCTAGGGACTCTTGTACCCATCAGGAGACAGGCTGCTCCACAGCAGGAGCCCTCCCAGCTCTGCTTTTGGAGAAGGGGAAGAGCAGAGCTCAGGGCTGTTCTTTGGAGTGGGTAAGGTGGAAACTCACAGAGCCTCCTGGAGACAGGGGGAATGCACTGTCTCTTTACTTTGGCTAAAGATGCCTTTAGCCAAACCATTGACTGACATGCACAATTTGGATGGCACGGTCTAAACCCCCAGCTCTGTACAGCAACCTCAGCAGTACATTAGGATTTGTTATTTGCCACAAGCCTGCTGCTCTTCAGTCTCTTCTGACTCTTCCCTGACTGTGTTTTTGAACAATTGCAGCTGTTTTAGCTGTTTTGTGTGGAGCTCAGTCTTGGAAATAGTCAGTGCACATCTTCTGGATCAGGTCGCCTGAGTCTGATCCCTGTTGTCCTGTGAGATGTCAGTCCAGCTCCTTTGCCATCCTCATATGCAGCTTATGGCACCACTGATAAATACCCAACCTATTATGTGTTTGGAGGGTAGATTGTGTCCCTATTAGGCACTTATATCTTCATTTTGTGCAACTAGGCTTTAACCTCTTCTCATTCCAATCCTGTTTTGTGGGTGGGAGACAAGTGTTTTCCTTCCTCATCAGCAGTGATGAGAGTACCTGTATGGTAAAATGAGAAAAAGTTTGCACTAAACCTGAGCAAATGGGGCTTGTTTCCATCGTGGATTTTGTTGGTGTCAACACATGTCACATTTTGGACTGTAGCAAATACTGAAAACGACCTTTCCTCTCTCAGCATTAATTATGTAAGCATTTAAAAAAAGCTTGGTGAAACAAAGCTAGGACATCCTCCTGAGTAACCATAACCTCACTTCTAATCAGTAATAATGAATGCTCACGAATAACAACAAATCATTTGGACAGATATTTTTTTTTCTTTTCTTTTAAAGGAGAAACAATTGCCCTAATTAGCAGTATTGGTATGTAAGAATGCAGGTATGAAAACAAGTCAATGCAGTAATGTAAAGTGGTTGTTAAAGTAAAGCACACTAAATTAAGCTGAACTGAAAGTGCAGTTATGATTGCACCCCTGGTTGCTCTCTCTCATTGTTTTGAAAAGAACAAATTTAACTCATGAGAAAAACAAGCTGCTGATGTAGGGTGTTCTGGCTGCCCTGATCTAAAGGGACAGTGCAACATTCACACAGCTGTGGGCAAGAGGTCCATAATGTCCTTTTAAACAGATTATGAGGGAGTGTGTTTTTATAGTTTATTCCTTAAACAATTAATAAGAGATTATTGCATCTACACTGGGTAAATCTAATTATCTTCTCTTTTGTATGAGCGATTCCCCTCACAAGAATTCCACTGATTTCAATTGAATTACTGCTTATTTATGTTGGTTTAATTGCAGAGAGATTCAATACCTCCAAAGTTATGGAAGCAATAGAGGCACAGCATTTCTAGGACTCTTGGATGCAGAAAATTAAGATAAGGAAGCTGTGCTGGCTCCTCTGTACTATTGCTGAAGCAGAAACAAGCTCAGCTTTACATGCACATTGTATTTTACTGTGACTGGTAAGTTACCCTCCATGAGCACAGCTAAGCAGTGTATTTTTGAGTTTCCTAATTTTAATGCTCTAGTGGGAATGCAAGGTCAAATTCCACACCTAGTAAGTATTAAAGTAGGACTTGATGTAGCTGCCAGGGCTTTAAAACATGATCGGTCAGCTATCTCCAAAATCCAGCCTTACTCAGAGGGCAGTCCCTTAGAAATTACACTTCCATCTAAAAACATCAACCTTTCAGAGTGGTCTAATATAGCATTGCATGAGAGAAACTGTCCTGGTTTAGGGCAAATTTGGGAGGAAACCTCCGAAGGGGTTCCTCTGGAAAGCAAACCCAAATGGCCCCTCCCCCTAGCCAGTCTGGGAACAAACTTCCTTGGAGAAAAGTGGAAAAAACTATTTATTTAACAAACTAGATGCCCACAAGCATAAAAAATTAATAATATGAAGCAATAAAACCTCTGGCCACTCCGAAGAGAGATGGCAAACTGAGCCAGTCCTTGCCCTGGGTGCAGCTCAGCTCACTCAGTCTCTCACCAGCCCCACTACCTCCGGAGGGCCAGGCCCGGCGGGCCACACGTGCCAGCCCTGGCTGCTCCTCTGGGTTTGTCAGTCCAGAGCAGATTTAAACAGTCCCAAGAAAAAGGAAAAAAAACCAGTCCAGGGAGTCTTCTCTGCCCTAGCTAGCTAAAACTAACTAAAAGCACAGGAGATCTCTGTCCCAGCACTGTCTGTGCCTCAGATGAATGCCGGAGCCAGGCCGTGTGGGAGTCAGGCAGTTTTCTCAAAACAAACTGCTGCTGCTTCTTTCTCCCCCTTCGCTCCCAGAACCATTTTAAAGGTACAGAACTCAATATACAGCACAAACAGAACAGATGATTGGGGATACAAGCATCATAAAATCACCCTAGGACAGAAACAGACAAGATCAATGCCCCATCCTGCTGGATGCTGTGACCCCACCCAGGCAGAAATGGCTTGGCCTTCAATGTGTTTATGGTTTAAGTTGGCAATAAGAAACAAAAATCTGGAGAATGGTTTTGCAGGCAGAGAAGTGTCAGGAGTAAACCACCAAAAAAATTCAGACTAGATAGAGATGATAGACTAAAGTTGAGCTTTTCTGCCACAGAAAAGAAGGAAATGCTAATCATTGACCATTTAAGAGCCAGCAGGCTCATCAGCATGTGCTCCCCATATCCCACCAGCAGATCCCTCTCTATGAAGCATCCCTTGCCCAGAGTAGGTGTCAGCAGGAAAAACCTGTGGGCAAAGGAGAGAAAACTGTACACTTGGGTCCTCTGTCCATTAGGGATCCAGATATTAATCTGGATCCTTAAAGAACAAGGTTTCATTTTGCACAAGCAGTGGAAATGTGTAGTGTTGATTTAGGTCTTTCCCCTGTACCAATTTGTACAGAAGATCCTATATCTTCTACATCCTTTGGGAGGAACTTTCACAAAACTGCAGAGGCAAAACCCATCAAAACTTCAAGTGGTGAACTCTAAATCAAGAAGACGTGCTAAGCAACTTAAGGGGAAGTGTTTGAAACTGGTTTTTATTACATTCTCTGACTTTCTTGTAAGCTGTAAGTTCCAGTGGACACTATCTGGTACAGGTGCAGAATTTAGTGAGAGATGTTCTGCTTCTGTTGATGTAAATGGAAAGATGATTTTAGAAATTCTACAGTCTTAAGCCATGCAGCCCTAAGGATTTTAGGAGTAACAGCTGTGGGAACTTCTTGATTTGATCTTCCTATTATTTCAGACAGTGAAATCTGCTCTCTCTATAATTCTACCTGTAAACCTGATGGCTTTTGGCAGTTAATTCCAGCCGTGTTCCCTGGAGCGCTTCCTGCGACTGTCTGAGTGTCAGCTGTCTCATAAAAGTCCTTAACAGGGAATTTGGCAAGAAGAATGATGGTGGGTCAGGACCAGAAATTTCAGTGGAAGGCTCAAACGCCCCTTTGAAGGATGGGAAGACAAAGGGAGATGGCCAGGCTGGTGCTGTAAATGCCCTGAGTGATCAGAAAGCCTCCTGGCAGGGGTTGTGCTTTCCCTGACTGGAGAGAATCCAACCACAGGATGCAACCTGAGGAACAGCAGGCTCCTCTAGCCCTGGTGTTGATGGAGCATCCTGTCTAGGATATTTTGGGTGAGGGGAAGCAAAAGGAGCTGTGGTTTTCGTAGACTTGAGCAAATATGCACCAGCAACGGTGTACTTTGCCTACAACAGCTGTTATCTTAGGGGCTGGAGAAAAACTGTTCCTCCCCCACGAAATATTTGCCTGGAGCATTATGGAAGAGCTGAGTGGAACTCCAGGGGTTTCCAGCAATGCGTGGGATGTCCTGCTCTGTATCCCTGCAGTGTCCTCAGGCACAGGAAGCCCTGAGCCCTGAATCTGAATGAGTTCTGGGCATCAGCAGTGACAGAACCATCCCTGATTATTTGTGGGTGCTGCTCTGCCTCTGTTCTTCATCTTTAATGAGAGCTGAACACACCATAAAATTTTATTGGGTGTTTATGCTAACAAAATTAACTAACAGTTGGTGCTTTAAAAATGCAGCCAGAGCTCTGAGCACTATAACTGGGAATCTGCAATGGCTTTTTAACGGGTGTAGGACAGAGCAAATGTGTGTGCCAGTGTCCTTTAACAGAAAACCACTTTATATTAACTTTTTATTGACCAGAACTGATTAATTGAAATTTCCAAAATAAATCTTAGCACGATATGTGCTTAAACAAAATCAGGTTTTCAGACATTAGGTAGCTGGAAGCTCTGTCAGAATTGTGGGGTTAATTTATAATACCAAGACTAATGGGCTGATAATCAAAATAAATTAGCTTAGCCACCTCAATACTTCAATGCTTAAATCAAATCATAGGAAGAAGATTTATTTTAGCATTTTGATTATTGTGTTTCCCAATAAAATAGATATAATATCATGCTGTGAATGCTGTATGGATTACTTGAGGCCACGATTTCAATGGGAGTACAAAGGACCTCTAGGCTACAGAAAAAAAAAAAAGAAAAGGGATTATCTTCAGACTCAATTTCTTGCTCAGTAGAATGTATTTGGCTTATTTCTATATCAGCACTGTTAAATAAACCTTAACGCTTAGGAAAGTGATTTGGTTTCATTCATTTATTTATTTAGTGCTTTTCTTATTTTCATGCAGTTTGACTGTGCCTAGTCTGGAGAGTTTCATGTTTATGATCTTTGCATTATACTGGGGAGTTTTATGCTGGTTTTAAAATAAACAGATTGACATGCAGGGATTTTTTTATTTTATTTTATTTTTTTATCAGTGAAATAGTTTGATTATCAGGTAGCACTGATTTACCACATATTTATCCAGGTATAGTGGAGGATGATTTGCATTTCATGGCATTTACATAAATAAAGTTTGGCTGACACACTTGAGGGGAATGTCCTGATTGCTGCTTTAAGCCCTGAGTTACACTGGGATAACACCTGAGTGGTTTAGGCTTTACATTTTCACGTTGCTACATTATCATAACTGGTAGCTGATTTTCAAGGCCAGTCACTGCTGCCATCAAGAAAAAAACTTCTGTAACCTGCTTTTAACCTGCCAGAGTAAGCATGGTCTTGGGGATCTGATGTGAGCTCACAGAAGTCAGCAGTAGTTCCACCTCACTGAGACTGGGACAAAAGTTCTGCCTGTGCTTTGGTTTTTTAGTGAAAGTAAGGATGAGCACTTGCCTTAGGTCTGTGAGCTCTTTGGTGGAGGAGGACAACTTGTAATCCACTCAGTGGGGTTCCTGTCTTTTTTTTTGGCTTTGTTACTCTGCTTAAAATCTGAGAATTTAACGAATTTTGGTGCCATTCATTCCTTAGAATGAAGGATAAAAGGTAGAGTAGGGACAGAGACATAGTTGTTTGCACAGGCCCTGTTCCAAACTTGTCATCCAAACCTTGCTCCAAAATACAACCTTGGAGGGAAAATGTACCCAAAAGACAGGGTTGTGTTGCAGGCATAGAGCACATGGAGGATAAGCAGGGACCACATCAATTTTTCAGCAAACTTGAAAGGAAGGCTGTTAAAATTATAAAACCTTGGGTAATTTAAAAAGAGAGCATGCACAGCTCTCCTAGGTGTCATGTCTTCCACTAGGCAGAATAAAATACACAAAGCCAGGGCTTGTCCTTCTTGAGAGCCCCAGGGAGAAGCTTGAGCTCTGACAAAGGTGGTGGGCACTGAGGCCCTCTCAGCTCTGCTGGCAAATTGATAAAGGACATCAACATTTTGCAATCAGCTGATTTTCTTATTTGCAGATGGCATCTAAAATTCAAATGCTAGGAAGAGGCTGAAATTATGGCAGACAGATGTGTGCTGCTGGTAATTTACTGCTACTCAGGACAGCAGATACACCATACAATTTCTTTTTTTCTTTTTTTAATGTATTAGTTTATGCTTCTAGACTTTTGACTATGCTTGGACTTCCCCTTAGCATCCCAGCCATCTTAGTTTGCAGATTTTTAGTGCAGTTTTATATTCAAGTCCAATTTTGCTAGATAATGACCTCACACAGAGCCTTTGCCACTGCTTTAACTACCTCTCCTAAGTGGAGGATCAGAGAGTTTTTCATAGGTTACAAGTCCAGGAAAGGGCCAGCAGCAGGGTCTAACATCAGTGTTATTTCTACTGCAGCACTCTATAGGGATGCTGGTTGCATATTGGGATTCAATTGAACAAGAGCCTCTCCATCCAGATAGCAGAATACTGCTTCCTACATCAGAGAACTCAGATTTTAAATTTGCTCACTGCTTTATGGTCATCCCTCAAGCTTAGGACTTTATTCTTCCCTTTATACTCTCAGTGCTCAGCTGTGATATCTGTGTGTGAGCTCACTGGTGGTCATGGGGCTTCCCTCACACTGGTTAACCCCTCTCAGGGCTGCACCTGGAGCCCACTGGGAGCAGGCAGTGAAACACATTTCCCTTGACATGCTGTGTTGCCTCACTGCCAGTCCTCTTGCCTGACCATACATTGCACAATTAATCTGCCAGCAGAGGCCACTGATATTTTTCAGTCATTTACTCCAGTTTTAGCCACTCTTTGCTGTTAGAGATCTCTCCTCCAGCAGGTCAGGACTATTCTTCAATTTCCCAGGTCCTGATCTCTGCATGCTCTGTGCCTTCACATTTTCTGGCTGGTTCCAAATTTAATCACTTGAGTTATCTCGATATTGTTAGAATTCCCTAAGGCTGAAGCAGTATTACAGAACATATCTGTGCCCTGTCTGTATCTTTCACTCTCTCATTTAGGGTTCATTCCTGCTTCCCTCCTGTGCCTGCTCTGCTCCTACTGCTTTGAGTGGGTTTTTTTTTTTTTTTATGGCAGGGGAGGGAACTGAATACTCCTTTCTACAAAGAAGTTCATTTCTTTCCAGTGAATAAAACCAGCTGGTTTTCTTTTACATGAATTGATAAGGGAAATCTGTCTGTATTTTTTCATTGCTAATTTCTGTATATTTTTGCCTGTACAGGGCATTTGTAGCACAAAAAAATTAACTGCCTTGCTGGTTTGTCCAGCTCAGGGGCACTAAAAGGGCTGATTTGGACTAAAACACAGATTTTTTAATGGGCCACTGAAAAGGCAGTGGTGGCTCTCATTCAAATAATTCAAGCTGCCATTCACAAGCTGCATCGAGAACTTTTAGCCATGCATGATCACAGTGGAAGTGATTAAGGTATTAGCCAAGGAAGGAGAGAAGAAATAAGTTATTTATGAAAACTCAAACTATTTAGTTATGGCAGAAAATGGTTGTTGTTTTTTTTCTTTTATATCCTTTAAAAAAAAAAAAACCAAAAGCAAAACAAAAAACAAAAAACAAAAAACAAAAAACAAAAAACAAAACAAAACAAAAAACCACAACAACAACAACAACAACAACAAAAACAAAAACAAACAAACAAAAAAAACCAACTTAAGTGCTTTTTATGATCTTAATGGAAAGTGATCAATGCTCTGCACCATCACAGCATTATGAGAAAAATGATAAAACTATCTTAGACAGCAGAATATTGTATGGGACCTCCAACAGTTATCCTTCCTTACACATTTTCCTGCTGTAGCTTCATTATATTTTACAACATATATTTTTCACCAGTGAAATTCTGATTAGCAGCTGATATGGACTAACTGAAAGAGAGGGAGATTGTCCTGGATTTCTTTAAGAACAGGAAAGACATCCATACCTAACTTCTAGTAATGCCAGAAGAAGCAACATCCCTAAATCTCTTGTTTGTTGATGGAGGAATTGCCTCTAAAGCTTTTCCAGTGTAAAACACAAAGTTTATCGAAGAATCAGTAAAGAAGAATGATAATGCATAAAGTTTTAGTGATTGTACAAAAATGAGGCCTATAGCACTTTAAATTATAGTTTGTAGAGACATTATTACTTATTCTTTCACTTATTCTTAATTGGAAATTACTTATTCTTTCTTGAAAGATCCTTTCTTATTTCCTTGTTAACATTTGTTAGATTTGGATTTTGATATGGACATCATTCAGAAAAAAAAAATCAATATTTTATTCAATGGAAGTTGTCACTTTTATACTCTCATGCTTTGGAAGTAGAAATTAAAAGGAGATAGGAAAAGGGAGCAAATTTCACTGTGGTCCTACCATTGTCATTTCCAGACTTAGCCATTTAACTAAGACTGGAACAACATTCATATGAACACTGACTGTATTTACCTGAGAAGCAGCTGTACTTTGCAGAGGCTGAAATGCACAGCTGCACCCAAATACTGCAATAAAACAATAAAATGCAGGTGTTACCAGAGCAAAGGTGTTTGTTTACACTGTGTGGTAGAAAAGCTTTCTACTGTCCCACGTGTAATTTGAAAGCCAGCATGCTTGATTTTTCAACAGCACCATGGAGTACAAGTGATAGTGTTTGCCAAAAAAGAGACATTTTTTGATGAGTGAGAAGGGTGTAACCATCATTGGAGGGACACTGCCCTTCTGATGTGTAAATATGAACAAAATATCACTTTTTAGCTCTGTGTCTCTGTGTGCTGTAACAGCATTTCTAAGCACTGCTGCAGCAGCTTTACTAAGTGTGAGATTTCATGGGTTTTTCAAGATTTCCAATTTCATTTCATTTAATAAAACAAAAACAAAACCAAAAAATAACAACAACAACCAAAAAAAAAGTAACAAGTTTATAGCCAGTGTTGCTGCAGAGGTGACAAATGCCAAAGTGCTGCAAGGGTGTTGACTTGAATGATTCCTCAGAAAGACTGAAATTCCCTCTCTGCACTAATTGGAAAACCAGTGTAAGGTGATCCTTGAAGAATAGGTATCAGTTTAGGATTACAGCACCAATATCTAGACATTTATTTCTGCTCACAAAGAACTTAGGAGGAGTTTTCCTGCACTAGTGGTGTGTGAGACGTGCCACGTATTCTTCCAGGGACATGAACGTACCACAGGTCTTGTGTTGTGTCTGCCAGCACCAACAGTACATCTTGGAGAGGCTGAGACATCTCAAAGGATGCTAGATATCCTCATTTAGTCAGTGGAATTGGACAGGCAACACCTAAGCTCCCATTATAGTCACTGAGACATAGTAGTGTTTAGGGAGTGATGAAACTCACTGCAAGGTTGCTGTGGGCTGGCTGCTCCCTGACTTGCTGCTTATATTCCATTGATTTCCTTTGACTAGATCCCTGTTGACCCTAATAGGAGTTTAGACACCTGGTACTCACATAAACACCTGAATGTAGACATCCTAATCTCAGATTGCATCCCTCTTGTAGCATCAGCCTCGCCTGCTGTGTTACTAGTTGTCAGTGTGGGTAAAAAAACCTAGGAAGAATTATGGTATTAAATCCTTGCCTGCCATTTTCCAAGAGCCAGGACATTTCTTGTGTGTCCAGATGGATGGCTGAATACCAGAGTGTAATCAGCAAAGCTGAGAGTGATTTATCTATAAAAATACAGCAGTGAGAGCTTGGGGAAAAAAGACTGGGTCTATATTCCTAAAATTCAGGTTTTAGAAAAGCTTTATTTATTCTGATCAGGGTAATTGTGGAAACAGACTTAGGTTGATGTCTGGATTTCAATCTTGATGAATCCTTGGAGAGGCAGCCTGTTGTCTGGACCAAAAGAAAAAGGATGCTCATGTGACTTTGAAGATACCAGTTCTCTTGAAACAGGCAAATAAGGATTGCAAAAATGTTGATATCAGTGCACAGAAGATTTATGAATCTCTGTGTGGAGCAGAAAGCAGATGTAGATAAGGCAGGCAAGGTTAAGTCATGCTTTGCCAGAAACTGTGAGCATGATATCAATGTCGGCGTCTCTGACTGCTGGTTCCTTTGGGAACCCTGACAAACATTAGCTAGTCACTTGTTACTCAGGCCATGCCTTGTTTTGTAGATTTTGCTCTAAATAAAGTTAATCAATACTGAGATCTTCTGTTGAAAAATACGCTGCTTTCTGTTGCTGCCATGTATTTTTATTTTATTTTTTTGCACAGCAGATTGCTCTCCCCTTACTGCCCCAAGAACTGAAGATGGGGTATTTACTTCAGTGTCCAAAGCCAAGGCTCACTTTCCACTCCCTTAAGTTGGGTTAAATGTCATCATGGTGACATTTCCCTCAGTCCTTCTGTCACAACCTCAGTGGGCTTAATTCAGCACGGGGCTGATGGTAAAGAAAAATCAGGCAGTGTCAGCAGCTGTTATTATACCCACAGTCTTAGCACTGTTAAATCTTAGCATTTAGTTCTACCCTGGTTCTTTAATATTTAGGAAAGAAGATATAAAATATTTAGACCTCTGATAGAGGCAAATGTCGGGAAGGTTGTTTCGGGGAAAATATAGTTGGTTTAGTCTTTTTTTTCTGGTGGGTAGCTCTGGTTTGTTGCATTTAGAGTTGTTTTTTTTTTACTTTAGTTGTGCTTTTTAAAGAAGATGTATTCTTCTATTACAAAATAACTTTATGGCCAAGTGACAGAAAAACTTGTGAAAATCTGTGGGGAAAACCTCAACTCCTAAGGGAAAACATGCACACATTAGAAAGTAATTTTTAAAACTCTACTAGAACTTAGTGAACTGTGTTTTAGATGCATTATCCTCAGAAGGGAGGAGATAAGGAGTGGAAAAGAGACAGCCATCAGCTAGGATATGTCTGTGGGCTCCATTGCTGTAATGTTTTATCTCCTCAAAGCCTCTATTGAGATTTGCTACAGGTAACTACTGATTGCTGTAGATTGGATTGAATTACATTAGATTAGTGTTACTCCAGTTTTACAGACAGTGGAACTGAGAAACAGGGACAGAAGGGACTGGATTTTGCAAAATATTTTTCACTTTTGTATTTAAACATGACATTTGGTAGTCCCTGCACAATTGTCTTCCACTACAAGGGGGGTGAGAGCTCTTCGTAGGGTCTCTTTTTTCCAGCTACAACCTCTCTGGGCAATCTGTGCCAGTGCCTCACCATGCTCACAGTAAAAAAAATTCTTTCAAATAGCTAACCTGAATCTGCCCCCTTTCAATTTAAAGACATTACCACTTATCCTATTACTACATGCCCTTGTAAAAAAGTTCCTCTACAACTTTTCTGTAGGCTCTGGGAGGTGCCCAGAACTCCTGAGGGATAAATACAGAATACTCCTGATTGTTTATTATTTGTAAGGTCACAAGCCTGAAAGGGGATTTTCTGGGATCTCCTGTTTCATCTGGTCAGTTCTGATAGCTTTCTACATGACATGCCCATGATATGAGTAAACACAAAAATCCTTCCCTTGGCTGGGAGCAAAACTCCCCTGTGACATTTAATTAGCCTCAATTGGCAAAGCCCTGAAGAGAATTCCCTGAGAATCTCCATTCTTTGCTTTATTCCAGTGTTTGCTCTCATGCAGAGAGCCGGAGCAGGGGGCTGTGCAGTGACCTGAGTGTTTTAAGCCACGATTTTTTGCTGAATGCTGCTTGGTACCTTTGCACAGAGGATCTCCATTGCCCAGCAGTGTTCATGGGTGGGGAAGCAGAAATGCCTCTCTCCAACAGAGCTCTGAGGTCTCCTCACTCAAACCCTGGTTTTTGTTCATTTGCACTCACACACGCTGTGCTAATCACTCAATTGCTCTGCTGCTCCTTAAAACCCTTTGATCATGAGGTTTTGGCAATTTTTTCTCTTTGTAACCTCCCTCCTTTCCCAATTCCTTCATGAAATAAAGAAAAAAGGGCAGTGGAAGTTTTTGGACTACATGCATACTTAATTTTCTGTAAGCTGACTTGTATCCTCCTTCCTTGCTGTGGCTTGAGGTGAATTTTAGATTTTTAGAGCAGTGATATAAACCATTAAAGAGTTTTGCTGTCTAACCAGGCACAGTGCTTCTACAAAGCTGCCTCTCCCATCAAATAAAGATGAGAAAGAGATCAGACTGAGAAAATCACACCCTTTAGGAATGAGGAGCATGTTTTATTGATCCAGAACAAGGAGGCTGCAGTGCTGTACTGGTGGTGTGCACCATCTTCACTTGAGGATGGGTTTCTCTCATGGACTGATAGGCAGCAATGGCTGGCTGCCAGCTTAAAGTCATAGTCAAGGCCTGTGCTTGACAGCAAAGTTTCAGAAGAAAATATGAGTGTTATATGAGCAGTTAAAGCATATTTTGACATTTATCTTTGGGTATAGCCAAATATCACAAGGGAAATTGAGAAAAGCATAGGGAACAGAGGTGGCTGTGAGGCTGTTCAAGCAGGCATTAGCTTCCAGCATCCCAAGAAAATACTGCAACAGGCAGAGAACAGTGATGGGCCTGTTGGACAATGTTGTTATGATGCTGAAATGTCCAAGCTATGCTAGAACACAGGGTACTGAACTCTGACATGCCATTCCCAGCAGAAAGCAACTCCTTTGTCTCCCCTGTGGGGTCACATTTGAGTCAGACCTCGAGGCCAAAGAAGAGTTGCAGCATTGTATTTCTTGCAGCCAGTACAGCTGCTTTAGCAGGGTTCTTTTACTCCCTCAGTGGCTGCTGAACATTACAAAGCCCTCATAACACAGGTCCCAGCCAGGCCATGTCCACACATTTCCAGCTGGACAGGATCCCTCAGCTCTTTGCCTTGCACTGAACCCCAGTGATGGAGATCCCATTTTCCAGGGGATCAAGCCAAGAGATGCCAGTGGCAAGTACAGGCTCCTTCCTGACATGCATTATTATCACTCTGTCCACCTTTTGTGCTACTTTGTGCTCTTCTCTGTACCTGCTCTGAACAGGTCTTAAGCCTGGCTGAAAATCAGGACTGTTCTGTGCAGTTTGGTTTTATCTTTTGGCAGCAGCATGTTCATTATTTTGTAATGAACCCCAGATATAATAATAAATTGCATACTGAAATCTGTGGCTTTCTCTTCTTTGACTTCCATAACTTTTCTTGTGTTATGGGGAAGTTACAGGATTTTTTTATTCCTCTAGGGAAAATAAGCTTTGTTGGTCCTGACTATTCCATTTTTGTCCGTCTCTTGACTTTTAGGCTGTGCTGTAGTTTATTTTCAGTTTGTGCTGATCTGTTTAGTGTTTGTGGCAGGTTTGCATGTTTTCAAGATGAGAACCAGTGTGAAGCTATCCTTTGTTGTTATTATTATTATTCTCTTCAGCTTTCAACTCAGATCTTGGCCTCTCTTTGGCAGGTTGAAGAGCCAATATTTGCACCCCTTGACCGCTGTCTTGGCATCTGAGGAGTTTTTGTTTCCAACCTGAGATTTTCTCTGTGAGAGGACTGTTTCTAGGAAGGCTTTAGCCCCCAACAGAAGAAGAATGAGGCCATTTATTTGGCAAAGTTAGATATCACCTTTTAAAAATCCTAACCAAAAGGTATTTACTGATTTTTTTTAAAGAGTGGAATTATCTAATTGGATATTAAAAGAAATTACCATGGCATCCATTTCATCTGCCCTTTTCAATCTCAAAATGCTCAAGTTGCAACCTCCTTGGTTTTCAGTTACTTCTGTAATTCTCTTTAAAAGTTCCTTTCACAGTGCATTGCAGAAAGAAAAAGAAAAAGGACGTGGGGAGACTTTGTATGCTAAGGAGGCTACTTCAGACAGAGGCAATTAACTGGTGCTGTACAGCTCACACAAGAAAATCAGGAGATGTGAACTGAAGATCAGTCTTTGAAAATGTGGTTAACAGGCAGAGCTTGAAAGCCTCCCACTGCACAGACTGGGCTGAGGGCACTGGGGTGTGATCCTGGCTCCTAAGCAGCTTCCTTACTGCAACCCAAGGTGAGGAATTTGGTTCCTTCTATTCTCAGATTGACAGCGATGAGATAATTTTGCTCCATGCTGGATGAAAGCAGCCCAGAAGTCCCTTACATAAAGGTTAGCTGTGATTATACTTAGTTTTCTTTTTTTTTTAGATCTCACGTATGGAGTAATGTACTTCACTCATAAGAGAGAAGGAGCAATAAGTTTATTGATATAAACCTGCAATTTTATGATGTTTAGTTGTATACAATTCAGTGGCAACGTACACTTGATTATTTACTGCATGGAGGACAGAAGCTGAACAAAACTGTCAGGGAGACCCTCCTGTTAGGAGGGATTCAGGAGAGAACCCTTTGCATTCTAAACTCCTCCTCAGGGTTGGGTTTAGGTGCAACTAGATCCAAATTAGTCTCAGAGGACATTTCCCTCCTTACCTTGGTCTTAGAGAAATTTTGTCTCCTCTGTCATTTGTCCTCTGTTATTTGTATTTTCTCCCTTGAAAAGGTCTGATGTTTCAAAAACTCTCTCTTCTGCTCACTTTACTAATTAGTATGGTTTTGCAGGTCATTTACAGAGATTTGTGGTGGTTAATTATGAAAGTTACTTGCTCAGGAACTGTGGACCTGGAGACATTATTGCTTTGGCAAAATCTGAGCTCCTACCTTTCCTTTCCTTCCCTTCCTTCCTTCCTTCCTTCCTTCCTTCCTTCCTTCCTTCCTTCCTTCCTTCCTTCCTTCCTTCCTTCCTTCCTTCCTTCCTTCCTTCCTTCCTTCCTTCCTTCCTTCCTTCCTTCCTTCCTTCCTTCCTTCCTTCCTTCCTTCCTTCCCCTTAACCATCAATCTACTCTGTTTTAAGTGTGGATTGCTGACAGGTCCAGCTCTGGTGACCTCAAGAGCTACTTCTCTGAACCAGACCTGTTCTCTTTGTTTCTAGAGATGGGATTTGTGGACCAAAGGCTGAGGGTTCAGTCACCCTTTGCAGGAACTAGTTTCAAGCAGGTTTTATTCATGTACTTAGGTTGATAGATAATAGAAAAAATTCCGTACCTGTTTGAGAGCTGCAGGAAGAAGTCAGGAGCTGCAGCATTGGAGCTT
Source organism: Phylloscopus whistleri (assembly GCA_017589585.1). Classification (NCBI taxonomy): domain Eukaryota; kingdom Metazoa; phylum Chordata; class Aves; order Passeriformes; family Phylloscopidae; genus Phylloscopus; species Phylloscopus whistleri. Next base: position 2,792,479 of record JADMLD010001401.1, read on the forward strand.
GTACCAGAGGCTGCCCATGCATTGTTGTCTCCAATGAAAGAACAGAGGCTCCGTGTCTCTGTGCAATTATGCAGTGCCTCAGCCTGTGACTCAGGGTTGGCTAATCTGGCACAGTTTTGCTTTGAATATTTGCAGGCAGAGCACTGACCATTCTCAAAGTCTTTCTTTCAGCATTTCCCTTGCTCTAAGCATGCTGGCATGTGTGGAAGCTGCCCATGCCACGCCATGCTCAGAAATTTAGTGCAGCAGCAACACAGAGAGGGTTTTTATTCTCACAACATTGAGAAAGAAACATTTCAAGTCTCATACCACAGAAAGCAGAAATGATTAATGGTGTCATTGGATACAGCTCTTTTTTTGCTCATTCCAATTTTTACATGAGGAGCCAGGATATGTGAAAATCTATAAAGAATGAGGTTTCAATTCTGCATGGTTTTTGTGCCTGAGTTAATTGCTGAGACTGGAGCTGATAAGAAGTCAGAATTTATCTTTCCTCCAAAATTTTGTCAAAATTAATATGATCACATAAACTGAGCTGGTTTTCTCAATCAGGCTTTTCCTGGTGGAAATCTATTACAGTGGAAAACCTCTGGCAGATCTTGTTAAAGAGCATAAGGATCCTAAAACTACTTTGACTGAGGAATGAGGCAATTGTCTGCTTGTGCATTCAAAGAAAAAAAAAAGGAAAATCCACAGCAAAAACAGGAACTGCTGTTTTGGGACTTAACATTTCTCCGTCCATCCATCCATCCATCCATCCATCCATCCATCCATCCATCCATCCATCCATCCTCAGTCTCAGCTCTTGGTCTGAGCAGAATTCCTCAACATTCCTGATCTTCATTTCTGGCAACAGAGTTTTAGCACATATGTAACCACATCTGTCTGGAGCACACAAAGAATTACATAAAACAAAGTTCAAGAAAAAAATAAAATAAATACATTTATTGCCTGTGATGGAAAGCTGTAGGTGTGTGGCAGAGGCATATTCAAACTCAAAATGCAAAGCCTGCTATCAGAGAGCTGAATGTGCTGTCAGATAAAGAAAAAACACTGTAGAAGGCATCACATTCATAGTAATATTCAGGAAGATAATATACTACAGATAAAAGACAAGCATCCTAACACAGAGAGGATTGTATACTTCCTTACAATGAATATGTCTTTTCTAACAGCAATGCAGAATTTTTTTTATAAGCTCAATTCTGTTCTTTTCACTTGTTCATGTGAATACTATTTCTATCACAGTTAATTAAGCAGATTAGGGTTTGTGGGGTTTTGCCAGGCTCTGTACTGTTTCTTCCAGCAGAAGTGGTCGCTGGCTAAAAATTCTCCAGAGTGTCAAGAGTTGGCAGGAGGAAGCCACTGGAGCCTCGAGTTAAAATGGAAATGTCACTGATTTACTGCAGTAAAGAAGCAAAGATGCTTCTTCCCCAATACTGACATCCCAGATGTGTTCCCATGTTATTTGAAATTCATGGAAATTAGATATTTATAGCACCGTGCTCATTAATTCAAACAGAAATGGGTCCCAAATAAGTAAGCAAATGTTTTCAACTTTCATGTTTTAAGCTTCAAGTGCCTATTCTTAGCTTATTCATTTCAGGTTGTGATCAAACTGGATTAAGATGTGCATTTATACATGGTTTGACACAGTGTTTGAAAGGTGGAAGGATAGTTAAGTAATTTCCACGGCTATCAAAGTATTTGCTTGTAATTAGCAACCAGAAGCATGAAAGGATTTGTTGCAGCAGGGCTAAATCTTTAAATAATGCCAGAACATTTCCCAGACTTCATCTCATTCTGGCCTCTGTGGTTAAGGCAAATGAACAGGAGGAATAGAGATGAACCAAAGGAAAAAGTGGTACTGGAGAGAAAGAGGCAAAAAATTCAGTATCTTTTGAGGAGATGCCTGTCAGAGAATTGCTTTGTGTTTGGGTCACAGGAGCCTTGTATTTGAGATATGTGGTAGACATCCCTACTCCTCATCATCCCCCAAATAAAGAACAGATAATGTGTGAAACGTGGAATCAGAGATGCAAAGTGTTTTGCTTATCATCTCTTTGCAGGTTAGTGGCAGAAGGTGGGGGAAAAGCTTGTAGATCCCCCAATTCCCAGTGCTTAGCCAGCACTGGCTCTGCTCAGCAGCTCCTCTCTGGAGGGGTGCAGGCAGAGTCCCACCTGGCTTTCCCTGGGGGGATTTTGGTCTTGAGAGCTCTTGCCAGTGGATGGCTGGGAACACCCAGGTCCCTCTAGCTGCTGCTGTGGGACTAAGAAAAGGCAGGGACGTGCAGCTTGGAACATTCAGGCCTGTTTTAGGAGATGTGCTTGTGTGCTTGTGCTTGGTGCCCAGCATGTTAGGGGAGGTCTTACACACCTGACTGCTCCTTGTGGTAGGAGGTTTTTCTGTGCCAGGAGGGGATTTTTTCCAGCTGATCATAACAGAGGAAAGAGTCCATCTGAGTGTGCAGAACAGATTTCATCTGTGCTCTGGAGAAACATAGGTGCTGCTACCTGGTCCAGCTGAGGGTTCTGGAATGAACCAGGGTGGCATGGCCCTGCCTCAAGTCTCCAGTGTGCTAGGCAAGATGAAGGCCATCATCTTAAATGAGCTCTGATCCCTTCTGGCCCAAGTCTGTTAGCTCTGTGTCAACAGGAGGCTGAATTATCTGCTGTGGCCTGAGATCTGGGTGCCAGCAGCTGGCTGGAAGCCCTGTGCCACTGCAGGCTGCACTCCTCATGCGAGAGCACTCTTCCAGTTGCTACCCTGTAAGCTGCCAGAAACAGCCCTTGGACTGAGTGTTAGTGGGCCTGAATTAACTGTCCCTGGTGCCCCCAAGCACAGTGCTCCCTTCTCTGCCACTGCTTCCCATGGTGGGAATGCCTGGTGCTGCTGCAATGCCTGGTGCTGATGGGGAGGCAGCAGGAGACGGGTACGTGATGTCCCCGTGCAGAACAGCCGGCACGCTTCTGCTCACTGAGCCTGCTGGGCTCCCTGCCTCCAGCAGATTAAGAGTGCCTGGGACAGTTCTGAGCCACTGAAGCCATCTGGCACATGCTGCCTGCATCTCCACTGCTGAACCTTGGAGCCTCCCCAGCAAGGATGACAACTGCTTTCTGGCCATGGGTCAGCACCTGTATTAACTCCCAGCAAAGTTGCTTGGAGGAGCAGTGGTTGTCAAGGGCCAAACCCATGCAGGTGATTGTGTTAACAACTTAAATTTGTAAAGGCCTCAGGACCAGTGCCCACAAATGGCCCTTGACTCTGGTTAATTTATGAACAGAGACATGTGGCCCTTTCCCTTTTTATGTCTCAGGGGACCAGTCTCACAACCATGCCCAGTGCTCCTGCGTGCACAAGGGGCAGGAAGATGCCAGCATTTGTGAGGTCTTGGTGAAGAGAACTATCCTTAAAATCATGCCATTTCCTGATTTCTCTATATGGCTCCAAGCTAGGACTACAATCCAGAGGAAAACTTCTCCTGAAGTGTTTTACTGACTCTCACAAGTCAGTAAGTAGTTTCATGGCCTCTTTAGAGAATAGCAAAATGAAAGGACTGAAAATGAGCACTCTTGTCCCAAAGGCACCTTGGCTCATTCTCAGTCTCTTTTCAAGGTAACCATTCTGTTACTTAGATGTTGGAGACACTTGGGCAAAGCTTCTTCTTTAAAGACTCATGAATGAATAGACTGTGTGTCAAAATGCAATTTAAAAAGGCACATAATAAAAACAATATCATTCCATAACTCTCAGTACCATTAAGCTAGCCAGCAGGGGATGCAGAAGTCACCCGGGATAGAAAAAGAATGATAATTTTTTTCAGAAGAACATAGGCTGCTAAATTACTTTGCCGCTTCCAACCATCTGGGGAGAAAAATAAAGTACATTCATCCCTGCTTGAACTGATGAATAGAAACTGCAGAAGAGACTGGGTTTTTGTATTGCTGGTCTGCATGTTAATTCAGAGCCTGGAGCTGGTGGATTCTGCATCGACTGAGCGTAGTTAGCGGAGAGTACGTGCTGAGAACTTGCCTCTGTGATACAGTGTGAATAATTTCATTCTGTTGGAAGTGATTTCTCAATGGCCTGTACAGAGAGGAAGATCTCTGGGCTGGTTTTCTGTGAAAATGAGGTGTTATGTGACCACAATGTGTGTGTGAGTGCCCAATTGCTTCTGCTTCTCTCCAGTAGCTTTTTTGATTCAACCGACCAGTATCAGCTAGATGTGATTAAAGGTCTGACAAGCTTCATGAAAATCAATGGCTTCATAAAGGAGACTCTTTTTGTGCCTCCACCATATTAAAGCCTGCAGTATGGATTTACTCACTGAGATACTGGAGGCACTGTACAAAGGAGACATAGGAATGCTCTAGTCAAGGAAGAAGCATCAGCAGGAGCTGGTATCTTGTTAGACATAAGACAGTCTCGCCATGAGCCACAGAAGACAAGACTTCAGTAGTTCTATTGCCCAGGGAGCCAATATTTTCCCCTTTTTTAGTTTCTCTCTGCTCTTAGAGACAGCCATATAATGTTATTTTAAGGGCTATGAGTAACTAACAAAAAACGAAGTTATGGCATCCTGCTTAAGACTTCTGGGAAACAGCCCAACAGAGGAATTATTAGCAAAGAATCTGCCATCTAGACCATGCTGCCTTCCTGAGGTAACAACATGGTGGTGAAGCATCAGGAGTCTGCTTCTTTCTTTGAACTTGTGGCCATTCTTTCTGCAAGGAAATGTTGGTTCCTTTTGGGGATGAGGAGCAGCTATTACTGTAAGGACTGGCTGTGCCATGGCAGGGTTATGGACCTATTGGAACACAGCCTGTCACTCATGCCCTCAAGACTGGAAAATTAAAGGGAAACATGTAGTTTTTAGCAGGTTTTGCTCATTTAAGGTGAGCATGTAATTGGTAATGTTTCATGAGTTGCTGAGAGGGGTGGGATTCCATGGGGAAATGACCCCTGTACAAAGCCCCAGGTGTGTGAGGATTGTGGTGACCCAGAGGAGGCTGAGCTAACACCCACTAATGACTCCAGTGACAGCACAAGTGGCAGTGGAATGAAAGCAGTTTCAGTAGAAGATGTTGGGCAGAAAAGAAATTATATCTGGGTCCAGAGTTAGCATCCTTCAGTGCCTTTCAATAATATTGTTGTGTGTGCAAGAATTAAAAGAGAAGCAGTAATGAGAACAGTTAATGAGCAGTTTGGGCCATCATCACAAGATGTGATTATGCATGTGGGAGCCATGTACCCACATACATCTTCAAACAAGGGCTAACCTTCTTCCTTTGCATGAGAGGAAGCATTCATGTAAGCATTCATGAAACAAATGAACTATTTCATTGTCATCTGTTATCATCCTTCAAATGATATTTCTTTTTGCTCCTTACCATCCTTCATTGTTTTCCCTGTTCCTCTCCTGTCTGCCTGTCCATGTCTGTGTGCTGTCTCCTCTCTGAAATTTGGGATTCCTGGTGCACAGGCTCTTTCTTTTTTTTTATACAGCGCATTGCACAATGGGTCAGAGCCCATTCTTGATGAAAATATATTAATTTTGTAATAATCATACTCTACACACACAGAGAGACATTTACTCCTTATTTATTTTTAAATTCAAAGAGAAATGTGAACTCTCTGACATTTTGATAAAGAATATCCCAGGTAGAGTTGCTTGTGGGTTTTTGTTTTATTTTGTGGTCATTTTTCCCCAACTACAAGGGACTCTATCCAGAATTTTACAGTCTTTTTCATTTTCCTTGAGCCTGGTTGGAGTCTGGCTAGCACTTTATTAGGTCCTGAGTCCTATTCCTACTCTATTCCTTGAATCTTTTCTAGCATTTGCAGGATTTTTGGCAGTGACTTTCTCAACCATGTCCATAGGATAGAATCCTCTCCCACTTCCCACTTCCAACACGTAGCTTAGTTAACAGCAGCAGCATTTTACTCTTGATGCAAAACCCTAGTTCTCTTTGCTACAGGGAGTTGTGTGCTTGGGTTCATCCAACCTTGCTGATAAATTTAAGTGAGAAGTCTGGTCCCCTCCAGGCTCCCTTTATAGTCGGTGGAGTTTGATGGACATGCCCAAAAGCCATTCCCCCCACCCAATATATGAAACATTCATCAAAAGCCTCTGTCTCAGAGCTTCCAGCCTTGGCCTGAACAGTGTCAGTGCTTGGCCATTGTGTTTCTTGTGCTGAAAAATGTTGCAGAACACTCATGTCATTCCCAGTGGAAGACAGACTAGTGACTTCACCAGTTTTGATTTCTAATATAATGAGAAACAAGGTAATGCATTTTTTTTTGATTAATAGCTTGTGGTTTATGACTGCATTGCTTCAGTTAATATGGATAGCTGTATATTTAACACACTTAGACACGAGGTCAATAGATCAATAAATAGGTGGGCAATGGGGGTACAAGAGTTACAAATGAAGACACACAACCCATGGTCTTTGGAGTCATCTGAAGCACAGTGAAAAGGGAATTTGGTGAGAACTGGCAGCCCAGGGCAGAATCTGGCCAGCTGGAAGAAGGCACTGATGATATTATGGTGTTGGACAGAAACTCTGCCCTGGCAGGAAGGCTGTAGTTTGATCTCTTTGGGAAAGGTCACAGCTGAACTCCTTAAGGCAGACCATTCTGGGACATAGAATGTAGTTAGAGATATCTACATTCTCAACTTCATGCCCTGAGTCAAGAGCCAAAATCCAGGTGGGATGACTCTGGATCATTCCTTATCTTTTTGCACACATGAGAAAACTAAAAGCTGTGTCCCATGACTTTTGCTTGAAGCATCCATTCCATATTTTGCATCCAGTATTTCTAAAAACCTGTTAGAGTATGTCTGGGGTACAGTGGAGAGAGAATCTGCCAATATGTCCAGTGAAGTAATGTTTTATTGAAGTTATTCCGTTGCTGTTTAATGCATTCTTTGTCATCTTACTCCTGGAAGGCAGGAAGGTCCTTTCACCTTTCTGCAATTGGAAACCATGGCATGAAATTCTTTGTCCAAGGTGTTTCAGGAGGCCTCTGCTGGAAGGATCAAGGCCCAACACTCACTTCTGAATCTGTATAAGATGACATCTCACTTGGGATCTTTACTGATGGATTGGGACTCGCCAAAAAGGTGGGTTACTTTTGACCAGGACTTTGAAATGGCTTCTGTTCCACCCTTAGGGAGATGGTGGACACAGGGATTGCTAGGAGGTGTTTGTGCAGTTCATTGGTTTCAGGAAGGGGAGAGAATTTAATAACCAAACTTTGGGGTTGGCAGACCCAAGCAGAATTTTTTTTTGGCCAATAATACTCGATGTTCAGACTCACATCTGTCAGCCTCTGTCCTTGGCTGTTTCTCAGATTCTCTCCCAAACTCTATCTGTGGTTAATAATTTAAATTTTTCAGGCTGGCTGTTCACTTTGTTTTGCTCTGCACTGCATTCTTTGGAAATGCATGGGAGCTTTCCTCAATATGATAACAAAGACTAGGTATAATACACCCAGAGAGGTCTTATCACTTCCTTACAGTGTATAGCAATTACAGTAGTGCTTTTGATTTATGTTATATCCTCCTAGCAACCACACATTTTGTTTGCCGCCTTCATTTCAGCTGCACATTGAACTCACTGAATTGGGATTTTTTTCCACACAGTGAAAGTCCTTAATCTCTTAAACAGCTCCAAACCACTTTCCTGGCCTCTGCACTAAAACTTCTCATTTTTATCATGTTTTATTCTTTTATTATTATTACTTTTTAAAATTTTCTCTAGACCTATTATTTTTTTCATTTTTGCATGAACTTTAAGCTTGACCACTTTACTGATTTAATACCTGACTGTATATTTTTTAGATTTGAGGCATTGATATAGGTACTCCAAGCTGGTGTTTGCAAAATTACCAACCCTATTCAAGTCTTCTGTGCAGAGTAAATGCTGGCACATGGAAAGTGTTTACTCCAACCACAGCACTTCCACTCTTTGTGCTGCTATGGCATTTCTGCTCTGAATGCCTTCAAGGGAAAAAAGCATTTTCCCCCTCCCACTATCCACTGGGAAGAGAAGCATCATTCAGAAGAGCTAATTTCTGTTGAGTGGGTGCTAATTTATGATGGCGTTCTAAATTTATATATAAACAAGTGTTAATTTGAGAGCAGGTGGCTTTTATAGTGACAGAGCCATCTGTAGGGGACTGATTCTAATTTCATTTCTTTATTTGAGTTTCTGTGTCTAGAGCACAGCTATCACTCAGTCCATAGCCAGAGTGGAGGCAGGTGGGGACAGCCACAGGGAGGACCCACTGGCTGTTGAGATGCAGCTTGTCTGGGGCTGATGTGGGGGCAGTTTCCTCACATGAATTGCTGCTCCAAAGGGATTTCTCCCAGTCCTGACCTTTCTGTGCCATAGTTAATTCTCATAGATTCTAACCTTAATGCTCCATCCTGACAAAGTGTGTCCAGAAAAGGGCAACAAAGCTGGTGAAGGGTCTGGAGCACAAATCTGATGGGGAGTGACTGGGGCTGTGGGTGTTTAATCTGGAGAAAAGGAGGCTTGGAGGGAACCTTGTGACTCTTTACACCTCCCTGAGAGTGTAGCCAGGCATGGATCAGTCTCTTCTCTCAGACAACAGGAACAGGGCAAGGGGAAATGACCTCAAGTTGTACCAGGATAGGTTTAGATTGTATAGCTGGAAAAACTTCACTGAAAGGGTTGTCCAACATTGGAACAGGCTCCCCAGGGAGGAGGTGGAGTCACCACCCCTGGTGGTATTTAAAAGATGTGTAGGTGTGGCACTGAGGGATGTGATTTAGTGGTGGACATGGCAGTGCTCAGTTATCATTTGAACTCAATGATCTTCAAGGTCTTTTCAAACCTAAAAGTTTCTGTAGTTCTTAAAACAAGCAAAAAAAAAATTTGAAATGTTGCAAGCAAATAGGAGATCAAGGCCTCTTTAAAATGCATATTTAATTTGAAAAGCAGTGGAGAATTAAGCATACAGGTACAACTTGGTGTTTTAAGAGAGTTTACAATCCAGGAACCTGCATCCCTCACGAGGAAGGCTTTGAAAAAACTTTTTTTCTCTTCTAGGGCTGTCTTATAGAGTAGGACTTACCCCTTTACAAAGCCATTTGTAGGGTATTCCCCTTGCCTTTTGTTTTTGGAGAACAGTAAAAAAAAAAATCCTTGGTAAATTTAGCACAGGACTTTGGAATATATTCTCTCATTCTGCTTGTTTTAAACTGTATTTACTTTTGCAAAGTTTTTGGATGTATTCAAATCCATGATGCAGGAAAATAAGGAAGTCAACAGGTAAAATGTAATGTTAAAATTCTAGTAGGAAAACACTGAAAAATGTCTATGCTCTATGAGAAAACAGTTTCTGAACTGTAACACAACATGTGCATGTGACATGAGGCTATAAAAGGTCTATGCAGACTGATCCCATGTCTTTGGAAATGAATAATTTCCTTTTCATGCTGCTCATCTGAGTTTATAATTTTTGGCATTTACACTATCAGGAAGAAGAGAAGTTTTGCAGTAATTTTGCTGAATTTCAATTAAAATTGAACACTAAATTCAAAAGAACAACCATTACATTTATTGTTCATAGGGATACATTTCCTCCTGTGACCTTGACACCTTAGATATGTGCCCCAGGACATTTTCTCTCATCATCTTGCATCAAGCAAGATGATTATGGAGATAATTCTTTGAGTTATATAAAAAGAAAGGGAAAAGAAACCTGTATAAAAACTTTGGGCTTTTTCTGGCTTAATGCTTATTATTGCTAATATAAAAAGTACTAACAGAGAAGATATTTGTGAATGATGGGCATGTGAAAGATTCTACCAATTGCACCCCAGCCTTGATGCTCTGCATCTCAGCTCAAGGAAGCTCAGACACATTGGAAATTGATTTGGAAATGTTTCCTGTGTTTCTGAACAGAATAAGCTTTGAAACTGTATTATAGGAAGATCAGATGCTATGAATTTGTAGACAGCAGTAGCACAGTCTTTAAGAGACAGGGCAAGAAGCTGACAGAGTGAATGGCACTGCAGAACTCACAGCTTTAATTTGTAGATAATTTCCTTGGAGAGGTACCCTTTCCAGTGGGTATTTCTGTGTATTGTAGGAGCTCACGCTTGACTTCTTCCTGCTGGCTGCTGGCTGCATTCATTCAGCCCACACAGTTTCAGCATCAGTGCAGAGTAAGATCTGGTATTGCTTCGATGCCAGTGGCCTCCTGAAGGAATATTTATCCCACTATCTTTGTTGTTTCCTACTAACTACTGACCCTGAAATTCATAGCTCAGATTAGAGAGATTAAAAACCAGGATGAAGAGGAACATCAGGTGTTCAGGTGGAAAGATTCTTTTCCACCTTTCACCCACTCAGCCATTTTTTTGCTGCCCTTTTCTTCTGTCAGCAGGAAAAAAAAAGTACAGATTTGTAAAGCATTTAGTTGTAGTATTCATCTCCAGGGAAATTGGATGTGTCTGAAGGCCCAGGAGCCCTCAGGGCTTTTTAACTCATGCTGTTTCTTGGTGCAGTGGAAGGATGATAACTCAAGATTACATATTTTCAGGGCAGTGATTATTAGTTAACTGAAATGAGTTTGCTTTCGGCGAGAGCCAGGTCACATCAATGGTACATTTGAAAATCCCACCCTCTGTCTGTACCAGCCATAGCCTCCAGGTGTAAATGTCATAGACAGATAAAAGTCCTGAAAATTTTAAATCACTATGGTGGCATAAGCTTTTCATTTTCATCTTTATGATTTTGATGGTTTCATTACATAGAAGTGTTTGTGTGAGTTGTGACTGAAACTGCAGAGGTTCAAGCACATACTGAAGAAAATTTGCATTTGGCCACAGTGACTTCATAAATTTGCCAGTCTGACCTCTGTCCCTGGGAGGGATACTGGAAGGAGCAGCGATGGATGCTGCCCTGTTACTTCTCTTGGAAGGGACAGGCTCCTGTTGCCAGCCCGGACCTTCTGCCGTGCCCAGCAGAGCTGCCGGTGCTGTTCTGCCATCCTGCCAAAGGATGGTGGCAGCACTCCAGCAAAGCGTTTTGTGACGATCAGTGCTTCTCTCTGAGCGCCCCGGCCCTCTCTGGGTTTCCACAGTGCCGTAGTCTCACCCTCCCCCTGCAAAACTCAGCTCAGTTGTCCCAGGAGGGGCTGCCCTGCTCCAGTGACAGTTCCGATGTCATCTCTAACCTCTGTCCCTGCAGCTGGGGAGTGAGCTGAACCCAAGTAGCAGCTTGGTAAAAATTATATCTGAAGGAAACTTTCTGCTTTCCTTGAGGACTCTTTTATGCTTCACCACTGCTGAATTAACTGTCTTCCTTTCCATTTGCCATGGGAGAAGCCACCTTTGTCACCCTGATCTCTGCAAAACATCCCCTTCTGCTTCATAGGTGCCTTTTCTCTAAGGCAGTCTGATTCAGATAATTAGTAAATTCTGAAAAGCTGTTCTTAGCTTGCACTTGGTTTTGAAGATGGGTGTGTTTCTGTGCCAGACCTGGAGAAGTTCATTGTGTATCCAAAAACAGTTTTTCCAGCTTTGTCAAGTCTTGCACTAAAATATATCCTCTCTCCACAGAGAGGTGGACAGGTAAAATCTGCAGAAGGCTCTTTGATAGAATGTAGTGTTCTGCTCATGGCGTACCTCAACAGCCTGCAATTCTGAGTTTCTCTTCCTAAACATTTCACCAGCTCTGAGTGACACATAGCAATCTCTGACACAGACCAAAGAAAAGTGAAAAAAATACACTTTCCCATCTCTGGGGAGCCATGCGCCGTCTTGTCCAGAAACAGTGCAGGCTTGATGGTTTGGTTGTAACTAAATGCTTTCAGTAGTTTCCCCTTCTACTATTGCTTTATCTGACCTTGAAAAGAATTATGCTTTCATGCCCAGAGAAAAAAGAAATCATCTAGTACAGAATGGAGCTGTAAGCCTCCTCAGCTACGTGGATTACTGAAATCACATCACCTCTGTCCTCTGTTCATTGCACTGACTGCCTACAGAGAGCAGCAAAAGGATTATGCAACTCTCTAATAGATTGGCTGTCATAACAAGACCCAAAATTAGGTGAGTTTGGTCTAAATTTGGGTTGTTGTGAAAGCTTTTCAGATAGCTCTGTGTATGACTCCAGGTGTCTCAGTCTGAGAAAAATAGGGATTCATTAAAACTTAACATCAAGCTTTCTGTTCTGTTTTTAATAGTTATATTACACATAATTACATTTAGACTTGAAATCCCTAGAAGTCTCTTTTATAGTTTGTCTTAATTAGCATTGATCTGGACATGCTGAGCAAAAGCGAAAATTTTAGCTTTGCCTTATTCCATTCTTTCCTTTACTAGAGTAGTTTAAAGGATCCACTTGTCAAAAAGAATAAAAGACTCTCTCATATTGAGAGTTCTCATAAAAGGCCCTAAGAGCTTCTATGGAGCCATTACTGTCTATTGTGCACAGCAGATCTGTAAAATACTGGCATGGGGTTATATTTAATGCACTGAACATGGTTAAAATCAGTGGGAATCAGCATGTTTTCCTGTGGAACTGGGCATCTTTTGCCCCTGTCTCCAAAGAAGCCCAATGGTTTTGCACTTTCTGTTAACTCCTTTATTTCTTTGAGACAGGGTGCTTTGTGGAGGAAGAAAAGAATGGTAAAAATCTAGAGGCAGAAATCACTGGCATTATAAGTATGAGTAAACTTTGTGACGTGACAGTGTATGTTTTAAAATGACAGCTGAAGGAAAATTCATTCCTATTAAGAGTGAAAGAACTGAATGTGAAGACACCCAAATGAGATGCACAGAATTGCTAGAGACAGAGTAAATAGTGGGTGTCACAAAACTGCATCAGGCTGAAAAAAAAAAAAAGCACAGAAGGCCATACTGAAACTTTGAAGGAAGATTGATGTGACAACAGCTGCAGGTAAAAACTGTGGGGGAGAAAAGTAATTTCCACGCAAAGTATGGCAACCCTTGCCTTTTAAGTCTGTTTATGATGGCAGCAATGCATCATAAATGCACAGGAGGAAAAGTATGCACAGGAGGAAAAGAAGAACACAGAGGATTTGTGTAAAGGTAATAAAGACGATTAATCATGCTCTTTTGGTAGCCCTGATCACTGAAATCTTTGACATGATAGGAGAAATTATTCTTTGGTATTACTTTTGCAGTATTGTAGGTACAGTCTGGGGGACCCTGATTACCTCAAGGAAGACATAACAAGGCCATCTCCTACATCCTGAAGTCTTGGCAGTTTTTGCAAACAGCTCCCCCAGCAATCCACCCTATAACTGAAAAAAAAAAAAAAAAAAAAAAAAAAAAAAAAAAAAAAAGGATTCCTGCATCAAAACCACATTTTGTTAGCAACAAGAAAAATGGGTAAAAGGCCACAGAGTCCATTTAGAATTTTACTATTAATGCCAATACTTCAAGTCATGCTCCAACACTGTGTGAAACTAAGAGATGCTAAAATATCTAAGTGGAATCAGAGGAGCTCAAAACAAAGATTGGCTTTTCATGAGGCTAGTGGAAGTGCCCACTGTTAATATATGAAACACTACAAGCTCCTTCTTTTTCCAATTTCTTTGCTTGCTTGGAATGTAATTAATTTCTACTAACTGAGGGCTATGGGAGTTAATTTCTTTGGGTGAACTACTCACTGAAAGGACAATACTCAGGAAGAAAGAGACATCTCTCAAAGACTGCTTTTCACTAGCCGAGACTTTTAGATGAGAACTGCTGGAAATGCCCATTTTTATCCATTGACAATATCAAACATTGATGCTTGAGTGACGGGGTGTCAGAGGAAATGAGAGAAAAGCTAACATTGATGTTCATATTTAGTCTTAATCATCACAATGTTTCACTTGTGGAACTTATTGCAGGCTGTAGTTTGTGCTGCTTTCTGTGGATTTTATTCCAGCCAGGTTCATTTTTGCAGGGACGATGATTAAACTTGAGTAACTTGTCTAGAGCATAATGATGGTGGCAATCAGGTTCAGTGTTTATTGGTAACAACCTGGGAAAAGACCAACAGAGCAGGATCATATTGGGAGTCTGTTAAAAACCAGGATGAGGAGGCAGATGAAATATCCTGTAAGCATCTGGGGTAAGTCTTGCTGTTGTTGGCTCTTGTTCTTTTGGGGGACTTCAACTTACCAGATGTCAGCTGGAAATCCAGTACAGCAGAGAGGAAACAGTCCAAGCCTGGCTGGTAAGAGTCCCTTGGGAGACAGTCCTGAAGGGCAAAGGGGTCTAGGAAGGCTGGACATCCTTCAAGAAGGAAATTCCCATGTGCTGTAGGGAAGACAGCTTGGCTGAACACGAGGCTTTGGCAGGCACTCAGAAAAAAAGGAGTTTATGACCTTTGGAAGAGGGCTGAGGGAGCTAGGGATGTTGAGCCTGTGGTGATTGAGTGGTTGAGGGGAGGAATTTAAAGGCTGTATAGATGTGGCACTGGGGCATCTGGTTTGGTGGTGGGCTTGGCAGTGCTGCGTTAATAGTTTGACTCGATGGTCGTAAAGGTCTCTTCCAACCTAAACAATTTTATGATTCTTACTTAGTGAGCCTTGTCATTCAACCCTAAAACTTTTCTCATACCTTTCTGATTCCTTTGTCTTTGCTTTAGATGCCTCTGTCCTGCTGTGCTGCTGGTGGAGGACCACCCTTGGAAGAGGAGTTTGCACTGTGGCAGTGACACAACACATTGCAGATGATGTTTGTGCTTCCTGCCTTGCAGCCAAAATGGGACCCTGATTTAGCAAGGGATAGAAAGGTGGAAGCAGTCAGGCAAAAAGACTGAATGTAGATGCAGGAATCTGGGCCTGGTTACTGGTTCAGCGCCTTCCCAGTGTCCAGAGCAGGCACAGAATAGGGGAAGAGACTACAGCATGGCTCTAAGGAAAACAAAAGATTATTTCATGTAGGTTTTTGCCAATAAAGGGAGATTAAGTATTGTTAGGAGAAAACTCTTCCTTTGAATTCTATTTCAGGACATTACCTTCAGGTGGTGTTCCAGAAAAAAAAAAAAAAAAAAAAAAAAAAGTGTGAAGTTTTTTTCAGTGAATAAGAAGATATTAGGGAAATATCTGACTGTCATCCACCAAAACAAAACATCAAAGGCTGAATCAGCACTTGGATCAAAAAGATCTTTTAACTTCTTTGGGTTTGACCTTAAAACTTCTATAATTGGTTTGTGATGTTTTTGCCTGCTCTTATCTAAATTTCCATCTCCCCTATTGTTATCTTCATCTCCCAGTATTGCTGAACTTGTAAGGCAGGTGTTAGCTCCTGTAACAGCTCAGCTTCATTCATTTCATGCACCAGTCACTGTGTTGCTGGAAAATAACTGGAAAAACAGCTGATGCTTTTGCATTATCTAAACATAGCTGTTTCAGAATGCATGCACCTACAGCATGAAGAATTTGTTCTTAATACTATTTTTAATATTTGATCAATCTATGTGCACACACTTGAAGTAGCTGGCTGCTCTGCCCAGAAAACTTGGCCTCTTTAGTTCACTCATCCACCTCAAAAGTTGTGTCCTCAGTTTAACTTGTCATTACCTTGCACAGAGAACTGTATCAGTATTTTCATATTCCAATAGCATCTAGTCCATAACCATGAAGATTCAGGAACTTCATCTATTTGCAGAAGCTTTTACACACAGTGCTATCTCGCTAATTTTTTCAGAGGGTTAAATATAGCAATACTGGTGGGTTTTTCATAAATAGTCTAACTGTAATTCTTGTCCCTGTGGAGCAATCCTGTTTTATGAGTGCCCTTTCATGCTACAGGAATTCAAAGTAATCCGTGATTGCTTTCAGATTTTTTGGCAGCACTGCTGTCACAATGCTGTAGCCAAAGTAACCTAAATTAATTTAGGTCTACTGGCTTTAGGACCAATTTACAGTAATTGATGATCTGTCCTTTATGGTTAATGCTTTTTATATGTGCTTATCTTTACTTGCTGCAGTAGCTTGGCACCCAAACCAAAACAGGCAAAGTTGCATAATTATGTCAAACTTGGCCTCTCTACATATTGGTCATTTAACAAACTACTAGATTTGATCTAATCAACCTGTCATTTGCCTTGTTAACATACAAACACATTTTTTTTCAGTGCATCCTAGCCTGACTGCAGCTATTTCTCTTGCTTGAAAGTGTTGCCACTCCTGAGGACGTTACCCTCAAAATCTATAAACTGAAATCTTGGTAAAAACCTCTTCCTATCCTCAATATGTTGAAAAGTGCCATATATTCTTAATGTTTTCTTTTTACCTAGTTTCTAATCCGTGGTATTACTTTCTCTCCCAGCCTAACACAAGCCGCTGAAGTTCTGGTGAATGTCTTTCTGTTGCTGCTAGAGGGCTTTGGATTAAACCCAACATTTCCCCCACAGTGTCTTCTGAGGGATTTTCTAAAAAGAAAAAAAAAATGCTATGATATCATTGTTAGTCTCCTTTGTTCTGGTACAAAAGGAAAGTTCTGTATGACTACAGGGTTCTCACTTCCCTCTGAAATGCCTGATGTACTGAGCATTTCCATGCAGGGAGCTGCCCAGGGCCAGGGCAGGGCCTGCCAGCTGCCTGTGGTTGTCCACGGTGCCAGTCTGTTTACAGAGCTGCTGGCACAGCTTTCCTCTGTTGGTGCCCTCAGAAGTGTTTGGGCACAGCTCCAGCCACAGCAGAGGCTAAAGAACGCTCCCAGTGGGCTGCCAACATATGCTCCCTGTTTTGGAGGAGCAAAGGGACTGCAGCTGGAGGGCTGGAGTTCTGCTGCTTGGCCTCTGGACAGAAGATGTTCAGTGGGTTGTTTTATCTTTTTACATAGACATAACTGTGCAAACTGGTAGCCAAACAAGCTCTTCTGAGCCACGTTTTTTGTGTATCACACTGGGCTGGTGCAGAAGATAATGTTGTGGTTGATGCACAAATTGGATGCCAGGAAGTTGAGTGCACCAGGGAAGGCTGGCAGGATTGCCACTGATTGTAGGGTCTGAAAAGGTGCAGAAGGAAATAGGACTGAATTTTGATGTCCTGTCTTTCAGTCTTTGTCCCTAGGCTGGCCTCCTACTTACAACTCAGCAGGAACAAAGTCTCCTGGGTGGAGATCATGATGGGGTCATACTCCAAATGATCTGTGCAGGGGTGTTCAGTGGTGTTTTTAAAACGCACACTACACAAAGAATTGACACACACACATTGCGATGTCTGAGGCAGAAAAAGAGGAGGGTTTATTTACAGCTTCAACCTTTATTGAATTCCAGCAATGGCCATGGATTGGAGGAAGAAAATCTTCCTCCTCAACCACACTGGGCAACCCAACAGTCCATCAACAGTCTCCTCCTTATGAAAAGAATGTAAACATTGTTAGATGGCTACAATAACAAAAAAGGTTATTTATATAAAATTGTATCTGACTCCATTACAAAAGGTAAACACAGAAGGCTAAAAATGAGACTTTACAAAACTCCTTAAAGGGACAGAGGAGAACACCAAAAACTCAACAACAGTCACCTGTTTAGTTAGTTGGACATTATGTGTAGGCAATTGGCTGAAGAAAGATTATATACTTTACATGTATCCTTTTAGCATGTAACTATCCCACCTCTTTCACAATTTAACTGGAAATACTGAAGTTCACTCTTGAGTGGTTCAAATATAAAAACCCCACAACCTGAAAGAAACCCCACTATTTAAAGACTCGAAACTGAAAACACAACATTGCAGCCAGTTTTCAGTTGTAGAATTTCACTTTGCAAAACCCAAAGTACCAGGGTGACATTTAGACAATAGACTTGCCCCAGAATAACCCTGTTTATGAAGTGCAATTTTCTTCTGCCCTTAAATGCCACATCTGTTGACTTTTCTAGTAGTACCTTAACTCACAAAAGATGAATTTTCAATTCTCTCTGAAAGGGATTTACCTTAAAAAAGGCCAAAGTAAGAAATGCCAAATAAAACAAAAGGGAAAAAAACCCCAAAAACCAACCAAACAAAAAACCCCCACCCAACCCAAAAAAACCCCCAAAACAAAAAACCTACTCCCAAATAAACCCCCAGCCTGCTCCACTCAAACCCTGAAAATAGTGAGAGGCTGCAACCTGAGGGAAGGAATGTGCTGGGCATTTAAGAGCACACCAAAGAGCATCATCCCTCTCTTCAAGATTTCTCACCAAAACTGCCTGCATCATAAAATTCTTTGCTTTGGAAAGTGGTTTAGGAAAAGAGAAATTTCAGTTCACCAGAATCACGTTTTGGTAAAGTCGTCATTCAAGTGACCAAAGTGAGTTTCCACTCCTTAAAATAAAAATTTAAAAAATCCCAAACCAAATACTGAAAACCAAAAAACAAACTAAAACCCCTAAATAATTAAAAGAAACTCTATTAGTGTGTAGGATGAGAAATTTATGGAATAGGTGTAGGTGTATTCTTCTCTGTGCATCTTCACAAAGATCAGCACTTATCAAGGCAAGGGCTGGTACAGGCAGGGGTTTGACATGGTACGAAGGAAAAAATGTCACCAAATGAGAGGCAGCAGGAGACCTGATTTCTCAGGTAGCTGGAAATGATGAACAGCCAGAAATGAGTAATCAAGAACAGCTCCTGTCCTCCAGAGGGCCACTTATCTCCATCTCCTTCACTCAGAAATTTATGAACCACCTTAGTTCACAACTTTGCTTAAATCTGATTGAAACACTCAATGCTGGTGTATAAAAGATGAAGCAAGACAGAAATATTAAGATAAAGAGTTGTAGGTCATGGTTTGCTTCCCTCAAAGGTATTTTTACAAGCATGTTGCTCTTGCCTTGGCTTACCTTTGTCTAGCACCTCCACCTCTTGTACCCTAAACATCTGAACACCACTTTGCTTGTGCGTGTCTGAAAAAAACCAAACAAATCAGAACTGCATGCAGGGACATTTTTTTGGTGTTTGGAAGGTAATGTGCAAGTCAGTGGCATTGCATAATGGAATCACTCAGGAAAAAAATAAGTTTGTATTTAGAAACTGTCATGAGATGCCATTCAATAAGGAAGTGGATTAATACCTTAAATTACATAGAAATGTGGGGCTGTAAAGGGCATCTGGGGCTGAGGCCAGCCCCTTGCCATAGTCAGCATCTGTCAGATAAACCCTTTCATAAACTAATTAGCTGATCCATCTTAGAACAAATTAGGTCATTTACTACCATTACTCCCACGGGGAAATTGTTCAAGAGCTTCACTTCTCTGTTGCTCTGAAACGTTCTTCTAATTTTCAGCCTCAATTTATTCATGGCCAGTTTATATCCATTTGTTCTTGTGCCAATGTTGTCCTTTAGCTTAAATAGCTCTGTTTCCTCTCTTATTGTAGTCCTTGATGTATTTATAGACAACATTCACATCCCCTCTGGGCTTTTGTTTCACTAGGCTGAACAAGACAAGCTCCTCTTTTCTCCTAGCACAGGCTGAATCTTGGTGTGAGCATCATTCTCCTCAGAACCTGATCTTACTTGGGTTTGTTTCACTTCTGTGTGTATGGTGACAAATACAAATAATTGAAAATAACAGCAGTCATCTCTATTCAAGATCCAATAGAGAAGAAATAATCTGCATTAAAAATGGGAAATTATACCTCCAGTAGAAGAGGTAGCAGAATTCCCTATTTTTCGTAGCATTTATATAATTCTGAGCTTATTTCAAACACAAAAGAAAACCTATTTCATGCTCTAGAAACTGTACATGTTGCTTTCCTCCACTATCTGTATCTGTAAGTCTAGGTTTATTTGACACTTGTGGGTTGATATTTTCCCCTCCCAAGCAGATTTTTAGGCCACTGTTCCCTTTTTACCATCTGAGGTAAATTCAGAGGGAGAAGTAGGGGAACTTTTGCATCCATGTGGCCACATTGCTTCAGTAGATTTTGAAAGGATGTTTCCCCTTTCTGCCCCTAGTCCACATTCAGTTGTGTGCCAGGGAAGGAGCTGATTCACCCAGTTCTGCACTGGGTCCCCACACCTGAGGCTCCCCCTGTCCCAGTGCAGAGGGTGGTGGCCAGAGCACTGCCCTTGCTCAGAAAGGGTTGGGAAGCTGTGAAAAGGATGTGCCATGTGCCCTGGGACAGGTACCAACAGGGCATGGAGGTCACTTTGGACCCTTGAGTAAACCCAGACCTGGGGACTGGCCTCATCTTTTGTCAAACAAAAGGTACAGTTCCCTTTCATGCTTTCACACACTCCCAAAAGCACATCCTGAAAACTTCATTAGTTATTGTTGTAGCTCTCACGCTGTGTTTGATTTAGAGAAAGAACCAAAGATGCTGACAGCAGTGTGTGAGATACACGAAGATGGTTTCAGGGAGTTTATATTCTGGTGTTTCAGTGCTGCAGAGATTTGGGTATCTATTTCACTTCAAAAAATATACATCTTTTAAAAATGAATGTAACATTTAGAAATATACATTCATCTGCTTCAGGTTAAGCAACTGTGAAAGCCTTTGAAAAACCAGAGCCTAAAAGAAGTACACAGCTGAGGCTTTTTGGGAGATGCAGAAAAGGTGTTAACTCAGATTTATTAATTCAGCTACACAAACTCTCCACATGCTCATCTCTTTATACTAAGAAATGTGACATTTATGGGCCTCACTGGTAAAGTAAGACCCAAGTAGAGGCCTAAAACCTGATGCTTCAGGTGTGGGAAATCATTCAATGTGTAGGAGTTAATGAGAAGGAATATAAAATATTCCACAAACATTTCTAAAACACGTGTTATTCCTTTTTTTCTTCATATTCCTGACACAGGTTGTCCTCAAATGGCCTTTTGACATACCTACAGTCATCTAGTCACATCTTTCTTTCCCATCTAAAATACTGTCTTGAGCAGCTTCTAGACTTTTAGAGTTCTCTCAATTAGAGATGATAAAAAACATTTCAAATTTAACAACCATCAGGAAATACGGCTTAATCAAAGTAGGCACATTTTGCAGGAACAAATTTGTTTTGGTTTTTATGCAAGTTTAAATGGAGAATGAATGTAAATTAATTGTGTCAGGTTTCTTTCATTTAAATATAGAAAATATTTTGGTTTTACTTTACCATTTTGATTAATTTTGTTTCAGATGTCATCAAAACATTTTATATTTCTATTCATGATGTATCTATTCATAATTCATATTTAATTAAAATGCTTTTGACTTGAAAGTTTCCTGTAACTTGATGGACTGTTTATTTCCCTTTAGAGTTTTGTGTTAGTGAGAAATTAAATGGTAATTTTTTTTTTCAAATTCAGAATTCCCCACTTCGATCAGTAAAATTGGAGTGAACCCCTTCTCTGTATTTTTTATGCTGGGGGCGGGGCGGGGGGACGACGAATAAGCTTCTCCAGATTTTGATTTTTTTACCAAATGATCCACATCAGTTCTGCACAGCCTTTGGCACCAGAGGGTCCATCCAGATGTCACTGAGTACCAAAAACTGGCTTGGTAGTTAGAGATGTGCCTTTCTTGAGATGATTCCCTGTGTGGAGAGCTGCAGAGGGCTTTGGAAAGGGCAGTTCAAAAACTGTCTCTAAGAAGTGAGAGTGCAAAGACTGGGGGAAGACAGGCTGGCAGAGCCCAGATGAGCCACAGGCTATCAGAAAGTTCATTTAATGATAAAAAGTGGATTATTGTGGTACACAAGTTTTGTAGCTGAGAACATAGCAAAGAAGGCTGAAACAGCATTAGCCAGGTCTGGCTGCTTATAATATGCATTTAACTGTCTTTGACATCCAGTGCCCTGTGAGCAGTTTATTATCTAGAAAGTTTTAGAGCCCTGTGTTTCACTGATGGTTATTCATCGAGTGTTGTCTTCGTTCTCAGGCTGTGCTCAGATGTCTTTCAAAATTATGGTAGATATTGATTTAGTGCCCTGCTTAAACGTGCATCTCTGGCACAGACTGTTCAGCAAGTGTGCCTGTGTCAAACAGGAGAATTAAATTCACAGCCAGGGTTCACTATAATAGCTGTCTTATTCGTCTAGTGCTTGCCTTCTTGGAAAGCATCGTCCTGTCATGTGTGTCTCTGAAGTACACAAATGAAATAAATCTATTAAAATGTTAACATCTTTGACAGTGAAATATACTCAGACCCTTAATGCTGGAAAAGTCAAATTGGAAAAGTCACTGCAAAAATGGTGTGTTTGGGCTCCTGCAGGAGAAACTCTCATAATTCCCTCTTCCATTCTCGAGCTGTGTTTAGTTTCTAGTGTGGTACTTCCTCCTTGAGAAGTTGTGCTGTGGTGACCAGTTCACCTCACCCAGTGTCAGAATTTAAACAGACATCCCTTGAAGAAACTGGTTTGGGGTTCAGCAATGAACCAGGTGACCAGAGGAGATGAGAATGGGCAGGTGGATGTTCTTTTGTGTGTGGTGCCTGGTGTGGAGCCTCTTCACCAGTGATGGGCCACGTTTATATCTGTGGGTAGAGGTTGACAGAGAACTCTGCAGGGGTTTAATTGTCTGGTGATCCTTGTGGAAAGCTTCCATGTGGCTACTGAGAAGTGCTCCAAATTGGGATCTTTGCTAACTCAGTCTAATATTAAAATGAGACTCTAATTCCTCAGTATCAGCTTCCTTGACCACAGTGTTTACAACAACAGAAATTGCCAATGCATGTAAAATTAATACAGCAAAGTAGAAAAGGGTTGAGATATTTGTCAGATGTACAAGCAAGATTAAGCACACTCAAAAAAAAGAAAAAAAAGGAGCGAATTTCTGCTTTATAAGAAAGTATGTTAAGTTGTTCAAACCCCATCTAAGTTGGTTTGTTTTGTTTTTTCTCTTTAGTGAATACATGAAACCACAAATATTATTCTTTTTGATGTTGCATAAAGCCCAACCACTAGGAGTATTTAATCATTAGTCTCTCTAGGAATTCATGTTACAAGAGGAATTCCGTTTTCTTCATGAGAAATGTACTCTTGGCTGTACTGGATGTGGTCCCGTTTCTGGCTGTGAGGATTTTTGCTGGTGACCAATGTTGCCTCTGTTATGAACCGATCCAGTTCAGCCCCATGCTGCAGGAATGGCAGAGCTCTCAGTAGGGCCATGAGGATGTTTACCTGAAGATGTGTTTACCTGCTCTGCTTGCACAGGACCTTTCCTTGGTACTTCCCTTTTTCAGTGCCACCTTGACCTGCATTTACCTGTGCCTTATTGCTCTTTCCTAGAGGCACATCTTTTGTAAGCTACCTACACACAGTCAAATAAGAGTCAAGCCTTACTTCTTTTTAATTTTAGATGTAAAATGTAAAAATATGAAGTTCTGAGGCCCTTTGTTCTGCAGAAAACTCACCCATGAGGAAGGGATTATGTAGCTCCTGCTCTGGTGCAGCATTTTTTCCTGGGATGAAGAGTTTTGATTCCATTATGTGCATTTTCCTGGAGAGCAGATGGGTAGATACAGGTCCATTTCTGTGTCTAGGAGGTTAACCTTCTCATTAGTAATTTCTTCTCAGTTAGACTTTACACTGAAAGGGCAGAAAAGAAAACTGGGCTGATCCTGAGCCCTGCAGCAGCCTTTTTTCTCCTATGGAAAATGATTTAGATATTTGTGCTGATTACATTTCTTTGTCTCTTTTCTTTTTCCTTTGTGTTCCCTTTCTGATTTTTGATCTTTCTGTTAGCCATCTTCAGAGGAAAGCATCTGTTTTGTGGGAGGCATGAGGCAAGGCAGCTTCTGATAGATCTGGGGAAGGGAGAGGACATAACTCCTAGTGGTGTTTAAGGTGCTGATGGATTGGATGGCAGATTCAGACAGGCAGGTGAGTGTCCCCAACAAGATCAAAGATATGAAAGGTTAATTAATGACACGTGGCTCATTTAGATTAGGAAGGGCAGCAGCTGGGCAGATCATGAGATGGATTTGCTGAAAGCATCACAACTGAAATGGGTTGTGTTGGGTTTGTTCTTGCAGAAATGGGTTGATTGCAGGTGGACATTCCTGGGTTTGCTTGAGCATAAATGGTGTGTTTGTGCATGTTTGTATATGTGCTTTGTATGTCATCAGCTCCCTAAGGGTTCCAGAGAAGGTAAGAGAGTCCCAAGAGAGGACATTGTTGATGGTTTCTGAAAAGCCATCAGAAATCTGGGTCCTGCTGAGCATGCTGGCACCAATCCAGGGGAATATTTAATAATGTGCTGAAATTTCAGTGTGGGGATAGTCACTGTGGGTCAAAGAAGCTGGTTGGCTGGTCTGAGCCAGGTTGCTCAGCTTTCTGCAAGAGGGAGACTGTAATGAGTGAGACTGCTCATAGTAAGAGTGGCATTTCCCAAAATTCAGGCATGAATTCATTCAGTGCTTTTCGTCTCAGCACTTAATACAAGCTGCCAGTTAGCCTTACTGGAGTAACAGAGAAGATCTTTTACTCAAGATTTACCCATCAAAATTTGCTCAGTGGCAGCTTTGCAAGTAAAACTCAACATACATGTCTTGAGTTGTGAGACTGTTCGGGACTAAATTCTCCTGAGCCTCCCCAAAGGGTCCCTCTCACTATGGATGGTGCCCACAGTAGTGCAGTTCTGGTTCCTTTGGCTCTACCACCAAAAAAAGTCACCACTAACTAATAAAAAGTCACTTGGCCCCCAGATCTCACCTGTGTGAGCAGGACCCCTCCTTCCCTCAGTCACTGTGAGTGATGAATGTCCCCATACCTTTTCTTCAGAGGTTCAGCTTGTTGTGGAGGAATGGAAAAGAGGTGTGGCTCACCAGTCTCTGGGGTTTCCAACAGGAATAAGCACCACAGGAATAAGCAAAACTGGGCACTAGTTTTGCTGTTCATCCTGTAGAGAGTTGTTGGAGCTGGGTTTTAACTCCTCCAGTGCTGGCTGTGAGCTGTAAGTTCTGTGAGAGGAACAGGGAAAGGCACACCTGTGAAACAGACTCTGAGAAACAAAAATGGTCTGTTCAGCTCTTCTGGCCAGGACCAGGTAAGGTATTGCTGGGAAGGCTGTGGACACAGTGCATGGCCAGTAAAAGCAGCATGGTTTTGTACTAGGGGCAAGACAAGAGGTTCTTCAAGAAAACGTTCTCCAAAAACGCTTGTGTGCCTTCACATAGCCTACAACTCCACATTTAAAGCAGATGTTACCCTTTTAGGCAGCAGATAAAACAAATCTGCTTGAAGCAGGTGCTCTGATATGTATTATTAAGAGCAGGGAGGTGAATTCTTAATTTATCTGTTATGTTTGTGGGCAAACTCCAGAAAATAGGTGTGTAAGTATTGATTAACCAAATATTGGAATTAATGGGATAAACCAGCATGTTAATGGAAAATATTCAAAGTGTAGTTGTTCCTTATCAGTTTGTTGATTTTGTAATAAACATTGACTTGTCTGAAGAGCCAGTGAATTATAGGTATGATTGAAGCAGCTTCATCTTATAAATTCTGGTGCTGTAAGTTGCTACATATCTTTGTAGGTTATCAAAAGAAAGATAAACATGTCTAAACATCAGCCATGCACTGTCTTAGGAGCACTTTGAGAATATATAGGCTAAGTTTGCCCTCTACTGGATTGCAAAATTACATCACTGGTTTTATTACTGGCCAGATATGTTATGTTCTGGTTATTCCCATGGAAGTTTCCCATTACATGATATAACACATACACACCTCATCCTCAAGGCTGGTGTCATCTTTCCAATCAGTCATCTTTGCTACGTGAACTGCTCCCTGAATTATTTTGTTAAGAGTTGTTCCTTTTACAAATGTCTCTACCCAGGCCTATTTTCAAATGGGGTTGTTTTGGTGCTTTTTTCTTTGGATGAAAAGTTTCTGCAGTGGGAATAAATCTGAACATCAGGAATAGACTAAACCTGATTGACAGGAGCCATCTGCACAAACAGATCTGCTCATTTCCCTCTGACAGCTTGTTTCTAGCGAGGCCTGGGGTCTCCAGCAAGCTTCATTCACAGCCAGGAAACAGCCCCTGAGGAGCTGCAGCTCCTGCTCTTTCTCTGCCAGTCAGGCTCCTTGCCACAAATTTACTGAGCACTTTCAGTGCGGATGCAGCTACTTGCAGTCAAGGCATGAAGTGATGCTGCATCCTAATTCTAAGTGTGCACTGGGATTTCAAGGCTCATTTGGTGTGTGCTTGAAATAATAGTTACAAACATATACATCTGTGACAGACTGCATTCGACAAGAGTGATCCCAGAGTTAGGAGGTCATACCCACGAAAGTGAAATCTGTGTGATGAATCATAAGGTATATGAGGCCAGGTGCTCATCTAATGGAAATCAGGGTAAGTTCTCTGACCTGAACAGAATTGTGTTGACTTGTGCTGGCTGAAGCACAAGTCAATGTAGTTTTTTTGTTTGAATGTAATTTTTCATTTGTTGTTTTCCTCTGTTAGGTGCTCTGGTAAAGGTTTCCTGGCCTCACTGAACCACTTCAAATTTCTCTCCTTGCTTATAATTTTTAGGTCTGCCAGGTTCTGTTTATAACCAGAAACAAGCGTCAAAAATATGCTAATTCCAAAAAGTAAATCAACATCTGCCTGGACACTGCTCAGCAGATCTTTGTTCTGTCTCTGTGTCCAGATTTTATCTGTACTGAAAAAAGGCCAGACAGCACAGTGGGGCACTATTGTCTGTCCCCTGGCAGTGCCAAAAGTGTGGTAGGATCAGCTGATGGCATTTGTAAGGCTCCTGTTACAGCTTTCCTTTGGTCTTCCCTGGATCCCCTGGGAGCAGTGTGAACCAGAAAGCTGCTGAGAGCTGCTGTGCTGACAAGGTTCAGGTTTTTTTTTGCTATAAAGTTGTGTATGTGCACCCTGGTGTGCTAGAAGGTTGTGGTGAAAGCCCCTGAAACTCAAAAAGCTCTTTCCAATAGCATTTTAGTTTTCCAGAGCCAGCAGGTTGCTGTTTTCATGCTGGTTTTATATACGGATAACCTGAAAGAGGCATGGAGATTGAATATTATCTGAGCTGCTCCACAGTCAAAACTAAATTTGAAGGCAAGGAGGAAACCAGCATATCTTAGAGCATCAGGTAATAGAAAGACAGATATTTCTGGCTGGCTGATTTATTTGCCTATTTATTTCACCATCAATTTTGGAGTTAAAGTAAGTCCCCGGGAAAAATGGAGTAGGCAACAAATGATCAGTGGTGAAAAGTGTATGATAAATTACTGTGCCCATGGCTCTACAGTTCATTTCAGGGGCAACATCTCCAAAAGAGCCAGAGGAGAGTCAGCTGCTTGCAATTGGGAAGAAATTATTTTAAAAAATTGGATATTTGAATGGTGTGTAGGCAGAAGAGGACTACTGTACCAGTGGAGAGCACACTGATTGCTCTGACCATGAAGGTTGCTCTTGAAGTCTAGGGAAGTCTACCTCATCAGCCTTTGATTTCAGAATGTCCTTAGGAAAAGCCAAATCCTGGCATTTGTCCCAGTAATTGATGTCTTGTAGGGCCCCAGCCACTCCCTCAGTCTCTATGGGAACTTTGTGCTGTAGTGTCTTAGGCTGGACAAAATCTGGTTGCACTGGGAAATGTGTTTGAAGGCAAAAATTGGTGCAAAGTCCTTGAGACAGGAGGTGTAATTGCACAGAGAACATCTCTGCTCAGTAAGGAGCTCCTGTGATTGTGGGGTTGAGGGTTTTTTAATCCCTCTCAACCAGCCCCTCTGTGCTGAAGTAGAACTGCATGGAGGTTCCATCCTAAATCTCATGTATCCTTAAATTTGGGATTTCAGGGTCCTTTGGGTGGCACAGAACATCTCCACATAGAATCTGCTACAGCTGTGCTTTGAAAGGGTGAACAAGGCTGGGTGTGGGAGGCAGCTCACTGGACCCTGCCCAGTTCCTGGAGGAGCTGGATGGGGTTGCTGGGTACAAGCAGACCTGCAAATTCTGTTATTTGATTGATGTAATTTTTTCCCCCATTTCATTAGTGAATATTCAAGAACAGAGTGTGCAGGTTAAGACCTGAACAGGTCTTATTTTGTATCTTATCTGTAATATTGCTGGCAAAGCTCTTCCCTTGACTGTAATGACTTCTGGCTTTTAAGTGATATTCTTAGGACAAATCCTGAACATCCCAACCTGTTTCCTAACGAGAAGCCTGGAACAGAGCTAGTAGTGTCCTAATTTTTCCATGGACTGGTGCACAGAGAAGCTAAGATCTGGGTCCTCATGGGTTGTTGGTGCTTAACTCCAGTGTTGTGAGTGCACCAATAGGCATGATTGCCCTGCCTCACCTTGCACCTGTGTCCACACTCTCTGGCCATGTCCAGGAGATCTGTTTAAGACTGTTCTCAGGTATCCAAGCCTGATATTTATTGCAGGAGTCCCTGAGCCCAGCCCAGCCTCCTGCTGTCCTGGCAGTGGCTGGACAGGCCCTGCTCTCTCTGGATGCACCCACAAACCTTCAATGGCAGCTTTTCTCAGGCTGCTCTCCTGCTGGAGCTTGCTGAATAGACCTGCATCTGACACCCCATTTCACCTGGATGGAGCTCTTATCCTGTCCTAGGTTACAATGTGAGATATGCTCAAAGTATGTATTCTATCACCATCTTCATGAGCTGTTGAAACCATGGTGGGACAGTGTTTCCCTTGCCCCCTCCCTCTGGGCTATCTCCTGTTAATGGGCCATCAATGCCTTGCCCCATGACTCACAGGTTATTCCCTGCAGCATCTATTTCTGTTTAATGGGCAATCAAGGACCCACTGGTGAAATGATATCAGCCCATTTTGAGATGCCCTGCCTAGGGGGAGGAGCCACATGGATATATCCCACATGGATATAATCTGGATTTTGGGACAGTATAGCAGCCTTTACCCACTGGATTCCCCGAGGACAAGAGCTACCAGACCTTTCTATGGGATCACTGGTTCAACAAGACCACTTCATCTAGACTGCTACCACCACCCTCACTACCAGGGTGCCAGGTTGTATTCTGACTCTGTCAGTGATCTTTTGTACTATTGCTTTTATTTCATTTTTTTCCTCCTATTAAATTGTTTTTCTGACTTGGAGTCTCTCACCGGTTTTGCTTTCAAACCAGTACATATCCCCACAGCCCTGCTCAGATCTGTGGGTGCTGCCCTCTGTCTCCAGCTCCTTCTCCCTGGAGGAGCAGCCCTGCTTTTGCTGCTCCCTGGCACACAGCCCTGTGGAAGACAGTGAATCCTTTATAGACATTTCAAGAAATAACCCATGGCTTGCCTGAGGTCACAGAAGAATATCAGCAGACATGACAAATCTTCATTGAACCATCTTTCTTTCATGCTGCATCAATCCTCTGTTATTAATACAATTTACAAACTTATGTCCATTACTTAATTACTTCTGTATTCATTAAAAATGTCACAGCACTTTAGTTCTTTTTACATTTATGGGCTGGAGCTGTGCAATCTGTGGGGAAACACAGATTTCCACTTCATTATAAAACAAATGGTAAACAATTGCACAAATGGCTTTGTTGTTAGCTCAGGCCTGAGAGTTGAGCTCTAGACCAGACTAGAGAACAGGCTACTTTAATGGAAACATATTTTTGATAGAGAACATGGAGAAAAGCCATGGGAAACAGTTTGGGAAAATGAAAGCAAATGTGAAAGCTAGGTTGATTTTCTTAAAAGACAAGCCATTTAAAAGGGTTTGGGAGTAGATGGGGAGAGAAAGAAGAGAAGGGGACTTGGATCATGAGCACATTGCAGAAAAATGGCTGGGAGGTTGTACAGCATTTCTCAGCCATTTTTCTGTAATGCACATGAAAGAAGAAGAAACACGCACGTCCATTTCACCTGTGCAGGAGCCAGGGTCTGAATTCCATTCTCTAAGTGTTACAGAGGCATTGTGTTAACTCAACTGGTAGTCTGCCATTTTTAATTTTAAGAACAGTAGCTATGGCACTAAAATCTGTGGAAGTTATAAGGGAAAGAAAATAATTTCACTTACGTTCCTTCATCTCAGCTCACATCTAATTTATTCACTTCATAGACACATAAATTCACACAGAAGTCAGACTCAGCTGAAACCAGAATAGATGGAGTATTTATTGCACAGGCAAGAGCAGCCTGAGGAACATCAGAAAAAAAAGAGAGCACCACAAGATGTATTATGAGCTCCTGTCTCATAAGCACCTTTGATTTCAAATTCTCTTACAAAGGGGTAAATAGAACCAGAGCAACTGCTTTAACAGACTGCTTGTTACAGCTGGTTAGGGAGAAGTTGTATCTCTTGTACCAAAAACTACCTACTATTTATTTAATAATAAAAAAAAGGCAATTTCAAGAGGAAGTAAGGCATAAAAACTGTAATGGTCAATCTCAATCAGCATTTGGAGTTACATCAAAATTACTCCACTCTGACTTTGGCCCAGATTTGTAAGACCTGTTTTGGAGTTCAGAAATTATTTTCTTTGTATTCTGTAAAAACACATAACACTTGAATTTCAAGAGCGTAGCAAGGATTTGTGTGGAACTTAATGGGAGACAAATGAGAGTGAGTGGCTGCCTGGGGTTAGGATGTCAATCCACTTCTAACTACAGCAGCAGACACAGGAATATAAATTTTGTCCCTCAGTAAAGTTTTGAGAAAATAATGTCATTTTTTTCTCCATAAAAACTGCTTCCAAGGTCTCCTCCTCAACTTTCAAGGGTATCTGCATGTGTGTTATAGCTTTATAGCTCTTGGCCCTAGTGGTCCTGGGGAGCCACCTCTTTCCTTATGGAAAGGGCTGAGGAGAGCACCCCTTGCCCCAAAGCTGTGGAGTGGGTGCTGGATGTTGGTTTGCAGGCAGCCCAAGCACACAAAGGAGCTGTGGAGCACCATGGCTACTCAAATTCAGGGCACTTGCTTGGGGTAGCCCAGGTCTGTGTGAACCCAGGACAACTGTGCAGGTCACAAACCCCAGTGCCAATGGAGATGAAAAGGTACCAGAGCACCCAGAGGTGTGGGCTGAGCTGAAATTCTTATGATGTCATCTGTAGACCCAAATGTCTAAATTCCACTCACATCTTGCTTCGCTGCTCCAAGTCTTCCACTGGCCTTAATTACTTTTGCTCCACATATTTCCATTTCAGAGCCACAGTGGTAATGTTATTCTGACTCTTCTCCTTTTGCTCTGTGCTCTTGTCCTTTTACATCATGGATTGGATTGGTCAAAAGGTGTTGTTTACATTTTGAATTTGCCACTAATTCATCCTTGGAATCAGTATCAGTAATTCCACCTTTTTTTTTTTTTTTAAAACTTTATAAATGATAATTGAGATGGGTTGTTTGTAAAACATCTTGCTGATAGGTATTACAGAAGTCAATAACTTTTATTTTAAATATGCAAGTTTTGGTTACACAAAATATTTTTTAATATATATTTTACGTTAGTTTGTGAGAAATGGTAGCCTGATTTTTTTTAGCAGTCTATAAAACTTCACTTGGTGCACCAGTTGTTGGGGGCTTATGGGACTCAGCTTCAATGGAAATGAGTGACATGGTAAATTCTTAATAATCTATTTTAAAATTAAACAGTTTTTAGATGCAATTTGCAGATTTTGATAAATAGAAGTTTTCAAGGCCAGAATTCCCAAACTTCCACATTTTCTCCTTTTTTGTGTAAGGGAGAAGGTTTTGCTGTCTTGTGACCAGGCTTTGCCTTTTCATGCCCTTGATGTTTCTGGTTAACATTCCTTGTACAAGGCATGTTGCCCATATCCATGATGTGCATAAGGTACTTGGTAAAAAAATCTAGTTGTTGAAAGCCAAGATCAGTTAACCAAGGATCTATCCTATAGAAAGATTTAATGTCTTACGAACTCCCATGATGTACAACAGCTGCAATTCAAAACAAAATCACTCATGAACAATGGTTTTTCCTTTAAGAATTTCAGCACAAAAAATACATTCTTATCTGTAAGAGAAGATTGTAATCCTCAAAATGTTTCCTCTTGTTGTATTCCAAACACTGAACTTCATTGCTTCATTTGCATTGGTGTTTAATAAATTGGTTTTGTTTTTCAGCCACAACAAGGCAAGATGAATTTTGTGGAAAAGGGCAGTCTAATGGAGATGTGGTGTGTAATTTGGATGATGAATTATCAGAGCGCCACAGTAGTCTGTGTTGTGGTCATTTTATTGTTCAGTGAAGTAATGGAGTTAAGTTATATTTACATTTTCTAATTATATTTTGTTATGTAAAAGATTATATGTGCGCAACCTCTTGCCAAACCAACCACTGAACTCTATTTCTCTCTCAGAAAAAAAAAAAAAAAAAAGAGAACGAGAACAACTAAGACTGAAATAGAAAACAAAATTGATAATGAAAGCCCACTGAAATCACAGAGAGGCTCCATGCTGAATTCCAGACAAGCATCCTGCATTTCATCATGGCCATGGCCTTGGCCTCTCCGCCAAGCCTGCAGCTCAAAGCCTCCTCCTGCCAGCAGCCTTGGCCAGGATCCCTGGCTCAGTGCTGCTCTGGGAAACACATCTTTAAATCCCCTTGGTTTTGGGATCAGCCAGGGAATGTGCTTGCTGGAGGGGGTGACACCCAAAAGACTGAAATTATTCTCCCCTGTGCCACGTCAAAGGAGCTGTAATGGCACCCAATCAGCACACAGCAGATGCCAGCTTTCCTCCAGGCACAAAGTGTTTTTCTTCAAAGATTTGGCTCAAGTTTTGGTTCCTCTTCCATGCAGTTTGGTCACTCCAAGGTGAGCTGCCTGGACAGTCACTCCATGGACAGAGAGGGAGGGACCCCAAAGTTTTGGACCTCTCCAAAAGGGGTTTTTTTTCCATACCTTTCTGCAGAGTATCCCAGTAAGCTGCTCTCTGCATCCCTGTATTGAACCAAAACAATGATTTCATTTATCTGCTTGGACATTCTGGATCTGCCTAAGTTAACTGAGAGTTCCCAGAGGTTCCTCTCACCTCCCCACAATGAGCATCAATAGCTGAATTTCCTGAAATCCCATTTACGTGTCCTCCTAAGTGAAGGATGGCATAATCCTTATTTTTTCTGATAGGACTTCTAAAGCTTTTTGTTTGTTGCTTTCCATGCATTTGTTGCAATGAACACCATTTTCCTTACTTAGCTGTTTCCTCACCTTTAAATGACTGTCTAAATTTGACAAAATGGGGTGCATTAGAAAGATGTTGAGAGGATATATTAATTTATGATTCCAGGTAAAAAAGAACTTCCCCAAATAAAGTCCAAGGCAGGTTTAAACTCTGGTTTTTCTACCCCAAGGTTGGCAGCCTGAACTAGTACCTAGAAAAATAATAACAACTTTTCCAAAGTTCCTTTTGATTCCATTAGGAAATGTTCTACCTCCATATTAGTCAGCAGTGTCTTTAACTGAAGTCAAAATGTTTTTGTGAATTGTCATTTGCATTCTATATATCTTGATTTGAAGCTGAAAACTGACAAAAGTAATTAGGTACTTGGCTATTCTTCCTAAATATTTTAGACATTCAGAGAGAAACTCTTAGTCTCTATCCATCTTACCAACACTGGAAAAACAACAATTCTATGGTAATATTTTATATTATTGGATAGATGTCAGGGCCCTGTTTGCTCCAATATTTTATAAATGTGATAAAGTGAAGGTCCTAAACCAGAGTGTTCACACTTTCATAAACTCAAATAATTGAAACTGAGTGATTTTCACAACAAATTAACTAAATCCTTGACTTTGGAGGGCTCCAAAACACCATCCTAGCAATTGGCTCACACCAATAGACAACAAGATTACTTGTAGGCATGATATCAATTTCTTCAAAAGGAAGGAAACTTTGGTACCTAGCCTCAAAATATCAAGAAATTAACTTACTAAATACACCTAAGAAAAATAAAGTGTATGTTAAAATGCCTATACAGCAATATTTGGTCACCTATTGTACTAAAATTCCACTGAAATTCTGCTACAAAGTAGACAAAAAATATTCTGCTGGTGTTGTAGGTACATAATCTAACAGCAAGAAACATTATCTTTGCCCTCAAGTTGGAGAAGAACTCAAAGTGAATTGACAGGCTTATATCAACCTCTCATCATTAAGAAAAGGAGTAATGCAATTATATGTGGTCTTATTTTGTTAAAATATTTTATGTCAGGCACAGGGTGTTCTGAGGTGATACAGATAATTAGCAGAGAAATTTAATCATCCATATCACAATGAAAGAAAAAAAAATTGGCTCTTTAATCAAAAGATAGACCCACCTGCTCTGAAATGAGAATGTTTCAGTATGTCTTCCAGGCTAGAAAGCCTAGTTAAAAATTAATGGAAGTTGGCAAGCATTAAATTATCTACCTAAAAGATCCTATACAGCTTCACAAATTAAATAGAAATCCATTGATATTCACAAAATAAGCTATCTGCAGGACCAGTGCATTGGAATAGTGCAATAACATATACCAAAGGCAGAATGCCTCCTGAGCAGTGTGCCATCACTGGGGCTCGTCCTAAACAGAGGGTTCATTTGTGGGTCCAGGTTTTCTGTATGGCTTAAGTGGGAACTGTGCTATTTTATACCAGCAGGGCTTGATTCATGGAGGGGTTGAAGGAAATTTTATGGCTAGACCCTGGCTGCAGCTGTGGCTTCAGTGGCAGGACTTGTGTTGATTCCAGTGGGATGAGCCTCCTTGGCTCTTAGTGCCTGGCGTTTTCTTGGCAATATGTGAGATCCTTCTTGGTTCTGGGACTTGTGGTTTTGGTATCTGTCCAACTTGGCTGGAATCACTCTCAGGAGTGAACACTTGAGTGAAGGAGATTTTTATGCTTTTTTTGCATTCTCAACATAATTGGGATTAAATAATGTAGACTGTCAGAATGGTATTGAAATAAAATTAAACTTGTTTCAGAGGATAAAATCTGTTGCATAACAAACTTTCAAATGTTTACCACAAGTCTGTCTATATTTTCATTTCAGTGGTAATGAGAAAATCATAGCACATATGTTGCTTTCAGCATTCTATGTTCTAGTTAGGCTTTTGTGTGGATTTATGCATTTGTTTTTCAAGCTCTGCAGTCTCCATTTGTAGTGGGAGAAGCTTGGTGGCACAGGATACTCTTAATTTAGCAAACACAATGAGATCCATTTGCTAGGCACTGGAATTGGTGAAGTCCAGATGGAAATCCAAAGTACATTTAAGGATGAGGATACTTGCTAGAAGAGATTAATGAGTAGTATATCATTCTACAGCAGGACTTGTAGCTTTTGAAGTATAAAAAACTTTAGCTCTGATTAACCAGAAGTGGTATTTGCCTGAAAAACAAAGTCCCATAATGCTTCTTATTAGCATTTTCCTGTTACTACTACTGATTCTAATCATGTTGCCCAGATTTTCCCAGCATCCCCATGCATTTAAATTTCATACACCCAGACATGATTCAGAAATCATATTCTGAATGCTTTTCCTCCTACTCCGAATCACTTAGCAACTTCAATTTCATTCATGGAAAAGTAACTATTTGAACTCTGTGTATTTTTAGCCTTTATTAATGGAGTTTAAAAGCTAGAAATGTGAAAAAAAAAACCACAAGAAGCCTTAAGGCAGAATCTATGCTTCTAGTAGAAATCCTCCAGATTTTGCCCTCCTGCAGCTGTCAACGTCACTTCATGCTTGGGCTGTACTACAGAGTTTATCTGCTGCTTGTCTTAGGAGGAAACCTCGTGCTCAGTATGGACAGGGATGAGATACATTAAGTACTTCTACCTAAGGAAGTAAAACCACAGCACATCCATTATTGTTGTGGACGTGAGTCAGAGAGCTGCCCATCCACTCTGCTTTTGTGAGAGCACAGAGGGTTCTACCTGGGCCAGGTGAGGTAACAGCATAACGAAATAAAAAGCACTGCCCCATGTGAGCCTGGAAGCTCTTGGGTTTATCATGGGCTACATGAGAGCAAGCTGGGGACCTCTGTACTGACCCCATGGTCTATTTGCAGCTGAATAATTCACTCAGGGATAATGGGGAGTTGACTGAGTTCCAGGCAGCTGTCCAGAGGTGATGTGCCTCAAGCCAAATCCCTGATGAATTTAACAAATTACGTTTTCTAAGAACTAGATGTCAAAGCACATATGTGGGTATTTAGTGTCTCAGTAGTGTCAGGAGACATCAGATGTGTTGAGCTCCCCACTGCTTCCCATGGGAAATTGGTACATGAGGAATAAACTGTCCAATTATTCCCTTGGGAAAATACACTCCTGTTGGTGTAAGAGGAACATATCAGTAAGTCTTTTCTCAAAGATAACTGTGTTGAGCTGTTCTGATGCTGTTGTACACCACAACAACACAGACTCTGACTTCAGAAGGCTGAAAATGACTCCTTCATTTTTGGGATGTGTCTCCCTTTTTATACTGTTCTACACAGACCAATTTGATTGGTGAAACAAAGACAAACCTGTTTAATCACATTGGTCAGACCAGAGGGACATCAAGAAGAAGTCCCTCCTAGGGAAAGGAATGTAAACAAAGTTAGTTACAAAAACATGTCTCTTGTTTACAGAAAATTCCCTGGGAAAAGAATTTCAGGAAACCAAAACATCTCAGGCACAAACCAGGGCTACACTGTTCCATTACAAATTCCCTGAACATATGAAGTTTTAAAGTCCTACATTAAACTGGAAGGGATGAGAAGTGAATGAACATGCTGTCAAAAACTAAGGTGGAAAACAGGTTGGTAGTAACCCAATAAAATCTAAGAATTGAAAAAAATAATTAATCAAAATATATATATTTGTAAAATTCAGAGGTTTCTATCATATTCACTTTTTCCTCAGGAAACAGAGGATGCTGTCTGAGATAATATAATCTCCTTTTTTTCAGACTTGACCCTTTATGTTAACAAAGATGGCTTAAGCACCCTCATGCAGTAAGAGCTAGCAAATATTAACTTTTTAACAGCATCTGCTCTGTCATTATTCTAATCCCTTGAAGAATTAGCGATCCACAGAAGTAAATTTTAAATTTATTTAACAGGTGTATCTACTTTATCTTTCTCTCCAATTTCTTCTCTAGAAGACAAGCCAAGACTTCCTTAGAAGACAAGACTAGAAGCTGTAAATACTTGGGCAAAGTTTTAGGATATTAGGAGTGAAGATTTTTCAGAAGAGACATGTAGCTTGGCTTGAACAATGAAATTCTCAAAATCGATCCACTTAATAAGAAAAAGTTGTTCCTTGCTATAATTCTCTGACTTTATGTTTTGTTTTGTTTTGTTTGTTTTTGTTTTTGGGTTTTTTTTGGTTTTTGTGTGGGTTTTTTTTTTTTTTTGGGGGGGGGTGTTTTTTTGTTTTGTTTTTTTGGGGGTTTTTTGTTTTTTTGGGGGTTTGTTTTGGTTTTGGTTTTTGTTTTCTGTGGGGTTTTTTTCAGTGTTGAATTACTAAATACCCTTATGGAATATATTTACTATTACTGAAGCTGTTTCTGACTTATTTAGGATTGCACAGTGTAACACTCAACCATTTCATTTGGGAACCCACCAATCCTGTTCCTCTCAAATATAATTTAATAACAAAGCAAGTACTAGAGATGATCTTTGCCTCAGCTGTTATCTCCTTTTCTTGGCATTCATTAGACCAGATCTGTGGTTCAGTTTAGGGGCCCCACTACTGATATAAATTGGAGCAAGTTCAGCAGAAGCCCCCAGGATGGTCAGGGACTGGAGCACTTAACCCTTGCAGAGAGGTTGAGGGAGGTGGACTGGTTCAGCCTGGAGAAGAGATGGGTTTGGGAGGACCTGGCAGCAGCTTTGCAACTTTTTGGGGAGGTTTTTGAGAAGATGGAACCAAGCTCTTCACAGTGAGGTGTGTCAGGAGAATGAGAAGCAACAGGCACTAACTGAAACAAGAGAAGTTCAGACTGAATATAGGGAAAATCTTTATCCCTGTGAGAATGGGGATGTTCAGCCATTAGAACAGGTTGTCTGGTGAGTCTGTGCAATCCCAATTCCTGCAGGGTTTCGAGACATGGCAAAGCTCTGAGCAACCTGGTCTGACCTCAGAGCTGACACTGCTTCAGTAGGAGGTTGTGGTGGAGACTTCCTGAGGTCCTTCCATTCCGAGTGATTGTCTGATCTCAAGCATTTGGGATGGGTTCCCCTCAGCGTTTCTACAGCAAGAGACCAGCTTTCATGGATGCTTGACAGAAAGTGCAAATCAGCCTCCCCTCTGCTCAGCTCTGACTGTGGGCCCAGGGAAGGGAAGAAGATGTGAGCCACTTGACAAAACAATGTGCTGGGGACCCTGGGTCAGGTGGGATGCAGAGGATGGGGAGAACTCAGAGCAAAAGAGTAAGATGGCTTAGCCCAATCTTAGAGAACACAGTCTTGAAATTAGGTTGGACAGAAGCCTGGTCATAGGCTTGTGGCATCAAGCTGACAGGTAGAAGACAGGATCCTCACAAAAG
Organism: Phylloscopus whistleri; assembly: GCA_017589585.1. NCBI lineage: Eukaryota > Metazoa > Chordata > Aves > Passeriformes > Phylloscopidae > Phylloscopus > Phylloscopus whistleri. Next base: position 2,830,861 of record JADMLD010001401.1, read on the forward strand.
GGTCTGACTGAGAAGAAAAACCCATTTGTTGTATTTTGAAAACACAAATACTTTTATCAGAGACAGAAAAAAGTAACCTTAAATTAAGGAGAGGAAGTGAAATCCTGATGCTCTTAGGACTGACTCTTAGTACAACAGCTGTTGTATTTGTCTGTAGTCTTACACCCTTAAAAGATTTTTCTTTCAAAATATTGAAAAAAAATGAATGTCTGTGCTCTGCAGCCAGCTAATACTTTGTGAAATTAATTCTTTCCTTCTATTCAGAAGGACTGTTCCTAGGCTTGTTTGGAGAGTGAGGAGAGCCAGCATCAAATGCATTGAATGGGTTTTATTTGATAAAATAAATTCTCCCAGTCTCTTATCAACATGGCTTTAAATAAAGTATTGTGAATAGGATGTAAGCATTGTAGCCTGTGTTCCTTCTCAGATAAAGGAAGTCAGCCTCAGAGTACTGAAACCCACAAAGAATAGAATATCTATGAGGCTTTACTTCTTTTTCCCTAGATCTCATTCTGTGAGAGATGGAAGAAAAGTACATTTTCTCAAAATGGCCTATAAAAATGTTGGTAGATGAAGATGCCATGTTGATTTTGTCATAGTACCTGAGGTATGGAGGCTATCTCTAGGTAGATTTAAAATTAAAACTTTCTGATTTCCCAGGGTTTTCCTCCTGTTATGCACCTTAGATGCAAGTGGACAGATTGCAAAAAAAACCCCTCCTTACACAGGGGTTTCACTTCTGATCTTCCTGTTAAGATGCAGCTGAGTCTTGGCCAAACCTTCCCACATTCATATCAAAAGTAAATCTACTGGCAGAGGAGGTGCACTGAGACTAAACCAAGGAATGCAAAAGTAATGAATTTTCACATTTTCCCTCTGAGAAAAAGCCTGATATGATGAAGAAATATTTTCATGTTTTATTGAGGTTTCCTGGGCTAGATCTCTGGTCTTAAATACGGAGGATTTTTAGTTACTTAAATCATACTACTCTTCTGGGTCCAGGGTGATTGCCTGTCCTTTCACATCATTCAAAAGAAGCAAAAAAATATGTTCCCTACAAAAATGCAGAAGAAATATCAGATCATCTTTCTGCATTCACCATGTCACTTCCTAATCATAAAAAACTTGATTCCTTGTTCAGTGGAGAGTATTTGTTGCAGCTCTAGCAATTTTCCATTAAAATGACGTGGAGAGCAGACATCAAGAAGAAAAGCTCAAAAGGTGTCTGAATGGTGGATGACAGGGAGTCCAGTCAGATTAATGCACTTGAGGGAGTAATGTGGTGGTATCACTTGTAGCTGCCCTAAAAAGTCCCAAATCTGAAGGACAGTGTCACTGACTGTTTGCAACAGAATCACCTGGCCACAGCCTGAGGTACAAATCTGCAGCACAGCTTAGTCTCACACTTACAGACCTCAGACCAAGTCTTAGCTGTTCCACCAGCCAAGCAAAAGTGGTTCAGGAGTGAAAATCACCAGCCAAGGTCATGATCAGCATAACCTGAAGTCTCTGGGAACACGAGGGCAGCAGTTTTGAAGTCATCTCAGAAAGCAACAGACAAGTCATTTGTTAAAGAGACATTTTGATCTGTAACTAAAAGGGTCACTCTGTCTGAGGTGCTGTGATCCCTCGGGCTGGAAGAGGCCTCAGGAAGTTTCTGGCCCAACCTCCTGCTCAGAACAAGATGACCTCTTACATCAGACTAGGATGACCAGGGCTTTATCCATTCAGCTTTGGAAACTTCCAAGGGTGGATTCTGGTCATAAAACTTATCAGAGTTTTCACTACATCTTTTCTCAAGGTGTCAAATGAGTCAGAAAAGAAGAATTAAAAGCTGTAAACAGGAATTTTGTCTCATATGTGTTTGGCATTTTTGCCACAACAGCATCAGTGTCATTTTGCACAACTGCTTGCAAAACACTTTTGTCTCCTGCTTCTGGAATTCTCTGGATTATAGAGTCAGACTTTTTCACTTTCAGTGGAAACACAACAATGTATAAATTCCAGCCAAATGGATCCTGGTTGTTTAATAAAAGAAAAAGCCCTGGATGTTGTCAGTGGTAAACTAAGCATTTTTCCAGTAATCTCAACTTTAAACAAAGCTGTTTTAATCAAGATAATTGCTACTTTTATGCCAATAGTGCATAAATTAAATATGAAATAAAAATGAGAGATAAACACTGCAACTGCATTATGACAAAGCTGAGGTAAAAATATCAGGACCCCAGTACTGTCAGAGTTCAACACATGGTAAATATTTCTATTGGTGTTTGAAGTAATGCAGAAGGCAAATGGAGCTATTAACAGTGAAGTACGGGTATATTTTGCATTCGTACATAATTAAAACACTTAAGGGTGAAAACTTGAGATGGAACAGGAACTGCCTGATAAAACACCAAAATCAAAGTAAAGAAACTGAGACCATAGTTTGAGGAACATAATGAAGAACTTCCTGCCCAAAATGCACCTTGTATGAGGTACAAGCTATTCCCAAATAAGGACAAGAGAGAGAGTAGTCAAGATCTTCAAGTGAGGTGTGGCATTTTGTAAAACAAAAAGCTCACCCAGGTAATCCTCAAAGGTCCCAGCATCACCTGCCATTGGCACTTCCCACAAGTGTCTTGGAGTCTCACTTCTCCCATTACCACCATTTCTGAGATACCTGCTTCATGTCTTGGGTGAGATTTTGTATTTAAATATCTTTCAACAGCTGGGTGGCTTAAAGAAAATTGGAGTGTGAACAACACTATAAGATGGCACAGGTTGTGTCCTACTTCTAGTGAACACCCATGGCCTATGAAGTGGAGATCCTGCAAACTGTGAAGGAGCAGAGTTCAAAGTGCTACAGATGGGCATAAAATAAGGATGCATGGATATGTCTGCAGTTTCCTCACTGGGAAAAAAAGAAAGAAAGAAAGAGAGCTTTTGGTTTAGCCATTGGCTTGGTTAAACCTGGACGATAAGAAGAGTTCCTGCTTTTTCTTCTTGGTTTCCCTTCTCAGATATTAATCAAATAACTTCTCAGTTTCTTCTCTGCTTCTGAGTGAGCAACACGCAAAGCAGCCCTGTTCCTGTGAAATCGATCGGCACCTACTTCTCCTGAAATGTAATTACTTCTGGTGCATCAGGGGGAGACAAAAGAGACCACACTCCACAAGGATTTTTTTTCTGTGTGCCAGCTGAGGTGTGAACCTCTGGGATGTGTGGCAAGGCTCTGTCCCTGGAAAGCTGCACCAAGGCGAGGAGGGACCAGGTTCTCACAAGGGCAGCAGGAGAGCACCGGCTTCCAGCGGCTGCTCCAGCCACCTGTGGGGCAGCGCAGCCGAGGGACTGCAGTGACAGCCATGGGAAACCTCTCACAAGTGTGGGCATCGCTGGGAAGGCACAGAGGCCACGGCCGGGTGCAGCCGCAGCCCGGCACGGGCGATGCCCTTGGCTTTGCCTTTTCCCGTGTGGGAGCCGAGCTCCGGCATCCCCCTGCCCATTCCTGCGGAGGGGCTCGCCTCGGATCCCAAACCCTGGCGTTGGGACAAGCGCCTGGAACGCCCGGATCCCCGGGAGCGCCCCGGGCGTGCTGCGGGCCGGGAGCGGGAGGGTCCGGGGGGCTGCGGGCGGGCGGGCCGGGGCGCAGCCATGGAAACGCGCCGAGCATCCCCCGCTCCCCGCGGCAGCGCCGTGCTATTCCCCACCCTCCCTGCACCAGCCGTGGCCTGGCCGGGGCCGCCTCGGCTCAGCCGGTGAACAGTTAACGCCGGAGAGGCGGCTCCTCTCCCCACACCCTCCCCGGTTCCTGTTGTAAAAAGCGTGTGTAACCCCCCCACGGGAGAGCGGCGAGCCGGGCACGGCTAGCAGAGGGGGCGGCCGCCCCTCCGCCTACTCCAGCTCCCTTCTTTTTTTATTTATTGCCCCCTGCCTCCCTCCCTTTTTCTGCAGCTGGTCCGCGGGGTGGGCTCTGCTCGGCGGGACCGCCCGGGCCCGGGGCGGCGGCCGGGCATGGCCGGGGCGGGGGGCGTGTGTGCGGCTCCCTCCTGCCCACCCCGCCCCGCCGGCTCCCGCAGGGCAAAACCTGGATCCGGGTGCTGACAGAGCTGGGTGCTCCCGCCTTCCCCTCTCTTCTGGCAGGGGCTGCTTTATTTTTATTGCCTTTTTTTTTTTTTTTTTTTTTTTTCGGTCAAAAGGAAAAATATATATTGAAAAGGGTGGGGAAGGAAAAGATAGGAAGCAGGCACCCTCCCCCTCCGCTGCTCGCAGTCCCCTCCACTCCACACCAAAAAGAGCCATCGCAAGTGCACGCCAGTTCTTCACTAAAGTGATCCAGCCGCTGGATTAAGTAACTCTCGGGGAACAGCACACGCACGCACACACACCGGCAAAAATGAAGGAAAAGGCAATGTTTCAAACGGCTAAAATGCAAGGAAACATGCTGGTAAGTGGCTGCTGCTGGCGCCTCCAGTGACTGTGAGTAAGTGTCGGGGCTCCCTGCTCGGCTCGGCGCTGCCAGCCCCCGCTCGGTCGGCGCGGAGCCCCCGCTGCTGGGGCCGGGGAGGCAGGAGAGGGGGCTTTGCTTGCTGTCCTTGCCCCGTTTGGTGTCTGTCCCCCCACCCCTGAAGGGGGTGGCGGAGGATTTGGGGGTGCCGGGGTGTCCCCCTTTGCCGGGGGCGCAGCGCGGGCGGGGCTCGCTGGGGCACCGCGCCCGGCACGGCCAACTTCGCCAAGTTGATGTCCGCGATGTGTGTGCGTGAGCCGGGGCTGTGCGGGCTGCCTCGCCTTCCCTCCGGCATTACTACTGGAAACATTTGCCTTCACGCCGTTAGGAAAAAAAAAAGCACACCCCAAAAAAACCCCTCTACTCGGGATGTCTTTTCAATAATCCCCCTCCTCCCTTTAAGGAAAAAAAAATAAAAAGCCATCCAGCCGCGCTGCCGGAAGAAGTGCTGGTTGCCATCTTGTGCTGATGGAAATATATTGGTGTGTTTTGCCTGCTGGCTTGACCCGCTGGGGGCGGCGGGGCTGGGGGTGCGCGGGGCCCCGCATGCGGCGGCTCCGCAGCCGGGAGGAGCTCGCTGCGGTGGGGCGGGGGTGCACCGCAGCCTGGGAGAGCCTTCAGGGCGCTTCGCCTCCAAACCAACTCGTTTCCAGTAACCCCGAAGCTCGCCAAGGGTACCTGTTGGTCTCCTGTCCCCTCTGTGCTCAGGCAGAGCGCGCCTGTCTGTGTTTTGCCTCCCCTGTGAGGGGAGATGCTAATATTTAATGCAAAGGTAGCGTCTGTTTCTCTCGTGCCTTCTGTTGACGTGTTCGAGAGGCAGCCAAAGTATTCGCCATTCTTTAATCAAGTTCTGTAGTAAAATGCTTTGCTGGCTTTTTAAGGAAGTGCCTCCTTTTCCAACTCCAGTAATACTGCTTTTTCCAGCAGTAGTGTTTAAGAGGAAGGTGCAGTGCTATGTGACCTGTGAATTCAAGTAAGGGAACTGAACAGGAACTTCTACAAACATTTTTGTTTTCCCCAGGAGAATTGCACAGCCTGTGTGATTGCAGCATGCTCCTTTTATTTTGCTTTTTAAATGCCTGGGAAATATCTAGTGCTGGGACTTTTTAAACATGGAAAAATTTAGGCTATTATCTGCTTAATCTAGTCATCCTGGTGGTCATTATAGCCTTTGGTTAGGATGTTCTCTATCAGTAAGAGAAAATAATCAGCCAGCTGAGATGACATTGTTTGATTCAAGTACAGGGTGAGCCTAATTCACCTACACAGAATGTGTAAAATCACAGAAACAATGAAAAACCTCTTGCACATTTTCCTTGCTGGTTCCTGAAGTCAGGGAATGAGGAGGGATTCCCCCACTGCCACTCAGCACAGGGCTGGAGCCCCTGCTGGGGTTTCTGGCTGGTGTTTCCTAGCGTGGCAAAATGGATCCGCATCTCCCCAGCTCTGCAGGGATGAGCAGAGGCTGGGGATGGATCTGCACTCAGGGCTGGGTAGCAGGGGCTGCCCACAACTCCAGCCTTCTGCCAGAGACAATAGTTTTTGCCTCTGACTCAGACAGGAGCAGGATCTGGCCCCTCAGGCTGCTAAGTCACAGTTACTTCTGTCACTTGGGGCAGTCTCCCCAGACTTGAATGCAAGGTTTTTCTTTGGAGACCTCATTTTTGGGACACTGGGAATCAAATTTAAAGACAAGGCAAACTGTTACATTTGATTTTGGTGGGGGGGACAGGTGGTTTATTTAGATAAGGTCTGTTTTTATGGGCCACATAAACCACACACACCTGGTTTCTGTGTTAGTCTGGTCTGTGGTTGTAGCTGGATCTGTAGTTTATTTAAACAAGAATTAAGTTTAGATGAATATTTGAGCTCTAAGATACTTGAATAGATTTTATATTTCTTCAAGATAGCATTTAGCAGAACTAATCCTGAAAACTGAAGTACACTTTGGATGGAAGTTCCAACAAGTTAAGCCTAGTGCTTTATCCTTTTCCTTAAGCTGTTGTTTAAAAAATTAGTATTTTTGCTTTTATATCACTTTTGTTACAATTGAAATTAGGATCCTGAACTACTTGTGTCAAATCCTATGCTGTGGCTGTCCTCCCTCACATATCTGGCAGTGATTGAGGATACAGGGTTAGGATGTGTAGAATCCCAGGAGGTGAATTACAGTGTTCCCTGCATTAAGTGCCTCAGCAGAATTCAAAGTGTCACTGAAAATTCAAAGCCCACCATGACTTTTTTTGTTTGTTTGCTTTCTGGCAGTTTTGCTGTTGCTTAGAATCCTGACAAGCTTCTAACTATGTATTGATTTTTCTTCTCTTTAAAAATCTTTGTTAAATTGAGCTATTTCATTCCTAAAATGATGTGACAGCAAGTGATAATACTGACACACTGGTCCCTGGCCATGCAGTGGACCCTTTTTAAGTGTGGTAATAGCTCATGGAGTCACTACACCTGTGATTTCTTTATTACCTAATTAGACCAGCAAAAAACGAAGCCATTCTTGTGACATTGAGATAAATGTTTTTATCCCTGTGGCAGTATTTTACCAGGGCTTTGTTTGTTTTTTTTTTTTCTAAACAACAGCATTTACCTGGAAAGGTGCCTATTTTTATTTTACTGCTGTATTTCCCATTCATCATTTGAGCCAGGAGAATGCAACATGCAGAAATAGCTCAGGCTCTTACAATGGGATTTCACTTAATTCTACATAAAAGCTGTAGGGAGTGATTAATACACAGTGGTTTCTCCTAGTAAGAACTGTCGTACCCTTGAGTTTTCCACAGTGTGTTTGAAGTTAATGTGCAACAATACATTATGGAGATAAAGGTTTATCACTTTTGGAGGTAAATTTAATGCACTTGCATCTTATCCTAACTTTAGGTATGGCTATAGAATTTATTTCATAAAAATATTCCAGATTTTTCCTTACACACCCAGTTATCAGGTCAAGGACAATAGTGCCAACTACATGTTTTATTCTACCCTTCCCTCTCTCTCCCCAGGGACTGATCTATCATGTACAAAGGCTTTTTGTTTGTTTGTTTTTGATGGATTTGCAAACAAATGTCTCCAAAAGAGCTGTTTGGAAGAGGGCCTTTACTGTAGTGCCAGATTCTTCTCTTACAAGCACTCATGAAAATCCTGATTTGTTAGAGGTACAGTTGCAACAAGGGTAATAAGGAGCTACTACCTTTGGTTGTAGACAATGAGGTGAGTGGGAACAATGGGCTTGGGGGAGTACAGAGGGGTCCTGAAGGCAAATTGATGTGCTCTGTGTGAGCAGGCTGTTGCTTTGGCACACTTAGTGGTCTGTGGAAGCAGTGAGCACCCTGCTCCATCCATGTGTGTTAGAAGGATGTTGCTGTGAAACTCGTGGTCTGAATTTCAGCCTAACCTGCAGTTGCTCAACTGTTTGGAAACTGCCAGGAGAAACCGTGGTGGATGTGCCATGTTTCTGCTTTACTCTGATGGAAAATGTATGAATAGGGCAAAAGAGACAGTTCAGGTTTATTGAAAGGAGTTGAAGGAGAGTCTGGAGATTCAGATTTTCAGTTTGACCACTTAAATTCCAACTCTGATAGCTGCAGTTTCGATGTACATATTAAAAAAAAAAAAAAAAACAAATAAAATAAGCCCAGTGGCAACTGTTGCCTCCTCAGAAGTCTGCTAACACCTCTGAGGCCTCAGAGACCACAAGGGTACAATTGACATGAAGACTAAGATACTCTGTCATCCCAGGAGTGTTCCTGCTCTTCCTTGAGAAACACAACTCTGGTGCCTCTCAGGAACAATAAATTCTTACTAAAATAAATAAGACCTTGGTGTTCCATTGCAATTTCCCCTTATTTGCCATAATTTTCCTGCAGGTGTATTTCTTGCAGTGTTCAGTCACGTGGCACTGAAACAGGGTGAAATTCTTCTCAGCCAAAATGCAGTTGTCCTGACAAGGGCTAAAGAATCTGTGTAAAGATTAATATTTTTTGGAGACTCCCACACTGAAGTGGTGGAGTTTCTGATCCAGTGCAGGTTTCTGGTTTAGCCTTCCCTCTTTCTTATATTTAGCTTGACTTAGAAGCCAAATGCAATCCAGATTTACAAATAGTACAATTTGTGTTCTATTCCTTAGTTCTCTACTACCTCAGCTAAAACACAGGGAGCTCCAGAATCAAAAGCAAGGGAACTGTGGTAGCAGTTCCCAGGTGAGCTATCATCAGTTCAGCTGAAGTTTAAAGCCAGGCAGCAATTCAATTGCTGATACTACAGCAAGAATTGCAGCAAAAAAAAAAAAAAGTACTGCAGCTGCTTAGTGAAAAGCAGGTTGTATTTTGAGGACTGTAACATTCTCATATCGTTTCTGGGTCAGGCACAAAGGGGAACAAGGGTTCCCCTTTGTTAGGATAATATGAGCAGCCTGCATACAATCCATAGGAGGTGCTGGAATTGCTGCATTATGGGAAAGCTGTAAGATATGCTGAGACTGTTCTCATGTCATGTTGCTAGTTGGTGGAAATTAGGAGTCTTTTTTCATTTAAGGTGGGATGGCAGAGAGTTCCACAAGCTTTGTAGGATCCTAATATTGTCCATTTAATGTAGTGTCCTTTTAGATGCATCCTTACTTAGGGGATAGAGAAGTTCAAAGCCTGGAATTACAAGGGATCCACTGAAGTTGCAGGACCTGTGAGAAATACATGGTGCCAGGCGGTCTCAGAATAACTTTGGGAGCTGTGGGAAGCACTCCACAGTGCTGGCTGGCTATTTAGCACTGTGAGATTGAAGGAGGGCATGTGGTCTAACTTTAATTTTCACTGTCAGATGGGTTCAAAATCTTGAATCTGATGATGCTCCTCACACCTGCATCTTTTTCTTCAGTATTCCTCAGCAGCTTCTCTGGCTCCTCTTACTTGCAAGGAAAAAGGTGCACTTTGTGTTAATTTCTCCCTTCCTCCTCTGAGTTGTCTGACTTTACACAGGACAGTCTATCCCCTCCCTCTCCTTCTGAATCTTTTCACTGCTTTCCCAAATAGTAAAAGAGGAGAAGTTGAAGGGACTGTTATGATTTGAGTGAATGACAGCTGAGTGGGTGGCTGTAGAGCCCTGAGCAGCAACAGAGCCACAGAGCTGTCTGTGCAGCTGGGAAGACAGCATTCGTATTTGAGAGGTTACATGTATTCATTAATGAAGTCTGGATTTGCTTGTTAAGATAAATACCTAAAATGTGAGTTTTGTAGATGTTGATGGCCTGAGGCTTTATTTGATGAGGAGAGTTTCTCTTTCTGCACTGTGGAATGAGTCTTTCAACTGCCAGCAGGTACTACAGAGCACGTTTCAAGTGTCACTCTCATGTATCACAGAGGTCCCACTCCTTTGCAGAGCTTTGCACTCTCTCACTATTGGCCTAACTGATTATGTAAAGGGGCAGGCAGCAGACAATCATGCCCCAAGAACACTCTGGTTTGTACAGAACCCTTAGTGCCAACAAGGTCTTTAACACAGCTGACAAAGACAAAACAAGATTCAAAGCTGGAAGTTGGAGTTAGAGAGTTCCAAACTAGAAGATAAAGTGCTCAGTTTTTACAGTGAATGTGATGAACTGCTCGAAGAGTCTCTGTGGGAGTGTGGTAATTCTTCATTAGAACAAGATGGGCACAGGATTCCTCTGACTAAACACTAGCTTCTACAGTATAGACATTTATATCTAAGTTAGTCAGCCTGGACTCTCTCTACAAATTAGTCAGTGGAGTCTGGGGCATGATTCATCCCATCTTCATTTAAAAGTGTAAAATGGGCCAGAATACCTGCACTCTTAAATACCAACTTTTCTCCATTGACTCAAGGAATTATGGGGTACAAGCTGAACCATAAACATCTACCCTGCAGATATCTAAGTGATGAGTTTGTCTGTTGCTTAAACATAGTCATAGATATTCCAGAGCATCTTAAGTGAAACTAAGAACCCTTTCCAGTCTCCTCTGTTAAATCAGACAAAAACTGCTCTGCACATCTGCCCAGGGTTTGTCAACTACATCTGCAGTGGCATGTGAAGATAGATGAACTCCACATTTGGAGCTTTGTTCTTACCAGTTCCCTGCAAGCTTGTGCAGAAGCACATCCAGTCTCCAGCCCTGCCCTGTAGCAGGAGAGGATCTCCATCTCAGCAAGATGCCATCCTGTAGCAGAAATCTCTTGGTCCATAGTTTGTATAAACTGAGCTGTCCTAGGACATTCTAATGCACCCTTGGCTTTAAAAATTATTTAATCCAACTGGTTTAATGTCATCACAAGTGCAATATGAGGATTTATTCTTCTAGGCCTGTGTTTGCATGTGTGCTGTCTGTACTACATTGTACTACACAATAACTCACGTGAGATTAACAAGCAAAGCCCATTTATTAAATTGTTTTATGTACTCTAAATCTCATGTAATCCACTAATGCATAATGCTGTCACTTAGTAAGCTTGACATTCCTTCCCAATGGAGGACTGCATTTAGCAAGTTCCCATAGTATTCAGTCCTTTTGAAAAGGCTGCAGTTGAGAATGCAATTTTAAAAATAAATCTAAACCATTAGAGCCTGAATGCTTACAATACACAGAGAACTGGGACCCAGCTGGAGTGTGCATTCACCTGTAGATTGCATGGATTTTCTGTCCTCTTAAGGACACTGTACAAACAGAACTTGCATTGTAGCATGCAAAGTTTGTTTTTTTAGTGTCCTGTTGCCCTTGGAGTGGACTATCAGGATTATATCTAAATTCTGCTGTTGCAAAACCTGGCTTTCTGCATCTGTGGAGATATTGATGAGGTCTTGGGAATTCCTGGAGCATCTGTGTTGTAATGTTTATGCTGTGCTTTGGGAAGAAGTGTGTGCCTTGTTGGTGGTTTGTGAGCACAAAATTTTCCCTGGGTTCTGCATGCCCAGCAATATCCCCTTCATTGCTATAGAAGTGAAGAGTGGGAGCAGAAGCAGAGGAATTGCCTGTCATGGCTTGATCAGGGGGAGAATTATTATGCATGTAACTGGATCTTAGTCCAACCCTCAATTGTAAATAGGTGGTTCCCAAGTTGCACCCTTGCAAGGCACAATAGAAGAGTTGCAAGCTCTGTGTACCTCCAGCAACTAGTTGAGGATTTTGTTTGTGGGAAGGCCTTTTTCATAGTGTGTCCCTGTTTCTATGAAGTATTGCCACCATCTCATCCCTAATTGCTATGGAAAGATGATTAAGGGGTTGTCCTGAGATGAACACAAATGTCTAATCAAAGCAAGTATGAGAAAACAAACCATTCAAGACAGTGGAATGAGCTGCAGTGGTGAACCTTGCATGCCCAGGTCAAGCACTGGATGGTAAACAGACTGGCCAATGCTGTGGAAAATCCCTCTCAAGTTACAGGGAATACTGGCCAGGAGATTTTGTCAACTCAGGCGTGTGTAGACAGACTTGGCATGAATTCCAGTCACATATTGCATAGCCTCATTCTGTAGTCATTATTCAGCACTTACTCAAGCAAAACTTTTGCCAAACTTAATGGGTTTCTACTCCTGCTGAAATGAGTAAGACTTTTGTCTGAGGCTCAGGTGCTTCCAGATCTGAGTAACCCCACCATGTTCTGTGTCACCAAGGATTTTCAGTAATTTTTAAAAGGTAACAACAGTGAAATATGCTGCAGTTGACAAGAAAAAAAAAAACCAAAAAAGGTGAACTGCATGGTAAGAAAGCAAGCAGAAGAAAAGCAGAGTGAGGTGGTTAAGGCAGGCACTCTGTATATTTTGCTTCGTCTCATTTTATAAGTTGTCCCCCATGGAGAGCCCTGTGAGCTCCTCCATCAGCTGTTCCCCAGAGCATGCTGCGTGCCTGCACTTCTGCTTATGTTTGTTTTCACTGATGATGCTAAACTGGAGAACATGCTGAAAATGAAGCATTTTTGTTTATTATTTGAGACTGACGTTATTAAAAACATGGGGGGAAATTGAAATTATAGCTCGGCATGTTTCCTGTAAATACTGAGTAGTTCTTCTGCAGCCTGTGATATAACCAAAGTAACCTAGAAAAAAGCTTGTATTGCTTTTTTTTCTAGTGCCTAATTATAAGCATGTAAAAAATATGCTCATAATAATGTCTTCTCATCTGGCTGTGAGGGGGCTGAAAGTACCACTTATGAAGATCTGGTTTGTAAAGCAAGTGATTGTAAGGCAGGAGTATGACTGTTCATCAGCTCTGAGTTTATTGACTGTTAAAAACTGGATCTGTGGTCTACATGAAGGATGTATGAAATGCTGTAGGTAGAGCAGTAATTCAGGAATTAATTGTAGTTCATGTCAGTATGACTGAGCCTTTCCTGATCTCACTATTTAGAGTTTTTCTCAGGGAAGAGAAGTTATATTCTCTGTTGATTTTATGTTATTCTCTGTGCATTTTATTTCATTTGCATTACCCATGTGCATCTACATTTGTAATGTGTTAAAAACATTGTTAAGGATGGTCTGTTTTGCTTGGATTTAGACATTCCTGTAGGAATCAAAATCTATAAAAGATTCTAGAAACTTTAAAATTAAAATTTGCTCCTCTCTGTTCCAGTATCTTGGGTTTTACAGATATACCTTGTTTTGGTTTTTGTTTTTCATGATTTTTTTTTAAAGAGAGCATTTCTCACTCTTTTCCTACTCAAATTTTAACAGAATTGCAGTCTTGGTAGGGAAAGGAGGCCGTTGGTAATATCTAAGGGTAGCAAATAAATCCTGTGCAACAGCAATTAAAGCAGAAATCACGTCCTCCAGAGGCGTGCTCCTTGTTATGTTCCCTGTTCAGCAGCATACTTAAGCACCTGTTTAACATTAATGGTAAGCATATGCTTAAATGTTTCTGCTGACTTGGGAGTTATGAGAAGCCTGCCTTGCACACACAATAGTTGAACAGCCCATTTTCCATCTGAGTGCAAGCCCAGAGCGCGGTGCTAGCTGTGCATTTTCCAGGTTAATTAGATTGGCATAACAAGATCCCTGGTGGACTCTGTGCAGCCATCAGCTCCTCTGTGCTCCCTGGCTATCGGGAGCTCTGCTTCCAGTTGTGCATCTTGTGCTGGTAACTGAAACAGAATATTGCACTCTATTTCACCAGTGTGTTCAAATGGAAACAGAATTGAATGGATTGCAAGTACACCATAAATAAAAATTTAGCTCTATATTGCTAGCATGAATATGGTGCATCCTTCAAATGCACAGTGTCTACCAAGGACTATTTATTCTACAGAGCTACCAATAATGGTTATGCTTTCATGAATTATGCATGTGTTTGTCCTTAAACCTCACCTGGCTGTGATGTGGAGTGTTTAAGATTTGAAGCTGGCTGTACATATAAATTGCAGATATTTTTCATAAAATATAAAGTCCTTACAAGTTTCTTTGTGATATTAGAATCTGTCGTGCCTGTGTCTACAATAAAAAAAAAAAAAGGAATCAAAAAAATCTAATTCAGTACAGGAGAATAAAAGAGAGCTTGATGCTCAAGAGTCTCTCAAGAAAAGGCAAAATTATGTGAAGTCAAAGGTGATCTATTCATCTATTCAATAAAGCAAGCAAGATGAGATGGAGGCAGAGAAATCCATCTAGGGAAAAATAAGGGGTTATTGTAGAAATAAGGGAATTATTATTTGCCAAATGTGGGGGCATTCTGACCCCACAGAATGCCTAGAAGCAACTTGCCAAAGTGAAAAAATGTAGCACTGAGCATCTCATTATCTATTCTGATCTTCTGATGGATTAAAATGAGGAGAAAAGCACACACTTCCAGGGAGATATTAAAAAGATGCAGAGGAGTATAATCATTTTACCTGAATTCAATGGCACAAAATTTAGCTTTTCAGTATTTTCAGAGAGAGGCTGCCTTAGTTTCTTCCAGAGTTTCCCCTGTTCTCACCATTTATACAATTCTGTTGTGTTGGAATTTCTGGTTTGTAGAGTTCCCTAGTATTTAACTTTCACATTCAGATACGTTGTTTGGTTGGTTTTAGCCTAACCCCTTAAGTTTTTAAAGAGTTATATGCTAGTGAAACATTGCATATTAACAGTGCCATCACCAAAAACATTGAGACAAAGTGAACTAATCTGCAGAATGGTGACAAATGGCTGTAGTGCTCTGCTGAGCTCTCTGCTTCCTGCTGTAGTGAATAAGACATGTTAGGAATAGATGTGACTGCAGAAGGGCAGATCAATGGAAAGACTGGGAGGCTTTGGGCATTTTGCATTTGTATAAGGGGAAGCTTTCAATCTTTGAATCCATCCTAAACTGATAGTTATTGATGGCTGCTAACATTCATTGCCTACTCGCTCATTTTTGGGTGCCGTGGGAGGAACAGAGCCCCAGCTGCTTAAGGGATTGCCATGAACCACCCTGTGACCACTCCTGAGGCCTCTCTGGAGGGGACTGATGTGTCCGCGTTGGACATCACTTAGCAGGAACCTCCCCTGTTCCCAAATGGCTTTGCTGTTACTGGAATTGAAATAAATTCTGTTGGCTTTTTTCAGCTTGAAGAACAGGATTCAGTCCTGGAAGATGATTTTGTTCTGTGATGTGTGAACGTGTGACTGTTGCATGCAGGGGTTGAGGCGAGAAGGCTAGAGCAGAGTAGGAGGGGGAAGAGATGTGTCCTAAGTGTGCACCATCTGTGTGGGGAGGACTCTGGAATGGGCTCTGGAATTCTTTGTGAACTGTGCCTTTTGCAGGGAGCTAGCAGAATTGCTGGAAAGCAGCTTGGAGGTAGAATTGCCACGTGGGAAACACAGATGCTCAAATCCTGATTCCTGGAGTGAAATAAAGAATGAGTTAAATTTGTGGTCAGGACATGTACAGTCTCCACTTGTGGCTGGAGTCCATATGTCAAGGAGTGTTGCAGTTGAAGCACATCAAGAGCTTGCAACTCATAGGATTGGAGAATACAAAGTCTAGTTCCAAGCTATCTAAAGTAACCATTGCACAGCATCTTTTTTATTGGTCTGTGCTGGAGAAATTCTGCTTGAGGCTAGGAGAGTCCATTGGATCACACAAGCTAAGCCCAGTAAACACATTTGCTGTTTGAAAAGTGAATTCATTTATTTCTCTTGTGCCTTGTAAATGTATCAGACTGGCACATCCATTCTGCTGGATTCTGTATCTTGTGCTTTCTCCTTTTGGAGATTCTCATAGTAAGCTGGTTTTCCTCTCATGTAACTAAACTTGTGGAGGCTTGTAGCAGGAATACTAACGTTGATATAAATGAAATACAGATGCAAATGTGACTCTGTAAACACTGGAAAAAAACAGTGAAATAAGTGTGAAATAAAAGGCATGTGCTGATAACAGAACATGGTTCCCAGCAATAAAACTGAGCAATGTGCTGTACTGTCAAGCCGCAAAAGTCACAGTACAGACATCTCTCCAGCACAGGACCTCACTTTCTAAGGACACTGAAAGGCCACAAGGTACTAGCACATTGTGTGATCACAATTCTTTCCCTGTTATACCAACAGGAAGCCACACCAGCTGAAAAAATGTTTATTTTTCAGACATACTCCATATAAACAAAATCTGCTACTGACCTGCAACCTCACTAAGACTTAGCAATGCCTAAATAGGCAAGGTTTGGAAGCAAAGAACCACCTGTTCTCAACTGTTGTCTCATAAAAATTACAAAAGGTATGCCAAAAAACTAACTTGTCATTACCAGTCAAGAAAAAAGTAGTGTAGTGATGGGAACTCTAATAGTTGATACCCCTTGTCTGCCATGACCTGTGCAAATCATCTCAGTCAGACTGCCTGAATACATATCTTAGTGCACTTGACAGTGTGATGGATGAACTCTGAGAAAGAGAGAGAATGAGTGGGTGGATAAAACCAGCATATTCAAATTTTGCTAATAAATACCATTTTCTTCCATGTGATGTGGCACTGGAGCTTGTTACCCTCATTTCACACGTGCTCAGAAATAGATGTTGGTCATTTTCTGCATGCTAACGAGGTTCTGTACATTGTGATAGGTCACACACGATGTGGGAATGGGGGAAGGTCACATCTCCTGACCTCCCCAGCCGTGTGACGGCACTTGTACCACTGAAAGATGTGACTGGAAAAATTGAGAGCAGGGTGTTTGGGGGCTGTGAAAATCCAATGATGGAATGTGTTCAAATAATGAAGCCAAGTACGTCTCCAAATGTCTGAGCCTGTCATGCGTACACCATTACCTTTATCAATCAAATCTGTAATTTCACCAAGAAATTAAATTGGATTTGTTTGACAGGACCTATTTTCCAGAAATCTGTATGGAGTAACATTAATTATACTGCTGTTCTTTAATTCTTTATTAATGGACTCCCATGTCAGCTTTACTACTTTTCCATTCTTGGTCAGAGTCCTTCTAAAGAGAGACTAACCAAGCCGTATCATTTCTGTGGGTAAATAGGGCATTAATTTGGGAAAGGCTGGTTGTAAATGCCGTAAATCACGAGAGTAAAACCAGCAAGGGTGAAAAGGAGATGCAGGGAGGCACTTTATGATACGAAGTGAGACACAGCACCATCAGCAAGAAAGTCCATTTGAGAATCTGCGGCATCAGTAAAACGGAGTGTGCGCATCCATGAGAGGACAGGAGAGTGGGAGGCAGAGAGAATTGTTCTTAGTGAAAGTCCTAAGCAGTGGTATTGTTTGTTACACACTTTGTTTGCAAACAGTAGGAATGTATGCTGAAGGTGTGAGGAAAGGCAAAAATGGTGTTGGTGATTCTGTAGAGAAACAACTTCATGAAGGGAAGAGAGGCACTAACAATTAGCTGCAGCAAGGACAGACTGGGGCGAGAAGCGGAGGAATATTGATGGAGTTCTGTGTGTGCCGTGCTGGAGTGGTACTGTATGTCATGCAATCTGACTGAATAAGCCCGTGGCACTTTGCTGTGATATGGAGCAACTTAAGAAGTTGTTAATGCAAATACGTCCTGCCATTGGGAGAAAAGTAAGTCTGGAGATTTGACTATAAACGAGAGTAAGGACTAACCTACGGTAATGAAATGCAAAGTGTCTGATCAAAATTCAGCATGTTAATCTGAACAGTAAATCTTTTATATGAATGTGTCACTTGAGCCCCATAGTCTACACAGTGTATGTTGCCCTTGGTGTCCATTGTGACTGCAGAGTGTTGGAGCATTTCACTCTTCCCACTTTGTTTGTGTGCCAAAGCTGCATGAAGTCAAAAGGCTTTAAAAGTTTCCTGACTACTGGAGGCGCCAGGATGCACAAGAGAACTGCGATTTGTTGAACAGTAGGGCCTTTGCATGGGATTGAGGGGGTGATATATTTAACCAGTGGGCATTGCATTTGATCTAGTAATAAAAAATGAAATTTAAAGGAAACCCCATGTTCAAATGCCAACAGATGCAGTGCTCTGTGCTGAGTAGGGGCCACTCGTGCAGGCTCTGAGACATCTCATGGTTTCTGAGGAGAAGCAGCATCCTGCAATGAGTACACATGGATTGGCACACAACAAATTTGAATTTAGAGGAAATATGATAGTGATTTCCTGTGTCACCTTGGACAAATCTCATGCTGCTGTATGATAGCTGTGTCCCTGCAGGGCAGCTCTACCACCTCCTTCTGTGGGAACCACATCCTGACTGGAGCTTCTCACTGAGCTTTACCTTCCTTTCCCATTTGTAGAATAAGGTTGATAATTCCTTCCGTTCCCTTTCTTTCTAAGTTTTGACTGTGGAATTTAAACTCCTATATTACCCATCTGTATTTGTTTAGTACATAAACTGTGTCTTATTGTGCTAAATTTAAGAGGTTGTCTATAATTAGAATGACATTAAATGATACAAATGTCATTGATCTATTGAAAATACAGTGTTCAATAAGGGATGATAGGAATCCATACAATACTGATTGGGCTACACTTGTAGAACAGGTTTATACCAAATTGCAAAGGAAACTGAGGATAATGTCTTCTCTTCATGTCTATGTTTGGGGCTGAGTCAGGGATTTAGTATGAACCAAAGCAGAATTTGTCAGTGATAGTACAGAACTAATTTTTTCTTTTTTTTTTTTTCTGAATCAGACAACATCCTATGTATTAGTAAATTGATAATATTTCGGTTGATGAGAAAATTCTGGCAGATAGTGAAGTCTAGTATAAAAAATTTCAAATCAAATATTTCTTTCTGTATTTTTGCCATTAACCTCATTTAGG
Source organism: Phylloscopus whistleri (assembly GCA_017589585.1). Lineage (NCBI taxonomy): Eukaryota > Metazoa > Chordata > Aves > Passeriformes > Phylloscopidae > Phylloscopus > Phylloscopus whistleri. The sequence goes on from JADMLD010001401.1 coordinate 2,849,557, forward strand.
AATGTTATGGTTTTGATAATGCAGTGCTTAGAAAAAGATGAATTAGAGTACTCTGTCAAAGTTTGATATCTGAAAAAAAAGCTTTGAAATGTAATCCTTGATGGTTATTTGCTTTTATGTTATATAAATAATATGTGGAAAATTAATTATTTCAGTTTTAATAAAATGAGGGTTTGATTGATGGGAACTGAAATTTTGTTTACTGGGAAGTTTCAACAGTCGTTGTTTTCATCTTGCTTTGGAAGGAAAACAAATATTGAGATAATTTTTCTGCTAAATGGAGATTTAATTTCCTCTTCTCACCTCGGTTTTGCTTTTTAGCACATAATTTTCCCATCCCTCTGCAGCCTGTCAATACCATTAAAAATGTATTGTAAATTGAATGTACTGAAAAAAGCATATTTAGACATAAGCTATTAGTCGTTCTTAATTCATCCTTTGCTTCTGCAAGTCCAGAATCTGCATTCACAACCACTTTAATATTCAACATGGTGTTTCTAGCCTGATTTTACTCCTTTCAGGCTCTTGGTAGGGATAAAGTGAGAAGGATTTAGATGAGAACTCTCTACAGCATGGAAAGTTATTGAGGTGCCTTGTTTCTCTGTCTTCATCAGAAAGAGAGCTGCTGTTTGAGATCTGTCATGGGTGTGCATAGCTTTCTTTGTGTTGAGGCCCCAGAGAGTCATTACAGCTTTTACAATAAGAACGTGATAGCTCCTTTGCAGCCATGAATATTCCTTTAAAAAACATGCTTTCAATGTCGCTCATTACCAAGAGTGCACTGATGAGTACTGCAGGCATCCCTAAAGTCCTTGACGTGCACTACAGGTTGGTTTCAAGCAGAGCATTCTAAGATCTCCAAATGGACAAAACTTTCTAACATGCCTGGATGGATCCAAATCCCATCTGGGGTAATCATTCTGGTACCGGTACCACCCATTTAGGTCTTGGTTCTCCATGCATTTTGTGTAGGGTTGTGTCTTTTAAGAGGAGCTCAGAGACGGAAATGATGCCCAAGGTGAAACCACAGCACATACAGGCACTCTTTATCCTGTTTTCAAGTAATCATTGGCAGTGAATCTGGGTCAGACACCTGCTCTGAGCACCATGTTCCTATGACTAATCTAATATCATCCCAGACCTGCTTGGATAGATCTACCAGAGCTGCTGTCATGCCCTGACTACATTTAAACTTGACCTTCATCACAGTCCCCACTCTGTTCACTCTTTCTAAATACAGTTTATTCTGTCCTTGTTTGCCTTGTTAAATCTGCTGAGATGTGTTTGTTGGCTTTAGACAAACAGCTTCTAGAGAAATGCTATCTCTTAGGGTAATCCTTATTCCATAGCAGATTTGCCTGGGTGGTGGGGTGTGGTGTGGTGTGTGTTTGTGGTGAGAGATCCCAGTGTCCCAGGGTAGCTGTCAGCAATCTACAGGAACGGTACCAACTGACCCCAAAAAGACTTGTGCAGAAAACCTGGCCTGGAGATTCACTGTTTTTCATAAATGAGACCCTTCAAAGTTTATGCTATATGTCATGTGAGCTCCCTCAGAGGGAGGTAAAAGAAAAAAGAAGAAAAATACTGAAGCATAGCACTCAAATCAGTTCTTTGGAGCTAATATGCAAAGGGTTAGTGCTTTAAATACTGTTTCAGTTCTTGCAGTGTTGTTGCTCCTTACATGGACTGTGTGCTTCTAAATCATTGTCTAACATAACTCTGTGAAAGCATTAGTAACAAAGTTTTAGCTGTAGTCCTAACCTTGTTTTTCTCCCAGCATGGAAGATCTAGCTTCCAGACTCTCCTTTCTTCAGGCCTTTTCTGTGATCACAAATGTACTTTGGGATGAAAGTTATGCCCTCCTCATGGTTTATATCTCTGTATCATTACAGTCCTATGGTATTTGTAGTCATTTTGCTGGGAGAGGCAGACAGTGTTTCGAACTTCACCAGGACAGAATTTGGATGTTATCCTGTGGTGTTCCTACTTCCTGCTAGATTTTTTGTTTGTTTGTTTGTTTTGTTTTGTTTTCACTCAGCAATGTGGCCAGGAGCACTTCAGTACCTATTTTTGCAAAATGCAATTGATAAATATTGAATCCAAAGCACTGGATTTAGCTGTTGGCGATATAGGTGCATATTTCTGTACACTCTATCATGAAGTTTGGATGCCAACTGCTATTGAGAATGAGGTGATGGGGCTTTTTTAAAAATCAGAACATTGCGAAGCTGCAGTGCATAAGGATCTTGTATTTCTAGCCATGGTGTCTGCAGTCTTCTCTGTTGCAATGACAGGAATTCCTGGCTATTAGTGGACTGACCCAAATAGACTAAAGGATGGTTTTGTTGCAGAGAAGGTTTTTGTTTCCTTTAGATTTAGTCTGCCCCAGCACTGCACAGCAGAGATTCACGGGCCTGTGAGTATGGTGGTGTGATCTATAAATGACCCTGATTATCACTTTCATAAATGACTCTGAATTTTCCAACCAAATTACCAATGAAGTGAAAGGCATTGAACAAGATTTTTAATTATAACAAATGGAATCTGTGCTCTCTAATCAGATTGTTGTACAGGTGGCTATTATTCATTGCTAAAAGTTAGAGCAATTAAACTTCAGACAGTCGTTGGGCAGATTATATAAAAGAATCACTTCATTTGAAGGTTTGGTATTGGTTTGGGGTTTTTTTTTAATTACTGTCTCTAGTGGAAACTCACAGTATATTGATTTTTCAAACCTTCCTAAAGGTGAAGTATTAATACTTGTGCCCAAACAGCTACTACGGGTGTTGCTGTTATAGACTTGCAAACTTAAACAAAATTAATGTTGTGTCTTGATTTTGTGAGGCAGTAAAAATAGTAGAAGGCAATATTGGGTTTTCTATTATTTTTTCATCTTAGCATGTGTTTCTGGATCTGACTTTTCTATCTACCTCTGAGATGACAATACTATGTCTTTTCTCCATTTCATATATGTCAAAGCTGACTGCTTGCATATCAGACAAGTGTGGAGGGGGTATCTATTCTGCCTCTTTTGGAGACAAGGGACTCTGGACCAATGCTGAGGGCAGATGTGGTCTCTTGGTTCAGTCTGCAGCTGGCTGCAGATGCAGTATGATCTTGCTTTGAAGAATAAGGTATTTGTAACATGTTTGTGGCAGGGATTTGCAGCTACTTTGGTGCGAAAAAATCTCTATTTCTGCAAATTTTCTCTAATGAGCCTCATTGTATCTGTGTTCAGCCACTTGTAAAGTGGGCAACTTAACATTTGTCTGTCACATGGGAGTATTGTTCAGCTTGCTGAGGGGTAACTTAAAAAGCATTTAGAGATCCTTGGATGAGACATGCTATAAAAAATACTGATTCTTTGCACTATTTCACTGCTCTTCTTGTCCATTTTAAGTCCAGCTCAGCACTTACAGCAAGATGTCAGAACCCTGCTCCTGTACAAAAGCAGGTTTCCTCCCTGTTTTTGTGGAGACATAGTATTTGTACCACACATGCATAAACAATGCCTTTAGAAATTAAGAATAAAACCACCTAATCCGGAGTATATTTAACTGACAGCAGGGTGCACCAGGAAGGTACTTGTACATCTAGGTCGAATATTGCAAGAATTCCTCCCTCCTCAGTCTTTCCTTACAGAAGCAAAGAAGAAACCCAAGGCTGTGGTGTAATTGCGGTTCCCTTCAGGCCTTGGACATTTGGAATCACAGAATCAACTCATTACTTAAGTGAGCTTTGAGTGATGAGCTTTGAAGGATGAGCATCCTTTTTAAAGGATAACAGTTGCTGCTTAGTCGGACATTTTCCAAAAGCCTTGATGAGATTTGAATGCCTGGTTCTCCGGAAATAGAATAATCCTCCAAGTGGCCTGGAAAAGCCCAAGCCTGAACACTGTGCTTTCAGAAGCACCTGTGCTGTGCTATCTTCCCCGTTGAATATGAATTCAAAGGTGTTTATTTGGATGGGCTTTTGGCAAGGCTTAAAATCCTGTAGGAAGGACTAGACCGGTGCCTTCCGGGGCGCTGTCCGCGGTGCTGCCCGGGGCGCTGTCCGCGGTGCTGCCCGGGGCGCTGTCCGCGGTGCCGTCCGGGGCGCTGTCCGCGGTGCCGTCCGGGGCGCTGTCCGCGGTGCCGTCCGGGGCGCTGTCCGCGGTGCCGGGCTTTTCCCGCCGCAGGCAGTTAGGAAGGCTGGGCATGCCCTCAGCACATCGCTGGGCCAGTAGGCACTGGCCACTGTGCCACTCCCTGGTTTTTAGGCCACAGATCTCAGCCCTTTTCTTGAGAGTCAGCACATGGCGATTCATTTGATTGCGAAGGAATCCTGCATGCAAGGAGCTGTACAGAGGCTTGCTCTGAAAGTACTACGAGAACGGCATCGTCTTAAAATATGGCCACAGTTAGGCATGCAGGAGCCAGGATGAAAACACAACTAGTATTCTCTGCCTTGCTCCTTATCAGCATGCTGCAAATGAAGAACGTTTATGCAAGACCACCTGCCTCTTCTTATTTTTGGCCACTGTCAGAGACCATCTACATGAGGCGCTTCAGCAAAGTTTATCTGAGAAGTTGTGGATTCTTGATCCCTGGAAGTGTTCAGGGGAAGGCTGGATGGATCTCTGAGCAACCTGGTCTGGTGCAAAGTGTCCCTGCACTAGCAGAAGGTTGGACTGAGATGATCTTTAAGGTCCCTTCCACTCCAGGCCATTCTATGAGTCTATGAATTAACTGAAAAGTTTTCAGTTGGCTATTTAAGCCATGCAGAACTCTCATTCAGAATTAGAGTAGCCTTCATTGCATTTTGTTTATTTTACTCATGAAGTGGATTAAGCTAAATTAAATTAAAGACATTTAATTCCATAAGGGACTATTTTTGCAGATTCTTAATGTGGCGTAACTTGTCCATCTACAAAGTAAATTTACATGTAACATTCCAAGAATCTCAGGGTAAACAACTCTTTAGCCTTTATCAAGGAAACCTTTATTTGCTGTTTAATAATATACTTTGAAAGTGTTTAAATTTATAATGAGCAAGGGCACCAACTGTTCACCAGGGGAATTGACATGGAACATCAAATGGATTGTGAATTCCTAGCTTAGTATGTTATAGTTTTCCCTCCATATAGACAAAGCAGGTTCCGTTGAGGTCTATAAGTATTTTCTGTGGAATTTAAGACCCTCATTTCTGCTTAGAAGCATGATAGTCACAGATTCATAAAGTGAAGTGGGAATCTGAGGCCTGATTTAGCAGGAAATACTGTGCACATGCTTGGCTTTAAATACAGAGGTATTTTAAATACAGAGGTAGTTTGATTGACTGGTTAAGAATTGCCCTGAATCAGAGCCAAAGTGCTGTGGCTTTTTGTGACATTTATATGGCTTCAGGATATGGATGTTCAATGAAAACTTCAATGACAGTCTTCCTTAATAATTCAGAACTCCCGATTTTTCTTCAGAATTAATATCATTCTGGATGATACAATCATTCTGCGCATTTGAGTCCCTGCTCTATAAGGATTTGTTTGCAGGAAGTACCTTACAGATAGCAGCTTTATTACAGGCAGAAGAAGCAGGCTGTAAACTATTGTTTTTATTATTTTTTAATTGAAGTTGCTTGTCTTTTATTAAAGCTGTTTTAATGCTATTTTTTTTACTTTCCTGGGAAAACAGTGGTGTGCTTCCCAGAATTTGCTATTTTGTAAAGGCTCGCCTGGAGTACTGTGTTTAGATCAGATCCTCAGCACAAGAGGGATGTGCAGCTGTTGGGGTGAGTTCAGAGGAAGCCACAGATGCTCAGGAGGCTGGAGCACCACTCCTGAGAAGACAGGCTGAGAGAGTTGGAATCATTTGTAATGGAGAAGGGAAGGCTCTGGGCAGACCTTAGAGATCCCTCCAGTACCAGGTCTATGTGACAGCTGGAGAGGGAACTTTTGACAAGGGCAGTTAGGGATAAGAAAAGAGGTAATGGATTTAAACTGGAAAAACACATGTTTAGATTGGATATTGGAAAGAAATTATTTACTGTGAGGGTAGTGAAGCACTGGAACTGGTTTGCCAGAGAATTTGTGGATGCTCCATCCCTGTAAGTGTTCAAGGCCATGTTGGATGGAGCTCTGAGCAATGTGGTCTAGTGGAAGGTGTCCCTGCCCCTGGCAGGGGGATTGGAACAAGAAATTTTTAGGGTCCTTGCAACATAATCTTGTGATTTATGCAGTTTCTACTGCATGAAGTCCTTCTTCATTAGAAGGTGGAAAACATTATTAGCAACACTATCGTGAAATAATGCCCTGCTGTTGATTTACTTTGTTGCAGTCACAGGTTGCTATTTCCTGGGGAAATAAAGAAAAACAAAAACAACAAAAAAAGAACTCTTTGGGGAAGACTGTGGGAAATCAGGCAGTACTTCATGATTGCCGTGAAATTCACAGGTTTTTGCCACTGTAAAGAAATCCTCCACCACTGATCCTCTTATTAGTTTTAAAATGATTACATTTATTACATTTAAAATAGTGTTTTGAAACATGAAAAATAATAACTGTAAGAACTTACCTAGACATTTGAAAATGTCTGGTATGAATGACTGTTTCTCTTATATGAGTGCCATTGAAATAGCACAGAAAAATCTGTTTTGTTGTCTCAGAATTCCTGCAGAATAATGGAAAGCAGATGCAAAGATCACAATTACCTGAGATATGAGGGTTCTGCCAGTTTGGCTTTAGGAAACATGAAGTAAACTCAAGAAGGAAAAACTTTGTTTCATGCCTCAAATAGTGAATTGTACTATTATGTAGTATATATAATATATATTATTCACTACTGTTTTATACATTCATTTTTTCAAGTGTGTGAACTGAGGTTACAGACATATTTGAATATGCTGAAAAACATCTGACAACCTAAATTTAAAAACCTACAATAAATTTATGTCAATATCTCAGTAAATGGGGTGGGAGGAAAAGACATCAAAAAAGTGTTCCTTCTTAAGTGCTTGAGAAGAATGAAATTCTCTTCATGCAAAAGGTTTTCTCCTGATTGTAATTGCCAACTACAGTGTGGGTTTCTACATAGATGTATAAAGAAAAATTTAGAAAGGAGAAATTAGTTATATGCATATATTAAAAAAATAAGGGTCTATTCCATAAGGAAAAAATACGCTTGCTGGAAAGTCAAATATGCAATTGAAACAGTTTGGCCTTGAGCAGCCATAATTTCCCTCATCTGAGGCCTGGGTGGAAGTCAAGGTTTTGAACCTGTAAATGTTTAAGTGCATGAGCAACTTGCATCTGTATTTTGTACTTGGAAGTCCCTGGGGACTGTGTCACGTGCAGGGATGCTCGTGTGGGTGAGTGTTTGCCAGCCTGGTCCTACACAACAGTGATGCAGCAAGTGCTGGGAGCTGCACTGGTCCAACCCTGCCCTTTCCCTTTCCTAGCTTCAGGGATTGTGGGTCTCCCACAGCTGCTTGTGTTTGCCAGAAAGCATATGTCAAATAATTTTTGATTGCTTGTAGCCCTGTAAAAAATGAGCTGCAGTCTTCAATTTTGTGTGTCTGGATTCCAGTCAATAGAGATCTGGTGAAACAGGACCTCAAGGTGAGGCTGAGACAAATTTGGGATTAATGTCAAGCTGTGCCTCTAGATCTTGCTTAAGGCTCTTCTTTATTGTGTAAGATAAACCCTACAACCTGTTCCAAACTTCTGTTGTTAAGCAAATTGATGTAACATTCATGTCCTTTCTATAAAGAAAATTCTGCCATGGGAACTATTACAGCTTTTTTCTTTTAACTACTCTATTCTGTGTTTTAGTACAGGACTATTTTAAATTAATTATCCTCTAATTTGTAGTTGAGGCACTCAGTGGCTGTAAGTGATAACATCTCCACTGTGCAGTTAATGTTATGCTTCTTTGTGTATATAAATACTTCACAAATGCATTTTTCTGTGATGTAAATTGAAATCTAATAGTCTAAACAGCATCATGTCTGTATAGTGCTTAGCAATGCATTCCAGGTGCTTGAAAGCAATTTTTGAGAGAGTGAAAAAATTGCCACAAATTCTTCATATCTTAAAATTTCTGTCAGTCTCTGCAGTAGACCTCATATCCTGTTAATTTGAAACATTGAAATGTTTTTGAGCATGGGTTTAGCATGAGTGCAAGGACACTGAAGCAATTTAGATTTTCTGGATTTTTGTTTGGGCTTTTTAAAGCAGGTTCAGTTGAGAAATTATAATGAAAAATATATTAACATGTTAAAAAAATATGAGACATAATTCTTTTTTTGTTCCAATATACAATCTTTTAAACTCTGATGGTGTGAAAGCAAGAATTACAATAGTGATTTGTCTAGGAAGCTTTCATTTTTCCAGTGTTTGAGAAGACACATTAAAGATTCTTGGTGAAGGATCTCTGCATTTTTGGGCAATAAGGTCCAGTAAGGGGCAGGTTGCACTGGAGAAAAAAAATTATGATCTGTCTTGAATGTCTTGGGTTTGGAATTACAATTTTCCATTAAAAAAAGAAATGGCAAAAGGTATAGCATTTACTGGGCTTCAAAAGGCTTGTAAGATAAATGAATAGTACAGAGTAAATGCCATATTAGCGCTGTTAATACATTGCTTTTTCTTATTAATCCATTCACTAGTCAAAAAGAAAAAAAACATGGTTACTAGATGGGTTTTTGTGCTTTAGATAAAGCCTTAAACTTTTAAAGTGCTCTCTGATACACTTTTATGCATGTCTTGATTGTTATCTCTCCATCATTTATGTTATAATGCATTACTGGATGATCTGGAGTAAACTTAATTTCCTTACCAGCTGCAGTCCTTTTCTTTTGGCACAGAGTGATTGTGTTTGGCTGTGTTTAGAATGGGAATAGAAAGAGCTTTTCACAGGATTTCTTTAGACCTGTGGTGTTGTAGAGAAACCTGAACTAGGAACTCGGTTCAGTAGAGATCCTGCAAGATGGGAAAAGAGACTTTCAGCTACAGCAGCACTGTTCCTATTCTCCACTCTGCAAGAGCTCTGAAGGAAATCACTTCTCTTTGTCAATACTTAGAACATAAACCATATTAATACTGCAGGCAAGATCACTGAAACTCCAACAGTGAGAGAACAATCTGGGATGTTTTTCTATCAATTCTTCATCCAGGGTGATGTCGTTAAAAGAGAGCAAAAAGCTTGGTCAGCAGTTCAGCAACACAGATGCGATTACCAAAAGTGTCAAGCTTAGCAGAGCTCTTGTTGAAGTCAGCAGGCGTTTTCTCAATGACATTATGGGTATGGGGAGCTCATATGTTTTAAATAAGCAGTTTGCAAATCTATGTCCCGTGGGTGCATTTCAGAGTCTCAATGGATCATCTTGCCCTCCTCATAATTTCTTTTGATTATACCAGGCTCTCCTGATGTGTAGGATAGGTGCACTCCAGTGTTGCTGAGTCTGTTCCCCTACAATTAAGCCTTTACCTGAGTCCCTAGTGTGTAACTGCATCTTTAGGAGTGGCTTTGCACTGAGAATGTTTGTCCCCCTGACCTTTATGCACTGTAAAAAAAACCCAAAAAACAACCCTTAGAAAACAGAGTAAAAGATAAACACAGCATGATAGCAGCAACAGCTCAGCAAGCCTCAGTCTTTGCTAAATGCAAATCAGTGTAATTAAATTCTGCAGTTAATGACAGACTATACAAGCCTGATTTAGCAGATCCTCTAATGAAACCCTGGGGACTTGAAAAACAGAAGAGTGCTGCCCTCTGAGGTTATTAAGGCACAGCATCATCCTCACCTAAGGTTCTGGAGCTGCTACTGTGAGTGGGAGGCCAGGGCCCTTGAGATAGCCAAGCCAGGTTTCCCAGAGCAAGGAAGAACTGAGAGCGAGAGAAGAAGGGAAGCACAGCACCCTCTCATTTCTCCCATAGTTATTGCCTGCTTACTCGAGTTCTTCCAGGAACAACAGGCAAAGTGTTTGGGCCTCTTCCAGTAGGTTATGTAACAAAAGATTCCTGCTTTTTGCCTGTAATCAGAAGGCTAATAATAAATGTGATCTTGTGTGCATTTTTGAGCTTGGAACATTATTTGTGTCCTGTTCAGAGAAAAATACTTTTGATTTTTATTTTTTTTCACCATGACAGAGTTTAGTGTGATTTGTCAGAGGTCTGCAACCAGTGCCTATTTTTGGCAGAGTGTGTAGCCAAAGAACTTAACTGTGGGGAAAGAACCAGTGTCATTCTCTAAGGTAGATTCTGCTGCACACTTCAGCAAAGGCCTTGAACTTTCACTTTGAAGTCAGGGTTGACACTAATATCTGCCAGCTGTGAAATAGCTGTGACATGGAAAAGCATTTGAAGGGATTAACATGCAAATAAGGGCACAAGTCTTGTACTTTGTTTCCAAATTCCCAGATTCAGTACTGTTACAGTAGACTTCTGAAAGTAGAGCAGAGTTTGCCCACAGGACAGGTTTATAAGATCACTGCAGCATATTCACTGGTGTTAGATCTTATAACTCTGATGCACTGATTTCACTTCCATTCTTGGATGCAAGTTCTCTTTCAGCCCACCTCCAGTTTCACAGGAAAGCAGTGCCAGAGCTCTGTGGAGTGTGAGGTTTGGGGCAAAAAGGTGGCTGCTTTGTTAGCTGTGGGTATTTAAAAAAAACAAAAACAAACAACACCCCCTCCTCCCCAACTTAACAACTGGTTAATTTGCTTCTAAGCAAAGACCATCTGAACACAAGGTAGGCCACAGTCTCATGTAATCCCTTCATGAATCTGCACTAACAGCCTAAGAAGTTTATTTTCTGTCAAGTTTCCATAATCTGCATCTGTGAGGAGGTAAAATAGATATGTGCTTGACTAATATTCCATCGCTTGACTGGTGCTAAACATCCCCAAAGGGTCAAAGTAAGTGTTTGTTCATGTTGGCAATTTTTTGAGTTTGACAATGGTTTGTAGAATATCCAGCACAGTAAAACATGGAACTAAGTGAGGTCCTCATGTGTCTCATCCCAAGAGTGGCTGCCATCACCTCCTTACTGCTGTCACATCTTCTGAGAGAGAGAAAGTGCCAGCTGAAGTACACATTCATATATTTGTAGTGTTCTAAACATAATTCATTTTCAAAGAGTAACCAGTAAAAGAAAAAAATATAAAGCAGATATTTTAATGTTACTCAACATTATAAATTATCACCAAGCTTCTTACATTGAGAACTATTTTTGATGGAAAGGATGTGAAGTTGGTTTAAATTTACATGTTGGCAGTTTCTCTTTGACTGAAGGCTTTTCCAGGGAGAGGAGTGGCAATAAGGAGAGCCACTCAGCAATGTTTAAGGATGAAGATTGGGAGAAGGTTCTTTGGGGGTAAAGGATTAATCTGTCCTTGTCTGACTTATCCCAAGGACCACAGCCTACTTCTGTTAAAACAAAAGCAAGCCTGGATCTAATTGTTTTCTCAGAAAATGGGATTGAATGTTGCAATGTAATTTCTCATCCTCCCCAAGTCCAATTCCCCATGAATCTTTATTCTTTGGTGGCTATGCACAAGAATTCCTTCCTCTATTTCCTCCAACCTGTCCCCAGTATTATGGATAAAAATCTTGAGTCCATCTAGTTCCCCACTTTCCCCTTTTGTGTTTTGATTGTGGGGTTTGTTGCATTCTTTGACCTTACTCATTTCCACTGCTTGCTCTGGGGGGATTGGCATGTTTTCCAGCATGACAGTGAAAGATATTCTCCAGCACAAAGCACCAAGTGCCGGAGCTGCAGAATTTTAGGATCTGCCCAGTCTGTTGGAATCTGCTGGGAGAGCTCTTGTTTTGAGTGCATGAAAATTCTCTTAACTGGTGAGGCTGACTGAACAGCTAAGGAAAAGGTACTGTGAGATTTGGGACATGATATAATCATTACCCTTAATTATGAATGACTGAGTCTGACTTTAATGCCTGTGAGGCCTAAGTTACAGAGCAGGACTCCCATGGTGCTCAGAGCAAAATGAAACTAACAGTAATTGGCCCAAAAATACCCCATAACTTGAGATTTACAATCCAGCTGTTGGAAAAAATTAGTCTCCAAAATGACTACAGTCTCAGATAAAGAATTCAAAAGGACATGGGAAATCATAAATATGAAGGCAGATAAGAAGTGAGCAAATTTGTGTCTAACAAGAAATCTACCAGCCTGAAAGTAGTCATCTGGATGTAAATTATTTTTTTGAAGTGTGTTTCATTAATACAGTGGTTGATTAAGTACTCCTCATGTCTGGTCCTAATTTGTTGAAAATACTTTTTTTCTTTTCTTTTAAGAAGTATTTTTTCCAGACTAAAACTTATCGAAAAGTCTTGCAAGTTCAAAAAATAATCATGTCATTCTGCCTTTTACCAAGATGAGTAATAATTACTTACATTTGGTGTGTTAGTTACAAGATCTGCTTTCATAAATGGAAAATACTGAGAATTGCTTTCTTTTCTCTTGAAAAGTTTAAATATTGATTTCTAGGGGTGTGTATACACGGATTCTTTTTTGGTCCTTTAAAACCATCTCCAAATGAATTTCAGTATTTCAAAACCAGCTTTTCATTTCTCGGCAAACTGACTGATGAGATTAACTTAAGTTTGATGTACATACAATGCTAAAGAAATACACATTTTCTCTAACACGGCATTAATGTCTAATTTTCAAGTGACAGTTGAATTTTTTGTGTAGTGCAATCTGTTTTACAAGGTTGAGCCTCCTGCTGGGGAGTAAAGTGCTGTATCACTGAAGGTAGATGTGAAAGCAAAGTGCTTTTAGGTTTTTTTCTTTCCCCTTCCTTCCTGATAAGGCACAAAGCAGCCTTAAGGGCCTTTCCTCCACTGGGAAATCTCAAAGTGTCCCACTTGTTCATCTGCAAGTGATGAACTATCAGCTGACACCAGTGTTTTAATCCTCCATCCTGAGCAGCCCTGCTGAGAGCAGGTCTGATCAGCACAGCTGTAATGGCCCAGAGGTGTGGAATTTCCCAGGTGCAGTCAGAACTAAAGGTTAAGTGGTGTTCTCTTATTGTGTTTTTTAGGACTACCAGAAGTTTAGTTTTTCTCTCTTTGGGCTCAAGGGCTTTGTTTATAGTTCAGGTATTAAGTTTATTCAGTGCTGCAGTCCTCTAAAGATGCTTGCAGCTCTATGAAGAAAGGAGTGAATATGATTTCTCCAGAAAAATAAATTCCAGCAAACCAGCACTAGCTTTGAAGATCTCTTTTCTAACTGGGAAATGTCACTACTGTTGTTTCACAACTTCCTGAAAGTATAAATTGAGGTGGGGTAACTTGTGTGGGAGGCTGGAATAAAGGAGACACCTGGAACAAAGTAAACCAATTCCAAATCTCAGGGCAGATTTCTTGGGCCCAGTCTTGGATTGCCACAGCTGCAGAGGCAATGCTGAGAGCTAGCAGTGAGGGAGAAAACACAGAGTTTGTTCACAAAGAGGAGTTACTGCAGGGTTTTCACAGGGGTAGGTATAAACCTTACTGAATATTATGTTGTGATTCTCTATGTGGCCAGACCTGTTCCATAGCTGAACTGTAATTGTGTGGTTTTTAGGAATTACTGTCAAGGCCCTCTTGACCTAGGAGAGGTTGGGATGATTTGAGTGAAAAATGACAAGCAAATTCATAAGAAAGATGTAGAGAGGGCATGTTGGAAGCAGGGCAGTTTGCTGTTTCAACCTGAAATTATTTACCTAAACTGAGGGGGACTTAGACTAAACAAGGTGAATAAAACACAGGATTTTTTTACTACTGTCCTCTTTTGCTGATTAAATAATGCTTTGTACTGAAGTTCTAGAGCCACTTTAATCATCTGGCTTTTCAGATATTCCTTGGAAGAGCTTAGAGATGTCAAATGCAGTTACTCTGGTTGAGTTAAGAGTGCTGGAAGATGGAGGAGCACAGAGAGGCAGTGACTGATCCCATTGTGGTTGAAGCAGGTGGTTCTGCTCAGTGTGATGCAGAAATACCAGCCTGTCATCTCAAATATAAATTAAAGGAATATTCCTGGGGCTCTCTGGCAGAGGTCTCCTGGGGGTGTGACACTGTCTTTGTCTAATAAAAGCCTGTCCTCAGCAGGGTGAGTGACAACTTATTTCTGTATTCTTTATGAACTAGACTTCTCAAACCTGGTACCCTTTTTCATTACAAGCTGCAGAGTTTAGGGCAGAAACATAAATCTGGATTTTCTTTTTACATCAGAAGTGACTAAAAGGCCATCAAACTTCCATTTGTGATTTTAGCAGTTCAGATATAGTTTTGAACTTTGTTCCATTTCAACAGGAGTTACTCAGTTCTTAGGCTATGGTGATTACATGTGAGAAACAACTTAAATGTGCAAGGGCAAAGTGTCACCAACCAGACTAACAATTTATGAATATAATTTAAATAATTCCTGTGAGGAATTCAGTTTAGATTTAAATAGATTAATTTCTTTTAACTAGATACAATTAATTTTAGCCCATTTAGTAAAACAGAAAAAATAATTTCTTAAAAGAATTTAACTTCTGTGATATTTCTTGTCTGCAGAGATAAAAATTATTTTTCAAGTGAGAATAAGTAACTTCATGCCAGTTATTCAGGAGTGAAACTAAGCCACCAAAGAGGTGATATGAGCAAGACACATATAAACAAGTCCTCTACAGTGTGGATGTCTCTGTTTCTGCTGCTTATTCTGGGCTTCCTTGATGGTGAGTGGAGAGCAAGTGGCATGTTTAGGGTACAATTCCTCTGACCTATTTTAGCTATCTACATCAGGAGGAGAGGAATCCAGCCTCAGGTGAGGGCTGTTGGCTATCAAGCAAGATGAGGATGGTCAGCTCAGAAGTCAGATAGTCAGAAGCATCTACATTTGATCAAATAATTCCCATCCTTAATAAACATTTTATTTTCTGGAGTGATGCAGTGTCCTGGTTTTCCTTTGTGGACAGTGATCATGTAGGCAAGGCCCTTAAGATTGAAATCTTAAATGGGGGAAGGCTGAAAATTAAATGTGGTAAAAAGCAGAAGCTGCCAAATGAATGAGCAGTGTGGCTACCTTGGCACCAGCCAAGGTGAATGCTGACACACACATCAATGGTTAATTGATCACTGTAGCAATGCAGGGTAATAATCAATGCTGCAAGAATTTTCATTTTCCACTATGAAAAGCAATATAACCAGAAGAGATTAATTGTACGTCCATTGCTATGTAGGTCTTAATTTCATAGTAAATATTATTTCCAAATAAAAATGATTTTATGTAAGATCAGAGCGCATGCAGTAGAACAATATCAATTTATCCATAGCCATGTATTTTTTTTTCTGCTTTGTAGCCACAGCAGTTAATTTTCCCGTGCAGCTGAGTACTGAAATGGGTTGGCTTTGAAGCCCAAATGCAGCTGTAAGTGAGATGTGATACATTGTGAAAATTGATCTGAATGTCACAGCTTGTAATGTAGAGGACACGGGTTCCTGTTAGCACCTGTAATGTCCTACTCCTCAGCCCCTGGCATGATGGAGTAATCACTTTGAAAATTATCCAGAGGAGAGGGCCATCTCAGACAATTTGCTGAAAATCAGTTCCTGTGTAGGTGTTCCTGCTAAGCAAGTACCTCATTTAAGCTTCATGCTGATTAAGGAGGTCTTTCTATTTACAAAGATATTAAAATGAGGTTGTTCATTTTTTTTTCCCTTGCAGATTTAACAGATATTTTGTCTCTGGGGAAGAACTTCATTATTATCTGTTTCATTTGTTAGCAGGTAATAAAGTTGCATTTATTGCCAAGTAACCAAGGAGAGCTCCCTGGTATCTCAGACACTGCAGAGACCTAGAATAGGCAGCTCTTACCCTAAAAGTCTGTGTGAGGTAGCTTAGTGGGAAAAAGGTCAGGAGTCCTCATTTCAGACTTCATACAAGCACAAAGGCACTCTTTGTGCACAGAGCAGGGCAGTGCACTTTCATAAGAGCTTCTGGGACATTTTGCTGTGGTTCTGCTTGTTCAGCTGGGACTCAGCTAAAAGCAAAGTGATGAAGCAGGTGTGAAGTGAAGCCTGGGGGCAGAAGATGAGAAGCAGAGGTGGAAAGAGCTGGAGTACACGGTGTATTAATATACTGTGGTGGAAATCAGGCAGCACTGCAAGTGTTTCTGTGAACGGTCAAAGGCTCTTCTGTATTTGCTTCCACAATTGTTTTTATTTTCTGAGGTGTCTGAAGACTCTCTACAGCTTTTCCTGGTGCTGGAGTGGAGACACTGGGAGGACTGCACAGCAGATAAATGATCCTCTGCTCAGTTTTATAGATGGGAGGAGAGAGAAGCTGTCCTCATTGGATATCTCATAATTTCCATATCTCTCTCTGATCCACCTCCCCATCTGGTAATGTGAAGAAAATCTCAGGTAGAATTGCTACTGGGTTTCTGGTAGTACAGGGGTGGTCTCTTTGTTCACTGTAGCAGTATTTCTATTATTTTAGCTTTCACTATATGTTGCCAGGGTTTAATGTAAGGATGTA
Organism: Phylloscopus whistleri; assembly: GCA_017589585.1. Classification (NCBI taxonomy): domain Eukaryota; kingdom Metazoa; phylum Chordata; class Aves; order Passeriformes; family Phylloscopidae; genus Phylloscopus; species Phylloscopus whistleri. The sequence goes on from JADMLD010001401.1 coordinate 2,866,060, forward strand.
AAGATGCTGCTAATGTTGCCCATAATATTAATTGCATCCAATTTCATAGGGAGCATCCTCTCCTTAGGGCTAGCAGACAAAAGAAGGAAGCTGGAAAATAGACCTGTAAGTGTTAAGAGCAATGAAAGCAATCCAAATCACTGAGGTGTCCCAATCAAAAATGACAGCATTCTGTTTTAATTCAGACTGTCATGACACCTTCAGCCCTGCTGGCAGCACGTGCCCTGAAACGTGCAGCAGGACCAGGGCTGATTCTAGGATGAGATTGAAAAGCAAGAAATACTAAGGCTGAGTCCCAGCTCTGCCTGCTATTCCCAGTGACTCAGAGGGTAATTCCTGACCTGCCACATTTGCTTCCTTCTGGGGCAGCTTGTGGCTCTCAGTGGCCACACACTGCCCCATACCCCTGGGGGAATCACAGCACCTGTTGCTGGCAGCTCTAAATAAGAAAGTGTTTTAGAATCTGTTTTACTGAAAGGGAGGGTGTGTGAACATTTAGTCACCAGCACAGGAAACGTTGGTTCCTTCGCTCCAGTTTAAATCTTCACTACAGGAAAAAACCCAAGACATTGTCATTAACCTCTATATCCCCATTCTCACACAGTGGCAGAGGAATAAAAGTGGAGGTTTTTAGATAGGTGCAGTAGTATTTATTGCCTCAGGACTCCACGTCAATGCAGATAATAAAATGCATATTGATATTGGCCCACATACAGCCATGCATAAGAAAACTCTGCTGTGGGAGAAGGGACAGTTTCTCATTCTTTCCTTCAAGATGTCAATGAAATCATGAGTTTAGTGAGACCTCATATGTATGGCTGCAGTAAAAATTATAAACGTTAACAATTAGGGCTGTACTTAATTGAGCAGGGTTCTTTGGTATCTCGGGACTGCAAAGCTGTTCCATGCCAGTGACTGTCACCACAAAGGATCCATCTCCTTTGGTGATACTATCTCTAAATAATAGATCCCTTAGCAATAAAGAAAACTGCAAATATCACTTTAAATCTTTGAAATGGGAGACAAACCTTAACTGATGTGAGCTTCAATTCTCTCTCCCTATTTGAACCCAGGGAACCAATGGATAATGCCACAACTTATGTGTCAGCTCTCTGTTAAAAGCAGCTCCTGATAGTAATCTAGCACAAGGATTTTTTATTTTCTGGAGAATATGACATGGAAGAGATGTTCAGTGTTACTCTGTACAGGTGTCTTTCTAAAGTGCATTGGTCTGGGGTTGGATTTTAGCATTTTTATATGAGAAGGAAAAAAAGAAATAATCCAATCTGAAAAAAAGCAACAATCCAGTATTCAGTCTTTTGATGCTTGGATCTCTCAGTGATAAACCTAATTTCTATTGTCAAGGCTCTCTTTTAGAAGAGTATATTGAGAAAGAAGCAAACATTTGATTTACACACTTAAAACACTACCTTAAACAGTACCTTACTGAGTATCTTATTTCTCTAGACAAACTCAGGGACAATGAACATGTAAAATTATTGTTATTAATGGAATTTGGTGTTTGGATAAACTTTAGGTAGTAATTTCAAGGAATTGTAGCTGAATATGTAACTTTTACATCTATATTTTTCTCCAAGAACCTGCTTAGAAAGAGTCTGTGCTGAGGAGTCTGCTCAAAACATGATTCTTCGTCTTTAATGGTGATTTTGTTTTCAATCAGTACATATTGTCCAAATTAGGATTGCCTTTGTTTTACCTCTATAACCATAAAATAATTGTGGCAATAAAAAATCAGAGAAAACCCTGACTCCATGAATTTTCTTAAGCACGTTGGGAAATGGGGCTATCTACACCCTTCAAAACTAGAACTTTTTTTAAAGAAACACTCATTTATCTCCTTCCTGATATAAGCAGATCATCAGGATAAAATTGCAAAGGTTCCTGTAACAGACTGCAGTGATTATTAACACACAGACTCCTTGGTCTGGCACTCCTGTGGTATTACAACAGAAACAAGTTTGAACTTGAAGAATTCAGCAATTCTACAACATTATCTTCATAGTTACATGTGCTGAATGGAATAATTATGTCAATAACCCAGAGCTGAAGCTTTGTTGATGGATAATAATGCACTTCTGGTAATGGTTGACTCCCATGAAGAGTTGGCATGAGTTGCATTGATTAACAAGGTGAGAGACAGCAGCTTGACAGGAACTAACACTTGTGACTGTAAAACAATAGACTTACTATAAATTGTGCAGATTAACAAACAAGACAGCAGGAATAAATTGATACCTGGGCATTTTGAGATCTCTTGGCTGAAATCTCTGTTTAGCATGAGCAATAAGCTACTCCACTTCTGTCTCTAAGGGAAAGGAAAACAAACCAGTGTGGCAGAGAAAAAGCAAGGGATGTTCAAGAAATGGTGGTTGATAGCACACATTGGTACCTAAATTATGAGTATACGTAAAGAATTTATGGAGTGGTGACACAAGCCATAAATAATGTGCTTGGTAAAAAACTGACCTCCTAGAACAGATAAGAAATCCAATAAACTGTATCTGGTAAGATCATATATATACACTTATTAAAAGTATATCCAGGAATTGCTTTGAGTACAGCCCGAGAAGCTTCATGCCAGACTTTAGGCTTCCACTGTTCTCAGAGGATTGTAACATCTCTGGTACTGTATATTGTAATGCTAGCAAAAAAAAAGCTGTCAGGAAGTCTAGAACAGACTTAAAAAGCTGTGAGGTTGCTTCCTTGGAGCCTGGATACCACTCAGCTTTTCCTAGGCAGGACTAGAGTGACATCCCTGTGTGGATTAAATGCCAGAGGGGGTGATATCACAATGCCTTGATAGCCTCTTTCAGTTTTTGGTGTTGACTGTGAGGTGGGTGCCTCATATTTGTAATGATTTTGAGAAAAGAAGAAAAAAAGATACGATTGATGGAGTGCTTACAGGTTTCATTTCTAGACTGTCATCATAAAGTAAATATCTGAGGCAAAAATAATTAAATATTGATTATGGAAAAAAATATAAAAATTACCCGACTTTGCACTGTTTTGTAACTGGGACAAACTAATTCCAGGAAGAAAAAATTGTAATATAAAAGCAAAACAAAATCAGCAATTATAGATGAAAGCAGATAGAAATTAAAAAAAAAAAAAAGTCACAGAAAAATCCCTAGCAAAGCAAAATGTTGGCATTCATGATAGGAATTTCCTGCTGACTTCGGGGAAACAGGGTTAGGAGCAAAGGTGCAAAGTTTGACAAAAGATGTTACTTAAACTGTCAAGGCAGTTCTGATGAGCCTGTCAACACTGTGTGGATGCCTAATCTCACATGTGATGCTAGGGCCATAAATCTGAGCTAATTTATTCATGGAGAATTAATCTGCCAGCATCAAATGTTTATTCTGAGAGCTCCTTTACTGATATATGGCCTTAGTACAAAACAAAAATCTACTCAGTGAAAATATTTTTAACACATTTTGGCTGTAAATGCCTACATTCAATCATAACCATAAAAGTGTCCTCTTGGTCTGTTGTCAACGCTTGTTATTGATCAGCAGTGCTTCTTCAAAGGTAAGAAATCCAAGTTCACTAAGGGTGAGCATTCTTGGTGCTTTCCATGTCCTCTGTAAATCTGCTCCTGGAAGGTTCTTGTAACTCTGTGATCTCGTGCACAGCAGGCTGCCATGGCCCCTTGGTGAGCGTGAAGGACTCTGACATGACAAATGATGCTGTGGGCTATGTTGTGTTTTAGGTGGGAGGGCTCTTTAGGGAGAAGCTTGACGTGACCTGGCAATGTGCACGGGCAGCCCAGAACGGAAAGTCATCTGTGTCCTGGGCTGCATCACAAGCAGTCTGGGGAGCAGGCCAAGGGAGGTGATTCTGCCTCTCTGTTCCACTCTTGTGAGACCCCCCCTGCAGTGCTGCACCCACCTCTGGGGCCCCCAACATAAGGACATGGAGCTGTTGGAGGAGTCCAGAGAGGGGTCAGGGGGATGATCCAGGCACTGAGCACCTCTGCTGTGAAGAGATGATGGGAGAGCTGGGGTTATTCATCTTGCAAAAGAGAAGGCTCTGGGGAATCCTTAGAGCACCTTCCAGTACCAAAGGGGCTACAAGAGAGCTGGAGAGGGACTTTGGACAAGGACATGCAGAGATAGAACAAGACGTAACAGCTTCAAACAGAAAACGGCAGGGTTAGATTGGATATTGGAAAGAAATTCTTTACTGTGAGGGTGGTGAGGCACTGCAATAGGTTTGCCAGAGAATCTGTGGATTGTTGTCCCACCCCTGGAAGGGTTCAAGGCCAGTCTGGATGGGGTTTTGAGTAACCTGGTCTAGTGAAAGGTGCCCATGGCAGGGGGTTGGAGCTGGATGTTCTTCAATGTTGCTTCCAACCCAATCTGTTCTATGATGATTCTTTGAAAATTGGGAAACAACTTGTTCACTACTCCAAAGAAAGAGTGCAATTTGATCTGATACATGGTAGGTCTCTTTTGAACTCTTCTATATCTCTTGGGTGTGGATAAACAAGTCCCATTATCCAAGTTTTTGTCAATCAATAACTGTCAATTTACCACAAATTCCAGGAGATAATGTTAGATTTTAAAAATGGAGCAACTTAAATCAAGCTTTTATTCCCAAATCAAACAAGTAAATTTAAATTTGATCAAAAATCATCTATGCCATCATTCTTTCTTTCTACTTTATTAATTTTAACACACAGCAAGAATTAATTGAATCTGTAATAGTAATTGTTTCCCAGAGATAAGGATTGTGGCAAATGTGTTCGGATGAGTTTTAGTCAGTCTCATGGGCATATTTTCCTCCTGCTTCTCCAAATTTATGTTTTGGGAGCAAAGCTAGAGAGATTTTGGGTTTTCCCTCCTCACACACATTCCCTATTGAGTATTGATTTTTGTCCCATTTAAATACAACGTTCAACATTCAGGTGTTTAAGTGGGACATAAATAAAATGGCTTGCTTGGCTAAGCCAAAGGAACTATTTTCTAGAGAGCTGCTGTAGTTTATGGCAGGCTTGGCATCAGCATAAATACTATAAATCTGTTATCATAACCAAATGGTGAACCATTTTGGGCTGATGGAAGAAAGGTTGTCTCAAAGAATGGAGAGGAGAAATAGGGCATGAGTGCTGTGCTGGTTGGGATGAGGGTTTGAGATTTGTGACTGGATTAGCCCTGCTCACTGCCACACGTAGCTGGAGAAAGGAGGATGGCTTCCTGTAATGGGGATAATCAAAGAATATTCTGAGTTGAAAGGGACCCACAGAGATCATCAAAGTCCAGCTCCTGACCCTGCACAGGACAACCCCAAGAATAATGGTGTTTTTCATTTTGATGATTGATTTGAGCCCTGAGGAGGGTGATGGAAGGCTGATGAGGAAACTGGTGAGGAGACTCCAGGGTGCAGGGACAAGAGCCGTGGGCACCTTCAGCTTTACAAGGGGCCTGGAGCAGGGTGAGCCTTGACCTGACTGAGGGGGATTTTACTTCCCTTTCTCACTGGCTTTGCCAAAACGTCAGTGATGATTTCAGCTGATCGAGTGACCACCACATCCTCCTCCCATGGCCTCCACACCTCTCAGCAAGCTGGCAGATGCCCTGCCCTCCCACCCCAGCCATGAACCTCCCTGGCTGCTCATCTTGGCTCTCTGCAGCTCTCCTGGGGCTGGGCATGCCCAGCTTCCCACCTTTCCCTCTCATGGGAAAAACCTCCCAGGGCTTTGCCTATGGAACAGCTTTTCCCCCTCCAGCTCCATCTCAGTGCCAGGGCAGCTGAGGCCACTTGCTGTGAGGAGCCTCCTCAGGGAGCTGGGGAGGGGGTGAGTTATGTCGACCTTTTAAATACGGCAGCGAGAGCGCCTGTTGTAAAACAGAAGGATAAATTCATCTCCACGAGGCGGTTTCAGTGTTTCAGCAGCCTACAAATTACTGTGGAAATTGTATTTCTCAGCAGTGCCCCATCCCCCAGCTCCCAGTTCCTCTTGGGCAGGAAAGCAGAGCTGAGAAAGCAGTGGGGAAAGTGTGGGGAGAGAAGGGAGTGGGAAGAGGGAGGGAAAACCCCACTGATGAGGGCAAATCCCTTATGGAGTTCGACAGAGCCTCCCTGTGTTTCCGTGCTGTGGGAGAGGGGCCAGTGCCTCTCAGGGCACAGCAGGGTGGGAAGCACTGGTTCAGCTGAGACTTCCTGGGCCCCTCATCTTGGGCACCTCCTGTGCCTTTCACTGAGAGAAAAAAGGCTTAAATCTCATCCAGCCTCTAAATCCCAGGGAGGAGGGGGGAGTCAGTTTTATTTCCAGAGAGTGATCTGGAGCTGTGCACAATGCCAAACACTCAGGGATGATGTGAGGTCGGCTGGTTGTTTATTTGCTTTATGGATTCTTTCTGTGGATGCCACTCCCCTTCATTCTGATGCTGCTGCCAGATTTTGTAATTTTTGTAATTACTGTATGTGAATGGTTTTTTTATTATTAAACTCTTATACACCATCCCCCGTATTTCTTGCTGATGCTTGTCTGTGAGATATGTGAGGACAGTGGAACCTAAAGTTAGTCCTAAATTTAATTTCTCACCTGCACACCTATGAGATCAATCACCTGAATGTCACTAAAGAAAAGGAAAACCATTTTTGAGGATTAACCTAAAAGTAACCTGGAAACCATTCCCCAGAATAATGTCTCTGTAGTGCTTCACTTGGGTTAAAATGCTGATGTTTTTCATCCCTTAAGCACTTGGCTAATAGAAGGTAATAATTGGGTTGATTATAATGTTTAGTTTATTTTGTTGGTTTATTCTGTTTCCTACTGTGAGAAGCATATTTAAAATGGCTTTGAACTGTTTCATTTTGTGGCTTGAAATCAAAGTTAATCATAAACCTCTTTTTTCTTCTTAGTATAATGAAGTGTTTCAAGTTGTAAGATCCAGCCTGCATTTTGCACCATCTCATATAAGCTGCATGCTTCACGGAGTTAAATAACAGAGTCAAAGCTTTTAATCATAAGTAACGACAAAGACAGCAGCAAATTAAGAGCTGCAGGCAAGAGCAGAATAATGTGTCCTGGTGAGTTTTGAGAATTGATGAGTTATATGCTTGTTTATACTCCAGGAGCACCTGTGGTTTTTGCTCGTGGAAGAAGGTCCAGGTGTGGTAGGCACAGGTTCTGCAGGGTGTTCCTGGTGGACAACAAGAGGCAAAAAAAGTGGGTGAAGTACAGAGATGGAGAAGGAGATGATGCAACAGAAATATGCCCAGTTATGTTTTTGGGAGAATAGGTGTAGGAATAATGTAGCTCTGTGGAGGTTACAGGCATTTGGCAGCAGTCAGGGCAGCAAGAGTTCCAGTAATGGCTCCTGAGGGAATTTGGGTGGTGTATGGAAGCACAAGGATATAGCAGTGTGTAAAAAGCAGTTCCAGACTACAAGACCTGCAAAGAAAAGGCATTTAAACTCACAGTGTCTGGGCTATATGAGGAGATGGGGAGTAATTTCATTCTAAGCAAGAAAAACTCATTTTGAATGTGACCTCATACTTGAAGTTGAATTTTAAAATAATAAACAAACAAACAAACAAATTTTCTGGCAATATTGCTGAAGGTGCCAGCTCTTACCTGTGAGGTGAGCACACAGCAACAAAGCCCTGAGGAGGGACTTGCCAGCTGAACCTTGCTGATATTTGCAGATTTGTGAAGAAAATCAATGCACACAAAACAAATTGATAGAATTTCAAATTGTAAAAATTTATATTAATATTTATTAATGTACACCTCTATCAAAATGTGCTATTTCAATGCAATTGGTTCATGTTTGGCTGATTTCTTGACTCGTTATCATTTCCAGCCTGCCTCTCCAATGCTTTGTGCTTGAGGCAGTCATTAACAGCCTGGGCAAGGAGGAATAGCCCTCTGCCACGTAAGAATTGTCTATGATTTACTCTCCCTTTGCATGAGTGGAAATAATTTCACTTGCTGGGAAATAGCCTGAGAGGATTTGGGAGCCCTGACAGTAAAATGGCCATAGGTTAAGGGACCTTTTTTTTACCTGATGTGATAATTCGAGCTCATATTCACTCCATGTAGTCCAGGAATGGACAAAATTTCTGCTGCTCCTCTAATATTTTCCTCCTGCTACCTGTGCAGCACCATGCAAGTCCTATGCAGTGTCCTGGATAGTTCTTGTGGTTGCCAATCTGCAGTACATTTTTGGATTTGCCTGTTAACAGCAAGCCCTTTGGTAAACACTGATCAACCATTTCCTTATGTTATTTCTAGTCCATTGCCTGGTGTTGCAGAGGACTTTGTTGCTGACTGACACTGTAGTGATCCTTAAGCTTGAGTTCTGTCCCTTCAACATAACACAAGCAGAAGTCTGTTTGCTTGCCCTGATCATCCCTCTTGATCCATTTTTTTGTATTTACTCCACAGTTACCTTCTCTACTGTTCTGTCCCCACCACACTTCCCCAAGTCCCTAGCTGTGGAGGATGCTGTGTGTCCTACTACAGTTTAGCCCAGTTCCTTTGTGTGGCTGTTTCAGAGCTGGAAGCAGACCAGATTTTTTTGTTTCCAATGGCTTTGTGCTCTTGGCTTCTTTGCTTCAGTAGGATGCCTCCCTGGTCTGAGCTTCTTTCAGTTGTTTTCTTGCCTTGATGGTCATTTTTCTCCTAGGCTGCAATTGCCTGTTCTGAGGAGACCAAGCAGAATCCTGACTTTCTGTCTGCTGGAAGGAGATGACTGCAGTGTTTCAATGTCTTGTAGCAGGGAACCCATATTTTCCCATCTTGCCTTTTCTGTTTAGTCTCTTGGTCACTGAGGCACTTGTGTCTTCCTCCATGGATAAATGGGAGGAACTGGCATCACAACACTTCTGTGTTTCACTGATTGTGTCTACTTTTTTTGTGTGTCTGAACTCAACACAAAAGGTGTGCTACTCATGATAAACTTTTCTCTTGTGTCGACAGTCCATGCTTGAACATCTCCAGACCTCTCAGCTTAGAGAAACAGGAGCAGTAACCTGTGAGCAGACACTTCCCCATGCAGTGCTGTAGAAAGTGGATTTAAGTCAAAGTCCTCAATTTTTATAAGCTTCTTGTTTGCCACTGATAATCATGATTCCATTATAGTTTTAAATGACTCCCATGAATTCTGTATTTCACTCTCTTCCTGGGATATATGACATGTTATTTGTAGTCCGTTGCCTGAAAACACATTTTTTAAAAAATTTTAATGCAATGAAGCATAAACCCTGTTGTGATGCTTTTTTATGCCTGCATCACTTCAAGTTTTCCTAATGTTTTACTGTGATTAAATCCATAGCCTATGCATGTCAGCCAGTGTGAACTTTATGCAGTACTTTCTCTTGTTTTTTTTAAATCTCCTATTGACACCTTGCATTTGGCCATTGGCCTCAACATGGCTTTGTTGTCTATGGGCAGCTCTTGCTCACAAGTTATGGTCTGCTGTTAGTGCCTTGTCAGAGCTGTAGGGATAACATTGCAGCTGGCTATTCAATCCTGCTGGAACAGAATTGGTCATTGACCTAACAGCGTTGCTGCCAACATGGTGATTGAATTGTTGGCAGTTCTTCCCTGTAGTGTCTACACATTGATGGCCCTTGGGTTTGCTGAAGTCACTTTGTGTAGCTCTGTTTAATTGGAAATCCCTATGTCTTCAATAACTGCATGCTTTACCTTCTTTCTTCTTTAAATGGTTGTGTTTTTCAAAATTAGAAGATAGTGACTTTCAGCACATGACCTGCCTGTCTTTCTTCAGGCTCCTGCATCCCCACTCCCTCTGTGTACCCTGGACCCAGATGCCTCTATTTGGTTCTGTTTCTTGTTTTCTTTTAACCTTGGGCTTCATACTTGTTCTGACTCTTTCTGTTTCAGATTTTTTTTCCTGGCAGATCACTTACCTTTGCTGTTTGCAACCACTTCTCTAAGATCAGGAACAATTTAAGCCTTATTCCTACACGGTAAAATCAAATGTCCTAAACATTTCTTTGACTAGGAATCTCTGTGGCAACAGAGTTACATGCTAATTGCAGAAAGGCCCCACTTATTATAAGACATGATCTGTCAGCCCCTCACTGCTCAGCAATAACCAACCACTCTGTTCCATTTCTTGGTTCTTGCTATAAGAAGAAAGGTATTTCTCTCTGGTTTTTTTCCCCTTCCTGTTTTTCTTTTCCTTTTGAATGTTGGTACTTGCTAAACACTCTCATTAGCTGTTATTGGATTTGAGGCATTATTCCTGGCAAGTCTGTCTCATAGGCCTTTCATTTCTTTCCACAAATAATTGTAAAAGTTCTCATCATTATTCATGAGGGCTGTTAATACAAATTGTTCTTCCTTTCATTGTCTCAAGTTTTTGCAAAGGTTTTGTGTAGAAAAGCACTTTCTTCCAGTTGCCAGCAAGAATCTCCATCTGGCTGCTTTAGTAGATGGTGTTCTGTCCTGTTACTCTCACTGTTCTTTGTTACATTTCTCTGCTATTTGTATCAATGGTTAGGTGACAAGAATTCTCATTTTTAATACTATAGGTGTTTTTGGTTTTTTTTTTTGTTTTTTTTTTTTTTTTCCCCAGGGAAATGCTTGCAAAAATATGATATGTTTTATAAAAGCCAAGTGAAAATGTATTGATAGTCCCACATCTTCAGCAAACTCTTTTCAAGATCTGCTTTATACTCTTCTGCTTTCATGGTGTTTGGCTAATGTGGTAAACAAGTGATTCAGTGATATATGAGGTGATAGAAAGCTTTATTCAATTTCTGGAGTGAAAATTAATTCATTAAGATTGTCATCCACCATTAAATATCTGTGTTTTCTGGGTACTCATCTTTCTAGTCTTTTGCAATTGATCATCTCACAAGTTTTCATTCCTTTAATGTTGCTTTTTTTCATACATGGCTTGAGTAATAATTTTGTAGTCTGCACCTCTGGTTCTCTTCAGTCCACACCAGTCTTAATTTTTACACTTAATTTTTAGGCTAGGGGTAAAGTGATGGTGCTGGCATGTTTATTGTAGGGAATGAGAACTTAATCAAAAACCAGGATTCAGCTGATTAAAGCTGAAGCTGTCAAGAATTTAGTCATGTAAATTAAGAATTATAGTCCTGGAATTCTTGGATCAGCTATAGCCTAAAACTCAGGATATGTACATGGGTTTAATATCTTCCTTTTAAATCTTAGTCTGCCAAGTGCCTGCACAGGCTGTTTTTGTATGCTGAGGTTTGTCTCTCTCACAATGGAACAGCCTTCTGCCTGTGCCAGGTCAGGAGAAATCGTCCTGATCCCTGCAAGGCTGTTCCATTGGTGCTGCTACCCTTGACAGGCATTCATCAACTCTTACTGAAAAAAACACAGAGCTGCTGCTTCAGAAGGAATGGTGGAGGAGTAGAGAGCAGGGATAGTTTGTATTTTTTTTCTGTAAAACCTCATTGTTAGGGTTTTCACCTGTATAAAGCATGAGATCCTTCCTCTGCCTAAGTGGCTCAAGCCCATGCTATCCCTTCCTGGATGCAGAAGAGCCTTTTCCCTTTAGCTGTTAAAATTTTAACTCAAATGCAATTTGGGTTTCATGGGGCACAGGATACCACAAGACCCACTGGGCAGCTGATCAAATCACTTGTCTTTGACTGGGGAGCCTTGGGTTCTCATTCTTGATCCTAGGGCTGTTTAGGCATTTTGAATTAACCAGTTATTGCAATTCAGACTGACACTGCTTGTTTCATTGTATTTTTAAGTAGCATATCTGTCCTAGGGAGCCAGGTTATAAACTGTATCTGTCAGATCAAAACCTAAATAAATGTAAATATCCCTCAGGCCAGAGAAATTCTCAGTTTACCTTGCTATTTTTGCAGTAATAAAAACACTTAGAAAAATCAGCACCTCTGTTTCAGGAGAAGTTTTATCCAGGAGAAAAATGAGCACAGGAGAAATGTGTGCAAAAGACATTGTCTTGTCAGTGGCTCTCTGAAATTCCCCTTTGTTTAACCTTTATCCACAATATACCTTTAAAAAGCATTCTCTTCACACCTGATTTAAGAATCCTTAATCAGGTCTTTGTCACTTGAGTGTGTAGCAAATAGAAATTGGAGAGAAATCACAAATGCAGCCTTGTATGAACACAGCAAATAACCTCCAGTGAGATGCTTTGATTTGACCATGCTGGCACTGACCTCAGTGACCTTGGGCTGCTCCTGGAGACTTTGTGTGTCTCTTGCTACCTGTAGAATAGAAAGAATGTATTTTGTGAAAGGTGTTGAGGGCTGTAAAATATTTCCAACATAATGAGATACTTTGCTCTTCTGCAATTACTTGCTCTGTTACTAATGCTGGGGTGGGGTTTATGCATAGATGTGCACATTCTGGATTAAGAAGTAATTAACATTTATTTCAATGAAAATGCATTTTCTGTTTATGCCATGGTCTTGTTATTACTTGTTATTATGTTCCTCTCCTATCTTTGTTATATTTGGCTATTATAATCTCATGCACATCAAGGCAATAATAGCCTTTGTATTATCAGTTTTTATGTCTTTGAGAGTATGTCAGTATACAGTGAACTGTCTCCCATCTTACAGCCTTGCAGTCATGTGTTTAATGGAAAATCTAATATTCAATTACAGAATTTATAAAGGCAGTTGTTGTCCATGATGCTTATGAAGGAACTTGCAAATGAAAATCTCAGTCATTTGAAAAGCAAATAGCAAATAAAAGCACTGGGGATAAATAATTATTATATTTTATGATTTTTAGACTTCTTACATTATTTAAGGAAGTTCAGCACCGTAATTAATTCATAACTGCTCAAAACTTGCAGTCCTGACTTTCTTCTCTATGGTTTTGTTATGTATTCTGTGGCACCTCTGGGTACTACTTGGAAATATAATTATGGAATCAATAAAGTTGGAAAAGACCTCAAAGATCAAATCTAACCTTTGACTGAACACCACCACATCAACTAAACCAAAACACCAAGTGCCACATCCAGTCATTTCTTGGATACTTCCAGAGATGATGACCCCACCACTTTCCTGGACAGCCTGTTCCAGAGCTTGAAAACCCTTTCAGTGAAGAAATTCCTCCTCGTGGCCAGTGTGCACCTTCTCTAGTGCAGCTTGAGGTCATTGCTTCTTGTCCTGGTGCTTGTTTTTGGTGAGAAGAGACCAACACTCCCCTTGCTACATTCTCTTCTCCAGACTGAACCACCCCAGCTCCCTCAGCTGTTTCTCATGGGACTCACTCTCTAGACCCCTCACCAGCTTCTTTGTACTTCTCTGGACTTGCTCCAGCATCTCAGTGTCTTTTTGTAGTGAGAGGCCCAGCACTGGACACAACACTCCAGGTATGACCTGGCCAGTGCTGAGTACACAGGGACAACCCTTCCCCTGGTCCTGCTGGTCACACTGTTTTTGGTGTGAGCCAGGATGGCATTGGCGGATCCCCTGTCCAGAGCCCTCCTGCCCTCCAGCAGATAAACACTCCCACACAACTCAGTGTCATCTGTAAACTGACTGAGGGTGCACTTGATCCCCTCATCCAGATCATTGATAAAGATATTAAACAGAACTGGCCCAAATCCTGAGCCCTGGTGGGCACCATTAGTGACCAGCTGCTCTCCCAGGATCCCTTCTCTGTTTGTAAACATCAGCTCTTAAAACATTATCTTGTATTTAGAAGAGAATTATTTAAATATATATTTTGTTGATATGTATATATATTGTTTAATGAGCAATAATATCTTGATAAATTGGGAAAACTATAAAAATATACAAACGTGTCCTGTACAAAGGATAAGGAGTATAAGGAGTATGATACTATCATTATACAAATGGTAGGACAAGGAGTAATGAGTACAAATTAAAAGAGGGGAATTCAGGGTAGATTCTAGGAAGGAGTTCTTCACTGTGAGGGTGGTGAGACACTGGAACAGGCTGTCCAGGGAGATTTTGGATGCCCTATCCTTGGCATTGTTCAAGGTCAGGTTGGATAAGGCCTTGAACAACCTGGTCAAGTGAGAGCTGTTCCTTTCCTTGGCTGGGGCAGTTGGGACTAGAGAATCTTTAGGGTCCTTCCTAGCTCTTTAGCATCCTATGGTTCTGTGATCCTGTGCACACACACAGATGGAAGAAAACACTGGTATATAATATTTAGATTTTTCATCAGTCTCAAAGTCCCCATATGAAAGCATACTTTGTGAAAACATAATAAATCTTCAGTGGAGTTCTGAAACTTGACTGTAGCAGGTGCTACCAAAAAGATAATAGATCCTCAAATACCCTCTCATTAATTCCAGGTTATTATGTACTGCACTAGACATATGGCACAGCATTAGTAGAATTTCGAAAAGTGCAGCTAGGCAGAGAGTGATAATTTATCTACATTTTCCCAATTTGGATTGAGTAGTACCTGTGAGCCCAATTCACAAACCAGAACTGTGACTTTGTCTGGTGCTATGCAGAACCTGCACAAAGTTCTAATCCAGGTGCTCAAGAACAGAAGCACATACAGGGATGGCCTTTCCCACATGTCTGGGAAAATCCATGCTTTGAAATAGGTTCTTTTGTCCAGGAATAAGCCTTGATGGAGTTGCTGAAAACACTGAGGGGGATCTTCTTGTACATCAGGACCATCTTTAACAGGTGTTATTTTTCTCCCACATCTCCCTGGTTGTCAGATGCCAATTGATGTTTTATTTTAGCCTCTTAAAATACACTTAGTTGCAACTCATTTTAAAAGCTACCATTGTCATAAGGAATAGTATTTCAAAAGTACCATAATGGATGAAGTGCCTGGATGTCTGCTTGTGTTAGTGAGATGTGGTTTTTTATATGGGTTGAGGATCAATTTTAGCTTTAGTTAACTGCCAAAGTTCAGATAGTGCAGACTGACATTTCAGGTATCTAAACTCCTTAAAACAGAATAAAGAGCTGCAAATGCTGCTCAGTCTCCTGCTTGGGAAAATACTGTAGGAAAAAACACCATCCTGATAAAAAAATCATGTCGGGTTGAGGACATTTTTATTACCACACAATGATGTAAATGTGACGGTTTTATAGGGTCTGTCTGTGCGACTTCTGCTGATGACTGAGTTATTAAATAGTTTATTATGCTTTTGTTTTAAATATTTTATTTCCCCTCAAAAAATGAGTGCAGCCAACCAACATTTAACTCCATGCATCATTGATGAGGTAGAAATATTTGAACATTCTGATTTGCTTCAGACTATGGAGAGCTTGGTTTCAGCCTGTATTGAACCCCTGTCATTTTTTAAAAACTCTCTGTATTTCATGCACTCTCAGAGCATCTTGTAGGTGTGAACAGAAGTGGTGCAGCTGGGTGTCATTGCTGTCCTGGTAATGGAGAAATTCTGCTGGGCCAGCCCTCCAGGAGAGACCTGATTTCAGGCTGCATGCAGCCATTCCTATCTTGCTCCAGTATTTTTTGTATATACTGTCAGGAAACAGCATGATTTTTCAATTGCAAAACTCATTATTCTTAAAAAGTTTGCGTGTGCAGAGAGAGAACAGGGTTTTTTTGCTTCATTGGATAATGAGACTTTTTCACAGGTATTACCCTCACCAGAAACTGTTGTTTTGTGTCTCAACTCTTACACTTCTTAGACACCCAGGAACTCTGAAAACTAACCAATAGCTCAGTCACTCAAAAGCCTCTGAAACAGCAAGGTGAATGCTACTTCTAACTCTCCTCTTTTGATTTGTATTTCTGAGTTTGTTAGAATTGATCTGCCCAGAATTGCTGAAACACTGTAAACAAAGCCATTTTTGCTATTCTGTGCTGTGCTGTGGTCCAGACTTCCTCTTGCCCTGTACTGCTGTTGTTTGAGCTTTTCAAACTCAATTAAAGTTTGAGGCCAGTAGAGATCTGTGGGAATAGAGAGGCCTATCTGTGCTCTCTGGAGAAGACAGGAGCTGTGACTTCAAAATCATCTGTACTCATCTGTGGACTACTGGACCATGCAGCAAGATGAACTGGATCTAATTTGGGATTTGGCACGTGCCCACATTTCTGTCAGCTCCTCTGGCTACCAAGGCTGCTGTGGAAAGCAAAATTATACCTGATTTCACCAAAACTCTGCTGGTACAACCTCAACTTGTCCAAAATCTCAAAATTTGTAATATGTGGCTCACCACAGGTTTTTCTCAGCAATATTTGTGTATATGTACATATGCACATGTGTGTGAATATGTATATATACACACAGGTAAAAATTAGATTTTCGCTGAGTATATAAGGCTAGAAAACCAAAACTGAGTAATCCTTCACTTCCTTTCGCTTATACTTTGTTAGGTTTGAAGGGGATCGGCAGAATTTCCATTGCAGGAGTCTAATGCTATGCTGTGTGTTCTGAGGCCTATTTTAGGAACCACTGGACTATTTTCTGACACAATACCTGACTTTCAATGCAGCAGCTGTGTGTCTGTTGCCTTCTGTTAGCTGTATCTGTCATACCAATTGCTGTTGCTCAGGAAAGATACAATTTTAAGCAGATATTCCTGGTTTGGCTCCCAAGTCACCTTAAAACTGATGCCTGCATCAGATTACTTCATAAATCTGTTTTATACAGCCAAACAATGAGAAGAATAAAGGAAACCTAAATATATATGTTCTTAAAGAAAATTTCCATAATTTTTGGTCACTTTGCTTAGGGACAAAAGAAGTTTCATCTCTTTGGATACAATTGTGCAGTTTCAGATGCTGGAAGGTTGTGATGAGCTCTCAGTGCAACTTTCCCTCTCCAGGCTGAACAGCCCCAATTTCATGATCTTGTTCTTTTCTATGGTAAAATCTCAAAAAAAAAAAAAAAAAAAAAATTACAAACCCACCTCTTTGATGTTTTGGGTTGGAAAATTGATGTGGATTAAAACATTTTAAATGCTGCAATTATTTTGCAGAGTATTTTCCTCTGATATACCCATCAGTGAGAGAGTTAACCATGTCTGCTGAGAAGAATCAGCCTGACTGTGAGGTGTTTACTGTGGTTGAGGAGCTGAAGATACCAGTTCAGAATTAGGAACTCATTTTGCACTAATCTTACATGTTTCAGGCTATATAATTATGGGCAAAACAAGAATTTCTGGATTTTTTTTTCTTCCCCAGATAATTCAATCCAAAGCATCCAGAGCAACACTGGCTCTTTTGGAAACTGAGGTTGGTTTAATGGCTTGTTTTAAAGCAGCTCTTGCTGCCCTGTGCCTGTTGGCCTTTGTCCTTTTACAGGGAGGAGCTGCTGGGGCTGGGCTCTGCAGCTTGTGCTGCTCTGGGAGGGGTGTCCAGATGCTGTGCCAGTGGATGTGCTGAGAGCAGGCTGTTACACTCTGACTAATTGCCTAATTTTTGCTGCTCCTGTGTACTGATGAGAAGGAGCAAGGAGCTTTGGCTTGTCCTTTGCTGCTAGTACATGTTTGCTTTTCAGTAGGTGGCTCTTCTTTCCTGACTCTTTAACTGATGGATGTTGTGGCCAAAAACCCAGAGCTGTGCAGGATGTGCCTCTCCCTCACTTCACTTCCAAGCCTGATGTGATGGAGTGAGTCAAAAGGGATTATCCAAACTTTTTATCCATGGTAAGGGTCCTTACAGATGAATGTGTACATGTAGGACCTCTAAGAATAAAACACAGAGGAAGATTGAATTGCATCATTAAATTAGCTGATAACAGGAATGCGTCAGGGAAAGCTGGTGTCTTGCCAGCTGGGGAGTTTAGTGATTTGTTTCCAAAGCAGACTTTCTAGTTCTTTGAAAAGCTATTGAAAAATCTACTCCTGCAATGGGGGCAGTTAGGGAAGGTTGATGCTGTCAATATATCCTGGAGCTTTTCCATGGATTCATTACTGAAAACAGTAAGATTTTTAGGAGCAGCTGTTAGCTAATGTCAATTAGGCCAGAGAAACTTCACAGAAATCCAGAGGACTCTTGTTTGACTAAGCAAATAGACTTGATACTTGCCCTGGGTTCTGCAAATACTACAGTCTGTTGCTGATGCACTAGATACACATAAGGACTCTAAGGAATTTATTTTAATGTTCCAAGTATTGATTGAATCGTAATCTGAGTTTCTCTAATGTTGACATCAGTTTACAAAATTATCTCTGATAATGTGCTGGTTCAGAATAATAGATTTTGTGGCCTAAATCAGATCATTATGATAATCTAATCAGAGCTTCTATGCAACACAAGTCCACAGGGGACCTGGTGGAGCTTCTGTGCTAGTTTGGCTGGCAAATTTTACTTGCAGAGTGTATTGCTTCCTACCTTACATAAGAGTGGAAAGTTTCCTGAATATTTTTCTGCTCTGTGCTTGTACTGGGCCCCAGCATATGACAGTGGCTCAAATAATCTGGTGAGGAAGGAGAAATCTGAAATGCTTTTTTGCTTTATTTTTGCAAAGTCTTGTTCCTGTTTGCTCATTATGCCAGAGAGTTATTTTGACCTCCTACAGGAAGTCAATTCAATAATCCTAGAGAAGCCTAAGACAGATAAACAATGCAGATAAAGATCTTGAAATCTTATCAAAGTGCTGATTTGATAAACAAGGGCATGAGGTTTGGACTGAGTATCCTTCTTTAAGAAACTTTGATAAGAAATTTTGAAATGGTAGAAGGGACAGTCTTGATGGCAAGGAGAAACAAAAACCAGATGGGAAACCTTGGGTTTTGTAATTGGAGCACTTTAGAAGAAGACATTGGGCTCTCTTAAAAACTCTTGGTAAGAGAGAGTGTATGTAATCCATCTTGTGTGATAGCCCATAGTTCCCTTGCAGAAGCAGTTTGCTTCTGCTTCAGAGAAGCTGTCTAGGGTAATTGTGCTTTTTTTGTGTCTCTCAAAGAAAGTTTCCCAGAGCTGAATGCATTTAGGCCTGCTTGGGAAGCACAGAAAGTTCATAGACTCATGGAATGGTTTGGGTTGACAGGAACCTGTAAGGACCATGTAGCCCAAACCCTATTCCATTGGCAGGGCCATCCTTCACAGGATCAGGTTGCTCAAAGACCCATCCAACCTGACCTTGAGCACTTTTAGGCATGGGACATCCACAGCTTCTCTGGGCAATCTGTTTCAATGTCTCAACACTCTCCCTGTAAAAAAATTTCTTCCCAATGTCCACTTGGGACAGCCCTCTCTCAGTTTGAAACCATTGCCCCTTATTTAGTCACTGTAGGCTTCAGTGAAAGGTCTCCCTTTCTTGTAAGCCCCCTCTCTTTAATTGAAAGGCTCCAGGAAAGTCTCCCTGGAGCTTCTTCTCCAGGGTGAACAACTCTTTCAACCTTTCTTTATCGGAGAGGTGTTTCAGCCCTCTGAGCTCTCCTCTGGATCTGCTTTAACAGGTCTGACCCCAGACTTTACCAGCTCTGCCTCCACAGTGCTTCAGATGGGGTCTCACCAGAGCAGAATAGAGGGGGAAAATCTCCTCCCTCGACTTACTGACTTCTGCTTCTTGTCATGCAGCCCAGGATGTGCTTCTGGGCTGTGAGCACACATTATTGGGTCATGTCCAACTTTTCATGTCACTCTCAATCCAATCACAGTCTATGTGCAGGACCTTGCACTTGCCCTTGTTAAATTTCACTAGGTCTGCACAGGCCCACTCCTCAATCCTGTCAAGGTTCTTCTGGATGGCATCAGAGTTACTAAAGGTTATGTCAGAGCAAGATCCAGATAAAGAGCTATATGAATTGTGACCCTTCATCTTAAAATAGAAGCAAACTCCAGATCTTCTGCTTGAAAAATTTTGAGCATACCCTGATTGCTGCATTCAGGACACAATTTCATTAGTGCTGATAAATGGTGAATGCCTACCAAAGCAAAGCATGCAGTGAT
The DNA here is from genome assembly GCA_017589585.1 of Phylloscopus whistleri. Classification (NCBI taxonomy): domain Eukaryota; kingdom Metazoa; phylum Chordata; class Aves; order Passeriformes; family Phylloscopidae; genus Phylloscopus; species Phylloscopus whistleri. The sequence goes on from JADMLD010001401.1 coordinate 2,885,888, forward strand.
ACTAAGGGGAACTCGAGTTCCCAGACGTAGCTAGTGAGTAGTTTTATTTTGTCAGTTGATTTCTCCATGGTTTTGCTCTTGTAGTTTCAGTTCTGTGCAGTTTTTCCCGATTTCCCATACAGTGCAAGTGTTAGGAATTTCTGATTGATGCCAGACCTGTTTTTCACATTATTTCCTGAATAGTTTCTTGCAACTCTTAACTTTGAAATAGTTTCAGAGATGTAGTTTTGCAATGCACACAGATTCACTTAACTGCTTAAGGCAACACACCGTTCCTGCATTCCCAAACAGCTTCACTCAGCTCCCATTTGTCAACAGCACTTCTCTTCCTCCAGGCTATTTTGGGTAGGAAATGTCATTCAAAACCAGGACATTCTAGCTATGTGATTATGTGAATAACTTTAGTCACATATCACAGCACCTCCTTATTGATTAGGTACTTGTTCCTCCAAAGTGATTAACAAACTAATTTATTCTGCTAATTGCCAAAGGGCTTGACCCTTGCCCTGGAGAATTACCATATATTTGAGACAGGACAATGCTCAGGATTTTTTCTGTGAGTGGCTTGTTAGAGATCCTCAGAGCTGTTGGCAGCCTACACAATCAAGGGAGCAGTTCTCTCCTGAAATGTCTTCCCAGCAATGGTGCTCTGCGTGAGGAGCAGCGGGAGCTCTTTCATGGGGAGCAGAGGCGGAGCGTTTCCTTTGGAGTGCTTGTCTTGATTGATGATCCACACAATGTTCAAGGCATCCTCAGTTAACCCCAGCTCTGGATTCAACATTGGTTTCTAACTGCTGGGTTTTATGAGCTTTTTTTTCTTTTTTACATCTTATCCAGGATTCTAGGTTCTTCTGCTTATATTATATGCAGAAATCGGAAATTGTCCTTTGCAAAAGTCACCAAAATGACTTCTCTTATGAGAAAGGTGTTTAGTAGTGTGGTTAGGTAGGCAGAATTACTTTGCTGTGAAAGTAATGAAACTCTTTTCCACTTGCAAAGCTCTTCTGCCTTATCTATTTTTACTTGGAAGGGAAGATAATATTGGTGATTATCAGCTCTGTGGTTTTCCTTAGATTCAGCTTTCATGGAAGAGTTTAGCACACAAAAAAGGGTCATGGCATAACTTTGCCTCCTGGCTCCCTAAAAACCTGCAGTTTGCCAGTTATCTTCCTGGGTAAAACAGAGTTTGGAAGGGGACTTAAACTAGATTATACTTAAAGGAGAACTGGGCACTTTGGCCTTTTGGTTCTTTAAAAGAGAGCTGTGTTTTGAGGACAGCAAACTAAAAGTTACCTACTGTAACTTTCCTAGAGCCTTTAGAGGTTAAGTATCTTCTTGTTTGTAAGGACTATTTGCTCTTGGAGGAGCACTCTTGGATATCCTTTATCCCTGAAGGATAGTCCCTTTGCCAGTCCAGTGTTCTTGGTATTGAATAGGTATGCCCCTATTTTGGGTACGCACTCCTTCAGGGGGTACTCCAAGATAAAAAGAGGCAAGTTCTCATTCATTAGTTTGTTGTTCAGATCTTACAAGTTCCAGTTTAACATTGTGAAGCTGGAGAATCTTTTTGTCTGAAAAAATGAAGTTAGTGTTTGGAAGATGCCCACAGGAGCAACGATGTGGCACTGCTGGAGATCACCAGAGCTTTGATTTTGAATGTAATTTTAGAACACTTAGTAAAAGGGACTTTCAGAATATTTCCAGTTTAGTTAACTTGCTAGGTTGTTAGGTTGTTATACTTACTGTTGTGGTAATAATGTGTTTCCTCATCTCAAGCCAATGTGTAAAATGTTGAACATTATTAGGGCTTTTGCCTACAGGTGGACTGAGATCTAAAAAGAGCACCAGATTCTCAATATTCCTTATTTCAGGCTGCTGCATTCATGAACTCAGAAGTGCAGCTTACCAGGAGCTGAAGTCACAGACAGTGAGTGGAAAACCCAGCCTCTTTTCAGGAAGCTTGTCTTACTCACTGAGAATTTTTTTCCAATGAGATGAATCTGAACAAGTCACTCCTTGTATTGTTTTTAAACAGAGTACTGCATTCAGCAGCTTGCTGGAGAGCTTTTCAAGTTACCTGTATTTAAAAACTGCTGGACTGAGTTACAGATCAATCTCGCCCCAGCTGCAGGGTTCTGCAGGGGTTCATCTGTCTTCCTGTGCTTATGGAAGCAAACACTGTCTTACACAAATACATCCCTGCCACTGCCATCAAAGAGACAATTTATAGATAGTAAGGAAGCCTGGAGACAGTAGTAGATGGCAAAAAAACACCCAGAACTTTGAAATTGTGTAATGCTAAATCCATTTTTACTCGTTCAGGGCTGGGTCTACCCTCGTTTAGTGTAGTGAGTGTGAAAACAGGAGGAATAATGCTGTTGAAATCAGTAAAAGTGCTGCCTATTAAAGTGAGAATAGAGTCAGATTATAATCAAATGAGAAATACAGAGTATAATGAAAATCATCTTTAAAATACCTACTCTGACACATGATGGTTTGAAGGCTCTGAAACTTTATTGTGGAATTTTATGATTTCAAGTCTGCATGGTTTCCACAGAATAGAAAGATTTTTTTTTTTTTCTGTATGCTTACACCCTGCAATCTTCTGTCAGGATCTGAAAGTCAGACTGTGGACTTTCTGCCTTGCTCATCCACAGGATAAACAAAACAAGAAAGAAATAAAGCTCACCAAAAAAAGAGAAGGAAATACAGAGCTAAAGGAGAATGTAAGGTTTTACTTAGTTCATTGCTCAGCTGCAATCCAGGATCGTGCTGCCTTAGTCACTCTTGGGATGTGCCTGTTTAATGTTTCAAAAATTCTAATGGGGCAGGTTTCACACTCTTCCTGGGTGATGCTACAGCATCCTTGGAAATCTTTTCCCTCTCTTATCTTCTTGTACTATCTGTTCTGTCCACCACAGACACAGCAATTTTTGCCTCTTCCTTTATAACCAGCTGTTGCAAAGCTGTTGGGGTTTTACCTTACCCCCTCAGTTACTTTTCCTTCTGCATGTTCCTCCTTGTTTTTCTTCATACTTTCTCCAAACTGATCAGCATTTTTTGTCTCAAAATGGGTACAGAACTCTAAATGTTAAATTTAGTAGAAATCTTACTGGAAGTGTGTTTAAAGCTCTTCTGTCTTTCACTGACTCCATCATAGTATTTGCACTTCCCAAAAGTGCTGTGTTACTGTCTCACATCAAGTTTAAGAATTGTTTTAGTAGGAAGTTCTTTCCCTCAGAACTTCCATCTATCTGTAAATTCCCCAATTCTTGTTTTTCGACCTCATTATTCTCATTGAAATGCAGTTTCTTGTATTGTATTGTATTTTTTATTTCTCCAGCTTAAAATATGCCTGAATTTTGATAGCCTGATGCTGACAAATACTATAATGTGTTGGTCAGCTGTTTTCCAAGGTCAGACACACCTGCTCACTGTAATGATCTGGATGCATTTACAGGTAGTGCACCCCCATTTGTTGACTTGGCAGCAGGTAGGGGGGAGTGCAGTTGTGCCCTTGATGTGACAAGAGTAGGTGGTGATTGCATAATATGGGTCTGCCTCATCTGGGATATGATGATCCACTTTCCAAGCCAAACCTTTAGTGGTCCATTAATGTAAGCTGCAGAGTTAAGGCAAGCTATCTGCTCAGCTCCTGATACCGAGGAATTCATCACTTTGCAGAATTATGCCCAGTTATATTTTATAAATAAAGAGATACTACAGCATTTTCCAAACATCTATTTAATATCCAGGAGATACAAGTGCTAGTGATAAAAATCACTGCAGCATTACCAGTTTCTTCACAGGAAGAATGTTGCTGTCATTCTCTGGCTGAAGGCAAAGCAGAAGAAATTTATTTTTTCTGTAATGCTTTTACCCTCCAAAGAAATCAAGGTGAAATTAAACCCATCATAGCTGTGCTGAAAAGTAAAATTTACAGGAGGAGAATACGAATGCAGTTTGTGTGCAGACTCTGTTTTCTGCCCCTAGGAAACACAATGAAAATACAAACCAGCTGGCTGGAATTGGTTTGTGACTGTTTTTGTAAGGCTGTAGGCAGGCCTGATGAGTCTCATGCATGAAGTATAAGATCACACATTTGGCTTCCACCTCACACTCTCGGGTCCCTTGGCTTGTGCATCTTGCATTTGAAACACTCGTGGCTTCTCCCCTGTGCTGTGACCCCACAGGATGTGTGCTCTCCAGCTGCAGCCTGTCTGCAGCTCTCTTCCCCTGGCCTGTGATGCATGGGGATATATCCACATCTGACAGAAGAGAGACTCCACATCTGAGTATCTCTATAGGTTTAATCTTGGCTTCTCTCTACACTTGATTCTGAGTGTAGCAGACACTGCCAAACTGGTTTTTTCAGTGGTCTGCCAGTGGGATTTTAAGTACTCTGATGCTTGTCTACAGATGGTGCGGTTTTGGAATTGTTATGCAGACACAGTTCTTCTTTTTTTATTTTTTTTCATAGTAGCTTAATCCTCTGTGAAAGAGGATTTAACTAGAAAACAGTTTTCTTCCTGTGAAAGAAGCTGATTGTGGTATTACTCTGTCCTCTCCATCACCTTTGTGGCTGGGGCCGGCTCTGTTTGGTTTTCCTTTTGCATTCACTGATGAGTGACTTCACACACCAATAAAGTCAGACTATTCTTTAGGGTTCTTTGCAGTTTTCACCACCCTCAAGTTAATTGGCCTGCACATCCCAGTGTCACAAAAGAGTTAATGGTTGGAAATCAAAGACATTTGTGCTCTCAAGTCAGATAAGGAATTGAGGCCAGGTATCCTAGGTAGCTTGAGGTTTTGCAGACATTTAAAATGCATATTTGTTCATATTCTTACATGTTTTCAGTGCCTTTATTTATGGTATTTACATATATACTACAGAAGCGATTTTACATGCAATTAAGAAAACATACTTGGTTTATTTTGATTTTTGGCATACTTGAAAATTATTTAATACACGTTAGAAATGTTTCACAGAGAGTACTGGATAAATTCAAATTGGATTAGACCCCAAGCATATCCCTTGTTTAGTAGCTGTGATGTTTCTCTTGCTGTGTCTTCAGGCTGGAAACCTCCCCTTACTTAGGTGAATTCTCCCCAGGAAAGTGTCAGAACCTGTGGTTATTGAGGGCAACTCGAGGCTCTGCCTTGTCCTTCTCTGGCCACGCTGCCTCAGTAGCCACGTGGAACAGCCTTTAAGGGCTTTTTCTTTATGGTGCTTTTATATGAGATCAGTGTTACAGCCCTCTTAGGGGACGGACAGACACGGGGCAGGGCTGATTCAGGATTCCTGATGGAATGCAGGCATATGAGGGGTGGATGTATTGCATCTTAGCTGCTCATCCCAGTTTCCTACTGAAATCTGTGGAGGTGCAGTGAGTGCTCTCAGCAAGGCTTGCACAGAGCTCATCGCCGTGAAATAGGTGCTGAAATAGATCAAATGACTCCTGACCTGCAGTGGTTATTACTTATAATGGAAGCTTATGTAATGAGCTTAGCTATAAATATTTAAATTGTAGGAGGTTAAAGGTGTGAAGTAAAGCCTAGCTGGTACAGTGAGGGTACAGCACAGCCAAGAGCTCTGATGATTAGGAAACCATCAGTTAACTGTGGACTGCATGCTTTGTTTCTCAGGAAAGTTGGACACAGAGTTGGCTTGAGATCCTTTTCTGTCTCTGTTGGGTTTTAGTTGTGTAACCTTGCAGACATAATTGAGGATGCAGATTGGAAATGGGCAATGCATCGGAGGTAATAGCTGCGTTCATCTAAATATCACAAAGGAGAAGTTTTACTGTGCAGGAGCAAATCCACAGAGGTGAATGCATGTCTAGGTAGCACACTTCACTCTGGCCTATCTGTCCTGTTGCCACAGCAGAGGACAAGCTAGAAGGGGAAAATTTATGCTGTTGTGTTGAAATGCAGGATTTTTTTCTTGCCTGCTGAATGGTTTACTGCATGCTGTTAGTGAAGTTATATGAAGAAGGAAGACTTACCGTGTTGCTATCTGGAAACTCTGAGGCTGGTGCTCAGTATTGATTTAGCCATTGTCCACAGGAACACTAAGAATTATGCCTGCTGTGGTTGTTACGCTTTCATCGTAAAGCCTTTATTGAGCAGCCTTGGCCAGTAATGCTAATGGATGGAGCACTGTCGAGCTCACTGCTCTTGTAGGTCAAATGAAGTCTCAGAATTTAGTAGTTGCTTGGTGTTTCTTATGGATTCTGCTCACAGTTTTCTTGGAGCAAGTTGTAAGAACTAAGTCGTGTGAAAACTCTGGCTTTTCAAACATCGTGGCTTCAAAGACTCTGCACACGTGAGGAACCTGGACTGAGAGCCACCAGAGGCATTAGGAGCTCTCACATACACTTTTCTCCTAGTCCTCAGAAGAAGAGCTCTCTATTCCAGCCCTGGATACAGCTGTAGTAGGGCCTTGAGAAGAGTTTCTGGCATCAGCACTGTGTTATCAGCTATTCTATTGTAAACAGTGTTTTTCATCAAAGTTTTCGGAGTGTGGGAAAGCTACTTGCAAGTGGTTGTAAACTGCAAAACTAATGGACCAGATAATTGCATAACTGTGTCATCTGGTATTATTAACAAGTTTTTTTTAAAGCTTGAATTTACCTGTGAATCTAATGAAAGCTCTAGGTCAGCAGACACTACATTAGCACAGTTGCCTTTGATTCCATTGGAATCAGATATCAGCATAGGTAGATACCTAATTCCTCTTGTGAACTTCATTGATTTATTTGCACACAGCAGCTTTCTTGCTTTGAACGTTGTGTTCTCTGCTTTGTCAAAGGTAAGGAAGAACCATTGATAAAGGATGCCCAGAAAGAAGGGCTGCTTTTAGTTGAAAAGGTATCCTCATGAAGGGACTGGGTAGATGCAGAGGAATGAAGATGGTATTTCTGGTGATGGCAGGGTCCATGGACCTGTGGTTAGTTCCTAAGAAAGGTATTGAATCTTAATAGTTGTTGGTCCTGAGGAAAGATTGTAGACTTAAAATGTAAGTGAAAATTTGAGATAGGAGCACCCTAAAAATTAGAGGTTCTTGGTGCGCTCTTTTCTGCTTTAATCTTCTAAAGAGATTTTCCTATTCCACATAATTTTGTTGCTTATATTAAAGAGTCTACCTGTTGCAGAGAAGCTTGGAATTTGGGGTTGTATCATTAATTTTTTTAAGGACACATGTCATTAATCTATTGTCAGAAGCATCTTCCATAAGATTGGAATGTCAGCATCTCCGTGAGATTGGAATGTCAGCATTCCAGCGTGTTTATTCAAATGGCCACTGGTGAATCAAGGTCCTTCATGACACTGGTGAACACTCTGTGTTAATGTGCACGTGTGAGCTTGTGTGTGCTGTCTGGTACATTCATAAATAGCTCTGGAATTATTGCATTGGCATCCACCTCTTGATAAAACAGCCACAAGCTTTTCCTTCACTACAGACAGCCTGAATGCAGGCTCTGCTCTACTCTCTGGGTTTCTTCAATCCTGCCTTGTTTCATGTGGAGGTGTTTCACAAAAACAAACATTGGTTGTTAACATAATTTTTTTCTGGTGGTGGGAACTGAGACCTCTAGAATCAGTGCAAACAGAAATCAGTTGAAAAAGATGCAAAATGAGAATACTGAGGGGGAAAAAGTGCTTGGTTTTATTCTACGAAAACCTCACGTATTAGACGTGTTCAGGGTTTAAGTTGTTGGGGATTTTATTTTCTCAAGATCAACTTATTAAAATGTATTTAAGCATCAGGTGTGAAGAATCATTGTGACTGAGAGCCCTCTAAGAGGCCAGCAAAGGGCAGACTATCACGATGCTTGTAAATCATAAATTTAATATAAATGTGTATCTAGGAGCAGAGAGGTCTGATACAGGGAGGTGAAAAAAAACCCAGATAAATGGCCTTATGTTAAGTCTAACAAATTAAAATTCTCAAATGAAATAATTCTCTGACCTTTTATCACCCTTGGACCATGCTCAAGTGTTTCAGTGAACAACTTAATGGCAAGAGTTCTTCTGCCTTCACTGAGGGTTTCATCCTGCCTGTGTTTGAGACATGCCACAGAAGCCTAACAAAAGCATCTGTCTATTCTTGGAAGTCAGTGATGAACCTTGTAGTCATTCCCATACTTCTTTCAGTGGAGAAGATCATGCACACAAAGAGAAATAAATCTCCTTTATGTTTTCATAGTCTTACGGCTTCATACTTCAGGAGATGAGGTGACCTACTTAGGAAAAAAAAAAACAGACGGTAAAAGAGAAGTAAAGGACAAAGGAGCAATAACCTAGTGTAGATTCATGAAGAGTTATAGCAGAATAAACTGATCTTTTTTGTTTCTGGGGATGTGATTCAACCTGCTTTCTGCTTGGAGCTCCCCACAGCTTGGCTCACAGAGATCTTGTGGAAAGTGAACGTATTAAAGATGTCAAACTTGTGATGAGCAGGCAGCATGACAGACTGGACAGAGGAGAGGCTTCGGAGCCTGGAAGGAGACAGTTTTACTCCTAGCTCTGTGACTGGTTTTGATGTGTTTATATTAATTCTCTCTGTTTCTTTTCTCACCTCCCACCTCTCGTGCTTCTCAAGACTGTAATCTTTTCAGAGCTGGAGTTGGCTTCCACCGTGTATTTATATGTTGCCTGGCACACTGCGACTCAGATCCCACTTGTGGTTCCTGTATGCTGCTGGAATATAAATAATAAAACTCTAAGTTCTTTCACTAATTCTGCCTCTGCATCTTTTGATACTTCTTTAGTTGTGCTCAGTTATTTTACAAGACTGCTGAGACATCTCAGGGAGCACAGGCAGTCCTTGTATACCAGTTATCCTGCAGATACCAGAACAGAACCCCAGTGGCTGCAGCTGGGTTTGGGATGGAGCATTACCAGAAATAAAGCAGAATTGGTCCCAGATGGTCTTTTAGTAGCGACAGGTACATTAGTGGTGAAGATTTTTCTCTATAAATGTGTTGCAGTTTTGCAACACTGAACTGATAGATGAAGCAGGATTTTTTAGCCAAGTGCAGCATCTTTCTCTTGCTGAAACAATCACCTCTCAATATTCACAAATATCTCAGAGAATGTGCCATATGAGAACCATCTCACAAAAGTTCTGAATCTTTGCAATTTTGCCTCTCCTTGCTTTTCTGCCAGCTCTGTTTCTGTATAAACAATGCAGTTGCTTCTCTTCCTAGAAGTCCTTGAGAATGAGCTGCAGCTCCTGGAGGGGCTGCTCACGGGCTGTCTCACATCCAGGGTCAATTCAAACTTGACAAAGGAAACTCCCTGGCATCATTGAGGGAATGTTTTAGGGGGGTCCACTAGATCCACGGAGTTTTTGGTCTTCAAAATTGCCAACTTGAGAGATTCATTCTCAGCATTCAATTCAGGTATATTAGAAAGGAAGCTGGGTCTCTACAGTCAGTGGAGAGAGGGATACCCTCCCAGAGAGGGATTTCAGAGCTTGTAAGTTTTAAGTATGCTTTATTTCATTGTCTAAAGACCCCTGCTGCAGATGGTAATACTTTTCTAATGCTCCCGCTTGTTTGCTTCTATTCCAAAGAAGCTTCTGAAGGACTTGAGGCACCCAGAGTCATGTTTGGTGTGTTTCTATTTGATTTTGCTTATTTCAGTACTTTTATAAGCAGCTCTGGAAAAAAATGATGCAATTTTCTTTAAAAATAGGTAGTTTAGTAAGAAGAGACACAATTCATAGGCCTTTAAAGGGAGAATGCTATGTAATTTTTTGTCTTATCAAGCACTTGAGGCCTTCTAAAAGAAGAGCTGTTATAAAATGCACACCTGCACGACAAATTCCAGCTGGAGCTGATACCTCATTAGATACCAGGGGATTTAACCATTACCTTTGCCTAGCTGGAAAAGTTTGCTTCACTAGTTCTGCTCCACAAAAATTTTTGTTTGGTTGGTTTTTTGTTTGGTTGGTTTTTTGTTTGTTTGTTTGTTTTTATGATCTGGTTTTAGGCCAGTTTTGGGGTTTCTTTTTTTTGTGACTGGCAAATCCCCGTACTCCCATCTGCAAGCAGCAGCACAAAATACCATCTGCTGTGAATGACTCTCATTGCTCTGCACACCTTAGAACCCCACCAAAGATGTGTGTTAAGATGCAGTGGCAGGCTTCAGGAGACAGAAAGGCAACTGGAGCAATGGTTTGTGCCATACGTGAGCCCACTGATGCCAGGAGGATTATCTGAAGTTTAAATTAGCCCATAACCTGACCTCAGCTGTTTAACATTAAGCAGTGGGGACAAATCTATTTCCATTAATCATGGCCATGGTGGATGGAAAATGCCTGCATTAAGTCATTGTGATTATTTAAGAAAGCAAAGGTTGCTGCTCTGATTTGAGGCAGTAATAGGAAGGAAATCTGCAGTAGGGAAATGGCAAAAGTGAGTGGTATCAAAAATTGCTTTCATGCAAAGCTTTTTGTGCTGCCTTAGATTTTGGTGTTGCTTTTCTAAATGGAAACTCGTGTTATTCCAGCTTGAAAAGAACAGTGCCCACTTGTATTAAGTTTCTGACCTGCACTGCAAAGTCTTCTGGCAATTATAGGAATAGACCATTGAATTTAAGGCTTCCTCTGCCCTTTTGACATATATAGAAGGTTATTGCATTTCCTGTGCATATTTGCTGTTCAAATAGTAGGAAGAAATTTGGTTATTGCAGGTGGTCAGTTCATTCAGACCCATAACATTTCTCAGCTTGCAATGTTGGAGCCTAGGCAGGGAAGATAAGCAATGAAAAAGTGTTCTGAACTTCTCCCTTTTATGGGTCATCAACAGAAGCAGGTTTTGGAAAGATTAAAATGTATTTTGTAGTTGCAATGTGCCGTATATTTTACCACATTGTAGCACACCTGTGAAATGCCTGGTGATGCTTTGGAATGGCTGTGGTACTCATTTCTGCCAGAGTCATGAGAGATGTGTGGGCAAGGGCATCACAGGTAAAATTCAGAGTGCAGGAGGAGAGTGAAATATTGCCCAATTGTATAAATAGAAAAGCTTGCTAAAAGATCAAAATACTGCTCATTTAGACAGCAGACTGTGACTGTACTTTCTTTACAAATAAACAAGAAGCCTGGTTCTCTAGATATAAATAATCCCAAGGATGAACATAATATCTCATCAATGTTCTACTCCCCTACCCTATCTGGGTTTAATTTGCTGCTCTTGGGAGAATTCAGTTCTTTTTTCAGTATATAGAGGCCTAACACCTGGAGCCTGTGAAAAGACTCTTAGTGGACTTTAGACTGAGCCTGATTTTCAGCTTTAGACTGCTGAGAGTTTGGAAGCCCTGCGTGTCTCCAGCCTGGACTGAGGCTCTAAAATTTGCCAGTGCTTTGTGTCTGTAGGTTTGTGTGCCCCACACAAACATATATGCATGTCTGTACAAGCACTGAGGTATTTGGGAACATTTTCAGAATGAATCTGAGTGCTGGAAGTCAGCTTCTCTCTCCAATCATCTCTCAGTGTGGATTAAAATAAACTGCCTGAGCTTCATCTACAGCAACATGGAGGTCGTGAGGCTAGGATGAGGAGGCAGGTATTTTTTGTGCCTTAGACAGAAAGAATTGCATCTGATCTCCTTTGGACAATGCCTGTTGACCTTCCTTTTCAGCTGCCTTGTCCATGCCTGGTCATCTGTGGACAGGTTACTGTCACACTGTCACAGGCCAGCTATGGAGATGCACTTCTCCATGGACATTTGCAGATGCAAGATTCCTCCTTCTGAGGAAAACATTTTGCTTGGTATGGCCAGCCCAGGATGTCCACTGGTCATTTTGAGGTTGTGGATGGTGCACAGGATGATCTATGATGCTGGGAGCTTGTGCAGCACAAGGATCAAACTTGCATCATCAAGCTGAGATCAGAAGGGTGCCTGACCTGTGTGCCCATTAAGAGCTAAGGCAATTAGAAGAATGTTCTCCAGGACTCTGGAATGAGTTTCTGTTCAAAGGACTGGAACAACCCATACTTAAAGAATTGGAGTACACTGCAAAAGGCAGAGTGGACTTCTTCTACCTGCACTGAAGTGATAGCTCAAAAGTGGTTTGCTGCCTGGGTTTCTATGGAACTGATGACTTAAAAGCTCTTGAAATTCTGTTGAGTAGTTAATGATGTTAGGGCACTGAGACCCATGGAGAGGCAGATTTGTGAATTCTTTTAAATCTAAATAAACAAACGTTGTCGTGGCACATGAAGTATTTCCATTCTGTTTTTACTAAACTTCCTTTTCCTCCAGAACTGCCTTTCCTCAGTGCTGCAGACAGAAAACATTTCAGTGATTTATTTTGATGATTTTAAAAAAAATAGATGCGATTCTTTAGACACTTCCTCAGCCCACCAGTAATCCCAGACACAGGAAAGTGTCTGGGCATAGAAACACTGCTTCTATAGTCCTGCCTTACCATGGTGTGCTGCCCTGCACTGCAGAGCCCTCTGGCCATCCTGTGTGCAGACAGCCTGGGAACAAGAACTTGTGGTTCTTCTTACAAGGGAAGTGATAAAGAGGTGTTGCCTGCTGTCAGCTGCAAAACTTGCTCATCTGCTGCCTAAAGAAGCAGAGTCCCCAAGAGAAGGAAGGGGACTTTTACCAGTTCACAGTAAATGAGAATTGCTGTGTTTAAGGGACAAGTACAAGTGTCTTCCTCTGCTATGCCCTGAAGCTTCTGGCAGAGCTCAGGAAGGGATACATAAATGGCAGACTCTGATGGGCAGTATTTTTTACACACAGCACTCTCAGTGCATAGTGGGAATGAAGCAACCACATACTCAAAACACCTGAAAAGCTCAACTTTGAAAAGCAGTTGTTTTGAAATTGATATTCTAGTGTAAACCGTCTCCTTTCAAGAGCAAAAAGGTTTAGTGGTGTCTTGTCCCAGCCCAGTACAGTGCGTGACTTTCCCTCTCTGTATTCCAGCTCAGAGAGAGCAAGAGTGGCACAGACTTAGGAACTGACAGCCTGGCAGAGTGTCTGGCCAGGGCTCTGTTTAGGAGAAGTATATATTTGTGCCATAAGGAGGTACAAATGGTAATGAGGCTTAGGAAGCAAAAAATGTGGTGTAGTGAAAAGCTTGAGGAGAGCTGCCTATGGCCTAGGAAGAGGATTATGGGGAAAATCTCTCTGAAGAAAAAAAGAAAAAAAAAAGAAAAAAAAATTCTTCTAGAGAAGAATGTGGTAGAATGAAATGCAGGATTAGTTACAGCTGTTTTTTCTAGGGTTCCTGAATTAAAACAGAGTTGTTAAGTCTTAATTATGCTTTGTATGTTTCTCACTTTCCCTGAGGAGCAAACAAAGTTATGAAGTATTGAAAAGTGGTGAAACTTCTTTCTTAACAGGAAAGAGAATGGTAGAGCTGGAGAAAGCAAGGAGTGAAAGAAGGATTATAACTCTTGACAGGCTAAAGGTGAGGATACTGGGCTATGAGGTGATCATACTGTAAAGCTGTAGCCCTGATCTTGCAAAGATTTCCGTGCAGACTGAACATTTCTTACAGAAGTTGACCATATGATGATATTATTACGGTTTCCCATTTCCAAGGATAAGCATTTTCAACTCCAGGTGCAATTCTGCTGTCACTGAACTCAGTGGGAAATTGTGGAGGTGGTTTGCTGATGTGGGATAGATGTTGGAATAAATGATCTAATGCACAAACACTCATGTTTTCCTGCAGAAAATTGGGTAGCAGATTGGAATTCTGGAGTGTGTTCTAGCTTCTTGCTTTCCCTCCCCTCCAGCTGTTAATTATTCTTTCTGGTTTAGATCTTAGAGGAGGAATTATTTATCTTTTGCTATTTGTGTTTCAGTGAAACATTAACAACCTCTTATTAACTGCCTGTGCTAATTATCTCAACAGTAGCAGTATTCTGCTCATCTCTGAAGCCGTGAAGGAAGAATGTGGAGCAGGAATAATGAAATCACTTTGTTGTCCCCTTTCTCTGCACACAAATAGAGTAAAAGGATGGTAGAGCTTAACCCTGCTATGCACAAAATGCAGTGCTCAAGATCTTCTTGTAGGAGGACAGAAGTTTTGAAATGCTTCTGTGGAGAAGTTTGGGGAGTTTTGCACTATGCCATAATTCAGTGTTTGCATAGCTGTCTGTCCCTCCTGCCTGTGTTGACACAAAACAGCCTCATGCTCATTTGAATTAAATATTTCAGCCCAAAGATGTCAATGTTTTAAAAACATTTGTGTGTAGGAAACCAAAGTGGTTTAATGTGAGTGTCAGTGCTCCTCATCTGTAATGAGTGCTTACAGGAGCCTGCTATGGCACCAGTTATTTACAAGAGGAAAATTAGAAATGTTACCCAGCATGTTACTGCTGTAATTAAACTGAACAAAATAGAAAGTAGGAGTATTTATTGTGCAATAAATAATAAAATTATTTCTTGAAAAAGCTGAGGGCTCCTAACTCTTATCTAGTAGAAAAGATTTTGCAATGGCAGACTTAATAAATATGCCTTTTCCACAGTGCTGTTTGCCACAAAACATAAATCCTTTTTGTTAAATAAGATGACTGAAAGCAAGCAGTTATGGAAATACATGACTGATGAAGAGAAGGTGATATGAGTTATTCTAATGTGAAAGGCTGTCTCCTATCTCTAATGCTGACCTTTTCCCAGTGAAATACATTTACAGTGCTACGTGTTATTTGTTAATAGTTTCAACTATTCTGGTGTTTGAGTTCATAACTCTTAGCTCGAATATGTCTTTTAAAGTAACCATGACCATTTTCTGAGAGACAGGGGAGTTGTGATCATTTTTCATACACAGACATAACTAGGACAAATGTCTGTCCTTGGGATCCAGGTGCTTTCCTACCATTAATCTTCACAGACCCCTCTGGGGTAAGTGCAGGTTGTTATGCACACATTTTATTCCTGGGGAAGTGAAACAATCAGAGAGGCTTGCCCAAAATTTAATCCTGGTCTGAATGAAGTTAATAGGAGATAAATGCTATGGTAAAATTTGTTGGAGGCACAATTTCCCATGCAGTAAAGATGCATTTCAATAGCCATGAGTTCGTGTCTGTGCATCCAGCAGCCAAATCACTCTGGCCTGTTTGCTGACACTTCTTGTAGGAGCTGGCCAAGCTGGAGCCCTCACCTGTGTGAGATGGAATTATATTTTAAATGAGGCCAAGATGGTTTTCTATCTTCCTTTCCTATTCTTGTCTTTCAAAACAGTCCTCACAGCAGTCCTTTAACTTGTAGAAATTATACATATCTTTTATTTTCATCATTGGAAATGTTTATCTGGTGTTTGTGACCTTGGCATAGGGAAGCAGGTAGGTGTTGGGCTAATGTTAATCATGTGTAAAGGCATTTGTAAAGGTATTTAAAAGGGTACCATTCTCAATGGAATAATCAGGGCACTGTCTGCAAAGTAATGAAAATTTAAAAATAACTGGTTGAACAATGCAATGTAGAAATGAATAGGCTGTAGGAAAACCCACATAGTGTCAAGATTGTCTGCCTATTTCTGACACACTTTTTATAAAGAGAGTGAATATTGACATACTGGCTCTAACTTCAGATTCTTTAATAAAACAATGTCTTGCTACATAGCCTCAAAGGTTACTCCCATCTCTGTAAAGTGCCTGTAGTAGATTTTGTTCTCTTTTTCTGTTGCTGAGTATTGCAATCTAGGGGCCAAATGGCTCTAGGCTATTGGAGTGCTAAGGCCAGAGAAGAAGCACAGTTTGCAGAATGAATTTCTGGCTCTTCACACCTTCATACAGTCACCCTCATCTCATTGCTTTCCCTCTGTCATCTTCAGCTGGGAAGGAGAGGCTTGAGCATTTCTTGGGCAGTGCATACACACTGCAGGAAGATGTTCATTGGGTTGAAGTCAATCTTCTTCAAAAATTGGACCAGTTCCTTATTTCTGAGGGCACAGCCCTGGGCAGTGGATGCTGTGGATCGTGGGTGGCACCCACATCAGCAGCAACTGCTGTTGAACAGTGTCCTGAGGGTGAGGATGTGGAAAGAGGGTGAGACTCTTTCCCTCTCACTGCAAAGAACTCCTCCTAGTCCTTACCTGTTTGCAGGTTGTATTCAGCCCTGTACCAGGACACTCTTAGCTGATTGCAGTACTTTGACTTCAAGGGCGAGGTCCAGGTAATCATCATCTTTTCCAGCAGTTTCAGAAAGCCTTAGAACATACCCTGTTCTAGTGGGCACCCAGCGAGGAGGTCAGAGCTGAGAGAAACTAAGGCTGCAAGGCTCCAAAAACTTTGCTGCTCTGAGCTGGGATGAGTAACAAGTCTTGCAATTGGCTGCTCTGTGCCAAACCAAGGAGTAAAATTAGTTTGGTTCAACTTAAATGATTTATTTTCACTTAACTTTTTTTCCCATTCTTTATCCAAATTTCAAAATCACTTTATTTTGGGATATAAATTGGTATTATATTCAGGTTGAAAGTGGCTGATTCATATCTTCTAACCTTAAGCAATAAATCCCCCTCCACCAATGTCTTTGAACAGGGAGTTTTGCTTTAAACTAGCTCTTTTACCACCAGCAGTTTTAACTTGGATGGGTCAGCATTTTCCAAGAGTATCCTGACCAGCTCTCTTGAGTACCTGATAAGAGTCAGATTAAAAAACTGGAATTGGACAAACTTTACAAATGAGAGCTCATTTCAGTCACTATGCTTTCACATATAAAATTATTTCATACATGCAAAAGAAACATTATTATCATCATTTATCTCTTTTTTTTCCACATTTTTATATCCTCACAAGCAAATAACATATTTTTTATTATGAAAAAGACTTTCTACATAATAAGGGAATCCTAGATTATGTCTGACACAGGCTCTTCATTTAGGTTGCTGTGGCTTTTTTGAAACATTTTCTATTGTATTGCTTTGTGTTTTACTGACTATTCAATATATTTCCCACAGAGACCAGTTCTGTGTGTTTCCTGTAGTGAAGACTATTCAAAGAGGCTATAATCCCGTAATAGTTTATAGCAAAATCAATTTGATATGCCTTGAAAAATATTCTCTTGTATTACAGTCAAAGGAAATGTGTGTGCAGAGCTGAGAATTTATACTTGTAATGACTTTCTTGAAGCTGGAAATGCATGTGACTTTGTAATTGAGGGCCCTCTTATGTTTGGCTTAATTTTTCCTTTTCCCAGCTCTTTTTAAGGAGAATCCCGTTTTATCACCACAGTTAGTTAGGGAGGTTTTTAGGATTTTAAACCTCAGTTTCAGAGGAAGCTCTCCTTCTCAGCAGTATTTTGTGCTAATTTAGCTCCAAACATTCTGAGCCCCTCCATGGAAGTAATTAGGTGAATTATTGCGGTGTAGCTCTGTGTACAGTACCTGCCTGGCAGCACATCCTTGAGTTAATATTTAAGAACTACTGCAGCACCCTCAAGTGGTGATGCTGATCTGTATTTACAGTTGTTTTTTTCCCAAATGTTCATTTCTAGGCTTATGGATAATTTCAGTGTTTTGGGCTGGCCTGCTGAGGTGTTGTCAGTCCCTGCAGTCCTTACTCAGGTAAAGTGCTCACTAAAAGCAATTAATCACACTGGAATCTGAACAGCAGTCTCAGGGAAGTTTTCCTTGGATTGTCAAATGATTTTATGGAGGGCATAAAGTATTCCTTGTGCCTGCAGTAACTCTGGCTTTTGGCTAGAATAAATAACCTGAGAACCCTATAGAAAGAGAAGCCACTTTGGGGTTTTCCTCCAGACTGTGGTGCAAACATGGAACAACTGTGGCATAAGAAACACAATTTCCTGAGCACACACAGCGACCCCAGTGACATCTACAGCAGTGACTTAGGAAGAATTAATGCTATTTCTTAAGGAATTTTTACTAGTCTTGTAGTTTAGTTCTTTTTCCAATAGCTGCCTGTTTTAAACAAGCAGCTGGGCGCCAGATCAGATGAACAGCCCTGGTCTGGGGCCTTGATGCTTCCAAAATTAGCAAGTGGCACCTCTCCTGATGTTTCATCTCCTCCTGATTCTGCTGAGCCTTCCCAGTAACAAGAGTCATTACCCTGCAGAACAAAAGGCCATAGGATAAAGCATGTGCTCCCTCCTGCCCCCAGGACAGACCTACATGAGCAAATCCCTCAGCTCTGCTGGGCTCATCCCGAAAGCACTGACGAGAAGTTTCATCTCAGAAATTTACTGTAAGTCTTGATGGGTGTTGTCTCTACTTTAAGGGCATTAAGTGAAAACAGATATCAAAATGCTTCCTCTCTTATGGCTTCAAACAGTGTGTACTGGACAGAGTGCACAGAGTGTGGGGGTGGGAGTGCTCCCTCACCTCCAGAGCTGCTTTGTGCCCTGTGTGCTGATGCTGTGGGTCAGCAGAATGGCACAGCTGCTTGTTTACCACTGCAACTTCTATCATGCCTGGCATCTTTTCTGTGTCAAACTCAGAGAACAGACTTGACAAACACTGTAAAAAGCACAGTTTTATTTCTGGAGGGTAGAAGGCAGTCCAGACTCTTATTTATAAAATTGTATTGATCCAAATGAATTTTCTTCAGATTATTATTAATATTTAATTTCAATTTATTTTTTTCTTTTTGCACTCTCTCAGCTATTTGACATAGAAAATAGAAATCACTAGAATTGCAATCTTTGTTCTTTTGTCTTTTTTTTTTTTACCTCTCTTTTGAAAAAACGACTCATTTTAAATGTGCCATCTAGGTTGCCATCTATATAAGAGACTGCATTGTGTTCAGAAGAGAAGCATGTCAGTAGAGGGCAGGGTCCAACAGTAGTGAATTTCCAAAGGGATCTGATAAAGAAGTGACAACTATTTTCTAATATGAACTATATAATAGACAAAAACTTTGTGTGATGGAGCATATTTAATTTAAAGTCCATGCTCTGATCTTAAAGGCCTGCTGTTGGCTTAGAAATCACAGCGTGATCTTTTTTATTGTATTTTTTTTTCTATAGAAAAGCACTACTGGTAGCAAAAAAGAAAGAGAGAGATTACTTTGTAAACTTGCCTTAGGCTGCTCCTAAAATAAGCAGAAAGGTGCAGTCAGGCCTCTCCCACCATGGCTGCAGTACTAAGCTGGGATATGCAGGCAGCCCACACTGCAGCTGACCCACAAACCTATTTTATGACATTTTGGGGCATGTGGGGGGCTTGTAACCTCTTAAACAAGGTGGCCTGGCTAGAGAATTCTCTGTGGTGGAGAGGGGAGCTAAGCTGAGCATGAGAATCCCAGTCAAGGTTCAGTCATGATGACAGGGAGCCCCTCAGCCCTGGATCAGGAGCTCAATGCACAGGTACGTCACTGATAAAGCAGTGCTCCTCTACAGCTCCCTGGAAAAAGCAGGCAAAGATGAAATGATTGCCAGTGTACTTATTTAGAAATTGGCCTCCGTGACAGTTCTGAAAGAAACACTATTTCAGACTTAAGAGACTGGGCAATTCCAAAGATTTGAGCCTTTTCAGGTGTTTTCTTTCCTTTCCCATAGGATCATGTAATTGTGGTATTGTTTAGTTTGGAAAGGATCATTGATACTGACTGCTAACCCACCATTAAACCATGTCCCATGTCCCTACACATCTATTAAATACCTTCAGGCAGTGACTCCACCACTGCCCTGGACAGCCTGGTCCAGTTCCTTTCCATGAGGAAATTTTTTTGTAATATCCAGTCTAAATCTCCCCTGCTCAGCTTTTCCTGTCGTCCTGTTTCTTAGAAAAGAGACTAATTTCCACCTGGCTCCCACCTGCTCCAAGGGAGCTGTAGAAAGCAGTAAGGTCTCCCCTGAGCCCTCTTTCCTCCAGGATGAACACCCTCAGCTCCCTCAAACACTCCGTATAAGACCTGAGCCCTGATACAAGGCAGTTTCCAACACTTTCTTGCAAATTCTTTAATGCAAAGAAAGCGCCGTGCTTTTCAAGATAAGGCAGATGTTTTTTGGTAGGAAAATCCCAAGTCATTTAAATTCCTGCATGTCCTGCTCTAGCCAAAACACAGTTTTGCCCCATTTTGGGGTGACTGTCCTACTTTCTGGCTATGTCATCTCTGTCATCCAGCAAATGTTTCCACCTCTGACAAGTCGTTGCCCGCGTTTGTCATAATGCGCCGCAAACGTCGGCGCCACGTGTGCTTCCTCTTCAAGGACCCGTATGCTTCTGGGTGACACAACTGGGCCATGATAATTGGTTTTGAGGCATCATCCACTTCCAAAAATACCCAGCAGCACCAATACAAGGATATCAACACCTCTGACTGGGAATGCTCTTTTCTCAGTAAAGGGAATTTTCGCGAAAATGATCATCCTCGGAATCAGCAGCACATTCTGTTTTGCCAAGTTACTGGATGGGCAAAAACATATTGGAATTGGTGAATAATGGCTAGAATGAACAATTCCCAGAGAAAAATGGTAAAATCCTCTCGGCCTCATGGAGCTGAGGAAGGTTACGGTGTGGTTGTTTATATGAAATCATTGAAGATGTAGTGTTGAGAAACAATGAGGTGATTTAAGAACTGTACATTCCAGATAAATGGTGATGCTGGTTCCATCTGCCCATTGCTGATAAGGTTCCTTGGAGGGCTGGCATCAGCCAGTGTAGCAAGTGATGTTTCATCACTTTTTTAAGTTACTTCTTTAAGTCATGATGGCCTCCTTTTCTCAACAATTGCATTCAGTGTTGGTGCTTTTACAAAATGCAGCTCTGGTTGTGCTGCTGAAGTTGTGTTGCAGAAACTATGATGGACTCAACAGCTGGGTTTTGGACCTGTTATGACATTTTTAGCTGCCTAGTTGCTGTTTATATGCTTTTGTGGAGAGGAACAGGAGGATCTGAATGCTGCTGTGTGCTTGTATAACTTGGAGGGGATTAAATTATTTTTCTCTGGAAGAACAGATCTTTTTCAGAGATTTGAAATTAGCAGTTGCAGTCAGAATTTCCCAGGATTGCTTTTGTCACACTCTTATTCAGATCATGATGAAGCAGCTTGTATTTTTTCACTTAGAGGAGTCCTGAATTGCTGTTATCCGTGTGGTGAAATTACTGAACATCTCTAAAGCTAGTTTTCATACTTTGTTCAGTTCACTTGACATGCTTTTATGATTCCTTGGCATATGCAAGGCAGAGATCTATCTCTAAGTCAGGAGTGACTAGGTGTGTGCCTGGCTTTCTTCACAAAGAATTTGGTTTATTTGTTTTTTTAAGATATTATTTAACAAGCCAATAAGATTTCTGTCAGCTTAACCAGCAGCTAGAAATAAAATGCCCCTAAATTTAGGTACATGCAGTGAATACGTCAAGATTCATGTGAATATCCCCTGGAATTTTCCAAAGCAGCAGCTTGTATTGATTATACCATCACTGATCTGATTTTGATAATTCCAGCATGTATTCCAGTACCTCACATTGCTGAATAACCTTGCAAAGCTTAGTGCCTCTGGCATATGTTGAAAGAGTGCAGTAAAATTAAAAAGAAGCACATATGTTGGTGAGTTTAATCCAGGTACATCCTGAGAAGTGTTTAAAATGAAAACCTCTCATTGGTTGGCTTGTTTATTGACCCTAAACATCTTTGGTCATAGACGTTTTCTAAACTGGTAAAGATGTAATTTCTTGATCTCCTGCCAGCATTCAATTCTTGTCCTTTTGTCTTCCACCTTTCAAAAAATGAATGCACTGTTTGACAGCAGTTTATAATCCTGCATGTTTGTTGTTACATAATGGCAGTTGACCAGAAACATTTACAAACTTTTAAAATAAGTTCCATGACCCTCAGTGATTTTGGACTTTATGTTACTGAGACAGGTGAATGGGACAAATGGTGTAATTTGTACTTAGAAAACTATGAGCAAGCCTGTAAGCTTTTTTCCCCTAAACAATTTATGAAGGCAAATAGGCAGGAAAGAACATACACCAGCACTTAGAATGAAGAAGCACAAATATCTACCAATTTAAATTAGTCCCAAATCCAAACTGGGATTATTTACTTTTAGATGATTTCAGGGGACTTCAGACAGCTAATCTAGAGCTGTGCTCTAAAAGATCCATGCTGACAGCCCACTTAGCTCCAGATGACTGGAACACATCAGATGCTTTTCTGTTCAGCCTGAAAACTTCCTGAAGTACCCCCAGTGGCAGTTCTGTACATTCAGAACTGACCATGAAGACATCCCACAACAGCTCCTCACCTGTCTGTAATCCTGGTGGGAGACAGAAACTTGGATGAATTGTACCTACAGCCTTCAAGATTGCCTGATCTGGTATTTATTCCTAAAAATATCCAAGATGCTCCCTCACAGGGAGGGATTTTACAAACCTCCATCATTGCTCCTTTCCCTGTAAATGCTGCAAGAGAAGAATATTTGAATATGCTGAATCTGTGCCAAACTGGAGAAAGAAATGTATGTCTGGCAGGGCCAGAAGGAGAACAAAGGAGTGGGAGGATATTTGGTTAGCCTAAGGTAGCCTTTTTGAGATGTCCACTTCTCTAAATAGACTTTTTTCCCTGCATATTCATATTTCTCTCTAGGGTTTCCTTTCAGCTGGGGGGTTCCAAAACCTAAATTTGTGTCATTACATCCCCTGAGTCTTTTAGTAAATCTAGGTTTTAGTTCTCTTCCAAGCAACAACAAAAAAAACCAACCCTGTGAATTTAGTGACAGCTAGTCTGAGGATTCAGATCTCTTTAAAGAAAACCTTTGTATTATAAAAGAAAAAAGTCTTTAAATTAAATTATTTTGTCTTGTCTGCTCCCTTTGAATCCTGTGGCATGCATTTGAAATGCTAACTCATTAAATTCCTTCTGCTTCTCCAAGATTCTTCATGCACAAGTTCTTTTTGGCAAGTGGAAATTCAGAATTTCTCCAAGGTATTTTGCTTCTGCGTGCTGCCAGTTTTACAGTGGTGAATTAGGGAGGAATTGCATCAGCTTCTCCCAGCTTGGGCAATTAAGGATGTGCAGATGTGGCTCATGCACACCAATGGAGCAGGAACCTTGTGCATCCCTTTCACACACAGAGCTGAGCATATCTCTTGCCTTGAGCCACTCTGTCTGAGGTGACAGAGGGATGCTTTTGCAAGATGGTTGCTTTTCTGATAGACCTGCAACAGCCTACTTAGCCTTTCTGAAGACAAATACATTCCCTTTTCTTACTGAAAAGCCCCTTGAGAGATGGGATTAGTCAGGAAACCTGGTTGCTGTCATGGCAGATCTGACTTGAGCATCAAACCCTGGCAGGTTACAAAGCAGAGAGGAATGTGCACAGTGGAGACCAGCTCAGTAGTCAGCCAAGTCTCACATGGATGCCAACTGCTCGTGGCATCCAAAGGAAAATGTATTTATCTGTAATGCTCGACTTCCTGGCTTCTCTTGAAGACACAGAATTGGGATCTCACCCTAAGTTCTCTCAAATAAAGCTCCTAAAGACAGAACATTAATTAAGACAAGAAGGACAATCTGCAGTCTGTTTCTATTGGTATGAATGTCAGTACCAGCTACAGGGCTAAGCCAGGACCCTGATGTGATGTGCAGCTGTACAAACACATGTACATCAGTATTTTCTTTTACTTAGGCTTTGCACAACCTTTTTTAGCACCAGACTTGCACAACCATTATTTCTAACTCCTCTCTTCTGTGATATTTCTTTTTTTTTTTTTCTGCCTTTCATCATCTCTGCACCAACTGCAAAATCATAAAAAACCATATGGGAAAGACCTTCTTGGTCATGTGATCTATAGTTTTGCCAGTTGGCAGGATTAGCCCTTACAGCACATTTTCTAATGCCTCATACAGGCTATTTATAAGTGCCCTCAGCATCAGGACTTCCACCCATTTCCTTTGGAAACAGTCCTGCTCACACTGCTGGGAAGAACCTGCTGATATTCAGCTACGTGCTCTTGATTTCATTTAATTAGGCCTTGGTGGGCATCAAGGTGGTTACAATCACCTCTCTTACTGACCACTCAGAGAACATTTATCCACCAGGTGTTGGAATTGCCCCCTGGAGCAGCTGATCTCCCTGGTTTTGAAAATGCCTCCATTGTGTGGCTCCAATTAACCTTGTACCACCCCAGTCTGGCTCTGTGCTCCCCAGGCATGTTGGTGTTTCCATCTCTGACAGTTTTGGTCCATTTCTTCTCTGCCTCTTTGACCTCACTTGTCTTCATATCCTTTTTCTCTCAATCCTCCTGGTATTTCACTCTGTCCCTGCCTCTTCTATATGCTTTTGATTTTTTTTCTTCTTGGTTCCCTCTGGGCCCATCTCTTCTCCTGAAGAGTGATTTCTTCCAGCCTACTTTCTTTTTTCCCCAAAATCTTGCACTCTTAAAGCCACCATTGTCTATTATTCCCAGTACTTGAGTATCAGTGTTTTCCATTCCCCACAAAAGCTTTCATTCCACCACTTGTGGAAGACTGAATTATTCTTGTGGTGCCCAGGAAACTAATTTTACCAATGTTTCTCTTAATCCAGCCTGGAGAGCCTCCTTGTTTGTTTAGGGACTTCTGTTTGTTCTATTTTTTTTTTTTAATCATTATAAGGCCTTCAATATTAGCTTTATGAACAGTGTGTGATTCCAGAGAGAAATATGCTTCTCTGTGTCCTCGCTCACTGTCCAGTGCTGCATTTCTACATCACTTGCTCTGAGATGCTGCTAGCACAAATAATGAGCTAAGAAAGTGAACAGCTCAGCATACTAATTCCACAATATATATTGCCCCTCTGCAGCCCTACTGTCACTTGTCTTGACACAGTGCAACGTTCCCCCCAGCACACCCGTTAGATCAAAATGAATGATCAAGTGTATCCTCAGGGACTGCTGAATTGCTGCATTTGACTCAGGAAAGGGATTTCCTGTTCTGGTTTGGTTGGGTTTTTAGTTGACACCAGGCAGCAGATGTATAGAAGGCATAAGCCTGGGGCTGTTAGAGATTCATGAGGCAGATGATTTTATCTTGGCTGACCATGGTAATAGGAGTTAAAATACTGTATCTTTGTCTCTCTAGTGCCTAGACAGTTGCTATTATCAAAACCCTAGATGTTTTATGTTAATAAATACAGTCATTTTAAGAGAAAATACTAACTTGGCTTTTTGGGAGTTATATTAAAAAAAAGAAAAAAACCAGGAAATTCTAAACTTCCTTTACAAATTCACTGGAAAATGAAAATGTAATTGTTCAAATAGTAAAAAGTGTACTTGAACTATTGAAAAATTATCTTTTGTTAAAAAAACCCCACTAATTGGCTGCTGAATAACTATCACCACTTGAAAACTAGAAACATGTTTAGCTCTGTCTGCAACAAACTCTATATTATTTAGATGGCAAGCTCATAAATTGCTTTGTCAGAACAGAAGAATGGAACGTGAATAACAATGCATGAGTTCCCTGACAGATAGAAGTTATATCTAAATAAAAAATGTCCAGGAGTAATATTGCTGGATTGTTCCTTTGCTAGTGTTATTCAGAATTGATTTGTCTGAAAACAAATATTTAATGTAAAGTTTTAAAGGCAGTAGGGCTTGGGTTTGACCTGCTTTTGATAGTGTTACATTAATACTGCTGAAATATGGGGCCCCTGTTTATTTATACAACAGGGGGAGAAAAAAGTGTCATTTCTATCTGAATGTTTTAAAAATGTCAGTTAAACATGCTTTGGTGCTGCAGGGAAAGTGTCTTAACTAACACACTTTATTTTGATGGAAATGTCACTAGTTAGGAATCAAACCTCCCTTCAAAACTTTGGATACTGAATTAAATATACAACTAAAAGATGCTTGAGGACACTGTTTTGAAGTGCCTTGATTTTTATCTTGGGATCTCATTGCAGGGTTTTAGGGAAAGAATTTTTCTTACATGTAGGATGTGTGTTTAAAGACAAGAACCTTACGTTTGTACTTTTGAAATATTTTGCCTCTTTACACGTTTCATAACGCAAATTGCTCACTTCTCCTCAAATCTTGCCGTGGGCTGGAAAGGTCTTTTGCTGCAGTGCAACCCCAATTCCTGATGTGGTGTTTGTTTGCTGCCATGTCTCCATGTTTCCTGTGTTTCTTTGGTTTTGGCTCCATGTTTTCCCTGCCCCGTTGGTGTGCACTTTGTGTGCCAGTATCTGGTCACATAACCAGGACATTGTAGAGCACCCTGGGCTCCCAGCCTTGCACAGATGAGCAGCAAATTAACCAGGGGCTTGTGAGTGGAGGGTAGAGGTGCTGCCAGCACTGCACAGTGCCTCAGGAGCCCTGGGCTCTCTCCCTCCCCAGCAGGCAGGCAGGACTACCAGAACACGTTTGCAGGGACAAGCCACATCCTGAGATAACTTGTGCACAGGCAGGCTGGAGTGCTCTCCAGAGTCCCTAATGCAATCATCTGGGTCCCCTATGACTCAGAAAAATCCTCCTGCTTTCAGCAATGGCATCGACAGACTGAGCCTGGCGCATCTTGTTGCAGGGGGTTATTCAAGATATTTCTGCATCCAGCTGCCTGCTCAGCCCTTCCACACAAGGTCACTCTGGCTGTAGCAGGGCGACAGAAATGTGCCTTGCAGTTCCCAACTGGTGCAAACCGTCTTCCTTCACCCACCATGATACCCAGAACATGACATTAAATTGTTTCTGATGTCCCTGGTCTGTCTTGGAGGGGAGAGCTGGAATCAGAAATGCCTTTAAATAGCTGTAATTATTTATTTTTGGGTGAATGAATCACAGCCCAAAGCTACATGATCAGGATCTTTTGGTGGATGAGGACTATTTGGCTGTTTGTTTCTTACTGAGCTTTGCAAGTGTTTGACATTGCAATTTTGTTGTTCCCTTAATATAATTTTTCCATGAATTGTGTACACACATACATGCTCAGTATACGCGTGCATGACTAAGCAAACTCAATTATGTGAAATCGTGGTTCCTAAGAATTAAAACCACAAACAATATATTTGGATCTGAATTGGTCCTTAGAGGCTCTTTTGGTTTTGAACTGGGCTGTGATGCTGAATGTTTTCTTTTTCCTGTGCTTTCTTTGAAACTTTTTAATTCAGACATTTAATCTTTGGTGTTTTTCCTGCCTAGTGGTTTCGTCTTGCCTTTTTGTGGCTTTCTTTGATTATTCCTTTGTGTCCTAGTTTTTCCTTAGAAGTTAAAAATGTATTATTTCTTTTAATTTTATGCTCTTGTTCCCTTTTTTTCAGTGCTAGCTGTCACCAATTCCAAATATCATAAACTCGTGATGATTCCAAATATCATTAATGCAGCTCAAGGTGGAATTTAGCTGAGCTCTGTGTCCAGATTTTTGGTAGACAATTTGAGTCTGAAACAGAACTTACAAGGGGTCCAAGTGGCTTCTGGAAAGTTACCTCTGCTGTGATGGATGTCACTATGGCTTAGAAGCCAGACCTTTGCTTCAGAGCGCTGTGTGCTCATCTTGTTTTTTAATTAAATGTCAGGATCTCAGTTGTGAAGATCAAAATGATTCCTTCTTTCAAGTTCCGTCAGGAAGGAGATAGAGTGTTTGTTTTTGTTTTCTCTCCCGATGAGATAAGGCTCCCTTTTCATCTAAATGTTAAGACTTCTCATGCCTGACTTTGAAGACACAAATAAAAAGGAGTTGATGAAACTATTCAGACGCAAAGAGATTTTTGATCAGGCAGTTACTGAAATCACGGAGGGGGGAACCATTGCACTTTAGAATATTGTATACATGACCTACTGAAGTGGAGTTTTTTTTTAAGGCTGATGAAATTACATGTATCAGAGATGGTATTATCTTAACTGCTAAAACTTTCAGCAGGAACAGTGTTTAGAAACAGAATTTTAGCCCATGAAATCCACTAGTTAAATTATAATGAAGTTTGTGAGCTCTTCAGCAGCAAGTCTCTCAGTGAGAATGGGCAAACACTGATTTATGCTTTGTGTGTCGCGATCCCAATATCTCTGGTAAATTTAGAGGTCAAAGGGGAGGATTTTGGAGAGCAGAAGAAGGGACAGCAACTCTGCCACTTCCCTTTAAACCCACGCATCTGTTGCTATGGAAACCCCGCTGCCTGGTGCTGGAGCAACAGGAATTGTCACCCTCTCTGTCCCGGGCAGCCGTGCTGGGCCGGCGGGGCCGGAGGGCGCTGGCAGCCCCGCGGTGCCGGCCCGGGCGGTGCGCGGTGTCCCTGCCCGCAGCTCGGAGCTTCCCGGGCTGGGGCAGCGGGGCCCGGCGGCCCCGAGCAAAGACCCTGGAGGGGCTTCCCGGCGGGTCCCGACCCCGGATCCCACCCTGACCCCGACCCCAGCCCCGGCCCCAGCCCAGCCCAGCCCCGGCTCCATCCCCGGCGCCGGCATCGCGGTTGTTTATCCCCGGCCGGAGCCGCCGGGAGCAGCTTTGGGCGGATTTCCACTGAGGGGCGCTGAAGCACGTTTTAATGCAGCAAAAAATGAATTAATACAAAAATAGTAAGAGACGCGATTTACCGGATTATTTTAAAAAGCGACGACAACGACCACCTCCAAAACACCCGCAACCCCCCCCTCTTCTGCCTCCTCTCCCCGGCCGTGGGGGGAAGGGGGACGGGCGGAGGGGACGGGGACCGGGCAGTGCCCCTTGCCGGGCTGAGCCGTGCCCGCTGGGGCAGGGCAGGGCAGTGGGGAGGCTCGGCCCTCCCTCCCCTCGCCCCTTCCTCGGGGCCGAGCCACTCCGTGCACAGCGGCCTCCCAGAGCCCCTCCAGCTGCCGGTCCCGCCTCCCAGCCTCGCCTTCCCCCTCCCCACCTCTTTTTCTCTCTCTCGGCTGGCGATCAGGTGTCTCTTGCCTTTTTTTTTTTTTTTTTTTTTTTTTTGTGTGTGTGTTTTTTTGTTTATTTATTTTTTGAGTTGTTTCCCCGGAAAAAAAAAAAAATAATAGGCAGGACAGAACCCCAGAAGGTACCGAAAAGGGGATGATCGTAGAAGAGCCCTCCTTCCCAAGAAGAGCAACGTGCTTTGAATGAGGCTTCCCAGCCTCTTCCACTCCGTCTCACACACTCTGTCACTCTGCCTCTCGCTTGTGCACACTGTTGGTATGCGACCTCGGAGGCGACTGCTCCGCCACCTCTGCCTGGGGAGCCGCTGACAGCCAGCGATTGAGCCAGCCCCCCTTCCTTTTCTTTCTTTTTTTTTTTTTTTTCCTGCTTTTGCAAACACACACGCACACCCCCAAAGCACATTTAATGCTGATCCACTCAGGCGCCATTATCGGGGGTACGTCTTCGTGGAGTGTTTTGGTTCTTTTTTTTTTTTTTTTTTTTTTGTCTTCTGTTTTTTGTGGGTTTTTTTTCCTTCCCAACACTGGATGGTGCAGCATTCCCGGGGCCTGTGGTGTTACGGCTCGATTGCGTTTTATTATTTATTTATCTGTCTTCGCTCTTCTTCCTCTCATCACTCCCCCGTCTCTGCTCTCTTGAACCCCCCGGCTTCTCTCCGGGTGCCGGTGCAGAGGACCGGGGAGCAGCATCCCTCGCTCTCCCTCCCACTGATGTGGGACTGATCCTCACCCGCGTGTAGCATGCTGTAGCCAAAAAAAAAAAGAAGAGAGGAGGGGAAGAAAAAAAGAAGCGGCTCTCTTTCCCTCCCTCTCCCTCGCTTCCCGCGGATTGACTTCATGGCTTCACTGTACCAGCGGTTCAGCGGGAAGATCAACACCTCCCGCTCGTTCCCCGTTCCCCCCGAAGCGAGTCACCTCCTGGGCGCCCAGAGCAGCGAGGAGGACGGCGCTGCCGGCAAGACCCCGCGTCCATTGCAACAGGAAGGCAGCCGGCCCCGCTTCCAGTACCAGTCGCGAAGTGACTGCGAGGAGGAGGATGTAAGCGCCGGTGTCGTTCGCGTGGGGTTGGGTTGGGTTTTGGGTGCCCCCCCCTCCCCGCCCCCTGTCCTGCGGGATGGCTGTGTGCCCCTCTGAGCTGGCAGCGATTTCTTGCGGTTTGTCCGCTCTTCCAGGCGGGTCTTTGCGCTCCTCTGAAGTGCCGGGAATAGTACGGGACGGAGCCCGCTGGGAGTGGAGGGGAGCCGGGACTCGCCCGCCCCCGCGCTGTCCCCGCAGCTCTCCCCGTTACCGAGCTCCTTGCTCGGCTCTCCGCTCCCGTGGAGCGGGGCTGGGCGGCGCGGGGTCAGCACCTTAGGGAACGCCAAGTGCCAGCTCCGTCCGACTGCCCCCAAGCTAGGCGACAAGGCTCCCACCCCCCTTTTTAATTTTTTTTTAATTTTATTTTAAAATTTTATTTTATTCCGTGTTTTATCCTTTAACATTCTGACGGGGCAGAAGTCTTCACCTTGTCCCTCCCTCCTCGCTTTCCTCTCAGCCTCCCCCTAACCTGGCAGCAGGGAAACTTTTTAACCCCTGAGCAGCCTCTTCTGGGTCTCTGTCTCCCCTCCCCGCCGCCCCCGGGCGAGCCCCCGCGGGGAAGCCGCCAACTTCGGCCGCGCACCTTCCGCTCCCGCGCTGCTTCCGAGAGCAGCGACTTCAAAGGGTGCATCTGCATATCGCCTTAGTAACCAGTGACTAATCCAGGCCGCTGGCTGCCTGCTGTGTCCGATGGAGTTAAACTAGTCTGGGTCGATTGCTCCCGGTTCTTTCGGGGTGGCGAGGAGGGGGACAGGGGATTTGGGAAGCTGGAAGACCCAGAGAACAAGGGCCACTGATAGATCAAAACGTGTGGCTCCCCATGGCTGGCTGGTGTTAGGTTTGCAGAGGGATTTGAGTGTGTTTTGCCTCTGTGGAAGCACACACAAGGGGAAGCAAATGGCTGCAGTTGGGAATAATGTTTGTGTCTGTTAAAAATACTTCTTGCCCGAGTGGGACGCGTTAGCTTTGCAGCAGGGTTTAGCTTTGGCTCTGGGAGCCTTCCCAAGCAAGGCACAGCTTCCAGCCACAACAGCAGGGCTGCTTCACTCAGACGAGAGAGTTGTGTATGCAGGGAAATGTCCTCGGATTATCTTTAAAATCCCTGTCCATTCTCCCATCACTTCGTAAAGGCTTCTGTGGTTCATAGAGCAAGTGCACTTCTGTCAGCGGTGGGGCCAATCGACCTAAACCTCTCCGCGAGGTGACTGAATGCTGACAGCCCCGGGGGACAGCAGTGACAGGGACCTGAATTGACCCTTCCCTGTGACCCGCTCGCCAGCAACGATCTTGGCACTGCTGCTCCTTGGCCCTGGCCAACTGCAGGAAGACACCGGGCCCCTTTCCCGGGCGCCGGCACCCACTCGTGCCGCTCTCCCGGTGTGGCTGGGGACGCGGGGCCCTTCCCGGCGGTGTGCTGGGCTCTAGGTGTCGCTGCGAGCCAGCGGAGTGCCACCTCCGGGGCTGGGCTCAGGCACGTTTTCCTCATTGTTTTAATTTCGCTTTCCTGGATTTGGAGACGGCAGATGTCTGGGGCCGCTTGTCTGGGCACCAGAAGCGCTGAGTCCGGAAGCAGAGGGAAGTCTGCAGTTTAGCATGTGCGAGTGATTTCTGCTGACAGGCTCCAAAATAATATTAATAAGAATATCCTTTAACTTCTAAATGGAAAGTTTTTCTGTTTCTTTCTTCCTTTTTACTTTTTTTTTTTTTTTTTAACTTTCTTTTCTTCTCCTCCCCTCCATCCCCTCAGAGCTGTGTGGGTGAAGAGTACTGCTGGGCACTGCTGTCTGCTGAGGGACACTGCTGTCTGTGCCAGCCTGGTGTCTTCTGCAACGAAATGAAAAAAATCTGTGTCCAGAAACAGGGGGTTGGGGTGACTTCTAAACCCACGTGGACACTAAGTGTATGTGACTTGTTTCTAAAGGGGACAATCTGTCTGAGAAAGTCCTCTGGGCTGGGCCGGCAGTTCACAGGTGCTCCCTTCCAGCAGAGACTGGACATCCTGAGCTGGTGGTGTCTGGCAGAGTGTCGTTCAGGTCAGGTCGGGAGGATTAAGTCATGACAAACCAGTGTTAATGGTCTTTGAATCGGGTGTTTCAGGGAGCAGTGGTCCGGCCCGCGGCTGGAGGTGCCCGCGGTGCTGAACCGGAGCGGGGCGGGGCAGGGGAGCTGTCCGAGGTGCCGAAACCCTCTGTCCCAGGGCAGAAGGAGCTGTCCGTGGTGCCGAACCCCTCTGTCCCGGGTCAGAAGGAGCTGTCTGCGGTGCCAAACCCCTCTGTCCCGGGTCAGAAGGAGCTGTCCGTGGTGCCAAACCCCTCTGTCCCGGGTCAGAAGGAGCCGTCCGCGGTGCCTGCCCCGCTGTCCCGGGTCAGAAGGAGCTGTCTGCGGTGCCAAACCCCTCTGTCCCGGGTCAGAAGGAGCTGTCCGTGGTGCCAAACCCCTCTGTCCCGGTTCAGAAGGAGCTGTCCGTGGTGCCGAACCCCTCTGTCCCGGGTCAGAAGGAGCTGTCCGTGGTGCCAAACCCCTCTGTCCCGGTTCAGAAGGAGCTGTCCGTGGTGCCGAACCCCTCTGTCCCGGGTCAGAAGGAGCTGTCCGTGGTGCCGAACCCCTCTGTCCCGGGTCAGAAGGAGCTGTCCGCGGTGCCGAACCCCTCTGTCCCGGGTCAGAAGGAGCTGTCTGCGGTACTGAACCCCTCCCGACCCAGGGAGGAGGAGCTGTTTGCTCTCCCAAACTCTCCCAGGACCCATGCCGAGGTGAGCTGACAGTGACTTCTCACCCTTGTCTGAGAGACAGTGTGGCAGCAATCAGGCTCACTCAGGATGAGCAGCCCTGGGGATGAGACCCTCGAGGAAAGGGGAAAAGTGAGGCAGAGAGCTCCAAAGACCATGGGAGAAGTACAAGGAGAGTGGTCTGTTTGTGCAGGGTGCCAGGAGTACATGCTGTTGCTCATCATGGGGAAGGGCTTAAGGAGACAGCATCGGAAACTCTTTCCTAAGATTAGACTTCTGTTTTCTGTTTTGTACAAGTGAGACATTCATGTTGCCTTTCATCTTTTGACATTAATGTAGTAGGAAAACTTAAATGTATAGAAACAAAGGGTTTTCTCCCTTCCCACACCTGGAAATATCAAAACAAACCTGAGGATGAGACTGTTCTGTTCCTAACTTTGTCCTGTGATTAATAATAGGAAGAGAACTGAGTGTATTTTATGGGTTACTGATGATGATTTTTCCTATTGAAATATGTGTGCTGCATTCAGCACTGTATTTTTAAGCACCAGCACGGACCTCAGTGCAGAACAAAGCAGAGGGAAAGAAAGGATCTTGCCTTTGAAGGTCACAGTGTTGTACGTAAGCATTCTGTCCACTGGAAGTACTACTGGTGGAAAAATACTACTTGAAACCTATACAGAGTTAGAGAGGCAGTAGTACCTCCCTAACAAAATTTAAATCAAAACCAATAATGATTTTACATGACAACTGCTGACTTACAGACACCATTGAGACACACTTGAGAACATTGTTTTAGTAACATAAAAAAATAACAATGTAGAGGTGGAAGCATTCTTTAGAATTTTAAAGTTTTTGCTATGATTCAACTCATGGAAGGTATATGAGAAAATATGTATACAGTAGACCTAACTACTGAACAAAACCTGCATAAAGTCATGCAAATTTTTCATGTTAATTGTTTGTCTGATGAGATGAACTTGTTATTTACGGGAGGAGTAATAAGGAAAATAGATTCTGTATAAATGACCCCAGAAAAACACTTCCTAGTTGGCTCTGTGGCATTATTGATATTAAAGTTATTGCAACAGCTCTAAACAAAATTCAGATGGCATATTTACCTTGTTATAAGATTAGCTTTTCACTATATTTATTTAGATGAGGAAACATCTGTGAGAATTTAATTCAGTTTAGTGTGATGGTAAAGCAGGTTATAAGCAATTTTGTTAGCATAATTCTCTTTTTTAGATTGATGAGGTTAGCTTTTAAGTGGTAACTTTGATTGGTTTCCCTCTTAGACTGATGAGATAAATGCTTTGCATATTGTGCAGTGGAAGGGATTTTCTCCTACACATTGACTTGAGAACTTTTTCCCCATAAAATAGAGCTTCTTCATCTTTTCCAGGCTTCCTTCTTGGCATCACAGTGATTAATGAGTTTAATTTTTGCAGGCAACTGCCAGGAGGTGCTGAGTAAGATATATCATGCTGATTGTGTGTAATGCCGCTCCTTTTAATTACTGGGATGATAACAATGCATTAATCAGGTGCATAAAAAATTCAACACTTTCCTGTAACGTGGAATATTGATTCATTTTATAAACTTCTGACTGTAAAACAATGATCACAGAAGTACTTTTTAAAGTGAATTTGGTATGATAAGTTATCTGTTAAAAATGAATCCTCCAGTGAAACATCATAACATTTTTTATACGAAAAGCCACATGCTGCATTCTTACAGGTTCATTACTTAGCCAAAACTCTTGCTGTCTTTAATAGGAGACTTAAGCATGCAAAAAAAGCCAGTCCCAAAGTACGAAAGCTTTAATTCCTCTGAATATTCTTCCAATAACTTAATTCTGACTATTTCTTTCTTTTCTGCATTTGCTTAAAACTACATTTTGCTATATATTATACTTTATTAGTTCTACAATTGATTATTCAGACCTATTTATCTTTTGAGAAGTTTTTCATTCAGATATAAATAGAGATCATTTTGAGATGCCTCAGTAAAAATGTGGTTTGTGCTTGGATAAATTAAGGATTTAGTAAATCAAATATCCTTTGTTAACAGAGTGAGTCTGAGAAAGTAAGAATCAAAGCTATCAGTGTAAAAAAAAAAGTAATTTGGTACATCAGACTTACTGTTGCATGTAATTGAAAGTGTTAATTTTCAGTTCATTATTTGTCTAATGGGGAGAGATATTGCCTCCTAGAAATGTGTCAAGGACAGAAGCCTCAGAAATTCTGAGGCCTGAGCTGCAGGCAACAGGCATTTCAAAGGTGGAGTTGCTTTCTCCTAAAGAGATGAATGAATTGATTGTATAGAGGGGTTTGTGAGACTGCAGAAACCCTAACTTTGTTGTAAGCTATAACAAGTTGAATTGTAACCAGAAGTCTCTCTATAAATCTGTACTGCTGTGTGTATGGGCAAAACCAATTGTTTAAGTCTGTAAGAATCTCCTGTTCTGCCTCTTCTTGTGAGTTCTTGGATGCTGAACTCAGTTGTCCTCCAGCCATTAAGATGCAGAGAGCAGGAATGGTTATTTCCGTGGAAATAGTTGGGCCCTGCTGACATTCTGTAAGCTCACCTTTTGAAACAAATAAAAATTGCAGCTTACTTCCTTCAAAAGGAATAGTTTTAAACCTTTGAACATTTTAAACTTTATTAAAATCATGGGTTATATTTGCACAGAAGCTCATCATATATTTTGTGATTACTGAATGCTGGGCACTGATCTGCAGGTGATACACTCTTTATACTTTGCTTTATGGCTATATCTATAATTAACCAAACTTAAGATATTTGCTGCTGGTTTAAAATCCGCCTCTGTTTCTGCAGACTTCACTAGCCGTGGTGATGATGCACACACTAAAAAATCTGCCAGAGAAAATGTATTTTTAAGTATTCAGGAATAACTGTGTGAAGAGGCTGAATCATCTCTCTGATAGTAGTGAACTGTGCCATAGGTTGGGATACCTCACGTAGAGTACTCGGCTCATGTTGTTTCTCTTTCTGAGCTGGGAGCTCGAGTACAGAAAGCAGAGACTGAGCCCAGGGTTGGAGCAGCTCAAGTTGGTTTCCAAAGGGCTTTTAAAGACACAGGAGGTGGGGGGAAAAATAATAAATCTGTGTGTGGGTGCTGTTCTCCACCTATTTTTTTCAGGCAAGGCCAGACTGAAGGCAGTCCTTAGGGTGTGTTCGCAGCTTGGAAGACGCTCTTTGAGAGTCAGCAGATTTTGTCCCTTGAAATAAAAAGCTTTACATTACTTTGGGCTAATATATTTATGCTTGTGCTGGTGCAGCACAATCTCCCGTTACAGTTCATTAGCTGCAGGTTGGTTTTTCCGGGATTTTTTTTTTTTTTTTTTTTTTGCCTGGTGTGCAGGACGATTCCCAGCACACTGCCGTGAGGTGCGAGCATTTCCATCCCGTGACCAAGGGGTGGCAGCGTCTGGTGATCGCGCTGCTCCCGTGGAGCGCTTGGCTTTTCCTTCCTTTTACAGGAAAGCATCAGCCACCCACTTGTTTGCACACTAACACCTGCACCTGGGGCTTCTTCAGTCCCTTACTGCTTTCTCCAGGTCTGATGGAACTGGTGGCAGCTCTGTAGCTCTCCTTTTCACCTCCAGGGAGAAATACTTGTTTGCAAAACTCATAGGAAATGGTTCAGCAGTACTGTTAAGTGGCCCCTTATTCAGACATGGAGGAAGGAGGGAAGAAAGAAACTTTCCTTTTAAGGGAATGTTTTATGTTTTCTCTTTTCTTCCAAAGGAAAAAAAAAACAAACAAACAAACAAAACAAAAAAACCAAAACCCCAAAACCAAAAAACCCAACAAACAAACAAACAAACAAAAAACCAAACCAACCAATCAACCAAAAAAAAACCCAAACAAACCCCCCCGCAAAAAACCAACCAACCCACCCCCCCCAAAAAAAAAACAAACCAAAAAAACACCACAAAAAAACCAACAACAACAAAAAGCCAGTGTTTTCCCAAAAGCCTCTTTCACTCATAGTGGGTTTTGTCTTTTCAAAAGTACACGCAATTAATTTAGGTTTGTTGTTTCAAGGTGTTTCAAAAGATTTGTAGTCAAACACAAAAATATGTGCTGGAATATATTTCGTAGTTAGGTGCACAAATACTTCTTTTGATCAGGTTTTTTGCTAATATATGCACCGTTGAAAATATAATGTGTATTCATTAAATTGTGGGTGTTTGGTACTGGTAAGATGCAGTGTGGGTGAGTTAAATGAGTTAAAGTATATTTTGAGTGCATGCATTCATCTGTAGGAATGGATCACTGTGCCATAATCTTTACTGCCAGTGTATAACTATAAAAGAGAGCTGGAATGAGCAGTGGGCTCATGGATGTTTTGCAGCACAGAGCAGTTCAGAAGGGAACAGAGGGACAGTGTGGTGGGACAATCCAGGAAAGTGTTCTGAAGGGGGAGTGGGCAGTGGTTTCTCTGTAGTGGAAAGAGAAGTTCTTCACAGCATTCCCACCTGTAGAGTGTTTGGGAACCTAAATTTCCAACATGCAACCAGAGCTTTAATTACATCTTATTTTTTTAAACACTTTAATTTAGAGATATTTCATGGTTTATTTTGTTAAAATAGCACTTGAAAGTCTTCCCAAAGATTATAGCAAAGATTAATTATAGCAAAGTTTTTAAGCATCAGGGAACTTGCAATATGGAGGCAGGGGGAGAGGTAGAGAGGGGTCTGGTCCTCATTCACTCTGCAAACATTTAAGTTTACCCAGAGGTAGTGAAGTGTGTGAGGTAATTAGAAAAAGGCCAATTTTGTGACTCTGTGCTGAGGAAAACTAAATATGCTTTTTAATTGTTTATCACTTACAAAGTGTAAATTATTTTACTCTAAACAAGGTGCTTGTTAGTAGAGCTCAGCTATTACATAGATTCTTCCAGGAGCTGCAGTCTCTGTGCCTTTTAAAACTGCTCTTATTATTATGTTCACTTTGCAGATGGAAAATTGGAGGCTGAGGTGGCACATGGACAGTTCATCTCTGCTCTGTGGTCTGCTGTGGCTCAGCCTTGTGAGCTATTGCAATTTCTGTTTCTGGGCCCCAGGGGCTCTAAGACAAAAAAAAAGTTCCAGTTATCACCACGAATATTCTTACAGGTGTAAAAATAATTGTGAAATCTGGCACATTTAAGTCTTTCCTGCATCTAGCGCTCATTTCTGACAGTTTTCCTGTGACATTTCAAATGTCTGATGTTTCTCTCTAGCTTTTCAAGGCTTTGGAGTTTGCTTTGAGCAAAAGGAGATTTAAAGCATCCAAAAGGAAGGACAGTAGTATCTTAATGCTTTCATTATAATTTTTCAGGGAGGGGGTGGTTTGGGGTTTTTTATATTTCTTTTCTGTATTTGTCAATAGCATCTGCTCCAGAATTTCAAGCAGATTTCAGTCTAGGCAGACCTCAAAAGCAAATGCAAATTTCTCCCCAGGCTTTCTCTCTTGGATGTACAGAGCTACATGAAATGGAAATGCAGCAGTGGGAAATGCCTGGTAACCTCAGCTCCAGTTATACCACAGTCATTAATTTTAAAGTGTTTATGACAGAAGTATGTTCGTGTTCCTTATTTTCCATTAAAATAAGCTCAAACTCTTTATAAAAGAATGTAGCTGTGGTATTTTGGTCAGAGGAGAAATGAAACCCGTGCAGACTGAGTAATTACAGATGTTGCTGCAGACTCCAAGCCCTAGATCTGAAGACACTTGGTGAGCAGGACCCGCAGGAGGTTTACACAGGATCCCTGTGCCTGCTGCTTTCCTCCTGTTCTGGCAGGGGCAGAGGGAGAAGCCCAGCATCAGCAGGAGGCTTGTTACTGCCTGTTGTCCCTTCTCAAGGGTATAAGCAGTTTGCAGAGCCCAGTCTGTACAGTTTGTGTCTGTGAAGATGAATTCAAGTGTCCTGCAGTGCCTCTGGCTAAGGGGGACTAAAAAAGGCTTTTATTTATAAGGCCAGCCTTTGGCAAAAGAAAAAGCATGACCTTCTAACAGTAGCAAAATAGACACTTATGCTTGTACCAGGGTCACAGAAAAGGAATCTTGTGTCAGCTGCTGCTGCTGCTGGCTGGTAGGGTGGTACTGGAGGTGGCTCTGGGGTGGAGGGCTTCCCAGTAGCTCCCAAGACTTCTGAATCCTTTAGAAGCCATAGAGGCAGCAAGCACAACTCGTCTCTTCCTCTCTCCCATGCCTCAGCCCTACCTCATGGGAGAAGAATTCTGTGTTTTTTTGCACTGCTGGGAAGGCATGAGTCAGTTCTCCCTCCCTGTCTAACAGGTGGCTGCTGGCAGCCTTATCTCTCTGTGCCCTGGCGCCTAAGGATGGATATCCCATCCTTAAAACCCAGATAGCTTCACTCCAGCCACTTCCCAGTGATATTCCCTCTGGCACTGCAAAGTTCAGCTCCTGCCTGTGCCCCTGCCCTCTTCTCAGGATAGGCAGGTTGAGTTATCTTGTGTTTCAGGGGAAAGGACAAGCAGGCTTGAGCAGAGAGCAAAGGGGATGTTGGGATCTGCTTTAAATAGTGTTTGACCTCTTGCATAAGAGACTGATTGTCCCAAGATAAGTTTATTGCATACACAGCTCTGAGATTTGCACAGATTGCTTTTGGGATTATGTTTCATGTGACGCTAGAATCCTATTTTTATTTGTTTGTAATTTAGTGCTGAATCTTTCCTCGTGTTTCTGTATAACCTGCATTAAATATGATTTGGTTTTGATTTTGTTTTTCTATTTCTATTTCATCTAGGTGCTAGAAAAGAAAAGCAATATTTAAAAGACCAAATTTCTATTACTTTGTTCTCGAGGAAGCTGTAGAAATCAACAACCATGTTGCCATAGCCACATAAATGCTTCATAGTGAACCAAAGATTTCTACTTCTACTACTCTTTACTGCTAGGCATATTGAACCTAAGCACTTTATTGATAGAGTTCCTCTGCCAGCTCTATATTAACTTCTTCTTTTTCATTTTTTTTTTCTTTTCTTTTCCTTTTCTAATATTTTTTGTTGTAATCCCAGATACAAGAGGAGACACATGGAGAGAACACTAAAGGTGTTATGGTGCTTCACAATGGTGTCTCTGATAAAGTGGGTGCTGTTCAGGCAGCCTCTTTGTTCTGTTATGAACTGCAGCACAAACACTTGTCAGAACACATATAGTGAGTCATTGCAAACAAGATTAATTAATTAAAACTGACACAGCCGAGGTTTAGGATCACAGTAACCCCATCTATTGTGCTTGCCTTGTTTATACTCCCTGTGTTTGAGGATGGTGAGATTGAAAGGGGCTTCTTCAAGGAGTGGGTAATTCTCACTGATTTCTGGGCACATTTAGATACCTTCTGTTTGAGGGGGCATGGGTCAGTGGTGGAGCATTGGAATAACTATTAGGGAAGTCTTGCATGACCTTCAGCCAGTTATTTGCCCCTGTGAGGTCTTGTCCTGTGAGGCAGGACCTGCATCTCTTGGGCACCATAAAGGAATCAAGGCCGTGACTTCATTTGTGGTGGTTAAATAATTTTTGCTTTTGGCCGAACGCTTCTGGCTAAAAAGAATCCCTGGACAGAAACATGAGATTACTAATAATTAGTAGTGCCATCATTAATTCTGACAGTGGCAACATTTATAGGAGCATTGCTAATAACCAAAACAGGCCCCGATTGTGCTTGTTTATGGTGGGCTAAAGGTCTCTCTCATTACAATGTTTCACAGGCAGTGCCAGGAACTGATAATCACTATAATGCACATTTTTTCTTTTAGCTAAGAAAAGCTAATAAGCATCTGTAGTTTTGAATATGTCAGATAGAGCCAAAGTGCATGCAATTAGATAAGGATAATGTAGCAGATAATAAGAAGATACATGATACTGGGTGAGCAGTTATCAGACTGTTGTGCTTTGGCTGCTAAAGTGCTTCGTGTTGTGTAAAAGGAGGCAGTGGTTGGTTGAGGGGAAACATGCCAGGAGTTGTCACAAATGGAAACGTGAGCTAATGTGGTGAAGTGACAAGGTTGGTCCTGGGGAAGCATAAACATGGATGTCAAGCTTTTGATAGATGGAAGGGTTGTCTGGGTTAAAAGTCATGTACTTGGGAGGTGGGAAAGGCCACTGAGGGAAAAAAAGGAAGCAAACATGGAAAGGAAGATGGGCAGAATGGAGTCATTTGTGGTTGCTGTCTCTAAGGTTTCTTTTTTTTCTTTTTTCAAAGACTCTGCCTTCTCTGTGTGTGTGGTGTCTGGGCTGTTCTGGCAGCTTTAGTGTGCTAAAACCTTTCTGAGCCTTCCTTTGCCCAAAAGGAGACACAGCCATGATACACTCATTTAGAGCCTGGGTGTGAATTTTCAGTCAGTGTCCTCAGTTTAATTTGCCTCTGGAGGAAAGTATAAGGAAGACTGTGGGAGAAAGATTAAAAACAAGAGGATGAGGAACAGACAAAGGACAAGGAAAAGAAAGAAGAAAGCAGAAAGCCATGAGGCACAGAACTAGATTCCAACTCTGATACTGGAAGATAAGAAAATTTGCTTCTAATTTTTTTTTCTATAGGGCAAAATATTTCTTGTGGCTGAAACAGAATATACCATATTTTCCCTTTCCTCCTACTTAGCCTAATCTAGCAGCTAGTTCTTGAAAGGTTGTTTGTAATCTGGAAGACTGGGCATTTTTGTCTGATTTTTTTTCTTGAAATGTTTCTTCTACTCTTACTCTATCCCTCATGAAGTGTTCTGGTGCCTCCAGAAGGAAGAGATTAGAAGCCATTTCTGCTGTATTTTGGTTCCATGATAACTTTTACCATTTTCTTTCTCTATAGAATTCACCAAATATTTAATATTTATAAAATACCTGACCAAAAAGTTGTACAGTTCTCATTTTCTCTTCTTCTGTAATGTCTCTAAGAAGGTATTCTAAAAATACTTACCTTGTGACTGGCTATGTAGTTTTATACCTGCAGTCTTAGGAAAAAAGAAATTATCCTTAAGATACGTTTGAAATGTGATAAAAAATTCACGGTATATTTTGTCACTGACAAAACAAAAACACTGTCCCTTTACATTTCAGTTTACACCAGAATATAGTCTCTTTTTTTTGGTGTACTTTCAGCCCAGATTAACTGTGTTTGTATTACAGGGTTGTAATGTGTGTTTGGTGTTTGGAGAGGTCTCTAGGAGAACCGTAGAAATCACAGAATTTTTTGGGTTGGAAGGGATCTTAAAAATTGTCTTTCCCATGGGCAGGAGCACCTTCACTGTCTGTGACCATTTAAATTCAGGGGGGGTTGAAATTCTCTTCCCATGAATGTTCAGAGAAGGTAACAGCACATTCACAGGGATGCAAATTCAGAGCACACACAAACATGGCCAGAATGGTTACTTCTGTTGTTGCTTTGTTCTGTTTTTACAAGTCAGTCAATAGCAAGTGGTATGTGCCTCAGTAAGTTGTTCTTCTCCAGGCAATGGGCAAACTTTATCTTAGAAG
Organism: Phylloscopus whistleri; assembly: GCA_017589585.1. Lineage (NCBI taxonomy): Eukaryota > Metazoa > Chordata > Aves > Passeriformes > Phylloscopidae > Phylloscopus > Phylloscopus whistleri. The sequence goes on from JADMLD010001401.1 coordinate 2,927,975, forward strand.
AGAGGGAAGAGAGGAAATCCTCTGTCTTCTCTCATGTTGGGTCTTGGGGGAATGTCTCAATATGACACGAATGAACGACACTCACACGCTGAGATGTCCAAGGCAAAAAAAAGGGGGAGTTTATTTACAGACCTCAACATTTATAGAATTCCAACAGTGACCATGGACTGGAGGAAGAAAATTGTCCTCTCCAACCACACTGGTCAACCCAACAGCCCATCAATTCTCTCCTCTTCCAGAAAGGAATGCAAAACAAACATTATTTACATGAAAAGTGCGTGAGTAACTCTGTTACAAAAAGTAAACATCAGAAGGCTTTAGAAGAACTTTAGAAGAACAGGGCGACAGGGGAACACTTCCTTTCTCCCACAGACACAGGGGTGCTCATAACGACTGCACAGCTCTGTCGTGCCTCTCTCCTTTCTGCATGAGCTACAAAGAGGTGCCTCCTGGCACTGGGCAGAGAAGGTGAAGGTTAAGAACAAGGTTGAAGCCAGTTTAATCACACTCAGTAAATCTGCATGTGAAATCCCTCAAATTATACCTGTGTTCCTTCGCTGTCTCTCCCTGTGTGTGCTGAGCTGGAGCTCTTTCGGAAAGGGGCTTTTGGCAGAGAGCACATGGCCACTGGGCTGGAAGGATGCCTGAGAATGCCACAGTCAGCTTTTTAACTGTGCAGCTCAGGAGTCAAATGTAGGGAGCAGCAGTGTGAGTCGGACGGATTGAATTCGCTCTAAAAGTTCCACCCAGAAAAAAATCTCCTCTTTTGCTGAAGACAGATTGTGCCAGTCCAACCTGAAAAACTGTAATTTAATTTGAAAGCACCATTCTGCGTTCCTTGGAGCTGATCTCGATTGGTGACAAGCCATAAAATCTCTCTGTGGTCCACTGCAGTTTAATAGATGAGAATTTCCTAACTTCATAAAATGATTAAAAGCACTCCAAACATATACTATTAGCAGGACTTCTGTGAGACAACTCAATCAGCAGGCTCCAGGGCCCTTTAAGAAAGGTTTGGTGAGCATTGCTTGAAAGGCAGATTGCTGAGATAGGTCATGATTGAGGGAAAGACTAACAAACTGGAAGACTTAAAGTAACTTAAAGAAAAAATGTTAAGGGATATGTGTAACAGAGGTTTTTGCTGTTTGCCACAGTGCTGTGAAGATGAAGTGTACAAGGATCAATGTCTCTAAGTGATGACTGTGGGGCTCATTTTGGCAGCAGCCCACTCCTGGGTTTTTCTTTAACCCAGCACCTTGGACAGCACTGCAAAGCAGAAAGAAGCAGTTTGGCTTTGTGTGTACAGCCTGTATCTCATCTAGAAAACTCATCTTCCTCCAGCATGTTGGATCATAAACCAAAAGCTGAATCCACTTTCATCAAATGTTTGTAAGTAATGAACCATTTCAGGACCGCTCTGTTCTGCTCAAGGCATTTCTACAAACAGAAGAAGGATGATTTATCGACTGATTGTAAAATACATGTTGGGCATTAGGGACTGCCTTTCCCCTCTCCCTCTCCCTCCTTTCATAAGGGCTGGCTGTGACTTCCCAAATAAGCAAGAAAATGTGATTGTTTTATTTTTCTATTCCATTTGTTTTCATGAATGTGAAGCAGAGGCGAGTTAAGGGGTAAATGGGCAAACAGATATTTGGAAACTGAGCCTCTTAACATCAGTTTAGATACCCCAAGTTTCTAAGATTGGATGAAGAAATCTTGTGTCTGCTTTTAATCAAACTGTTTATTTGAGAGTTTGTCTACTGACATTGCTGAAGTTTCTGATGAAAACTTAGACTGTGTTTCATAGTTAGTGCTTGCTTCTCTTTTCTTCCTCTGGAGCTCAGAGCAGTCCAGAAAGGTACAGCACCAAAATATGTTCCTTACATCACAGTGACATAATCTTCAGAGTTTCCAAATGTAAATTTTTGTGCTTACTAGGGGTGATGAGGCTCTTTTATGCTTTATAGGTTTGATCTCTTATCGAAGGGGAGATTAGAATTTTCCATGACTTGGTCTCTCCTTTTTTGCTGATAATATTTGAAATGGAGAATCTGTCCATCCTGAGGATATCTGTCTAGGAGAAAGTTTCATCGTCAGACCGAGGCATTTCCAGTATTTTTCTTGGTCAGCTTCAATAATCACTGATTCTCATTTATTCAGGTCAATGGGCCCTTCTCTGGAGACAGTAAATTTTTTTAAAATGAAGGATATTGCTGGAATAAGAACTGATGGCTCTGATCTGGTCATAAATTCTTTCAGGCAGGAAATAACAAGATTTTTAAGATCTTGAGCATTGAAGTATTGAAAGTCTTCCAGAAAGACTAGGTGAAGATAAAAGTTCTATCTAGCTTTAGGCTAGATCTCAGAAACACTACTTTTATGGGATTATATCTCTGCTCTTGGAAGCAAAGAAAATATAGGGGCACTTTTGCAACTAAATCTATTGAAATTTTGCATGAGCCAATGAAGAGATCACTGCCTCCAGCTTGGTAACAGGAACTCAATTTTGATTGTACAGGCTAAACATCTTTTCAAAGAATCTCCAGAAGAGGTAAAGGTTATTAGACTCTGTGCATGTTTAAAAAAAACTAATCACAATATAATGGGTTATACAGGGCTGAATCTGTCCTTTGAACATATTTTTAAGATAGTTCAGTCAGGTTTATTTGAGAGTCCCTTGATTGCTGCATTTCAAACAACTTATGTCAGATGTCTGTGATATTTCTCTAAGTGTTTCCAGCTACCTCCCCCGTAGGCCAAACACTTCCATTTCCAGAGGCAAGATGTCAAGAGGTCTGTCAGTAGGAAGGCAGCAGCATCTATAGACATTTATGCTGCAAATATTCTGTGTGGGAAAATCTAATTCAGCGCAGTTCTTTTTTCTCTTACTGTTGTAGAATTGTGTGTTGTTGTTGTTTTTTTTTTGTTTTGTTTTGTTTTTTTTTGTTTTGTTTGTTTTGTTTTGTTTTGTTTTGTTTTGTTTTGTTTTTTTTTTTGTTTTTTTGCTTGGCTTTAGTGTTTTTACACAGAGTCCCAGAGTCCTTCATAAACTGTAGCTTTGCCTATCTCCATAACAAAGACAGTTTGTAAAGAAAAGCCTGTGGATGAGAAACGCGGAATATCAGACAGTTTGCTTTCTGTTATAGGAACCCTACAGTGTATGAACATTTTCTCCAGACTTATATGAGTTGTAGATTTTGGTGTCTGAAGAGAATTTGGTAGCTCAATACACTCAAATGATGAACACTGAGATGAGTTTGAGCAGCCTTACTGGGTATTTTCCTTTTTTAATACAAATCACCCCCAGGCCACAGGGTCAGTGCTGCTCATGTGACAGAATTACCCAGCTGTAAGCAGACAAATTCCTAAAATCTCTCTGTGACTCACAAACAGGCAGAGCAAGAGTTCATGTAGGATGAACACACCTGGTGCCCTTCAGTGGCTCATTGCACCATGTGGGGTCAGGGTGGGTTTAACCTGCGTTGGAATGTTTGAGTAATGAAACACGAATTGTTTTAGAGGCCCCAACTGGAGGAACAGAACTGCCATTAGTGTGTGGCATTTGTCTAGTGGGAGGTCAGGAATTCGTTCTCAGCCTTGTTCCCAGCCCCATCTCATCTTGGCTGTAGCTGCAGACCCAGGAGGGGTCTCCTCTCTCCTGTCCTTTCTGAACATGGGAAACATGAGAGAGTTGGAAAGAAAACTGAGGAAAAGTGAGCATGGCTGGGTGTGGTGGTGGTGGTAAGAGTGCTAGGATGAAGGGCTCTGCTCCTCTGCAGATGGTGAGTGTAAAAATTACCCAAGAAGGGGTTCCACAGGCAAAGCCAGGAAATTCCTGTTAGCTTCCTCCCCTCAGTATCCCTAGTGCTGATTTTTCAAGCTCACAGTGGGCTCTAAATGTTTCCAGTGTAGGAATGGCTTGTGAGCAGCTGTGTCCTTTGCTGTGTCTGGCCCTGAGCACTTGTGAGAACTTGACCCATGGCACAGACTGGTTTAATGCAGACACTTCTCCAAATCAAGTGCTGACACGCATACGTGGGAAGATGGTTAATGTAGCAGGACTGCTCTGAGGCAGCAAATTTCTCACCAATTACTCCAGCACTGGGAGAGGAGAAGGGCACTCTCCTTTTTTGAGCAGTGCATGAGGGGAACAGCAGAAGTGGAATGGGTGCTGAGGGGAAGCAGCGATGGGGGTGCTCTGTCAGTGTGGTAGAGGCAAAAGATGCAGGTGAGAGCTTTGCACAAGTGCAGAGGAGTGGATTGGGTGCACAGGACAGTGGTGATGGTGATGGGGTGGAAATTGCCAAAGTCATCTCCAGGTATCTCATCCCAGCAGCAGAGGGAAGGCAAGCTGCACGTGAGCAGTAAGTCAGCCAAACCCATGGCTGTGGCACGTGACTGGGAGTTGGAAAGCTGGCTTCTCTTCCTGTGTGGCATTTAATTTTTCAGGAACATTTAAATCCCTGGATTGTATTGGGCAGATTTTACAGAAGATTTTGGTTATGCAATAAAAGCCTTCTGATATTGTTTCTACATTGCTGTTAAGATGAAGTGTTCTTGCTATATCCTGTAATCTTACTTGAGCTTTCTGTTCTTGATGGTTTTTCTAAGCCCTGGGCTAAAAGGCATTGTGTTAGAAATCATTCACCCAACAAAATGTCCAAACTGCGAGGCACTAAAATTCTTTTCATTTTTTTCTACTTCTCAAGACAGCAAAGATCAAGCAGAACAGCTCATACTGCTTCAAAGTGCTAATGTGTGTTGAAGACTCAGGATTTTTATGGTTGAGCTGGAATTTCACATGTCACCAAACACATAGTCATCTAAATCAGTGCCTCCCCAGGGCTGTGTCTGCCCCAGGGATGAGGGTCCCTCGTGCCAAAGCTGTGTGTGCAGGGCTCAGTGCAGTGCTCTTGTGGAAGAGCTGAGGGTTCCACCAGCACTTTGCTGGGCTGATGCAGTGCAAGCTTTCAGCTGCTGATCACTCACATTAGTCAGAACTAATTTAGCTACTGATTACTCATCCTGCTCTAAACTTCTCATTTCTGATATAGATTTTTTAGGGCTCCTTTAGATACCTCTGTATCACAATATACATCAGAGGAATCACCACCATGTCAGGCACTCAAAAAATACCAACAGTGCTGGACTTGTTACCAATGAATCTCTTAATTCATTTTTTTTTTCTTGTATTCATTACTCTAATTTCCTTGAGCACTTTGTGCATCTTTAATTAGATGATTGCATGTCACTGTGGTTGTGTTTGGTTTTTTTGCACAGGACCTCTCTTCCAGTGCTCAGAGTCCTTTAATGAAAATCTCTTCAATGTTTGATTTTCTGCCCATTGTTCAATGTATGGCCTTGGGCCATACACTCTCTTCAGATACTGTTTAATTTTCTCTTGTGCTCTTTTCTAGCACTTACTGCCACAATTTTTGAATGCTTCTCAAAACCTAATGAACTTGTTCTCATGGGACAGCTGCTGAACATGAGGAGGGGTTTACTCCCCTGAGCTAAGGAACAATTCTTAATGTATCCTAAATACTGAGATGTAAAGACTCTTTTTGTGAGAGTCTAAAACACAGATCTACGACCTCAGTGGCAGTGCTGACCCTCAGCATTTCTCAAACAGTATCAGAAGTCCCAGAGGTGGACATTTGTGAAGTAAGTAATGCTGTAGTGCTCACTTAGCAAAATTCAGCTTAAATGGTTTGCCCAGCAACAAAATCTGGCTGTATGAGAAACAGGGAAATCACCTGTGATTTCAGCATGCCTTGCTTAGTCATGAAATTGTCCCTCCTCCATCTTTCCAGCTCAGTACTTCATTTGCTGCATGCTGCTGCTTTCCAGTCATGCATGTCACCCTGGGCCCCCCTAATTCCCTCAGGAGGGCTTTGCATTAGAATCCCTGGGTGCTTGAGGCTAAGTTAAGGTTGCACTGGACTGCATCAGTTCCATAGAGACCCCCAAAAAACGTGCTGTGCACAGAGTTAAAGCAAGACTTGTAGGGAGAAGTAATATCTTTTATTGGGGTAACTGGTCTTGTGGGTGGAAAAACTTTCCAGTTCGTGAGCCCTTCAGATTCCTCTCACATGAGCTGATTTCCTCCTGAAGACTGCACCTCTTTTGTGCCCCCAGCTGAGCCTACAGAAACAGCCCCCTCTTACAAAAGCAAGCAGGAGAACAAGAGGTGGCATTGCATGTCAGCAAATGGAGTCCCCAGCGGTTCATTAACGAATTAAATGCGGGAGAGTGACCACAGACCTTTGAGTTAATGGAGTGGCTGAAAATATATTTGTTCTCATCCTCTCTAAGGATCAGCTGTTGTGGGGAAAGAGGTCCCTTTTCTCTCTAGTGTCATAGCTGTCAGAATGCAGGAAATATGTCATGAATTGGGAATGCTGAATTATTCTCTGATAGCAAAGGGTATGTTTTAGTAATTTCTACCTGACTCACTAGGAAGTCAGATCAACAGCTCTGACACCTTTCCACTATCTGCTCCCCTTTTGTATCTGAATATCTTCTGTAATATTCATTAACAATAAATTGTTTTGGTAGAACTTCCCTTTCTGTTGGTATTTGTGCAGTTTCTGGCACAGAGGGGATGTGGTTTGTGCTGGGGTAATTAGGTAAACTTAGCTGAGCTGTTTTCCAAATAAACTGATTTCTTTCTAAACTCTCTAATTTCAGTTTACATTAAACTGACAAGGTTGTCCTGACTTTAGGAACAATTTTGGCAATGACAATTTAATTTAGAATTTAATTTAGACTACATTAAAATAGAATAAGGGAGTTGTAGCAATCTGTCCAGATGGGTGAAATCATCTTTCAGAAAGTTTCCTAATCACAAATACACAGGATTTTATGGGTCTGCCTTACAGAAGTCCTACCACCTTGTACAGACAAACAGTCCTAGGAGCAAAGTTTTAAACCCAGGTATCTGACTTTCCAAGAGCGTTTTAGAACCCCATGGTTGAGATTTCTCTGACCTACATAATCATTTAAGCTGATCCATGCAAAGTGGATCAGTTCACATGGACAAGGATAACAGTATCTCCTCCAAGTATATTTCCAAAATTTTTAGCCTGGGATATACAAGGATAAAATTCCAGGTGGTCAAGAGTGGAACAAAAACAACTAAGTGAAAAGAAAAACTTTCCACAAAAAATAAAGTACATCTATATTTCCATGTTCCTCCTTGTTCTCACGCACATCATTCTGGAAGTTTGTATTATTCTAGTTGTTACCTCACCCAGTTTTCCTCTACTGAAGCTATTCAAAAGCTGTTTATCTTTCTGTATCTTCAGTGTTTTTATTCCTGAGAAAAAATAATTGAAATCTTGTCTCCCATCCATCTTTCTGCTCTGTGTGATACTGTATCTGTACTGAGTTTAGGCAGAACTTCACAGCTGATGTAACATTCTTCAAAGATTTTCCTATTTTTAATAAGGCAGAGCATCCTTAGGGTTTTAGAAGAGTTCCCAGAGGAGTCAATAGGAAGAAATGTTCACCATTGTTTAATGGAAAGCAGGAGTCCTCCTGCTAAGAGAGAAATACAGCACCACAGGATGCTTTATTTTATTGCTTTATATTACAGAAGGCCTGCTTCCAAATTCTGAGTCTGGAGAAACTTCAGGTGCCTGGAAGAAATTTTCCTTGTCTTGAGTGGCTCAAAGAACTAAATTTGAGGAAGAAAATTAAAAGAAACAGATTTATGAATGAATGCAGAAGAAATTATTCATATGTGTACTCTGAGGACACAAATGTATTTTGGGAAGATGATTTGCATAAAAATCACCACAAAGAGGAAAACAAGCTTAAAGAGTGGTCTGTTTGGAAGTAATCTTAGTAAGGGTGAGATTCCTGAGACTGTTAAGAATTCTTTCTGTAAAGAAAGTTCAATTTCAGTTTGTGGCCTGTAAATATTTAGTAGTTTGCATTCAGGAACAATAAATTATGGATTTAATATCAAACACAGGAGTATTTGGTGCTATGTCCTGTGCTAAAAGGAGTACTGAACTACTTGGAGACACAGTGTAGATCTGGTCATTGTTTTCCATGATTATGTTCAGTTCATCTGATCCCCTGGTCACAAGAATCTGCTCTCAACTATGTGCCTCATTTTTCATCTGGATTTTTCTGAATTTATCTGGCTTCAGATTTCAGGAACTGATCTCTGCTAGGAGGCTGAAAACCTTTCCGTCATTCAATATATTTGATAGGTGAAGAAACTAATGCTTTATAAATGTGCTAATGTCACCTTTTTTTAACTTTTTTTTTTCTACATGTGACATTAATGCCATTAAAAATCCCTCTTCTTTTGCTGCTACAAATGTTTGGAAAGGAATTACTGCAACTGTGGAGGTAGAGCTGCAACTCCTGTAGGTGTAGCCATGCCTGATGAAAGGTTATTTTGACTGGGTGCCATTAGGAAATTAGTCCTGGCAGCACAAATCTCACTGTGGGCTCCTCGTGGCTGCCAGGGACAGGAAGTTTGTGTTTGCATGGCCAACCTTGCTGATCTTGCTGCTGAGACTTTGCTGCTCCAGGGACCTGAACCTGCTAAAGCAAAGGGAGTGTGGGCTGCAGTCTCTTGTCACGGGGTATGAAGATATATACTGCTTAATCTATTTCTCCCTGATCCCTATCTCTTGTCATGAAATTCAAATTAATTCTTAGCACTTAGGAGTCAGAAAATTTCCTGTTTATTGTCTACATGGGCCTGATAAGAATGGAAATTCTGTGGAATGATGTTGCTGAATTTTGAGTGAACAAGCTCACTTCTAGTAGTGTTTGCCTGTTATACTCTGAACAGAAAATGAAGATTTAAAATGTACCACTTTTTTATTAAAAATATTAAAATAGTTAGAATATTAATATTAGAATATTATTAAAAATAATAAGAATAATTATCTTGAATATTAGAATCTGGTCTGGGAAAGAACTGAACTTTGCTGGGCTTTGGCATTTAAGTATCTCTGTGGAGCTGGCTTAGAATCTTCCACCTTGGCCATATAAATGATGGTTTTGTGGCTTCTGTATGCAACCCCAAATGAAATTCAAGGATAAAAGAAAGAAAATGAAGGAGCAAAAATAGGTAAGGAGGGGAACAGCTAGTTCTCTTACAGAAAATGTACTATAGGTGTGTGATCAAATACAACAGCCTATTGAGAGAAAAAGCAGAAATAAAAAGTACAATAATGTTCACAAAAGGACCAAAATAATAGTCTGTGTGCAGAAAAACTTTTTGACAGAAGCCACTACTGATGCAGAGAGAGGGATTAATTTCTCTTTCCTGTTAAGGGGGTAAGAGGGTAGATGATAAACTAACCTGGATAACTTTGGGTATTTTGAAATTGAAATTGAAGCTGCTGGAGAAGCTGATTTTCAGAGATCTGATGACTCACCAGGTACATTTTCAAGTCCTCAGCACTGCAGCTAAGGCTGGTTTTCCTGATGTGCTTAGGTCTGATTTTTAAACAGGCTCTTCACAGGATGGCCCTAATGTTACTCTACTGGGAAAAACATTTTCCAGCTGAAGTTCTTAACACAGTTAAAGTGATGAGGAGAGAGATGAGACCAAGAAGGTTATCTCCTATCCTTCCAAAATGGGCTTTTCTGCATAATACATTCCTGTGTTTGTCCAGTTTGACTTTAAATTATTCAAACTGTGGGCATCCCTGAAGTAACCTGTTTTGCAACTAGGATCTCAATGAGCCCCTCAGTTCACAGAACAACCCCCTCTGCATGCCTCAGGAGAGCTGCATGTGCTGATTTGGGATGGGATATGGGCCATGGAATATGAATTGTTCATGGCCAGCCCCGGGGCTTGAGAATGACCCTGTGTTCTGAGCTGGGGATCTCAGCTTAAAGCAGAGCAGCTGACCACGTGTGCATTAATCTCTCTGCAGGAATTTTGAAGTGCCATCCTGTGAGGGCCTTGAGGGGTGTGGGTGTCAGTGGAGCCTGGGTTAGAGCTGCTCTATTGGGACAGCATTAATGGGATGACACATGGTCTGGATTTGGCATTACTCTGCCATTCCTCTTGACTGCCACTTTCCAGATCAGTGCAGAGAGTTGTGAGCTCCTTACTCCTCAGAAGCAAAGTCAATGGAAATCTCTAAGGAAGCACTGGACTCCACAAGGAACAGTTGGTGGTAGCCAGTCAGCAGGGCTTGTTTTCCAGCTTCAGCTGTCCATGTCTGTTTTGCCACCTGGAACAGTCCAGAGTAGCTTGCTTTCCCTCCTGGGAGGGAACATTGTACTTTTCTGCTCCCTTGTTACTTCTGGGATGGTGCACAGGATAAGGAGGCACTCAGAGGGTTCCCATCATGATCCCTTCTCCATCACAGGACCAGAATGCTGCCCGTGTGTCTCGTGTGTCACCTGGCAGGATACACATGTGCTGTTCTATTACACATTACACATATCAGAGACAGGGAGAGGAGCACCCAGAGCAATGCACAGCCTGACTCCCCTGCTCCTGCTGCCTCCCAGGTTCTCCCTGCCACAGCACAGCAGGAGAAATGATCTTTATGAGTTGATCAGTGCACTGTCTTGGAGAAATAGAGGAGGCAGACATTGAAATGAAAGGTGTGTAGCATTAATATTGCAAATTCCCAGCATCTGTAAACTCAAGCTTACACAATTAAAATTTTGATTAACTTAATCATGAGATTAAACAATTCTAAGTCCCTGAAGGCCTTTTATGATTTGCTTCTATAATTTCAGGTGTTAAGCTTCTAAAAGAAATCTAAACTCATCAACTAAATTCCAGTACTACAACATAGCAGAGTACATACTCCAAAGGTCAATATACTTTCTCTTTTGATCTCCTTGACAATTGTCAGTAGTGATTGCCTGGAGAAAGAATATTAGACAAGTATAAACAGACTGTGTAGCTCCCCCAGTGTGTCCTCCCTGCAGCCTGTGGCTGAGGATGTTTCTGTGCCCAAGGCCATGTCACTGGATTTTTCATACAAACACATATAAACTTCTGGCATACACAGAATCCTGGGGCACTGAGCTTTAAAGATTAACTCTCTGCTCTTGGAAAGGGAGAGGAAAGAAAGGTCTTTAGTAAGAAGAGGATAAATTGAAAGAAACATTGCTGTTCCTGTGCACCTGAGCCCTGATATGCCCTGCAGTGAAGCCATCAATTCTGTGCTTCCACATAGGACCTGGCCAACCCCATCCCCTTTTATTTCTAAGAATCAGTAAGGAAACTTTTTTTTTTTTTTTTGGGGGGGACACAGTGGCATTTTTCCCCTTATAGCCCTAACTCAGTACATAAGGAACAAGTCTCCCCTCTGCAATCTAAATAACTGCCTAGAAAACAGAGCAGCTGGGACAGAGGCTGACCTTGTGTCTAGTCAGAGCAATCCCTGGATGCAATGGAATAAATTTGCCAAGCTACTTTAAGCGAGAAAGGTAATATTATTTACCAGCAAGGTGAAAAACCCATTTGGTTTCCCTAAGTGAGGGTGACCAGTGAAGGTCTGGATGTTCTGGAGGTCTCTGGATTGCAGTAGCAGGATGTTTGGGATACATGGTGCGGGGAGCAGAGACGGGGAGGGCGGATGAGATTCCTGTGAAGTTCACATGCTGCTTCCCAAGAAAATGTGTGGGAGCCCAGCCCTGCTGTGCTTTTGCCCTTGTGCTGTGAGTTTGTGCTGGAGTGGGGGCAGAAGGCACCAGCCTCTCCTAAGCAGCGTGACTCAGACTCTACTTTGATTTCCAGCGTCCGGGTGAGAATTGCGTAAAACTCACGAGTTTCAAACTGCTGCAGAAGTCCTGCAAAGTCCCAGGAAAAGAGGCGAAGATAAAAGGAAGGGAAGACAAACTGCAAAAGACAGTAAAGGGACAGTGCACACAAAAAGGAGGAAAGAAGAGATGCGTGTCATTTCTTTTCATCTTGGCGGCTTTGCCACCAGGCTGGCACGCTCGTGCATTGTAATGCACTTTTCAAGTCACAGGCTGGTTTGAAGCCGTGTCTGGTATCAGAGATGGGAGTGAAAGTATCAAGCTGCCTGCCTTCTGCCCTGAAATTCGCTCCTTGCTTTGGCTGAACGCCACTAAGCCACAATTAAAATAGCATGAACAGGACGTGTCGCTGCAATGAAGATCAGAGTGTTCCCTCAGACCCTCTGGAGGTGCCCTCCGGAGGCCCTGCGACAGAAGGTGAGCCCAGTGCATGGCTGGCATCCCCTGGGCACTGAGGTACAGGAAAAAGGCTTTACAGGCACAGCCAGGAATTTATGGCAGGAGCAGATGAGGAGGCAAAAACAAGAATATAAAGAAAGTGACAGAACTGGAGACAAGACAATTACAAGTAAATTGCTTCTTCTCTGCCTCCTTTTCCAGCATTTTAGTACTAACAACAGGCTCAGCATTGTCAGCAATAAGGAAATGTTCTCTGTCTCCAAGCCATTCAGCATTTCTTCAGCAAATCAGCAATCTGACATTCATTGCAACAGCAGAAACCCTCCTTGGCATTGGCACTGCTGTGTGGACTACTTGAGCTGATGGAGCCACACTGTGGGACTGCATATCCAGGGCCTAAGCCATTGGCCCTTTCTCTGTGCAATTTCAGTCCTAGTTGTTGGGAACTGGTGCCACACATAAAGGATTTTGGAAGATCCTTGTTCTTTGAGATACCTGATGATGTTTCATCAGCCTCAAGGCACCTGAGAGTGGCACAGCCCATCTCCGTGGCTGGTAAGATGGCTTATGGACTCTTATGGAGTCCTTCTGTACAAAACTGTGTTGAACTCAATTGCCCAAGCTTGCAGTAACAGCCAGTTAGATGGTAGGGTGCTCTGGCTTCTCCCACTGTTCCAAGTTGTGACTGTGCCCCAGGTTTTCTGGTTCTTTGGCACCTGTTGGCTCTTGACACCTCTTGATCTCCAAAGCAGATCTGAGCTGCTTTAGTGTCACACTGACTTGAGGTTGTGCCCACGTGTCCTTTAACCATGAGTCAGTTGTGCCCTGACCCCAGAGCCACACCCAACCCTTGTGCTCTGATTCAGCTGCTGAGCTTGGACATGCTGCCTCCCTGGCTTGAGATCAGACACTCCAGACACTCCTCATGGGGCTCCTGGCTCAGCAGGAAACCTGTGCTCTCACTCCACGAGCATGAACTGAAACCCAAGCACATGTAAAACCTTTGCTGAGTCACAGTTAGTGACAGCAAACTCCTGTGCCATGAATAGCAATGGAAGAAAAAAAAAATTAAGGGCACCATTAACTTGAAAATCCCACTCTGCCTGAAAATTGTATCTGTTCTAATTAGCGGGAGCGCTATGACTGAGAGAAAGTAGCAAGGCATAAAATGTCTCTCCTCTTAGCCTCATAATTGTTCTCTTGATTGTGCTTTGAGCTCTGTTGTTCTTATTGCTTTATTTGTTTCTTCATGCCTGCTTTGCCTTTGCCTCGTGCATTAGCAAGAATCGTAGGATCCAAGGATCATTAAGGTTGGAAAAGACCTCCAAGATCATTGAATCCAGCTAATAATCCTGTTCACCACAAAACCGTGTCCCCAAGTGCCATATCCACATGTTTTTATATCCTCCCAGAGACGGTGATTCCACCACTTCTCTGGGCAGCCTTTTCCAATGCTTGAACACTCTTTCAGTGAAGGAATTTCTCTAGTATCCAGTCTAAACCTTCTCTGGTGCAACTTCAGGACATGGGGTGGCTTTGCTCTTGCCTAGGGCACACTCCTTGCTTTAGGCTGTGCAGAAGGACACTTCCCTGGAGCAGCAGCAGGACTCACACTGCTCTTGCTGGGTTTGGTCTCTGCAGGTGTCTTGCTTTCCCAATGCATCCTCTGTGGGCAGGGGAGCAGCCTTGCTGTCTTGCCTGATAGGCCTGGGGAGCCAGCAGGCATCTTCCACTGCTGATCAACAGCACCTTTCTCTCCCCTGAGGGTTAGAAGTGTTTTTCAATGTTTGGGTCTCTCACAACAATGATGGGGAATGGAAATCATTTAACTGCCTGCTCCACTGCTGGGAGCCAAAGGTGAGTTCTGGGGCAGGGTAAAACTTGTCTTTCATCCCTGTGCTGGGGCTGTTTCTGGCTTCCCCACGGTGTGTCATCGTGCAGCCCCTCAGACATTTGTGTTCCTGGCAGAGGAAGGAGAGGGCAGGAAGTTTTCTGGCTGTGGCATCTGCCAGAGTGTATTGGTACCTCCTCAAGTCATCTTTGCAGGAGCTGTAGTGTTTAACACCATGGAATCGATGGGTCCTGCTCTAGTGGGAACAGTAGAAATGCTCTCAGTTAACCAGTTTTACCAGCTGTTTCCAGTCTTTCAGCTATCCTCCAGTTCCAGCTAAGTGCTCTGTGGGTCACCTGGAGCCTGTTCTCAAGGCTTTCCTGCAACTTGGCACTCAAGTCTTCCTCCACTGTGCAGCTCCCAGCCCGGGATGGGCAAAAAATGCAACATTTTGTGTTGTGCAGCCATTGGACAGGGAAGAAGTTGTGATTTATGAGCCTCTCCCCTACCTTTCTTCCTGCCTGTCCAGGTGTGTCTCAGCATGACAAGCTTTGTGCCAGGTCTCAATGCTGCCTAACAATCTGCACGGGGAAAAAAAAATCCACTGAAAATTCTGGTAACTCCTGAGTTTTGAAAGAGAAACACAGTGTGTGCACCTGGCATCTCTCAGTGAATATATAAACTCTGGCAGCTGCTCTAAAAATCCAGTGACCTGCTGATCTCTGCCCCTCCACTGCTATTTTGGTTTTGATGACTGCTTGGATTTTGGTTTATAGCACTTGGAAAGGTGTCCATGCTACAACCCCACAAGTTTTTGCACAATGGGAGGGGAGCATGCACTTTTTATATGCTCAGAGAGAAGCACAGCTGTGTGCTGAGCTGATACATGTTCAGAAAAATAGTTCAGCAAATAACTTTAAATAAAACTGTTGCATAGGAATTCTGAAGAAAGGTTTTTGTCAAAGATATGTGCACATGTATATTTCATGATTTTCTTATTGTCTTTGGAAGGCTTTGGTTTCTGATTGTACAAGTATGGTAAGTTTGTCCATCCAAAGATGTCCTTTTATTTATGGACAATAAATCTGTAGCACTGTGATCAGGCTGGTTGTTTCCAGAGAAGAGGGGTGAATACAACATGAAATGTTTATGTACATAACGTACAGGTAGCATGAACATTTCTCTGAAATAGAAGAAAAAACCCCAATATTCTTCATTAATATCCATCGAGGGAACAAATAAAATTCAAATCATGCCATTGAATGGGTGTTTGATTGCATTTTTTGTGGAAATGTGTGTGCAAAGAGGCAACCCCCCAAATATTTATATATGCATGGCACTAATGGCATTTAGTCACCAGAGGGCAGGGTTTGCTGAGCAGAAATCCTTTCTGCTGAGAGAAGTAAGGCTCAGGAAAGAGCTCTTGAGCCCTCCTCTCAGTGTTTTAATACCCTTCCAGCTCTCTGCTGCCTACCCCCCAGCTTAATTCATCTGTTCTCAGGTTCAGCTTTCTTATTGAAATCTCCTTGAATAAAATTTATAACTCTCTGTGTGTCCACCTGCAATGTACTATTAACTCTTTGGTTCAGTTAAGCTGTTAAGGATATATTTATGAGCTTTGTAGGTTCAGGGACTATATAACTTTGAAAATCTTTGTGGGTCATATTCTGTCTTTTGGGAAATGTTAAAAAAGTGACAGAGTTCAACAAAGCAAAATTGCAATACAGAAAGAGTCATGGGGATTTTTTTTTTCTGAGCTGAGGTCAGGAAAAAGCCAAAAACTCTTGCAGGAAGGAGTTTCAATTACAATGAACAAGAATAAATTCTGGAGTTTCTTGTCCTAGAATGGCAATAACCAGACAAAAAGGCTGGGGAGAATATTAAGTCTTTTACCTGAATTGGTGGTAAAGACATTTGAGGGTTTAAACCTTCCAGACTGTGTGTGGCAAATTATTGGTCTATTTATGTTATCTGATATTGATGTGGAATACCTGTGAGCAAGCAGCCTGCTAGAAGGGAAGTTTTTTGAACTATATAAAAGCCCCAATGTATTAATTTCTCTGTTAAAAATTAGATTAAATGGCACAGTGCAAGGACTGATAGGCAGTGAATGAGAGAAAGTTGATTCCTCTTAGAAATCCCATGAGGAAAAGCTGATTACATGTAGGAAGACTTAAATCTAGATGTGTTAGCTTTGAAAGTTTCCCTTTAGCTGCTCTCATCTGCAGCCGAATTTTAATCAGGTTTATTTGTGATTGCCCATATGAAATGCATGCAAGGTTGTTGGGAGGAAAATGTAGAGAAAAGAAGTCACAGCAACAACCATGAAACTGTTGTTTGTAATCTCTGAAATACTTGAGTCAGTTTGATTTTCTGTTAGACTATTCCGTTTTCTTTAAATTCTGGAGTTCCTGTTGCTTGTTTAGTGTGCATTGTTGGAGAAGTTTTGTCATTTGGTGGAGCAGTTAAATTCTGTGGTAATCTGAGGGCCCTGCCTAATACAAGAGGGGTGAGAGAATCAGCTGCTGCAGCTCCTTTACTTTTCTTTCTTGTTCTGATAAGAGCTGCTCCACTGAAATGCCACTGATCTGCCTCAAATAAATCATAAGAAATATGGGAATATTCAGATCCTTGAAGGGGAATGAATGTTTCAGAGCAGTTACATCCTCAGGGAGGAATGAATATTTGGTCTAAGGAAGGAGTCTCTTTTAAACAATAGCAGAGGTTCTGAAATTAGGAACTTTAACCAACAAAATTCACTTAACCCAATGTAGAATATTGAACTCAGTATAAAAGGATTTAGGTAGACTAAGAGTTAATTGATTAATCTTTAGTTCTTACTTAATTTGCTTCTTTGAAACAAAAGGTAAATAAATAGGAGGGACAGTCTGATGTCCAAGCAGAGAAGTGGAAAGTTGTCACACTTGGTGACATTGTGGAGTCCCCACAGCTCCACCCTCTGACTGCCCTTACCTGGTTTGTGGCCTCAGTGCTTGAGACAGTCACTGGTGAATTTAGCCTGCCAAACAGGGAGGGCTCCAATTTCCAAGTAGGAAATGTCCTATTGGAAATTGGCTCCTATTTACCAAACAGGCACCACCTATTTTATTGGTGGTGAATTGAGGAAATGAGAGACCAAAAATGTTGCCTGTGCTGGCCAGGGAAGGCTGTGGCACCACAAGGAATTAACTCCAATTCCAGGCTAACCAGATCGTGGTCATCCTCCCTTCCTGCACCTTTTATTATTTATTATAGATAAAGGAATTTTGTTTTTTTTTTCTTCCATGTCTGACTCTTACACAGGCCCACTCTTGGCTTTGCTGTTCATACCTACAATCTTTCACAGAAATATAAGCAGATAAAAGACAAGCTAAAAAAAATATTTTTTTTTTAAACCCAAACTTTTCTGGAAAGTTGATTTCAGAAGTAAGTTGTGGATTTGTTGGACATGTTCAGATTAATGTGCACTGCAGTGCAGTGAATATTAAAGGAACTGTCAAGAAGGAAAGTCTGTGTATGGGATAAATTAGGACTCTCTAGGGATTAAAAAGATGTAGGATTTTTATTAAGTAGCTAGCCTACTATTGAAAAATAATGAGTAGTTTCCATAGCAACCTCACTTTCACATGGAGCAGACACACCGTAGCAACATAAAAAAGAACAGTATCAAAGAAGGAATAAAACTGAGCTGCACTGTTTGGATTTTCAAAAATATCCCTCTGTCCTGAACTCTCTGTTTACAATGCAAAGATCAGTAAATCAGAGGATGGGGTTTTTTTTTCAGAGACTGTAATTGTTGCAACTTTCATCCAAATACTTGGTTAAAGGAAGTGAAGTGATAAATATTGCTGAAAACAGAACTGGAAAAGATTATGGTTCTTTCCAGTCTGTACTGTAGATTGAACAAAGGCAAGAGCATTTCAGGTTCTCAGCATCCTGTCACGGCCCTGTATCCCTGGGTGAGCTCAGTTGGACTGGGGGTGTAGCCCTGGTTCGTGCCTGACATGTTTTGGTTTTCTGAAACTCTTTTCCCAGAGAGGTTTCTGTCACCAAGAGACACATTTTCCTAACTGTAACCTTTGTTTACATGCCTTTCCCTAGGAGAGACTTCTCTTGATGTCCCTCTGACTTGACCAATGTGATTGAAGAAGTTTGTCTTTCTGTCACCCATTGGGTTGTTCTCTGTAAAATAGTATAAAAGGGAAGAAATTGCAGGAAATAAATGGAGTCATTGTCAGCCTTCTGAGTTCTTGTGATCTTTAACAGCATCAGGGGGGCTGCTGCTGGTATTTCCTGCACACAGGAAAGGTGCCTGACAGTTTGTAGGACACTCATGTTACTCAGCATTTGACTTGTGCAGAATATTTGTGAGAAAAGCCCAGTGAAAGTCAAACTCTCCTTTAAGTTCTCAAAATTCAGGTTCAAGTTCCACTGAAGGTTGACTAAGGGTTCAGATTTCTTCAGGCAAGGCTGGGTTCCTTAATAGTTTCATGGAGAAATCAAGTAGAAATGACACAATCTCAAAAGAGAAAGGCCAGTCAAAAGCTGACAACTTTGACAGAGGTTTGCTGTGGGGTTTTTTGTGTCAGTGTGAGTCCAGAATTCCCAATGAGTGCTGATGCCATGAACTTCTGGGATCTAAATATCAGGAAAGTTTCAGATCCACTAACTTTGACAAGAGGGTCTCTCTCTGTGTTGTGCTCAGGAATAGTCCTCTAAATGATCTGACAGTAGTAAAAAATTACTGATTTTCTTTTCTAGCCTATCTTTTTGAGAAAAGGTACAGGGAGATTTTTAAATACAGACAGACAAGGGATTATAAATATAAAAATACTAAGTCAGGATGCAAGAAGAGTCAGTAGTAGTAATCATTATAATAAATTAGTAGATTGACTTTCCAGAGTAAGAAGAGACATAGAAGGATGAAATCCCAAAGACATCAACATTTTCAACATGTGTAGACAGGTTAGGTTGCTATCTGGCCAATAACTTAATAATAGTGTAATTGTACAAGAAAAACCATCACAGAATAAATGTGCTCAGTCCTGCAATAGATGGTTCTTGGTCCACCCTCCCAAAACTTGTGTAATTCACTCATAAGAATGCAAGAGGCAATGGCAGACCAAGCTTTCTGATAATGTTACACTGACATTTATGTCAATACCAAAGATAATGTGACAGATTGGATCTGTTGAAAGAACACAAACCCCATCTATTTCAAGTCAGTCACATATGACACCAAAAAATATGGGTCATGTTTGAAGGGTGAGGGAAGTAATGTCTGTGAAAAAAAGACTTGGAGTCATTGAGGGATATCAAGTGAAGAACAAGCTCCCTGTAAATTAATGTGTTCAAAAATGCTCACATGTATTTGACCCTTCAATAAGAAGGAAATTACAGTAGATTTTGACTGATCCTGATGGGATTGTTAACTAAAAATTGCATGTGTGACAAGTGCTCATGTTTCAAGAAGTGCTGAGCACAATGAAGAGGGTCAAGAGATTTTCTGGTGTTGTTTAAAAGAGGAAAAAATATGTCTCAGTAAGCTGAGTGAGTTTGAAATATTTGTTTGTTGAAGTGGAAGTTCAGGGCTCTGTTGCATCATCTCACTGATCTGCTTGAAAGAGAGGTAAATAGAGCAGAGTAAAGAAAACAGAAGGTAGGGAAAGATTTCCAAAGGAGGCAAGTAGGTGTAGTCTGCTAGTTGAAAAAATTGCCAAGAATTTTGTAATGAACACCTGTTTGGGATTTTTTTTAGTCAGGACTAATGGGTTGTCTAATTCAAACAGAACTCAGATTCAGAGAAGACCTGCAGCCATCAGGATTTCTGGATAAATGACTTTAAACATCCTTTACAGCTGATGAATGTATTAACCTTCCTGATTTGTGAAGCTTTGCCATGTGAACCTGTTACTGCACTACAGGATTTGCCTCAGGGCAGCTGATTCAGGGTTGTTGATATGAACCTGTCTTGCTCCACCATCAGCTCTGTGAGGCAGCTTGTTTCCCTTTTGCTCCAGGTATCATTCCATCAGCCCAGGCTTGATTAACTCAGCTTACCTTACATTTACCTCTGAGTGCCAGGTCATAAAAGTGAAATTGTGCATAGTTATTGCAGGGAAACTGATATCTAATAATTTCCTGTGCTAAGTCCTGTAGAAATGCCATCAGGTAGTATGCTATAAACGGTATTATTTTTTTTCTGGCCCCAGCTCACAGAAATAGAAAGGAAATATTAATTGCAAACAGCTGAAAAAGGCCATAAAAATCATGAAATTTCTCTTTTGCAGCAAAAGTTCTCCCACACAGTGAAATGTTGTTGAAGTCTGTCCTTTAAAATATAGACAGCAGATTAGTGTGGTTCCAAAAAGTTTGTATCCTAAAAAATTAAGAATTTCCTTACATGATTTAATGAACTGGGCTATCTATTAACACAGAAAAGTGCCATTTTCAAGTCAGAAGTTGCATATAGTAGTTTTTCTTGAAGATATTTTCCATCTTTCGTCTTCCTTGTACAGATCTTTTCATATGGCTTTAATTTCATTAATACTAAAACAAAATTTGACTATAATGAAAAGGTTTTGATTTTGGCTCTACAAAGGCAAATTAATAGATCAGATCAACAGTCAACTTTTTGTTAATAGTCTCCAACATTTCTGCTTGGGCTACTTAGAGCTATGGCAGCTTTCTTGATAAAATTCTTCTTAATGCCAAATGCTAATTATTCATGGGAATACAGTTTTCTGTTGCCCCAGGTTGTTGCAGAAAATGACAGCTCTTGATATTACTAAATAAAATGTTTCCCCTGTGGCATTTTATTGCATACCACACTTAATGAAATGTGAATTTTTAAGGTCATTTCATTAGCAATGAACCCAATAATGTTCACTTTTGGTGTCTGATTGTACTGTAGTAGTTTTAAAAAAAAATTGTGAGTAATTTTATTTTTCTGCAGAGTTTCTTGGAGTTTCTTGAACTTTCAAAGTCTGTTTTCTTGACTTGCATCAGGAAAAAAAATATATATGAGTGCTAGGAAGAAAGCTGTGATGTGAAAAGCTGAGAGATTCCAACTCATTTTGTTTCTGTGAAGATCTGAAGTGCATTCCCCTTCATCACTTATATGACTCTCCATCCTACATCACTTAGTTTTCAATTAATAACTTTTTTTTTCCAAATCCGTGCCCTTTGGGGAACAGATTTTTATTATGTCAGGAATCCTCTCCTGCTTTTTACAACTGTTAAGATTATTTTAAATACTTTCCCTGTGAATTATGAAAACCTCTAGCTACCATGACAAGGCTTGATGTTCATCAGAGGGTTGGTTTTTTTCTGTGCCTGCAGGCCTGATCCTGACCCTTAGGAATCAGCTGGGAATTCTGCCAGTAGTGCCATGGAGATGTATCCCAGCCACACAGGGACAGCCTGCAGTGTTTTTGCAGGAGAAAAGGCAGTGCCTGAGCTGTTGTCCTCAGAGGAATTTCTTCCCTTTGGAGTCACTCTAAGCTGTTGACCCCTGTGAAGCCATAACTGGTGGCCCTTGATCAACCTTTGCAAAGCCTGCTCACCTTCAGGTGCCCTTGCAGGATGCCTCTGTCTCGCTTTCCCCACCTGCCATTGCTCCAGAGGGACATTTGCACTCCCAATATCTCTTCTAAACCTCACTGTAGCCCTGGGATGGTTAAGTAACTGCCTCTTTTTAGGTAGCACTGCTGATAAAAAGCTCCTTCTGGTCTTGTTTCAGCTTCATGCCAATGCGTGCTGCTGGTTGCTGGTGGTGTGTCTTCTTCAAAGGATGGTTGCCATCCTTGCTTGCTTCTCTGCAGAGAGCAAAGAGCCTTTGAAAATACCTTCTGCCTCATTGGAGTAATGAGCACTTAAAAAAAAAACCTCACCAACCCCAGAGCCAGCTCAGTTGTTCAGAATTTTGCTGGGTTCTGTGTAATTAATTAAGATTTTTTTAAGCGTTGGTTGCTCTGCCAGCCCGTGTATCTAGGTTGTGCCAGTTTCCAGGATCCCCCTCCACCCCTGTCCCCGCCCCTTGCCCCGGTTCCTGCACAGACCTGAGCAGCTGCAGCCATGGAAGACTTCTTTGTAGAGGAGGCAGCTCCAGTGAAACAGGTAGGCGGGCTGGGGTGGGCACTCAGAGCCCTGAGTGTGCTCTGGTGGCTGCCAATATTCAAACCCAACAGCTCACAAGCCCTGCGAGGCAGCAAGGGTGGCAGGATATCTCAGAGACACATCAGGTGTGGCCGAGAGCAGCCTGTCATTCTGGGTGAAGATGTCCTGCTGTCCATTGGGAGAAGGCTAAAAAGTTTCTTGTGCAGCTGGAAATCTCCGTGGTTTGCTCATGGGGGGTGGGTGTTGCTGCTAGCAGACCTCTGTGTCCCAGGGAGGAGGGAATTCGGGAATGATGCTGAGCAGAGTTCTGGAGTCTTGTGGGAGCAGGGAAGGAGAGGAGAAGTCTGGAGGTTCCCTGTGCAGGCCTGGGTGTGATGAGTGCTCCTCTGCTCTGTCCTCAGATGGAACCATTGGCACCCTTGTTGCTTCTCTGACTTTTCCATTTCAGGACGTGTTGGACGCAGATAACTGAAGACACTGCAGGTGTGAGGTTGCAGCACAGGTTACATCAGGACTGGATTTGTCCTGTCTGCCTTATATTGACATAGAATGTTTTCTTCCCATGTGATTCCTTTTATTTTGTTGTTTTTATTCGTTTGGTTGGTTGGTTGGTTTTTTATGAGTGGTTACTCTTTAACTGATTCACACCTCTGCCAACCCTCTTGTTGCATCAGCCCTGCCCTAGGCAGACATCTCTCTGTGCAAGTGGTACCCTTGGACAAAATTATTTACAGCAATCTCTGCGTGGGGCAGAAAGGTGAGGCTGGTTAATGCCATGGAGTTTGGATCAAAAGGATGCAGGACAGCAGGTGACTTGTTATTGTTGCAGGTTCTTTAGGCCAAACCTGATTTTGGGGCATGCTTTCTTTACTAGGAAAAAATGACAGCTGCAGAAGTTTCCTGTTACACCTCTCTCATTCCACCAGACTGATGCTGCAGTGTTTGAAGAGTTGTGTATTAGCATTGAGCTGGGTTTTCTGTGATGTAACTGTACAAACCGAGATATTCAGGGTGGAAAATACGGTTAAACAAAAGCTAATTATCTGAACTGGCTTTTAAACCCGTGGGCATGTTCTGAAACGAGCCATTCTCTTTGGTCACACCGGGGGTGCAGGCTGAGTTTTGCTGCTCTTTGAGTAACTCCTAAAACATCTGCAGCATTAGCAGCATCAGATCCTGCCACACTTTCCCAGTGACCCTAACCCAGATAGCAGCTGAGAACACACATACACTCTGCTGACAGGTAAAGCTGTGAATGCAGGAGAAATCTACAACCAGTGGGAGCCGCGGATCCGGTGTTGCTGTGGCTGCCACAGTGGTGCAAACCCTGCTTGCTGAAGCAGGACGTTGTGTTTGAGTGATGGTTCACCCAAAAATACATTTCTCAAGGGAATCATGAGCAGACTCAGGGTGCACCAACTTTGGGACTCATTATCCTGAGCTCTGCTGCGTGCATGGGCTGCTATTCATCTGTTGGGCTTCCAGTGTTACAGCATTCCTCACCTCCTGGGAATGTGGTGAGGATGAATACTGCATCAGTCTGCCAGATGCTATGGGACTATAGCTTCATAAGAAGGCCCTAAATGGGTAGACTGTTCACTCCATGCCTGAAATTGTGGACCTGATAGGGAAATCTGTGTCTCTGATTAGAGAAGTTGAAGAAGAATTGGAGCCTGCTCAGTGAATTTAAAGAAATGCTCAGGACATTCATCTTACAATAATATTTGGAAATGGAAGATTAATATTTGCAAAGTCATGTCATGTTTCACAACTCTTTGTTGAAGTCAAACCCCATTGTATCCAAACCAAGTTGGCAAATAGGTGTACATTGAACTTCACAGTTTTTTTAGTGGATGGCTGACAGTACATGTGAGAAGAGTGAGGAGTTGTATTCCTGTGTTAAATAATGAAGTAGGCACATCAGTAACAGGCTATCACTTCTTTAAGGAGATTTGAGTAATTTAGACATAAGCTTATTAGTTCAGTCTGTCTGGGCAATTTGCTTGTGCTGGATAACTTGGTTTCCTCTGCATTGATGCAGGTAGAACAGGACTCCAACTTAATGTTAGTTGTCTATCTGGAATTTATGACTTTGTCCTGTTTAAATGCCAGTTTCCCTTGGGAGTGGTGTGTCAGCATGTAAAAACCACTGTAGGGCCCCTACAAAGGGCAAGGCTCTGCTGTTTCTTTTACAAGTACCCCTGGAAGCAGGAACTGGGGAAAAGTGGCTTTGAATTGTTGAAATTCTGAACTGAGGATTTCTTTCTTTTGTGTGTGTGTGTTTTTCTTTTAATGCAATGATTATATCTTTCTACAGATTTCCACATGCTTGCAGTCATTTGTCAAAGGCTGATATTTTAATATGAGTAGGAGAGTTTGCGCACTATACCTGCATATTTGTTCTGTAAGCATTTTGGATAATGGAAGGAGTACAGTTAAAGTTTGCAAAATTGGTAATTGCAAGCACTCTCAAAAAGGACAGGCATAGAATTTCAGATGAGTGACAGTGTGAAATCAATATGATAAAAGTCAAGAAAAACAAATGCTGAGTGTTATAGTTAGGAAGGAAAGTCATTTGACACCAGAACAAAATGGGCAATAACTGGCCAAGCAGCTCCCTGCAGGAAAGGGGTTTGTGGCTTTTATGGATGGTTGCTGACAAGTTAAATATAACTCCAAAATGTGTGCAACTGCAGAAATGGTGGTGCTCATTCCAGGGTATATTGATGGTTGTATTTAAGTTTTGGGAAGTAATTATTCAGTTCTATTTGGTACCAGAGATGTCTGAAATTGAATGCTGGGCTTAACGCTTGGAGGGAAATTTGGGAAGCTGGAAGGAGTCCAGATGAACTCAGAGGGGTTGAAGAACATAAAAGAAGTTTAAAATACAGTATTCGTTTAATTGAAGAAAAGAGAAAACTGAAGAGAAAAAAAATGTGTCTTAGCTATGAAAAGGCTTTTTTTGTAACAAAGTTTTCTACTGAGAAATTTTAATTTGCAACAATAATATGTTGGTTAGGTTTTAGAAGAAACTTTATAATTATACATGGCTTTAAGAAAGAATATGGAGTACTTTTTCTGAAGAGAACAACTCAGAACAAAGAAAACAAGCATCTGTCAGTGGTAGTTGGGAAACTGTGCTGAGAGGGACTGGAAATTCCCCTGGGCTATCTTCAGCAGTCTTTCTGTAGATTTCACTACTATGGAAAGTGCAGGCTATGTGCTATGCCCAAAAATGAAATTTATTTACGTCTTTCAGAGGAATTTTGTGGTGCATAGAAGGGAGATGCAGAAACAAGAGCTATGTAGGTGCTATCAATAGTGTCCCAGGGAGTCAGGGGAAGGGTGTGGATGTCAGGGCTGCTTTTCACAAAGAAAGGAGTGCTGCTCTTGCTGTTCTGGGGGTTAAGAGCCAAGGAGGCATTCCTAAACACCTGCAGATGAATGCCTTATTAACAAAACAGGAGTTTATAAATACCCATTTTTGGAAGAACTCTGCTTCTTTAAACGAAACTAGTGATCCTGCATTGCTCCATGCCATCCTCTAACAGTAACCAGCTGTCTCTATCACAGAAATATCTACCAACGTATTTGGGATCATTCTTTAAGAGCTATCCCTCCCACCTTTTAACCAAAAAGATGATATTTCACTGTATTATGTGTTGAGTTGGGGGACATGTAAATAAGAGGGTGAGTCAGAGGGAGCTTGAAGGGTAACTCCTGTGATTACTTTCCTGGAAAAGAACCCATTTTACTGCTTGGCTAGCAGGGAAAGAGCTAAACTGAAAATGTTTTCCCCATGGGTTCCATTAAACAAAATCAGGGATAGAGAGTTGTCATCTGCCCAGACAGTTTTAGGAAAAGAACTGTAGCTCTTATGTAGCAGGCAAAGAGGTTTTGTTGTGAGTCATTATCTAGCAAAATCCTTAAGTGAGAACAAGCACAACTACAGGCTGGGTGGGGAATGGGTTGGGAGCAGCCCTGAGTGAAGGGACTTGGGGGTGTGAGTTGATGAGAAGCTCACCAGGCAATGGGTGCCAGTCCTGTCCTGGGCCACATCAAAGGCAGCCTGCTCAAGGGAGGGGTTTCTGCCCCTCTACTCTGCTCTCAAGAGATCCCACCTGGGGCCCCTGACATAGGAAGGACAAGGACTTGTTGGACCAAGCCAAGAGGAGGCCATAAAAATGCTCAGAGGGCTGGAGCACCTCTGCTATGAAAATAGGCTGAGAGAGTTGGGGTTCTTCAGCTTGGAGAGGAGAAGGCTCTGGGGAGACCTTAGAGCCCCTTCCAATGCCTAAAGGGGCTAAAAGAGAGCTGGAGAGAGATTTTTACAAGAGCATGGAGTGATTGGGCAAGGAGTAAAGGATTTAAAGTGAGAGATGTTATATTTAGATTAGATATTAGGAAGAAGTTCTTTACTGAGAAGGTGGTGAGGCCCTGGCACAGGTTGCCCAGAGAAGCTGTGGCTGCCCCATTCCTGGAAGGGTCCAAGGCCAGGTTGGGTGGGGCTTGGAGCACCCTGGGATAGTGGAAGGTGCCCCTGCCCATGGCAGGAGGGGTTGGACTAGATGGTCTTTAAGGTCCCTTCCAAACCCAAACCATTCTGTTTCTTTGACATATAAATGAGGGTGCTGCTGGTAGATGGATACTTTTGAATTTCTAAGCCTGGTGATATTTAGCAAGGTTATAATGCAAAACATGAACAACTTTTAGAGCTTTCTGCTGAGAAGTTGTTAGAGCTTAGGGATGATTTAAGAGAGCAAACTGACATTTTAAGAAGCACACTGCCATGTCATACATTTTGATCACTTTGATGGAGTTCTGGATTATCTGTTGGTATGACAGTCCAGAACTCAAGTATAAAGCATGACAAGGGCTAAAGCCATTAATTAGAATAGAGCTAGCTAACACTTTTTTTTCTGAAGGAATAAAACAGCCCAACCAAAGCCTTATTCCCTTGGTGATCATGACTCTACATCAGACTGCTTGAATTTCCACAATAAAGTAAGAGAAAAAAAGGGAATGCTATACTATGGTATAGCTAGAGTTGGATCAATGAGCAATTAAAATAAATTTATCCAATTAACTTGGCCCTTTCTTCTGTTCTCAAGCTGTTTTCAGATCAGCCTTGTCTCCTGTGTATTTGTCTTTGCCGTTGAGTACAAAACACATTTCTGTATCTAGATCCTCTGCAAATTATGATTGCAATGTTTTTCCTGTTCAGTGGCTCATTAATAAATTCTTAGAAGAATACTTTAAAAAACAACACAGTCTTTTATGGTTTGCTTGTTTAAATATTAACCAAATATCTTGAAATTCACAGATTTTCAAATTTCCTGAACATGCTCTTAGTTATTTTCAAGTACATCTTTGTAGCTTTAAGCAATTCCATAAGCCAGACCTCTCCATCCTTTTAGCAATCCTAAATTAATTTTTCTTTTATGTATTTGTCCATTAGCTTTTGAATCCATGTCCCTTTTTAGGGCATCATATGCAATGTTGCATAATTATCATGTTGGAAGGTAGATTAAACAAGCATTCCCTGCTCACCTTTTGCATTCCACACCTCCTTCTTTGGACCCTTGTCCTGCATGTTCTTTCTGGTCTGTTCCCTGTTCCTTGCCTAATGACTTGCAGCATCTGACTTGCATCCTTGACTGATCCTGATCACCAGCTGACATTTTCATAGATCTGTTTGTTTTAACCCAAGCTCTCCCCTCTGAGTGCTAATTCCTCAAACCCCATCATTCTCTGTGCAAACTTTAGGGTCGTTTCTTCTTTGTGCATTGCTTCACCTGTGTTTACACTGGGCTCTTGTGGGACATTTCATCATTCCCCCATCCATGAGGGTTTAGTCTCAGGGCACCTTGAGAGCCACTTGAGCAAATCCCAGTGTCATTCTTTTCCTCTCCCCCACACTCTCTGTGACATCTTGGTTCTTCTGTCTCCACTTGTTGTTAGAGCTGGCTCCTGCCGTTGGTTTTAGCTCCACTGAAGTTGGATATATATACATATATCCATATATATCCATATATATACATATATAATACATTCCCTGGGATGGATGGGTGTCCCTCGCATGCCATGTTAAATTCCCTTCCAGGTGGTCTCTAACCTGGTGGTTTGATTTAGTAATTGATAGTGTTCATCTTCTACCTGCTGACACGGCTGGAGATGCAGTCCTTTAGTTCAGGAAGATAATAATTTTGCTACAAGTTAAACAATAAATCATAAAATAAACTGGCATTTTGGGGTCCTTTTTATGATTCCTGCAGTTTTGCAACTAGACCTTGGGAAATTATGCCATCTGAAAAATGTAGTCACTCCATGGAGATACTTTGTCAGTGGTTTAAAAATTGGATATGTGAGATTTATGGCTCTGAAAAACTAATGATCTCTTTTCTCAATGCTTTGTCAAACCCTGCTGAGCTTATGCTGCCCATAAGCCAGTCTAAGCCTTGGTGTCTATAAGGGAATGTGTTTTGGTGATTAACAAGGTGTTGTTTTCATCATATATTTATTACACTGAACCTTGTCAGAACAATTCTGATCCAGCACATTTATTAGATTTTATCTCTTCATGCCACTGATGCATGGTTGCAACAAAATTTAAAAAAAAAAAAAAAAAAGACAACCCAAGGGGCAATGTATATATTTGCATAGATTGCTGAAAAAGATGTGCAATAAAATATTGCTGTGTTTTTATGTTCTGAGAATGTCTTGAATTGCAGCCTTAAGCCAGATGATAAATTCCCTCAGTCAGGTATGGCTGAGTAAGTTCTTACCTTGGTAAGTCCAAATAAAGATATGTGGGTGGTTGGAGAATTTGTAAGGTGAAAGAAATACGAAAGTTGGTGGCTTTAGGAAATGCAGTGAAGGTGGGAGAGTGCATCTGCTTTCAAAGCCTGGGGCTGCTCTCACTCCTTTAGGTTGCATCTGTGATGTGATGAGAATGCAGATTCATTCCATGGTAAGAAGAAGTAAAAAAACCCCTCCCTTTCTTTTAACAGTAAGGCAGTAACTTCAGGGAATATCAGTGTCCCTTTTCTGATGGAAATTTCATCAACACTATCACTCACTTCATCTTGCAGTTAATAAATTATGTGTCCCTGCAGAACCATAGAATCAGTGAAGTTGGAAAAGATCTCTATGATCACAAAGTCCAACCCAGCATTGCCAAGTCCACCACTAAACCATGTGGAGAGCCACATCTACAGACCTCCAGGACTTGTGACCAGCACTTCCCTTGAGCCCGTTCCAATGCTTGACAAACCTTTTGGTGAAGAAATGTTTCCTAATATCCAACCTAAACTTCCCCTGGCACAGCTTGAGGCCATTTCCCCTTGTCCTCTTGCTTTTTATGTGGGAGAGGAGACTGACCCTGACCACCCCACAACCTCCTTTCAGGAGTTATCAAGAGTGATAAGACACCCCCAAATCTCCTTTTCTCCAGGCTGGACACCCCAGATCCCTCTGCTCCTCATAGGAATGCCTTGCTATGATTTAGAAATACTTGCAGGGTGGTTTTTCAGAAGGACATCAGGCAAGTGTGCTGATGCTCTTTGAAAGTCAGCAGAAAGTCATCATTTTTGTCCCATGTAATCAAAAAAACTTGCTGTGTTGTGGCTGTTTATGGGTTTGAACCCCTCTGCTTTGGGAGTAGTACAGCATCACTCTACACTGAAAATAAAATTCATTTTAGCTTCTAATGAAAAGTTCATTTCCCCCTTTGAGATTTAGTGCCCCATAATGTGCTGTATCTTCCAGGACAGTGATGTGTAAGCATGTGAGCCTGCATCTTTCTACATTAGTAGGATAGAATTGCAGTTGGTATAAACCACAATTAAATAAAGTTATGGAAAGGGAAGAGAGAATGTTAGTAGTGGCCAGGGGATGTTTATTTTATTTTATTTTGTTTTATTTTAGTTATTTTTGCTGTAGACAGGGATTGGAGCTGCTAAAATTACTGGTAATTTTCTCCCCAAATAAAGTGCTTTACAATTTATGTTTTAAATACTTTCCAATGAATCTTTTCTCACATACATTCTATTGCATCTATAAATGTCAGTGAAACCAGTTTTAAAAATCTAGCTAATATCTGCATTTTGTATCATATCCTGATCAGGCTTTTTGCTAGGCAGATTTTCTTGCATCTGGTAGAAGTGTTGCACAATTTTTTTTGTCCTTCTCTGTCTCCAGCTACTTTCAGACTGCAGGTTTATTTAATAATTAAACAATGTCACAGCATCCACTTGTTAATAAGAATATGAGAAACCTGGCAGTGATTTCCTGAGTCCTTATTAACAAGGAAGAACAGAAGAACATGGAGTGCATGAAAAGCATCTTAGAGAACATAAGGGTTGTAAGGACTCTATAACAAGTCTCCTGGAAGAGCCCTCCAGAATAAGATGCAGCTTAAAATTCAGCAAGAGCTTTTTGCCAGTGCAGTTATCTGACCCTCCTTTATCAGAGGACACAGAGAGCCCTTACAGGGAGGCACATGGACCTGTTGGTGTAGGAATGTCAGCAGGAGGGGTGAGGAACAAAGGTGTTGACTGCCTCACCTCACCTGGTTGTGCAAACCCCCCTTTCCAGAGTTTGCCTTTGCTGTAGTGAGGGATTGTGGTGTGCCCTCTGATGCACAGGGCACAATTGTGTCTGTGTAGCCTATTTAAAGCCTTCTTCCATGGTTGTGAGTGCTGGTGGGAATGTTGGAAGCTCAGGGCAGGCTTTCAGGGTGGGTAGCTGCTGGAGAATGTGTCTCAATGAGGGCAGGTACACCTGCTGCAATCAAATTCAGACACTTAATGCCAGTTCTCCCAGCTACTTTGTGCTGTCCCTGCTGTGACACCCCTTCCCTTTCATGTGTCTGTGTAATCCTAAGAACTGGTCCTTATTACCGTTTCTCAAGCCAAAAGTTTCTTTTATAAAGACTTTTTCTTAAAGAACTGTGATGGCTAATGCAATCTTCAAGTCTTTTTCCTGCAATCAGCTCCTCACCCATGACCTCTCCTGCCTGTTCTGCAGGAAGGTTTGTGTCCTCCATCAGCCTTGCACAGAGCCTGTGACATGTGGCCCCCCTGTATCCCACACCCACTGAGTGCTGGGGTTCAGCTGCTGTTGGGTGCCTGGAGCCATTAGGACTGAAATCAGGGACAAGAGCAGCAAAGGTTTGAGAGGCATTTCAGGAGACAGCTCAGGAGATGTGATTCATGAAATCAAGCCTCACTTGGGAATGAGGTAAACAAGACCTTTAGGTACACAGCAAATACAGTCCTGGTGTGTGTACTCACGGCATGTTTTTCAGCTGGGGTAGCATTTCAGATAATGACTCTTCCTTATTAAATAGCAAGACCTTGAGCTGAGCAGGTGTCAGTGTTTCTGTAGGGTTCACTCCTGCTGCCTGTTGGAGAGGCTCTGTGTTTGATTAAGGGTTCAGGCTGTACCTGTAAGGACAGATTTTGTGTCTGGGTTTGAAAGTGCAGCTACCTCCGTTCACTCAGACTTGCAACACTGTAATGGAAATTTATCAGCTCAGCCACAAAGACTAATCTTCCAGCTTTAGCAGAATGGAAATACTAATGGCAATTTACTCGTCCATCAAAAATAATTACTCATCCCAGCTGAGCAGGCAAGTAAAATTTGCAAGACTCAATTAACTACCTGTGCTGGCTGAGGAGAGTTTATATGATATTCTTGTTGCCAGGCACTTTGATTCTTACTGGAGCTGTATAAATTAACCACTTCAGTGCTTTCCAGGAAACCCCATGGGTCAGAACTCAGATTCCTTGACACCTTTTGCACTGCTAAGAGTGGCTTACACTGAGGAGAAGGTAATAGAAAATGTCTACATCAGGTAATAGGAAATGTCTACAGCAGCAAAGTAATTGCTACCAGATGCACTCGTGGCAAATGCATAATGCTAAATGATACATAGTAATAAATGAAGTGACACAGTATAAAAAGGAGCAGCATTTTTTTTTCAAATCTTTCCATATTTTAGTGCTCACTTAGCCAGCTGGGAGTCACACATGGAGCTGTCACCTGCTGAAGCAAAGCCCAGCAGTGAGGACTGGTGTGGAGCCAGTCCAGAGGTGCTTGTGAAGAGGTTAATTCCATGGAGAAATTATCCTCATATTTAATACTGTGCCACCAGAGTGTGCATGTCTAATCCCTGCTGCCCAGCACAGGCCAGCCTTGGGGGAGATGGTGACATTCCCTGTTCTCCCTTGGAGAGAGCTGATGAGGAGACACCACGCTGTCCTGAGTGCTGTGGTGAGGAGATGCAGATGGATTTTAGAATTTTAACAGTGTGATCTTCTCATCATCAGGCTTGTGGTGAGGGAAGTCACTGGGTCACAGAAGGGCAGAGTGCCAAGGGCCTTCCTTATGGTTTCTGCGAGCCAGCTAGGGATGTTCCTGGGAAATGTGGGACCAGTGGTCATCACCTGTGAGGACACTGCATCAGATGTATTTGTGCCTGCCTTTGTGAAGGGGAAAGATTCCTTGAGCTGTTTTCTAGACCCTTCCAAGTACCTTGGCAGCGTAAAATTTTGTTTCAAGTTGCTGCTTCCTTCTGCTGCAAAGGTAAATATTCTCCAGACAGGCAGCTCAGGGTCTAATTTCTGACCAAGAGGAGTTCAGGATTTGAAGTCTTGGATGCAGGGTAAATTGAATAGCTCTATTTGTTCAGACATAAATCACAAACCACCTGCAGCCTGAGTGACTGTCCCTTAAATGTCATGGGGACATGGGTCATGGTGGAAATATTGCAGGTTTGAGTCACACACTTAAACAGAAACATGAAAATCAGGAAGCAAAGGGGGCTGTCAGCTCATCAGGCTCATCACCTGAACGTGCCCTAAGACCAGAGCAGTGTCTGTTGTCTGGGCTGACACTCCACCATCAAATCAGCTCAGTGCAACTCTTGAAAGTACCAACTAAATATAAATGTGAAAGGCTCTGATGACAAAAATGCATTCAAAAATCTTTTTTTTTTTTTTTGAACTATGCCTGGATAGGGATTCAGAGAGAATATTTCTGATAGTCCAAGAAAATGAAATGTCTGTTATGAAAAAGGCTGTGACAGGAAGACTTTGGTAAGTTCTGATATTTTTTATAGTCAACACTGAGACAGTATGCAAAAAAAAGGCAGATTAATAAAACATTTGCTTCTTAAAATAACAAACAAAACCCCTTCCATCTATATTACAACCCATAGTCCACCCACCAGTTAATTAAGCCTACAGCAAACATAATGACCATTCAGCATTAAGCACTCTGAATTAGGCAACGAATTTGCTCAGTCACTCACAGGCATTAAATAACCATACATACATAACTTCCACTAGTCAATAAATCAAAGCTGCACAAAATCATTACTCACTTTTCTGCACATCTTTTCTTCTTGGGGATTTCTGCTTTCTTTCCAATAATTGTGCACATTAAAAGCTTTTCCAGAGTGTGTGTTGAAAGGGCATTGTTGAGATGAGCAAGGAGAGGGAACAAGTGCCAAGACTCAAAGGAATGGTGTGCTCAGGTCCTGCAAGAAGGGGCTTACAGCTCCCATGCCTCTCTTTCTTGCAATGGAAGGAGGATACAGAGGTGCTCCTGCAGGCCAGGCAACCTCTAGTTGTAAGTAAATTAGTCCTTGTGCTCCATTTCAGTGTTTTTGCAGTGTTGATTGGTGCACATAATTTCTCAGTTCCTTGTTTTTCACCCTTCAAAGAGTAAATATAATTTCCTTTCATCTTGGAGAGAATAAATACACTGCAAACAGTGAGGCAGTCCAATACCAGAGAACTGAACAATACATTAATTATTAATTTAAATTAATGGGACATACAAGATCATCACCTGTATGTTACAATCAACCCAAAGGCCTGTTCACAGGGACCCTCAGCTCATCAGTCATCTCCTCCATGAAACACTTTTTGCTCATTGCATCACCCATGAGCAGGTACAAGGTGAGGCCTTCTGGACAGTGCATCACATTGAGCTCACCTTGCAGGTGCTTGGTCTTCTGTCTCACATCATATAATTTCAATCTCTCCTGTTTGGGCATGGCTGGGTCATCCCTTCAGACTGGGCAATGAAGTTTTATCATGGAAAAGTAGCTACTGGCAGGCAAGTTGTGGCCTGGAGAATTTGTCCTTGCCACCAGGTTTTCCACTTTTCTTAAACCAGTCATTTATTCCTAAGACTTCCCTTGAGCAGATGCCCCTGGATGTTGTCTGTCAAAATGTGAAGTGCAGGCAACAATGTGGTTTTTTTACAGAATTTTCTTGTAAAAAAATGTTTAAAATTTTCCAGATAGTTCTGTTGAAACTCCAAAATAAACTTCTACCGCTTCTGCTGTTTTCTATGTCACTCTAAGATGTTAAGAAATACAAAGAACACAGTTTTAAAGGTTACATCTAAAGAATTAAAACAACAAAGAAATATAGATAGGGTAGAGATGCAGGTAGTGACTAAGTCAGTGGGCAAGGGAAGGATAAAAGAGCTGTAAAAAATAGATAACAAAATATCTATCTGTAGTAGGCAGAAAAAGTAAAATGAATTGTAGAAATATTTAGAGATAAACTCTTTATGAATATTGATCCATATTATTTATGCTATCTAAAAATGTGCTGGGAAAAAAAAGAGTCCTGTCTTTGTGAAACCCAATGTTCAGAAGGGGAAATGCAGGATGGAAGAAAAGTGCTTGTTGTATACACAGTTGTGTTTCCTGTATTCTGTTATGGAATCTAATATCAAATGATTTCTAGCTCTTAGTTTGTAATCACAGTGTCTTTTGGATTAGGGAAGCAAAACATTTCATCGAGAAGAATCCAAATGCAAAATCAGGTACCTGTAGAAACAAAGACTCCAGAAAGCCAGAATTTATGATTCTAACAAGCTCTGCGTAGCAGTTCTTGCAAATTAGACAAAATGCAGCCATCCAAGACTGCCAGTTTAGCAGGTCAATTGGAAAGTGCATCACTTGCCCAAGCCCCATCCAGCACCAGCTGGATCTGAGTCTCTGCCAAATCTCTTCAGACAGTCGTGGTATGTGAGCAAAACCTCGGCTGATGGGGTTTGCAGCACAAACCCAAAATGAGTTTGTCACTCTTTTAAATTCCCACATACACTGGCGGAAAATTGCTGGAAAATGAAATAAAGAAACGACAGAAGCAGTTTAGTTTCCTGTCAGCTACGAGGTACAGACAGCCTTACACAAATATGATACACAGGCAAGCTCTTGTCAGTGTGTCCTGGTTTCAGCTGGGATGGAGTTCATTTTTTCTCAGAGGCTGCTGCAGGGCTGTGTTTTGGATTGGGAATAATGTTGATAACACACTGATGGTTTGGGTTGCCAAGTAGTGCTTACCCTAAGCCAAGGGATTTTCAGCAGCTCATGCTCTGCCATGGGGGAAGTGCAAAAAAAGCAGTGAGGGAGCATGGCCAGAGGGATATTCCATCCCACAGAACCCCATGCCCAGTATATAAACTGGGTGAGTTACCCAGGAGAGGGGCTGATCATGGTCCAGGATGGGTTTGGCATCACTTGGCAGGTGGTGAGTCATTATATAATGCATCATTTGTTTCTTTTAGGTTTTACTTCTCTCCTTTCTTTTTCTTCCTATTATTATTATTATTATTATTATTATTACTATTATTATTACTATTATATTTTACTGAATTTCAATTATTAAACTGTTATCTCAACCCATGGGTTTTACTTTATTTCTGATTCTCCTCCTCATCCCACCAGGTTGGGGCTAAAGAAGGTGCTCAGACAGGAATGGCCCATGGCTGGTTCTGTTCCTGGGTCTCAGTAGTCTCATCACAGCAGAAGATTTCTCTGCTGATTTACCCCCCTCTTAGCTTCTCAGGTAGGTTGATCTCAAGCTGCTCATCTTACAGCTGCTTATCCCCATGTGAGAAGAATCTGCCAGGCTCCTGGCAAGGCAGACAGATGCTTGCCATTGCCATGCTGTAGCTCCAGGCTTCTTCTGCTACATCTAATATTGTTTAAATGGGGGCCAGCACATTGTGGCACTGGCTTCTTCTGGAGCTCAGGGCATGGTCCAAGTTCTGTTTATGCACTAAAAATTCAAAATTAAAAAGAAATAAAAATAAAAGAAGAAATCAGCAAGGTCTTCTTTCTGCTGGTTGTAGGGTTAGGTCTTGCTCACTTTTAGTGTGGGTGGAAAACACACGTGTGTCCTTGGTACAGGATACAGAAATGTGTCCTGTATTGTCACACAAGTGTGACTTGCACAAGTGGGTCCTTGAAACACACTTTGTGTATTTATAGGTATAACACTGTGCACACAGTGAGTTATTTGGAATAGCTTCTCTTGAACAGCCCTTTCTGGAGTAATTTCTGTTTTAAACCAGCCCTTGTTACTTGATAGTTTTCATTCTACCATGTTCATACCTACCTTTCTTTTAGCCTCTTTCCACAAGCCACTTACAAGTGGAGAGGGTGCAAAAGATGCAGAATCCAAAGGATTAGCATTGCAAATACTCAGTTTAAGCACTAAGCTGGGCTCCTGCTGCTCTCTCAGGTCTCTGCCCAGGTTTTAGGCACTGCAGAGAAGCAGGGGAGCAGAAGGTGTACGGTACATGTTTTCACATTTCACATGTTTCGCATTATTCCTGAGAAGTGCTGAGCATTTTATGATTTATTTCCAGGGCATATATTGAGAGGCAAAGATGCAAAGTTTCTAAAATGATGGGGGCCCAGTTTGTGGCACAAAGTGGAACGGGGTGTGGGGTCACACCTCTCATACAGCCACGAGTGACTTACGTAAGGGAACCTGGGTGATTACAAACAGGTGTCACATCACTTTTTCTATTAAAGTGATCAAATGGGTTGAAATCCCCAAAGATGAAGTTATTGAGGTTTGTGCTTGAGGCTACATAGCCCAATTGCCTGCAATCTCAGGGGAGGGGGAGCTTTGCACAGGAAATGAACTCTGGCCACCTGAATTTTCTTTAATAATTGCCTCAAAGTCTATTATGAGTGCACCACATCAAATAATTACAGGTCTCCTTTTTTTTTTTTTTTTTTTTAAACTTGTTACCTAGGACTATTTGCTTGGAAAATCAAGCTTAGTTGTTTAGTCCTTGAACTGTTTCTTCTCTACCTCTACTGCATTTAGGGATTTATCACTGGTCAGAATAAAATCCCATGAAGCTGTAGTAGTCTTAGAAGTATAGTGATATGTGAATTGGATGAACAAAAGCATGTAGTCAGGCTGTTTTCTGCAGTGTGGATTACTGGAATAAACCAATTTTTGGTGTTCACAGGTTTTGAAAAATGTTCCTTCCAGCTGTTTTCAGGATCATCTTTCATTTTGCATAGGGCAAATGAACATAGGATGTTTATTGGAAACAAAGCATTTTATTTCCCAGTGATGAATTATCAGTCAGTGAGTTATTCCTGGGAACCCAGTGGGGTTTTTTTTTGTAATCTCTTGGGACCCTCTTTTACTTCTTCGTGCTGCTCTCCCCACTTCTCAATGAGTAGGGTTCCACCTCCCTGCATGTGAATGAGGGTCCAGCTTATGTGGTTAATTTTCCTTATTATTTTTGAAAATTGATGGAACCTAAGGGCAGCTTTAAAGGCAGGAGATGCCCTTCCCCCTGAAATATGCCAGTGCCCTTCTCTGACCACCCTGGGTTGTTTGAGAGCCCAGTTTAAAAGCAAATACCTACCCTTGAAAGCAATCCCAGGCAACAGCTCACATTAAGCGGTGGGTGGTAAATGAGGCTCTGATTCACAGCACTGCTGGGTGCTGCTGCTCTGATACCAAAGGGTGGGAAATAACAGACAAGCACAGGATTTTCCCTTGCAATCAAACCCTTTCTGACTGGCTCTAATGGGTCTGTGCAGGTGCACTGGAGCACGTGGATGCTCGGAGAGAGTTTTGGATTTCTGTTCCTCTTTCAGGCTGGGGTTCTTGGTTGCAGCGTGTGGGTGTAAAATCCATCACCCTGTTAAGCAGTCAGAGTGATTGCTTTGCATGCCAAGTAGCAGCACTCACCTCTTTGCACCAGGTAACATCCCAGCTACCCATGAATGCCCAATCCCAGTTCCTCTGTAATTAAGCTGTTCCGTTTCAGCCATAAATTCGGTCTAATTAGGGCATTTTGTAGTACTGCAGCCATCAGACTGCAGTCCTTCTGCAGGTGTGCTGCAGGAAGCCATGGAAATGCAGCTGCCACCAGAGTGTCTGGGAGAGCAGGGCCCAAATTACTCGGGCTGCATAGCAATCAGCGCAAATTGCTGTTAGTTTGATGGGAAGGACAAATAGGTTGACAATAACACCCGGCTGTATTGACAGACAGCCGTTCCCCACAGCTGTAAAAGCTGAATAGGAGAAGGTACCACAGGACTCCAGTGCAGAGCCCAGCAGTGAGATTGCCAGTTTCTGTTTTATTTCGCCACCAAATGCTATTGCACTTGACATTTATGCGTGTTCACCACTATAATTTTAAATTGTATTATCGAAATAAAGAGTGGTATGTGAAAGCCACAAATGATAGCTCATTTAGTTCTTTCCTTGTGGCTTTGGCTCATCATGTTTTTTGACTTACAAAAGACTTGGCAATTACACAACTGGGCACAGTGAGGGGAAAAAAAAACCCAACAAAATACAATACACTTCTGGATCAGATTTTTAAATTGGTTGAATTTTCTTTGCAGTGGAATTGTGTGGTCTGGTAGGGCAGATTCCCAGGTGGGATATTTCTGTGATCATAAAAATTTGTGCATCTGAGCAGATTTCTTGGAACATGCAGTGGGGGGAGCTCTGTGGCATGATGGTTTTCTGGTATTTTCTAGTGTGGGCAAAAATTTATATAAGGTTCAGCTCTCAGAGATCAGACTATTCAAACAATAATGTGAAGGAATACACAAGAGTTTGGAAAGAGAAGAGGTTGAGCTGAGGTACAGAAAAACTTGCAGCAAGCAAGTCACCTAAAGGACAACAAAAAAACCCCACTATAAATATGTTAGGAACATGTGAAAGGCAAAAAAAAAAAAAAGAAACCAATTGCATAATGTGGAAAGAAGAAACAAGATGGCTGAGAAAAGGCTAGAATTTTTAGTCTTTATTTTAGTCTTCTAAAGGAAATTTGTGACCCTTTAATTAAAGTGATTAAATTTAACAAGGAGACAGATGACCTGGAGAAAAGAGGGGAGGAGAAAACACTATAAAATATGTAAATAAGTCAAACATATTTAGTTTAGGAATGTCTGGGTAAAATTACCTGTGAGAATGAGCCACACTTGGGTAGTGAACCACAAGGAAGGAAGGAGAAACCTGAGAGAATGGACCACGAGTCAAGCTGACTCCAATAGCCCAAAGGAGAATGGATCTATTAATTAATAACCCTGT
This sequence comes from Phylloscopus whistleri, assembly GCA_017589585.1. Taxonomy (NCBI): domain Eukaryota; kingdom Metazoa; phylum Chordata; class Aves; order Passeriformes; family Phylloscopidae; genus Phylloscopus; species Phylloscopus whistleri. The sequence continues at coordinate 2,967,476 of JADMLD010001401.1, forward strand.
GGAGCATAATAAGGAGATAAAAATAGACCCTGTGGCTTTGTCAGGTATAAATTGTGTCATCCCTGTAAAAGGATAGGATCTGCCAAGTGGATAAAAAGTGGTAAGTGACAGATCTTGAATTTTAGCAAGGCTTTCAACACCATTCCAAACCATTTTTTCCAAAAGATGTAGAGGTACAATGGTCTCAAAATGGGTGTAGAGATGCCTGAAAAGCAGTAGGGTAACCTGTTCATGGTTTTCTGTAAAGTTAGGGGAGCATTTCACTGGAGTGTACCCAGGCATCAAACCTCTGGTCTTGTTGTCCATATTTTCACTGGTTTGGATGATGGAGGAAAATCTGCCCTGCTGACATTTCCTATTGGTGCCAGCCTGGAATGGGTTACAGACACTGCAGAGAACAGGATTAGAATAGAGTGTGGCATGGAGCTACTTGTCAAATAACCTGAAATCATTAAAATAAAGGTAAATAAACAAAAAATACCATATACAAGGGTATCAAATGCAGAGATATAAAATGGGGAATATTTCACTGGGCAGCACAGAAAGAACTGGTGTTAGATCATAAATTAGATAGGTGTTGTTAATGCTGTTGTAATGTTGTAAAGAATTTCTTGAGGGAAGTTTTAATAAGAGTAGCATTAAAGGAATGTGGGAAATAGTTATTCTGCTATAAATATTTTTTTTCTGTGATTTGAGTCGCAGTTTGAGAATTTTAAGTGCAAATCAAAAAGAACCCAGAGGAAAGCAAGAGTGACAAGATTTAAAAACTAAACAAAACTAAACTAAGCTTGTTTGAAGGCTGAATTTGTTTGATTTAAATGAGAAGATTTCAAGGCATCTCCAGTGCATAAGAACTTCTTAGAAAATGGAGAGTAGTAAGTCAGGAACAGAACAGGAGTGAATGGACTTTATTTTGAGTGAGAAACAGATAAGTTTATTAACAGGGGGGAAAAAAATGATTCTAAGAATAATTAAGCTTTTTGACAAGCTTGGAAAAAACCCTGCAGTTGTTGATGCCTGATGCTCAATGATTGCTGAATGAAATTTAACTAAAAAAATCAAAACACAATGCAAATATACATGTAATTTTGTATACTACTATTGTGTAATAAAAACACTGTGCCTGACATGAAACTTGAAAAGAAATAATTCAACAAGGGCAGTTTGCACCACAGATGTCAGTTAGCTCTGTTCTGTGCTGTTTTCCTGTGTGCCTCTGTGTGTGTGAGTGGAACTGTGTGGTGCCAGAGATGGTGAATGAAAACCTGGTCCTGGTGATATCAGTGATCACTTCTGGTGCCTCCTTTGAAGGGAAACCAAAAGGAGTAGAGAAATGAAATGTGTAACCAGTTGGAAACCTGCAAATAACAGGAAGTCACAGCAGCTGTGCCTGAAATCTCCAAATTCAATACCCAATATAAGCAGCAGTGTCTGCAAAGCCTGGGGATGCAGGGATGCACCAGGCTGGGCCATCCAGGTCTGTTTTCCCAGGCAGGCAGGAGGAATCAATGCCCTTCACAACAGGGCATGTGAAGGGTGTTGGAAAATGATCAGCACTCTCAGTCTTTACCTGCTGAAATGTGCAGGCAGTTTCTCAGTGAAGCTAAAGCTCTAACCTTCAACCCCACACAGGGACAGAAGCATCTTTATTTCCTCCCTGTGTACAAAGAAGGTATGAGGCTGGATTTAAAGAACATTGTAATATCTCTATGCTCTTAGTAGGTGATATGCTATTAAGAGTTATCAGGAATATCTACAGTTTGCATCCTACAGATGTCCCAGTGTTTTTCTGGGAAAGGTGCTGGTCCCTGGTGAGTTCAGCAAACACTGAAATACATACATTGTTTTGTGGGGAAAAACAGAGAAAGCTCTTCTGAACCAAAAGTGGTTTGAATCTGAAATATTTCATTTGGTCAGTAAATGAAAAACACTCCAACCAGTTCTGTCATTCTTTTAGTCCTAACTGCAGGCTGCAATATTGGCCAGACTTTGAGAAAGTGGTGGGATTTATGACATTTTAAAGAAAGAAAACTAATTCCATTTGTAGACTGTCCCTTCCTTAACAAACCTGTTTATGAGAAAACATATGCATAACACAGCATAGATCTTGCTATGGTGGAAATTAAGTTTGAAATTGAAATGCATTCCATTTCAGAAACAGTGTGATATCCTGAAGTTTAAATATGAGCTTGGAAATGTGGAAATAAATTAGCCCTTTTCATTCTCTTACTAGTAAACCTTAAAAAATAAAATATTACCCTTGAAGGACAAATGATTCAGAGCACTGGAAGCAGAAAGCCTCTATGGATTTGGGTCATACCCTCAATCATTTCTTCTTAACTTAAGTACAGATATGAGAAACACTCCTGGTTCTTTATACATTAAAACCTGGATCTAAACTCCATACTTTTGTCACAACTTGATATTGAGATATAAATCACTAAACAGAAATCTCTGTAAAGCCTCATTATAAGAAGGGACTTGTGTTAGTAGCATTGATTGAGTTGCTGATTTACTGCATTCTCATCTGTAAAGTTCTCAGTCTACTGAGTGTATTCCACACGCATCAAGAGGAGTTGGTGTTTATGAAATCAATGACACTGAAATGCTCACAGTTGTGCCTTTCCCAAATGTAGTTTGAGCTTGATAAATCATGGAATTGTAACATACATTTGTCATCATAAGCCCAGCAAAGGGTCTCATGTCTGAAGATGGGCTTCTGTCCCTTTGAAATCTACAGTATTTAAGCTCATGCCTAATTCTCTTAATTTGTGCTTTAATTTACCTGCATGTGAGCCATGGCTCAGTAGTTGTGTTTTAGTATATAAAAAAAGATGCTTGTTTTTGTTTGTTGTATTATCATTATTGTTATTATTGTTGTTCGTGTTGTTATTCTTTGGAGCCTGACAGATATGTAAACACAAACATGGTCTGAAATATCCAAAACAGACTCTGAAGTACAGAGCTTACAATCTCCTTTAGTAGGACAAGCAATAAGAGTGTTATTTCATAGCTTTGTCACAGAAGGAACTTGATTCCCCTTTTATTATATTTTCTTCATTCAAGGACATGTTCAGACGAAAGAAGGATTTTATAAAGTTTTTCAGTGCTATTGATCAAAATAAATGCAGGCATGGGCATTTTTCTCCCTAGCTGCAACTAGTCAGCAAAACAAACACACAGCAAATTGGAAGCACTTTGGCCATAGTGATGTTTGTGATAAATAGATTTATTTCTACTCATGTCTGACTGTTGTACCTCATACTTTCTGTAGAAATAGAGTTGAGAAAGCTTAAGAAAAGGAAAATAAGGAGGAGTATTTTCTTGGTTCAGACTTGTAAGTCCTTATTTCCAACATGAAATTTTAATTGTGCTCTGAACAAGATGAATACTTTGTGCCTACTCTAAAATAGAAAGGAATTTCTTTATTTCTGTTTGTAATCTCTTTTATCACTTGAGGTTTATCCCTTTTACTGTGGAGAACATTCTTAGACTACTCTGGTATGACACTTAATGGTCAGGGTACAGAAATGGTTGCAGCACCATTGGGAACACATGGATCTCACTTTTGATGTTTACATTCAGAGCATAAGCACAATAAAAATAAAAATTCAGAAGTAACTAAAGCACAGATTATGGCAGATACTTAATTTGGAGAGCCATACTTCATGCCTCATGGTTTGATGGTCAGGAAATATTTTTTCTAAAAATCTCAGTGTAGTCTTATTCAATCAAGAATAAAGAATTCCTTCTGAAAGAAGGAAGCCACAAGGAAAACCACCACAAACCACAGCAGGTTCCACTTCAGTGAAGGAGACATCTGAAAAGCTGAAATTCATACAGAAGGCACTTACAGGGTAAAATGTGAGCAAGACACTGTGTCATAGGCTCATATTCATGCACTGCATCAGTTCAGTTAACCTCTCTCTGATGAAATAATTACACTGAGAGCATGATGATGTGCTGTTTTAAGTCTGCCATTGCTGACGGCTTATTATTTTGTCTACTTTGACTTAAAAAGGTGCAAAGGATGTGCAACCAGTATGAACAAAGCTCTGGTCCCTCTGGAAGAAAGTCTGACATACCAGATTTTCTCCATCAGCCTGACTGGAATATCTGAAGAGGAAGAACAAATCTGTCTTGGAAGTAAAATGTGCACCCCAAATTTTGCCCTGTGCAGACTCCTCATCTGAGCTGTGGAAATTTTTTTTCTGTGTATGCCAGAGGATCCTGGGCTGCCCCTGGACAGCTGCTCAGGGGAGGATCTGACCCCTCTTGCTCCACACCTGGTCTTGTGACAGATTTGCCAAATTTCAGTCTTTTAAACATTTGTATCTGCTTCACCCAGGCAGCTCCACTGCCTATTGACTTGATCTGGCTTTTTTACCCAACTGGATTTACTCCATTTGGATTAGCTGGCCCTTTCTGTTATTTGCCAAAAGAACTATAAACCATTTTAAAAAGTAACTTTCATGAGAGCACTTTGTATCTTTCAGCATAATTACGTCCAAGCCAAGAACTGTGGTGAGGCAAATTCACCCTTGTGCCTTCTGCTAAAGGTGTTTGTGACCATGTTTACATTGGTGGTCAACACATTTTCCACTTTGTGACTTCCAAAGCCTTGAAGATGCTTGATCATCTTTAAAAACAACATCAAAGATAGCAATTTACAACAGAAGGTTGAACTCTCCCTTGTTTGGGGATTTCAATTATTTTCCAGCTCTACTGTAGTGCCCATTGTTTTTAATATCTTTGGATGGGTTAAGTGATGGTCAGCATCCTCCTTGTGGGGAGGAGATTGAGGTAAACCTGACAGCATTTCTGACAGCTGCCTGCTTAAGAAGAGCAATGGCTCTTACATCCAGATTGGGACAGTGGGAGGACTTTTCCTTCCTTCCTTCCTTCCTTCCTTCCTTCCTTCCTTCCTTCCTTCCTTCCTTCCTTCCTTCCTTCCTTCCTTCCTTCCTTCCTTCCTTCCTTCCTTCCTTCCTTCCTTCCTTCCTTCCTTCCTTCCTTCCTTCCTTCCTTCCTTCCTTCCTTCCTTCCTTCCCTCCCTCCCTCCCTCCCTCCCTCCCTCCCTCCCTCAGTAATGTGGGAACTGCACTGAGACAGTCTGACTTGAATGAAGGGGATGTTTAAGAAACAAAACCTTCAGCCCCAGTTCAGTGCAGATGCTCTGAGTGAACTCATCAAAGAAGCTGGCAGCTAGATAAAGGCATCTCACACTATACAACACGTCAGTTTTTCTTCTCTGGTTTATAGATGTCAGATCTTGTTTCTTTGATGTTTTTTTCTTCCAGTTCTCTCCATCTCTGGTAGTAACAGCTGAGAAGGATGAAATCTGCAATTTTTTCATGGTCAAGCAAGACAGTGGTATTTAATTAGAATTAGAAAAGACAATAACACCACTGTGCTTTGGCTTGTATTCTTACAGAGCATTAAAGTGTCAGTAGATGGCATGTCCTTTGGTTAAATGCAAATCTTTCCAGAGCAGGAAAATCTTGCCTGCCAGAACTATTAAGTCCGTGGGCATGGTATCTTAATAAAGCAGTCAAGGTCATTGTTTACCCATTGGTGTTCCCAAAATAAAGCCTCTAAATTACCTTCAGGTAAAAGCCAATATAATTTTTAATTTTTTAACAAAGACCCCACCGTGCTTGGTTCTGTGCAAACACAGAGCAGGCAGATGGTCCCTGCCCTGGAGAGCTGGACTCCAAGACCTTGCATTTCTCCTGGTGACTTTCTGTGTTTTCTCTGATTAGGACATAAGCACTGCCAGGCCAGGAGACCTTGTCAGATCCTCCTTCCCCCAGATTCCTCCATATGTATGGAACACTCAGCAGAGGTTTGGTCTTTTAAATTTTTTCTGTCCTGTTCTTTCACAGCCCAGTAGTACATTACAAACTCAGACTCTGAATGGGGCCAAGTCAATGCAATCCCTCCTTGTTACTGCATCCCATAAAAGCTCTACCCATTTTCTGGTGTGCCATTCTTCATCCTTGAACAAACTGGCCTTTTGGATGGAGGCAGAAACATTCAATACATAACTCACTACACAAAATTACTTTTCAATGTTGAGTAAATTGTAAGATCTGCAACTGTTCTGCTTCATATTAATAAAACACAGATATAATATTAACAGACTTGCTATCTTTTATTAATGAACTAGGCATTATTTTGTCTCTAACTAGACTAAATTTTTTGTGTAGGCTGGAAACACATAGGAAGTGACTTGCACTTTGTTGTGGAGAAGAAATTCCCTGTCTTTCCCTCCCTTTCCTACCCTTTTTACTTGAGTTGGCCAGAAAGGTTTATACCTTACCCAAAATAAACAGAGCATTTTTGTTCCACTGTTCTGGTCTTCTTTACTTTCTCTCTGCTATCACATCTCTGGAGTTGAGAAAAAGCTGGTTTGTGCTTTTTTCTCTTTTCTTGGAAAAGAGGAAAAGAGAGGAAGAAGGGAAGACAGAATAAAGAGGAAGATTAGGAAGAGAGTAGAAAAAAGATAAACTTTCTGATTCACTATGAATTTTTTCTAAAATCTTGATTTTTGTCTGAAATACTAACACAGAAATTATATTTTTTTAAAAAAATCCCACTACTTATATTAGAAATGTTCTAATGGATTCTTTAAAGCTCTCTTGTGGATTTTTTTCTGTGATTTTTCTTTCTATTTTGTATCTTTTGAGGTGTTTCAAGTTTAGTATATTTTCTATCTTTCCAGCAGACACCACTCTGAATCCTTCTCACCCTTGGGCTGTAGAGTACCAAAGTGCAGAAGGTGCTTCCCATACTGCTCTATCTGTGTTTGAATTAAATGCAGATTTCCATGTTATTGGGGCAGAGTCTGCATCATTTGCCCTCTGTTTCTACCATGCATGGTAGGATTTATGAAGGCCAGGATTGTGCCTTGTCAGGCTTTTGTTTTGTTTTGGTTTGGTTTGGTGGTTTTTTTTTTTTTTTGTTTGTTTGTTTGTTTGTTTGTTTGTTTGTTTGTTTTTTTAATCTGTTTGTTATTCATAATTTCTATATCTTCTCTATCTTACCCTGTTTTCTGCCTGTTTCCCCAAAACTGCCCAGTTTTCTGAGTGCTTATTCTTCCCTGGTGGCTGCCATGCTGTTTGGCTCTCCTGATATCCACTGGCTCCTTTGGCTCATCTACCCCCAAAGGTGAAGTCCCTTCCCTGCTTCACCTTCCCACCTTCCAGCCTCCCCAGGTCAGGATGCCCCTGCACCCTGGTGGTTTCCCCAGGGAGGAGTGTGGTGCCTGCTCGTGGTATGCAAGTCATCAGCTCTGGTACACACTGCTAATTAAAGGGTTGGTAAAGGAGTGCACTGCTGAGTGTAAGGGATGTCAGATGAAAGGTTATGCAATGAACTCAATTAAACTGACACTGGAGAGCTGGGGAGGCAGGAGTTCAACTCCTTATCCCAACTGGCAGTTCTTCTACCTCCCCAGCTATTATTAAAGAGGGAAAAAAAAAGCAAAAAAAAGCTAAACCCTAGAGACATCCCTAACTGCCAGTGCAAATATTCTCATGAAAGTACAATAAAATCCTCAGCACGTAGCTAGGACTAAGCAGTGCACTTGACAGTCCTTAATCCTGTTGACTTAAGGCATTCTCTGAGCATTCATTTTACATTTCTGTAAGAAAGTCTGAGAAGTGGGACAGGAGATTTTCTGTCAGAAATGGTACATCAGCATCAAATCCATTTTGCAGCTTGCAGATGTAGATTTTACTGAAAGTAAACAGAGGGATTTGGGCAGATAAGAGGAAACACCTTAGATCCAATTACATATACAAGAAGTAGCCTCAAAGTCAGGAGATTTTGTAAGTCACAAACAGTATGTCAACTTTTGGCCTCTCCATGCTGTAGCTGACCATATGATTCACCATGAATATAATCATATTTATAGATGTTAGGAGGAGAAAGGATTGTACTGTCTGAATTCCTGCATGCAAAGGTCATTAAAATTTTACCTGACATCCTTGTTTCCACCCCAATGACTTCCAATACAATTTTTAAAACATAGGAGGCAAAACAAAAGAAAGGGATCAAAATACAGACGCAGCATAGCTCCTTTGCAGCAGCCTAAGTGATAAATTTTTGAAGAAGAAATGCTAAGTGGATAATTCTGGTTTGTAGTTGTAAATATAATCATGTATCTTTCCAATGTGGTGTCATGGATGGACAAAAAAGGTACTGTCCTTTTAAACACAATTTTTTTTTTCTATTTTCTTACAGAATTTTAACAGGAATTGGGAAATAGGGTAGTTCTCTGGTCATTACAGTCTTCCTGGATGCCTGCTCTGAAGGCCACTCTGTGCCATATGTGTCAGCTCATTTGGTAATAATATTCAGTACTAGAGGGGGGGTTAAATTCACAGATTAAGACACCTAAACATCAGTGTCTAAATTCCCATTACATCCTGTGCATATCTAGCCAGTACAGCCAATTGTGCCTAGAGAAATAAAGATGATTTTAAGGTTAATATAGGTCCTTAATTTTAGGTGTTTTAATTTGCAAGCTGAGTTCCACCCTTGGTGTCTCATGACCTTCTGGTGACAGTGCCTAAGAACCAGGCACAGATTTCCTGGAGATGCTGTGGGAATTTTAGCCTTGTTTCCATCCCACTGTACCCACATGTGGGTCTGGGCATTTGTCCTGTCTGTATCAGGTGCCACATTTAGGGAGCTGCAGGGAAGCTGTGACTCTGGGAACAGCAAACCAACCACATCAGGGATGAGGAGGTGGAGAGCTCCAGCTTTTCCCCTTTTGAAGCTCTGCCTTCCTCAGCCATAGAGTTGTTTCTACCTCTGATATTCCAGACCGTTAATTCCCTCTGCCCTCACCAGTGAGTCTGGCCACCTCCCTCAGCCTGTTCCCGTCTGAGTAAACTGTGATTAACTTTGCTGCCCACCCTAGAGGAGGTGCAGCAGGACCAGTGACATTGCCAGGAGGCCAAGGACAGCATCGTTTTAATAACACAACAACTCCCTCTTCACAGAGCAGACGAAAGAAAATGAAGAATCAAACTGTCCTTGCAGCAAACTCAATGTTATTTCACAGCTTCCCAGATCGTGCCAGGAATTTTCCTGCCAGCTGTGAAATACTCAGTCTTCACTTCCAGTATCTTCCCATGCAGACCTAACTAAACACTGCAGACACAGTTTGTCAGATCAGAGAACATTTCCCTGGGGCTGGGGGGAAGTAGCTCTTACTTCAGTTGTTTTCTCTAAAGTGTTACTACTTCAGCTGAGACTAAAAGGCAAAATAATCCCTGACTGAGCATTTTATTTGTATTTACTACATGTGATTGAATTGGGTTTGTTTAGGCTGGTAGATCTTTGACTTTATTCTTTTCTCATGCAAATTGGATTTTCTTTCTATAAAAGTGCCAACATTACTAGTAATACTATTTAAAAACTGTTTTACGTATCTGAAGGGTTCATTAAAATCAGTATTTTTAACAATCACTTTTTCTAATATAAAAGCCAGTACATCTCACATACCATCTGGAAATAGGCAAGGAATTTTTTCAAAGTTTTAGGCATTTAACTAAACTGAACGGGTGTAATGGTTTTCCAAAATATTTTTCTGACAGTTATACTTTACTAAGCATAAAAAATTCATGAGAAAGTCAAAGTTATTTGTCAAACTTTCATCTGCTTTCAAGTGATGCCTTTCTTCTTGACGGGCTCTTGATGGGATTGTTTGCTAGGATATAGAAAATGCTGTTCTCAAAGAGATTTGCTCCTGTAGCACCTTCCTCTAGTTCCTTTTTCAAAGTGATAGCTCTAACAAACCTAAAAGTGGGTTATTTTCTTTGCACTGCTAGAATTGGAGTATGTTTTGGTGGCATTTCTTTACACAGGTACGGATTGATGAGTTTCTAATATTTTCCATCTTCTTAATGCAGTAGAAAAATGTAGAACACACTGAAGTTGTTATCCTGGCCCCTAGCACCTACAAACAGTGTGAGTTTGCAACCTGCTTCCACCTAGATAGTAACTCCTGATCCTGGAAATCCTGCAGAGGAAATTAAACACTTCTCAGGGTAAAAAAGTAATGTACAGGCAGCAGCCCTTCACAGTAGGTCTGTAAACATAAATCAACCCAATAGCTGGAAAATTTGAATTTTATTCATTCTTTTTTCCAGGTTTAATTTTTCTCCATGTTTTTGTTAAAAAAAAATGTGTCTTTCCATTCTTTGTGTATTTTATCTCCACACCTTGATTTAGCAAACAAATGAGAGCACAGCATTACTTGTTCTATGGTGAGAAAACCACAAGTGGCTTTTAAAATAACCTCTAAATCTGAGGCCCAAGTGACAATTTCAAATAAAGCCATGGGATACCAAGTAGAAGATCCTTATTTTTCAGAATCATAGGCTCTGCTGTTTCTTTCAGGAGTCCTTAACGTCTGCCTATGCAATTGTAAAGGCTCTGCTTCAGGACACTGGAGTTTATGTGACCATACATCATTGCAAATGATGTAGTGACATTCCTTTGGCACAGCTCCAGACAAAGCAGAGAGATAAAGAGCAACCATGTCATTGCAGCCAGATAAAATGTGTTTTATCTACAGAGGTTCCAAGAAAAAACAGACCAGAGCACTACCTAGAGAATACAGTTAAAACAGCAAAACTCAGAAAAACTCACCATTCTGTGTGTGTGTACCACTCCTGACAGTCATTCAATTGGGCTTTTGATGACCCTGCCTTTTTTAGCATCCATGAACAGTGAGCTTTTACCCATGCATTCTCCTTGAACCTTGAGGTTAACATATTACCTAACTCTTTCTTGATGTAAAGGAGTATTTGTAGAAATCCAGATCTTTAAAAAAGCCCAATCATCTTTCTCAGTCAATGGGCAAGCATAGCAGGAGGATTTTTTAAGATTTTCTTTATTTTCTATGAGAATTAAGAAAGAGCAGCAGTTTCCAAACTTAGTGATCACTGGCAAACCATACTTCTCTGATAGAGACAAATCAACAACCTTAAATCTGTCAGATTCAGCAATTTTATGGTGAAGCAGTTAACAGTACCTGTCAGAACATTTGCATGGTTCAGGTGATAGTTGAAGAGTCACTTACACAGATCTTCAAACAATAAATCATAACTCTGCTCACTGGCCTGCCCTGGCATTGGCTTGTGCTTCAGAGATAAACAAGACTGAAAATTTGAGGGCAGAAATTTTTGGTTTTACCCCACCAAGCAGAGAACATTTGACTACAGCTCCAAGAGTGATGAAAAGGTTTTTTTTTTTTAATTAAGTAGCAGAGAGATGAGTTTGATACTAATGCACTAGGAAGGTCATAAGATATTTAAACAGTGCAATTGAATAGCAAAGGCCATCTTCCAAAACACAAGCCCTTCTCAGGAGACAGCTGGAGCTCTGCCCTCCTTGCAGTTTGTTGGATGGTGCCATTGCCTGCACTGAGGCAGCTGAAACAAACCCTAAGGATGAATTCTGAACTGTAGGCATCTCAATGTGATCCAGCCCACTAAGTTCCCATGGTAGTGGAGGTTGCTGACTAATTTAGTGGAGTCAGGAGAATTCAGATCACCCTAACACAGAAATCTTTGCCTCATCAATTGAACTGTGCCTGGAACTTCATTAGCTGCATTGACTGGAGCTGCACAGTCTGTAGTAGGAACTTGGAGATGTGGTTTGTGTGGTCACACTCAGGTATCCCTCTGCAAGGCCAACCCCACCCCAAAAGCTGCATAATTCTCTCGGCTCTTTTTGGTTTTAGCATTGCATGAGACTCTGCAGATGCAGTTCATTACAGCCTCGTGGAGGTTGTCATAGTGGAAGTGGCAATAAATAGGTTATTTGGTCTGAAGAATGGCTGTGAGGGATGTGGGTACTGTATGATAATTATACTTGCTGTTTTCATGTAAAATTCGTCAAAAGTGAAACAATTAATGAAGTGATTGTCCCAGTTCAGGGTTTAAATTCCACAGCTGAGAATCTGTTGAGGAGACCAGAACAGATACTGCTCTTCCTTTGACTCTGTTGTCTCACAGACATCTTCACTCTGAGGATGAATTCAGTGATTTTGCTTAGATGACATATTTTATGTTTTTTTACAGCCCTTGCAGCTAGGAACAGCACCTCCAAACGAGACCTGCAATGCTGTTTCATGCTAATGAGATCAATGTGACAGCAACCTGAAAACGTCACTAATCACAGCCCTGCCTAGGGACATGAAATAGGAAAGCATTATTCCTGCCCTGTTTGGTGGAGTATTAAATACTGATTAGACTTCAGTGAAAGTAACAGGTACAACAGGGAAAATGAGCCATCCCTGTTTCAAGCAGTGCCTGCTTTTGTCTCAGTGGGTAGTTTAACCTGTTTAGGATATATTTTTCTAGCTATAAAAACGTCTGCAGATGATTGAGAATTACTGACTCCACACTTTTGGATCTCTTAGCCTCCATTAGTTACAGTTCTGCTTCTCCTCAGAAATCCTCTTTCTTTGCCCTTTTCTCCCCACTGTTGCAAGCAAGTGGGCACTGGCATCCTGCTGCTCCGTGCATGCATCAGTGTGGCTGCCTCTCAGACTTTATATTGTGAGGCTTGGGAGGCTTTTGGAGAGAGTGGAGACTCCTGCTCATCCTTAAATTGCCCTGGTAAGTGGTGACTGGCTTTTTGGTGTGTTCACTGCCTCTCTTGCAAGCTCAGTTCAGCCTGAAGAGTGAGTGAATGGGGAACTCAAAGGTGGTGCAAGGTGCTTTTCAAGCCATTTTTAATGTTTAATGAAAAAGTGTAAAACCAGGAAAGAAAGAACCCTTCTGTCTTTCTCAGATCCTTGATAAAGGCCCTGATTTTAATTTAAGTTTAACCTCATTGAGCCACAGTCCTTTCTCTCATTTTTACTGACACTTCCAGGCAATCCATTAAGACTACATCTAGTGATAATTAAGGAAAGTTCAGTAGGAACAGATTGTGCTCAGGGCTTCTCAACAGTTACCAATAATGATGTTAGAATGAAACAACTGCTCCAAATGCAGAGTCTGTATTTACATACAGGAAGAGGGATGGATGCAGGGAAGATGAAGGTTTATGGTGCAGGCAGTATGTGTTCTGCAGCTATCCTTGGGAAGTCACTTTTTTCCATGTCCCTGTGGTCTCTAGTCTTCTGTCTGCTTTTTTCATTTTATTTTAATGGTAGGACTTAATGGCAAGTAGTGCCTCCTGGTAGATATTTACATGACAACTAGTCCACAGGCTCTAATTTCAGAAAGGGCTGTGGGCAAAATTATAACGATCATTAATTATCCCTTCTGTAAGTAATTGCATTTTTTTGGATGAGTAGCTTGTTTGCAGAACTATCAGTCTGCCAAATAATAGCATATTTGCATATTAAAAAAATGTAAAGAACAAGAAAAGTGCCTGCCCTGGAGCATCTGAAGGATACAGCAGTTAATGCAGGACCCCACCAGTCCCCTAGTGCTTTCCTTACTTTTCTCAGGCACTGTTGATTCAAAGGAAACTATTTCAGAAGTCAGTTAAGTATTAAACCAGCAACTTTCCTGATGGTGGATTTGTGGTGGACTGAGCCCCCTCATCCCATACTCACTGCAGCTCTGCAGTGAAGAGGACAATGAGTCTTGTGAGATGTCAGGATTCAGGGACACTGAAGTAATGTTGAACACTTTTTTAGTATTTCCCACTCATGGAACTTGAAATTTGATCTCTACAATGCTTAAATGAATTTAAGCATCACCATGAGTATCAAAGACTTTTGATTTGCATGTGGCCATTATGAAAAAGAGTTTGATTTCGTACTTTCGAGGTTCTTTGTTGTTCAGCTGTTTGGTCCTCTTTGAGGGCTGTGGTTATTCTTTTCAGACTGTGGGTATTGAGGTCAGTGAGGGACCAAGCTGTTTCTGGTTGTCCTTGAAATGCAGGCAGGAGGAGGGTTTGTGATGTGACACTCACATACTCCTTCCTCTGGCATCTATTGTTTCCATTCAAAGGGGAAATAAAACTGAACGCTCAGTTTAAATACAATATTTAAACCTGTGAGATTATTTTCTTTCAATGTGAGGCAGGCAGGTGAATTTCTAAAGCCTCTGAGGTAGTTTTGAATGCAGGGAAAAGATTGTGAGTGGTTTTATGTCTCACTACCCCATGGTACTTATGTAAATGGCCATTTGAATTGGTAGGTGCTTGGGAATTCTAGAAATGCACTTTTGAGATATAGAAGCTATTTTTATGCATTATTAGATAATTTCTGAATCCATCCTGAAATGACACATCCCTCGTTTTAAGCAGGAGGTGGCTGTTGGATCCTGTTAGATGGGATGTGCTGGGGAGAAGCCAAAGTGGGTTTGCTCAGCAAGGGAAAGTCATCCAGGAGCTGGGGAGTCAGTGGGGTGGGCAGGGCAGAGCAAGGCAAGCAGAGCTGGCCTGGGGATGGCAGCCAGGCTCTGCCAGCAGGGTAGGTCTCCAGACATATCTATAGGATAAACAGGTCCACAGGCGTGCCAGAATTCAAATCAGCAGCTTGGGACCAACAGGACCCACGGCTGGGCTCAGGCATGGGGGCAGCATCACTCAGGCAGGGGCCTGGGGCACAGAACCTGTGCTGGGCTGGAGCACAGGCACCTCCCAAGGGAAGGGGTCAGCCCCTGATGGAGCCTCTCCCCGATGGTCTCACACAGCCCCTTTCCCAGCAGCCTGGTCCCAGATTGCAGCCAGGCCACATCTGAGCTGGCCTGGCCCAGCCAAACCTTCAGACAGCCAAACCTGCAGAGTGGGGATGTGGTTTTGCACCCAGGTCTGGGAGCACTGGCATCTGGGGAGGGAAACCTGCCTTTCCTCGCCGCATTCCCTCTGCATGCCTCCAATTATCTACAGGATTGCCTGTGCCTGGCATCCCCACAGCACAATGCTGGATTTTACAGACTCTCCTGGGGCACCTGCAGTGAGTGCCCCTTGCAGTGTCCTTTCTCAGCTATGGCTTTTGGGTGTAGCTTAAAACTGGTATCTTGGCTACTGACATCTTCTCCAGCCTGTCAAATCAATGTAGAGATGATCCCTACTCTTTCCTCAGTGTGCTTCAGTGTGGAGAACTCGATTAGAACTTAATTAGACACGAGTTACTCCTGTACTTCCTATGCAGAAGTAAAACTTTTTGATGTCTGTTGCTGTAATGGATGAATCAGGGGTAATAACCTGTCCTCCTCTGTGGTCCAGGAACACACAGGAGTGTGTTGAAGGATGCTCTCTCATGTGGAGATCGTGCATCAGTTCCAGGGAAGCTTTCAGGTCCTGGATGCTGCAGTTCAGTCTCTGGTGTCAGCCCAGTTTTGTCTTTCTTGTCTCTAGGAGCTGAAGTCACATTCAGCTGAAAATTTAGGCTGATGTTTGTGCTGTGCTTCTCTGGAAACAGAACCTTTTACTTCAAATGCAAACACTTGCTAAGAGAAGAAAGAAACCAACTATAAAATACAATATAAAATATTCCATTTATTTGTGTGAGACATGATAGAATGCTATTTTTATATGAATCAAAAATATCCAGGAGAAGCCATTTCTAGTCTGTGACTTCTGCAAAATCACTGAAGGAAAGGTGACTCAGCTACCTTTGCCTGTTTTGCTGTGTCTTCATGAGACATGCAGAGAACCTCAGAGAGCAGATGGCCCAAAACACCACACAGCATCCTCCCTCTGCTGTGGCAGAGTTACAGATCCTGTGTCTCCCTCCAGGCCACTCTGGTATCTCCTGAGAGCCAAATGGCTTGGGCTCAGGCTGAGACTTGATGTGTTGTGATTCTAGAGATACTCTGGAGTCTCTGTCAACACCATCTGAGATTACTTCATGTTTCCTGTTCTTTGGCACATCTGAAGGATCAGTTCCCTGCTTAGAATACAGAAAGCTCAAAAACTCCATCCCTCCTTGTTTTATTTGTTGAGAGCAATGTGTTGAAAGTAGGCTGCTTTGTGGTATAGAGTCCCAAGCTACTGAAGGCTCAGGTACTTGGGGGTGAAAAGGAGGGTGAAGATTTATGTTGGTGTGTTAAAGAGTGATGTCCCAGATCATTTGCACCCCTGAATGCAGAATGAATGTTCACAACCATGATGTGTATGGTGCAATCAGTGGAGTGTCATGGCTGCAGCCAGCTCAGAAGGTTTGGCATGTCAGATTTTCTCTGTTTTTCAAGTAAAGGAATTTAGAAAATCAAGGATATGCAGAACAGAACTATTCTAGAAGAGCAGACTTATTTTCTAATAAGCTTGTCAGAGAAACATAATCTGTTCACT
This sequence comes from Phylloscopus whistleri, assembly GCA_017589585.1. Taxonomy (NCBI): domain Eukaryota; kingdom Metazoa; phylum Chordata; class Aves; order Passeriformes; family Phylloscopidae; genus Phylloscopus; species Phylloscopus whistleri. The sequence goes on from JADMLD010001401.1 coordinate 2,983,757, forward strand.
GGAAAATGAAAATGTTTTCTTCTTTGCTTTGATAGGGAGAAATGGGAGGTAACATTAGGTGAAAGTTATTCTTAAGAACTTAAATAGGTACTTCTTCCTTGATGTTCCCAGTGTTGCCTTTGGCTAGAGTAACTGAAGTTTAAATATAAGGCTGTTTCTTGAAAGGCTTTTGAATTAATGAAGATTCTCTGCTGGGCTTTCTTGTTCAAAACAAAGCACTGTGTCTGTGCAGGGAAGAAAAGGAAATGGAAGTGGTTAAACACTCAAGGAAAGCAATGACAATGAATAGCAGCAGAAAATACCTTCCTTGTAACACTGAGAAGAAGAGAAACCTGTTGTGACATTCTGTGTGGAGCTGGCAAAGCTCCTCTCTTCAGTCTGGAAAAGTAGAGCTTTAAAGAAGTTAAAAATGAACTTGAGTGAGATATTAAACTTCTAGGAAGTTGATACCTGCAAGAAGAAGCAGATGTTGTACAGGGAAAGGCGAACAAAGCACAAACTCTGCAGCAAGTTCCAAATGGCAGGAAACTCAAAATCACTGAACTGTTTTTAATACATGAAGAGATCTTCGTGCTGTGCTGAAGTTACAGAACAATCCAAATCCATAACTTTGCCCAATAACTTTAAGAATTTAAATTTGGGTTCAGACAGTGTCGTAGTGAGTAGCTTAATGAGCCAGCTACCAGACAAGATAAGCTGTCTGGCCAGGAGGTGTCACATTTGTGATCAAAGCCTGGGAGTCTTGTCACTGCATTTTCCACACATCACCCTGGAATAAGCTTAGTAAACCTCATTAAAAAAATATTGTCTTCCCTTGCAGATTATTTGTGGTTCCTGTTTTCCACGTATTTTGAGGTGTAGTGCATTACAAGTTCCTATTTTTTATAAGAGTAACATTCACAAAAGAACACAGGATCATGTAACTGGTTTTTTTTTCCTCTTTTGTTTCACCTGTCTCTGGGTCAAACCCTGCAATTTTTGCAATTTGTTATCCAGGAAGACATCCTGTCTTATCTGGAGGCATATAAACACCAGAGAATCTTCCCATTCCCTCAGCAGTGCTCTACACCTGGCTGGAAAATCAGAATCTCTGATATTTCTGATTTGACATGCAAGACATTTTGTTCAGCTGAAGGGAAATATCTCAGTGCCCTTAAACCAGCTTTTTTTTCTTTCAGATGCTGGAGTGAATGATGATGGGTGCATTCAAACATGTTACTGTGCAGGCTCTGTGTGCTCAATGCCACACCCAGACACATCCCTGGTGCATCCAGCACACACCAGGGGTGCCAGCTGGGTGCTCTGTCAGATCCACCTCAGGTAAAACTGTGACACCTGGGAACCAGGTCTGCAATGAAAATGGGGACACCAGGCACCTGGCCTGTGACCACTGCACTCTGCTCCATCCTCATCCTGACAGTTCAACTCAAATGAAGATGTTTGCCTTCATTTTGACAAGCCAAAACATTCTCCTTCAGTAGGGCTGTTATGAAAATCTGAAATATGTAAGCTGAAAGACACATGGAAAATGTTGATTTTTCTGAAGATTGTGTTTCCTACTGCAAAGAAAAAGTTATCTGAGTGGTGGTTTATTCCCAACTGACTCTAGCACAGATTCTGTCTGAATCTTGGTATTGCCATCTGGCACCCAGTTGGAGAACCACAACAGCATATGCTTCTTTTATGTTGCTATTTCATATTTATGAGTAAGACGACTTAGTAATATATTTGGCTAATTACTTCTTAAAATTCCATGTCCAGAAAATCCATTGGAAATGTGGTGCAAAACTTTCTTGAACACAAGTGAGCAGGAAGCTGTTTTCAACCTGCAATAAAGAGGAAACATAAAGGAAAGACAGAGCACACAATCTCACCTGCAGCAGTGATCATGCAAGAATTCACTGCCCAGGTGGGAAGTGATGAGCAGTCAGATAAAATCTTGAGCTTCCAAATCAGAAGCATTGACAATAATGTTCTGGTTAAAAATCATTGCTTTTAAATGCAATGGCATTGTGTTGGCCCCCTCTCTTCCATGCCCCTGGAAAAAAAAAAAAAAAGTCTGTTTTGTAGAGCAAATCCAAAATACTGATTGAGGGGAAGGTGTGTGAGAAGTGCTGAGGGCACTTGGTCTGTTTAGCCTGGAGGAGACTGAGGGGAGACCTCACTGCAGTTACAACTCCTTGTGAGGGGAAGAGGAGAGGCAGGCACTGATCTCTGCTCTGTGGGCCCAGTGACAGGACCTGAGGGAATGGCCTGAAGTTGTGGTTTAGGTTGGATATTAGAGAAAGGTTCTTCACCCAGAGGGTGGTTGGGCACTGAACAGGCTCCCCAGGGCAGTGGTCACAGCACCAAACCTGAGAGAATTCAACAAGTGTTTGGACAATGCTCTCAGACACTCGTTGTGACTCTTGGGGTGTCCTGTGCAGGGCCAGGAGCTTGGAATGGATGATCCTTGTGGGTTCCTTCCCTTGCTGGTGGAGAAACAGCAATAAGGGGCAGGGATGGACACTTTTGGCTTTTTATGTTGTGCAAGGAGCTCTTCTGGGTGTGGCATGAGCTCCTCATGGCTTGAGAGCTTAACTTTGGGAGGTGAGAGCTCAGTGCATGTTGGAGCACCACACAGTCCATTGGTTTGGACCTGAGACTGTAATTCTGTTATCACAGCAGAACTAGGAGCTGTGGAGTGTGTTACAATACCATGTGGAAACCCCTGAGAAGTTCACTGGGCTGTTACAGGAATACTGCTATAAGCTGTTATTAATTAATGAACGGAAGAATTTTTTAAACAATTATTATCAGTAGGAGTCTTGGATGCAAAAATATAAAGCTCTGACTCTTTAGACCTTAAGCTGAATTAATAGATATTAAGGAAAGGACATCCACCAAATTTGCTGGAAGGTTGCTCAGATACTAAGAGACTACATGAGTCCGTATATTACTTTAATAGAGCCACATTTCACAAGGCAACACAATTTAACAGATTTAAATTGCAAAACAATGAATGCACTATTTTCTAAGAGCAGTATGAAAACTAAAGCTACCTTTGGTAGAGTCTGTGCAGAGGAAATGAGAAAGGAACAGATGGGAAAGCATTTACATAGGAGATGGCAGGCAATTTCATTTTTTCTATTGGCATGCTAATTAATGATCTTTCCAAAGCAGGAATGCTGTATAAATCTCCTAAAGGAAGGATAATAGCAAGGTCAGATGTATCTGCTAAACTATGCAGGAATTTGAATGCACAAGTATTGCAAAATCATGTGTCAGATTAATAACCTGTTATAAAGAAAAATTTGAAGCACTTGGTAAATACAATTTGAAATGCAGATAGGAGATAGAGGACAATGCACTGGAATTTCAAGTTGCAAAACTTGAACTCTTGAGCTGTCCTGGATCCTCCAACATGTTTAAATCTATTGCACAGGGTGAATGCTGAAAAGCAGAGATGGGGCTCAGATCTGTCATTTTCTCCTCTTTCCTGAGTCCATGCATGCCTTTGAAAGCCTGCATAGTTTAGCTGAGAAATAGGGATTCAAAGACTTCAAAGCATTCTGTTTAGCTGAGATAAACTTTTGAAATAGGGGAGGCTTTTCTATAGCTTAGAATAATAGTCATCATATTTGCAGTTCTTGGTGTAACTAAAAGCTGTGTAATGCTGCTGTCTCTGCTGTGCTGGGAAGTGAACAACTCTCCTGCCTGGCCCAGAAGGAGCCCAGCTCACAGCTACCAGGAGATCCCAATTCCATGGCTGGAGTGCTGCTCAGCTGAGTGTCACACTGCCTTAGGCACACCAAACCCCTGGCAGAGCAGGACTTTTCCTTTTCCATAAAATAAACAGAAATATTGTCCAGGGTCACCCTGATAGGCTCCATCCCCAGCTTTGTCTGGCTCTGCAGTTCCTCAGTGTGTTTCTCCCACCTCTCCAGCCTCATCTCTCTGCTTATCACCTTTGACATTTTAGGATCTCTTCCTCTATGATGACTTTCTTCCCCTGCAGCCAAGTCCCTCAGAATCCAGTGTTTCAGTGTGCTGAATTATGTTTTCTAATGCATTAATCCTAAAATCCACTGTGGCTGGAGACCACTTAGGAAACATTTTGAATAGGATGACAGTGAGGAGAGTTAAAGTATGTATTTTGTGGAAAAGACCACAGGGCCATGCTGTGCCTCACAGGCAGGCTCAGGACTGCAGTTTTGGGAAGAATTTGATCTGCAATGTCTGTAGGAAATCTCGGTGCTCACTCAGCATCCAATCTGCTGGATGTTAAACTGGGTGAGGAGCTGCTTGGTGATCCTCACTTTGGATCAGATCCACTTGCAAATAACTCTGGGCTAAACTCACAAGGAAGACTGAACAAGCTCTCAGATCCAGGTATAGGGCAGGAGGAGCCTGTGGCAGCTCCTTAAAGCTGGGCCTCAGCAGAGCCACGGGTGCCTTGGAAATGTGGAGCTGTGTGGTTTGTGTCCCTCACATTGTGGCACTCATGGCCTCCAGCCATCCCACTCCTGTCCTTCTCATTCTCCATGCTGGCTCAGGCTTTTCTACGTAGGGAGATTTTAATTATTTTTTTTTCTTCATCAGCCTTTAATGGGAAGCTGAGGATGTGAATTTCATATCCAGGAATTACCTTTGGAGCAGCAGGGCAAAACTCCAGGGACATCTGCAAGTAAACCTTATGGAAACAAGGGGTAAAAGAACCAGTATGGAGCTGGGAATCAAATTGCTGAGGAATGGTAGCACAAATGTGATTGTCAGAAGTAATATTTGACAAAATAATGAAGTCTGCTAGTGAGTATTCACACATCATCAAGTGGAAAACTGTCCCCATCCTAATTTTTAAAATGAAGGAATTTAAACAGAAGAAAATAGCATCATGATATTGTCCTGTACTTTCAGTAGTAGATGAGATGCATTTACAAAATGTGACTTAGAGAACTTGGCAAACAAGTAGGATTCAGATGAGTGAGCCTACACTGAAAAAATGAATGAATACAGCTAGAAACACAACAAGGCAAGCATTAAAAATTAATTTGAACCTTGAGATTGAAGAAAATGTTATCTGTTATGTATTGTTACATTTTCATGAAAATGTGCCAATTCTAACCATTGCATGAGCAAAAGAGACCCAACTCTCCAGCAATAAAGTTTCTCAAAGATTTTTAAAAAAATTATTCAGAAGTAAAAAAATTACTTAGGCTGTTAGCTTAACTGAGTTAGCATCTAACTTAATAGAAAATGAGGCACTGCCAATAAAATAAATAATGCTGTTTAATTACAGTCATGACCTTTGGTAATTGCTGCTTTATTGCTTGATATTGTAAGAGATTTATTGTATTAGCTGTAATAACTGTGGGGTTTTTTTTTTTTTCCTTTCCCAAAACCATCAGGCATTGGAATTGGAAAACATCTATTAAATTATCCAGTTTGTGTATCCCCTGCTGTGCAATGTCTTGTCCAGTTCTGGTGCAAATATCTTGAAGTGTTGTTTTGTGGGAAATGCACTGGAAGGTTATTCTACAGACTGAAATACAGATTATTCTTACCATGGAAATATTTTCCCCTCTGGTGAGTTGAGGTCCAGGGTTACTTCCATCCCATTTCTGCTGGTTGCTCCTTTTTTTTCGTGCTTCTCTTCATTTAAAATGGTTTTATTAACCCATTCCTCCTCAGAGTGTTTCCAAGACACTCTTTCCAAGAAGGATTTGTTTTTAACAACTCACATTATTGCTTCTCTGATATTGAAGAAAACAGAACAATGTGCATTTTTTCATCAAATTTGTAGACAGCTTGTGCAATTATTAGTTGAAAAAAGGCAAAAAAATAAGCACAGTAGAGTTGGTGGCCTTTGAAAGTTCAAACTCAAAGACGTTTCCTAGTGCCCCAGCACTAGTTTAAAAGCAAAAAAACAAATGAAAAAACAAAAAAAAAAAAAAAAAAACAAAACAAAAAAAAAAAAAAAAAAAAAAAAAAAAAAAACAAACAAACACCAAAAAGTCTCCCTAGCCTCTTTGTCTGTCCAGGCCTAGTGAATAATTTTGGAGAGACTTTTAAAAACTGCACTACAAGGGATAAATATTAACACAAGGAACTGCAGCTAATATTAAAGTATAACCAACAGATTATAGCCTGTAATGAGCTCTCACATTCTTCCCTCACACCAAACTTGTAAGAATCTTTCAAATTCTGCAATGGTCTGTCCTTGTACCAGTAAATTGGTAGGATTTGGCTTTGTTGAGTGGCCAGGTGAACTATATAATTAACTGGTAATAAGGGACTCCTTATTATGTATATGTACAGAGCTTGACAGGGGATGTGTGTATGCAAAACCAGATTAAAAAAAAAAATTGCTAAATGTATCTAACTCATAGATTAAGTATACAGAGGAAATTAATCACCTGGACATTGGGGGAAAAAAAGAAAATGTAAATCAAGAATTTGTAAAAAAATTACCTATTTTTAGAAAAAAAAAAAAAAGTGTTCTTGAAGAGTCAGTGTTGAAAGGACACCAAGTGATTATTCTGCACTCTCTGGTGTCACCCTGTCTGCAGTCTCCTCTGCCTCAGTCTCCCTTCAGAGCTGCTTCTCACTGGTTTCTTCCTGAGGCTCACGTGAGTCAAGACAAATGCCATTTGTGTGGCAAAAGGCCAATCCCAGCCTTGCTGGGAGCTGAACACCATGAAGGGACTTGAAATTAGGTGTTTTACCCATATGAATAAAACACTGAGTGCTATTTTTAGGAGCTGGGCTGAGTTCTGACAGACTCAGTACTTCATTTCAGCTCATCTCACTGCTGGCCCTCCTGAGCCCAGGGCTATCCTCTGCACTCCAGAATTCAGAAAGTAACATCATTAATGATTTTGATGGAATTTGCTACCTTTTAGCCAAGCACATTCCACTGGGGCCTGGAGGCTCATTGCAGAGGCAGTCTCCCAGAGCTAACCTGCCTTGGCCAAACTTCCAAAAACTCACTCAGATTATTTAATTGAACCTCTCACTCTCAAAAGGACATATTGCTTATTCTCAGGGACTTAATAGGTGTCCTGGTCTAGACAGTTCCCTCTGATCATTACAAGAGGTAGAGTCATTAATATCAGCTCATCAAGTTTTGCTGCTCTGTCATGTTTTCCCTTCTTTTAATTTTACTGAAAGTGTTACATTAACACAGTTCTTCTGAAGAAACGTGAATATTTTTGGCCTGATTTTCCTCTTGACTGACCATATTTTCAAAATAGGTTATTTTCTTCATCAGACTGTTTTAGCTTTAAAAACTTTAATTTCTTTCTCAAAGGATGGGGAAAACACTTCAGATCTGATGGCTGCCTCAGGATCCAAACTGGGGTCTGATGGATGCAGCTAGACCTAAAAAGCACATATTTGTCCATTAATTTGCATGCATTATAAATTAGAGGCTCAAACACAGCACAGACATCCCATGGTTTTGTTTTTCTTTTCTTTTTTTTTGAGCCATTCCAAAGCTCATCACTTGTGGGGAGAGAGCAGTGAGGGATAGAGTTTCTAGTGACAAAACTGATCTCTCTTAGGATCCTCTTTCTCACTGAAAGTTGCCTGGATTGGTGATAGCACTTCAGTGCTCTCTCTGACAGACACACAAGAGGCTCCCAAAATCTTTCACTAGTTCACCTGATTCCAGTAGTAACAAAAGAGAGGCATCTTCAAAGAAACAAACAGCCTGGAAAATCCAGCAAGGAGCCTCCTTTTGATCATCCCACTTATTTATTGAATAGATTGTGTTCAAAAATTAACAGAATCAATTTGTGAAAATCAACAGAAGGGGTAAAAATTACCCAGCAATGCTTCTGATAGTAACTTTTAAGAAAAATGAAATGTATATCTTTTCAGACAACTCAGCAGGATGCTGCCTTTTCTTTCTTCCTCTTATTGTTTCTTGTACTCAGGATGAAATGAATGATTTTCTCAAAGGCTTATTCCTGTCAGAAATCAGTTCAGAAGAATCATCTCTCGCTACAAAAGAGCCAGAACTCTCCCAAAGCAGGCCCTGCTAACTAATACATTGCTCCTTGAACTTTGGTGACCTTTACAAGCACAGAGGATAAACCTCATCTCCCACCAAGGTCTCTCACACCAGCGTGCAGGTGAAGGCAATGCCACAAATCTGCATCACCCCCCCCCCCCACAAATGATGAATCTTCCATGTGAATATCAGAACTTGCTTAATGTGGCTTCAGAGAGTTGAAGGTTTTGATGGAGGCAACAGGGGGAAATAAAGGAAAAAACTGTGGAAATTGTTGAAACGTTGTCTATAGATAGGAATTGTCATTTCCTCCTCCAAATAGGGGAGAAGATCATATTCTATTCTGGGAGCTACTCTGCCCCAGATAACATTTCTTCTCTCTGTTCTCACTTTGTCAGGACCAGGTATCTTTCCTTTTGGCATCCTCTCTTTGCCTTTCAGCAACCTCCTGCTCCTGTAACCTTCTCTTTTTCACATCCTTCCCACCAGGCTGCTTTATCACTGTTTCCTTGAGATTCTCTGTTTCTTTCTTCCCTGGCCTTCAGTGTTTTCAGATGTGCTCTAAGAGGATCTTTCTTATCCCATATCTTTCAGCTCCAGGCTTGCCTTCCTGTCCCTACTTATGAATTCCTTCTCTCTCAGCCTCCTCACCCTGCCAGCTCTGTGGGATGGCTCAGGTAGAGGTGGCTGTATGATTCTGTGCCTCCAGAAGGAAACCAGCACATGCCAGCCTGGACTTTGATGTCCCCAGGAGCAGCACTCCTGGCAGGCTGTCTCCTGCCATCAGGCACTGCAGCCTTGTGCTGCTGCCCTGGTTCTGCTTCTCTGTGCAGTGGCAAATGTGTTGGTGCTGCCAGGGTGGTTTTGGGGAGATCTGGGGTTACATGATGAGGCAACCAGAAAATTTGTGCCACATTTTGCAGGAAGTCCTGGAACTGAATTTTCCATGCCCCCTGATATGGAAAGAGCCCACTGGGGCAAATTCCCCAGGGAAGTGGTGGAGTCACCATCCCTGGAAGTGTTCAGAACGTGGCCCTTTGTGCTGTGGTTTGGTGGTCATGGTGGTATTTGGTCGAAGGTTGGACTTGATGATACTGCAAATTATTTTCTAACCTTAATGATTCCATGATCCTGTGATTGCATTGATGCCTTGGGAAGGCTGACCTGAAACAGAAACTGGACAGAGCTGGAGAATAAAGTAGATATTTATTGAAAGGCATTTAGAGTACATCTTGGGCAGGACAAGAGCCTGACCAGGGCTATACCCAAGGTGGACCTGAAATGGTCACAAAATGGACAACTGGTCACAAGATCTCACATTTTTGTAAGTTTTGGTCCATTTGCATATTGGAGTTTAATTGTCCAATTACAGCTTCAGGTTGTGAGGTCTCATCCTTCTTGTTCCTCCCTTCAGCCACCCTTGTTTGTGCTTTTGGGCCTGAAAGCTCTCCTTGGTCTGCAGCAGGAACAGGATTTGTTTTGTCTCCCTACTCTGTGAAGAGAGTTTACTGGCACTGAATGTGAGGCTCAGAACTGCACCCCCAGGCAGCACAGAATCTGAGAAACATGAAAGCTGAAACTTAAGGTATCAGTATGAAATACAGGCTCCAAGTGTGTTTGACCCTTCTACATCCCCAGATGCTTCCATTGCTGATGTGGGGGCTTGCTGTGGAGTCTGTGAACTTACTGTATGAGACTGTACTCACTCAGGCCTTTATCTCAAGCTGCTTTAGTTCTTTATGTGAAAAAATGAGATCAAAATATTAAATTCAGTGTCTATCAGACTCTTGGCTACTCAGGTGACAGGAAAAAATTCTCCAAGTGACATTTTTGAGATAAACAGTCTCTCCCAGGCCATTTCCCTTCTCAGGACTGCCTGTGCAGATTTACTCTCACAGGACTGGGTTTAGCCCAACTGGTTTCTATTGTGAAGCAGAAAAACAATTCTGGCAAAGCCTTGTTATGGAAAGGAGGCCACACAGATGTGAGGAGTGAGCTGAAAAAGAGGCATTTCAGCAGGAAATTGTGCTCTGTCTGTGCTCTCTGAGCTACAAGTCCCTCTTTCACAGGGTGACTGGAAATGGCAGGACCCTCTTGTCCCTAAAACTTGGCTTTTCTGGGCTCTGGTGTTATGAACAAGGGTAGCATGACACTGTTGAAGACCACAATGACATAGACTCTGACTGCAGAAGGCTGACAATGACTCTGTTTATTTCCAGGAATTTCTTCCCTTTTATACTATTTTACACAGAACAACCCAATGGGTGAAACAAAGACAAACCTCTTTAATCACATTGGTCAAACCAGAGGGACATCAAGAAGAAGTCCCTCCTAGGGAAAGGAATGTAAACAAAGGTTACAGTTAGAAAAACCTGTCCCTTGTTTACAGAAAACTCTCTGGGAAAAGAGTTTCAGAAAACCAAAACATCTCAGACGTGAACCAGGGCTACAGAAGCATTTGCCTCAGGTTGGCCCAGGGAGCTCTGCTGTACCTCAGGCTGATGGCACCAGTGATGGTGCAGCTTTGTGTCCCTCTCTGCTCCATGTGATGTCTTCCTGGTACAAACCCAGACCAGAATAAGTTTATGCAGAAAATTCCATTGAAGCAGTGATGAGTGTGTGATTGCTGGTGCAGCCTTGTGAAACTCGTTGGAAAAGTCACCACTTTGCCCTTTCATCACTGTAACTTAAGGGAACAAAACCCTGACAGGAATGACACGAAATTTCCCATTAACCTTTCAGTGCAATCACAGTGTATATTTTAAATGGCCCTACAGAGACAAGGAATCCTTCATGAACACAACTGGAAAACAACAGATCTATTTTCCCTGGATGTTTTCAGGCCTCATTCAGTACATAAAAATTAATGGGCAAAAATTTTCTACATTCCTGTGCTATTAAAAAAGAAAAAAAAAATCCAAACATCTCATTCAATTTCTCATCTTGTACCAGCCTGTTCTAACAGGAACTGAGGCAGTTTGCCAAAGGCTAATGATTCAGTTTTTATATGATTAGTTTCTTTAGCCAGAACCAGATATTTAGAGGAACTAATAATTTGTTGCACTGCTAATCTCTAAAATGCCTGCAAGGACTCACATCTACCCACACTGAAGTGTACTCATGAATCTTTTTGTTCATCTTTCTGCTCTGTGTTTTTGGAATTAATATATTAATGTAAGAAAAGAACAGTGACAAGATTATATGACCCACATAAGTTTTTCACAGCTTGGCATCACAAGGATGTATAAGCACAAACAACATAAGGGGGAAGTACCTAGATAGAAGCTGAAGGTTTAATTAGAGAAAATTACGTGGCTATAAAATTGTCAGTATTATTCATAGCTGACCTTGATCAATCAAACTGTCTTTAAGTGGGGGCACAGCATAACCTGACTGTGTTTCTGCAGTTTAGAACAGACTTCTGCATCTCAGAATAGCATTTTGATGGTGGCTGATAGTTTGGGATGCCTTTTTTTTTTTATTCTTGAGTCTTACATGGAAAGAACTCTCATATTCAGAAATGTGGTGAAAATCAGTTCCCTTTATGATCACTTGTGCTGGGTCTTCTGGACTCTGATATGCTCAGGATTATTGATCATTTCTAAAAATGCAGCATGTTGTAATCATAGACTTTTTTTTTCTGTATCCAAGCCAACACAACTGGGGTTCATAAGGCAACCTTCAGGCCTCTTTATGATGCTGACTGTAATGCCACTAGATGCTGCATTCACTGGTGCATATCACACAGTACTTCAGCTCCTAGATAGTTGAAAAGACATCTGCCAAATCTGCAGATAGCAACTGTAAAAAATGTTCCCCTTTTCATCCTGTATCTGAGGCAGCAGTGGGAGCCCACCTCTTAACTCCTGAAATCTGCAATGCCTCTTTTTTCTCCCCAGGCGCTGCACTGTGAAAATCAACATTTAAAAAAAAATCTTAAAAAAGCTTTTCAATAGAAAAGGAAAAGGGGAAAAAAAAGAATTTTCCTATAATAAATTGACTCAGATTGGGCCCTGTGGCCAATGCCTATCTAAATTGTCATAAAAATTAACATAGGAATTACCAGATCAGAATGTCACAGACTAATACTCCATCTGGTCCAGCGTTCTGTTTCCAGAAGTGACTTACACCAGATGCTTCAAGGGAGGAATAAAATATTAAACATTTAGAGAATGCTATAAGTGCCCTAACCAGCCACTAACATGGTCATTGGGCAGCTGCTTGGAAATCTAGTGGCAGAAGGAGCCTGCCAGCATTTCTGCTTTCCTAGTAAATAGAGCAAAGAAATGCCCTTCCCTGTGGGACATTGGTACCTGCTGGTACCCAGCCCTGGGCACATTTATCATTCCTCTGTCCTGGTGTGCTCACGTGCATCCAGACACAGAAATCCTGCTCTCTTAAGTGCAAAAAATGTGCAAGGGTTGCAACGTGAAGGATTTTACCAGAGGTGGTGAAAAGTTGCTCAGGAGGCTCACAGGGCAGGATTTGTTTTAATGGAGCAAAGACATTTCCATCTGATCCAGTCACCTTAAAATCCCTTTATAATCAGAAGAGCAATGATGGCACTCCCAGGTCCTACCTCCTCTATCTGGGTTTGGATGCCTCCTTTAGGAGCCCGTGACTTCACAGACTTGAGCTCCATTGACTTCCAAAGGTGTCCAGGGTGGCTCTGCTCAGACCTCACCTGTCTGTGTTTCACCAAATGAGTCCCACCTTTGGAGGCAAAGCTAATATTTTTACAAAGATAAGGGGCTTTAAGGAATTAAGATCCAAAACCTTTAAGGCTCTCGAGGACATATTTCAGTCTGTCCCTTTCCTTAGCCTCCCAGTGGTAATTACATCTGAGCCTGGATGATTATGGCAGTGGGATAAGAAGCTTTTTCCCTCTAACCAGCAGCTCAAAATGATCCATCTTCATAATGGCCCAAATGTGTTGGCAGTAGATGGCCATGAATGGGTTGATTGCATCGCTAATGGTTGATCACACAAAATGCCCTCTGGATTAACATTAATTGGTCACCTTGGTGGGGACTCCAGATGAAAAATCTCTCTGAACAGGGGCAGTGATTGGGTTTTACTTGCCCTGTAGAATTTTTCCTTTAAAGGAGGAAAAACTCTGAGGGAATGATGGCACAGTCACTGGATGTAGAGAGTGATTTGTCCTCCCCATGCCTGGCGTCTTCCAAAGTCACTACATCTGTGTCTGTCCTGATTGCTTTATATTTCATGTTGTTTATAATTTGATAAAATACAGGTTATATTCTTAGGGATAGAAAATAGTTTTCTGTGTATTTTCTTTAAGGCTAATTTGTTGACCTTCCATGTTATGTTTTTTTGGTTTTTTTTTTCCTGCAGTGACTGGGGACAAGCTGACTTTAAGTGGCCAAGCAACTTTAATGAAAATAATACCAGGGCTGGTAAACCATTACTGCTCCTAACAACCCAGGAATACACAGAATAGATAAACAAAAGCAGAAATCTTCAAGGCACAGTGTTGTGTCACCAATCAATGTCAGAGAGAGCACAATTTAGAAAGAAAAAAACACACACCCAGAGTGCAACACACCATTAAATGAAATGTAGACAATTTTATGTGTACCTACTAAGGGAGAGAAATAGAAACTGCCTCTATAAAATAACATCTATTAAGCCTGAGAATGAATCTATACTATAGATGGAAAATTAACTTTTAAAGTGTAAAGCCAGGTATTGTTTAATGCCTGACGTCACAGGGACACACAGTGGCATTTTTTATTTATCTCTAGAGAAATGGCAAAAGGGAAAACCATCCTTAGGTCTTGATGGAGGCATGGCATAGAATAATGAGCTTGGAAATTTAACTTTCCAGCTGTAGCAGCTGGGCTGGATTGCCTACAAAGGTTGTCAGATCTCCATCAGTGGAAGTTTCTAAACTAAGGCTGGAAGAATATCTGACAGGAACTGCTCAACTCTTTACTCCTACTTTGTAAATTGGTTCTATTTTAATTTAATTCCAGAGAATCAGGACTTTCTTACCACAAGGTGTAATATAACTTACTGATGATTTATATGGAAGTGTGATGTGTTATATGGAGAAGAGGTTTACAGTGAGCTGTCAAACTGCCAGTGGAGGAGAGCCTGTCCTGAAAGTTTCTGCTTAACTGGGCTGCCCCAGCTGCAGGGTGCCTGGAAAGAGGAGATGCTCAGAGAGATCTGGTAACTCTGACCAGTGCATCTTCCCATGGATCCCACATCTCCAGTGTATTCATATTTGACAATTTAAACAAATTTGGCCTTTCAGGAGGGTTGATTTGACTGGTTTTTGTGTTTCTGTCTGTCCTACTCCTTTCCTTAGCCCTTTTGCTCCCAAGCAAGAAGAGGGGTTTGTCCAAAAGTCCCTAAAGAGGGCAGGAGACCCCCAGAGTCCCAAGTCTCTCTTGCTGCAGGGCAAAGTCCAAGACTTTGGGCTCCTGAATGCACAGCATGTCACAGATCATCAGTGCTGCTGGTCAAGGAGTCAGGGCTTCACAGTGAACCCAGTGATGCAAATCAGGAGTAGGTGTTGCTGTAAATCTGCCATGTAGGTGAGAGTGGAAGTTTTCAGGTCATTGATTTAGAAATCACATTAAAAAAAAAAAAAAACAAAAAACAACTCTCTGATTTCTGTCTGATTTTATCTTCAATATGAGCAAGAAGATTTTGACTTTTGGCACTGAGTTGCTGTGAAGATGTTTGGTGTCTTGTATGCCATGGTCTGAACATGCTGAAATGGGATAATGTTGCTTTTTCATCTCTGAAGCTTTTATACAAGCTGAGACACAGAACACATGCAGTGGAGGGAAAGAGAACCTGCTAAACACCTCATACTGGGACCCTAAAATCTGTGTAGCTGAGTTTGATGAAGACACTGCTTGCAAAAAGTATAAAACCTGTAACAAATGGGGCCTGTTAGTGACAGACAGTGGAGATGGCAGGTTGTCTCAGATTATCTTGTTCCACCAGGAGCCCACACTGCTTTCAAGCCTTCTCTGTTCCACCTCCTGCAGACTGGAAATCAGCCACAGAGTGTGATTTGGAATAACTAAGCAGAAATAGGTGCTGCATTTTGCAAAGGCTCCATGCCCTGCCTATGTGCACTTACATGTGAGAAGAAACAATTTTTCCCCCTTCATATTTCTCTTTCACAGTGACAGAGGCTGTGCTGTGGACACAGGATGTGGCTGAAGTATTCATTTGAGTTAATATACATGCAAATAGTAGAAACCATTAAATAGACATTATTTCTTCCTGCTAATGATCTTCAGTGCTCTCACACTGCTGCACTCTGGCTTCTTCCCAGTGCTTTTGTGCTTGCTAACAGCTGATTCCTTGCCCTGTGAGGGCTGGTATTTCCATGAAGCACTGGGCAGGCTGAGGAGTTCAGTGGAGCTCCCAGCATGAGGGGCTGGAAGGCAGAGCCAGAGAAGGGAGCTGCTTGTCCTCAGCCTGCCAACACAATGGCTTGTACACCATGGCCTGCTGTGAGCCAGAAGTGCTGATAAGTGAACTGACCTGCCCTGAAAATAACCTGGTAAAAAAAAAGATGAATTTTCTGATCCACCTCTGTCGCACACGACACAAAGAAATGACACCCACATGCTGAGATGTCCAAGGCAGAAAAGAGGAGGGTTTATTTACAACTTCAACATTTATTGAGTTCCAGCAGTGACCATGGATTGGAGGAAGAAAACCTTCCTCTTCAACCACGCTGGGCAACCCAACAGTCCCATCAACAGTCTCCTCCTTATGAGGAGAATGTAAACATTGTTAGATTTTACAATAAACAAAAGGTTGTTTATGTGAAATTGTATTTGACTCCATTGCAAAAGGTAAACACAGAAGGCTAAAAATGAAAGTTTAAAAAACTCCTTAAAGAGAGAGAGGAGAACAGCAAAAACCCAGACAACACACCTCACAATGTTTTATTGCCACAACCGAGATGGCTGCACACTGCAGTGTGCTACATACCTAAGGGAGGAACTTTCATTAAAAGTATCTCCTGGGTTTGCCTGTTATTGGAATAAAGTGAGCAGGATTTGGTGTTCAGACATCTGTGTGGCTCACATGGGCACCATCTGACAGGGCAGTGTGGGATAGCAATAGGCATGTTCTCCTTAGTCTCTGATAGTGGCAGTCAGCAGGAAAATTCTGTTTGGGGGTGAATTGGCATCCAATTCCCTTCCTCTGAGCGTGCAGCAGAATCACTGCTGTCTGTGGCAGAATGAGTACAGCCAGTCCTGCAGGCAAGGGAAGAGAGGAACACGTCTGTCTTCTGTATTTTGGCCAAAAGCTGCCGTCATCTTCGGAGACTACAATGGGCAGCTTAGGCTGGAGAGATGGGAAAGCTGGAGGTGTGAAATTCTTCTCTCCAGGCTTCTATCCATGAGTCACAACCATCTGTGGGCAGAGCTGGGCACACCATCTTCCTGTCACTGTGGCCTCGTGTGTTTGCAGCTGTTTTCATCACAGCTCAGCTACACTGACACATGTCCAAGCCATTATAAGATCTTCATGAAATGAGATGGAGAGCTGGCTGTTTCAGTTCTGCTCCTTTTACTTCCAGCAGTTGCTTCTCTTGCAGTAATACAGGGGGTATTTTTGCTCTGTTTTTTTTCTCCATGAGTTTGGAATCTCACTTTCCCTGTTTGCTGGTTTGGGCTGTGGCTCTGGGGTGCCATGTCCATTTCCAGAGTCAATTAATGATCTGTGATGGGAATCAGAGTGTAATTCTGCTTCTTTTACTTCTGAGGACATCATAAGCAAACAGGACTGCAGAATGACATATTTTCCTCTTTTGTAGCTTTTGTTTGTTAGCTTTTTGTTAGCTTTTGTCTGTTTGTTTGGATTTTTATATTTTCTTTACTTGTCAGAACACTCTGCATCTGGCTGTTGTGACTGATCCCCCAGTGCAGGGGTATGATCAGATCATGTTCTGGTGAGCAGGTAATGCCCTGGTGCCCAATGGACCCAGGGGCTTACATAGGTAAATAGAGAAAGTCAGAGCAGTCCTAAGACCACATCATATGGGAGTGTGTTCTCTCTGGGAGCAGAAAAGGGTCACAGCTGGTGCTCACAGTGCAGCTGAGCATCAGGTCCAACTTGGAAAGATGTTTGCCTAATTTTGTCAGGAGAGTGCTGTGAGGAGTGGGAAATTGGTAGCAGCTTTTCAGGATTTCATAATGCAGGCAGCCTGTCATCCTGTCCCCCTCATAAACCACTCAACAATGATCTTAGATTCGTGTAACATTTATTCCTTTCTGCTTTTATTATGAAGTTACCCCAGAGCTGGATGGTCACAAACCATTTTCTCTTTTTTAGCTTGCATTTGTTCTTTCTGGTTTATAAATATCTGCCCTGTGTCAGTGTTAAATTTGGGGTTAAATAGCTCTTCCCCATTTATGCTTCCTTTCCCAGTACATTTGTAGATGGCAGCCTTACTTTAATTAGGCTCCAGCAGTTTCTGTCACGAGACAGTTTCTCCACTGCCCCAATCATTTGCCAGCCATTATTAGCATCTGTTCTGGTTTTGTTTTCATTTCTCATGAAGATGAGTGACCAAAATTGTACCCACTATCCAAATGAGGTGTCAGCAGTACTCTTGTGATTTCCTACTAATATTTCTCAGCCTTTACTGGAAAGCAAGGACTTTCCCAGTAGCTCCTTGCAGTGCAGATTTTTTCACCGCCTTCCACACCAGTGGTTTTTAATCCTGTGATCGATTGCTGCAATCAAATCTTCTTCCTCTTCTGTTAATTTGAGAGCTGCTATAAGAACCAAATTATACTTACAGGAACACACATAGTGTTATTGCACTCAGTAAATGCAGCTGAGGTGGGATTTTGAGCTTGCAGTAAATATTCTGGGATGATTTCACTTCATTGTGTTTAACTAAATTACTGGGTAAAAGCTGAGCATCCCACCTTACTGGAAGCAGAGCAGCAAAACCCACAGCAGCAGCCACTGCTGGATGGCACAAATGTGTAACCCACCAAGGCAGCCAGATGGAGAAAGTTAATACTGAACTATCATCTGTAAGAACTTGTGGGAAATTTGACACTTGCTGTTGCTTTTTTTTTTTTTAAACATCAATGAGACTTTTTGTACTTGTGTTTGTCTCCATTTCTTCACCTGCTTCTTCCAACGCGGAGGTTGTGTAGGAGAAATTTTATGGTTCAGTGAGGAGAGAACAGGAATTACACTTACATCTTACATTTGCTGTAAGGAGGTTTATTTAGAGGTCAGAGTTGATGGAAAGAGTTGAAGGACATGAGAGAGTAATTTGGTCATTAATAGCTGGGCTCTACTGTGACCTCCTCAAACCCCCTCACCTTGTCAGCAAGACCTGGGAAATGCCAGTGCTTTGACATTTGGGGGCTTCAGACTTCCTGAGTCTAGAGAGAAGCTGCTCTCCTGAAGTGTATCTGTCAGAGTAATGAGTATAGTGAATGATTACAGCAGTTTATTTCTGAATTAGGATTTTATCATGAAACCTGTGTTAAAACTGTGCAGAAAGCCACTTTTCAGCACATTAGAATGTCAAAAGCCCTTAACTTGGTGAGAGCATTTTGAATGATTTTGCAGTGGCTTTAATTCAGAAGAAATATTTTCCCTCCCTCCCTCCTGACCATAACATTCAAACCACAAAGCAGAAATCCACAAGGCAGAGTCTCCTTTGGCTTGACCTTGGCCTGGGTGTGCTGTGTTGTTTATAAGCCTTGGTCACAGCAAGCAGAAGAACTCTCCTGAGCAATTTTGCTTCTTACAGCATGGGAGCCAGAAGTTCATTCCCATCTTTTGAGGACAAAGGAACACAAAGCACATTCTTCTACTGCTTCGAGGGACCGTTTCAGAGAGAGATTCCACTTCATTTTGGGGATCACTGGAGTCCAGGAAAGTGCACTTTCAGCTGTGGGTGTCCAGTGGTGCATGAACACAGACAGGAAAGAGGGGAATAGCACTCAGACAGTGACCCAGCCCTTAGTGGGCAGGCACATGTCAGCACAAAGCTGTCACTCTGGGTTTGCTCAGAAGTCACACAGCTGGGCCTGCAGTCAGAGCACGTGCTCCCACTTGTCTGCTCTGAGCTTGACTGAAGTGCTTGGGGCCTCAATACTAATTGCATAACGTCAAGAAGGGTTTCTACACATTCTCTTACATCTGACTAATCATTAACTAATCTGACTAACAATAATGGCTAAGAAAATTGAAATATTCTTATCCGTCTCTTCAGTGGCAGTCAGATTAAGGGTGTATTGCCAGAATGACAGAAAATTAAGTCTGAAAGAGTTTGGAACACTGTTAGATAATTGAGAGGCTGATTACTAAGGGGGTATGAAGAAATTTAATGGGGTATAGCTAGTCCTTTCAGATAAATATGGAATGAGTCACTTTTATTCTTTATTGAACAAAGGTCAGATTCCACTGCCATTAAAATAAATGGGAATGCTCCTTATGGAACAACATTAGGACTCTAATACTAAATGTGAGAATAAAATAACCAAGAGATCCACTAGACCAGTCTGTCATTTCCATAGTTAGCACATAGCAGCTCTTGATGTCAACTGAATTTGGTATCCACATTTGAAATGGATCTTTACATTTAGTGACACATCTCACAACCACTAGGAAACATGGGTCAGGTCCCAAATTGCAGGTCAATGCACATCCCTATATGGGCTTGCTGTACCATGTGAATAGTGGCACCTTGAACAATTAGAGCATTACAGGTTCAGACCCACAAACCTTCTGCCTTTCCATGCAGAGAAGGAGAGAAAAGGTTCATAAGAGCTGTGTGAGTATTGACCAGAATATCAAATGTGGTCTTACATTCAGTGTAATCTGATCAAGTACACTCTGCACTGTGTTGTAAGGTGGGAAGAGTTGTGATGCTCCCTCTGTGATGCTGTAGCACAAAGATAAAGATGTATGGTAGCACAGTGTGACAGAGAAAGTAGCATCACACAAGAATATGGTGGCCACCCCTTTTCTTATTGAGAGAACCAGTCACAACACCAGACATTCATAGCAAATCTCTTATAGAACTCTGCTGGATGGGTTCCTTCCAGCACCTGGGTTACACCACCAGGCCTTCAATCAGAGCTGGCACTTCAAAAGGGTCAGCTTTTGACTCTGTGTAGTCACATCTGTGGAGGTGTTCTGTTATGCTCCCCCACACTGCAGAAGATCAGCTTTGGAGTTGTAACTGCCAGTAATAAATCAGTGTTTGCCAAATAAACTTATTTTCTCATTCCAGAAATGGATTTGAGATATGGTAGGGAGTTTTATGTTTTACCAGAGAGGGATATTTCACACTCTTTCTGCTTTCTTTTCCATTTCCTGAAATTATAAAAGGGAACATAAGAAGCCCAGAGGTATGAACAATAAAACCAAATGGTCCTTCTCTCTTATAGTGTCCTATGAGCTGGGTAGCATGAACTGTGATCAAAATTTTTATGGTTAGGACTTTCTATGGGATCTGCCTCCTTGACAGATTCTCTCACTGATGTCTTTCCTTCATAAAATAATTGGTACAATTCCATGATTAACTGATTGATTTTCGGGGAACTTAAAAATTAGCATCTCTGCATTTTCTCTTTTATATTATATTATATTTTTATTTAAAGAGAGACAAAGAGTTAAAAACAATTTAAGAGGAATGACAGGTCCATAGGTGCCCACAACTGTACAAATCTCCCACCCTTAAAAAACCACAGAAATAAAGTAGAAAACACTACATGAGGTATTTCTCAGCTTCGTTCCCTTGCAGCACATTGCAGATATTTTTGTAATATCATGTGATTTCCATAGTGCTTAAGTAGCTTGGGGTTTTTTCTTTTTTTTTTTTTTTTATATAGGATTAAAACAATCCCTTTGTAAAGACTCATCATGACGGTGCTTTAAAGTGCCATGACTGTCAGCTCACAAGTCATCTTAAAGTTGGATGGCTGACATAATAGCATCTCTTTTTTTTTCACTGACCTAAATCAAGCACTGGATGGATCAAGACTTCTCCTTATATCATCTCAAAGAAGGGATTTTGGCTTTCTTTTTTTTTTTTTTTTTTTATGCCCATGTTCAGCTATTGGTTACTTTATGCTGAGCTGTGAACTGTGTGGTTGTTGGAAGCAGCATTAAAAGCCAGGGAGTGCCTCTGTTTTCAAGAATATCCATCACTCTGCTGTTTTAGGCTCCTGACTGGTTGTAAAATATGTCTACAGCCACATAGGATATGTATTTGATCTGCAGACCTCAGAGATGAACAAAACCAAGTTGTCCAGAATGAAGAGATTTAAAAAAATATGGAGGGTGAGTGAAAAATATGCATCAATCTATTAGAAAGATTGCAATGGTAGCAAATAAATTGCAAGCAGATGATTCTGGTGTTTGTGGAGAAGTTGTCTGGCTGCATGCACGTTGCTTAATCTGAATTTTTATTGCAGGGTTTGATTGTATGCTTTTTTCTATCTTTGCATATTATCTTCGCAAATTTCTCAAGACATTAAGCATTCAAGTTTATTTGACTTTTGAGAAAAGTTTCAGTGAATTTGCAACAACAACATTTATACAGTAAGAGCTCTTGAGGAAACTAAGCTAAACTGATTTCCTCTGTGGCCTTTAAAAATGCCATTTAAGGTTGGATGAATATAAAAAAGGCATTACAAAAAAAACCCAAGCCTCTTTTCCACTCAGGCTGTATTTTAGAGCTGAGGTATACTGTAGAGCTGAACTAAATGGGATATGGTTAAAGCAGCAGCATTGGAATCTAGCATGATGGCCAAATTAAATAATAAGAGATTGTCATATTTACTTTATAAACAATTACACATCTCATAGGTTGGAAATAACAGAAATTAAACAGATGATTCT
Source organism: Phylloscopus whistleri (assembly GCA_017589585.1). NCBI lineage: Eukaryota > Metazoa > Chordata > Aves > Passeriformes > Phylloscopidae > Phylloscopus > Phylloscopus whistleri. The sequence continues at coordinate 3,005,634 of JADMLD010001401.1, forward strand.
TTAAAAAATGTGAGGTTAATGTGGTGCAACAAGTGAAATTGGCATCTCTCTGATGTCTCATGAACTGGGTTTCCTTGAAAAGTTTGGGGTTAGTTTTTCTCGATTAAATTTTTTGCAAACAGTAGCCATTTTAAAAGGAATTTAAAAATCTTTAAATACAATTGTTTGGATGCTTTCAGAAGTTGGGGTCTGATAGCAGTTAATTATGTAAATTATGTTGCATTATTAGTTAAATAATGTGTATTTTCCCTGATCTGAAGCTCAGTTGACTTGCTTTGTGATAACATTGATTTGACTACTTTAACTTGGTTTTGGTTTTGAATATCATTTCATTTGATATTCAATGATGAGAAATGGTTAATTTCCATAGTATACAGCAATTTATAGTCAGGGCATTGAGTACTAGAGGACATTCACATTTGTAAGTCTGTCTTCAAATAGATGCAACATCTCTATTTACGGTTTTGTTTGTTGAAAAGTGTTATTGCCTGAGTGAAAATTATATTTTAATCATCATGCAAGTTTCATTTGTGCAAACAGGCAGTTTCCTTAGAAATTAAAACAGATCCATTAAGCATAAGTAGATATTATATCATATTAAGTGACATGAGATAATTGCTGTAGTCAAAGCATGGTACTTAAATGGGCTCCGGGAGCGGTTTAGTTGTAAGAGACAAAATGTCCTTCTTGGATAGAAGTATTTTATTTGCATATAGCTGTGTCTGTTGTTGTGCAGCTGAACACTTTGTCCTTTACCTCCTATTTGTGAAGCTATTTAACTGCAGGCTATTAGGCATCCCTTAAGTGATGCATTTTCTGCTCTTCTCCCTGAAGCGTTTGTCCCTGTTCCATCATTGTGGTACCTGGCATTTTGGGGTAATACAGCTCAAAATTTAATTTCTACAGAATCAGATGTCAGTTTTAAATACTACTGTTTCCTTTTCTTCCTATTCCAAACTATTCTGGATAGAAGTACATCAAAATCTCAAAGAGGGTTTTTATGGTTGGGATTAAACCCAAAGGGTTAGACCTTATTTGTGCAGAGTGTGCTTTTATAATAAGCCATAATATATTTATGCAGGAGATTATATGTCTGTGATATGGCACACAGTCCCTTCCTCCACTTAACTCTCAGCATTAACTTGCTCAGTATTTATGGATACATCAAAATTATGATTTACACTGTACTTATCATTAACATCCCTTGCAATAGCTCTCCGTAGTTCTTGCCATCCTTCAGAATCCAGTCATAAAATGAAGAGATTAACAGATAATTAAATTAAATCCTTAATTATTTGGGGATGATGAATTCACTCTGTGATTCCAGAAAGGTATAGAGAGTCATTTTCACAAGCAGTATAAATTGAAACCAGTGGAGCTGTGATGATTTATGCCTTCTTGATGATCTGACTCACACTGTTAATTTTCTGCTCCTCTTTTAAAAACATATTAATAAAAAATGGATGTAGGAACTGTTTATTAAAATATGAAGCTTTCAAGATATTTTTGAAATATTATATACACTCCAAGATAGCACTGCTTGAAAAGTATCTGTCATTTTTCACACCAAATAGAATGTCCTTCAGCAAAAGGCAGGGAAACTTCACTTTTGTTCCTCCAGAGGTTTCTGCCATCCATGGGATGCCTCTCATTGTTTTCAATTCTTGATCTGGCCCGTGTTTCATGCTGATTTCCAAAGGGCTGGAATATATCACTGACAGTTAAATCTCCAAAGTGTTCAGCAGGTTTCCACTCCCGCTGGAGAAGTTGCTGGATACTAAACACTCCTGAGGACACAGCCACCTCAGCCCAATGAGGACATAAAGCCAAACTTGCCAGAAAAACAACCCCAGGGAAATGAATTATAGGGTCAAAAAAAGTGCAGAAACAGTAAGAAATCAATCATTCTGTACTCAGTTCTGAGCACATTTGCTCAAAATTCTGCCTACAGTCATTATAAAGCAAATTACAGATTATGCTATCTGATGGGAAAGCTGGGCTGTGGTAAGGACTGAGGGTTATAATATTTACCTCAGGTACTGGGCTGTTTTGAGACCTTGTTAGTAATGGTTCTTCCTGAGGCAGAGATGTTTGGTTAACACTTGCCCCAAGCTTAGAAAAAAGCACCATGCTGAGTTTTCTTAACAATAAAAAAGTAAAGCAATTGTCATGGAAACATGAAAATCAGTATGAAAGTATATAATGGCTACTTCAAAGCCACTGATTCTCTTGTGTAAGCCTTTATTTAGAAAAGAGTTTTTTAGCAGACATTATTTACTCAATAGGACACTTCATTGTGATCCATCATACCTGCAAGTGTTTTAAGCTCTGGGTTTTTTTAATGGGTTTTTGACCCAACAGACTGTGATGCTGTAAAACCTTATTATGGCCTTTCATGCTAAGTGTTTGAAGGGGTGTTTGGAGAAAATATGCCTTTTTGAAAAATCCCTGTAATTTGTTCTGGAAAATACTTGTGGTGGTGGGCTGGAGCAATTTGTTCTCTTCAGGAAGAGCTCCTGGAGCTGTCACTGATTCCATCAGGCAGCTGTACTTTCCTACTTCATAATTTTTGTATTTTAGGCTGTAAATTGGTATAAAAAACCTGATTCTGGAGCAATTTTTAAGTTTTCCTGATTCTTAAATACACATCTTGATATATATTAAGTAGTGTAGCATGTATAGGACTGAGATGCAAAAAGAATGTCTTACTTAAGTGCTGTTAAAATACATTATATTTTTAAAGGATTATAGCCTGAGCCCCAGCCTTAAAGGCAAAAAGGCTGAAGGGTTTTAACCTGCTAACAGAATGTGTGTGCAGACTTTTAGGGCTTTCCTTCTCCCTCGAGTGGCAGTGATCTGAGTGATCACTCAGTGACTGCTGAGCACAGGGTACGAGTGCAAGTTCCAGCTTGTCCACCTGTACGGTGCAGCTTCAAATTTGGAGAATTCCATTTCTTCCTTGCAGCGTGCAGGACAGCTGCTCCTGGGCTGGGCTGTGCTGTGTCGGAGCATCCTGCAGCAGCTCTGCCTGAGCAAGAACTGATGTGAGTTGATGGCCCCAGATTTGAAGGAGCAGAGATGGATTTAGGAAGGGAACGCGCATCTCCGGAAATTTCTTGATGGTTCCTTTTCTGCCTCTCCCTCTATTAGCTTTTGACAGGAGGCTAATGGTTGCAACAGCCCATCAATTAGCACTCTCCCCAGTTTCCATTTTCAAGGATGCTGCTCCCGTCCTCTGCAGCAGGCACTAATGGGGGAAGGACAACTGGGAGAGGAGAGGGAGAGAGGGAGGAGGATCTGAAAGTTTTTGAATGATCCTCAGCACAGGCAGATGGGGAAAGGCTTGGGCCGAGCACATCCTGAAGGAAAGGTCCTGCAGCAGAGGATGAGCCTGCAGCACCCATGGATGCCTGCCCAGGTGGCGGTGGAGCAGCCCTCTGGCAACTTGAGCAGCGAGGACCTGCTGGATGATGATCTGGTTAGTGCTGGCAGGTAGGAATGGGGTCTGAGAGGAGCAAAGATGACAGAGACCCCCCAGATCTGAGGTACAGGTGTGGGGGATATCTTGGGGCAGCTGCTCATTGTGTTGGAGAGGGCAATGGAGGAGTCAGGATTTTTTCTGCTTTTGTGGTGCTTCCTTTGCTTTCTCCTCTCCTCCTTTTGCTGGCTTTGTGAGCAGGTGGAGGAAAGGAGGAAGAAAGAGGGATTTGGATGGAACAGCTCACACCACCACTGCTTCTACTAGGACACTCTCCAGTCCCTCAGACTCCTTTGTCCCCAGGTAAAGAGCAACAGTGAAAGAAGGTTGTACACCAGTGTGGGTCAGCTCTTTTCTCACAGGTAACAAGCAATAGGACAAGAGGAAAGGGACTGAAGTTATGATAGGGGAGGTTTAGATTGGATATTAGGAAAAATTTCTTCACCAAAAGAGCTGTCAGGCTGCCCAGGGAAGTGTGGAGTCACCATCCCTGAAAGTGTTCCAAAAATATGCAGATGTGGTGTTTAGATACACAGTTTAGTGGTGGACTTGTCAGTGCCAGGTTAATGGTTGGACTCAATGATATTTTCCAGTCTAAAGAGGACTTTTCCAGGCTTAAAGATTCTGTGATTCTGTGTGGATTTTACCTCCTGTGATTGTGGAAAGGTTTGACTCTAAGTCCTGTACTTTCAAGGACTTCCCATGGCTGAATCAGGAGGCTCCACCATTCTCCCCCTGGAGATTCTTGTCCTGGCCCAGGACTCAGCCATGCTCAAAGGACTCACTTGGAAAGTGCTCAGAAAAGTGAACCAAGAAAACTGTTCAAAAACAACCATTTCCACCTAAATGTGAATCAACCACTTATAACTTTCTGTTTATGGAACTGAAAAGGTCAAATGTTCACCTTGAGGAGGCATTTGGCCATTTGTTGCTCTCTGTGAGATGCATTTTGCTAGTGAGGGTGACAGGAAACAAACTGCATTGGTTTAAAATAATAAGGAAAAATATTTTAATGTGTTCTGAACATAACATTTTAATATGTTCTTGGACATAGCAGTGCTACAGAGGACTTCCTTGCAAAGATGAGTTTGCTTAAACTGGTCTTAGCTATTCAGGGCCTGTCCTTTATGTCATGAGAAAAACTCTGTAAATCAATAGAAATGTACATTGCAGATTTTGCTGTGTGCTGCTCTTTTTATAACTCTTATAAGTTTCCTAATTTCACTTAAATATTAGTATGTGGTGTCTTGGTTCAATAGGGGAACTACTTAATTCACTGTGTGTTTAAGGGGTAGATCTTTTACTGCTCAATCCCCGAGGTCAGTAGGGGACTCTCAACTGTGGTAAAGCTGTTAAGTGTAAACTGGATTAGAGAATAATTTACACATGTTTGCAAGTCTCAGTGAGCAGGCTTTAAATTGCCTGATTTAAGGTTTTAAGTGGACTTGGTAAAGCAATCTACAAATACATCCTATTGCAGCATTAGATACAAATGTAGCACACACTACTTTAAAGAGCTGCTTTCTGCTTTCCATTCAAATTTGGCAAACCCCTGTGGATCAAAAACAATATTGAAACTTAACACACTGATCCTGCAAACCCTTGTTCAGATGAGCAATTCCATTTGTGACAGCAGCTCTTTTGGTTTCTGTGGGAACTGCCTATAAAAAAAAAACTTGACTATAAAATTGAACATATCTATAAATGTTTACTGCCCCATCAGAAAGAATTAGTGAGTTGTTGAAAAATGAATGGCATTAGGTGTTCACTGGCCTGGCAGCGTTGTGAGGTTTTTGGATAGAGCTGATTGAGATGTAGCTGAGCTGTAGCCACACAGACCAGGGATTTGAGGATGGGCCTCTGATCGACTTGGATTCATCTCCCTCTCCTGTGGGATGTGAAACCCTGGCAATAAACTGCAGAGGAGACCCTCCCAGGGTGAAAAACACTTTGCCCCCAACATTTTGGCTGCCTTAGCAAGTTCTTTTCAGGTTATTTCATCTGAAGATATCAGAGAGGCTGTTTGTTTAATACCAGGGATGGGATCAGGGTGTCTGTAGCACAGGGACAGCATTTCTACAAAAGAAATTACACTCTCAGAATACCAAACTGCAAATCAAACACTTCAGCAACCTGAAGCTAAAATGGAAAATTGAGCAAGCAAATGAAAATGAGAATTTCCAGCTTATTCTTTTTTCTAAATCAGTTTTCACCTCTGATCCTCCTGTCACAATAGGCCATGCTAAGACGTTGACTGCACATCTGTTCATAAGACACTGGTGCTGTACTGATGGCTGTCTGTACTCACTGTTAGCAGGGACAGCAGGTTGAATGACATTTACTTCAGCATTTCTAGTCAGCATTTTCACTGTGAATGGTGAGATCTGGGGTTTCTGGAGTAACATCCTTGTAGTCATAAGCAGGCCTCCAATAAGTTACTGTAGCTCAAGTCTTAGATGCTGAGTGTCTTCTAGATGAATGCACCTGATTTAACAAGCCATGTGGCACGGGGACTTAGCTGCATTGCTTGCACAGAGCTTCAAATTTTTTGTTCTTATTTAAATGAGACATATTCATAATTGATTTAACTTATTTTTAAATTATGAAGGGAGAGGGCAGCACAAGAACTCAGCCCTCCTGTACAGGGATGACACAAGCAGCTTCTCTGACTTTGCATTCATAGAATCACAAAATGATTTGGGTTGGAAGGGACCTTAAAGATCATCGTTATTTGCCTCCAGGGTGGAAGGCTCTCTTCCTACCACCTCAGTCTCATTTTGCCCTCTTCTCTACATCAGCACATCCTAAAGCAATGATGGGGGGCTGGGACTTGACTTTTGTTTCATTTTCTATAACCACAGTGGTCTTCTTGGCAGAGTCTTGGGGCTTTTCGAAATAAAGAGCCAAGATTGGATGTAGGAGTTTGAGTCTAGTCTTGCTAATTTAATCTCTTAAATAAAACCTGGCTTCTTCCAAGCAGAAAAAAACCCAAAAAACAAAACAAAACAACAACAAACAAAACCCCAACACCCCCCCAAAAAAACCAAAACCAAACAAAACAAACAAACAAACAAAAAAAAAAACACAAAAAAAACACCCCAAAAACCAAACCAAACCAAAACAAGACTAAAAAAACCCAAAACAAAACAAAACCCAAACAAACAAACAAACAAAACCCACAACAAAACACCTAAGCAAACCGGTGAACAGGTTTGTCTTCCAAAAAATTAGGGTTAGGGTTAGGTAGAAGGGGCAGAAGCTGAATGTAATGTATTTACATTTAGCAAAAATATCTATTTATGCAAAAAATATGGGGTTTTTAATTGCCTGTATTTAAAGGACTCAGAAAATCCTGATGTCAAAAACTCCCACCTCACACATTTTTAATACAACCAACGCACTCCTTGCTAGAGGGATGTGGAGATATTTCTGTCTGAGAACAGGGTGGCTCTTGACTGGAAATTTTGTGATCCCCTGAGGGCCTGTGGGGAGAGATGGGTTGTCCTGCTCATCCCTGGACTATGGTCCCAGCACCATGGTGGGACCAGATCCACAAGGCAGATCTTCCTTGGGGACACCTGCTACTGCCCCATCTCCCAAAGAGGTGAGGGGTCCCTCTGCTCTCTGGGTCTCTGGGGACTGGGCTGTGTTGTGACAGAGCTCACTGGCACAACTGGACCCCTCTCCAATACAAAAAGCTGAGCAGGGAGCAGCCCTGTCCCTTTTTCTGACATCTCCATCTAAGAAAGGCCTTTTCTACAGAGGCTTTCTTACCCATCTCAGTTCGAGTTTTCCTCCTCTGAGTGGAGGGCAAGTTTTTATTACCTGAGAACTCTTGCATCTTTGATCCACAGATAATTTATATAAGCAAGAAAGCATGTGAGCATGGTCCAGGCTGGCACCTGAGGAACACTGCTGCTGGTTAATTTGCATGTGCCCTGCTAAAGTGAATATTTAATCCAAAAATTTTATAGGTTATGCTCATGGGAACTAATGCAGAATTTAATGGCAAATAATACAGTCAGTAAAGGTCTACATATAATAATTTGTTATTGGGTTTTGTGTGTGTGTGGGTTTTTTTTTGTTTTAAAGAATGTTGAAATTGTTCTGGGGTTCCTCTTGACCCTCTCTCCCTAGAGGGTGATTGTGACTTCTTCTCCTTTGCCCAGCAACAGCACTGGAGGGTGGGAAGGTGAAAGTATCCTTGAAGCATGGCACAGAATAACTGTTTGGTAGATAATTGCTGCATTTAGAGAGGGTACAGAATTAATGGCATGGTGTCCTTCTGGCAAAAAAATTACATGTATTAGAGAAGCTGTGCTAATAATTCAGAATGCCTCTGCAAATGGCAAATGCAGAAGTCTGCATAATTGCACAAATTTGGTGAGTGTAAAAGCCATGTAAAAGTAATGATTTCTGAGGGCAGTAAATAAAATGGCACATCTTTCAGTTCATAAAGAATTTGTTAATGCAGACTCTGGAGTCTACAGAAATCTAAGGACTCTCTCCCTCTCCCTTTCGCTGGGTGTTACCAGTTCCTGTCTTCAGGCAGGATGACTGGCCCACACCTCATATCATATGGTGAAAATCAATGTTCTCCAGCCTTGGCTGAAGATACCTTAATCTGGAGGGCTGGTCAGGAAGGTGGTTACTTTCTTCCCCTCCAGTGATTTTTGGATAGTTTTTCCACAAGTTAATAACCAGAAGATTTTTCCTTTGCTTTTCACTACCAGAGCAGCTCCCAGATAACTTTTGTCCTCACTTCAGATGTACCATTGTTGAGTTTCTGGCCATTTTTCTCCTGTGATGATTTCCTTTTATTACCATTGGCTTCCAAACAGCTCACATACGAGGCAATCAGGAAAAATATTTCTCTGTGTTGACTCTGTTCTCTTCTAATACCTACAAGAGGGAACAAGGGAGGTTTCTTGCACCCTTCTGAGGTCAGTCTTAATTTCATCATTCTTGCTCATGGACAGAGAGGAAATGCTCTTTCCTTTTTCTGCACAAAGAAAAGGGCAACATCTGGAACTGAGTGGTGCCAGCAGAAGCCCTTCTGCTGGAAAAAATACCAAGAGGGCACAGATATTTAACAATGAGGTTGGATAGAGACCTTATAGGGTACATTTCAGAGTGAGTGGCTTAATTCTCTTAGCCTCAGAGGCTATTTCAATATGTTGTCTCAGTCTCCACCATCTGGGAAAGCTATTTTTTGTTGTGGAAACCTCTCTGAAATTAAAAGTACCCATTTGTTTTGGACATGCCTGTTGTGTTAGTGCATTAGAGTAGCTGAGCTGCATCCCACAGATGTTCTCAGAGGATAAGACGTGCAGTGACAGAGAGGGGGGCTATTCTGCTGCACCCCACAATCATATTCCCATCAAGATTTTGGACTTGTGCAAAGCTGAATCCTTGGAGGGAGGGAGGCTTTAGTGTTGCCTTGGGAGTATGGCCAGACTCCTGGCTGAGGAGTCAGTAGTAGGATAGAATTTAGGATCACTTGTTTTGAAACAAGGATCTGACCTGTACAGAGTTTGGGAAGGGTTCTAGTGAGCACCTCTTGCCATTCCTTCTCTTGCCCTGTTGTTGCTCCCCATGAAGCTTGGAGAGAGCACTTGCTGGACCACATGAAAGAAACAGGTTTATGGCTGCTCTCTGAATTTCACTGTTTTTGTTGCTTTTATCAGCTAATTCCAAGAACCTGAAGTATCTCTCAAATAGTAACTCAAATGACAATAAGGAGATGGAGTATTTGCAGAAGGACAAATCATTACATTGTCTTTCTATTGGTGAAGAGCAATCCCTTCTGGAGCACGTGGACACTGATAGATGGCTGCAACTAAAAGACACAGTAGGGTGAACTGAAGTTTTTTGACGTTTTTAGTTTTGAAGTTTTTAGCTCTTCACAGAGGTGCTTTAAATAGATGTTACAAGCAGATTTCCAGCTCTCAGATGTAGTGGTGTTCCCTGTCAAAGCTGCCAGAAAGTTATGTTTGCTCAGAAAATGAAGCAGTAATGGCATATATGACTTAGAACAAATCCAGCTTATTTTAAAAGCAGTAAAATAATAAAACGAAGCTGAGATTTTAGTTTTTTAAACACACATGGATGTTTTCCCACAGATCATGGGGTTTGTGGTGACACATAAATTCTTTATGGATTCTTTTTCAATAAATTTTTACCTTTTGAATGTGAAATAGCTTTTTTTGTGTTGTTTTTGTTTTTTTTCTTAGTTTAGGTCAGCTATTTGTTTCTGTGGAAAGTCCTCCTCCTGTTTCATATCTCCCTGCTACTTCTAATGCTATGAACAGAGAACATTTTTCATATTTCTGCTCCTAAGCACTCTAAAACCACTGGGAAGCTCCAAGGGCTGTGTCTGAGTAGCCAGACACACCTCATGAAGGTTTTGCAGAGAGAGTAAGCTCTGTGAAATTCATTATTAAAAGCTCTCAGGCTCTTTCTTTGGCCTCTGGGACTGCCCTGACTGTGAGTCTGCTCCTGCTTCCCCATCACTGAGTGCTCAGAGGCCTGTGGGAGTCCCACCAGGAGTTTTCAGGGTGCAGCAGGTCTGGGCTCAGCCTGGTGCCCAGGATTTCTGCTCTGCAGGAGATGCTGGGTGGGTGTTTTGCTGCTGGTACCCTTCAGGTATCTAAACTGCACCATTTTTCTTCCTCATTCTCTCCTCATGTAATTTCTTGTCTGCCTGTTGTACACCAGCACAAAGTAAAGAGGAGTCTACCTTTTGATTTGTGATAAAAGTGATTCTAAAAATATCTTGAAGAGATCCCTTTGGCCTCTCTTCCTACCAAATCAAATCCAGAAATCGTGTTTGCCTCTTTGTTTTGCTTCCTGCTGTGAATTATTTTTTGTCTCCTTCAGCACTCTTTTATAGGATTACACTCTGAGTGAAAGAAATGATCAAAGGATTGGAGCAATTAGTGTAAGAAAGGACAATGAAATATGTATAAAATGCTTTGATTTAATGACAACTAGTGTGGATGTGCATTTATAACAGTTTACATATTTATGAAAGATATAAACATGAGGAAAACAAGAAAATATTTGTCATAATAAGTTGGAGTTTAATTTACACTCATGGAATGAAATTTTAAATGGAATAATGTATGCAGAATATAAAGAAAATTGTACTGCCTATAACACCTCTTCAGCTGTAAAATAGTTCACAGGAGAATGCAACTAAATCCCTTTGCTATTATATTAAAATTTTCAACTGACCTAGAGGAAACACTAAAATATTGATTTAGGAGACCAGTCTTGCATCACTAAAAAGGAGATCTGAATGATGGAGTGGCTGGGGCTGTCTTCCATCACTAATTCCCAAGATCCAATAGTCTTTGAATTTGGCGAGATGTGCTGAGGGCAAACAATCTCAGAGATAGTTTCTAGTTTTCTGTGCCTATGCAGTGAGCTAAGCAGCAACTGCTGCAATGAATTCCAGCCTTCATGAGCCTGTGAGGGTATTGCATCTAATTGCTTTGCAGACTGTATTATATTTTAGCTTGATGCCTCTTAGGGAAAAAAAAAAAAAAAAAAAAGGTTTCTTAATTCCTTTTTTGCACCAGAAGTGCTAATGTTGTTCTGGCAGAAACAGTGTCTGTGCAGAGTGCTTGGTGTGAGTCCAGAGACACCAATCTGTTAGACCACCTATGGCAAAATTTATTCTTCAACCCCTAGTTTAGCAATTTCTCAGGACAACATAAGCAGTAAATATTTCTGAAGCTGTCCACTGAGGCAAGAAAGCCTCATTTTCCAGGCTCCTCAGAAAAGATGGTAAAGCTCTCCCAGAGTTGTGAATATCCACTGCTGTATGCACTGGAGTTACTCAGCACCTCTCAAAACCAGCTTGTTTGTGAGTACTACAAATGGGCTTACATGCCTTGCATGAGTCTTCTGGTTAGAAAACTGCACCTTTACACTCCAGCCCAAAAGAACTGAGGGCAAATTCAGCATTTAAACATAAAGTACAACCACACCACACCACTGGGGGCTGGCACAGCAGCTCCTGAGAGCCTCAGTGTGTCCCTGCCCACAGGGCTGGCACTGAGAATAATCTGGAGCAGCATTTCACCTGGTGGGGAGATGTGCTGTAATGGAAGAAAAGGGATGGACCTGTGCAAGGCTTTCAGAACCCGACCATGGTTTGCATTCTGAAAGTGCCTTTATCAGGCAAGACAGCACACCAGGATGCATTTATCTGTGTAGGCTCCACATATGAGTTGGGAACCATGAGATCAAGAGCAAGTGGAGCTCTTGAACTAACAAATACAAATAATTTTGCTTTGAATTTTACATACTTACTAGAAGGGCATACAGAGATGATGTGGCAGATACATGCATTACAGTCAGGCAGAATATATGAATGTGTGATTATGTGGATAGGAAGTGATAAAGAAAATAAATGTAAAAAAGAGGAGAATTTATTAAAATCAGAACAGAAAAAGAGCAGTAACAGGCAGGTAACTTAACAGTGGAGAAAATCTTTCCTGACTTACCTCAGTTCAGAGGTCTGTGTTAAGATTCATGAGAGGTTTCAGGCCATCTGCTGATGTAAAGCAGGCTCAATGCTGAGGAACAGCATCTTGGTACAAACCAATCTGCCTTTTATTTTCTAAAACTTGTATGACATTACCTTAATTTCTCTGAGGCAACTAAATATGGTATTATTAAATTATCTTAATACAACCATGGTAAACAAATACTTGTACTGCTAATATGATTTCTATCTCTGTAAAGTAATGAATATATTTATTCACTGATTTGTAACTCAGCTGGATTTCTGACTTCTGCCTATAGAAAGCTCCAGGCCACTTCTTTTGAATCTCTTTGCTTCTAATCTTGTCTGGAAATCTTTATTTTCTATTAGCATAACTAAACAGAGCAAATGAAGCCTACAGCTATTACTTGCCTATGCTAAGCTCCTTCATGTATTGTTACATTATTCTGGGTATCTGATTGTTGTTCCTTGTATTATCTTTTGCTCTACAGTACTACAGAAAGACTTAAGATTGAATGATAGGACTGCACTTGGCTCAGTCTTTCTGCTTCTTGTTCGGAATTATTTGGGATTTAGGTCAGTCATCTAAGGATTCATCTCCTAACTGGAAGATAGATTTTCTTTGAGTCATTAAGTCTCACAGGTCTGTTCTTCCCACATGGCTGAAGTGGTTCTTTCATTTATAAGCTACTGGCATGCTCAGATAACTTTCTTACATGGCCTGACACAGCATCAAAGCCCATTACTCACTCACCAACCCTAATCCATCCTCTGGCCTCCCTGCAGTGGAACTGAGCTGGATCTCCATCCTCCCTGGGGCTCAGCCAAGCCCTGGCTCATGCAAAAAGCCTTCTCATACACTGCAAAAACCCCTCACTTGCAAGCCCAGTGCTGGGGGCAAGGATTCCTCCTATGGTCACCAACTCAATACAGGGGGCAGGAAGAGGAACAGAAAAAAGGGCAAAGAATTGACAAACTTCAATACAAATAGCAGGTTGACATGGATCTGGAGTTCTTGGTGCCAAATGTAATTTAGAGGAATTCAGAGGTGGAGTCCCTAAATATTTCAGTTCTGTTTATATATATATGTATGTAAATATATTTCCTTACACACACACACGAGAACCCTGTAGTCACACTACACATGGCTGTGGATGTACAAGTGCAGCAGGGAGGAGAGGTGTGTTGCTTCACCAAAAGGTGTTTAGAGAGAACTTTGAACACTGTAGCAGCAAAGCCATTCCAGCAGTACAAATTTGAGGAAGATGAACCTCTCTTAACTTAAATGAACTCTGTGTAGGTTGAAAGACCCCTTTTCAACACTGCCAAATCTTTGAAGTGAAAAATCTGCCCGTTGTGAGGGAGTGATTGAAGTGTGAAAACCACCTGTCCGTGAGAAGCCTATAAAGGACCCCCACCTGCTCTGATCAGTGTGGGTGTGTAACAGGAGCCATTGCTGTGTGCTGCTTTCTCTTTGTGCTGTGCATTTCTCCAGCCCCAATATCAGAGTTCAGCTCATGCCATAGCCCCGAGGAGCTGCCTGTCAAGGGCAACCTCACAAGACCACCCTGACACTGAAAAAGGGGCACAGGACACAGAACTGGGGAGAGCAGCTTAGCTGGTGGGCTGGCACAGTCTGAGAGAATAAGAAGCTTCATAACCCAGGGATGCAAAGAGAAGTTTAGCAGCAAGCAGGGATCAGATGTGTGAGTGGTGCTGTTTGGGTTGCATGAGCGTGGCAGAATTCATGGGGAACTTGGAAAGAGGAGTTGACCCATGTGAAGGTTTCCTCTGTTTTTCAGCTAAGGGAGAGAAACTCTCTTGTTCTGGGGCTGCAAAAGTTCTCACAATAGAGCTGGGCTTCTGCAATCCCTTTGGTCAAGAGACCAGCACCTTCCTACTCCCATCTCCACAGGCACAAGGCACTTGCAGTGGTCCCATTCAAAGCCCCAAAACTTTGAATCCTAAGGCTACATTTCCCAAGGTTGTGCAAGCCCAGTCTTGTTACCAGGGTTTGTCTCAGGTTTTATGAAGGCTGTTCTCCATCACAGTCACAAGCCAGATTTCAGAAAATGTGATCAAAATGAAAGAGTGGTGGCAGGCAGCTAAGGTGAAGTGATGCCTGAGCAGGGAGTAAAATAACACTTGGGTAGAGGTACTAGTAAGCACTTGTGGAAGGCATTTTTTTTTCTGCAGGGACAAAATAACCCTTTATGGTTTGGGTGGTTTTTTGTGGGTTTTTTTGTGGTTTTTTTTGTGGTTTTTTTTTTTTTTTTTTTTTTGTTGTTGTTGTTGTTGTTGTTGTTGTTATTGGGTTTTTTTTGTTTTTTTTTTGGTTTTTTTTGTTTTTTTGTTTTTTTTCCTGTTGTCTTTTGATGTGGTTTTTTGGTTGGGTTTTTTGGTTGTTGGTTTGTTTTTTTTGGGGGGGGTTGGTTTTTTGTTTTTTTTTTTTTCTGCTTGTTCTTGTGGTTGTTAGGAGGTGTTTTTTTCCCAGTATCCTTATTGTCAATTGTTACCATAGAGCCACTGCTGTGTATTTCTAAAATAGAAGGCACCCTCCAATATCTTTCAGAGATTTTGACAATGTGATTGGTTGAATGTCCTATAACTCATGAATTGTGAATGTCCTATAAATATTTTAAAACTCCTGTTCCAGCTACAGACTCTCTGAAATCCATACTGAGACTTCATTTTCCTGACAGATGCCTTTGTATTTGCCATTCTGTCTGGTCTTGCTGCTGCAAAATCTAATCAAGAAGAAACAGGCCACTGCTGGTTTGAGCTTACTCCCGAGGTGTTTGGTTTGGGGTTGCATTGCAGTTGTCACCAGCTCCTTGCACAGTCTTGTAATCTCAGACCATTTCCCCAGACCAATGGGCTACAGGTGCCTTTGCTGAAATTACACTTCCACACTGCAGCAGCAAGCTGGGAAAGTAATATCCACTGAAGGGGGGAGGAAGGTTTGGACACAGCAGAGATCAGGATTAGGTTTGTGCATAGATCAATGACACTGAAACACCCTTGAAAAATCTCTGCCTCAAAGAAAAAGCTGACTTGCCTAATGTTCTCATTTTGTCTCCTTGGGTGAGGTTATGATGAAAGGTTATGATAATCCCAAGGGATCTTGCAATTCCTCTGCTGAATGACTGTTTGCAATAGGGGTACTTTTTCTACATAAACATAAACTCTGAATGAAATCAGCGTTTCAGGACTCAGTGGCTGGAGGAATTTTCATAAAAATTTGGGGTATGAAAGGAATACAGCATCTGCCCCACTGTTATTTCCATTAGGGTCACCAACATAGCCCCAGCCTATGTGTATCAAGTCAATAATAGCAGGACTAACAGAAAGAAATGTAGATTAAAAAAAAAAAAATGTATCCTCTAGGATTCAGCATAATTTTATGCTTGGCTTACCCATGGTATTCATACCTACCAATACCTTCCAATTATCTACAAATACTTGCTAGAGGGCTCCTACACTGACCAGATGTTTAACAATTGATTTTACTATTATTCTGTGATAGATCTGTGTTGTTTTTTTTTTACTTTGGAGACCTAGAGCCTTCCACAATCTTTCAAATCTTGCACTTTTCAAAAAGCCAAAATCCCTCAGCTGTCTGTTTCACTGAAATATTTCAGAGAGTCACTCCAGTTGTGTCTTGTTTTCTGCACTCTGTAATAAGCACCAAGCATTTACTCTCTGGTTATGTAATTTATAAAATTCATCTGCTAACTAAAAGTCAGATTCACTGACAAAGAAAAAAGTAAAGGCAAGTGAGATGTCTTCTGTAAAGGTTAAGTGCATACGTTATTTGCAACAGAGGATTAAGGATCTTCCCCACAAAGTTTTGTGTATCTGAGTAACCTTGTAACAAATAATTTTCTTTCTTTACAGGCTGTAGTTCTGTACTTAGAGAATTTTCTGAATCCTCTCTGCCATGGATGGTCTTTGGGGTGAATTCTCCAGTGCCTCCTAACATGATTGCTTTTGTCATCTATCACTTCATTTTCTACAGATGTTTACTCTCATCTCTCTTCCCTACCAGGCTGCCCACTTGCATAAAACTTGTGGGAATTTTAATATATTTGTTGAACTTTATTTTGTCAAATTCTTTGAGTAGCCACAACTCAAAAATTGAGCAGGGCAGACACACATGCAACACAGTCATATCAAAAAATCGTTAGAAACCTGGGTTTAAAAAATCAGATTAAAAATAAGAAGCCAGTGAGGAGTTCTGTGAATCCCTTTTCCAGTGTTTTTGATGATATTCTGCAGGGTCTCAGCTGAGTTTGCAACCACAGTCAGAAGCAAGAGCACTGAGAGGAGATGTAGGTAACAAATATAAACTGTTCAGGATTGCCTGTGACGGATTCTCTGTACAGAGAGCTGGAGAGTGGCAAAGAAAAAGGTAGAGCAAAACTTTTCTGAGCAGGGAGCAACTGAAAGATGAGGTCAAGCTGGAGATGCACAAAATGTTTGCTGTTTCGCTCTGTGCCTTCTGCATTCTGGGGTAACATGAAGAGAGGACAAGCAAACTTCTTCCCTATTCTTGGTTTTATGGGTTTTGGTAACAGATCTGCTTCTCTAAATTACAAATGGGCTGTCTCTGAGGGCACAGAGGGCAGAATTAGCCCCTATTGTGCTCCCCTTGGTAAAGCACAGCAAAATGACATCAGGAAGGAACTCAGACTTGATTCCCTTGCATAGCAGATCTTTCTTGAATATTCAGTGTGAAAAATCATAACTCTGTGTGGGGTATCTTAGTTTTGCAGCTTGTTATACTCATTCTACAGGACAAATACCCCTCCCCAAGAGATCACAAGATGAAGAGAAGGCATGAATTTCTAATATTCACAGTCAAAAGGCAATGAGGCCGTATCATGTGACATTCTAATTAAATAGAGATCTGGATCCCATTTTCAGCAGCCTTCAACCCTTGAGTCTACCAAAGCACCAAATTAAGCAGCACACAGCCCTTTCTAGAGCGAGATGAAATGATGTTCAAGCACCCCGCCAGTTAATGGGTGATTAGTGTATGCCTTTGCTCATTACTGCATCAAGGAACTTGCTCTCAAACAACAAGCAATGAGAAATGCTTTAATTGTTCCTAAATTATTTTCTGGTAATTAGTCAGCTGCAATCCCAAAGAAGAAAGTGAGTTGAAGGTAATGGCAATATTTCCTGATTACCTAAAAGCATGTTAATGCCCTGCAGCCCTGAGTGTGTCTGAGAGGATGTGTGCCTATGCCAGAGCCCTCAGCCTTTGCTGTGTGCCTCCTCAGTATACAGCTGAGCATAAATACCAAATTTCTGACCCTTTTTACATCTTGAGCCATGATTCACACTCCTTCCTAGAGCTGAATCCAACAAAAAAAAAAATTTAGAGGAGGCCTAGGTATTCTATAGGCTGCGTGACCTCTGTTGTAAGGTTAAATAATGTAACTGCAATTGTCCATTTCATTTCCTCCATTTGCATTGATGACTTGATATGTCTGTCATCATTTACTGTTGCAGCTTGGTGCTTGCTTGAAGGTTTCTTGGCAAAATTTGAAACCCACAGAAGCAATGCCATGAAACTGTGGCTGCTGCATCTTAATTTATCCAAAGGTAATGCAGTGGTGGGTTTCAGTGTGGAAGCAAAAAACTCCTCGAAAATTGAATGTGCACAGCTGATTTTACAAACACACAGAGCTGTGTTTGTGTATTTGCAGACTTGTAGATATAGTTTGATGTTATTTTATTGCTGATAATGGAACAAAAATTGTTTAGAATCAGAGCACTCCATAATTTCTTTATAACTCTTACATTTCTGGGCACGAAACGTGTGATTTCTTCTGTCATCATAGTTTTGAAATACTCCCCAAATCTTCCATGTTAATCTAATAAATATGTGTTTACTTTACCTACTGCTAAGTACTATGTGAGTCAAAAGTAGGGGTTTTTTTTCTGCCTAAGCTACCAATAAAGCACTGTATTCTGGAGTATTCTGGACAGATAATTGAACAGCTGGCAGTAGTCCTGTCAATGAGTACAAATGATACCACAAAAGGTAGCCCAGCAGCTTTTCTTCTGTTGCTGTAACTTGCACAGTGCATCCATTTTTCCCCTCTGTCTAAATCATGCAGCTGTACAGCAATTACTGTCAGCATAAATTGAGCAAGCTTGCAAATTGTCTTCAAAGTCATCCAAGAAAGCAACTTTATCCTTTAAGGTAACTGAAATATTATGTTGATATTATACACATGATATATATACAGTTATTAATATAATTTATAGGTTTTCATTGGGACAAGCTAAGTGCACTTTATGTGTTTTATCTGGATGACTCCTAATGCATGGAAATGTGAATTATTCATATGCTGCCTTTTGATTATAGGAGTCTTTATATAGCTTTTGTTTGCTAATGCATTTGATAGGCTATTTTGTGCACTAACACATTATATAGAAAATGCTGGCAATAAAATAAATGCTAAATTATACATTCTGTAGTTCTGCATTAAGAGCTGGTACACTCTGCTTCATCATCTTTACTCTGCTTTGCTTCACAAATCTAAAGATAATTGATACTGTGGAACTATCACTAAGCTCATCAAAAACATGCTGCCACTGAACTATTGCTGTGTGTGTTGATGCAGAACTGGCAGGCTTGGCCAACTCCTTAGAGCGTTGAAAACCTAAATATCTGACATGGAAGCTTCAATATAATACCCAGAGTCCATCTGGGGGCTCCTTAAATTCTTAAATGCCAACAAATAGAATTTATAGTTGTCATCCAAACAAAATAATTAGTAAAGGTATTGAGTGAGGGAAGGGAAGGGAAGGGAAGGGAAGGGAAGGGAAGGGAAGGGAAGGGAAGGGAAGGGAAGGGAAGGGAAGGGAAGGGAAGGGAAGGGAAGGGAAGGGAAGGGAAGGGAAGGGAAGGGAAGGGAAGGGAAGGGAAGGGAAGGGAAGGGAAGGGAAGGGAAGGGAAGGGAAGGGAAGGGAAGGGAAGGGAAGGGAAGGGAAGGGAAGGGAAGGGAAGGGAAGGGAAGGGAAGGGAAGGGAAGGGAAGGGAAGGGAAGGGAAGGGAAGGGAAGGAAGGAAAGGAAAGGAAAGGAAAGGAAGGAAGGAAAGGAAAGGAAAGGAAAGGAAAGGAAAGGAAAGGAAAGGAAAGGAAAGGAAAGGAAAGGAAAGGAAAGGAAAGGAAAGGAAAGGAAAGGAAAGGAAAGGAAAGGAAAGGAAAGGAAAGGAGGATAGAGGGACCTCCATATTTTTTTCACCCAAAAGACTTGTTCAGAATATAAATGAGCCAAGGTGATTTAGGGAGGGCTCTGCGAACACAGAGGGTTCTATCTGATGTAGAGGTGGGAGAATTTGCTGGCTCAAGTTACCTCTTGCCAGATCCTTTGAGTTAGCAGCTCCCTCACAGCTTTCCCCACCCAGGCATTGCTATGATAATAATTAACGAGCAGCTTTAACACAGTCTGGAGTTTTAAGTGCCTGTCATCAATTACTAATTGAGTTAATGGTATTCACTCATGCTCTGGGACCCTTTGCACTGTAGGAACTCCTCAGGGATGCCAGCACTGGTTGTGAGGCAGGACTAATCCCTTTGGATTGTTTATTTATATCCTTGGGAACAATGGACACCATGTTGGTGTTAATCATGGTCACTTTCCATGAGCAGGGTCTTCTTAAGAGACTTTGTCTATTAAGTCTCTCAAAAATTTTAGTAAGATTTCTATCTCCTCTCTGCTGGACATCTTGATGTAGGATGGCTCTCAAACTCCTGGTTTGCACAGCCTGATTGGGTGTATCTGTCCCCTCAAAGGTCAGCACTCAAAGGAGCTGTTGAATGACTTAAAACCTTCTGCAGATTCCTACAGACACGTCAGTGCCCTGTATGTCAAGTGGCCTTTTGTGGATTTGAACACTTTGGGACCACAGCATCATTCATCTTACTGAAAGTTCCTATTATCAAAATGTGCCTGCTGTAGCAGATCCTTGTCCCTCAGGTACACTGAGGAGATTTTTCACTGGAAATAGGTATTTCAGCCAAGACAGCAATCAAAGAGTAACCCTAGGAGGCAAATACCAGACACAAAATACCTGAATTAACAATAGAGGCAGGAGCACGAGCCATCTTCTAAATCAGCAAGATTACCTTTTATGTGGAAAATATAATTATTGCTCTAACCTAGTGTCTTGGACGTTCTCACAACCATTTGGATCCTTAGAACACACTCTTCCCCTACCATGTGTAACATTTCCTCACTGTGTTTGATGCCAGCACTCCAGGCTACCTTTACATTATTGTTGAGGAGAACTGGAGTAGATGGATGACCCATTTCATACCTAGCAATTCAGTCACAGGGGAAAGTAGTCATAATTCGCAATTTTGTGTTCAGTTTGAGCCAAATCCATGTTCTAAGTCCAGCCTGACTCCCATTTAGTTCCTGGTTTGGTGATTCTTGTCAAAAAGGTGTTCATCTATTGGGTTTGTGTCTTGCTTTCAGCAATGATCAATGTATAATGTTTCAGAAAAGGGACTAAAGGAAAAAAAACCACAAAAAAAAACAAAAAAACCCCAAAATATATATCACTAAACCTGTTTCACATCACCATTAATTTACTCTCAGTGCTGTATGAGCAGTCTTGTGAGTTCCTCAGCCTTAGCTGAGTCTGGTCCTAAGTTTCATAAATAAAAAGTAATTACTGTTAATGAACATTTTTAGCATCTGTATTTAAATTGGCTCATCTTAATTAACTCAGATCTGCTTTTCCTTAGATTTTGAAAAATGTAGCAGTCTGAAATACAACTAAAAGTCAAAGCTGATTTGCAGTGCACATTTTCCCATGTTCCTTCAGACCGGAATCCTTATTTTGGAACCATTCAGGTTCATTTGTGATTCTTTTCCTGAAGTTTTCCCATTCCTCTTGTGTGGATTCACATATCCCCTATTCTGATGTAAACCAAAAGGCTCCCAATGACAGCATTACACCATTCTTAAGGAACCCTGGTTACACTCACATCTGAATTAAGCTTTCAAGTAGTTTAAAAACAGGGAGTGTGTTAACATTTAGTGAGTTAAGATTAATGGTTATTACTAGAAAATAATCTTCCATTAATTTTTTTTTAATTTGCTAATGGTTTCTCAGAGATGGGCTGAAAATGTTCTCCTTTACCACTGCATTATTTTTTCTTTTGTTACAGATTTTTATTGCTTCTGATAGTTCAGTTGATTTAAGCAGATACATTCAGAGGAGCTGTATTTACCAAAAAAAATACAAGAGATATTTCTACTTCAAAAAATGTTATAAAATGTTGTTTGCCTGCCTTCCTTCCTTCCTTCCTTCCTTCCTTCCTTCCTTCCTTCCTTCCTTCCTTCCTTCCTTCCTTCCTTCCTTCCTTCCTTCCTTTTTCATTTTTGAGGTTCCAGGGGAACTATTGGTTAAAAGTCATCAGAGTGTAATTATTAAACTCCCTGAAATTAAGTGTGTGGAGGGATGAGCAACTTTGGAGGAATCCAAATCTTCATAAACTTTGTGAATTAGGATATAAGCACCTATTAAAACATATCATTATTCAATTAATCTGTAAGGTAATGGGAGCCTTGTTTCCAAATTACTTAATCTTTATGCTTGTGAGTCTACAAAACATTTCCAAGTGCAGTAGAATATATTAAAAATTACTGCTTAAAGTCTACCTTAGGAACTATTTTCTCCATTACCTTGTGACTCAAGTGGTCTTTTCACACTAGAGAAGATTTGGAATGAAATACTCCTAAATGAGAATTTTCCTTTCACATCATTTGCAATCTGATGTTACCCCACAGGTTTTTTTTTTTGTTTGTTTGTTTTTTTTTTTGTTTGTTTGTTTGTTTGTTTGTTTGTTTGTTTTTGGGTTTTTTTTGGTTTTTTTGTTTTGTTTTTTCCTGGAGAAGGAGTTATATGGCAAGAGCTGCAGGCTCACATGTTGCACAGCTTCCTGTGGTTTGAAAACAATTTCCTAGAAATTTCTGTCATTCCAAGAAGTAAGGGGACTGTGTACTTGACCCCTGGAGTCCATCAGCAGAGCCTACTCACTGTCTTCTTGTGTGCTATACACATATCCACATTGAAACCAACATGGATTTGTTTGTTTGTTTGTTTGTTTGTTTTTTGGTGTTTGGCTTGTTGTTTTTTTCCCTCCCATTTACTGCTTCTTTCTTTTCTGCTGTCCTTGCTGGGAAATTATTTTACAGAAAGCAGAAGTTTCAACTCCCCAAAATATTTTAAAACAGCAGCCAGATTTCTCAAAAAAAGGAGCAAATCTAATGTCTTCAGAAGTTCTTTCCTGTCAAGTTGCAAATTGCAGAATCTCCCAAATATAGTGTATAGAATCATTGCTAAGAGATTAGGTCAATTTGTGCAATAGGTTCTAGAATCCTCTAATTTAATAAAAACATGAAGTGAGTGTGGTCATCCTGAGGAAAAGAGAGAATATTAATGAGGCAATCGTTACATTTGATCTCCAAAAATAATTTGATTAGTTTTTATTTTAACAGGGTAATTAGAAAGGATGACTCACATTTTACTGATTTCATTTCCTTTAGCCCGTATAAGGACATAAAAATTGGAAATAAAACGTCGATGTGGAACACTGATTTAGGTATAACTTCTTATGCTCCCTACTTAAATTTTGTGTTTGCCATTATTCTCCATGTATTGCAGTGCTTTACAGCTGAGATTTCTGAGATATACTCTTCCCACTGACATTAATGGGAATGGTACATCAAAATCCGCTAGGTGGCTTTGAAAATTTCAGATATATTTTCAGTCTGCTGTGGGAATACTGCTGAATTTATCCTTACACCAGCCCTCAGAGACAGGTAAATACCCTTTAAATATATTTTATTGAAGTTGAACTGTGCAGAACAGAGATGTGAGAGACATAATGGGCCTAATCCTATTGACTTATTCTGGCATTGGAGGCGTTATCATGAGCCAAAACCATTAAGCATTCATCAGCAAAACTAGACTGATATTGTAGTGGCCTAATACTATTTAAAGACATGACTTAGAAAAAATCTGTGGCACTCTGAGTTCCTTTTTTCGGTGTGCAGAGGGCAGGGAGTTCATTTATGTATTTTGAAGTGAAAACCAAAATACATCTTTATAATTGGAATTATAATGCTTCATGGGAGGAATAGCTCTTGAGATTGATATTCTCTTCTTGGCAGAATCAAATATGGTTTTCTCCTTTGGATTCAAAAGTAAATCTGGTCATATCTATCACAAAATAAATTCCCAGCTACTGTGGGCCACAAATACATAAAATAGGCAACATTGCCTTTAATTTCTGAACATTTTCTCTGCTCTTTATACCTAATCTTTCCCCTTGTCCACCACATCTGAGGTGCTGTGTCCAGTTTGGGGATCCCTAGAAAAAGAAAGACATCAATAAACTGCAGTAAGTTTAGGGGTGGCCACCAAGATGGTCAAGGGCTGGGTAAGAGTGAAGAGAGGCTGAGGAGCTTTATCCAGCCTGGAGGATAGCCAGACTCAGCACCTCTTGGAGGTGCACAGCTGAAAGGACAGGTCACAGCAGTAGAAAATTAGTGAGTTGCTGCAGAAGTTTAAATCCTTGTGCAATACGTGAGAAAAAATGACACTATAGGAAGGCCTCAATTAAAATGGTTGGAAACAAGTGTTACAAATAATGTAATGTAAAAATAAATGTATTTGTTGTGATTATGGAAAGAAATTACGGCTTCAGTAATGGGTGATTCTCATCAGACATCAGGAAATAATGACAATGTTAAGCAAAGGGGGAATAGAATCAATTTTCAGTAGTGTGGGATCCCCACTACTTAAGGTGTAATAGGACATCCTGGAGGAATATCTTTCCTGTGGAATTTCCTAGGAATGGCCTAGGGAGAGTTTATTTAGTTTTTTGGAAAGACAGTCAGAAAAAAAATAACCTTTTCCAGGCTCTTCCACGCCTGTTTTATCTGGTTTTGTTGATAAAAGTGTAGGGCAAAAACTTGGGGTCAAAGCCTTGGCTCAGCTGGAGTCTTCTTGTGTGACCTTGGGTACATCAGTCAGCTGGGCTGTGTTTCAACACTCCATCTCCCAAAAGGAGATTACTATTATTAGTGTTTAGCATGAGAGGTGCAGTGAAGGTATAATCCATTAATGCTTTTAAAGCACTGGCATACTACATTAATGATAAAGATAAATAAATGTTCTGTCCTTGCAGAATTTGTAATCTAAAAAGATGAAAAAATGTGAGAGGAAACATCAATATCCTTGCCTTAGGGACAAATGACAAAGCCATGGGAGAAGTGATTTGTCAAATGTGGCGAAGCAGGACTGAGAGGAAACACCCAGATTTGTCATGTATTCCTTAAAGACAAGGCCATGTTTCCTCTCTTAGCATACATGGTCACAAATATTGTGATTTTGTTTCTCTAAGCTCCTCCACCGGTGTTTCTTCACAGGAGTCGTTTTTCCTGACAGCATCAGTAGGAGCAGTACAACCTGCAGCCATTCAGTTTGACTTTATTTTAAGATGGCAGTGAGAATTACAAAATTAACAGGACTAACCCAGTGGTGTAGCACATCCTCCCATCTTCTGCCCAGCCACAACCTTGTTCACTCTGCCAGCTCTCTCAAAGGGTGGCTTGCTTTACACAGTGCAGGCACTCCTATTAATAATCCATATGTTACTCATTTTTCAATGGCTTCTGGCTTCTATTGCCTGAAATGCCTTTGTTCTTTTTGACTTCAGGATCTTCAGACCAGAAATTCTGCCAGGGGGGTTGATCCAACCCTCATTCCTGCTCAGAGCAATGTCCTCCAGACTGCCATGAGTGCTGTACTGCTCTTATTGTAAAAGTAAGGATGACCTCTGTAACTTTGCTGGGTTTTGTAGAATTCACTGAGAGCTGTGCAAAACCACAGTAACTTACTTATTTTAAAAACATAAATTAATAATTAAAAAACAAAAACAAAAACAAAAAAACCCCAAAAAACCCAAAACCAAAACCAAACCAAACCAAACAAACAAAAAACAAAACAAAACAAAAAACCACAAACAAAACAAAAAAACCCCAAACCAAACAAAAAATAAAAACCCAAAAAAACCAAAAAACCAAAAACCAAAACCAAACCAAACCAAACAAACAAAAAACCCCAAAAACAAAAACAAACAAACAAACAAACAGAAAAAAAACCAAACAAAAAAAAAAACCTCAAAAAAACCCAAACAAAACCACACCAAATAAAAGTCCTGGAGAATGCTTCACCCTTGGGTGAGAACTGTTTTCTCCACACTAAGTGGAGGCACACAGGCCTGTGACTCATAAGATTATTGTGCTGTTGGAACAGTTTGTCACAGGCTGATGAATGATGTCGAGGCAGGACACATCTCCTAGCAACTCCTCTGGCCCAGAGTTGCTGCCTTTATGTTTAACCCTTCTACATTTCCATGCATGCCAGGATGCCACCAGGATGTGTGTCCACTCCAGCTTCTGCCACAATTTTATCAATACTTCTCTTCCACTGCTCTTTGAACTGTGGGCAGGGCAGGGCAGAGGGCTCCAGCACATTGACTCTGCTAAATGGAATGGATCAATCTGTCATGCCAATGTGATTTTCCCCTTCTTCTGCCTTTCTGTTTCTTTTCCTTCTGCTTTTTAGACATGGGATTGTTTCTGCTTTATCATGTGTTCAATAACCCCTATGGTTTTGTTGAAGTCTGCCTTAAAACATGCTTCTCTGCATGGCTCTGAGCTCGTGGTATCCAAAAGGAGTATTTTTAAATGATCAAATGGTTTAAATAATGCAGGAAAAAATCCAGCAGCAATCTGAACTTCAAGACTTTCCCTTTGTTTTAGACTGGTAGATGGATGATGCCTCTCCAGGATGCAGCAGCTCATCTTTGGTTCCTAGTTCCTACCACGTGTGACACATGTGCCTGATGACAGCAGGAAATATGTTTCCTTGCTGAGAGGAAAATTGGTAACAAAACTGTCTGCAAAGCCTTTCATGACACTTTTCCAAAAAAATAGATATAGGTGGTTTTATGGAACTAATTTGATCTCAGCAAGCTAAGTAAAGGAAGTCATGGTGTTATTGATTTAGAGATACATCAGAGTTAGAAGGCAAAGGGAAGCATTTATCAGTTGTGTAAGGGACGGGTTGTGCCCAAGCTGCTGTGTTTGGTAAACTGACTTTTGTCTCAGATCACAGGAGAAAAGACCTTGAGTCTTTGCTCAACTCTTCTTGATGTCTGTGTATTGTGTTCAAGAGCACTTATCTGAATGGAAAGAAAGCTCTTCATATGTTTCCTCAGTTTTAATCTTTTTCTCAATGAGGCATTCATGTAGATGGCATTAGGGAAGATGGCTCAGTCCAGTTGCTGCTGGAATTGTGCTGTTCATGCCAGTTTGGTGTATGATCTGACATTATCCCCATGCTTTGGCCATAAGAGCTCACGTGCTTGTTGGCTGCCTCATCTCAAACCATACAGGGTGTTTAGAACTTTGCATTCCCAAAGCCAGTGGGAGCTGAGCATCTGGCACTCACTGGGCATGTGCAACTTGGAGAATTAGTTTGATGTTTGAAAATTATGACCAGATGGAGTCCTCACCCCTTGTGACGTTTCTCTGTTCCCAGACTGAGTTGAGAATAACCAAGAGGAGAACCAAACTTATGGAGCCAGGGTGCCCACACTGGCTGTCTTCCCAACATAACCTCATGAAGGTCCCTCAGTGAAAGGCCCTTCATTTATCTGTGCTTACCTGCACTAAAATCCCTGCTACAAATCACTTCAGCAGTCGTTGCCAATTTATTTTTGTCAATCACCTCGTCGCAGCAGCCCTGTGCTGAGCAGCAGCACTTTGCTGTAGTGCAGTCTGTGTTCATTAAAAAAAAAAGTTTGAGCCTCTTCACAAGTTTGGGTAATATTGCAAATCTTTCAGCATCTATTAGAGCTGGAGCTTGAGGCTTGAATGCTAATGATACTGAAACATAACACTGAGGTGATCTGACAAAGTCGCCTAAGGAGGTTTTCATAAACCTTTTGTACAATTTCTCTGCTTCTTTGCCAGTGAAAATTAACCTCCACTTGCAAAAAAACGAAACTTCACCTAACTCATTTAGAAATGGCATAGGGAAAGAGAAAATCAATCCATAACGAACAGTATCACATTAAGAAAACCTAATTAGAAATGGCTTCTCTTTTATTGCACTGATAATGGTAAGCTCTAAGAATGACATCATTACAAAATTCAGTAGCTTATAATGGAGTGAATTTTTAAAAAGTGTTTAAACTACCAGATCGATAACTTCACACACCACATAATTAAATTGTACAGAAATTCTCAATAAACACTAATGTTAGAAATGTGGTGCTCTATTTTAAAATAAAGTATATATTATCTTGTGCTGCACGTACTTCTAAAAGTTGCCTTGATATTACTGAGGAGTGAAATTCTCTCTACATGGCACTGAGGACAAAGTCTTCCCTACTTAGTCTTACTTATTTGTCTTCAGCTGGAGTTGGGTGGAATGTTTTTTTGACTCTATGTGCCAGCTTCTCCCCAGAAATGCTATTTGACTATGGATGGAGGTTTTTAAAGCAGGACTTGAACAAGTAGAAAAATCTAAACCTTTCCAATGTAACTTCCAATATTTTCTTTTCAAATTATTTTTAATTTCTTCAGAAAGAAACAAAACTAAGAATGCTCCTACTACCTGGAAACAGGCCCGAATTGTAAAATTTTATCCAGGGTTCCCTCTGTTGCACAGTCTTTAACTTCAGTTAAAGCTTTAAAACTTCAGTTTTATGAAAGTAAAGGATCCAGTAATGAGTTTTTAATCAGTCACTGCACGATTTGATATTTGAGATCATTCATCAAGTTCTGGATGCAGCTAAACTACAATGATGTGCTGCACACACGTTGTATCCTATGGCCTGAGGTGTAATTTACCGGTGGTAAAATTATTTTTTTCTAAATGTACTCAGATAATCAGCACTCACACCGAGGGAGCAGCATATCTAATGTGTAATCTTTCTGTAATGAGCCTATTACTCTGGTTTCTAGGTAGAGTTCCACCAGGCATGTCTGTGGGCAGTTTTGTTCATACTCTCATTAAAAATGTCTTAGTAAGATGAGCTGCTGTTTGGCAATTTACATGCCTAGATATATTTGTTTTTAACAAGAGCAAGAGATAATTAATACATTTTATGCAGAAAGCTTCAGCCACAGAAATAAAGAGGAACAAGATCAAATCAGTTCTGCTTTCTTTTCAACCAGTCAAGGGTTGCAGGAGTTTCAAAAAGTTTAGGAAAAGGATTCAAGGTTACACAACAAAAGAATTTCTCTAGTGTGGAACTTGCAGATAAGAAACAATGTACTGCACATAATACTTCTGAGATTTGAATTAAAACTGCCAGGGGTATTGGCAATGGAGATGAGCACTGTAATGCACTGTTCTGCAAAAGGACTTCATCACTGCTAACAGAATTTGAATTATGCTTTACTAGATTTCCTGCATATGTCAAAAATAAGTAATTGCCAATTATCCTGCTCAAAAGAGCTGTTGGGATACAATCATTTAACTTAAGCATAAGTGCAGAGCTGCAGAGCTCTGAGGAAAAGCTCTGCAGAGGGAAAGCTTCAAGAAGTAGTTGCTCATAAATCGAGATAACTTCAGCTGAAGCAAAGGCTAATTTTAACTTCATCCTAGCATGCAGACTTTCAATACTACTTAATACTCTGCAGCAATGCACCAACTAAAGCAATGGTTAACTCCAACTGGCTCAGTAAGGCAGTACCTTTACTCCTCAGGAAAGAAATTGCTGCAGAGACTGTGGCTTGCTTGGAATAAAGATGCAAGATCAAGAATGAGCCTGGATCTCCTAAACTCATCACCCTTTCCACTGGTGTCTGCTTTCTCTGAATGACTAGCAGAGAACTAATGAGAAAATATTATTCCTTATATAGTAGGCTCTTTTTTAAATTTTTCTTTCTTTCTGCAAACATTACTGAATCCGTGTAGGAGCCAAAATTTTTAATGGTTAGATCAGAGATCAGAGCTAGAGCTCCAAATTTCTATTCCAGGTTCTGCTGCTACTTCATTCTAGACAGGTCTGTCGTTAGCTTCCTCAGTGGCTGAAATGGAAATAATTACATGGAGTTTATGGGGTGTTATGAGACAAACTTGTTGGTTTAGATTGCCTTGGGATCTTTGAAGAGAGGTGATAGAGAAATGTCCAAGTACTGAAATCTTTCTAGTGGCAGAAAAGGTACACGGTGCACACAGTATAAAAAAATTATAGAACACAAAATATAACCATGTCATAACTGTAGAGGTTTGTCTACAAATATGTTATAAATTGCCTGATATGACTAAACTCTGTGTGGCACAGGCAAAACTGAGTTTGACTCCAATCATCAAATAATTCTAGTGTTTTCCATATTCCTGGATGCCTGCATATATTTGTGTGCTAATGCATTAGATTAAGGGGAGATTTTGTAAATAGAGTTCTGTGAGTCACGTTTCATGGCAGTTTAAAATTGTCAGGAAGTCTCTAAAATGTACCCACCAGGCTTTTGGTGCCTACACATAAATTCTTGAGACCTGAGGACAGCAAATAGGACTGATAATATTTGTGTGGGAGACAGGCAGAGAATTCCCTGGGAGCAAAGCAAATAGCCCAGTAGTTCCCTACATTAGCAAAGCAAGTGTTTAGCTGCCTTGAATAGGAGAAATTATCACCCAAACCTCCCAAGCCCAGCCTGCTGGGGTGATATAATTAAATTATATGCAATTAAATAGTGTAAGTAGCACACCTGCAAAGAGAATGGGCAGGTCTGTCCCAGGTGATCCTCTATGACCCTGCAGGGTCCTGGGGTAGCTCTCTCTCCCCATCCAGTTAGCAGCTCATGCTGGGGCCTCCAGGCTCACAAGGTATTGTAGTGGGACCTTGTGGAAATCTGTCAGGTTCCTGGAGCTTCTAGGGTGTGCCCAGCACAGGGTGTTTTGGGGACTGGAGATGGAGGACCAAAAGGACTGAGAGGTTCTTATCTAGGCTGCACATCCTGGAGTCACAGCTGAGGGTTTCATCTCTGTGGTTCCCCAGTTCTGGGGTTGGGTTCCTGAAATAATGGACCAGATCTGCTAATGGCACCACAGAAAGTGGTGAACTGCACCCCTAGAGTTACATTGCTCCTGGATTGACTCTGTTGTACACCACAACGACACAGACTCCGACTTCAGAAGGCTGAAATTGATGCCTTTGTTTTTGGGATGTTTTCCCTTTTATACTATTCTACACAGACCAATTTGATTGGTGAAACAAAGACAAACTTCTTCAATCACATTGGTAAGACCAGAGGGACATCAAGACAAGTCCCTCCTAGGGAAAGAATGTAAATAAAGTTATAGTTACAAAAACATGTCTCTTGTTTACAGAAAATTCCCTGGAAAAAGAATTTCAGAAAACCAAAACATCTCAGGCACAAACCAGGGCTACACTGGATTGCCATTCAGATTAATCTATGATTTTTGGCCTGACCCCTTCAAGGTGTTTACCTGACCTGAAAGATCTGGCAGCCAGAAATCAAGGGAGTGCAAAGATTTTTTCGCTGAGAAATTTAGGAGAGAAACTATATAACGCAGTTACCTCTAAAAAAAATAAAAGTCTTATTATCCTCTTAGTTAGTCAGAATCCTAAACAGAGAGAATGAGAATTGAGGGGAAAGAGGCTGATAAATTCACACATCTGGAACTCCAGCAAGATCTGAGATGATTGTACCATCTGCTCTGGGCTTTTACAATGTAGAATGTGTCTTGTGGGCTGCGGGGTGATCTGGTGGCTAAACCTGTCACTGGGTTCCCTCTGCCTGCCCCAAACCCATGTAGAATAGCATCATCAGATACAGTGAGGTAATTGCAATCTGTTTGATAAGATTTGTGCTCACCTCAAAGAAACAGGTCAGAAAAAAGTGATCTTTCTGATGAAAGCAGGAATAAATAGGTACAATATTTTGACAGGTTTTTACAGTTTATGTTTTCCTCTTCAAATAAATAACATGCACAGAACTGGTTACTCAGCTTGCCTGGAAACTTGGCAACTCCTGAGATGCACTGACCTACCCGAGTGAATTCATACCCTTCCCCTTCCGTGGGAGATTGTGGCCTCAGCAAGATTCAATGTGGAATGAAAATCCAGCCATGTTCACAGCACTGCCTTCCATGGGGAGACAGCTGCTGCATTTTAACGTTTGACTGGAGAAAAAAGTAGGTTAGAAGGTTTTGGTGTCCTCCCTGGAGCTTCATCCTTGGCTGAACAGATAATAACTCTCTAGGAAAACACTCCACTCCAGCAGTCTGGTGTTTTCATCCTCCTTCCCTGCAAAACCCGCTCGCTGCTTTTCTCTAAGGAGGTGAGGAGGGTAAACGTCTGCAATTAGCAGATGATTTTGCATTGAGGAGCTTGAGAAGATTCAATTTGCATTTTGGGTATGTGATATTTTGGAACGACTGGCCCCTGATCCTCACCTGACATCCCTCGATGCTGCTGAGCAGCTGATGTGCTGCAGGCAGGACCCTGTTTGGCTGGGGATCTGCTCTGTAGTTTTGGCATGTTCCTTGCAGGTTTCATACACATTTTCAGTGGGGAAAAACAAGAATAGTGCCTTGAAAGCATGGGGTAAGGCTCTAGAGGATGTGTGTCTCTCTGAAGAACAAATGCCAGAAAAATCCATATCTGGTATTTGACCTGGTCACTCCAGGCTCTCTTTATAGCCATAGGAGAAAAAATGGCACATTAAGAGTATAATTCCTGACCTAGGTTTCCTCAGGCTTTCTGTGGGATGTGTTGATGGATAGCTCTTGACTAGGAAGCCACAGATCTTGTGGAGAGCTCAGGTGTGAGTGTATTCCTTTGGCCAGATGAAGCTGGAGCCACTCTCCGGTTTTAGGACTCTTTGCCATCAGCCTGCAGTGTGCCAAAATAACTGCACATGTAATATTATGCTGTCTTTCCTAAAGTGTGACCGAAGTCCATTCCCCTCCATCCCTGGGTTATTACTCAAATACCACTCTGAGAACTCTGGAATGGCTTTTTGGGAATCCAGTGTTATTCAGCTTTTTTTGTTGTGTCTCTCTGGAGAAGGAGTAACATGCTTAGTGGCTTGACCTCAGCTTCCCCTTCTCATCTTATTTGGCACAAATTTTCTGGCAAATGCTACGGTGGTTTGTGGGTTTGCCCATATCTGCCCATTCTTTATAGTAAGCACTGAAGTGCTTTTACCCATGCTTTCTTTTCTCATTCAGTGTCCCCTCTGCCCTTCCCTGTTACTGAGGCAAGACAAGGTAATGCAAAGCTCCCATCCCTATCTCACTCTCTGACATCCTTTTTAATAAACAGACATTGCTTCAGGCACCTCCTCCCCCTTTGGAGCTGTGATTCAAATGGTTTAATACTAAAATATACGTTTATGCTCACCGATACATTGTCACTCACCTTCATCTCTTCTACACTCTTGGAGTGATACCAACCAGCCTGAGTGATAGATTGCATTTTAATTTATTGAACTGTTCTTTCACCTCTTTTCTTGATACATCTGCCTTTGTGAGTACTTTGGCTTCATTACCTGTAAAGTGTCACCTTGGGGTGGATATTTCCCATTCACCTTCTGAAGTGGCAGAGAAATGAAAAGAAATTCTTTTAGTTTCTCTGCACTTGGACTGAATCATTTACCTTCTCATTCTCTTTGATTGCCACTTTTATACCACAGGACTGCTGCTAACAAACTTTCCTGTGGGCATCCTGCTGCTGAGGAACTGGGATTATTTCTCACCTTCCTAGTCGTGGTTAATTCATCTTCACCTCTGTACCAGCCCATTTTCAGTAGGAGGTTTGCAGCAGACCCAGAAAGTAGAAGTGCACACGAGGAAGTGACTTTATTACTTACCTCTCTTTGCCTGAAGGTTTTTCTGGCCTGACCTCATGCATCCTGCTGCTTAATGTTTGGGGACAGCTCTCTTGTAGTTTTCTGGGCTGTCCTGGGTTCTTACAAACTATGCCTTTTGAAATGATTTTGTAAGAGATTTTTACCCCAACAGTGCCCTGAGGGAAAACAAAAGATTGCTCATAATTTACTGTGACTTTCTAGGTTATTTAGAAACTCCCTAAAAGGAAAATTTAAGAAAATATCAAAAAGTATCTTAAATCAGCAGGGCAGTAGGTAATGATCACCTTGCTGTAGTTCCTGGAGGATTGTCAAATCTGTAAACAGAAGCAGATGCTGTGCATATGAGGAAATGACCCATCCCCTGGAGTCTGAAAGCACTCAAAGAGGAAGGGAATTACTGCTGGTACTGGAGGGCTTTCCCTCTCCTGGGCAATGAGGGAAGGGCTCTCAAATTCCCACCTATCTGCTCTGGGGCCCTCTGGTTGTCCTCTGTTCACCTAAATACAAGAGAGGGTTATATCAGGACAAATATTTCTGCTGCTTCTAGTAGAATTTAACTTCAAAATCAAGCTGTTCAAAATGTGGCTGCTTAAACTTGTTGACTCAGTCAGCACTAATTACAGAGGCAGTGATTGTGTGATGCTGGAATTATGTAATTCTCTCATTCTTCCTTCCCTGATTTTATTTATTCTCATTCTGCATTCTATTATTGGCATCAAAAGTCTTTCCATTTTTTTTTCTTTTCAGTTCAGCAGAAATAGAAATTTATAGACATGGACCAGTTTCTGATTTAAAATTGGCATTTTCCCCCCCCAAAATTTAGCCTTTAGGATGGAGTACATTTTATTTAGCAGCACTGGGGTTAATTTTTCTGTCAGGCTATTTGTATTTGTTCTTGTTGGACTATTCCTTCTTAGCCCTGCCTGCCAACAACTAAAACACAGTTATTTGATCCCCATGAATACATAGTTCTGCCCTTTGTAGTATTAATCATCTGGCATGATTATTCCAAAGCACCTTTTGGCTTCCTTTCCTCACTTACCAAATCTCTTCTACCCATTGCTCAGATATTATTTATTTTCATTAACAAAGGTGTGCATTTTTTTTTTTTTTTGTCTGGTGGATAAATCAAGCCTTCTTAATTCACTCAAGAAAATTCCCTAGTGCACTTAAAGTAACAGTTAACCACAATTGTTCTACTTCATCAGGACCTTAACACATGGAGACAATGAAATTGTGAGTGGCTTTTGGTTGTTGGTTTGTTTGGGGGTTTATTTCTTGTGGGGGTTTTTGTGTGTGTGGTTTGGGTTTTTTGTTTGTTTGTTTTTCGTTGTTTTTTAATTTAATGGATTCAGATTTGCACCTCTGTAAAACACAACAGCTGTCAGTTTATCCTTCCATTGGAGCTACTGGAATGCAGCTCTGTGCTCTTCAATTCCAGAACATGTTTGCAGCCTGGATTAGGCATCACTTAAAAGACAAACCAGTCAGATTTGCTGTGCTTTACATTAAATGGAATTAGTTCTTTTTGACCAGCACCTCTTTGTACCCCCAGGGAAGGGTTACCCAGGGAAGGGTTACCTAGGGAAGTTCACCATTCTTTCGTTTTCTAACCCAGTTTTTGAACAGAGATTGTGACATGATACATTTAGCAGCTCCAATGCTGAACTTTTCTGTTGCACTGTTTTGTGACCATATGCTTTGTACTGAACTTTATACTTCATTCTTGGGAGATTTTATAATTTATTAGATTCTGCTTCATTAGAAGCATCCTTTAGATTACACTCTCATAAAAAATTCTGTAGGGCTGAATGAAAAAATTCATTAGGACTGGACCCTTCTCCTTTCTAGCGCAGAGATTACAACTCCTGACCCACATGAAAAGCAGCTATTGTCCAGTTTTCAAGCCTTAAAAAACATCTTCTCTATCTAGGTCAGTCTGTGGGTGAACCAGGAAAACAACCATCAGCAGCCATCCCTAAACTTCTGTGTCACTACCCAAACCTGTCCAGCACTACTGGAGGAGCATGGAAACCCACAGAAACATTTTTATGAAGAATCCAGCATTTGACTGAGTGGGCTCACTGAGGAGAGAAATTTAGAGAAGTTTCCATGTGCCCTGTAGGCAGTAAATGAAATTGTCCAGTTGGTCAAGATGCTCACTTACTCAACACACACAGGCACCTGGCAAAAGGTAGAGTTTCCAATAGGAAGGTTTGGGTTTTTTTCTTCACTCTGGAAATTCTTTATCCAAGTACTTCTCATTAATAAAAAAAAGAAAAAGGTATTTCTGAATCACCTAGTTAGCCAGAGTTCCTTGAGAATGAAAAAGATAATGAATAGAACTTTGCTTGAGCAAAGTCACCAGTTTAAAAGAGTACAGGAAAGGAAAAGCCAGGTCTAGGTCTACACAGAAAGTCTTCTGCAGAACTATAGTTAATAAAGAAAAAAAAAAATTCCTGGTTCAACATCCAATGCCTTCTCTTTGCCTAAGCATGAGTATCTAAATCAGCAGATAAATAGATAACTAGAGCAAAGCCAATTGTTGCAACTCTGAGAAATTCACAACAGGGAATTAAACACCAGAGATGGGGATGAGGGGAGGTAATTAAAACAAATTGAAAATCTTAATAGGTAGAAATAAAGGTGGAGAACTTTCTATCAATGAGTAATCTTGATTGCAAAAGTTGTTGCAGATGGCTTTCAGCCTTAGAGGATTTCAGCTGGGAGGTTCTTCAGCAGCACAATGAGTGCTGACCCTTTGTAAGTACCTAAACTAATCTTCATTTGAAATATCTGGGGAATTGGGAAACAACTGACACTTACCCGTGCTTTTCTCAGGTGTGTTTCACAAAAGGCTCCCAGCAGACCCCGTGGAGCTGTTCACAAAGACATCAGTAATCTTCCCAGCCTTATCTGCTCTTGTACTTGTGTTAAAAATGAAAATGCCCTGGTGAAATTAATGCAAAATACAGTCGGGAACATAATGAAAAGCCTTTTCTGATAGTCTTTACACTGCTGCAAGCATCCCTCACTTCTCTCTTTTAAAAAGGATGTAATAGTCCTTTTTACTGTTTTGTTATATTTGAAAGAGGAACATGTAAGTGTTTTCTACTTCTATTTTTTTTTACCAATTTTTAGTAACCTAAAATGCAAATTGGATTAGGACAATATATAATCTCCTGGGTTATTATTTTTTTTTCCTGCAGAAAAGATATGCTCAGTGTTTTAATAGCACCATCTGTCACAGTAGCAAGTGCCAAGTTGCAATATTGATCTTGTCACTTTGGGGAATGGTATGGTATTTAGGATTATAAATAACATTTTTCTTTGCTCCGTTCATGTGTTCGTTTTTTATATGGAATCCAGACTCAAGAAACCACTCTTGCCATCTAATAAGACAAGCACTTTCTCAGAATCCACACCAGAGTGTCATTAGGACCAGAAGCAGTATTTGTGTTATTACCTGTCACAGCTCAGTGGAGTGAATAACCCAATTGGTCTATGAGATTTATATAGTGGCAAGTATAGCCACAACCAAACAAATACCTTCTAGTGACCATAAGTCATCACTGGGCACTAGTTTCCTCTCTTTAAACGAGAGAAGATTATGCTAATGAGATTTTAAATTAAGAGCACTCAAGCTGAGGTTACAAAAAAAAAAAAGGCAAGTGCTGCTTTCTTTGCAATTTTCTGTGTTGACCAACGATCTTGGTTTAGTTTTGTTTTTTTAAGGCTCTGTCCCCTTCAGATCACTTGGATTTTGGTTAAAATTTTTATTTAGCTTGCTTTGAGAAAGTGAACATGCAATATTGTAGTCAGTTTTTATCCCTAAATGGACTCTCTGGAGAGGCCAGATTGGTGGTGTCGGGTTTGAGGTTATCGTGAGCCTGGAAAGGTCTCTGTGTGTTGAGCTGCCTGATTCAGAAAGAGACTTTTTCCTGGCAAGGAGGAAACAATTCTCCTTTTAATGTAAAATCTTGTGGGTGTTTCCTCCCCTGTTTACATTTCTGGATGTAGATGTGTTTTTCAGTGCACTAGGCAAAGCTGTGATGCTCGTGGATGGTTGAAGACCAAGATGCTGGACAGATGTAAGGGGAAATTCAATTTTCCAAGTGGTAATGATGTTTTCCAGGATTCACAGGGCTGAGTACTTCTCTCTGTAATACTCTGTTAGACAATCAACATTTTGATAATATGCCAGCATTTTTTTTCTGCTCCACAATTTATTTTTCTTTGGGTTGGGTATTACATGAATTTTGTGCCTGATAAAGTAAGATTTCACCTGGGACTTGAAGTGTTAAAGTGTTAGAATAGAAATACTTTCATACTGATTTTTCTGTTGGTAGTTCTCCTGCTGCTGAACATATATTTATCCTCTGCATGCAATTTCGCTCACAACTTCAAGGCAGCTCCATGGTGCTCCTAAGTACTGCATTTCATAGATTTTCAGCAGTTGTCATTAAACATCTCTCTTGAGGAACAAAAATACCAAAAACATTTACACAAAACATGAAAAGCTTGTACTAAAATAATCCATTATAATCCTATTCTTCATTTTTCACAGTCTCTGCAAATTGATTTCATCTAAGATATTACCCAGCTATATTCAAGGTTGGGTCTGGTTCTTTCATCTGTTTCATTTCCTGTAACTCAAGTAATTTTATGAAGTGCAGTATTTTTACTGCAGAGAAATAAAATCTAGTAAATAGTCTGCAGTGTGTTGGGATCTGGATAATCCATTCTCTACCTCACTGCTTGCTTTTGCTGCCTGGTTGTTCAGACACTTGCTCAGCCGTTTCTGAGTATTAGCATTTAATTAAAGTAATACCTGGTGTAGAGGACAGCCAGGCTGTAGCCATGGATGCAGCAGAAATTTATACAGATGGCACATCCAGCTGTTGCACATAGATGTACAAACATTCTGTGCCATTAGTCTACAGAACTACAGAAAATTCCATGTATTGTGTATGTATACATGTATATTTATAAATGTGTATACACACACACTATATATATGTATATATAATATAATGTATGTGTATATATAAATGAGATAAGGACAGTTGCCAAAATCTCCACTGTCACTCTGTTTTTCTAAAGTTCTTCTAAGCTTTTTGATGTTTTACATTTTTGTAATGGAGTCTCTCACTGCACTTTTCATGTAAACAATGATTGTTTTGCATTCCTTTCTGGAGGAGGAGAGAACTGATGGACTGTTGGCTTGACCAGTGTGGTTGGAGAGGACAATTTTCATCCTCCAATCCATGGTCACTGTTGGAATTCTATAAATGTCGAGGTCTGTAAATAAACTCCCTCCTTTTTTGCCTTGGATATCTCAGTGTGTGAGTGTCGTTCATTTGTGTTGTACTGAGACACTCCACAGTGGTCTTAGCATTACTTTTGAACACCAAATGTGATTTCTTTCCTGCTGTTTCCTGTGGTACAAAATGTGAGCCCTGGGTAAAAGCACCGAGTGAGGCTTTGGCAGGGGTTGACCATCAGCTTTTGCAGCCATGGGGATTCTCTCTGGGCAGTGTCCAGCCCATGATTTGTGGGAACTCATCCTGCTCTCCATGGACCTTAACATGATGGCAGCACTGTGGTGTGGCAGGTCCAGGATTCTGCTTCTCCAGCAGGGACCAATGTTTATGAATAGAATAGACTTTTTTTTTGCATATTATTGGGTAGGAAAAATCCCCCAAAATACTTTATTTCCCTATTTTTTAATAGGTTTTTTTTTTTTTTTTTTTTTTAAGCAAAGGGGAGTATCTGCCTCACCTTCTCCTTGCAAAACTGGCACAGGATACTCCTGCATCCATTGCCTTATGTCTGTAATTATTCAATGCTAGTGTTTTGCTATATGTGGGTCGCTTCTCACAGGTGGTAATTGCTAATGTAACCTCCTTTACTGATGCTCCACTAGCTTAGAGCCAGTAATGCCTGGCTGCAGGTGGGAAAAGAGACAACAAGAAACATTGCTCTGTTTGAGGCTTGACACAATCAGCTTTTCATATATCCTCCTCTCCTCTGTCTTTTGGTGGTGGAGGGAGCTGTACTGTCATTAGCAGCCAGCAGGGTGTTGTAAGGGATGTATTTTTACAGTGAATTCAACTCCCCTGGTGCCTTATGATCCTGTCTGCCTTCCCAGCTGCACAAAGTGGGGGAGGCTCGGGGCCGTCTGGGTCAGCAGGAACCAAACTGCTGGGGAGAATGGAAAAGTGGCAATGATCTCAGCTTTTCCTTTGAAATGTGGGGTGCCTTGCCTGGCCTGTGGACACAGAGGGGGGATGAGGTTCTGCACAGAGCCAGGGCAGCAGGAGAGCTGCAAGGAGCTGAAGGGTGTGGGTGAGAGCGTGTGTTGTAGGTAAATGAGCAGAGGGAATGGAGGGAAAGTGTTTACATGAGCCTGTGTGATCAAAGAAAAGATTCTGTGTGTTCCACCAAGAGTTTCATTTGCCCTCTGGGCTGTATTACACAACTAGCTGTCAAACAGTGCTTTTTTAAAGAAAACACAGGTAGCTTTTCCCTTTTGATGATCAAACGAGAGATGCATAAAGTTACCCAAAGTGCCTGATTAAAACCAAATATCCCTCCTTCCAAATGCCTGAGCTGACAATTGCTTCTAAGTGTGAGCAGTTTTGTCCAGCTGTATGCAGGTTATGCCTGGGAAAAAAGGAACAATTAATAACTCCAGGGAAGCAGAGGAGGATGTGGTGAGTGCAGCAGGGAGCACAACCCAGAGCAGAAGCATTGGTCAGAGCAAAGGAGAGACGGGCACTCTGAGTGCAAATTAATTAAGCAGCAGATTTAATCTGCAGTCTGTGGGCATGAAAGAAAACATGTCAGCCTTATTACAGTTAAAGTATTTATATTTGTAAATAGACTGTGCAAATTCACAAATGAAGGAGAGCATAAAAAGCAGCTGTTTGGGAGATGGGGATGGATGTAGGAAGCTACGTGTTCACTCACCAGCATTTTGGGAGTGGCTAGGAAGGGTTTGTGGAGACCAAGTGTGATAGTTAAGAAGTGGTAAATGGGAAATGATTCATGTCCTTGTTTGTTAAGGAGGAGAAAAATAGAGGGAAAATCTTTTTCTCTAAGTATTATCAGAAATAAAGACTAGAGACAAGTGCTTTGACACAAGTGATCTCTTGTAATAAATTGTGCTGAGTATCTCTTCATTAGAAAGGCCAAGGGGGTGATTAGGAGCGTGAAAAATGCCAATAAGATAACTGCAGCAGGACTTGAGGGATATCCTGCTTCAGGGAAGGGCAGACTGAATGATGTGACAGACAGCAGCACTGCCAGCAGCATCCCTGTCTTTACTGGGCCACCCAGTAAAGGGATCTTCCCAAAGTGAGTTTCTGGCTGGTGGGTGCCTTCCTTCCATGGTGTGGGTGTCCCAGGGGAGCATCCAGAGCTGAGATCTTCTCTGATGCAGATGGGAAGCTTCCCCCATGACCTTGGTGTCCTGAAGTGCAGAGTTTCCAGTGTTCACCTTTATTACAGCCCTTGCTGAATTTCCTACCCTTGAAACGAAGATTTGGCAGGACACTGAGCATCCAGTGCCTCAGCCATGGGGTCTGAGGTGAGATAGAATCCTGGAGCAGCTGTGGATGCATTTTGGGGTGCAGAATACAAGGCTCAGGGCTGCAGGGCTTCTAGCTGTGATGGCTGATGTCTGTAAGAGAAATTTGGGCAGACGACCTACGCAATCAAAGCATCAGAGAAAATAGGAATGGAAAGGATCTCTAAAGGTCATCTAATTCACCCTTTTGTCCAAAGGCAAGTTTAATTATACCCACACCATTCCTGAGAGATGTTACATCTCCTCGGCATCTGCCTCTCTAAATTAAACCATCTGAATTCTTTCAATTTTTTCCTCAGATACGATGCATTTTTGGAAAATTGTGAGTCTCTCTGGACTCCTTCCAATTGATGTGTGTCCTTCAGCAGCCCAGGGCTGACTGTGGCTGGTGCCCTGCACACAGTCTCTCCAGCTGAAGAGAACCACACATTTCCAGTTCTGTTTCATTACTCCATAGATGTGTTCAGCCTTTCACAATCATCAGGAGAGACCTTCCTTAGATATCAGTTTAATATCTTGAAGGACTCTTGTTTGAGTTAAGGCCTTTCTTTACTTACTTCTGTCAGGGTAAAATAATGGGTCAAATCTGAATTTGAAAACTTTTAGAAAATGCCTCAGTATGAACAACTTTGTGTGGACTGAAAATTACTACAAGTTTTTGATAAATGGCAAAGTCTCTGTTTACGAGGAGATGCTCAGTGCAGCTGTGTTAGGTCAGGTCTCATTTAGCAACTCCATTTAATGATCCTGAAGAGGGAGTAAACAGGCTGTTAATGAATTCGTGTGTGGTTCTGTATAGGGAGGAACTGTGAGTAATAGGCAGGAAAGAAAAAAGACTACAAAGGGGACATAGAGATTATAAACACTCACAGATAATGAAGTTAATTTCATCTCTGCGTAACACAAATTAATGTGTTTGGGTGGAGGGGAGGAAGGGAATATGCTTAAATAAACTTGGCCTACTTGAGAGCATTTTATGAGAAAAGTAGACTTGTATGCCATGTACCCAAAGGGGGCCTGCAGGAGAGCTGTAGAGGGACCTTTTAAAGGGGCATAGGACAAGAGGGGGTGGCTTTATGCTGAAGGAGGGTAAATTTAGATTAGATGTGAAGAGGAAATTCACATCTCTGAAAGTGTTCCAGGCCAGGTTGGGTGGGGCTTTGAGCAATCTGGTCTAGTGGAAACTGTCCCTGCCCATGGCAGGGGGGTGGAACCAGATGATCTGTAGGGTCCCTTCCAACCCAAGCCATTGTATGATTCTATTATTATTCTCTGTGAATCATACTCCCCATTCTTACTCCCAAAAAGCTGAATGCCTGTTTGGGCTGTTCAAGGAACTGCTCAGACACATGTGGGACACAGAAATCTTTTCTCTCTGTTTGACTGCTGCTGGTCTGTGTGCATTACTCCCAAGGGGATGTTTGAACATACACAAAACCTGTGGTGAAGGTGAAGGAGGAGTGGTTAATGAGACTGAATTGAAATGTCCTGGAGTGGCTGATTACCCTAAGGGACAGAACAGCCTGTGGGTGTAGGTTTCAGCAGAGAAAACAGAGGTACTGACATGGCAAAAGGGAAGATGTATGAGAAAATGCATTTGAGGATGGGGAGGTTGTCACCTGCCAAAGTGTTTGAGCTGATCACGTGTGGTGAATAGTTCAGTCTGGTGCTTAGGAAAGTGTCTACTATGTGGGGGAAAAATACCAGGGAAAAGCTGAATTTCTGAGAAAGACAGCATAGAGGAAAAGGGGTTTCATCCTCATTCTTATTTTAATTTATTTTACCTCCCCTGACAAGAGTAGCACAGGAGGAAGCTTAACAGGAATGAGAGCTTGGCCCTAAGGGTCTCTGCTGAGAGCAGGTTCCCTCCAGTGTTTCAGCCCCTGAGTCCCTTCTGCAAACAGATGAATTCAAGGATCAGATGTATCCAACCCTCAAAGACTTGGATGTAAAAACTTGAAGGTTGGTTTCTTTTTTCAATTTCTCCTCTTCTTTTTGTGAGTGTCCCAGTGTGCTGGAGGTTTAAATAAAGAAAGTTACCTATCTAAACTAGAATGCATCTAAAAACCTATTCCCAAATGCATATTTGTGTGCATGTGTATAAAAAGATTGAGGGAATGTTTAATTATGACTTTCCTCTAAAAAAACTGCATAGAAAATAGAAAAAGGCATTGAAAAATTAAACTGGGCCTGCTAGACAGTAACTGGCTTGTGGGTAAACAGCAGCAATTCCCTTAAATATCACAAAAATAATGTAGGAATGCTGAGGTTGATGAGGGCATTAAGAGACATGAGCAGGGAATGACAGATGAGATTGTCATTGCAAAAAGCCTCCATGAGTTCTGTGCCATTAGTATTTAGAGAAAAAAGCTGAAGGTCATATCAGAGACTGGAATACATTTTCCTGGGGGCAATATGAAATGCTAAAAGGTTTTATGATTATGCCAGAGCAGATAGTTAGGCAATTAGAGCTGTTAAAAATTGTCAAGGCATGGCATCCAGATGAGTTACATCTGAGAATTGAGATGGAAGCAGCAAGTGGAATTGAAAGCTTTGGCAGATATTTTATAATCCATCTCCAAGGGTAGGGTGGTTGGAGAGGACTGGGCAGCGTGGCTAATGTAGCTGCTGTATATAAGCAAAGCTCATGAAAAATCCAGTGCCAGCAACACTTTGGTAAGAATATGACTGATAGAGGATATTTTGCTTGGAATTAGGAAAAGGGAATTCTTGGCTGTTGGAACTCTGAAGACTAAAAACTTCAAGCTTTCTAAATTAAAGAGTTTCAACCCTCAAGTAAACACCTAAGCCCTGGAAAAGGCTTCCAAAATTGAGTAATAGCACAAACCCAATGTACATGTAGTTTAAATAGTATTGTGTGATCTCACAAAGTAAAAAACTTAAATTTGAAATTTTAGTGTATAATAATATATCATAACCAAAATAAAAAAAAAAAAAAACTTTGAATGTAGATTAGTTGTCTTTTTGCACTTTCTTCTTCCTGCTTCACAAATCTAGGTAGTTTTCTGTAATTAAGTAAAGAAGTCCACATTACGAGTTTTGAGTGATCGTAATTAGATTAGAAGCATAAATAATATAGATGTCAATGGTTTATTAAATAATTAAGACTTAAATAACCTTAACTAGACACCATTTTAGCTCACTTTCTCAACTTGTTAAAAAGAGCTCACATCTCGTGAATTTGCAATAAATAAAAATAATAAATTTCAGAGTAAGACTTCAAAAACAACATCTCCTAAGTTTTATTTGCCCCAACCTTAGAACAAGAAAGGGCCAAGCAGTCCCACACTTGGCTTATAAATTCCCTTGACTCTCTGAAACACGTTATTGTGCCAGAAAACAAATGTCAAGCAAAGTCCATAATTTATATGACTTTTCTGAAAGCATAG
This sequence comes from Phylloscopus whistleri, assembly GCA_017589585.1. Lineage (NCBI taxonomy): Eukaryota > Metazoa > Chordata > Aves > Passeriformes > Phylloscopidae > Phylloscopus > Phylloscopus whistleri. The sequence goes on from JADMLD010001401.1 coordinate 3,049,582, forward strand.
CATGCAAAATATTGATCTGCTTAATAAATGCACATTATCTCCTGAAAATGACTAAAAATTAGCTCAGGGAGAAGAAATAGTGTCAGTAAGACTGCAGAGGGATAACAGAGACCCAGAGAGCAAACATACATTGTGCAATGAGTTACTTGCATCGAGTCAGACATCCTTGTGCAACATTTTTCTTGTTTTGAGCTTGAGATGTAGAGGAAAAAGGGGAAAATCTTGTGCTTCCTAGTGCCAAATACAGGTACAGCGAGGAGCAGAACCACCACAAGAACCATTCAAGGCTGTGCAGGTCCTCAGACTGTACAAAACTCTGTGTCCACTGTTGGCAGGGGCTGCCCCTCAGGCACGATTCTGATCCAGAGGAGCTCAGCTCTGTCACGGGGGGATGATTGGCCTCATGAAGTATTAATGATGGCAAACCAGATCGTTTCCAGCACAGCTGAATGGGATGTCAGCAAATATTTGTTAGAAGATGAAGAATGCAGTGTGATAGTTTTAATGTTTCCCTCTGTGCTGGGCTCTTTGCCCAAAGGGAATTCCTGCTCCTGGTGGGAGAGGGGAGCTCCCAAAGCAGCAGCAATGGGCAGCTGTCCATCCTTTCCTGTGTGTGATGTTTTCCTTGTCTCCAGGCAACAACGGACAGAAGGAGAGGACACAGTCTCAAGCTGCATCAAGAGAAGCATAGGTTGGATATTAGGAAAAAGTTTTTCACAGAAAGAGTGATAAAGTATTGGAATGGCCTGCCTGGGGAGGTGGTGGAGTCACCATCCCTGGATGTGTTTAAAAAAAGACTGGATGTGGCACTTGGTGCCATGGTCTAATTGAGGTGGTTAGAGCATGGGTTGGACTTGATGATCTTGAAGGTCTCTTCCAAGCTAGAAATTCTGTGATTCTGTGTGATTCTTCACCTTTCAAAGTGATATAGGTCAGTGTAAAATTGACCCTGTGTGTCCTGTGAGGCAGTAGATATGCAAAGGGACAACTTTTTTTTTCTTCCCCATTTTCATTCTAGGGGTGCATTTTTTTTTTCTAGGGCTGTCCTATCTTCTTTGCAGACTGAAAAAGCAGTAGCAGGTCACTTGCAGGTGAGATTTTATTCAAAGTAGGATGTGTCCCATGGAGTAAAGGGAGCACACCTCCCATACATATCTGTCCTGCATTCTACCCTGCCAGAGAGCCTTCTTGCACTGACCCAGCAGGAATGCAAATAGGAATTGTAAGTGCTCAGCACCTTCAGGGATCCAGCCTTGTGGTAATCTCCTCCTCCAGCATAATCTTCATAGCTGAACCACTGTTAATGTGTTTGCTATTCATCTGTTGTAGCATTTAAATAGTAATTATTAGTGGCATATTCTTTTGGGTGATCAGCCCAAAGCTGCAGTGCAAGAGTGTGACCTTGAGTTTTCCTACAGACAATGGAAATTAGTTGATAATGGACAACAGTAATTGCTTGGATGACAGTGCACCTCTGGAGCTACATCACCACGATACATCACTGAGGCCAGGAGCTTAGCAGGACTCAGGGAAAAAAAAAAAAAAAAAAAGGGAATTAACAAAATGCAAACAAGATTTTGAAATGCATTAAAAATGGGACAGAGGATAATACAGAGAGTAATTATAATGTAATTATATAAATATAATTATATAAGTAAGCACTGTGGTTTCACTGGGAATGTTGCATGCAGGGCTGGGCTCAGGGATGCCTGATGAGTGTGTTTAGAGGCTGGAATAAATCTTACTCATTGCACAGTTCTTAAACAGTGGTGTTACTTAGTTTTGGAAAGGAGAACACGAGGAGGACATCAAAGGTGTCCTGCCAGGAATCCTCAGCTTTGGAGCCCTTTTCTCTCACAGTAGAAGAAGATAAAGGGAGGGAATGGGACTAAACAGAATATTAGGACATCTTTTCCCCTTCCTCACATGGAGATGCTCATGGTCACTGATGAACAGATGCACAAGAAGCTACAGAGAGGAAGAAAACAGGGCAGCAGAAACCAGAGCAATGAGATTTCCCACCCAGATTCCTGTTAAATAGTTGTCCTTACCTACTCCTCCAAATATTTCCCTGTGTCTCTTGAAGTCCTGCTGCAAGGCATGACCCAGGGAAAAGAAAACAAAAGCTTCTGAAGAAACAGTAAGTCTGACATTTCTAATATTTGAGTTCAAATTGAATACACAGACTTTATTTTCACCCATGGAACTTGTTGCCACAAAAGGAGATGAGAGATGAATTCTCACAGGTTTGGGAAGAATATGGAAACATATCAAAATTAAGAATATTGCTGTAGTTCTGATAAGCAGTGGCACCTTTTAGGAGGGATAGTCAAACTCCACAACTTAAATTAGGATTTAAGTATTGGGGATGAAGATAAAAGCTAAACTGGAAGCACAGCAAACTTCCTGGTTTTTACACTTTCTCAATTAATTATGTTTTCTACACATTGAATTCACCCACTTGTATTTCTAGTCAGGTCTTCTGTATGCTCCAGTACTTATGTGAACAAAAAGCATTCACAATTATCAGCATAAAGATTAGAAATATATAACAGAACCTTTTGGAAGAAATACTAATAACTTAACAGAAAATTAGTGCCTTTAAGCAGGTTTGTGAAAATATTTTTGCACTTTAATCTGGCTGATTCTGGCTGTCATAATACAAGCTTTATTAAACTCATCATTAGCTTGATCCAATGTAATGTGTTTTGTGGTTTTGATCTTGCTTGCTGCTGCAAAAAATATCCTTCATTCTGAAACGGCCTCACATATAAGGTGGCTGCACTTGCAGGCTGTAATTTTATTACAACATTTGCCAGACTGATGCACTCAGGCCATTTAGTATCACTTTATCACAGACAGCAACAGCACAACTAACTACAAAAACACAAAAAGCCTTTAAATTTTACATACTGGAAACTAGTTAAAATTCACTTTTGACCAGGGGGTCTTCTTCAAGCTGAGAAGAAAATGTAAAAAGTATAATTTCATTACCCTGTATTAAACTTCTGTTTTTCCTTTAGAGTTTCACTAGCTAAATCAGCATGACCAAAATCCTCTTCACTTGCTATTATTTTTTTTTTTTTCATGGAATCTGAAAATGGGTAATATTTCCATGATTTTTCCATTCCGTGGTTTTACTGCTGGGACAATATTGTTTCTGTTACAGCTTGTGAGCAGTATTTTGTGTCTGTTCTTAAACAGATTTGATGCATGAAATGATGATGTTCCTGTACTTTCTCAGGCTTTGAAGTCATTAGAACTAAATGCTGTCAAGTTTGCTAAATGTTTGGGTGAACGAGCTGCTGTACTGTCAGACCTGAATGTGCAAGAAGTAATAATCCATAGTAAAAAAGAAAAAATATATCAGCCTTTAAAATAAAGAAAAAGAGTACTGGCATTTTAAAAAGGAAATGTATTTTCAGGCTTCTTTATCTCTCTAGTGGGTTTTCCACTTTTTTTTTTTTTTTTTTTTTTTTTTTTTTTTTTTTTTTTTGGGCTTCTCATTTGCCTCACTGTGTGAGGACTTTAAAGAAATCTCCACACATCAGCCTTGCCTGAAGATTTAGTTGCACCTTCTTACCAACCTCTCCAAACATGCTCATCTGCACTATCCCTTATCATAAATGCTTCCCCTCTTTGCAAATGTATTTTAATCCTGAGTAAGGGATTAATAGCTGAGGGGAATCCTGGAAAAGCCAGGCTGGTGCTGTTCCTTAGTGTCTGACTAATGCATCATTAGGGTTTGCTGTGCCTCACATCACCCCAGCACTGATGGAGTTTCCATAGTGGGGAAAGCAATTATTGCCTGTTTGCCTTGTAAATGTTGAAAGGCATCTGCTGTTCCTCTGAGGTGCCTGGAGAAATGGAAATTGATGCTGATAATAAACATAATTATAAAGAAGGTTGCTGCAAATACTCCTGATCTGTAAGGAAAAAGTGACATTTTAAGGGCTGTGCTGTGGATATAATGAGGATTGGTATTGGCTTTTAAACCATCATACTGAGGCTGGGATGGAGGTTTGATAAAGTCACTCATTATGTGATACTATATTGCAAAAAGTTTGTGCTGTATCAAAGTCCACGGTGGCACAAAGGTTTAGACTGGAATTTTTTTATTCCTGTATTTCATTTACAAACCTCTGGATCTGGGTTTTCATTGGAGTTTGCTGGGGTTTTTTTAAATGCAGAAAGGAAAGGTGTCAAAAACTTTCCCTTTGCAAACTCTTCTAAGTCCAGTAAGGTTCAAGCCTGGGCAGTCCAGACCCTCATCAGGGACCTGGTTGGGTGGCAAAAGACAAAGAAAAATGAATGTCTGAGTTTGGTGCAAAGGTTCTGGCTTGATGTGCCTGCACAATCTAATCTTGAAAACAATAATGTCGAGGAGGAATAGGATAAGAACACATTCTGTGATATTTGTGCCACCTGATAGTTTATGTGCCAGGTATTTACACCGAGGTCACAAAATACCAGCTTTTAAATTAGAGACAGCTTGGTGCAAATGCCACTGATAAAGGAGTCAAGCTGAAAATAACATTAAATAATTAGTGTGAAATAAAAAGACTATTTTGAAGTTGTAATTGAGTTTGATGTGTCATGATTATGTTATTGGTAGCAGTTCATGGCTCATCCAAGGTTATTATTGCAGAATCGATGTTTTCATTTAATGTTTTCTGGATCGTTGTTGTCATCTGTGGTGCTTAATTGAATAAAACACAAGATTCACTTGGAAGAGATGCAGATACAAAGTACTAAATTTCTCAGAGGAAGAATGTTTTCACTTTGTTTAACCCAAAGCATTAGTTTACTTGCAAATATAATTGATACTGGCTTGAAGAGCATTCCTGGAGTACATTAAACAGGACAGCCGTAACAACAGTATTAGATTTATGGCAGATGAGTGTAAATAGTGCAGTATTAACTGTAATGGATTCTGGACTATAAATACACCACCACATCCCAGTGGGTAGGATCAGGAGTCTTATTCATGGATGACTCTTTAGAGTCATTGTATGAAAGGAAATAAGCCCTGCACTTTGAATTACCTCTTGATACTTAGCACAAAGTTGCACATTTTGGTAATTCTGAGCTGCAGGGTAAATCCCAGGTCTCAGCCCCCAGTAGGGTTGTGGTCTTGGTGTGCAAGCCCAGCACTGAAACTGGAAACAGAGCACTGAGTTTGGTGGAAGTTCCATCAAATCTCACCTGCCAATGAGCTTCACCTGTGCAGGGAACTGCATGTTTTAAATCCTTGCTCAACCCAAACTGAGGTGTAATGTCACCAAAAGCTACTGAATGTGAACCATTCAATCTTTAGGCAGGAAGGGAACAGAGATGCAATGCTGCACACATAGAAAGTCTTCTCACAGGGTGCCTCAGAAGTGAGTACTGCAAAAAGAAATATCTGTCCTGTGTGGAGAGAGAAAGTCACTGACAGTAAAAGTAATCTCTTCAGGAACAGGCAGCAGTGTGCTGTGCAGGTGGCAGGCAGAATATTCTTATTGGTACTGTGAGATATTTTCTGCAGGGTTTCTTCTGTTGTTCTGTTGAAAACTCCTCCAGCCCAAAGCACAGGGAACCCTCAGCTGTGCAGCTCCTTGGTGCTGTTGTAATACAAATACTGTATCAAAAGAAAATGGTTCTTTTTAATTTAGTTTCATTACAATGATCTTATATAGTGGCTGTATTGATTGTTTGCAACTACAAGACTATTCTGTGAATAGATGCTTTTTTGTTTTTGACTTCAGCACAGAAAAAAATGGGTGTTCATTTTTACTGTGTCAGCATTGCACTTCTCTGACTGTGTAAGGAGACTTCAAAATTGATGTGCCTTGCACTTACAGCCACTTAGAGCCACTCCACAGAGCCAGAGTAACATCAAGGAGCTTCAGTGCCTGGGAGAAGAAGAGGCACAGGATTTTGCCAGGGTGGAAGCTCTATCAGACTTTTATGCAATCAATTATCTCTGATTATAGAAATTTAAACCTCATTTACAGTGCAAAATCTGATGAATATACTTAAGTTTCTGTATCCCAAAAAAGAATCCATCCCAAACAAATTAACTCCCCCTTTTCCTCATGGAAGGAAAGTCAAAGTGAAAAAATGTTCTGGTATCATGCTCCACAATTCAGTGTGAGCTCTACTCTTTCAGCCTGCCTGCATCATAAGGGCTTATTCTACCATCTGTGTTTATCTAAACTTCTGTTAACAAACCATGTTGTTATTGGGGAGAAAATTAAATCTTTAGAACAGGCTTCTCTAAGGAAGATGTCTGGATCCTTTGTGTTGCTGGAGAATGTATCTCTATCAATAAATGTGAGACTGCAGAGTTTATTTAACAGTGAGATACAAAAGGGTTTATTTTATTAAAATTTATGCCATCCTAATGGACCACTTGATAAGAAAGTATTAAAATGTAGTGCTGGATGGACTGTAAGTGCATATTTATTTGCCTTCTACCACTACCACATAGATGAACCAACAATCTCAGGCTGGTACCTCATGGTTAAGATGAACTGTTTAATCAGGACCATGGCATTCTGCTGCCAATGTTATCTGAAGTGAAATCAGTTGAAAGAAAACACCAATTGAAAGCATCCTTGCAAGACTGTAACTGCTATTTTTGTAGCTTTTAATCACATGCAGCCTGTCTCTGGCATCCGTGAAGGGGGGAAAATGTTGAAAATAGATTTATCTATTTTGGAAGGCTTGTCTCTTCATTTCTGGACATCATAAAAGCCTGATCTGTTGGTTAGAATTTTCCCATGTACTTTGACTTTTCTTTGACTGCTGGAAGGGGTGAAGTGATCAGTCCAGGTACTTCTGAAGAATGATGTCAAAGCTTTGTACAACAGTTTCCCTTTCATGCTGAGATCAGATACATTGCCCATCAATCTCTCACATTTTCTGCTCATATTAATCCTTTCAGAGTAGTTACTGCTTGTTCTGGTGTCAACAAACTGCAACCCAAGGTGAGAATTAGTTAACTTGGTGCTCTGAATTGCTCCATAAGGCTGATTTTTATTTTTTTTAGTGGTTTTGTTTTTTTTTTCCTGCTGGCCAACTTCTATTTCCATTATTTCAGGCTCTTGCAGATTAAGTCTCTAAACATCTCATCCTGCAGTCACTTCCCACACCAGTAGAAGTCTTGATCTACAGAGATGAACAATAGGAATGAAAAGACTGCTGATTCCATGAATAAATATAAGCCCTAAGCTGCCTTATTATCCCTGGAAAATATGTCCAATAAGCTGTCTTTGGATAATATTTGCAATAAAAGGCTGATAGTGTTCTCAGGACTGATGAAATCTGCCCCTTCTTGTTTCAAAAATTCTGATTTGCTCAACTGAGAATGCAGTGATGGGTGATGCTACTTTTTTCTAGCATAAGTTCACGTATGAATGTGAAACTTTGTGAGCTTTCCAAATGAAACAAATTGCAGACACTTCATGGGTAGAGATGGGCACTGACCCAGTGAAGTACGTTGGGCGCCAACTGAAGTTTTCTCCTCCCCTCCACCCTCCCACAGGCTGCTAGCTCAGATTTGGGGAGTTTTGGGAGAGGAGTTCTTCAGGATAGGGAAAGGAAATTCAAAAGAGGCCCCTTACCTCAAGATGTATTCCAAGGCTTTATTTCCAAGAAGGGAATCCCAGAGGCAAAAAAGGAGAGCATGGAGGAGCAGGGGTTTTATCTCTTTCGGTGTCGGGGTCAGATTACCTGGCCGAGGGCCATAGGTCAGGGTCAAGGGGCAGGTAGGATTGGCCAGGTTACAGTCTCTGGGGGAGGGCTTTGTGAGGGAGAGACCCTAAAAGGAATGCAACAACCCAGGGCTTTTCAGAACACACTTCGTGCTGCAAAGCCTGAGCACATGGGATTGATGTGCTCACCTTGGTGGGTGGGTTCTGAGTGCTTCTACATCTCCTCTTGTAACCAGAGTAGGATAACAGCAAGCTGGAAGAGGAGTGGGCTCAGATTTTGTCTCTTTATGGACTTTGGTGTTGTATTACAGCATATGCAGGCACCACCTGTATCTGATTTTTATGTGTGTACATATGATGGGCAGGTTTCATATGTGCAGTTACATGAAATTTGAGAGGTATGTAAATGGGACATGCATTAATTATCTGTGGCAAGAAAATGGCTCACTGGTTTACTCTCTCACACTCTAGCTCACATTTCATACTTGTGTGATTTCCTAAGGGTTTTGTGTTCAGGGTGAAAAGTCCACATTCCTGCACAGCTTTGTGTAACCATGTCACAGAACAGTCTCAAAGTGTCTCAAATTTCCTTCTTTGTGCCATTTTCTAAACTAAACGAAATCACAGATTTCTTTTGTGCCAGAATTCAGAGGCTCACAGGTGTAGGCTACTTTGAAATGTTTGTGCCATTGTTTCTGTTTTGCTGTCTTCAGAATATGGTGAAATGGAAAGGTCAGAGAGACCAAATCAAACAATAATGTAGAGCTTTGTTTGTGTTGGAGCTGTGTTGGAGCCAAACTCACCAGTGAGTGTTATGGAAAGGATGCATTTGTTGTTTTGGGTTGAGTGTGGGGACCCATGATTAAGTACATCAGGGTACCTGTGCAATGTTTTGGGGAGGCTGTACTGTATTTTATTCATATTCATGAAAAGAGTGAAGCTCTGTAAACTGCATTGGGGCCATCTCAAAGTAATACTGAGTCACAGTGTATTAAACAGAGGTCCTCAGTCCCTTAGTGAAAGTTGCTGAGCACTTCTAGGACCCTTCAGCAACTCTCAGATGCCCTGGAGCCATTCCCTGTGCCCCAGCCTGGCTGCCAGACCTCAAAGGAACAAACACCTTGGATGGGAGGGCATGGGGAGCAGTCTTGGCAAGAAACTTCTTTATGCTCCCTGTACATTTTGGGCATCCCACCTCTGCTGCTGCTGATCTTGTGCCAGTGACAGTCACAGCCTTTTGAAGACTCATCTCTGTTTCCAACAGGGACACTGTGGGCAAGGTTGAGGCACCCTTTGTCATTTCCAGTAGAGATGTGAGGGTTTCACACCCCCTCTGCCTGCAGGACTCAGGGGCTGTGAATCTGCCCTTGCTCCAGCTCCACCCCAGTGCCCAAGGTGGCATTGCTGAATAGCTGCTAACTCTCTGTAATTAATGAACATTATCAATGCTAAATAAAGGATGTCTTACCCCTTTCTAGAGGTCTTTTGCTGTGCTCAGAGCCCTGCTCTCCTGTAAAATGTATAGGATATATAGATATTATGCATCTCTTCTGCATTAATTTCCTTGTGTTTCAGGTAGATCAAATAAATACACGAGAACAGGACTTCACCACCACATTATTTGAATTATTTATTCTATTTGGGTTTGTATTCTGGCAGTTACATATTTGTTTGTACATCAATCTGTAAGGTTTCCACTTTCTTTACTGTGTCATCTGGCTATGAGTGAGTTGGGAATCTGGGTTGGTGCAATATCCTCAGAGCTGAGGAGTACCTCTCAGAGGCAGTTAAAACAATGACATAGTACTTAGCATGCTTCTGAAAATGAAAGCTCTCTAAGGTGGTACAAATGGCACATTAAGACTGCTGGTCAGTTAAAAAAAAAAATTAGAGCAAGACATTGTTCTGGTTTCTGCTTTTCTTCATCACAGCAGAAGCATCTCTTGAGGTTCCAGTAGCAATAAGCCAATTCTGTTCACCTTTTTTATCTGTTTTAGTGAACACACACTTTTACCTCTGCATTAGAGGTTCTGAGTAGGCCTTTCCAGTTGGCCCATTTTCCATAAATTGCATTTCCACTAGAGGGCATTCAACATATCAGTAACATTTTGTCTGTGCTCTGGGATAAGTACATGTACAAGACCTGCAGTCCAGAAAGGTGAATGCAGGGTGGGTACTCAGGCACAGAGGGGGAAATTGAGTGAGGTGACATGATCTGTGCAATACTTGTTTTATCTGCTCAGTGGAGTTTTGCCCAAATGTTGTTTTCTGCCTCTTCCTTCCACCTTCAGACTTGAGAAGAGGAATCTGAAAACATTGTGGGTTTGCCTTCTCCAAAAATAAAGACATGATGCAGACAGCAAGGGCTTTGGGTCCCTTTGAGCCTCTTTTAGAGAAGACAAGTGTTGGCAGTGTTCTCATTGTTCAGACTCTTGAGGAGGTTATTTTAGGTTGGTGGAAAAGCTTATCTACCACAGAGCTAGCAGGAATGCAGCAACATATGCTTACCACAACAGATTTAATCCCAAGAGGTCCAGGAACACTCGATAAAAAACACACCAGCATACAAATCCCCACAGCCATCATAGCCTCCACCAGAAACTGAAGGCAGTGATGACCACAACCCATCCAGCTCCTGTGAGCCTGTTGGGGAGGCAGTGAACACCAGAGAAAACACCACTGCAGGTGGCAGAGGTGACATCTTTGCACCTCTTGGTGTTGCTTGGGAATATTTGAGAGAAGATCACAAGGCTATGTAGTTATTATTTAACATGGTGCTCAGTGGGTCACCACTCCTAAGGCCCCTGTGGTCACACCCTCTGCTCCAGGTGATGGCAGTCCCAAGGAGATCCTCTCCAAATGCCCAAAGCTGGGCTCAGCCTGCCCAGCCTGCAGGATGTCAGGTTTTACATTCAGAAACTGAGATTGTTTGGTCTTTATGCCTTCATCACCTGTGACACCTCAGAGGTTGTCAGGGTATAACTTTTCGAGTATGAGACATCTTTGATGAATGTATGTTTTATGCATCCATTTAACAGTGTCATTATTTTGCATAGCCTCACTATTAAAAGTGTATGGCTCGTGTTGTGAGTTCAAGTATTTTTTACTTTTTTTTCTTTTTGTTAAAGCTGATGTAAAAGTAAATGAAAAATAACAACCATTGCGATGAAAAGTGTACTCCATAAAACAAATGCTTAAAAAGCCACTTGCTCCAGCTGCAGTTTTTATGTACAAGGATCTCTCAGGCAATGTATGTGCTTACATAAGAAGTCTTTCACAACATTTACATTTAAACCAGTCATCATCTTATATGCAGATCATATATTCATCCTATAAATCACTTTGGAGCTAAAAATGAAGATGAGGCTCTCTTTTTCCAAGCAGTAGGCTGCTAAACAGCCTAATATGTTTGCAGCTGTTGTGAAGATGGGGATTCTCTGTTTGAGTGATTTGGGGGGGATTTTCTCATCGTTGATGATGTCTTTTACATTTTCTGACATGGATATTTCAGTTGCAAAATATATGTTGTAGCTACTCAGTAAAAGGAAGGAAGGAAGGAAGGAAGGAAGGAAGGAAGGAAGGAAGGAAGGAAGGAAGGAAGGAAGGAAGGAAGGAAGGAAGGAAGGAAGGAAGGAAGGAAGGAAAGGAAGGAAAGGAGGGTAAGGAGCCAAGAAATAAATTCTTCCTCTCCTAAAACAACAGTTAAAAAGAACACATACCGAGTCAATAAGGAGAAAATTCAGCTACTACCTAGAAATAACCAGGAGGTGTGGGGGGAAAATGTCAGTGAATATTGATCCCTAAGAGCACAGGGAGCAGGAACACTAAGCCAGACTATGAGGAAGTAAACTTTGAAAAAGCAATTTGGAGACCATTCACAGCTGGCACTGAAGTTGGGGCCTCAGAAGTCTCTCTCACATGGATAAACAAGTGAGAAAGAGGCATCTGTTGCATTGCAGCTGCCAAGGTCACACCAGCAGGAGCAGGCAGAGGGGCAGAGAGGAGCCAGTGACAGGGTCTGTATTCCTCGCAGGGATAACAGCGTCAAACAATTGTGGCACTGCTCATCCCCCGCCTTTGAGACTGGGATGATGTATTAAAATATATACACTGACTTAAAAAATAACCCCACAGTGGATTAAAAGTAATGTTTTTGAACAGGAACAGCTTCAATAGAAAAATCTGTCAGTACACACACTTGATCTTCAGGGTAGGGAAACCGAAGTGGGTGCGGAATCCAGAAGTGAGAAGGGCACAAGTACCTGCTGTGTTCCCCAGAGTCACACTCCAATTCAGGCAGGAAAGTGCTATGCAAAGCAGCTCCAGCTGTGCATGAAAGAGCAGACTTCTTCACAGCTTGCATGCCTGTGTTGTCTTATTTGTTTACCATGAACTGTGGGGTCCTGGAACTCGGAGCGGCAGCAAGAGATGGGAAGCAGCAGAATACAGTGCTTCAAATCAACCTATTGTAGTAATTTTAAACCACCTTCTCCTGCTCAAGATAAAATAAAATAAAATTTAAAAAAAGGCAACTTAGTGAGGCTTTGGTAATGGACAAATAGTAACAACACCATGGGACTACTATGCAGGCACACAAGTCGTTCTTGCAATGCCCATTGTCTCTGTGTCCCCTGCTGCCACAGACCTGCTGTCTCAGATAGAAGGAGTTCCCATGCTTGTGGGAACATTCTGAAGTTCTGTCCCCTGCAGGAACAGATATTCATGCAAATGACTAATTAATGGCATTGACTGAATAAACTGGATTTGATCTGTTAAATGAAAATAGCACGCCAGATTGCTTTCTTAATGATTTTGGTCCTGCGTAATGGAAGTGTGATGTATTTTTAACTGTAACTATATTCATAATCTGTTATTGCCTCAAGTAGTTTCACAGAACCTTGAAATATGGAAAATCATCCACCTGAGTGGGTCCCCAAGACAGAGAAATCCTCAGTAGAGCCCTTGAAAATTCCTCTGGACACAGAGACTCTCCCATGACTAACCCTTGGTAGAACCAACATGTTGGAGATAACCAGAGAGGGGCAACAGTAGCATGGCTGATTCAAGATAAAGCTAATTAGTGCATATCCTTAAAGGGCAAAGATTTTCTTTCTTTTATAATAAAATTAGTTTTGGGATGCTGGTTGACAAACTGAGAAATCTTGCCAAAGCTAGGGATTAACTTGGAACAAGACTAAAGTGGGTATTTTTTTGTCTTCTAATAGGAACTATTATGAGAAGCAGTGCTGGGGATGGTGTGTAGGCAATAGAGATGCTCTGCAGCCTTTGTGGGAGTAGGGCTGATGTCAGCTGATCTCCCACTAAGTGTTTCCAATTCCAAATTCCAACTGGGGACATTGCTGTGCAATAATGTGATATTAATGCTGTCACCTTCTTGGGGAGGGGCAGGGCACAAACTGTGCTTTCTGAACAGAACAAAATTAAATTCTCCTTCTCCGAAGCTCATTCAGATGAGCACAGAACAGAAATCTCCAGAATGAGCAGCCAGAATGTCTGCCTGTTTCTGAAGAATCCAAAGCACATAAACTCATGTAAAAAGAGTTTCTAACCATGCAGACCTCATGGGTTTACAGCTTTCTATTCTTCTCTGGCATCTTCTGCATGAGGAGCCCTTGACCTCCAGAGGGGTCTGCAGAGGAGGACATGGGGACAGCCCCCTCTGACTCTGAGGGGCCCCCTCTGACTGCATCTGAGCCATGCAGGTCCAGAAGGACAGGGGCTGTGCCATTGCTTTTTGTGTGGATGAGATGTTGGCACTGGGACTGAGGAGGGGTAACTGGTCACCAGCGTGCCCTGGCACATCTTGGGACCGTGGACATCTTGATTTTTATGGATCCTTTCCACTTGTTCCTCTTTGAATTTCTCTATGAAAATGGGAATGATGCTGCAATAGGGCACCAAAGGTATTTTATTATTGCAAAGGTATTTTATCATTATTGGAGACTGTGTGGATTTACCTTTTCTGGAGTATCCTGCTGGTCTTACAAGAGCCTTGCTCAGGGAGACTTTCTCACACCATTGCTGCAGGAGCTGCCAGCCTTGTGTCCCCACACCACTGCCTCCACACCTTGAAAAGCAGCATCAATGCACACTGAGCACTGTTCCCCTTGCATCCTGTGGGCCAGTTTTGACCAACCTCTCAATGACTGAATGCTAAAATCTACGTCTGCAATATTTTTAAAGGTTTATCTCACCTTTCTCATAGTGGATGCTTGTGCTGGCAGTGTTTCTCTCTTCCTGAGTTGTCTTTAAAACATCTACTACCTTTATAACTGCCTAAAAACCTGTAGCCCTTACACCTTTTCCTTTGTAAGATATCTCTGAGTAGATTTTTCTCTTGCCATGTGCTTTCTTGGGCCTTGTGTCCTTCCTGAACTGAGAGCAAATCAGCCAAATCAGTGGGAACTCTCAGCAAGTGTGAAGCTCAGAGGGGCTGGGTGTACAAAACCACATCATGTGGTGTGTTCTGCTGGAGGTAACACATTACTGCACCCCAAATACTAATGGTACTAATGGCTTAGACCCCCCCAAAATTTGAGACACATAGCTCTCTGTGGGATCTGGTTGTTATCTGGAGAAGGGAGTACATTAGCAAACTGTTCAAATGTATGGTTAATCAAGTAGAATCAATTTCTACCCACTTTGCCCACTGGCTTCAACTTCCTTGAGGTGGCAATGAAAGGGGAATAAAAACTCAGTGTGGTGCAGCTAAAACCCCAGGTGTCAATGGAGCAGAAGGGTTCTGCTTCCAAAAACTGTACCTGCTGCTGCTGCAGGCTTATCACTGCTCTTAGGCTGTGCTCCCTGGAACAGATGTGTGCAGCTGGAGGGCTCACTGTGTGAGCACAGGCCTGCTGTTGGGTCTGGCCTTTGTAGCACACAGGGAACAGGAATGCTGTGCTGAGACTCCTGAGAGCCCAGTGCTGCTTCCCATAAAGGAGCTGCTCTGTATCCAGGCACCTCTACCCCCATGGAAGGGCAGAATCAAGGATGGCCTTGCACCCTGATCTGCTTAAAAATGTTTGGGAGCAGTAACAAACTGCTCCTTCTGCTATCATGCATTTCTGTAATGCTTCATCATAAAGAAAGGTTGCTGTGCTTTAGCTCCTAGGAGTTCACAAGTCTTTGTGGGGATGACAGTTTGAGCTTTTGTTCCACCTTATCCTCCAGAGCCACTGGAACATTAATTCCTCTTTGCAGTGTTCAAGGTTTTCAACAATCTTTGAGCAGGAAGAAGCTTTGTGGTGACTTTGTGAACTCCAAGGAGAATTTTAAGGATGATCCCAGACCACAAGCTTGTTCCTACCAGTCTCAGGAGAATGAAGCACTTTCCTTCTAACAGAAAATGCTCCAGGACATGTGTGACTAATTTGTTACAAGGTAATTAAAAATTATCTGTATTACTGCAGTGCTGCATGATTTTGTTGAAAAAAAGCACTCTGGGTGAAGATGAGTTGAGAGGCTGGAGCAGCTCCTTTCACCTGTCGCTGGTTCCTCTCCTGATGGGAGGCAGTTGTCTGTCTGTCCTGCTGTGGGGCCTGAGCAGGTAATTGCTGTCTAGCATGGGGATGGCACTCACATGGTTGTAGCTGGCATTTAGACCGTGCATCTTGATTAATGAAGAGAGCTGTCTGTGCTCATCGTGGGCTCCTGAGCTGTCCCAATGGTGGCACATGGATTGGTGGAGGATGCTCGTGACAGGGATGCAGTTTGTGTGGGCAGGGAGGGGATCTGCAGGTTGACACCTTCCCATGGCATGGGGCAGGGAATGGAGACAAACACGTTTCAATTATGGGTAGTGGAGGTTGAACAGCCTGTGGTACATTTGACCCTGGCAGGGAGGAACAACCTGCTCCCTGTGTCCTTGTGATCAGCTGGGATGCTGTGGAGAGGGATGGATGGGAAGGTTGTACTCCCAGGGTCCTTGTCTGCCACTGTCTCCTGCCATGCCCCAAATGGGACTGTCTGGGACCCACCCTTCTGCCTGCTGGGTTGGGCAGATACAGATTCTGGTCCTTTGATAGGGGTGGATTAATCTTCCATCAGTGATGACTCAGACAAGCAATAGCATTGGTGCCCTAACATAGCTCAGAGGTCAGGAGGGACAGCCTCAGCCCTGCTAATGTGTGAGGAGATTTATTCTCTGCCTGTGACTAATGAGCATTTCTGAATGGCAGTGGCCACTGCTCCCTCCTCCAGTGTCTCCCCAGGAGGTGTTTGGCAACCTCAGAACCCCTTTGATCAAGGCAGGAAGGTGACAGAGAGGTTGAGGATGTCACTGCCCCTGCTGCCACACCCTCAGGCAGTGCCATCTGAGGGGATGGGACACCCTGCCCTGGTCAGGGGTGACAAGGAGGTACTGCCAGGCAGAGAGATCAAGGCATTTCAGAAACACTGGGGCAGCTGTGCCAGCCACTGGGAGATGCAGACAGAACAGCAGCCTCGTGGAATGAGGCTCAGCCATTGCATTTGCAGAGCTAACTGCTGGACTGATTAGCACACTTAACTTCTTATGTGTCCAATAACAAGCTTAGTGGGAAAAAAAAATCTACATTGTAAGGGAGAGTGGCCATTTCCAGAAAAACGGGGAGGGCATGCAGTGCAATTAAGTTTAGGGATTGCAGGTACTGAGGGGTCAGGAACACAGTGAATGGCTCATGTTTTAAAAAGGGATCTGTTTTGCAGATTTTTACAGAATGTATGCTGCGGGAGTTAAAAAAAACCAACAAAAACAACCAACTAAACAACAAAAATCCCACAACCAAAACAAAAACAAAAACAAAAAAACCCAAAAAACCAAAAACCCAAACCAACACACCAATTCGAAATACAGTTTTGTTTCAATTGAATTCCTCTTGGAAAGAAAAATTGCAGAAGGGTGGAGTAAAGCAAGCTTTCATTACCACTCACAACAGGTAGAAAAGTAGACCAAGGCAATTGGAAAATTCAAACTGGTCCATTTATATAAAACCTTGAAAACAATTCTGTTGTGATGGCTGGGGAAAAAATAACCTCACTATAAACATTTAGAAAATATTGTGACTTAAACTATGGGGACTAAAGAGATGGAATTACAATGTAAGCTAGGACTGTGTCAGAGTATAATCCAGCAGGAAATCAACACAGGCTGTTAGATTTGAATGCAAATTATTGTTGTTTCTTGTTAGAAAGGTGCTACTCACTTGTTTTTGGTTTTGTTTTTGTTTTTGTTTTTGTTTTTTTAAATGAGCTGCTGCCTGGGTTGTGGCACCTGGGACAAGGCAAGGTTGTCCAGTTTACTACCAGCACAATTCCATGCTGCAGATCTTTTATGTCATGGTTCCTAAGGACTCCTGTGAATGTAATGATGAAAATGCAGAAACACTTAGGGAGTCTGAGTGGTGGCTTGTCTTTAGGAAAACTTGGCCTGCTGTTGATCTGTTCCTGAACCAAGGATCAAAATGATCCCAGGTGTAAGGCGACATTGACTGTAGTGGTGTCGGTGAATGTGACCTTGTGTAATAAATCCGTGCTGTAAAATTGAGGATCAGATGAGGCATAATCACTTCCCCGTCAGACAAACACTCTGCTGTTCCCTTTCCTCAGCAGGCTCAGCAGAGGTCCCAGTCCCACGTGAGTGAGAGCACATTTATCTTTACACAGAGCTGAGGACAGCTCCGGGCTCCATCCCGGGCGCGCTGGGTAGGAGGTGAGGATGGGAGAGGCAGCAACGTGGCATTTTCGTGTGTCACCCGGTGTCGGGGTGAGAGAGGGCTCGCATCAGCCCCGAGCAAACACCGAACAACCTCCGTGCTGCTCTGAGCTCTGTCCGGCCCCTTCCCGGAGCTCTCCGTGCTCCGTGCTCAGCACAGCCCCGTCCCCCCGCGCCCACAGCCAAGGTGGGCGAGCGGGCTCGGAAGGCTCCTTTGACAGCCCCGATGTGTTGCAGAGAGATCTCCCTTGTGGCAGAGAGGCTGCAGGGAGCCAGCCACAGCAGCGCGGAGCCGAGCAGGGAACGCGTGCTCCTGTGTCACCCTGCAACGTGACCTACGTGGCTGCCACCGCAGCAGGCACGCACGGAGGCCCCCGGCACATCGGGGACGCGGAGGGGGCTGGGGGAGGCCGGGAGCACGGTTCACCCTTGGGCAGGGAGGGGGCAGCTCCCCGGAGAGCGCCGGTGCTCCCTGCGCCCCATGGCCAGCCCGCGCCCCTGGCAGCGCCGCATCCTCCGCAGCCGCGCCGGCAGCAGCGGGGCAGCGGCTGCCCCCGCACAGCTCCGCTTCAGAGCCGGGCTCTGGCGGCGCCCGAGCCGCCCCAAGTTGGGAGAAGACACGAGCGAGCCTGCCAGAAACTCCGCATGTGCGCGGCAGCGGCCCCGGGGGGATGCGGGATGGGGGAGAGACCCCGAGGAGGATGCAGGATGGGGCAGCGGCCCTGCAGAAGGATGCGGGATGGGGCAGAGACCCCTGGAGGATGCGGGATGGGGCAGCAGCCCCGCAGGGATGCGGGACGGGGCAGAAACCCCGAGGGGATGCGGGATGGGGCAGAGACTTCGGGAGGATGCGGAATGGGGCAGAAACCCCGAGGGGATGCGGGACGGGGCAGAGACCCCGAGGGGATCCGGGACGGGGCAGAGACCTCGGGAGGATGCGGGATGGGGCAGAGACCCCGAAGAGATGCGGGATGGGGCAGAGACCCCGGGAGGATGCGGGATGGGGCAGCGGCCCCGCTGCCCGCCGCTCTGGGAGGGGGATGGATGGATGGATGGATGAGTGCCGGCCGTGCACATCCCAGCGAGCCGCGCAGCCAGCGCCGAGGCAGCCCCGGTGCATGCGCAAGGCGCGGGCGGCCGCCGTGGAGGTGGGGAGGGAGCGAGGACCACATCGCTGCCTCCGGCTCCGAGCTGCCAGTTGCTGGTTGCCAAGCAGTTATCATTGTTTCTGTGACGATTGCAGAGGCTGTTGCTAATTGAAGAAGCCCCCACAGCATCCTTCTCTCTGCTCCTGCTTCTGCTTTTATTTTAGAGGCTCAAGGGGGAAGACAGCCAGACTAGTGCTTTTTTACATTGCCTTTTTATTTATTTCTTTTTGTGGGGGTGGGAAATTTCTCAGCTGGTGATTAAGTGATGGACTAGTTACTCATCCGTATCCCTTTAGTCTTTGTGTGTGTGTGTGTGTGTGTATGTCTGAACACACAGACAAGCTTACACACACACACACACAGAGTAAAATCCTCTTTGCCACTGCAGTGGGCACAGATAGGTGAGCATGACTACAGCCAAGGAGCAAAATGCATCAGGGAAACAAGCCCAACAGCAAGACCAGGTAATGTTTATTTTCCTCAATTTCAAGCAGATACAGATTTGCGGTGTGTAGCTTTGTGTTTCTTGTATGATTGTTATGATTTTTTTTTTTTAAATCTTTTTGGTGTGTGTTCTTAAAATTGTCAACTGAGTCACCAGCCAGTGGCAGGAGGAAAGTGCTGTGTAGCTGTGGGTTCAAGGTCTGCTTTCTCGGTGTGTGAGGAGACTTGGGGGGGAAGTGAAATTGTGCTATTTTTAACAGCCTGTACCTCTTGCTGAAGGCTGTAGAGGTTTGTTCTGTAACTTGTTCCTTACATGTGTGCTGGGAGGGGGGAGTATGTTGGGATGGAGGCCCCTTCTCACTGGAGGAAGGGAGCAAGGGTATTTAAAAGCCCCTCTGCAGATAGATATAAAATTGCAAAAGTGGGGTTCAGCATCTGACTTTGTCATGCACTTTAAGTGAATTTTTCTTGCCTGGCATTGTCTTGGAGGGCCACTTCAGGGTACAGCATGTGTCCAGGCTGTGCATGAACAAGCAGGGATGGCAGGGGGGGCAAAAAGCAGCTGCAAGTAGGTAAAACTCCTACTGGCTTTGGGGGAAATTGCTGTGCTCACAGCATATCTGAACTCGATTAATTTATTTCTCTTGGTAGGCGCTTCATGTGCTTCTGTAGAGGTAGAAAGTTAAAGACTTCATTTTCTCTGTCAAACCTCTATTTTGGAGGATATTCCTCTCTGCCTGCACTTACCAGGATGGAATGAAGTCAAAACTTTCCCTGTCTAAAAAGCAGCGGGTGGCAGGAAAAAAAAAAAAAGGGAGGCATCCTCAGCCGTAAAGGATGGGCAGAGCTGAAAAAGTGGTGGCATAAGGGAAAGTCTGGTTGCTATCTCGGAGCTCCAGCTGGGGCTGGTGAAGGTTCCTGAGCTCCGGGGGCTCTGGCAGATCAACATCTCCCTTCTCCTCATCCCCACCTTCCCCTCCCCGTGCTCGGGCCGTGCCTGGGGCACCGCAGTGGAGCCCGCACGCTCCAGTTCTTCGATTTTTCCTCCTCTCCTTAAGACATTGGAAGTTCTCCACTTTAATCTTTGGTTAGGACAGCACGGGAGCTTAATTTAAACAGATCTCTCAGGGCACAAATTAATTCTTAAAATAGTCCTTCCTGGCGTGATGGGCTGAGAGCCTCACGCATTGTTTTTCTTTTTTTTTTTTTTCTTGGCACAGTATTTTAGGGAATGGGAAGACACTAAGCACCACAAATAGGATCATAGAATCTGCATTTTCAGGGTGACATTATACCAATGACCAAAACAGGCAGGCTCAATGGTTCAGAGAAAACAAGAAGAAAGCAACTTTGATATTTGGGGTTAACAAACTTTGCCTTCATGTAACCCTGCAGGTGTTGGACTTTTCTCGTCATTTCAATGCTTTTGGAATATGTATTTTTGTCACTGTTTGCTGCAGGCTAAAATGAGTCTACCTGTGTTTCTGGGAGGCAGGGTCTTTTTACTGACTTTTCTGAACAAAGAGGGCTATGGGGCTGTCCCTTCCTCCTTAGTTGGGATTTGTAAGTCCAGAAGTATATGTTGCTTTTTTATAAAGCAGAGGTGTTTTTGTTTTAAGTAGTGTTACCTGCCCAATGCCATTTTGTTGTTGGCATGCTATGCCTTTGCTACTTTGGTCTTCCTACATGAAGTGCAAAATGCTCAGAATAGGTCTTTAGTATATGCAGAATCTTGATTGAGTGTATTCTATAACTGGCTGGATTGCAATTATACCCATATGGTACACTTAAATATTCTGGAAGTACGTGCTCTCTCAGCTCTGCCCTAGTGTGAGCATGAAATAGAAATATCAAGAATATATAAATATCAATCATATTGATGAATATTAATGTCTGAGTCTGTGAGCAAATTTGCTCACTCCCATCATTTCTTTTATTGTTTTCACAATACATTATTAGTAAAATGGCTTGACAGCGGGGGGTTGAATCCAATCTCTGTCTATTGATTTGAGTGCACTTTTATCTTCCAACACCAAAAGCAGATCTAAACCCTTATTTTATCTAAAACTGTTCATAACTGAAAAAAGGCTCCATTCAAATTCTATTTCTAGCTGAAATTCTATTTCCAGGCTTATGCATATCAAGAATTTCTGAGATTCTTTTCCTTGCTTAAAAGTGATCAAGAAACTAAAAAATGTAGCTTGGAGAAAAATTGAAGGCAAAGTCTGGCTGTAGAGGACTGAGTCTTTTTCAGTAGCAGCTGCTGCTGTCGTAAGAGATTTTGACCATCCCTTTTCTGTGTTCCTTGCTGTGACATTCCCTGGATCCAGAGGCAAGCAAGTGTCACAGTTGGCTTAAATCTGTGCTGTGTCCTACCATACTAACCCAAACAGAAGCTGACCATGAAAAAGCACTGCAGGAACAGGGTGGGGAAAGTTTGAAAACATCTGCAGAAGCTTTGCAGGCATAAATTAAAAAATCTGCTTTAGACTCATGTGTCTGTATGCAAATGAAGTCGTGTTCTGTCTTGAGATTTACAAAAATGATAATAATTAGAAAATGATTGGGATGTGGAGATAAGCAAAGCATTGCTTTAGCTGCTGAAGGCAGGCAATCCCTTTCTTCCTTAGGTAATTAAAAATGTTTCTATACAATTTCTTTCTGATAAGCAATGCTGCTCACCTCCATGCCAGTTAAACTGCTCAGAATTCCAATCATTTATCTCCTTGCTTATCTGTCTCATGGGTCTGAACTCTTAAGTCTTTTGGACATCATGTACAGAAAACATTCTGTAAGTGATAAGTAATGCTGTCTGTTACTGTCAAGTTGTGATTGCTTGATCAAGATGTGAGCTGGACGTGGTCTCCTCCGTGCACTTGGCTGCTCCTGGCGCAGCTGTGGTTTCTTGTTCAGAGGGCTGGAGTTGGGCACCGTGCAGTGCTCCATTATCACAGCTGGCTTTCTGCTAGAACCAGTGCTCAGAAGTCCGTGGCAAAGCACTGATAGACTCAGGATGTGGCTCCAGAGGACTGGAGAATCTTGTTCTCCCCCTCGGGGTTTGTTAGCTGGATGTGTGGATGTGCCATTAAAACACTTTTCCATTAAAAAGGGGAAGCAAATAGCAACAGCAGGTCAAGTACTCTGACAACAGTTTAGCTATTTACACAGGCTGAAGATTCTCTGGGTTTTAACATAAGCTAGTAAATTTGTTATCTTAGTTTAGCCCGATTCTTGCTACTTTTAATGGCCTTTGGGAATGCAAATAGCTCTGCAGTCATATATAAAGATAAGGCGGCTGATTTTTTAATGAAAATGTGATAACAGGCGTAATGCTAAAATGAGACTTTTAAATATTTTAAAAAGTGAGTCAGCATATCAAGTATAACAGGATCACGGATTCTCAAGGAACGATTTTTATAAAACATATTTAAAGGGTTGATTGGTTAATTGGGTATTTGAACACTGAGGATAAGGATTGTTCTCGTTTCTTTTGCTGTGCAGAGAAGAACTGTCATGGGCTTGTGGGGAGCAAGATGCTGTTCTGAAATGTGCTCGTGTCCTAGACAAGGTTGTTAGTGACTGCATGCAACTCCATGTAAAAGACCAAAAAATAAGTGAGGAGACAAAATAGCTTGAGGGCTGCCTTACTGAAGTGGGCTCCATGGAGGAGTGGAATCAGATCAATAGGACAGTTCTGCCTATTAGCTGTCATTTAGTTAATCAATTCTGAATTTTACAGAACAGCTGGAATTCCAAGTAAGAGGTGTGGTGTTTTCAAGTGGAAAGAGAATACATTTTACTTGGAAAACCTAGACCAGACTCAGGAATAAAATGATGGAAAGATTATTATTTCATGCTGCTAATGTTCCCCTGCCACTCCACAGAAATAGCCTGTAGTATCTTGAAGGGTGAGTACAGTTGGAGTATCTAATATACTATGCTGAAATTTGCCTCTACTTGTGTTACTTTATCCAAATAAGAAAATAATTGTGCACTTCAGCTGTATTATGCAGGCATTCCCTCTGTGTTATTTGAATTCAGGTGATTCTGGGATTCCTGTACCAGGGGATGTCAATCCCTGTGTGCCCTGCTGTCTTCCTGCAAGGTCATAAATATTCTCTATCATTGTCAGCTGAGTCTTGTGCTGTTACATCATTCCCAGAGTAGATTAAACTAAAAAATATGAGTGTGCTCAGATTGGGAAATAGTGTGGACCCACCCTGTGAGAATCAGAGAGATGATACTGAGGTCCCAAACACATATTTTTTATTGGAGGATTATTTCAAACAAATTCCAGACTTGTGTGCATGTTCTTCAGTAGCTGTTCAGCATCTTCTCTCTAAGCATCATCTGAAATGAAGCCAGGTTCTGTACTATAAAATGTGAGTGAGAGCATGGTAGATGTATACAACTGGGAGGTTGGGTCAGTAGTGCAGTTCTGAAATGAACAAAAGGACTAGAAGTCAAACAACTGTAACTTCATGTGAGCCATCTTCCTGTATCCAAAGATATTCACATATATATATATCTATACATCTTTTTTTTCCTCTGAGGTGTGACTTAAAATCATTCCAGATCTCTGCTCACTCGGCTGCTGGCCAGAAAATCACTGCCCCTGGGTACCAAATGTCTTGGTTGGTTCTACATGCTTTGCATGAAAGAATGCAACGATCCTGATTCTCTGTGACAACAAAGCCTCCCTACAGCACAGGAGCAATACAAATTATGTCCAAAGAGTGCAGGATCCCTTCACATTGTAAACAGGCAGTGGTGTACAGCAGGTTCAGGCATGAATTATAAGTTGTGAATTTTATCTCTTGAAACAGGGAAGGGACTTTTGCCCTTTTATTTGTTGATATATTTCTTTTGTGTGCTAGATCACAAAGAGCCACTGCTGCATTCTCTCTCTTTTTTAGCAAGGTTTGAAGTTCCACATTGTAGCTGAATGTTTGTAAGCAGATTGAGCTGTGAATTCACGAGAAAGCTCCGATTCACAAAGCCATTATCTGACACAGTCAGACTCCCCACTGCAGCATCCCAGTGCCACAGAATCCATGCAGAGGAATGGAATAGCACCATGAAATACCTGTGAGGTGCCCAGATCCAGCACTGGGCTGAAAGGAGCCTGGCCTGGAGCTGTTGAACAGGTGGGAGTGAGTCTCCTGGGAGATGAGCTAATTTAGTGTGTTACTTCAGTGACTTGTGACAGCAGAGCTCCTACGTGTTCCTGGCTGGAGCTGAAAACTGTCTCATCCCAAAGGTGAGGCCCTGCTCGTGAGAATCCCTCATTCTCGTTGCAATATTCTGGCTCAGGTTATTACAGCTGTGCAGAAATCAGGGGCAATGCCCACTTTGGGAAGGTGTCTGCCAAAGAGGAGGGAAAAAGGAGAAAGCTCTGATTTGCACAGAAAACAATAGGTTTCTTTAGTTTTGATGGAACTTTTTAGTATTTGCTGTCTGAGGGCATAATTTTTTAAAAAATAAAATCCTTGATATAAAAGAATACTTTTTTTTTTCTTGATAAAAACTCTAAATTACATGTCTTGTTGTAGACCCAACACAGGCTTTCTCCAGGAATCATAGAGACCATTTGTTCCTTCTGTTAATGGTATCTGATCCTTTCCTCAAGAGATTATATTTCTGTAATAGCGCCCCAGAGAAGACTGTATTCAAGAACATGGCATTTCATCAGACTGGCAGTCTTTTCTAGCTGTTAATTTGCCACAAGGAATGCAGTCACCTGCAGTCCCCTGATAGGGAGGGGGAGACAGGTGGAAATGAGCATGTTTGGTGTAAAACTGGAGTCTCAAAAAGAAGAGACTGCAGAAAAGCCTCTTCAGCATCCAGTGCTGAAATGGAAGAGCTTCTGGAGGGCCTCTGGAAGGCCACAGCCTCTGAAGTTTGTACATTTCTACAGCATGCTGCTTGAGATTGTGTAAACTTTACGTGCTCTTTATACCTTGACCAAGTGGGATGTGCTCTGCCACTGTCCTTGGCACAGCTGCTCCCTCCATTCCTGGCAGAGGTGATGTGTGTTGCATTCTTTCCCATTTTCTCTTTTTTTTTTGCTGTTGGATAAGGGCAGAATAACCTATCTCTGAAGTTCACCAGTTATCTGGGGCCATGAAGGTGTGTTTGAATGCCACAAGACTCTTACAGAATTCCATGTGTCATTCCAGTTGTGGTCCATTAGCAGTGCTGTGCATTGCTACAGGCATTTCATGAACAGCAGTTGTGCCTTCTTTCAGTTCTTATGCCTTTAATGCTCCTTCTTTGTGATCTTTATCAGGCATTAAGTTGTGGTGAATCATGGTCACTTTGGATGATGTGAGAGAAGGCAGCACTTTTAAAATGATGTAGAGTACAGTAATGTCTGTTTTTTAACATAGTATTTTCTGTATGTTTTACGTTCACATTTTTTGGTCTTTTGTCTGGTTTTCTTTTTCCTTTCATCTTTTCTTTCACCTTTCTGTTCTGCCCACTCTGATTCTTAAGTGGGATTTAAGTAAATGAAATAGAATCAGAGAGAGTGCCAGCAGCAATGGACCAGAAAAGCTGTGCACACTCCCTCAAAGTGCAGATGTGAAGATGTGAAGAACTAACTGTGAGAGGAGTGCATTCAGCAAGTTTGTTAAACGTATATTTGGGGAGGAACCTGTATTTGAAATCAGTGAAGGTGGTCAAGCATGGAAAGTCCAGTTAATATGAATTTCTGTTTTTATGACAATTTTTGAGTGGTGTTATTGAATGGCTTTGAATGACAATTCAGAGGTGGAGTATGGAACTTGGTCCTTCTTGTGTGCAGACATCCATCCTGGCTTTGAAAAAGAGTATTGGGTCCTTAGTGGCAGTCAGCAGTTTCTCTTCTGCTGAGATAGTCCATGTTGCCTAAAATTGGGGGGGAAAAAATATCAGAGAGTCTCCTGAAGACAGGTATGTGAAATATGGAGTTCTGAGATACCATAGTAACTCAGGCTGCACAAGGACCTGAGATATCAGAGAGATGCACTCCTTGATGTTTGGAGAATGTAGGGAAAGGGTCACAGGAGAAAACTTGAAAGTTAAAACTCATTCCGAAGGTTTAGATATGAATAAGAATTTCAGCGCAAAAAACTATCAAGATAAAGGTAAATGCTGTCAAGACTTGAGACAGTTATAAGCAAACTTGCAAATGAGGGAGCGATAATGCACAGAATCTGAGGATTGTATCTGATTCTAAGGTTTTGGGAACTTGAAGCAATTTCATACTTTAAGGTAGATGGAGATGCATCTTTCAGCTCTCCATTGCATAATCCAGAGACCTTTTCCGAGAAGGAGTAATTAATAGCTTTTTTTTTCAGTAGAAATACTGCAGTATAATTAGGAGCCAGAGAGGTTAAATGGAAATGTAAATGGGGAGATGTTGAGCCAAGGATCTGCGTGGTCATAGGTTAAACCAAAACCTTTCAGAAATGGAGGGCAGAAACTGAAGTTTGGTGCTGGGCAGGCTGATGGAGAACATCTTCCTGAAAGTCAGGATGAAGGGATGAGCCAAGGCTGAAGCCCAGGGTCTGGTACTTGTAGAGAGAAGCCCTGAAAAAAGTTGTGAAAGTTGCTGGAAGCTCTTAAGTGTGATGGTAGAGGAGAAGACATAGCTACTTCCCACCTCCATTAGTGAAAATCCATCAATATATAAAATCCTTTACTATATAAAATTTAGGAAACTGCTGATCTTCAGAAGTCCCCCCAACCCTAACTCTTCTGTGATCCATTAAAGAGGAGATGGTGAGTGGGATAGAGGGTGACTGTTAACTTTCTGGACTAATAATGGGAATTATAGCAGAAGTAGGATTGGATTTGGTGGTGAAAGATGCTTGAAGAGGAAGGAGCTTCAGGCACCTGTTCAACTGCCTGCCTTGAGCAAAGCAGCAAAGAGAGGTTTATTCTGGCCAGCTCTCAGATACCCTGTTCCCTTCTGAAACACCCTGCCTTCAAAATAAGTACCTAAATAACACCAGAGACATGGCCTGCTTTTCTGTATGGGGGGTATGGTGGGGGAAAGGCAGCAGCTCTCTTTGCCAGGGAAAAGATTCCCAAAACAAGAAGAAGAAAATGGTTGAGGTCCCTCTCTTGCTCAGGGAAAGGGCTCTGCTTCTCTCATTTTCCCTTGTACTCCCCATTCTGGAGTGCTCTGATTGCCTCTGCCCTTACTGCTGCTGGACTGAAGCTTTTTGTTGAGAGACAGGCTGTGTGCTGTCTGCATGACAAATGGTCAGTGGCAAGCAATGTAGGGCTATTACTATTATGAGATACTATTTTGTGAAAGAAACTGCAGGTGAAAAGTGCAGATCGGCCATAATTTCTCAGAGCGGGGTTTTGTCCTGGGCTGCTGAACAACATCTGCTCACAGAGGCATAACAGGGGCTCTGCTTTGGGATCTTGTCTTGTCAAACAGCCCTGCAGTGCCAGCACTGTGGCTGTGCCTCTGGGCTAATGGCCTTGGCAGGAGAGGCTGGTGAAGGGGTGAGACAACGTCCTTGCTTTTCTGGTGGGTGAGGAGCCCTGTTGGAAGGCATTTCCCTGCCTCAAACAACCACCTTAAAAAAAAAAGCTGAAATGCAGGTGATCATGGGCAGAGGATAGACCAGTTTTGTTAGAGTTGGTGTGTGCTGGGATGGAGAAGAAGAGTCAGTGGTGGGATCCTGGTGAGTCACGAAGGAGAGGAGCATCCAGACATCATCTCTCTGCTCCTCAAACTTGGTGTGTCCCTTCCAGCCCCTTGGTGGGCATCCACCACTCATCCCAGGGTGGCAAAGCCTCGTGCCTTCAGTGCCCCGCTATAGATACACAAGTCTAAGCTGAGCAGGGAACCAAGCCCTGAGTCTGTCCCATGGTGAAGGGAGGGTGAGAGAGACTGAAGCAAACACTTATGAAGAGTTAAGCTGAGCTTACAAATTCAAAGAACATCCAAAAAAGCTGTTAGAAAGGGGAAGAGGATGAGTTTGAATGAAATAGCAAAAACAAGTAGATGTGGAGGCTGAATTGTTGTCTTTTTTTTTTTTTTTTAACCCTTCATCTTAACATCCTTTTTTGGTCTGAAAACAAATGGCTGTTCCTTTTATTGTTTATAACATCATAAGACATATAAAATAAGAGTAAACTTTACATAAAGTTTCACAATGCTTTGGCTAAAGTAGTTTCTATTGCTGCTTAACTGCTGCTGTGCTTGAAATTGGAGAGATAATAAGGCTTCATCTGAAGCAATTAGTCTGCAGTTTTTGACTCCATTACCTTCGGTTATATCTGTAGCCAAATAGTTACATGCAGATATTGAAGACTTAGTTGTAGTAAGATATTGTCAAAAGTGAAATCACAACTTAGACTTCAATTTATTGTTAATTTAGACTGTCAGAGATACTGTAATAAACATATAGTAGCATATTATGTGGAATGCATTTTTGGGTCATTAATTTAGCTTAATCACACACTGTGACCAACCTCTCAACTCTTTCTGTGTCGGGTTTAAAGGGGGTCTGATACTTAATCTTAATATGGTTGTAGGAATTAACAAATGGTACATTAAGTTGTAACTGCACTTAAGTGTGCTGAGAGCCTCACACTTTCATGGTTTTGCTTTCATGGCCAGGAGCAAAGAGGTTGTTTTCAAATGCATTTGCAGCATTTTGTGTCTACTGATAGGAAGAATCTCAAGGATGGACAGGAAAAACATGTGGCAACTTAGCCCTTATCAAATGAGAGAGAAGAGGCATGGGATGATACATGGAAAAGCAGATATAGCTTGAAGGATGTAGTAAGGAAAAATTTCATGGTTGTTATTGTTCTGACATAGGGTGGTGTTAGAGAAAAAGGAGCAATTGCTCAAGGTGGGAAAGCATCATGAAACTTCTTTTTTTAATTACCTAAATTTGTGATTCTGTAGATGTCATTGCAGTGAGTGTAATAAGCATTGACTAGTCCTCAAAGCAGGAGATTTTCAAAGTTTCTCAACTTTTCTTCTTCTTAAGAATCCCTGGCATATCACAGTTTAGTTGAATCTAATATACTAACAACCTTCCTTTTTCTAATTTTCATGTCCCAATATCTGCGATTTAAAAGTTAATTTACAAACATTGCTAAGAATGCTGATCCATTTACTGTAACAAGGATTTGAGATTAATCTCTGTAAGCTTAATCATTGGAGGGTGCCAGTTGCATTAAACTGATTCATTTTCCCTGGTGTTTTCCTCAAAAGGTACAACACATGGTTCTGTGTGGCTTATATTGGTGGTTGACCTTGCCATTGCAAGTCCTGGTGTAATTAGAAATTTTATTCCAACAAGCTAAACAAGCCAGATAAAGAGCAATTGTAAAAATATGAGACAGAAAAATCCAAGGAGAAATTGATTGAAACAGCCCTGGAAAGTACTTAGCACATAAAGTTTGTGCATTAGGGAGATTATATTGATTGGGAAATGCTTTGACTTTGGTTGCTGAGGGCTGTTCAGTGCTCACTTGTCCAAATCAGTATCTCTTGGCAGGACCAGCTCAGTTACTACTCCTCTGCTTGAGAAATGTTGCCTTCCCACCTTTGAGGGTGATAGTAAGTAAGTGGATGATGTCTTCTTTTGGTTTTGTGCCTTGTTTACAAACTGGGCTTTCCAAAGCCCTTCTGGGAGATTACAAGACTGAGTTGTTGTGTATGAGGCATCTTTTGCTCCAACATGTTGAGGAATTCAGTGTTGATACTGGGCTGTATGATGACAGAGCATCCCTGTGTAAAACAGAACTTCAAGGAATTCTGGAAAGTGTATATGTCTGAAATTTGAGATGTTTTGTATGAGTGTCTACGCTGAGAATAAATCTGCTGACTTCATCAAGCCATGAGCTGGTCCCTATACTACCTTTCACTATCTTGAAAACTCTTCTGAAGAAAATTGAGGCTTCTAATCTGCAAGAGCAACAAACTTGTAACTAACAGACTTTTTTTTCAGCTGGCTCATTCTGTTTTCACGTGGCTTTTATTATAGAAATGGCTGATATTTTAAACAGTTCTCTGTGCTGGAGAGAAGTGCTTCTTCCAGAAATCAGATTTCTCTTAGGTTCTCAGAGGTGTGGAAATCAGATGGAGCTCTGTCTGAGAATGGACTTTGGGATTAGGACCACAATATATAAATTAGGCCTTGTACACACACTGGAATAAGGTTGTGGGTCTGGTTTCCTCATTATTTCTTTCAGAAGATCTATTTTATCACCTGTTGGCTCCCATCCTCTTGCTTGTGAGGAAATACTGTCCACACTGGTCTCCTCCTGACCTTGAGGTGGGAGGTAACTGGAATGAGCTTGGGGACCACATAGGTTCCCTGCCAAACCTCCACTCTAGATAGTGTGCTTCCTATAAATTCCTGTAGGTTCTTAAAATTCCTGCAATCTCCTGTAAATTTTAGACCTTCTCCAGTCAGTTATAATGCTTCTAGCATCTGAGTAGTAAATCAGTGTTATCAGTAAATAAATTGTCATCTTGTCTGTCATGCCAAAAGGGAGTTGTTTTTGTTGTTTTTTTTGTTCTTCAGCATCCTGCTGTGAGTTCCAGAGAGACTCTGGTGATCAATAGCACACAGCCACTGTCACAGGCTAAGCCCAGGTTTTAAGTCTTCGGTGATCTCTCTGCTGTAAATTACAGCTGTTTGAAACTATGATGCATAGTTGTTTTTCTGTATAATGCAGTTCATTTGTGCAAGGATATTCCCATTAAATCAACTCAAAATATATTGGGTAAACCTTTCAAATCTCCATGGAGCTCTGCCTGGGGGTGGGTGGGGAGATGGCTAAAAGCTTGTGGCTCAGATTGAAAGGAGGGCAGTGACAGGTGACTTCGAGAGCAGCCCTGAGGGTGTTGGTTGATGAGAAGCTCAACGTGATCTGGCAGCCCAGAAACCCAAACCACATCCTGGGCTGCATCACAAGAAACATGGCCAACAGGTGGAGGGAGGTGATTCTCCCCTTCCACTCTGCTCTGGCGAGGCTCACCTGGAGCACCCTGCTCAGCTCTGGGGTCCCTGATAGAAGAAGGACAGAGGAGGCCACAAAGGTAGTTGGAGGGCTGGAGCACCTCTCCTGTGGAGACAGGCTGAGAGAGTTGGGGTTGTTAACCCTGGAGAAGGCTCTGGAGAGGCTTTAGAGAACCTTCCAGTGCCTAAATGTTGTCTGGGTTTTTGCTGTTCTCCTCTGTCTCTTTAAGAAGTTTTTTTAAAGTTCTATTTTAGCCTTCTGTGTTTAACTTTTGCAATGGAGTCAGACACGATTTTACATAAACAACTTTCTTGTTATTGTAACCATCTAACCATGTTTACATTCCTCTCATAAGGAGGAGACTGTTGATGGGCTGTTGGGTTGCCCAGTGTGGTTGAAGAGGAAGATTTTCTTCCTCCAATCCATGGAATCAGTGCTGGAATTCTATAAATGTTGAAGTTTGTAAATAAACCTCCTCTTTTCTGCCTTGGACATCTCAGCGTGTGGGTGTCATTTCTTTGTGTCGTGTGTGACACCTAAGTGGGGCTATGAGAGAGCTGGAGAGGGCCTTTCTGCAGGTGCACGTAGTGATGGGACAGGGGATAATGGCTTCAAACTGAAAGAATAGGGTTAGGTTGGATATTAGAAACAAAGTCTGTACTGTGAGTGTGGTGAGGTGTTGAAGAGGTTGCCCAGAGAAGCTGTGGCTGTCTCATCCCTGGAAGTGTTCAAGGCCAAGTTGGATGGGGCTTAGAGCAACCTGGTCTAGTGGAAGGTGTTCCTGACCATAGCAGGGGGTTGGAATGAGATGATCTTGTCCTAAAGTCCCTTCCAACCCAAACCATTCTATGATTCCGTGGTTCCATATTGAGTATGTTTGGACCATAAACTAGTTTTACCTAAGAATTTGTGTGTGTCTACATCAAAATGTAAAACCAAAAAAGACTGAAAGCAGATTTAATGGGATGGGGAATTACCAAATCATTGTTCTAAAAATGTTTCTGCTGCCCAAATGTGCAATAAACTTCTGGGTTTATTCTCGAAGGTTTAAAATATCTGAAAACTGAAACTTTTTTTCCCACTTTGATACAACTGGAGTTAATTACACCCCCCACACACAATTACCATCATAAATCTCTTTCCCATCTTGCTCTAGGAAAGTAAAGAGGGCTCGGCTGGTTGCTATTTCTGTAATAAAGCATTCTGGAAATACTGTTTTATGTACACAAAGATATGAAGTAATTGAGCTCAACAGGCCATGTAAAATACACATGAGAAATAAAGTATGTACTTGAGGCTAAAAATATAATCCTAAATGAATCCTATTGGGATGGTCTGTGCTCATGCTACTTCTAGTCCTCTCTCTGCAAGTAGAGCTTATTTCTCTTTGCTTTTGTTTCCCAAATAGCTTTTTTGTCATTTTTCTTTGGCCTCTATGAAAAAGTTGGAGAAAGAATCAATTCTTTCTTCTCATAAGTTGCTAGAGCAAGGTCTCCTGTAATACACAAATTGTGCATAATCCCACAGAGCAGAAGAATAGATGTAGCAGAGGTTTGGGGAAGAAGCTAATGAGAGATTGTAATGAATCTACATGAGTGTGCTCTTTCTGTGTGGAGTCACTGTTCAGGGAGACTGTGATACACATTTTCCAAACCATCTTCCAGATTACTTTTCCTTCAGTTCTAACCAGGCGCTTACATTTTACCCACAAATGCCTATGGGTTTCAAGAAACACAACCTCCAAACTAAGCATTTGTTTCATTTTTTCCCTGGCCCATTTCTTGAGTAATGGTTTGTGTTGTTCAAAGAGAAAAAAATCAGGAATTCACTTGTTTCAAACTACTCACCAAATACTGTTTGTACTTTTATGTGTGGTGTGCTGCTCGTCAGATGTAATGCATAACTTTTATTTATTTTTATTGCCAAAACTGCTGTTAAAACAAGAGATGACAGTTGCTCCAAGGAGACTGAATTGAGGTGACACTCAGATGTTTATACTTCATTACTTTTCATTGCCTTGACAGTTTCTGTAGAGTTTCTTTCCATCACAGAAACCTTCAATTATGATTAGTGCCTGGTGCCATGCCAAAAATCCATTCAGCTGCATTTTGTATAGTATTCATCAATATGGATAATACAACTAAATCAAGAATAGATCAGCTTCAGTTAAGAGATTCTTCAAGACTTGTTGTGTTGGCAGTATGCAAAAGTCTGTCTGAAAAAGATGTGGCTTTCACTTGTCCATTTGTGCTGACTGTCATTGCAAATACAAACTATCATTACATTATCCTTTTGCTTTCATGTTCTCTGAGGGAGGAGAGGTGTAGGAATGCACCCCACACCCAAACAGGTGTTACCTTATAAGGAAAGGTTTAAGACTCACCCCTTGCTGTTGTTATAAGGTAAAGGACCCAGAAGCTTTGATGCTCTTTTCCCAGTAATTGGCCAGGTGCCAAGCAGAGATACCAGTTGGATGCCTGGACCTGTACCTCAAAACCTGGCGCCAATTTCATTGGGCAAGGTGCCAAAAAAAGCCCACCTGGACCATTCAGTACTTAAAAGACTGCACAGAACTGCTCAGCCTTAGCAGTGCAGGAGTCCTATCTGCACTGTGTTCAGTTTATATTTCTTCGTTTGATATTGTTTGGTTTTTTTGTCATTATCAAAACCTTTTCTTTTAGGAAGCATGTCCAGAGAAATTGTCTCACAAATATTGAGAGGATACTAAAAAAAAAGCTTGTAGGAAGGCAGATTGTTAGCTCAGGGCTGATAAAAATCACTCCTGCCCATTTTGTGAAATTTCAGTGAACAAGAGAAGACCAGGAGCTTCCTTTAATATGAACAAATAGACAAATAAATAAATAAAATCCACCTGTGACCCTTGCCCGGGAGAATTATGGGCTTAAGGCAAGAGAGATTTTTTGCAGAATCAGCTGCTGCTGTTGCTGGCCTCTCAGATCCCCTCTGCCTGCCTGGGAGGTGTTTGCAGAGGGCTCTGGAGAGGGGAGCTGTTGTTTCCCAGTGCCTGGCTGCAGCATCCCTGCTCCCGCCCCGACACCGCGGCACTGGCAGATGGCTGAGGGTGGCACAGAAGGCTCCCCTCCATTTTTAGCAGCAGATTTCAGTGCCTGCTAGCCACTTACTCCCTTTGTCATTTGGGCAATGCTTCAAATTCTGCCCACATTATTTAGCTTTTAATAAGCTGGGGTAGCTCCTCAGTTTTTTGGGTTTTTTTAGAGCATGTGGGTCAGATGTCTTCCTGAGTTTTGTCTTGGTCATGCTGCTGAATGATGTGATTCTGTTTGTTGTGAAATGCACTCTGCATGCATAAAACACAGCTAGAACTACCCAACAAGCTTTGGAGACTTACTTAGCTAGCTGGGATTTGGCAGGAGATGACCAGTTAACATGAAAACCCAGGAAGAAAATCCAGTAGTTGTGGGAGATGTTGAAAGTAATAGATGAGATTGCTTGCAGAATTCTAATTCTCCACAATAAATTATTGCTGGCAAATTGAACTGCTGCTTGCTTTTCAGGGATATTAGAGAGCTGGAAATAATGCCTATTTTAGCCAAGCAATCATCTACTGTCTTTTGTTGACAGACAACTAAAACTTGAGCAGGGAAAAAGACTAATTAATCATTACTTTATGTAACCTTTACCAGCATTTGCATTTGAGTCCTAGTGTGCAGTGTTCATTTAAATTAAGTCTGGTTTGCTTTTTTATTATTTTCGCTGTAAGATCCAGGAATGAAATGAGTGGAATTATTGTTTTCGGGGAGCCTAATAAAGTTAGTTGTCCAAGTCCAAACCAAACATGTCAGTCTCAACTGTCTCCACTTTCTGTACACCACATTGTTGCTAAATGATGCCCAGGGGAGAAATTGTTGAGTTGTGATAAATTGTTGAGCATCCAAAAGCTGCTGTTGGTCTCACTGGGGACCACTGAAAGCTCAGTGCTCTTGAAAACCCAGCCAATTGTGCAGGTGCTTATGTATGGGCTCTGAAGGCTCAGTTTTCTTACGTTTTGAAAAGGAAGTTTTCTTAAAAGCTTTCTGTCATTGCTAGTCATTTGTTTTTTCCTCTGTTTTCTTTTGAAGACATCTAAAAAACAGCACACTTGAAACAAACACATTTGAACTCCTGTGTAGTCAAATGATGGCATTTAATTCAGGAAACTGAGGGTGGTCTTTTGGACAGTATTAAGAAGGAAAAGGCAGCAGTTTCTCATATTTTAGAGCATGAGATAGCCCTGTTGAGTTCTGTCTTCTCCTTTGCACCCAAGAGATAATAATGGAGCTGAATGTCATTTTACTTACAGAATATGATTTGTTTTCTTTTTTTAGTTGGAATATAACAGACTCTGAAAGACCTCAGGACAGGAGATGCTTTACAATAACTGTTTCTATTATTAATGAAAATCAATTTTAATTATAGGGTTATGTTATTTAAATGTATCTTCCTTGCAGAAAGGTGTGTGTTGCTAAAATGGCTCTTTCCACATATGATACTAATAATACTTAACACATCCTTCATGCTTTATGTCTTTGAATTGCCTTTAAAAATATTCTTCTGACATCTCAGCAATGTAGGTAAACTGCATTACCCACACTTGGCAGAAAGGGAAGCCTGATACAAGAATGCAGTGGCTTGCCCAGGGCTATGTTACTCCTGTGTTTCAGGCTCCAAGCCCACAAATTGCAGTGATGATCAGTGCTGTGGGGACAAAGAGTTTGGGTCAGCACTGGCTTCAGGCAGTTTGTAGACATGTCCTACATTGCTTAAGCATTTTGAGCATGTTAACAATGATTTATTCATCCATTCATTCCACTACTCACATTTGGATGCTTTCAAATGAGATCAGGCACACTTGGGTCTTTGGATCTTTATAAGCACTTCTAGGAGTCTGACAGTCATTTAAAGAATTTCCTCCTAAACCAGAATGTAGTAAGCAACCATGGATATTAATAATCCATCAGGAGAATATGTGCACACTGGTTATATATGCTCATGTGTGCACACACAGATACACAGACATACAGCCCAGCATGAAAATCACCAAATGAATCCTCATGCCTGGCAGCATTCAGTGAACTCTGAACCCAAGAGCAAGAAATCATTGTTACAAATCTAAAATGCTTCCAGCAAGGTGTTAACACTATCTCTCCCCCTGGAGATGCAGCATTTTCCAGCTTTCACTGGATTTCTACTGGCCTAAGTAATAACTGACCAGGGAAATAAAAGCAGACTGGTGCACCACTCTCAAAAAAATGTCTCATCCCTACAGTAGAAAATAGTGCCTCTCCCCTGCAGATGGTTCTAAATTTGAAGTGGTTTGTTATTTGTTCCTGAAGGAAGGAGAATTTCATGATATCTGTTGCTTTGTGTCAAAAAAATATCCAAGTGCTGTGGGTCAGTGCTTTGCAGTGACAGGATAAAATGAGCCCCAGAAGTGCCTGTCAGATGCACTGATATTGCCTCCTCCTGTAGCTCAGTGCCTCACAACTGTTAATGAATTTAACCCCAGTGCCTGGAATGCTGGCACAGCTCATGAAGCCTGAACAGACTCTTTTGGCTGCCTGCTTGGTCTTCCTAACTGTAAGAGGCTGCACTCTTACCTTTAATTCATGCTTCTCCTTCCACAGAGAGAGGATAGAGCACAAATTGATGACCCAGCTCTGTCTCAGACCCAGCTCTTAACCCTTGCCTCCCATGCCTTCAATGCTTTCTTCACTGAATCAGCCTTTCTCCCAGAAAATTCAGTGTCTCCTGTCACTGCCAGTGACAGAAGTTATTTTATAATCTGCAAACGTGTTTGCTTCCCTTGAGCAGCAGGGTATATGTCATTCCTTAGTGGGAAAATAGGAATGGCATGAGGGACAGGTGAACAGTGCTGCTTTTAGCTGTCCCTCTAGACAGATGGTTCTGTGGCCATGGGTTGCTGGCCTGAGAAAAAGAAATATGGTGAGGTTTTCAGGAAAATCCCTGAAATTTCTCTTTTTCTGCTTTTCATAGCATGGCAAAATGACAGCATTTTCTCTAAGCTCCAACTAATGAGGGCAAGAGGACCTAGAGAAAGTGTGGAGGCTGGAGGAGAGGGAGCCTTCCCTTGGAAATAGATGTAGTGTGTTAAAAATATATACGTGGGGATGAGGAAAAGTGACTAGTAAAATAAATCATCATTGCCCTCTGCTTCTTGTTCTTTCTGGAAATTCTGCATCTGAAGCTGTAGATAGTTCCTGTCCTGAAATACTCCAAGTGGTCTTCCCTCTTTGCTCTGGCTCTAGCAGTGTTAGTGGCAGAGGGCTGGCTGGACAACTCTGTGTTTTGCAGGAGAAAAGGATTCTGGCCCTTGATTATCTCCAATAAATACTGTTTTTAGAAGTATTTTTCAATGGAGTATGATATCTCTTTAATGAACTACTCAAGATACTGCTTCTCTTTACTTTCTTTACTACTACTGTTTTCATTATGTCCACATATTATCAAGCAGTAAGTGCAGACATGGGCATCTAAGTGGAAATACCCACTCAAAACCAACCTCTCCTATCCAAAGAAAAAAGCAAATAAGTTTTGAACCAAATGTTGGGAAGCTTGAAAGGAGACAAAATGCCTTATTTAAGGACTTTCAAAAGAGCAATCATTGATATGAGGAGTGATTTTTGGAGTGTAACACTGATGTGTTACTATCTAGGACATCCGGCTCAGTTGAAGGTATCAGATGGAGTATAAGGATCAAGAAAGATGTTTTGATAGCTGAGGAGGTTAAATGCAGTCATGGGGCCCCTCACACATTTGTGCTGTATTTTCTACATCATTCTGAGTGATCCCCTTGGCCAAATTTTTCACAGGTTTAACTCTTCCCCATTTATCGCCCCCCACTTTTTTTTCCCCAGTGCTCAGCTGGATAGTTGTTAAGTAAGACTCTGGGTTCTAAACTTCCTTTTTTTCTGACTTTCAGAAGTGCTAGACATTTCTAGCTACAATTGAACTAGATAGGAGCTATACTCAACTATATAAAGTTATGATAATTGCTCTGAATAAAATCAGATCTCAGGCATCTGAAATTAAACACCCTAAATTAGCAAAATGTTTGACCTTAATCATTCTCTGACTCAGCTCCCCATCTATGTGATGGGATAGCATCTTCACCACGTAGAGGTGCTGTGGAAAGAAAGGGATGAATATTTGAAGCACTCATGTATTGTAGTGATGAGCTCCATAGAAACCACTGTGAGAAAAATGATGACTCTGCCTCTGGAGCAGGTTGGGATTGTGGGCTGCAAATGCAGTGAGGATCAAATGAAATATTGAAGAGATCTTATTATGTGTGAGCACCAACCACTTGGTGCAGTGTCTGAGGCAGTTGAAAGTATGTGGGATGTATAATTAGAGTTCTGCACAATACAGAATATGTACAGGGGCTGAATTACAGCTCATGAACCTTGAGGTTTGAATTTGATATTGCCCGACTTACTGCCTATGTTTGAACCTTAACCTTCAGGTAGATTTAGTCTCACTGTTGATTACAGGTGAGATTTTCAAAAGCTCTTTCTCTGTTGCCAGTAGAGATAACAGGGCTTTATGGATGGCTTTAGTGGGAGCAGAGCTAGACCAGTGTTGAGTATTTTCAAGTCACCAGCAAGGATTTATGTTGCACATTGCCTGAAAAATACACTAAGAAAAAATGCAGTGTTTAATTCTTGAACTCAGTTAAGTTCTTGTCATTCCTAAGGGCTGTTAGCTTTTTCTATTAATAACAACCTTGTATGTGAGATGCTAAAATTAGGTATTGGCAGTGTTTGTTGTTGTTTGCCAGTGCATAACATGAGTAGGCACAATTTCTCTTATTAACCTTGAATGCAGAATTCCACTGACCCGGTTCTGAACATCACAAACCTTGTGGTAACCTCCAGAGGCTTTTATCTGACATGCTCTGAGAGGTATTTAAATGACCCAGAGTCGAGTTTTAGTATTATTTATATTGCAGAAAGCATCAGAGATCAAAACCTCATTGTGTCAGGCTCTTATCAGACACTGCCATGAAGATCTGGCAGTATAAATTGACAAATTGAGTTTTCTTATTCCCGTTTTTACACAGAGAGGAGGCAGAATCTGGCCTGCAGAGACCAGAATTTGTTTTATGCTCACTGAAGAAGAGAAGAGGCTTCCACAAAGTCAGGCACAGGATCTTTAGTAGAGTCACAAGCAGTATCCAGAGCTGTTGGGTCAGAACTGTAATTTTAGCAGCATTAATTCCTTTCTCATCTCTTTTGCAGATAGAGTCCCAGCCTGCATGCTGCGATTTTGCTTTTTTTTCCCTACTCATTTAAGACTTTTTCCCGTCCCTTTTACATAAGCAATGTCTTATATTATTAGCAATAATTGTCTTCTTCTGCAAAAAGATTTTTTTATCATAGCTTTTCTCATGGCACTTACCATGTCCCTTTTGAACTTTGGAAGTCAGAGTGTACTGAATTGATGGAACAGTGTATTCCCCCCACCTCCATAATAATTTTCTACCATACCCTTGGCATAGACTCCCTGATCCTGCACATTTTCTTAGCAGTAAAAAAGAGCCATTTGAACTGCTACAATTTAGGTGATCTCACAGGGAAAAAAAAAAAAAAAACCACATTATTTCC
This sequence comes from Phylloscopus whistleri, assembly GCA_017589585.1. NCBI lineage: Eukaryota > Metazoa > Chordata > Aves > Passeriformes > Phylloscopidae > Phylloscopus > Phylloscopus whistleri. The sequence goes on from JADMLD010001401.1 coordinate 3,089,216, forward strand.
TTAGAAGCAGCAAAAGCAAATCGAAGTGTTCCTCGCCTCCAGAGCAGGAATTGGATTGAAATACCTGTCTTAACCACAGGAAGCTTTCCACTCTCACAAACCAGTGGAATGTTTTGGAAAACATCTGTCAGCTCCTGTGGAAACCCACTGGTCCAGAACCTTGTCTTTTTTCTGTTGTTTCACGGGTTCCACCTACTGTGCTGAGCTGTGGTATCAAGGAGCAATAATAATCTTTCAGTAGCACAGGTACAGCCATGTACAAACTGAGATATTCATCACAGGAGAATATTTGCCATGCTGTCATGCTGAATTCTGGCTCAGAGATGACCACATCTAGAGGTGGCAAGAGTAGATGAAGACACTGTCCTTTCTGTGAAATCACTGTTCAAATTTTAATTTAATTTTTCTAATTCAACTGGCTTTCCAACACCCTTCATTTTCTCTTGGTCAAAAATTTAACTCCTATTTTTAGGTTATTTTGTTTTTATTCGTATTGCGATAATATCTGGTAGCTCTGGTCGTCATAATGGTTTCTGTTTCCAAGGAAAGGAGGAACTTAGTGTTGAGCAAGAGATCATGTTGTTGATGAGCACAAACAGTGAAACAGAAAGAAATCAGATAATAAAAAGGCCACTTCCTTTCCTAGGGTTTGATAAGGATCCTAAAGTACAGGGTTATCATACATGGAGAGCATTACAATACTGAGGATCAATGATTAGGAATGAATAATGTGCTCATCCCAAAGGAGTGTGACTTTTTGAAAATCAGTGTTTTCTTCAGTGGGACTCTGAAAAGGAGGAAGAGTGCACTAGCATGTGGATCCTCTTCTCTCATTGCTGCATTCAGGAGGGGAGTTCAGCATGCAGCTCAGCAAGCCTGACTGGATGGTGGCACAAAAGAGAGGCTCTGCATTCCTTTTTGCCTGCAGTGATTCTGGCAACACAGTTCTGAGGGGAATTTGAACCAAGTGCTTTCATTATTCATTCTTTCCTAGTATCTCATCTCTCTGTTTTATGACTACCAAACTCTCAGTTTTAAATCCCATTTCTATATTGTTTCATTTTTTATTGTGTTTATTATTTAAAAAAAAAATCTAACAATCCTAATAGAATAGCAGCAGTCTATGTGATTATGGGATTTTAAATGTTAGATACAGATTAGTCTTAGGTATATCAAGGCTTTGTTCCCTTGCCCAACAGGAATGTATCACAAAATCTCTAATATTATGTGTTAAATGCATTCTTAAATGTGCACTCTGCCCATCTGTAAGGGATGGAGCCTCTGTTATTTCACAGCGTGAAATCTCACTCTACCCACCCCATTTCTGGACTTATTCCTACAAGGAGCAAGATCACTGCTGAGTGACCAAGACCAAACTCCATGTGCTAGGGCACACCCTCAAGGGTTTGGTGGGCATCTCTGACATTTTTGTCTGTAACTCTGAAGGAAAAAAAAAAATCAGTCCCTTGTTCCAGCTTAGCTGACTTAGCAAGAGAGAGAATAGAAACTTGGATCCCAGAAAATTCCTGTAAGATAAAGAAAACATATGAACATGAGATTTCACCAACAATGCAACCACGGTGAACACTACAAAGCTGCATTTAATGTATTTTCATATTGAATTGCCTCCAAGACTTCAGCTGTTTTTCTAGAATTGGATGGTGAAGTTACTCCTCAGCTGGATGGGAACAGCATTCATCACTACTGTGGCAGGAAACTCCTTGGGAGGAGTTTATAGGTAATAATCTCTAAGCTGTAGGAAGGTTTCTGCAGCTCTTGAGCTGCTCCATTTCTGCAGGTTGATCCACTGGAGAACCTGGACCATCCGAATTTTTACAGAGCACCTGCTCACCTGCACGAGCCATTGCAAATGGCTCCACTGTTGGGGTTATGTTGTTACAGTGAACAAGATGTGTTCTGCCATATTTATAGAAAGCTGTTTAAATATTCCAGTTTCAATCTTCTTCAAATCATGACAGAAAACACTAATGAAAAACAAAAGCATTTAAACCTCAAAACCAAATTCATAATTCTGAGAACTGGGTTTGCTATTTATAAATAAGAAGAGAATGCAGTGCAACCAGGAATTGCTCTCAAAAGGCTTCCTGAAATGTTAGTATTATTTTAAAAGTACCTACAAAGCTAGGGTTATTTGGAGGCACAAAGCCCTACTACTAGAAACACTGTTTTCCTTTTAGTTCTATTGATTTCTTTTGTGACTCTTGGTTTCATTCCCAGGAACTTACAATGCTTGCTAAAAGCTCATGTTATTTATCTTCTGTGAACTCTTGCATATCTATGATTGTTCAGCAAAATTCTATTTCTTAGCAATTTGCTCTAGATGACTTATATTTTCCAGAATTTAACCACAGGCTTGATTTCTTTTTTTACCTGATACCAAATTATTCAGGATATGATGCTTAAGAAATACGGTGAACAATAAAAGGGAAGGATTCTGGAATTTTTGGGTGCAAAGGCACTCAAAATCAGAACTTTTTACTATTTCTCTTAGCCTTCTTACAGCACAGCTCTGATTTAATGTTATTACAAACTTTCATCCCTCCTTGCTCCTCTCTTGAGTTCAGGATGCCAGGCATATCAATGTTGGAAAATGTCTTCAATCTGCTTACAGATGTGTATTAGGAAAGAATTATGGGCTCAGATTTGCTGGAAGTACCCTTGAATTGTAGGACCTATTCAATAAGTCTTGAATTGCACATTTGCTGCTGTTGCATCTCTGCTGTGTGGTCTGTCAGTAACAGCACTGCCTTTGGGTGGTTTCTTCCTCAAACACCTTCTGATGGTGAATTTGGGTGCGACATCCTCTCTGTATCCACTAGGGCAATGTCTACTCCTGAGAAAAAGCAAATGCAGTTATTGTACATATTCCTTTCTTGGCACATGGGCAGAAAAGATCCCCTTGGAAGCTTTTTGTCTGGTTTAACTCACCAGCATTTCCCTGTGTAGTTCTAAGAAAACACTTCTTCCTGTCCCTCTCTTAGCTTACACACATCACAGATATCATAGATATCTCTTGATAAGCAGACTTCTAGTTGTGCTTATGGGCTGCCTTTTTTGTTAATAATACTTTGCAGCTTTTTGTGTGGCATTATTATGAGTAGTTCGCTGCATTCCGTTGCGATATTTCAGTTTTATTACCAATATTGGAAAAAAAATGGGTGGCATTTAATGCTTTTATTTGATACCTGTAAACAGACAAATGGCTGCTCAGCTCTGCATGAACCTTGTAAGGTGTTTTCAGATTAACACCATTGCACAGGAGAAGCCATTGTTACACGAAGCATGAATTTGCTTGAGTTGACAATAGGATGTTGGAAGTTCCTTTAGGAATAGTCTGGCAGTGACTTGAGCCCGTTCTTTGAAGTGCTCTGTTGGAAGCAATGCTTTATTTCTGATAAAGGTATTCCATTTGAAATGGGATGAAACAATCATTACTCACTTCAGCCCCTTTGACCAATGAACCTGAAAACATCCTCAGGCAGTAAACATTTTTCTTAACAACCCTACTGTACCAGGGCAAGGATAATGAGAAATTTCATTGCTGCTTATAAGTGGGGATATCATTAGTCATCAGAGTAATTATTAAATTATATGATTTGTTTAATGGACCTAGAGTATACTTGAATTGCCGAAAAATCAATTCTATTTTTTTTTCCTAGGAATTATAGTAGAGGGCCTACAAGCACACATAAATAGAAATTTATGTGAGGCTGTTCTAGTAGGAACCAGACTGAAGTCTGAATTGCTGTGATAACTAAAAAAAAAAAAAAAAATAAAAAAAAAAAAAAGAAAAAAGCCTCTCTTACTTGTAAGAGCTGGAAGTTGGTGCCATTGAAAGACTGAAGTTAGGCCAAAATGATGTTACACATGAGCAGTCATTACCTCACAGTCATTCACTGTCTGCAAATGACTTCAGATAGGATTATGTGGGGTTCTTTTCCCTGGCATTAAGAATGGCATTCAATATTTGAATGTAAATGCCTAGTGGCATTTTCATGTCACAGACAGAGAACTAAATACCTGCATCTTTCTGGAGTGACAGGGGAAGCCAAGCAGGGTTGACCATGACATTTAAAATAACACATGGCATCTGTGATTAGGGATCAGAATCCTACTGGTTTAGTGATACTCATTTTTTTAGTGACTTTTAATTTCTTTCTGGTTTCCTGCAATACTTTCTAACAGCTGATGTTATTTGCTTTCCATGCAATCCTGCAGATCTACAGTATTTAGTTTCTTAAGAGAGTGTTCCAGTTAAACCTCTGCTTAAAGATCTTACATGAGTTGTCCTTTTTCCAGTGTCTTTTGTATCCCATAACAGTTTCATAGTAAGTTCCTTACACCTCATCTCAGGTAACAATTATATACATTTATGAATGACTAAAAGACAAATGTTTTTCACAAAATATATACAGACATCATTTCAGCTTTCATTGGCATGAAAGAAAGTTGCTTGGATTTTATAAAATATTCCTCTTCTACTTGGAAGATTTGCAGCTAGGATTGCCTCCTCCAGCTGAGTTTCTAGCACGCAGAAGTTATTCCCTCTTCTGTATTTATCATGAGATAAACTTCACATATATGAACCACAGAATCTGAAACCTCTTGGTTCAAGAGAATTATGGAAGAATAAACTAAATGATTATGAACTGATCTACTTGCTGTAATTCATACAGCAGTAATGTCTCAGGTGCTTACACTGAAACCAGATCTAAGCATATAATCAGAGTGGATCATAAAGGTAGTTCCAGTGTAATTTTAAAACCAAAAGATCTGAAATTACTCTTTATTTGGTAATGCAGCAAAACAGAGAAAGTGATAGTGGCTGCTGAGGAATGACAAAAAGGATATCTGCATCGCTCATACAGACAGCTTGCAATACAAACAGACAAACAAAAGTGGAGTAAAGTTATTTGCAAGATTAGTTTATACCTAAAACTATACCTTCTGGTAGGATACACCCAGTCTTTGCATATTGATACCAGATTTTCCTTGAAAAAACACCTCTAGGCTTGGTTCAGGAGGATATATTCAACCACAATCTGTCTGTGCTTCACCTTTCTGTCCATCTCTGCCAATAACTGTGGAACCCAGCAGCTGATTTCAGTCAAGTGTGGTGGAGCAGGCAGTGATTTCACATGTATTAAACCCAAATGTGAAAATTAGTGGGTGAACAGGAATAAAGAAACTCAGATTAATGTCTCTGAAGGGGGAATGGATGGAACATGAACCCAGCAGTTGCATGCCCTGGCTGACCTGCCAGCTGGCTGAGCAGCACACGGAGTAGTTTCCCTTTCCATGGCCAATTTTCTGACTTGGGCTGTAACTCTGTCCAGATCACAGCTGTAAAGCTTCCTGACCCTTTTTGTGTGTGTTGGAAGAGATCTGAGACTCCCTTTTCAGCAACACGAACCTTCAGGGGAAAGAGAGAACTAGAATTCATGAATTCTACACAGGGAAATGTTGAGTTAATGTTGAAGAAGAGTCTGTCTAGAAAGTGAAGCTTGAGCTTCTGAGCAAAAAAAAGCATTGGAAATTGTTCATTTTGGCTCCCATTTCTCAGGATTCCTATAGTTTTTAGCACTTGTCCCACAAGTTTTCCTCAAGCAAAGAAATTCAGATTTTATAGTGCTTAGTGACAGGAATACTGCAGCTTGGGAGTGGGCTGTAAATCCTGGGTGGCTGTAGTAATTCCCAAGGGAATAGCATATGTCACCACAAATGAAGTGTGAAGCTGATGGTTTTTCTGTCTCAGATACATCAGAGGGAAAACTCATGTAGTAAAGGACTCAACAGCTTTGTAAACCTCTACCTGAAAAAATGTAGTTTGCTTGAAGGAGTCCAGGTAGAGTAACGGCTTCCAGCTGGAATTGCAAGTATGTGTGGGGTTTGTGTGTTGGACAGTTACATTAGCATAAGTAATGGGTTTGTTTTCTGTGAAAATCTGAATAGGGAAACAATTTTAGAGCTTTGGAATTTATTAATCCCCACACAGAATATAACCACTGGAGATTTATAGCTGTAATGTTTGGCTTTCCTTAATTTCCATAATTTTCTGCCTTTCTTCTCCATCCATCTGCTCATCTCCCTGCACTCTTGTAACAGACATTCACTAGCTTTCTTAAGATTTTGGGGGTGGGTTTGTTTATTTGTTTGTTTGTTTGTTTGGTTGGTTGTTTGTTTTTTTCTGTCAAAAACCCCGACGTTGTTTGATTCTGTCTTTTTTTTTTTTTTTAATAAATTACAGCCTTTTTTATTGTTGTTATTTTTTTTTCCTCTTGATACATAAAGTTTTGGTGAGATGTCAGCCTTGCTTGTGCCATCCACACCCTCAAGCTTTGACCTGTGCCCAAGGCTTCCAGCCAAAACGAGGTCGGTTAACACGAGCCTTCAAACGAGTGTGCAGAAGTCAGTGTGCCATTCCCTTTTCTCTTGGAAATTCAGCACTTCCCTGATGCCCAGAGCCAGCAAGTTGATAACCACTCCTCAGCAGAGTTCATGGCCCCAGACCTTTCTGTCTATGGGAGAACATTTGTGCCCACACAGCTCCACCACAGCTCTGCAGAGAGGGGCAGGTGGCCCTGAGCTGCAAATGGCACTAATCCTCCTCCTTCATGATTCATTTATGCCAACAGGATGGGCTCGTGCACACCAGGCTGCCAGACTGGGATTTGGAGTCAGGCTCAGTTCAGGGGAGGCTCTGACATTGTGCTGATTTCTGCGAAGCGCCCAGAATGCTCCCAGCCCACACAGATGTTTTATTATTATATATTAATATGGATTATTGAAGTACCACTGGAAGGCCAGGAACAATTTAGGCTGCATTGTGCTGACATGAATAAAAATTACAGTAAGCAACAGATATGGCCCTCAAGGGACTGTTGTCAAAAAAACCATGTGGACCATACAGGAGAGAGGGGCAGAAGAGGTACTGAGGGGAAAGGGAAACAAGTAACTACTACTGAGGTAAATGCAAGCTCATATCAGGTGTGAAATATTCCAAGTAAAGATGGAATTTGTTATCTTGGTGAGCTACTCTGTCCAAGAAGACAAGTGTGGGAGTGAGGCTCTCAGTGTTCATACACATTATTGAAAATCCACATGCAGGGCAATGCTTGTGATTTCCTCCAAATGCAGGTGAGAAGAAAAAAAACTTCAGCCACTTTGATAAAATGTCACCAGGAAGCTTAATTTTTCAAGATGTGTTACAAATATCCATGATCTAAGTCGTAGCCCAATGTGTTTACTAAATACCAGGCTGTTCTATGCCCCCCTTTTCACCCATATTTTTTGCACTCCTTTCTTTTTCTAGTTCCATGAGCATATTAGTTATGTATTTGCAATGAAAAAAGTATAAGTTGGTATTGCAGTTGCTGCCTTCTCAAGCCTTTATATTAGTGGTTGTGCCATATTTATGGGCAAATCCTACACACACGACTCAGGCGAGTAGATCTTTTAAGTGTAGAGGAGACACCTTTTAAAAAAATTTTTTACTCATATGATAACAACAGAAACAATGACATTCAGCTGCTAATTTTAGAAGTACCCATGAAAATAGGTTTTGTTTTCTTTGATTCTCTTCCCTTTAGGAAGAGCTGAAGAGAGAACCATAAAATTCGCAGCGGTGAGGCTTTGAATTCTGCATCACTCTTGGGCTATCACAGTTTGCATGCTTTTGTACAAGTTTCTCCTGCTGTCTCAAACCCAAGGGAAACAATCCACTGCAGGAAGCATTTCAAATGATGGTATAAACACAGAAGAAATTCCATTTATTTTATATATAGGTGTACTTATACTTGTATTAAAAAAAAAACAAAACCCAAAACAAAACAAAACCAAAAAAAAACAAACAAAAAACCCCCGCAAACCAAACCAAACCAAACCAAAACAAAAAACCCAAACAAAACAAAAAAACAACCTGAAAATCAAGGATTCTAGCTTTTGATTTCTTATTTTCAAGAACTACAAGAAGTCGGTTGTGCTGTCTCTTATTTTGTTAAAAGGCATTCAGGACTGCTTGATCTATTCCAAAGATTTTCCTTTACTGAAAATTTTAGGTGATCATTGAAAGATGTTATAATACAAGTAAGTAAATAAAGCTTAATATTTTCATGGCCTGTTTATTGTTGCCACCCTGCAGCAGAAGGACCTGTATCAAGTAGCTGAGACAGGATAACAGAAAAGGAAGCAACCACTTTAAGTCTTTGCTTTTCAGAAAAGCAAAGTGGCGTAACTAAAGTGTGGAGATAAAATTAAGGTGCCTTGGGGTGTGAAAGGGTTAAGGGTAATATATATGTCTATGTGTGAGCTTGTAGATACATTTATGCATGTATTTTTCATCCAACATAGAAATAATTGCTCTAATTTCCTGTTTCCTATTTATTATACACAAGATTTCTGCATAGAGAATCTAAATTCTTAACAGTGTAAAATATTATTTAAACTTGTTCTCAGTTTTTTTGCTATATGCTTAGGACATTTATTTTAAATACTCTGCTGGCTACATACTGTTTGTTAATAGGTTTTTTCAGGTGTAAGGTGGCTTTGCAAGATGTGTTTTGGTTGAAGAGGGAAGCTCTTACTGTGGTAGTGTGGGTTTCAGAGGCAGCAGTTGTTGTCCTCAGGGCACTCACTGAGCTGGCTGTTCTGAGCCAGTTGTGGTTAGGTGCACGTGAGAATGATATTTTGCATCTCTGTGTACACGATTTTGTTGAAGATTATTTCTTCCCCACAGCTTATTTTAGATAAGAGAGTTCTTTTTTTTTTTTTTTTTTTTTCTCTTACTCAGTAGTGATCTCTCAGTTTTAAGTGGTGGCATTTTATTCTTTACTTCTGAAAAATAGTTACGATTATTCTATGTGATCTCTCGTAAAAAAAAAAAAAAAAGATTTTGATTGCCATCTGTTGATGGATTATTTATTGATCAAGCAAGTCAGAGTTACGAGGGAGGAAATTTTATCCTAGTTTACTAAGAGCAAACAAGGGGACACCTCTTAACCTTAAATCAAAGTACTCTTAACCTTAAAACACAAAGATAAATACACATTGCCCCCCCTTCCCAGGAAGCAGATGAATAAATACACCTCTCTGAACTGAGATTAGTCCTTAAATTTCATCATAAAATCTGAACTGAAATTATGGACATTTCCCAAGAACATAAATACACTGAAATATTCCTTTAGTGAGCCTGCAGTATCTACTTCTTAGTGAAGTAAATAATGTTACTAAATCATTTGGAGTATTCATTCAGTTTGGGAGTTTTAAACTATCCCATACAGGGCCAGGCTTTCTGCTTATCTAATCCTGCCTGCTCTCTAAGGCATCCCTCTTTATTCTGAGATGTGCTGCTGTAAAAGATTCCTGCCTGTTCTGGGTTCCTCCTCCTTGTCTGTGGAGCACAAATGCATCTCTCTGAGGTTAAAAGTGTTAGTGTGAGTTGGAAATAGGGTACCCACTCAGCTAGAGCATTGTTCTGATCCTCAATATAGAAACTAAGGCTCACTTTGTTGTTTTGTTCAGTTTGATTTCACTTCACTGGAGTTTGAAAGTACTAGGGGGAATTTTGTCAGTGCCCTATTTCAAGGAAATCTTATTAATCACTTTCAGTCATGCTGCATAGTTGCCTGCTGTGCATTGTTGCTGAAGAAGGAAATTCCAGACTGATGTTTTCATTAATGATTGAAGAAAATTGGACTGGTACTACTTGCAAATATTGAATCGAGAGGGGTTATATGAATCTTTTTCATAATATGCACCTCATTGTAGGAGAAAAGTTATTCCATGTTCATGTTCTGTCTGCACTGAGGGTTATACCACTCGAAAGGGCTAGCTCAGGAAGTTACCTGCAGAGAATAGTAGCCTTAAGAAAGCACTGTAGGTATTTTTTGCTGTCTCATAATATATTGGAAACTTGCAAAATATAGGGAGTCAAGTTCTCAGTTATTTCTTGTAAAATTTGACATTTTTAATGGGGTTAATGAATGAAAACCAAGGTACACCAGCACCATGAGAGCATCCCCTCTGTGAATGATCTCTGCATTTCCATCATTGCCTTCACCCTTTGACATCCAGATCTCTGTCTTCACCCGTTCTTGTTCACAGGCTATATGTTCTTAGAAAAGAATTCTAAATCTTCTTGTGCAGAATAACATAAGAAAATAGCTCAGTAAAGACTTTGGCTTTTCATTCCAGGTGGGGACTGTGTTACCTTCTGAGGGGCTGTTTTGTGGTGTAAGTTGTGGACCAGTAGTGGCCCAAAGGCCATGGACTGAGGATCCACTTCCAGGCACCTCAGTTTGGGAATCCATGAGCCAAGCTGTAATTGTATGAGCCAGACCTCATTAAAAGCTTCTTCCTCTAATGTTACAGGATGAGACTTCTCAAAAATCTTCTGAATATGTAGATCAGACTTAGATGCTGCCATCACTTAGGATAGCTAGCTTGCTCTCCTATTCCTCTAAATGACATGAAAGGTAGGGATTTTGTTTCAACTTGTAGATGGTTGTGTATTTGCAGTCTCCTGATTCATTGCTCATATTGATACATGACACGAGTTGATCATTGAAATGTATTTTAAATCCCATTTTATTTGCCATATATTCTAAGTATAGCACTTAATGCAGTGTTTCAGAGTGATTCAGAATAGATGTGAGTGACTCAGAATCAAGGAGAAATGACTAAATTTTTTTGACTGCTCTTGAAGGCATTTCTGTCATAAGGAGATACTGGGAAAGAATGCAAATATTGCATCAGAAGAGCAGAAATTAAGGCAGAAGAAAAAGAAATGGAGTGCTGCAATGGAAAGTAATGATACTCTTTGGATTGGATAGAAGATAAGAAGCCTGTAGAAGAGATAAAAGCTGGTGTTGGTATGCTCCAACATGATGCTTGGAGAAATAAACTACAGCCTCAGGGACTTTAAAGAATAAAGAATTTAGAGAACAGTAGTTACAGAGCAGTACTGAAAGGGAAAAGAGTTAGAAGTTTCTTAATGAAGACAGATATAACTTATTTGTTCTAAATTCTTGCTGATTTTAAAGTTTATGTAGTACTTATCAAGAACTTCTTTGATGTAAATTGGGCTTTGTGTCCTTGCTTAGTATTTGAAATATTGCATAAACCACAGCACTTTTGAATATCTTATATAACCACTGAAAGTTATCACAGTTTTTTAGTTCCTCTTGGAAAATGGTTTGCTTAGCTTGTTGAAGCAGGACTTTTTTATTGAAATCTCCTGGAAGCTTCCAGAATTCTTACACATGAATGTAGTATAAAGTCTCACTTAATTTGTCTTGTGGTTTTTTCCACTGTCTACTGAGTTCACTTTGCTTTCTGACTGAGTTTAATGAACTTGCTGTCCTTAGGGAACATTGATATTAATGCTGTGTACTGCTCAAGGGCCCCAGGCAGGACTGGTGCATGGTGCTGTGCAAACTCTCAGACGTCAGCGTGACCCCCAGTGTCATCTTGCCAAATTTATTACTTTAGTTCCCTACATGCAGCAACTGCAGCTAAAAAGTGTTTTCTTTGAAGCCTCCTTGTGGTAGCCTAATTACTGCTCAGCAGCAATAAGGGCAGTCCCTTGAACCCTACAGAGCTGGGTTCAAGGAACTGAATAGCTGGGGACCATTAAAAATATTATGTCTGGTCTATTCCTGTCCTTGAGTTATGCAGAATTTTGCAGAAACAAGAGCAACAGGTCCTCCTCCATCTGCCTTTCTGGAGTGCAGGGGGCACCTCAGCTTTCTGGAGTGCAGGGGGTAGATTCAGTTTTTCTGTATCACCTGGTTCACTGCTGTATTACTGCAGGGATCACCACGTTGTGTGATGAAGGGGACAGAAAAAATATCCTCCTAATACCAAACAAATACCAAGGTCTTGCCAGAGCTGTCACTCTCCAGTTTAGTAAAAGAGTAACGTGGAGTAGGGAAGTGCTGGAAAGCAAAAGCCATTTCTCTACAGACATCTGCTTCAGTGGGAGAAGAGGAACTTTACAGAGGGATGGATGCAGAGCTGTGTGACCCCTGCCCTGGCCTCACACCAGTCTGGTCCAGCCCTGTGGGATCCCACTGCCTGCCAAGGCACCACAGGCACTGCTGGGGCACTCACAGGCTCACAGTTCTTGCAGAGGGCAGTGTGGACCTGGACAACTGCTCTGGTGCCAGAGAGTGATGATGACTTTCTGTCTGTCATTCTCTAGATGTGGGATTGATAAACAAAAGAGCTTGAGGGCCCTGATGAGGAAAACACAGAAATGAATCTGATATGCAGGCAGAATTAATTTTCATTAATTCACATCCATTCTTTAAAATTTAAATTAATTAATTTTAATGCTGTTGTTTCTATTAGGAGATCTGACTGCTGCAGGCAATCATTGTGATCACCTCTGCAATACAGTTGCAGAGGGAAAAGTGCTCTTCCAGGATTAATGTATGAAAATTGGACTGTCACTCTTTCCATTCCTCTTTCCACTTTTATAGCTGATTATTAGAGTAGCCTTGGTAAGATCACTTGTTCACCCTGGACATTCTTTCACTTTTTCCCCTAAAACAATTCTATAAGGTAGCTTTTAGTTCCCAGGGGTGATGTAGGTTCACCTTTACCAAGTAAATGCATTTTGAAATCACTAGATTAAAACAGGTTACCAGTGCAGGGTATTGTTAAATTATTTCACTGCTAAATGACTCACCTGAGTAGTTAAAAATAGAGTGCCAATGGGTTTTTGTTGTTCAGTTGTACTGTGACTAGAATTATCTTACCACTGTTGCATGGCCAACTCAAAGGCCATGTCTCCCTGCTGTAGGAAAGACTTGACAAGCCTCCCCTGCTCTGAGGGTCTCCAGGCATTTGAGTTGTTCTTATCTAGGGCACATGTTCACAAGAGACTTTGCACTTGTGCAGGAGGGAATTGATATAATGGAATAGTTTTCTATGCTGTTTTGAGGGAAAAATTTCCTCAAACTCTAGTCTTACACTCAGAAATGTGTTTTGTGGTTTTGGTAACTGCAGCTGGAAGGTTTGCAGTGAGCACACCTTGAGTGTGTGTTTCTGCTTTCCTGCCTCAAGTGAGCTTGATGAAATAGTCCCCATTATTCACCTCTTGATCAAATTTATTTCCTCAGGCTAAGCAGTGTTCAGTGTGCTCCACAGTCAGATCTGGTGAACAGTCATGGTTCAGTATATATCCACTTCTTCAGTTTTGGTTCATGTACTTCTATATTTTTCTTGGTTTTGTTTCACTAAGGTCAACAAGAAGAGGGCAATGGAAAAACAGAGGAGGAAAATGTCTGTGTGATTTTGCACAATGATTTCTGTCCATTTATTTTTGTTTCTCTGACTTTTAAGCTTTTTTTTTGTTTAGAGAGGAGTATTAAAACCCATCAATACATGTTTTCTCACTGACACCAGCACAAAGTTAGCAAAGCTTATGTGACAAGAATAAAGATCAGTTCAGCATTTCCCTGCCCTTACCTTTCTCCATCTGATTCTGACACTGAGTCCCCAGATTCACAGAGTTTTGGTGTCACCCATCTCCTAGCATTTTCTACACCTGTGAAGGTTTGGGGCAGCCAGAAAAGAAGCCCCATGTGTGGGACCTGAGTGAGATGAAGCCTGGGCCTGTGATGCTCCACAGGGGTATCTGCTCTTTCACAGAGATCACTCACCAATGAGTTCTGCTCAGGGCCACCCTTTGCATTTGTGCAGAGACACTGTGGCTCTCCTGGAAATTGATTATTGATGCTTCTCTCTTTCAGCTACTGTCTTTTATAGACCTTTTCTCTGTTCTAAACAGATGAGGTATACTCAAAATACCATTTTCAAATGTCCTGCCGCAGGAAGTAGGATCTTTAAAGTGTAATACCTTCTGAGATGCTGGAGCCCATAAGCCTCCCTTGAGTTTTGTGTCTGACCGTTACAGCTCACTTTCTGAGCAGGTATTCAAAGTGTCGGTAGCAGCTCTGATTGCTGATTATTGTGATGAGGCCTAAAAATCATTTCATTTGCTCTTCATTTTCACATACCTGAACAATGACAGGTCAGGAGGTGCTTTGGTTCTCTAGAGAACAACTTCTGTAATGTGAGCTCAATTATTTGACAGGGTACTTCACACATCCCTAGAAAGTGGCCTGAGAGGGGATGGAAAAAGTGACTGTAATAATTTAGGAGTCAGTTTGGGGAATCAGACTCATTCATCCAGGGGGGACCTGCCCTTCAGGCAGTGAACCTCCTGTGTGATACTCCTGAGTAGCTACAGCACATGGATTGCAGTAGGAGAGAGGAAAGCAAACCAGAATTACAGACTTACTGAAGCTGGCAACATGGCAAGAGCATCTTGGCATGATGCAACCTGGTTCCAAGTCAAGAATATCAACCTTCTCAGGCTCTTGAGGTTTTGCAAAGCAAAATTTTTATCGCTTCAAGTTTTCTATGATCTTCCCCAGAGCCAGATTTGGCCATAAATATCTACAGGCTGGCTTTGGATTCTGGTGTCTCTGTAAGATGTTTGTTTCAATGCCTCTTGCCTAGGACACATCCTTTTTCTCCATGGTGTGAGGGACTTTGGGTGCAGGTTGCTGCTTTACTGGAAGGACTGGGATGCTTGGATACCACTGGAGAGCCCACCAAGTAGCTGAGCTTCTCTGGACGTGTGGGACATCTTGTCCTCACAGTGCAGTGCAGCTCACCAACAGCTGAAGCCCTGATCAAAGGCTGCATCTGGCACTGGGGAAGGGAGTGTGAGAGAGGGTCTGACTGCAAGGGTGGGATGCAGGAGCATGGTCTCACAATGAATGGATTGAGCTTAACAGTTCTGGTGACCCTTTTGGTTACAGCTGAATTACGTGGCAGTCTGGTTGGGTGGAGCACCTTGCAGCTTTACAGGAGTTTTAGTGTGCCTGGGGCTTTTGTGTGCCTCTCTGGAGACCCATGGGGTATCTCTTGCAAAAGCATATTTCTTAACACAACTAAGAGGTGTGCAGTGAGCTAAAAAAATGTTTGCACAACCTTGATATGTCTATGTAAGAATTAGTCTTTACATCTGGTAAATAAAATACTGTGTAAACTTTCTGCGACCAAAAGATGACATTAACACAAAATGAATTGTAATTAATCTTAGTTAACTGCTAATTACCTGTAAATTCTGATTAAAGGGAAAACTAAATTTGCCTGCAGTAATTAGTGTTCCAATATGAAGTCTATGTCCATGTAAATATGTCTAGTTCTCTGTGTTAATTTATCACCACTATTATTTATGAGCTTATTTTTTTTAGCTTTCTGCAAAGGTTACAGAGGATGAAGGACAAAATTAGAATAATGAATCCTTGTTTATTAGCACAGCAACAGAACAATTATTGTGTAGACATTTTATAAACTCCAGCATTATGATATTGTCAGAGAAACGTAGTGTTTCAAACATATTAGCATAGAAAGAGGCTTGTTTCTTATTATTTCAAATAGTTCTGCTTGCACTGATTTGTCATTCAGCTGTCAGTAGAAAGGCAACAAACATTCAGTGAGAACTGACCCCAAGAAAGGACTGGCCATTCTGCTATTCACTGGCAAATGGATTTTGAAATATTCACATAATGAAATCCCCAGAGCAAATGGACTTTAATAGCTGATGGATGGGGTTTTGTAAAACAACATCAAATCACAGATGGATGTCCAGAGTGAATTTTCAGTGGGGATAGTAGGGAAGTATATACCCAGTTAGAATGTGATTGAAAGGAGTAGGACACGTAATTCTTCAGTCTGACAAGTAGCAAGTCTTTTCTCTGTCTTTTTAGCACAAATACATTAACAACATAGTCCTCCATCAAATTGTCTTAAGAATATTCCTATGCCAGGAAAAGTTGGTAAGGTATCATGTTCAACAGCAAAAAGGGCAATCTATAAAGTATTCCTTATAGAAAACTCACAAGCCTACACACTTCCACACAAGAAGCTTTTACTCAGGACAGCCCCCATGCTCATGATGGAGTCAGATATTGCTGCATCTGCATCTACACTGAGGGGAAAATCCACACAGCCTGTCCCAGCCACTTCAGGACAATTTCCATACAGCAGGATGCATTTCTATGGTAATAATTACATCTTTAAATAAAGAACATGAACAACACTCTTAAGCACTCAAAAAGAAGATGTCCAGGGGTTTTATGCTACTATTCCTTAGGGGATACAGAAAATCACTCTGTGACTGCCTTCTGCATTGGAAAAATAACACATGCTGATCCTCTCCCTTCATCCTTTAAAGAGCTCTCCTAAACCTTACCAAACTGATTATCAGAAGCTTGATAGAATAAGGTGATGTGAGAATAAAAAATAGAAAAGCTGCCAAAATATCTCCAAAGCCATGGCAAAAAAAAAAGTTCGTGACAGTCAAATAACCAGTGAGCTCCACACATGGAGATGTTACAGTGTGAGGTACTTTCTCTGTGCTCCAAATACCCTCCTGGAGTTATGTGGGTGAAACAGTGACTTTGCACCAAAATATTTCTCTGCTGATAATTGGAAAAAGACAGAAAACTGGTACTCAGAGAAGAAGCAAACAGCTACTTTATCTGTGTCTCGCTGAGCCGGGTTCTCAAGGGAGATGTATAAAATACCTTTGAGGAAGGCGATTTGGGATAAAGTGCATAACTTTGCTGGATATTAGAAATACAGACACAACAGCTTCATTTTTATTTTGAATTACCATTTTTTTCTAAGCCTTTCTTCCCGATAAACCCTTTCTGTTCCACTTTCTGTCCAACCGATAAGGAAATGAGCCTTATCACCTCTTCCCTTGATTACCCTTCATGACGCTTTTCTCTCAAGTTGTTCAGCTGATTAACATAACTAAATGAAATTCAGGACAGTGTGTCCTGCTTTGTACTGAGATTGGGGTTTGCTGCCTCTGTTTCAGCCAAAACACTATCAATTGCTCCATGAAAGATATTAAAATCTTCAAATCTTGCCAGTCTTTTAGGGATAAAACATGGGATTTAGATGTTTACAACAAGGCTCTCTTGAAATTGCTCTCCCATGAGAACAAGGGAGCAAAAGTTGAGATAGGTTTTGTCATTCAAGTGGGAACTGGAAGGATATCAGAACAACTCGCTGGATGTTTCTCTGTTTCTCCTTGGATTAAGGGCGTATGGATGTTCTCCTAGAAGATACAAACCATCATGCTCTGCTTATAAAAAATTTAGTAAGAAAATTGTAAAAGTTGTCAGCAAGATCTCCAAAGAAAAGCAGATCTGAATTAGGTCTTCAACACTGTCCTAACGTGCCCCAAGTTTATTGTATCAATGGTTAATTCCTAAATGATCTCATGATACTATTGTGTCATCTATGTGAAACTTTTTGAAAATTTGTAGTGACACATAAATCAAGGCAGAACAGATTTTTTTCCCATACATAGAAATTGGTAAGCCATTTATGTAATTTAAGTGTGGTGATATCTTTGATTATTTATATGCAGTTGCATAATTTTCAAGATCTAACCATTTGTTACAGAGAACCAAATTTCTTAGAAAGACAAATAGAAAATATGCACACAAAACTCCTAAAGAAACAAAGAAAAAAAGAACCCAGGAAAAATAGTCTGGTAAATCCTGGGGCCTGTAATTTCTAGCAAAAGTTTTACTGTTGCAAGATTAACCTGTCAATGCACAGCAAACAGTATCTCACACATTGACTCCTCAGTGCTTTGTGTAATTCTTGGCTGGGCCAATGTCCTCAAGGAAACTTCACCTCTCTCTGAAACAACTATAGAATCATGGAACCATGGAATCATTGAGGTTGAAAAGACTTTTAAGATGATTGAGTCCAACTGTTAGGCCACCACTGCCACGTCCACCACTAAACCACGTTCCCTTCTGCCACATCCAGACATTTTTTTAACAGTTCCGAGTATGGCGACTCTACAGCTTCCCTGGGCAGCCTATTCCAATGTCTGACCACTGTTCCAGTGAAAAACGTTTTCCCAGTATCTAATCTAGACCTCCCTGGTGCAACTTGAGGCCATTTCCACTTTTCTGAACACTTCTTCCTTGGGAGAAGAGACTAACCCCCTGCCCCATCTGGCTACAGCTTCCTTTCAGGGGGTTGTAGAGAATAATAAGGTTCCCCTGAGCCTCCTTCTCTCCAGGCTGAGCCCCCCCAGCTCCCTCAGCTGCTCCTCCTCTATGCTCCAGACCCTTCCCCAGCTCTGTTTCCCTTCTCTGGACACAGGCCAGCATCTCAATGTCTTTCCTGTAGTGAGAGGTCCTGTACTGGACAAATATAGCTAAGTCCTTATCTTTTTCTTTCCATCAATGTTAATTTAGCCAAAAAGAAGGGACTCAGTCTTACAAACTAATGACTTGACTGCTCATTTCTGTAATAGTATTGACACTGAGTTTGAAGATGGTCAGGTTGTGCAGTTATTCTATCCCTGTCGCCTTTGTCATTTCTTCATTTCTTTTCCATATTCAGTCATTCCATGAAATTCAAATAAAACTCTGCTTGTCTTTAAGCTGTATGGGGTGATGCATCAATTGCATTGCCTGAAACCGTGAAAGCAATTTCAACCAGAGCCTTTTGCAACAGACATAATATTGCAGTGGAAACTCTTCTTACATGTGCAAAACATTGCAAGGGCCTTGTAACAGATCTTTGGTGGCAGATTTTCAGGCTACTGTGCTTGTTCTCATTTTCGGATGAGAAGGCATCTCATTCATTTTATTGAGGGGAGCAGAAGGTGAGCTCAATATCCTTTAAAGAAATATTCTGTTTGTTTAGGGTTTTTCTTTTTTCTTTTATTTTTCCCAGCTGTATTTCTCTGCAGTGATTTCCTTTGGTATTTGATCGTATTTAAAACTCACTTATTTGATTGTATTTTTCAGAAACTGTTGCATCAGTAGCTCATATTCAACACACAGAAGCCCAAATTTTTTTGGTCATTAGTTGCCAAGAATCTCTTCTTCTACTCTTCCCTTGTGTCTTTTACGGAAACAGTTGTAAAATCTCATTTCTGCTTTTTCTGCTCTATAGGTAATAATTGGTAATTCTGAGAGGCTGAAACACTGGCACTTCCTTTGGCTGTGCAGCTCAACAGAAAGGCCTACAGAGGTTTTTGGTTATTTAGAGGGCAGGGAGTGTGTCTGTGTTTCATTCCTGTAGTGCAGCTCAGTTTCTCTCTAGAAATCCATGAAGAATACATGAATTGATGTTTTCATGCCTGTTTGGTTTTGTTCCAGTACTCCTAATACAACCTAGATTTTCTGAAAATACGAGTTATACAATAGTAGTTTACCACTTTGGTAAGTTTCAACTACTAGCAATTGTTTGTCTCTGATTACTCTTGTAGTGCAATCTGCGTACCTGATGGAAACTTCAAGCCAAAATTGTCTAGAAACCAGAGATTCAGAAGGGAAAAAAAAAATCCATTACTTGCATAGCACCTTTTTATTGCTCTCTCTTGCAGAGCTTTTAATATTTTCTGAAACCCTCCAGTCTTCCAGGTGAGTTCATTTGGTAGGAAACTGTTATACCCTGGAGTAACAAATACTTGTTTTCTCAGATCTAATTCCAGCATACTTGAGTGGATGGGGGATGTAGGAAACTGTTGTGCCAGAGTCCTGAACTCGACCACTGGCTTGCTGCAATCTTTCATGCCTGGCCTTGTATCCTTGTAGCTTGAATTCCAACCTGATTCTCCTGTTATGACAATTGAATGTATTGAGACCACTTAAAATACTCAAGGACATGAGGAAAACTTAGATAACCTCTACTGAATAGTGACAACTTGCTTGGCCAGAACCACTGAGATTTTCACTTGTGGTAGGAAGTCCAGGTCACATCGTCCCTTTGACTGAGAACTCTATCCATTAATTTTGAGGTAGCCTTCCCTTCTTTTCCTGAATACTCCGTGTAGCAATGATTTCAGAAATTCTTGCCCCAAGTTTTAGAGAATAGGAGCCTTCACTTAAAAAAACACAGCCACCCCAATGAGCTTGATGATGGTGCTTTCTCTCCAGCACTGGGCTAGATCTGTGTCCTGCCCTATGCCCTGTTGCTGAAATTTAGTGTTTCACACAGCAGGATGATTCTTTGAAATGTATTTGGGAGATAAGACTCGTGAACCTGGATCTCCTACAGAATATTCTGCACCAGGGTGATACACAGAAGTGGACAAATGTACCTTTCATGGGGAAGTATATCTTGTAATGCCAGTTTAATCAAAAAACAGCAAAAGTGTCATTTATAGGTAAAACTTTTAATCCGAATATGGAAAAGTGTAGATTTGAGAAAAAGACAAACCTGCAGGGTTCTTTTTTTAGCATCTTGCAATAATCAGAAAAGGGAATTTATAGGATCAGGTGAAAACATGTCTTTTATCTCATGGGACAACCTGTACCTGAACATTTTTAGATGGTAAAAGGTAAAAGATGAGAAATGACTGAAACTGTCAAGTGAATTTTCCTATGGAAAATTTAGGGGCAGTTCCATGGTAATTGAATAGGGTGATAAATGTTGGTTTTCTGATAATCATTATCAAATAACTGGTCAAATCTCTAACCAGATTAAAAGATCTTTGGTTAGTAGGCACTGGCTAAGGGACTTCAACAGTGCTCTCTTTATGCAGTAAGCATGTGGGGGTTTTGGCACCGGGAAGTAGAGTCGGGTGGTTTGTTTTTTTTTTTCTTCCTAGTGTTGAGATTTAGCTCTGATTACTGAGGCCGATTCTTCTTTTATGTAAGGGACAAAAGCAGCAAACGACTCTGTCCCGTTAAAGCCGAACTGTATCGGAATGACTGGTGATTCTGTGCTGGAAATCAGCAATGGGCTTCTGCTTGCTTTAGAAGGAAAAAAAAAATATCCTGATAACATCATTGATGGAAGGCTATCCCGTCTACATCTTTAAAATTCACAAGAAAAACAAAGGCAGGCATAACTGCTGAATTAATCAACACAGGCTGAACTTCTCTCCAGCAAAGGGCTTATCTTCAAAAGGAAAAAAAAAAAAAAAGGAATAAAAAGAATAAAAGAAAAGAAAAAAGAAAAGCAGAAAAAAACAGAGCAAGCAGGTAAGGATGATGTATGACAGGAGTGTAAAATGGAAGTTACAGAAAACAACAGACCCTTAGCAAGCTTTATACGCTTCTGGTGCAGGAAAACAGATAAGATTAAATCCCTCAGCTTCAGAAGAAAAGAACACAACAATCTGCTCTGGGCTATTGCAACACCAGAAGGATGTGTGAGGGTCTGAAAGAAGGTTGAATATCTTTTAATGCTCATTTCCAATTGCCTTTTTGGCTCCTAATTCCTCTAGGCTTCTAATTTGCCTGTTACTTTGACTCACCCTGAGGGCTAATTATGTGCTTGAAGAATCCATCAGAAAATAAACGGCCTAGAGAGGCAACCCAGCAAGATGTGTTGGAGGAATGCTGAAGGCAGAAGTAACAAGTGTCTTCACAAAATCTAAGGAGGAGAAGGTGCAAGCAGCCCCTGCAGCAACAGCTTCAGTCCGTGCCAGCTGGTGCCCTTCATCCCCCCACTCCCCACGGGAGCCTGAGCCCTAAAGGACTGATGCTGGTTTTCACTGCTGGAGGTTTCTGCAAGTTTATTCAGTATAAACTGTTCCTCTGAGCTGTCCTAAGCCTCTAAAGGAGGTGTGATCAAGGACGAGTCAGGGTGAGTGATAGGATAATTCAGGTCATATCCCGTAGTGGGTGTTGTATTAACAGGCTAGTGCACATAAACTGCGTGATCTAGGTTTCCCTTTCCTTTAAAGCACATAGATAATATTCAAAATGGAACATATTTAACTGAAGTTAGTAATTTTGGGCCAGATTCTCAATGAGAGACAAACAGCTCTGACTTTCTGTGGAGAGGCTGAGCTATCAGAGCTAACAGACACAGTCAGAAGGGACAGCAGTTTGTTTGTTTTGTGTACTGTCTCACACTTTTGGTCAAGCTGGGATTATCACATTGCCTACGTTTTTGGAATTAGGCAACTTCGTTAGCTCCCTAATTTCGTTTTTGGTGTTTTGAAAATACGGGATGTAATTAGTGTGTTTTCTCCTACTGTGGACTGCATGCAGTTTTCTTTTCCCATGCTGCCCAGGTGAATCTCCAGGTATGGGAAAGCCAGAGGATCATGGATCTGCTCCTGCCCCTTCCCATTCCAAAGCCTGTCACATCCACAGTGCTGTGCAAACAATGACTTTTTCTCTCTACAGCAGATCCAAAGCAAAAATGAAAAATGGTTCTTTCCCAAGGGCTGGGGGAAAAGTTAATAGCTTTGAACCAAATGAAAAAGGTGGATGTCTGTCTTGGTTTGTGCTGAGTATACCTTTGAAAAGAGACAGGAGCAGACTCATTTTGAAAACATCACAAGTCAAAAAATCAACTTTCTATTAATC
Source organism: Phylloscopus whistleri (assembly GCA_017589585.1). Taxonomy (NCBI): domain Eukaryota; kingdom Metazoa; phylum Chordata; class Aves; order Passeriformes; family Phylloscopidae; genus Phylloscopus; species Phylloscopus whistleri. The sequence goes on from JADMLD010001401.1 coordinate 3,111,625, forward strand.
AAATGCTTTGGCAGAAATCTTTTGTCAGAATGCTTTTCATTGTTGCTCTTATTAATGTAGTATTTTGTCTCTGAAGCTTTGGCTGGCTCTAGCTCTGCTGTGCCCCTTGGGACTGGAGTTCTGGCCCACTTAAGGCAATGTCAAAGCTGCTTTGCAGTCTCAGTCCTTCACTGAGAGCCCACAAGGGTTTGTCTGTGCCTTCACCAGGGCAGGAGGCTAGGAGAAGCTGCCTTATTTATTTTCCCACCACAGCCTGCAATTAAAAGATATTTAGGCTGTTTGTCACTAGGCAAAGGTGTCCTGCTGTCCTCCATGTCATTATTCCAGCTGCAGCTTCATAAACTGATGTTCTGGCTTAGAAAAGGAATTTATTTGGACTCAGATATCTGAGATTAAAGCTAAAATGCTGTTTGACTGCTTTTGTGTGGTGTCATGAATATAGATCAGCTGAAACCCTCCATGTATCTGTCTGTCTAATCATATACCTACTTCTTGAATCAATAAAGTTAAGCACATGGAAATCTATTTGAAATACAAATCCAGACAAAAGGCACTTGCTTTCTTTAATCTTGGACCAATACTTGGCTATTTCATTAATATATTATCACTGAAAGGTAACTGGGTTTGTCAGAGTTGAAATAAGATTAAATGAATTAGCTATTGTAGTTCATCTGTTAAATCACAGCACTTTGCTCTCAGTTTGTAAAATACTCTCCAGACTAATGAAGTAGGGTCAATCACATGCATTTTTTTGCTGGAACCAAATTGTCATTAATTGTGTCATCAATTGTATGGACAGGTCAATAAATGTTGCTGCAATGAACGACTGCTGCAGTGCCAGAAGATGAGCCATTTTCTCATGATGTGGTGCAGATTTAGACTCTGCACAGATCAGGGTCTGATTGCTGCAGTGTAGGAGCTCCCAACACAGCCCAAGGTTTCCTGCAGGAATATCCCTGGCTGTGTCACCTGCAAGTGCCCCATGGCTGGAATGGCTGACTTAGCCATGGGCAGCTGGTGTTTAGCACTGTGGGAGGTGTGGGAATCACTCAATTCCCACAGATCCCTTTGTATACACTTCAGTGCATTGAGCAGCTTCTGCAGAAACATTCATTATTCACAGTTGTGCTTGTTTCAGTTTGCAGTTCCTTGGCAGAGGAGAAGGGCAGGAGAAACATTTGTGATAAGTAAACAACGTGTTGGGTGGCTGCTGCAGGGATTGCATCAGGGCATGCATTGGGTGTTTAATTTGCTAATAAAAATCACCCAGGAACGGGAGGGAGGGACTGTGCTGGCTGGTAGTAGTGTCACACATCCTGGGTGAGGTGTCCAGGGGTATCAGGCTGTGCAGATCCCTCTGCTCTGACACACACCCCTGACACTCTGCAGAGGGGCTTTAACCAGGCTGGACCACACAAACAGTGACCTTGGGAGGGATTTCAGAAGGGCAGATGAGAGAAGGTGAAAGGGAGAGAAGGAAAGAGCTACTCCATGTCTGAGGAGGTGGAGTAAGAGTGACCTGCATAAAAGGGTTGGGTTAAAAAATGTCACAGATTTTTTTTCCTGTATTAAGTCTTTTTCTTTAAAAAATCAGTTTTTTACATTTGTTTCTTTTGCTAAGATTCAATAATCTTTGACCAATCTGATCACTTCTACTAACGCTGGGTTTCAGTCTTCAGAGAGAAAAGTGTCACCACCAAAACCAGCAGGGCTCTGGGTATAAGTGCTACTGCTGCAGAACCTGCTGTGAAATATCTTCAAAAGAGGGGGAATAAGTGGATCTTTTGCTGAAGAGCAGAAGTGGGGAGAGTCTCATCAACTCTGAGAGTCCATAGGGGACCAAAGTTACACTGCACTTTGGTGGATATCTGTGGAAGAAATATTTCTGTCTAGCAAAGAGGCTCAAATTTGTCATTTGTTTGGGTGTTTTTGTTTGCTCATGTGGAGGTTATTGGCTTTTTTATTTTTTTCCAATTACGCTCTTTTTTCCTGTTTTGTGTGGGTGAAAACCCAAGAACTGAGCAAGTTCTTGGTAAAAAATATACAGCTTCTAAGCAAACTGCAAAGACATGAGAGCATTTTCCATTCTCCCACTTCCCCAAGGACTGTGCTAACCATTCAGCAGTTAGCTGCTCTGGGCTGGATTTCTCTCAGCCTTATTGTTGCAGCTGCATAAACAATTAAATATTAATTGGACTAGGAAAACAGATTGGCCATGTGCAGAATAAAGACACTCACCTGGGACATGAGTGGCCAAGTTCAGCTCTCAACTCTGAAACTGGTAAAGTAAATTTTTCTGACCTACTTCTGAGTTGCTGGTCCCAGTCACCTGAATATATTTACCTCTCTTTGTTGCTCTTGCCCATTGTGTCTGTCATGTTCAGACCATTCTAAGCACAAAACACCTTTTCTAAAGATTTCATCAAAATTAGCACATTCCCAGCAGAAGTGTTACTTTCTGGGACTGGATTGTGGCAGGTTCAACACTTTTGTTTCAAAAAATTTGACAAGCTCCAAAGTGTTAGGAATATTTATTTAAACAGACATTCTGCCACAGTTTTTTTTTTCTTTTTTTTTTTTTTTCCAGATGAACCTTGGAAAATGAAAAATATGTGCCTGTTAACTTATTCTGTCCCTTTTACTGGGAGGATAAATATTATGTTACCTATTGCAAATTGCAAGATGTTTTCTTAGCACAATGTTTTCTTAGCATGTGCTGTTTCTCTGCCCACATAGAGTAGTTTCTGGGTATTCAAATACTGCATTTGTTGCCTCAAAAGTGCTGACAATCCCCTGTATTTTATCAGCACATGTAGTGCAAAAAGAAAATAAATTAGTGTGCTGAAAATGTCATACCTAATTCAAAAAGCAAGCAAAGACCAAATGTCAAAAAATGACCCCTGAGATGGTTTTATACATTATGGGTACATACAAGACAGAACAAAGTTCTGGTTTTTTGCCTTTTGAGTGTTTTTCATGTACCAAAAACACTATTATGACATAACTGGTGATGTATATTCAGGCTATCCTGTACTTTGCATTCCTAATGGAGTGCAAACTACATTAAGAGTATGGCTCAAAGAGGGCTCTTAGCTAATATAATTATTTTTAATTTTTTTTTTCACCTTTGAATTTGATCTCTTTTGGTCTCAGACAGGTTAATTATCAAATGTCCCCTATTTGCTTCTCATAAGTCTCTCAAAATTTCTGTAACTGAGATTATCCATTAGCTACTGGACAAAATTTAGCAATGATGCTCTGTATTGAGTCAGAATGTTCTGAAAACCAATCTTAATTGTTCTCTGTACCCTGTGAATTTCCTCTGAAGTCAGCAGGGCTGGTGTGAGAAGAAAATCATTTGACAACTGCTTTTGCTGCCTGCTGCAGCTCATCTTAAAATTTTAAACTGGGTAAGGCACAAGGGATTTCTCTGGAGATCTCAGTTGTCAAAAGGGCATAAGTTTCCCAGTAATTCCCAGAGAAGAGCTTGGGTTCTTTTTGTCATCGTTTTTAACACTGTTATAACAAGTGTGCTCTCTATTTGTCAGTAGTGCAACAGCTCAGTGTGCTGTTGAATTCAGCTGGGTAACAACACCTGCCAAAAATTGCTATCCAGTGGGCAAATAGATAAAATACATGGAGTTATTTTGTTTTGTTTTTTTTCTTTCTCATTAAATGTAATTATTAAAAGCCAAGTCATATAGACTTGTCTTTGAGTTGTTTTAATCAGTAAATCTGCAGTAGCACGTGTATTACAGGGGGAGTGTTATGGGAGGATGAAAATGATCATAAAAGGGCTTGAGACATCAAGTAGGAATTTCAGGGGAAGGGAAAATGTATTTCTTAATGCAGTCTGGGTTCAGAGTAGGTCCCCAAAGCCATCCCCAGCTTTTGTCACAGTAAAGGGCAAGGAGGCAAACTGTATTAATCAGGGGTCTGTTCTGATTTTGTCATTTCTGATGGTCTTCTGCCTTAGAAGAGTGTGACTTTGCCTCCAGCACAACGTTAAGGACAAAGCCTCCAAGATCTCCAGTCATTCAACTGCACACTTGTTTTTCCCTTGCCCAGCTTGTGCTATGAGCAGTGCATTGCAGTTCCTGGAGGGCTCCTGAGAAATCCAGCTGCTGGGGCAGTGACCAGGGATCAGAGAAATGCCTCCTGAGGAGAGCTGAGTGGAGCAATGTCCCCTGGACCACGCTCACCACACTGGGCAGGGATTGCAGCAACCCTGCAGGCAACTGATGCCCTTACTTGCAATGTTTCTTTTTTACATGTTTTTGCCCCTCCAAAGAAAGCCCAGCTGCCAGGACAGTGTTCACTGGTATTTGCCTTGAGACACCAACATGTGTTTACTGTGCTGCTCAGGTAAAGAGGGTTTAATCATTGCAGAGATGTTGGCCTTGGGCATTTATAAATGGGGGACACCTTCCAATAAACCTTGTTGCTCAGAGCTCCATCCAACCTGGCCTTGGACACTTCCAGGGATTGGACACCCACAACATCTATGGGCAACCTATGCTAGGGCCTCATGATTTGAGTTCTCAAGAAATTACTGTTTGCCCTAGAAATCTGGAAATTTAAACAGTTTTGCTGTCTTGAATTACTGCTTGGCTTTCTGAATCTCTAAGGGATCACTCAAATCATGTTAATAAACTCCCTGGACCATAAAGGCCTTTTTTTTTTTTTTTTCCCTAAAAAGAAGCTTTTTTTTTTCATCACTAGGCTAAAGGAAGCAGAGTTTCCCAATACTGGTGATTAAATCTATATGCTCACAGCTCTTATTAAGCAAAATAAGAGTTGTGGGAATTGGAAGACTCTGGAAAGGAAGTTTCAAGTCATTAAATCATTCTGATATCTCTATGAGGGCCTGCATTTTCTAGCTATTTTATTTGCAGCTTTCTAGCCCCTTTACATATCACAGGTTTTCACATGTTGCTTGATATCACAGCAAACCAGGAGACCCATGCTCCTGGCTGGGCACTGGCCCCCTAAAACTGCTGTTAGGGTAGAAGTGAAAAGCAGAATTTTCCAGCATGTCCCAATTCCCATTTTACTGCACACCTCCCTTGGGATGGGAAAGTCATTCTGCTAAGGGAGAAACAGATAAACACTTTTTTGGAAAGTGGCTTAAAAAATACACCTGTGGCATGTTTGGATTGAACATCACAGGGAATTGAAGGTCTGCAGAGCAGCTCTTCACTGCTGGAGAAGATTTAACCTCTGTAGCAGCTGGTCTTTTTGCAGTGTGGGCTGTGTTTGTGAGCTCTCAGCCAAGGATATTCCCTCTGGTCCTGTCTCTGCCTGACTGGTAATTGGGAAAACCTTTGAAGTGTGAGCAGGATTTCTGATGATCCTTCAGCTTTGGGGTCATTAACAGACAAGAGGGTGGCAGGATTGGTGACAATCTGCTTTTCTAGGAGACTTGCTGCCCTAGCTGGCATGTAAAATGTGCACTGGGTAGTAAATGCAGGAGGTTTTCTGTCTCCACAGAGGTGAGGGAGGCTGTACCTGGTGGCTGTGGCACTGACTGGAGACCTGGGTGCTGTGCCAGGAGGCACCAGAGGAGCTTGGCAGGTCCAACTCTTCCTTCACTGGACCCAGTGGGACTATGATTTTTTTTCTTGTTAGTCTCTGTACCTTGAGCCTCCTTCAAGCAAAGTAAGCCCAGGAGTACCTCAGCATTCCACAGGAGCAAAGGGCAGGCAATTCCTTACGATTTGCCCAAAGTGAAGCTGGTACAGTTCAGCCGGCTCATGATTTAAAAATCAAATCAGACAATCAATCAAATAAATGAAGAGGTGAAACTTTGTTTACTTTTGTCATGAATTGCTTCTATAAAGCATTCCTAGAAGCAGGGAACCCTTCCCCTGATCAGTGTTAATTAGCAGGGGTAAACAAGGATACAGCCCCAGCATTTCACACAATCCTACAGGGCTGAACTGACACAAACTGGTTTGTTCCACCACTTCAAAAGACAGATGAAGTAGAAAATTAATTATAATATTGATTCCAGATTAGCCAAGTTAAATTAAATGGTTTGTTCAATACCAGGTGATTTTTAAAATGTATTATACAGTGCATTATTTACGATCTCCACTTAAACAAAAAGACCCAAATATTTTATGCCATTAAGGAAATGGGTTGTGAGGTATAGCTCTAGAGGCTAAATGAGTGGGCTAGGTGCACTCCTGGAGATATTTGCTCTACAAAGAACATAGGGATGGGCTTAGGAGAGCAGACAGAGAACCCATCTAGTCTAGTGCCTTGTCTCAGGCAGTGGTTACTCACAGAGAGCTGTAGAGGAGTATAAAAAGGGGCAAATGCACAACTGTATTTTCTCAAAACAAATTTTCCTGGTTTCCAGCTATAGATAGAGAAGGGCTTGCACCATCAAACATAGCTTTCTCTAGATGTAACCACAAGTTATGTCACTGGAATCAGTGGTATTGCAATAGATTTACACTGCTGAAACAAATATAAGATACTAGCTTCTAGCTTCCCACTTGGAGAATGTCACTGAGTCCCTCAATGACTCCAAAAGAGGTAAACAGGTAAAGGTGATTTAATTGCATTATCCCTCAATAAGAGCAAATGGACAGCTTCAACAGGAGTCAGACTCCAGTAAAAGCCAGGAGTGCAGTAGTATGTCAGTGATAAGAGTCACACACCAAGATTATGAAGGCGAATTATACAGTGGTTTGCTGTTTCTTTGACTTTGAAGATTTCTCTAGAGAACTTGAGGTTTAGACATAAAATGTTTCTGGCTGATAGAGCTGCTTATTTGGTTACTATCTTGTTGATATTTTCCCTTAAACTGATATATTTAAATGACATGTAAGGTTTGTGTCCTGCAGTCCTATCATCTCTGACACTCCTTAAGCAGCAGAAAATGAAAGGAGATTAGTATCTCTGAGCTGAAGAGACTTGGTTTGGCATTAAAATTTCCAGAGGAAGGCAGCATCTCACAATTGTCACCATAACCATGTGGATCTCATGATCCAAAATTCTGTCTTTGGCACTTATGAGTCAATAGCCCAGCACGGAGATGTTTTCACGAGGATGGAAAAGCAATGAAAGGTTGTGTTCTCAGCAGTCCCTGTGGCCTGTTTCTCATCAATTCCCCAGTGCTTGTGTTCCTGACCCATGTCACTAAAATCCTGACCACACACTGCTACTACAAAGGCTGCAGCCTTTTCTCCCACTTTCAAGGATGGTCTGTAGCCACAAAATAGCCACAAGTCTCCTGTGAGAATCAGAGTGTGGCAAACCTGGGGCTCATCTGTCTCCCTTTGGCAAAACATGAGTGGAGGAGGAGGCTTAGCTGGGTGTGAGCCACAGTTTTTATCACAGTTCTTCACAATATTTGGCATTTCTCCTCAAGTCCCCACTCCAGGAGGCAAGTGGCTACATGCAGACCTCAACTTGGAGCAATCAAGCAGGTGAACAAAAAAATCCCTTGAAATGAATGTGTTGTAAAGATCAAATCCAGAAAGCTAATGATAAATTTTAGATTTCCTGTTTGACAATATCTGTGGCTTTGCAAGTAATGTCATAATTTGGTTTGTGTTTGAGTCTGATTGATGATCTTTAATTATGGAAAAGTTGGCAGAGCTCAGTTAGCAAAAAAAGTTGAGAATGGTTCTTGTCTATCTATCTTTGACATGATATTGACATTTGAGTTTCCTGTGCAGAGCAGAAGGAATTCAGTGTATGAGATGTGCAAGTCAGAGCCCTCGTTTGCAGCATATTTCCCTTTGATATGGGAGAACTTCCCAGGAGAAAAGTGTCAAAAGTGTGCTTACAGAGGGTTTATGTACAGCAAGGCAGGGAAAATATCTGCAGTCATACAAGGCAGCTGTGTCATGGAAAGAAGGCAGAATCCTTGAACATAGCAGAGCCTTACCCCTACCTGTATTTTTCTATTTTCTTAGCTGTTTTCTGGATGAAATCCCAGCCAAATCTCTTCTCTGTGGTGGTGAATCAGTGGGAATGCTCTGTGCATACTCATTAGACTTCAAAATCCTCATGCATAAAGAAGGGCTCACAGTCAGGGCAAGTGACAGTGTTCAACCCTCTGCATTTCTATTGAATCTCCTTTATGTCCAGTGCTAAGAATTGCCCCACTTTAAGTTGGACTTTGGTTGTGGGGTTTGGGGTTTTCTTCTCCTCTTAGCATGTGTTTTCCCACTTGGGAAATACTGTGCTGTTTGGTAGATGTTAAGCTATTAATAAACTGGCATATTTTGCATCCCATTATGTGGAAAGAATGACAGAGCTCTTCTTGTGTGTGCAGATAAAGGCAGCAACATTTAATTCCCTCTGCACTGCTGAAACATGTCTGGGGGTTTTTAATGCCACATATATTGGTGTATCTTACACTGTGTGCTCTTTTAAAGGACGTTTTGTTTCATTATTCAAAACTGTCAGGAAATGATTTTTACATAATTCATCTTACCCTTTTTTCTTGTATTAGTAATCCTGTATGGCAAGTCAGTTTTGCCATTGGCTTGGGGCACAAAAGGTTTGATTTCACCCTCTGCTGCCAAATATGTCGTATGACTTTGGGTGCTGAGTGTTTGTAAGAGCCTTTTGCTGTAAACAGGTCACAGGCAATATGGGTTGCTCTAGCACCTTGATTTGTGTTTGAAATTTATGTGAAGTTTATTTAGAGAATTTTGGGGAAAAACCCCACAACCAAATAACCCTAATCCTGTAGTCATTAATTTAAGGTCACATATCCTTCACAGAACTCTCTACAGAACAAATTTCAAGTCTGAACTGAGAGCTCTTATACGGGTCTCAGTGCAGACATGGCCAGATCCTCCTCTGGAATCATCTGCCCAGGACTTCTGCTGCACAGTTTTCCAATAATCAGGGAACCATATGCTGTATTTCATGGTTAAATTGAAACACCCTTCATTTCCACCAATAAGAGTAGTAGGAATAATTTTGTATTTTGCATTTAATTAGGAAAAATGGGTAGGGAGTGTGTCATTTTCTTTTGTATGACAATTAGAAGTGTTCCAAAAAATTCAGTCTGGAATTTATGTGCAGCTATCCTTTGCAATTAGTCATCGTATTTACTGCCAAATAAATGTGTTTTTTAGCAGAATTTCTGTGCAACTGCAATTACAACTAGGGGCTGAGTAGATTAATGCCATCTGCATGTTTTGTGTGGAGCTTCCCACAGACACTCTGCATCTATACATGCTCTATTCATGGCTTACTTACTGAACCCAGTAAAATTGGGAGAAGGAAATTCTCTACTCTCTTCAAATGAAAAACTGAATTAATATAACTTAACCTTGTTTACAAAAAAAAAAATCCATTTTTCCTGTGCCACCTACTGTTGTGGCAATTTGAGCAGACAGAATACATTTTCCTTTGAGGAGAATACTGGAGTTCAGGACCTAATCCTTCAGACCTTTCTCCCTTTGCTAAAAACAGGGTGATTTAGAAGAGAAAGGACTAAAGGATCAGACCATGACACAGAGAACAACTGAAGTATTGCATGAGGTGAAAGGGGTAATAGTCATGATTAACTTCGTGGTTTTCTTTGGTTTTTTTTGAGACAGTATGTGCTCCCAGAAACTCCTTCAAAACAAGTACAGTCCAGAGGTTTCTTTCTTGAGAACAAATTGGGATTGTTTGTTGTAGGAGCTGTTGGGTGATAAATTCAGATGATGCTTTGAGAACGCCAAGAATCATGTTTTGCTCTTGTATACAATGCACAAAACCTTGCCAGATATAAATAACAATGTGCACTGGTGAGGTCTTTGTGCAGCAGGAAGAATGTCTCCCAGGCATGTTCATAAACCCCCACATTGCAGCACGTACATGAATAAAGGAGCTGATAGCAGGGCTGGACAGGGAACTGAGCACTGCCCTTACTGCTCCCCTTGGCTGCTCCTCAGCACTTTTTTGGCTCATGGTAGTCAGTGTCTCCCAGGAAAAGAGAGGAACAGTATGTGGGGGCTATGACCCTTCCAAAAATCATGTTTTGGCCTCTGAAACAGAGAATTAAGTTCTGGCCTCTTTTGTTGAAGCAATTGTAGTTTTTCAGCATCGTTTACTGAGGCACGTGTTGGTCCTGTGTTTTTCATAAGAAAAGATTTCTCAACTGACTCAGAGAAGAGTTGTTTCAAACTAAGGATCATGAAGTCAGCTTGACATGTTCATTATCACTAATGGTGAATCTGTTAATTGTGGTAATCTTTAAGTTCTTTGATAAGTTACTTTTTGAAAGCAAAAAATATCTGAAGGAAATATCTTCTGAAATGTTACTGAAATGTTTCACTGAACCTTCCCAGTCAGAAGGCCCCATTCACATTTGCAGGTTGATATTTCTGCAAATATTGCTCTTTTAACATGTCATAGGGAGTTAAACTGTACCCATATGATGATTACAGCCATTTGCTGGACCATCTGTCTTTCAGGACTATCAGAAAGTCTAGATGGATGACACTGTAATTTGGAACAAGGTATTTCATTCCCTTGAATTTACTAATGTCAGACAATATATGGCTCAGTTCTATTTCTGGTAATGATGATCTAATTGCCTCAGCCAGACTATGTCACCTCATTGGGAATACAGAGCTGTGTGATGCCTGCTCAGTCATGGGGAGACCTAGAAGGGGTCATGCCTAAATAACCAATCATATGATTGTACAAATGGTATCTTCAAAATGAAGTAGGTCATGAGTGTGATCCATTTATTTCCTTCTCATCTGAGCAATGAGCAGGTGCAGGGGGGACAGTGCCCCCCACTATGCAGCAGAAATTGTGGAGACACCACAGGACAGTCTCAGAAAACCTGAGGCTGGAGGTTCTTCTGCAGAAAGGTGGCCCAAACCCACTCCAAGCAGGGCTGAATTGCAGTTCCATCGTGTTACTCAGGGCCTCATGCAGTCCAGCTGTGAAACTCTTCAAGGGTGGGGATGACAGCCCTTGTTGCAAAGATTTACCACTCCTATTACGATGAATTTTTCATGTCTTATCAGAATTTCCCATGTTACCGCTCGTGGCCTTTGCTCTGGGACTTTGTTGCCCATGAGAGATCTATCAAGAAATCTTTCTCTGTTCAACAAAGGTCCATAAAAACAAAGAAAAGAAGATTCAGGAGCATGAGAGACACTCTCATTCATTAGCAGCAGTGTTCACTTAAAAGTTGCCTGTACCTTGATCAGCAGAATCAGGCAGCATGCAAGGATAAAGTGTCCCTTACACACACAGGTATCCTTGCACAGTCTTTAATGCTCACCCCCGGTTGTTTTTTCCCTGGATCCTCTATCCAAGCATTCTCCAAGCTTGATGACTTCAGAGGTTAAGCAGAGCTTGCCTAGTGAAGTTTTCTTCAAGATTGGTTGCAGAGGGTGAGACTGACACAGTGAATTTTGGATCAATTATCTCACATTAGAGGTAAATTTGGACAGTTATCTGTCTAGCCTTAATTATATTTTTGTAAAACAAGGATAATAATTCTTATTTCCTTAAAAACAGTTGTTGGGAAGAACGATTCCATAGGAGCCTGCAGGTCTCAGGAGAGGTGGTGTCCAGGCAGGCTGGTGACAGAGCCATCCCCAATCCTTCCAGACAGGAATGGGAGCTTGAAGTAGTGCTGAAGGGCTGAGCTTTGTCCTGGGGGATGCTGCAGAGGATGTGCAAATCCACCCAGACTTCACAAAGTACTCAGACCTCATCTGATGGTGAAGGGAGAAATGGAAATGGAAAACTTTCAAGGGAGTTAATAACCTTTAAATGTAATGAGATTTGAGTGGTGAGTTATGAAAAGATGAGATATACAAATAGAATAAAAATAGCCAATGAAATAGTAGCATTGAGCATGCCCACAGTGTGAAACAAATTTTGTGAAATAAAAGAGAGACAATTTTAGGCAAGGACTCACTAAACTCAGGACATGGTAGTGTATCCAAATGCCTACAACCTGAAGAGAGTGTAAGTCTTGGCTTTTTCTAATTCCTGAGATCTGACTTTGCAACCTGAGTCATTTAGTATGTTTTCTTTTAAGCATTTAACAGTATTGGTATTAAAGCATCCTAACCTGGACAAGCATTTTTGCAGGCCAAATGTATAAGCACTCATCTGTAACAAACCTGCTGCATATTCAGATTATTTGTGTGGTGCTTTGGAGAATCAGCTGGTAATGGGTATTTTGCTGGGCATGTGGAGATGTGTGATTTGTGGTGAAGGACAGACCAGCCATGGATCTGAGCAGATGGTGGTCATTACTTGTGCCAACTTGTGACTGCATTTAATTACAACAGAAGTGCTGAGGCAGATGATTTCGCTGGGCTCTTCACATATATCTTCCTAGCAAGAGTAAGTATTCAAGGAAGCATTGCATTTAAGGATCAGAACTGAAACAGACTCACTGCTGTGTGACACAGTGTCTAATATTCAGAAGTTCCTATTCTTGTATACATTTGCAGATAGTTTTGCCACTTGAGAGCAACAGAATATCTTCTCAGTGTGCAGTGACCACTTAATGCAATTCAGTTTGAAGCTACATTGTTCCTTGAGTTCACGAAGCAATAAACTGGCTGCTCATAACAAATATGTCTGCACACCTTAAAACACAAATGCAGTTTGCCATTTTGAACTGCATTATATGGAATTATCTGTAATGCAATATGATTTCATCTTGGGAGACTCACTGTTTTATGTTTATATGCTCCCACTAAGTCATATTTTCAATTTTTATGGGTTATTTTATTATTGTTTTGCTAATGACACTTAAACCTCTTTGTTTCTCCCTCATAATGCATCTTCAGTGACAGATAGTGTGGTCTCTTGGCTGTGAGTTTGTGGTTGTGGAATAATTTTTAGCAATTAAGCACATTATTGATTAAACTGTTCCTTCTGTTCCATGATTCATGTCACCAGACACTGCACAGGGAGCAAAAAAACAGCTGCAAAGAGAACAAAGTGTAGAAAATGAGGGTTGTGTTGGATTCTCCCTCATCAACCCCAGCTTTCACAGACAACTCTGAGCCTCAGCAGCATCTTGTAGCCAGCAGAGCCCATGGTGAAATGCTCCAGTAGAAAACCACAAACCACCTGCAGAATTAGCACAGAAAGTGAGTGCTGCTGGAAGCAGCACTGACATTTCCTGTGTGCTTTGAGGTATGGACTGGAAAAGGGGCAAAAAGTTACAGGCTTAGCAGTCTCTGACACTGCATGGCCCCACCTGCCTCATATGGCTGGGGAATAGGCTTGCAGAAGCAGCTCTGTCTGGGATTTAGGGGCTGCTCTGTACTTAGAGAAGGTACAGTCAGCATTCCTGGAAGTGTTCAAAAATGAGTACATGGGATATTTCACCACATGGTTTGGTGGGCACAGTGGTGTTTGTTCGAAGATTGGACTTGATGATCTTAAAGATCTTTTCCAACCTTGATGATCCTATGATTCTGAAGGCCTTTCTAGTTATTTCAGAGATTCATCTGCCTGCCTTTATTCTAAGTCCCATGCTGTCTGCATTGTGTCCTGTAGCTTGTATTTCCATGGACCAGCACATAATTTTAATATCAGGGGACTTATGATGAAACCATCTGAGGGCATTTCTTCCTTCATGAATGTAATAATCAGTGAAAATAAAGTCCTTTCTTCAGTAATAAATCCTGCCCACAGGTGCTGGATCATTTCCTAAACCTGGCTCCCTACCCTAGGCCAGGCTGGGGGAAGGCATCTCCTCCTGCTGGGGAGGAGCTAGAGGCAACACAAACTCTTGCAATTTATTCTTTGAAGCTTTGCTTGCAACTGCCCTCCACTTGAGGAGGTTTTGTACGATATAAATATTTCAAGTGAGCCATGAATCAAGGTGAATGTGTTAGGTGACTACCAAATCATTAGCAGTGCAGGATGTAATAAAGCTGATGGACGGGGTTTTATTAAACAGGGCGTGTTGGTCATTAAGGCAAAGTAATGGTGTTGTGTAAATGTGAGAGCAAAACCAAATTTCCTCTGGGTGTCTCCTCTTAAACAGGCAGTAATGGTAGGAAGGGTGAAATAGTAAGACAGGAAGTCAGGTGTGGTTAAAATGCCTATAGTGACTGAATTCTGATTAATAGATTTTCTGCATCTCTTCTCCCAAGGAAGATGATGCCAAACCTTATTTTCTGTTAGGCCACAAAACCATAATTTGGTTAGTGCTGGGAGAGCTGATTTGTCAGAGTCAAAACCAATCACTGAAAAGAACACAGAGCTGGGAGCAAGGCAAAACTTAAGGTTTGCAGCAAGTACATAAATGTCTAGTCTTCTCCTTCTTTTGGTAGTAACAGAATAAGAACAGTCAACAAAACATTTATAATTAATTGTCAAAATAGACTTTTAGAGAACAAATAGGAAAAAAGCTCCAGAATCTACTAATTCTTTTTGTGCTTGAAATTTCCCTAGTTTGTAATCATCATCCACTTAATTTATTCCTTTAGTTTGTGCCCCCACATAGTCTGAGTTTGTGTTATGAACTAGGTAAAAAAAAAAAAAAAGCAAAGCGACACTCACAAAGAATTTCCTGGCTAAGAGCTGAGAAGTTCATTGTGCTGGCATTTTCCTTTGTGTGCATTCCTGTGAATTGCAACGATGAGAACATCAGCCCGTTTAAGGAATGGAGCCAGGATTTGTATTCAAGCAGGAATTGCTGCCCTTGCCCCTGTGTCCTTACAGGGAGGGCTGGCACTGCTGTCCCAGCTCTTGGTGGGCTGGGGTTGGTCACCCAGAGACCAGGGAGGTGGAATGACCTTCACCAACACTTGTTATCTCTGCTGTCAGCAGCTTCCTACCCCCTTCTCCTGCTGAAATTCAAGCTTTCTGTGACTTTTAGGCCATCACTATTGATCTCATATCTATTTTGATTTCCTAATTTTTTTTTTTTTTACTTTTTGCAAATTAATCGCTTGAGATATTTGTGTTGATTGTCCTGCTTGTTTCCACTCTAGTCTTGCTCAATCTTGTTTGTTTGTGTCTCAAATAGCAACTTTACTACTCCTACTCTCATGTTTTCTGATGAAAAATACTGCTTTTACCATCTTTTCATCCCCTTTAGCATTTAATTCATCACTGGATTTTCTTACCCTTTCATAAAAATGTGTTTCAGGGATGGATCCAACACACCCCTGGCTGCACTGATTCTCTAGCCAGGATGGGAGCTTTCTTTCTTTGATAATTTTCTCCCTTTTTAATCTTAAAAAAAAAGATTTTTATCTGCTACTTTCTAGGGGAAGCATTTTTTGTTCATCAGTTTCTCACCCCCAGCATTCTTCTTGAAATGTCATCCACCCTCTTCAGATTGTTTCCTTCTTTGCAGTCTGGAGCCTTTATAAATACAGCAATTACAGGTGAAATGCCAACATAACATTTTCCAGTAGCTAAAATTTGCAAACCAGAATTATATAGTTTTTTCGAAAACAAAAAAAAAGAAAAAGTCCATGATGACTTTTAGAAGTCATGATTTTCTAACTTTAGAAACTGATAGAGAGGATAAAAGTGTTTTACTGAAGAATTTATGCAAATGTGTGTTTTAGCTGATGGTTTTGCCCTGTATTTTGTAATACATTGTCCTTAGCTGAAGTTAACACATTTTTTGCATTGCTTATTTTTGTGAGCAGTAACTAACTTGTGATTTAAATGATCAATTTATAACTCTCTGAGGTTTCTACCTTATTTTATAGTGATTTATTTTTGTGTAGAATTTACTTTTACTGCAAGTGACATTTCAAGAGCATATTTGCAGTCTCTGGAGTCCTTGAACTATTTCCAAGCAGTGAGCCTGCTGAGGTTTAAGCCAGTTTGGAAATCTGTCTGTTGGTTTGATGGATTATAGTCCATGTAGTGAGCACTCAGCCTCCACAAGGTTCATGGCATCTTCACCTTTAAGTATCTAATTTATGTAGAAATGCCAATAAATTATTTAGAAGGACATGCTTGCTGATATCAGCAGTTCTGGAGCAACTAAAAATGGTATGACTTTGAAAATCATTGGAAACGTTGGCAGATCTTCAACAATTCTTTATAGGTTCCAGGTATTAAATATTTTAGGAGGAAAAAAGTTGTTTTTTATTCTTTTCCCCAAGATTTTCTTGTCAGCTCTTAGGGATTTTATCAGAATGCTCTTGGAGTAAAGTTCACATTGATTCTGGAAAAGCATGCATCCCAGAAACATGTGAGAGGAGAGGGAAGGTTCAATAAAATAGAAATACAAAAGAGCTTCCTCCTTACTTCCTGGCTCATTAAGGATTTGTTCCTGAGTTGGCAGAAACCTCACATCTCTACCAACAAACTTCATATAGGTACATTTATAGGGGCCAGGCAAGGATCCAGGTTAGCACCACATGCAGAGCAGTTGACAATGTAGAAGTTTGCCCTGAAAGCCCAGGTAATCCTGCTGGAGAACTGCAAATGTTGACTCTTCAGGTTAAATACCCAAATCTGTCTGAAGGTGTCTATCGAAACAGAAGTGTTTTTGCAAGTGCTGAACACCTAAGTTCTTTACTAAATCAACAGGAATTTGAAAATCACCTTGTAGACACAGTTTCATAAAATTTACATTTATTAACATACCAGCTTTAGAAGAGAGAGAAAAACCCAGTTGTGCCACCTCTGCACTTGGGGTTTGTAAGATACCACCAGTCAGAGGACCATTTGCAACTCTCTCCTTCCCCCAAAACTTCTTCTTTGCCTCCCACACCAAGGTATCCCTGAAAGCAGAAAAAACAAGCAAAGGAAATATAGAAAGTGAAAACAAAGCTTGGATAATTTTTATTTGATTGCAAGTGCAAATGGCACTGCTATGTTAGGTTAATAAAAGGCAGGTGCTGCTGGGCTGCTTCCCCATTGAGTGGCTGTTCAGAACCAGGGTTTCTGCCTCTTGTGTCACTCTAAAGGTCAAGGCATTACTTGGCCACCTGTTCTAAAAAGAGACATGAGGTATAGAAGGTGATTGTCCTTTTACTATTCTATTTCATATTTATAGCAAATAAGCAGTCATTGAAAACTGGACTTAAATTTTAACTTCATGCACAAATGAGAAAACAAGTGGTACTGCAGATAATATTTTACAGGAGTATGACACAGTATATTGATTTTCTTTATTGATGAAATGCACAGGAATAGTGGTGCAGATTTGTCCTTAGCTGGGGTCTGTTTATCTAAAACTTTAATGACTAATCTGTTTTGGCTTTTTTTTTTTTTTCCCCTTGCAAATTCTAATTGAATTTTGCAGGCAGGATTAGATCTTTAAGCTCTGAGGCATTGATGGGAATGATTATGGAAGACCAAAGTAAAGCAATTGTCTGTTATTCACAGCGACAGCACAGCAAGCTCCTTTCTAAGGGTGTCATGTGCAAGCAGCTGTTCACTTAGCATGGATCTGGCTTTGGACTTCCCAGCAATTTGGAAAGCTCGTGGGTTTTCACCTGGAAGGGAAGCTGTGGGACACAGAGCCCAGTTTTTGTGTGTGAGGGGAGCAATGCTAGGGAGGGGAGCAATGGGAGGTAGTGCTACCTGCTTGTGCTGTGCTGGTTGCTACCAACTTCTGCACCCCTGTGTTAACTTTGCCTTTTTCAAAGAAGATATCCATCACATGTGTGCAAGGATCTTATTTTCACCAGGAAACATATGGTGAGTGTAGTTGCTTTTTGCTGTGGCCAGAATGCTGAATTTTTAGGTGTGAATCTGCTGCAGGGCATTGCCTTGAGGCAGGATGAGGTAGCAAAAGACAGAGCCTCCTGAAATAGATCCTAATTCACATGAATTTTGTTCATATTCACAAATTACCTCTTTGACATTGTGGAAATATGTAGAGGTAGGGGAAGACTCCAAAAGCCCTCTCTTATGCACAGGGTTGGTAGAATCACTTTAAAAATTTCAGAGATTGTGCTGGCTGTGTCAGAGGTGCACTAATGATGCTAAAACATTTCAGGTTGTCAGCAGTGACTTGCTTAACGGGGGCTTTAGGGTCAACATTGCCTCTTCTAATTAAGCCCTTTACAAGTAATGTTAGGACAAATTCTAACACAGGGAGGTCATAGTTATGATGAAAACATTTACTGTCCACTACCAAGACTGAAGAGAATTTAAAAATCTGGTTATTAAGCAGAGTGATAGTCACTAGTGTTAAATTCTCTTTTATTTATGGTGGGTGTATATCTGTTGCCTGCATCTCAGTCTCTGGAGGCAATGCCAACCCAAGCATCACCATCTTCTTTGGAAGCTGCAGCAAATCCTGGTAATTGCTAATTTATCCAATCATCCCATTACCTCACTGGGAAGCTGGCTGAATTTAGAGGAATCTGTAAATGAATGAATAGTCTGAGGAGGAATAATATCTGAGAAAGGAGTAAAGAAGTGATGTTAGTATAGGAAATATCCTTTTTGAATAGTTATGTTTCTGTTGTGGTCAATTGTAGTCAGTTATGGTCACTACAGTTTGTTCCCACATATGCTTCTTGGCTGCTGCAGGAATGCTTTTATTTTTGCATTTGTTTTCAAGCATTTTTCAAATTATTTGATGTGTGCTGGGCTTTCCCTTTTAGCTCTCTCTGGAAACATTCTTCAAAGACAAGTAAGGACCTCCCTGTCTATCTCAGGCACTGTATCTCTGATAGCTGCCTTGATGAAGAAGGAACCATCTGTCTGAGAGCAGCTGGCATTCAAGTAGGGGGAAAGACAATTTAGAGCTACAAACCAAAATAAAACTAATGGTTGTATCCTACAATGTATTACAGTATTGTCCAGAAGAGCCTTGTTAGTCAAACTGAATGAGCTGCCTCTTGAAATGCTTAATCCTTTCTGAGCACTCCCAATCTAAACAGAGGCAGAAATAAAGAATGTCATGTGCTACTCTCCCTGAATACCTTTAAGAAGGGTGTAGGTATGTGAAACTAAAGTTATATAAATGGTTCTGAAACAAGAAAAATTCAGTATGAAAAATGATGAAAAGGGCAATAAGGATGAAGATGGAAATACAAGATCTCTTTCCACTTTAGTTTTTAATCTCTATCAAGTCCATTGGAGAAGTCAAAACACAGTGTGAACAATTTGATATAGAAGTATTTTTTTCCAAATATGTTAATGTCTTTATTATAAAGTAGCACCTGCTACTGCACTGGAAGTTATTAGATTGTGTGTGCATGAAGCAATACCCTTCAAAGAATTTAGATGAATAACCCATAATAAATCATATATCACAAGTACGTGCAGTTAATATCAAGATTAATTATGCAGTGACTTGTAAGTCATTATATCATAGATGTAAACTTAGAGGTTTAATTTTCTCTCTAAAAACTGATGAATTCTGATACAACTGTTTAACTATTTATAACCCCCCTTGAGATGCAGGCTAAAGCAAAGCAAGGAAACTGTGACATTGGTTTGCTTCTGTAATGGAGTGGTTAAATCTACACCATCATTCATACAGAAATTTAATTGGAGCTTTTGCTTTCTGTCCCAGCCTTGTGAGCACCTTGTTGTGTTTTGTCTTATAAAGATTGTGGTAGCACCCTGTTTCTCTCATTTTTACACTCCTGATAATCTTCTCTTGTAATGGTGTATTGTGGCATTGTTTTTGTCTGATTCATTAGAATTATTAAAAAGCAGGAAAACACAGGGCATGTTCTGCCATGTTTATGAAGTTTTATGAGCTCTTTAATGTATTGTGTCAGAAATAATTTATATTCTTGAGCCATTAGTGAGTTGTGTTAGGTTTGAGAGGCCAGGTTTTGTTGGTGGGGGGCTGCAGGCGTGGTTTCTGTGGGAAGCTGCTGGAAGCTTCCCCCATGTCCAGCAGAGCCAATGCCAGACAGCTCCAGGATGAATCCAGCACTGACCAAGCACCTCCCTGTGCTGCCTGTGGGGAGGAGGGAGAGCTCAGGAAGGAGGAAGGGGTGGGGGGAAGGTGGTTTTAAGATTTAAAGATTTATTTTATTTATTATCCTGCTCTGATTTTATTGGTAATAAATTCAGTTTATATCCCCAAGATGAGTCTGTTCTGCCCACGATGGTGTTTGGTGAGTGACCTCTCCCTGTCCATATCTCAACTCGTTAACCCTTTGTTGTATTTTCTCTCCCCTGTCCATCTGTGGAGGGGAATGATAGAGTGGCTTTGGTGGGTGCCTGGCATCCAGCCAGGGTCAACCCACTATGCATGTAAAACACCAAAATATTTGATTTCCTTTCCTAGTTAAAGGCCAGATCCACTTTGAGACAGACACCCAAGAGCTGGGCTCAGCTCTTCACACTGTGCAGAGAGGGCTGGGTGCTGCAGGGAGGTGTGCAAGAGTTTGTGCACAGGGCAGGCATCCTCCTGCCAGGGAAAGAATATCCTTGGTTGGACACCTGTCTTGGTCTTTCTCTGCAGAGCAGCTGTTTATGTTGGGAATTCATACACCAAAATGTCAAGGAAGTGCTGAAATGCTCATATCTGCATCCCACAGAAGTACATGGGACTTGAACACAACTCTAAATGGTTACAGAAAAGTATCCTATTAAATGCTTTTCATGAATTCATCTACAGCTGAGCCTGTGGGCATGTGGGGCCAAAGGAAACCACTGCCCTTTCCTGGCAGTATTTTCCCTGTAGATGTAGGAGAGCATCCTACAAGAAAGGAGAGAGAAAAGCCATTGTGCAGGAACATGCATTTTTTTATTTGTACCAAAAAGATTTAGCTAAGTAATAAATACACTTAGTGACTTTAGGAGCAGCCCATGATGTGCAGTGTTAAATTTGTGTTTGGATGAAGAAATGAACAATACTCTGAGGCACATTGTACAGTTACTTAATGAAACATTGACAAAGCCCAATTACAATAGAATCACAGTTCACTTTTTCTGGAAGTTACCTATTTTCTATTCCTTTGTTTAATTGCCCACATTTCCCTTAAATATATATATGTATAAATTGATACATGGCTGACACTTGCAGTTTGGAACTGCACACGTCATCCCTGTACTCCAGACACCATCCCTCTGAGCTCAGAGCTTAACTTGTGCACAAAAGGTGATGTGTGCCATCTGGACTAAGGTAAATGCCATCCCTAATGGACATGGGAAGCATTTTTCCAGAGGCTGAGCCCAAGTCTGCTCCCCATTAGCAGGCAGACCAAGCATCCCAACCTCTTGCTGATCCCATGGCTGCCCCTGGCAGTGTTCTCTGCCAAGTCAGGCTCTGTGAAAGATGCTCAGGCAGTTTGCTGTGAGGGAAACGGGATTCCTCTTCCCTCTGCATCAGAAGTTTTAATCATTTTAAGTGAAAGCAGCAAGCTGGAACCATGTGTGGTATCCATTCATGCAGCACACCAGGAGTGAATGAAACACACAGGGATTGCATTTACCTGTGCAGAGCAGCAGATAACGCTAAGACAAGCTCAAATGCCCCTGCCCTGACAAGGCAGTGGAAAGAGCTGATCAGATGTAACCTCCTGCTCCTCTTACTCGGAATTCTGCCCTTCCATCCCCCCTTGCTGGTCACACCACAGATGTTCTGCCCCTGGGCACAGATGCAAGACCAGCTGCAGCTCGGGGATGTGTTTTGTCACCTGGCACAGCTTCAGAGAGGTTGTTGCTGGCAAGGGAGAGCTGAGCAGGCAGCAGGAGAGCTCTGGCCTGTCCTGCTGAGCAGAAATAAGGGGAGCTGCACCCTTCTCTGTGCCCTACCCAGCAAACCTCTTGCTTGTTAGGCTCAACTTCAAGCTGCTCCCTTACCTCAAAATTATTGTGGGGGATTGTGGTTGTTTCAGTTTTTCTGTTTTGGTTTGGTTTAGGGTTTTTTCTGTTATTTTTGTGGGGTTTTTTTGGGGGAGATGTTTGGGTTTTTTGGTTTTTTTTTGCTGTATGTGAGGAAAGGAAGATGGTTTTTAAATGATACTCAAATGGAGAGGTGCTTAGGCACTGGGCATTAATCTTCCCAGATGTTTGAGAGCCTTGCCTGCAGGGAAAATGAGGGCAGTCAAGAACCTAAATGACTTTTAACAACCTAACCCTGCTTTTGATGCAATTGCCCAAATATCTTGCGTAGATGAGCTAGTGAACCCTTCATATTACCCGAAAACTCTCTTCTGAGAGTGAGGGTGTTTCATCTCCTCATACCATGGAAGGGAAGATTATTGGCCAAACAGTGGCAGCAAAAGCCACAAAGCACTGAGGAAGCAGGAAGATGCAGATTTGGGGATCAGCTTCACTACTGAGGGAGGTTAATGAGTTGTCCATTTCTGGATCAAAAACTGGATCCACACCAAGGGCTCCCACCCTACATGGTTCACTTCTACCATGGAGTGACCAACTGACAGGGAGAGGGATTAGTTCAAAATCAGAAAAATTAACTAGTGCAAGCATGAAGTAGTCTGTAAAAATTAAACTTTTTCAACCATTTCTCTCATTTGGCCTTTCCACTTTTTTATAATTTTTTTTTCAGGAGGAGCATTTTCTGGTTTAAGAATTTTAATTCTTATTACAAGGCTTAATGTAAGTGAAAATGTAGTTGGGTTATAATTAAGAGATATGCAAGTGTGGATGCTGCAGAATATGAGAGGCTCTTGTGAAGTCCATGCTGAGCATGAACCCAAGCACAGAAGTTTTACAGACGCATCTTCTGAGATTTTTTGAGTTCAGAATTCTTCTTGTTAAAGGATCAGGATTATATCAAGATGTCTTTCATTCTCATGGGAGATGTGACTTCTTGTCTGGATGGCAAATGTTCTCATTTCCCTTGAAAACTTCTAGGACAAATGTTAAGTACCTCCTGTAATTTCACAAAGAAATTTGATAGAAGCCTCCAACTATTTTTTTTTTCTGTCTGTGCTGGGCATTTTTTGTTGTTCTAGAAGCTGATGGCAAGGTACAGGCTGTAGCACAGGGGCTCATTAGGGCCTTGGAAGATTGATTATTTTGCACTCCACGTCTTCAGCCAGCGAAGGGGATGGGCTGTGTGGTGGTGGAATTTGCACTCAGAGCACCTCCTCACGTGGCACTTGCAGCTGGACTTGGCATTGCTGGAATTGTGTCACCAGACCCCAGGGAAAAAAAAGTAGAACTGGGCTTATTCCCTGTAAAGGAATGTTTTTTAATGTATTTTTTTACAGAAGCACGACAGAAGCAAACAGCTTCCAACTCTTTGTCCTATTACCCAGGAGAGGTTATTCTCTCTCTCACAAGAGGGAAAAAAAAAATACCAAAATCACGAATAAATGGTGATGAAGCCATTAAACAAAATGGAAATTAAGGGAAAAGTGGGAATGAGATGCTGTTGATGTGAATTTTAAGAGTCCTTCACAAAGGGTTATGTAAGAGAATGAACTAGATTCTGATTATGTTTTTGAATTCATTCCAATAAAATGAGAAAAAAGAGCAATCCTAGGGTTGTAGTGCCCCATTACTTTGCTGTAGTTTTCCTGTACATAAGATGACTTTTTCATTTTACATTATAAGACAATATTTCAAAAGGCAAAATAGTGTATACAAAAAAAAAGGCAGTGCTGCTTCTTTGCTATTCCAATAACCCAGCCGGGCACCAAGGTGCAGTCTTAACATATTTCTTATTAAAAAGGAGAGGTCATAAACCAATTTTTTTTCTCCTACATCCTGCTACTAAAAAGTAAATGAAAGTTTTGCAGTCACAGTCACAAGTCATAGCTCTAAATTATCTCACTGGGGTCCTAGGGCCATGTGGCTGCACTGGCTGCCCCAGCCCCTCTCCCAGCTCTCAGACAGGTCCATGTTCCAAACACAGCTCAGCTCAAGGTGTCCTCGTGGGCTTTGGGAGGCACAGGGCAGGCACATGACACCAACAGCCACCACACTGCCAGGAGCACAAATGGGGTGGGGTGAGCTTTCAGATTTAGGATATGGTTTCTGTTGGGAGGGACCTTAAAGATCATCTTGTTCCAAACCCCTTTCCATGGGCAGGGACACCTTCCACTAGACCAAGTTACTCAGAGCCCCATCCGACCTGGTCTTGAACACCTTCAGGGACTTGGAGTACACAACCTCTAAGGGCCTTTTTATTTCCTGTGAACCCAAAAAAGCCCTGGCAAAAGAAAGAAAATGGGGAAGAAAAAATAAAAAGAAGCCACTGGCTTTTACATCAATTCTCTGATTCTTTTGAACTTCTGATCAGACATATTTTAATTAATTATTCACTAGTCATTGTCCCTGACCATATGGGGAAGGGATTAGGTGAGGTGATGAAAATTCTGCTGTTCTCCACTGCTGCCTGTCCCTCCTGACAGGGAGGAGGCTGCAGCTCTTGACTTGTGAGCTGCTCCTTCAGAGAAGCCACAGCCCAGCTCCACTCAGCATATGGAAGGACAGTTTATTTCACATTTCAAAGGAGATAAAAATGATGAGTGAAAAAGAAATTACTTCTCACACAAAGCTAAGTGTATGTAAAAGGTGAGTCTCTGCTATTCCATGACAAGACATGGAGAGAAAAAGTTGTGCCTTTATATATATATGCATATATACTTCACTGCTGTAGCAATACAAAACAGTGAATGAATCTGTGCAAGCCAAGTTGTTTTTGGCTGGGTTTCTTTGATCCTCACTCCCTCACACCCCTTGTCCAAATTAATGTAATAAAAATGATTGCAATTTTTCTAGTACCATGGCTTGTTTCCTTTTCTATGTTCAATTTTTAGGTGAAATGGTGTCTTTAACCTTGTGTTTTATCTTGGCAACTAAGAATACCATTGATAGATCAATTCAACTGTAAGAGTAGGGAATAAATGGTGCACAGCAACCTCATCAGACATAAAAACTAAAGTTATGTATAGTCATATAGTCTTGCCATAATTTACCAACAGATGAAGAATTTCTGGAAGTGGAGGTAGAAAATCCCATGATACTGTGAAGGCACGGGCAGGGAAATGTGGAGTCTGATACTCAACGTGGGGGGCACTCCAGGGGTGGAAAATGCCAAGAGTGAAACAATCATGGCCTCTGTTCCTCATTTGGCAATCAAGATTGGCATTCTTTGGAATGAAGATCAAATAACTGAGATTCTTTACCTCCATCATTATCTGCTCTCTGCAGAGGGAAGTTTCAGTGATGGAGAGCTGTTGAGTACACAGGGAGAGCAAAGCAGGTATTTATGCCAATGCCATGGGAGGAAAATAATGCAGCTGATTTATCCTGAGCAGCTCATAGGATCTGTCTGTTCCTTCACTGTGCTGAGGTATCTTTTGGCAACCAGCACAGCAGCCAGGATAAGAGCACAGATCAGTTGTGTCACATCCTCTCTTCATCCCGTTCACGCAGAACACGCCGTAAAACCTTGCAGCCCTCAGTGCCACCTTTCAATCCCTGAGCCTGGTGACAGCAAATGTCACTTGAGACAAGCATGAGGGCTATGATGGGTGATGATTTTGGGAAACACGGTGTGGGGCTGTGTCACTTCAAAGACACGTTCTGGTTGTGGCTCGGAGAGTGAATGTCACTGTTCTGCTCTGTGTCCTCTCCTGCTCTGTGTCCTCTCCTTGTGGAGAAGGAATGTCACTGTCCTGCTCTGTGTGTAGTTGTGAGGGGGAGAGGAGTCCACAGTCTGCAAGTCAGATGATGGGGAGTGGAGAGCCTGTGGCAGTGCCATGAAGTTACAGGAGCTGTATTGGATCTCTTGAAAAAACAGGATTTCAGCTGATGTTTGCTCTTCTGCCAGTTAAAATTAGTGGGAACCTGAGAACTGTTTCAGATCTTCTGGGCAGGTGCCATGAGTCCAGTGAAGCTTCACACCTTCAGCTGCAGCAAGGCCAATGTCAGGTCTTGCTGAATGGGAATTCTGGA
Source organism: Phylloscopus whistleri (assembly GCA_017589585.1). NCBI lineage: Eukaryota > Metazoa > Chordata > Aves > Passeriformes > Phylloscopidae > Phylloscopus > Phylloscopus whistleri. The sequence continues at coordinate 3,137,410 of JADMLD010001401.1, forward strand.
GTTCAGAAGCCAAACCCTGCTTTCTCTGAGATTACAGAAGTGTGTGCAAGAGGAGGTACAGGGGCCACAGTCTGGTGAATGTGAGGAGAGCTGACAAATGGGTTTCCTAACCAAAATGACCTTATATTGCATTACAGAAAATGTCGTGCTTTGCAGGCTGGTAGAAGAGAGAGTCCTGCTTTTAATTATGATTCAACATTATTTTTCACTGATAATAGCCTTTTTGTAATCAAAGGAGGTAAAAATGAAATGCGTGTTGCTAAATTTTTTTGTGTGCACCGATGAGCAATACAATCATAATGTAGTTTTAGATTAAATTCTTTAGTTCCTTTTGTTAATTTGAGTTTGATGGCTTTCCCTGGTGCCAGAGCATAATTTACAACAGACAAAATTCCCTTAAATTGATTTTTAAAAATGCTCTCACATACACTACATTAACCTTTTCATTCCCTTATGGTGTGTGTCAAAGAAAAATGATCCCTGTAACTCTGCTTATTGAAGAGATACATCTGTGAAGTGAATTAATTGGTAGAGTTCCCAATCTGCTCTGAATACATTTTTTACATGGTAAATGAATTCCTGGCTGTGCTAATACTCATCTATCTTTAAAAATACCAGTATTCCAGCCCCTGTCATTTACTGTCTCACTGCTCCATGTCTGATCACTCCCGAACTCTTTTATTAGTTGTGGAGGAGTTTTATCTTCTAACTTAGATCAAGTGAAGAGAGACACCATGGCAGAGGTACTCAGGAGTATTCTTGTGCCTGAATCTTGGTGAAGCCACAGGGAATTAAGGATCTGAGCAGCTCTGAGGATCCTGGCACGAGCATGGTACAATGTGCTGTGTGCAGCCCCACATGAGAGGGCTCAGGCTGGGTGCTTGGTAGGGAGCTCTGTGCTGCAAGGCTCATTGCAGCATCACAAGATCAGGATGTCTTTGAGTCTTGCAAAATGAGTGAGATGGGCAGGGAGATGAAGACAGAGGACCTCTATAACGTGTGTTTAGATCACAAATTGATCTGAAGCTGTGCTGATCTCTGTAGGGAAATGCAGCCATGGCTCTGCCTGCTGGGTTTGATAAACCCTTCAATTTCAGAACCCAAACCCTGCCTCTTGTGAGAATGACACGTTGGTGAGGTGTGGAGAAGAAACTTCTTTCTTTCCTTGCCATCTCTGGGGCGTTTTTTCCATGGGACACAATGAACCTGTCACACATAAATCATTGGGTCTGCATGAGTGATTTTTCTCTTTTCAAATCCTACAGCATGTTTATTTCAATATAATATCCTACAGCATGTTTATTTCAATATAATATCCCTGCATTTTTGAATAAACTGTCTGCATGACTCAGGAGAAGAGGTGCTTTTGTCTGTGGTCCTGAGGTGGTAACATGAATTGTTCAGGGAGATTAGAAATGATAATGCACTGGTTTTACTGCTGGTGGCCCTGGTGGCAGTGACCCTCGTAAAATGACAGAAGATCATCAAGAGGAAAAAAACATTGCAATCTGTGTCTCAATCAGTTTTGCTTCTTTGTATTTAATTTCTGTTTTGAGTGGGAGTGTGGATGTTTCCATTTCATTCTGTAATTTACTTACTGAATCTCAGAATTGTGTTGAATTAAGGATAACTCCTTCAAGTGAAAAATGAGCAACAAAAGTGTTCTTTCCACACAAGGAGTGACGTTGCTGTGGTGTTGTGCCACAGTTAGCACAGCTCAGTATGGGAAATTTGGCATCTTGCTTTCCCGAGGAAAAATGACTTAATGTTTGTTGGTTGTGTTTCCTGTCAACCAGAAAGTTTTGAAAATTAAAATAAATGGCTTTGCAAAGCCTTGCAGTGTGCTGTGAGAACCCTAGCAAAAACACAGATCAATTAAACCAGACCAAGCATAAGACTGGCAAGCCTTTGGAGACCTTGGAGCTGCTGTTCCTGACAGCAGCATTGGTGCTGAGCCAGCTGCTGGCATTCCATGCCAAGAGCCCAAGCACCCTTCAAAGAGCAATAATTCTTCAAATCAGAGATGTCCTATGATAGTGCTGGACAAGGGACTGGGGAAATTAAAACTTAAAAAAAAAAAACAAAAACAAAACAACTTAATGAACATCAAGTCAGGATATCCATGAAGGGGTTTCTGGTTCAAGAATATCTGAGAAATGCCCAAGCAAATCCCACTGGGAGAAGTGAGATGTCTCCCAGCTGCTCTGGGAGAGTTTCACAGCCTGTGGACTCTGCCTCCTGACTCATCATCCAAGTGATGCCCATGGGTGTCAGCACAGGTTGCTGCTAGCCAGAAAGAAATAGTCAGCATCATAAAAAAAAAAAAATATATATATATATATATATTTATATTATATATAATATATTTAAAATATATATAATATATTTATATTATATATTTATATATGGTTTTTTGCTGTTGTGTCCGTTTCTCTCTACAGCTGTGTGGGCTCAAGCAAACAATTTTCCTTAAGTGTAAGAATTACACAACTGGGGGGGAATTGGGGATAATGATAAGGTTTTGGGTTTGGGATGCTGATGGAGTTTAGGGCTGCATTTCTATGATGAAGGAACGTGGAGGGGACCAAGCACAGGTGATGTGGTTTGTCAGTGCACCCAGGTGTGGTTTTGGCCCATTGTAGCAGGACTGTCACAGGAATGCTGCAGAAATGTTGGTGCACAGAGTGAGCCAGGGACTGTTTTGCTAAAGAACTTGTGGTAGGGTTGTGCTGCACTCCAGTATCAGAGGGTTTAGCTTTTGGGTGAAGGGAGTGTCACCCTTGGGATGAGAGAACAGAATTTGGGTGACTTTTTTTACCAGTTTGTATTAACTTGTGAAACCAGGAATGAAATTTTCAGATGAGATGAAGGGGACAGAGACTAAGCAAATACTCTGAGCTGTACAGACTGGGGAGAAAGCCACTTAGCTGGGAGAGAAGAGCCTCCACACTGGGTCCTACTCTCACAGCTTCTAATGTCTTTCCACCTAAAAGAATTGTGTAAAATGCAGGCCCACACTTACATGTTCTTTTCCCATTGTTTGACTCAGTTAAATTTTGTATCATAGAAGAATATTCTTTCCATAATTTTATTTAAAATCTTGGCTAAATACTGCAACATTAGAGACTTACACAGCAAAAATGACTTGATCCTAGAAACAACAGAAAATCAAAGGTAAATTTATCCCTTAAAATTATGTCTCATTTTCTTATAAATATTAGTACAATGACTAATTATGTCATTGCATTGTCTTTGAAACATCCGTGCATGAAATAATTTGTCTTTTTCAAAACTGTAAATGACTGTTGCTTGAAAATAAGTTGTGTAAAATCCATTTTCTCCCCCCTCCCTGCTCTTCATGGATTTCATATTCCTCTTCCCACTGTCTCTGCAGCACACTGATCTTGAACCTTGGCTTTCTTCATAGCTCTTCCTCACATTGCTCCCAAGCAAATTATTTAGGAATTAAACTTTGCCTCATGTATTCCTTCCTGTACCGTTTAGAAACAAATTATTTGTAAATTAAATTATAAAAAAGCCTAGGAATTTATAAAATGTAACACTGAACAAAAATTTTAATGCTGTCTTTCTACCTAGGGGGATTAAACACCTCACTATTTCCCTTATCACAAATTCTTTCTTGGTGTTCAGAGTGATCGATTGAATGTGGGGGTTTTTTGGGGGTTTTGTTTGTTTGTTTGTTTTTTGTTTTGTTTTGTTTGGTTTTGTTTTTTACTGAAATACAGTTTCACTAAAAATTGCAGTTGTCTTTTTACAAATGGAGGCAGAATGCCATTTTGTTAGAATTAGAGGAGACAAAAAGGCTGAGAGGTTGTTTTGCCAAGCTCTGAGATCTTTCAGGAAAGCTTCATTTCCTGTTTCTTGAGATCATAATTCTTCAAGAAATAGAGTAGGGAGATGCTGTCCTGGCATGCATTGGCAACAGCACTCTTTGCAGATGCTTTCTGCACGGGTGTGAACTCTCTCAGGGCTTGTGTGTGCTGTGGCTTGGTCTGGAGGCTGTCAGAGCATTGTAGTGGAAAAACTGGAGCTAGGCTGAGCTAGAGGAGGACCCCAGAGGAGTCCTGGGGTCACTGACGGAATCTGTGGCATTTGGGCTTTTCATGGATTTGGTGAACGCACAGACTCCTCTGGAATAAAATCCTAAGCATCAAACCAAGTTTTACTGGTGCTGTGGCAGATATTTCACTCCAGGAGATGATTTGTTCCCATTTTAGCAGGTGAATGTGTGTCCTTATATCAAACACTGAAATAAAATCAAAGAAATGCTGTTGGTTTTATGGTCTCTGTCAGTATTGGGAATGGATCTTTAATTATTGCTTGAATTACAGTAGCAGCTAAGAGCCCCTGAGAGGATTCACAGTCCCACCATGCCAGGTGCTATAAAAAAAATCTGGGTTACAGCACCAGAATGAACCAAACTAATGGGGGGAAAGTGAAGGAGATTAATAAAATGACATTAAATCAAGGCCAACACAGTTCTTGGCTAAAAGTATCTGTAGTCACATATGTCCTGTGCCTTACCCAGGTACATTATTGCCATCTCCTTTCTCCTGGCTGTGGTCAGAACATGACTGTGCCTTTGGCTGGAACCACTTGCAGTGCAACAGGTCCAGATGGTGTTTGCAGCTTGAATTTTGTCACCTTGAGAGCAGGCTTCTGGCAGGATTTCAGAGTCCACCTTCCAAGGTTCTAGTTTATTTTGAAAGTTCCATGGAGTCATTCTGTCCCTAAGCACTGGGAATAATTTGGGAATGTTTCAAATGGCAGTGGTGCTTATTTACATAGGCTGTAAGGGTGTAGGAGGGTGTTGCAGTGTGGTCACTCTATTTGGGTACAAAAGTCATGTGAAATGCCAGTTCAAAACACAGAGATGCTAAATTAATCTTTCAGTACTGCAGGGTCTGGAGGTGATCCAAAACCATTTCATCATAATGCCTATAAAAATGATGGGAGGTTATTAAATATCCATTTCTGCAATCCAGAACAGCTAGGAATTCCAGATATTACTTGTATTTAAATATTTTTTACAGATTTATTTTTCTTTTTGACTCATTAACAGCACTGGCTTTCATTTGTAGCTGACACAGACTGGCTTGGCTCCAGTGGAGCCAGTGATCTGTGTCAGTCAATGCTAACTGAGGATCTGGTGCCTTCTGCTCCAAACCATGGAAGACTTGTCATCTGTTAAAGCTACACTTAGGTGTGTGGGATGCAGATGGCATTCATTTTCTCCTACTGGCTTTGTAATACAAACATGGAAGACTGAAAGCTCTACCAAAGCATAAAACATGCCAGGTTTAACTTTTTGGGTACAGCCTTTCCCTCACTCACTCTCAAACACACCATTAGTGCCCAGCCTCTGAACATTTGCCTGTGTGCACTTTGCAGATAATGGTGGGAGGAGATGGAAGCAAACAGAATGGCTTCAGGGCATGCATAAAAGGGCCTCCCAGAAATGCAGGGCAGGAAAATGTGCTGCATTGTGTGCAGGGTAAAAGGTTTGTCTCGCAGTGCTGGGGAGTAGGCAGCAAAGATGTTCGCTGTTACTTCAGTCATTGCTCCCTATTAGGAAAAGCATCAACAGAAGATGAAGAAAAACATAACATAGTTGTCTTTCATCACCACAACAGGCAGATGGTTTTATCCCTCTTATTTCTGTTGGGGTTTTGCAGGAAAGCCCACGTACATGCCAAGCCTCATTTGTAAAAACAGAGCAAGTTTTTATTCCTCTCACTCTGAAGTGTCACCTTTAGCACCTGAACAACTGAGTTTGCTGTAGCCTCGGGCTCAGGCTCTGTGTCTGTCTGGAAACTGGTTGTTATTCAGCATCACACTCCAGCTGGAGCACAGCTCAGGGTGGTCTGCAGCAGGAGAGGGGAGGGATGCGAGTAGGGAGGAGAAGGAAAGGAAAGAAAATAAATAAAATATCCCTCAAGCAAAAGTAACTCAGCTTGACTTCAGAGGTGAGAGTGATGCAGTTACATATGTATTATTGTTTATCTGTGTTATGATACTTCCTAAATTCTGTAGTGACTGAGGTTTCCTCTGTGCCAAGCAGGGTATCAAAAATGATTCCTGCCCACAAAGAACCTCCATCCTAGGAGGAGCATAGGAGCAGTGGAGGATCCAGGCAGGAGGATTATGATGAGACAGTAGTGCAGTATCAATCAGCAGAATAACCAGGAGTGTCAGTGAACCTCCTGCTGTAACCACTGCAATTCATCTAGTTTACTGCCATTATCATTGCAATTAGTGTTTCTTCTTTTGCAGCATAAGGTTAATAATCTAATAACTGTATGGGTTACCCACTCCTCAGCTCATTTGTTGTACTATTCAGCAGGTGTAATTTGCTGCAATTTTGTATTATAAAGAACTAATTAGCAGCAACATTATTTTTTCCACTGAACTTCACTGGAGTTTTTGTCTTGAACAATGTTCCCATACTTTTTTAATTCTGTGCCATGTTCTGGACTTGTAAAGCTGAGTTGTCAGAGGCACCACAGTCACCCACCTTTCATCAGGAAGAAGTCTTAATTCAGAACTAGGTGGTATGAGTGAGAAGTATAATACACATTTTTCAATTAACAGTTTTAACAAGCTTGTTAGAAGAATTTTTTCTTTGCTATGCTTGTAAGTGTAATATTTAAGGTCAAAAATTAGAAATCAATCAGAAAGAAGCAAGAAACAGCTTGCAAGAGTAGTGAGTATGAAAACTACAAAATTACTGCTATAAATCCCCACCCTGCCACCTCTGAGACCAACAAAACATCTTGCACCTGCTTTTATTTCATACCATTAATTTCTTGAATTTTCTTTTGCCTTTTGCTTCAGATTTACACCAGTGTAACTGAGTCCAGAGCTCAGTCTCCTTGGCCCAGTGTCACCTGCTTCTGCAAGGAACCTGTAAATACAGCACCTGTATCTGGAATGTATATATTTCATACAACACACCTGGGATTTATTGTTATTGCACAAAAGTGGCAGCTCTATGTTGAAAAAGACTAAGAGGCCAACCATGGCTATCTCACTGCTGATACTTCAAAGATTTTGGTCCAGGATGTATAAGCTTTATTAAATAATACCTATACTTGACAAGTGATGTCTATATTGTCCTTCAGCCATATAGACACAGTTATTAAAAAAGGAAAAAAAGAAGTTGTGCTTGATGAGTTGTTTTAAGAAGCTCTTATATTATTGTAATATGACCACTGTGCTGGCAGGCTTTTGGCAGGTTTCAAATAAACATGCCAGAAATAATTTTGTTGACAGCATCTTGGGTTGGAGCACATCCAGCCATCATCCATAACATGTCAACACAGTGATTCTTTCACAGGCAAGAAAATATGTCACTGTAGATCTGTATTTTAGAGTCTTAAAATACTGTAGATGTCTAGATTATTGGCTCCAAAATCAACTTCACAGGTGGCTAGTGACGTTTTTCAATCAGAAATGAAGATGTAAATGATAGCAGTTGCAGTTTTTAATATGCAGCATCAATGAAGTGTGCTTATGTAAAAAACCTGTGGAAACATCTGGCTTACTTTCCAAATCCAAAAGCAATTTAGTTTTCATGTAATAGGAAGAAGGAGGTGAAAAACAAGCAGCAAAGGAAAAGAAGAAGAAAAGCAGGCTGAGGGGCTTTAGCTTGCTTGCAGAGGTCATGAGAGTGTTGTGTTAGTGCTTCATGTGAGGCAGAGAGGAGGTGGTTCCTGCTGATGAGTGACTTCAATGTTTTCTTTCACGTTCTTTTCATCAGAGCAGAAACCGTGGGTGCTTGGTTTATTTCCCTTTGTGTCACATGCTCAGATTTCAGCATGGAACCCAAATGTGGTGTCTTTAGGATTAGCACAAAGGGCATCTGCTAGCTGGTGGGTTTAGATCTCCATGTTTATCTCTGCAAGCTGGGTCTTTCAGGAACAGGCACATTGCAGCTTTGAGCTCTGTGCTGGAAACACACCCCTTGGACTGCCACTTCAAGAACATCGTTTCTGTGCTTGAATCACCACCTGCCAAGGGCTGGATTCGACTCCTCCCTGGCTTTAGTCCCAAGCACAGAGGCTCCCCTGAGCAGTGTGAACAGGCAGCTGATGCCTGCTGGAGGGAAATCCCAGTGAAGGGTGGGGGTTGCTGCCAAGGGCAGGGGGTGTCACAGGCTGGTGGGGCTGTAATCCTCTGGAGGTAAAAGATGGTCACAGTGACACAGCCACATCCCTCTGGAATTAACAGAAATACAGGCAGCAGTAACCTGAGGTGGCAGTGCTCTCATGAATATGGTGTGATGTGTCTGCAGTTTTGCTGTAAGTGATTCTATCAAAAGAGACTTCAAATGACTGAGAACAAAAGAGCAGCTTTCCAAACCTGTGCTGAACAAAGCTGTTTGTCTTTCTTTGAAAAGTCATTTATCTCTCCTTGCTTTTTACCAGGGGAAATTTCCTGATGGAATTTTGAAAGGAAAGTGAAAATGTTCTTTTCTACTTCCTTGCAGTGTATTAAACCCCAATATTTTGCTTATGAATAGTTTTCCTCCTCTTGATACACTAGAAATTCACAGTCTTTTTTTTTTTGGCTGAGATTTTGCTCAAATATTGATTGAATGCCTGGAGAATTAATGGGATTGACTTGATAATGGATTCAGTGCAAGTACAGCTGTCCTGAACCCTCAAGTATGTGTGTGCATTTCTATCACACTGGGACTCATGGATGGGGAAATCACACTTAATGCAAGGTGTTATTAAGCTCTTGAACTGCATCTGGGTTTGTAGATGTTTTTTCAAGTCCATGAGCTAATTTTTTCTTTGGTTTTAAAACTTCTGACCATTTGTGGTGAGAGTGTTGTTATTTTCAGGACTGTGACAGCTGCCATCAGTTCTGTAGCACTGTCAGTGTTAGCTCTGTCCCAAGACACTCTGAGGGCTTGGCTGGGTTTCTCACCTGCTTCTCCACAGTTCTCCTGTTTCTCTCTAGACCCCCATGTACCCTGCTGTGAAAGAAAAAATGTTTCTGCCACTTACTAAGAAGCCCTACATTATTTCCCTGGCTTATTTTTAAATTTTGTTCCTTTGGAAAGCCACAGACTGTCTTTTGTGCCTTTTTGTATCACCTGCAAATTGGAGACCATAACAGTTTACTAAAAATGGTGTTAGAAGACTAAATTGATTAACATTTGTATTCATACTTAGGGTAAAGAATCTGTACAAATGGAAGTATTTATTCTGCTTGTTTGTTGCCAAAATTACATTTCTCGAAGCTCCTGACCTACTTTTCAAAATTTTCTCCAGTAATAATAGTAAACTATAAATTTGTTCCTTCTAATTATTTTTCATTTCAAATAGAAATCCATGCACAAACAAGGGGGAGACAAGGAGGGGAGGGTGTGCTCACCTCTACCCCTCTTTGCAAGAAGTAGGAGAAGCCTCTTGTTTTTTCCAGAATTGGAATAAATGATGGAGTGCATCAGGTGTTTAATGCCTCAAACTTGGCTTTCCATTGCAGATTTATGGCTTTTGTAGCTGCTAGATCCCCAAACATATAGAAAGTGTGTCTAGACATTATCTTTTTCTATAAAATGAATTTTAGGGAAAGGCTGAAAAACATTTCCCAACATCTTCTGAAAACAAAACTGTGAAGTTTGCCTGACTTCCCTCTTCCAGTCTTGTTGCTGTGTGTAAGAAACAGAAGTAAGCAAACCCTGAATAACAGAAGAACTTAGTCTACTAGAAAGCTCTTTGTTTTCGTAAAAAAATTGAAAATGGAAAAAAAATAGTCTTTTAAATAAGGAGCAGCAGCTCTGTTTTAGATGCACCATCCCTCATAGCAAAGGAAATGAAGCAAAAAACCTAAATAGATGAGTTTCACTAGGAGGAGGAGTATCCAGAGTTGTTCTGGCTGTGAGACCAGATCCCTTGAGGGAATTCAGCCTCCCAGAAAAGCAGAGTGCACTGATATCTCATACACTTCCTGTGGGTGCTTCAATGCATGCACGAAATCACACAGAGTGCAAAATGCTAAGAGGAATCCAGCAAAACACACGAAACTGCAATAAATTTTTAAGATCTTGCGAATGCGAACACAGCACCTCATAAAAACCTCAGTCCTGAGAGCAGGGGTGCTGTACACACCACAGGCAGAACATATGGTGCAACCAGAGTGCAGTCAGAGCTAATCAGGGAGTGGTGATGGAGCTTTATTCTGAAGTTTTAAGGGTGTGATTAAATTTAATGTTTATGCTAGACAAGAAGCCTGTCTTCAATTCCTTAGACCTACCAAACCTAGGAGTGCACGCGGTATGCCCTGAGGAGATGTCATGTTTTCTGGGAAGGCAGGAAAGTTCACCAGGGGGATATCCTTATTGATTTTTATCTCTATGCGTGCCCCTGTGAATTATTTATCTTCCTGTATGCTTCTCTGACATCTCACTAGGAAAGTCTCCTGAAGGTTCCTGTAAAGCTCCTTGTTCCCAGACTTAATGAGGGTTAGTAGGAAATCGCTGGTGATGAGTGAGTTTGGATGAGTGCTGGGATGGGGGCTGGTGCCCGTGTGCCAGGAGGTAATGGGGGGTGTGGGTTGCACTGCTGAGCCACCTGTGGGTGTGTTGCATTTATTCACTGTATAATTATTTGGGATGAATTCAATTAATGCCACCACGAATTACAGCAGCGTGAACTGTATTTGGCTCAAGGGCGTCACCCGCCGCGGTCGCAGGGTGCAGCTCTGCAGACATGCCTTGCTGTCTGCATTCTGTGCTTGTTTCCTTGTCTAAGTGCCCTTTTCTAAATGTTCATCTTCTTTTGATGTTTCTAGGAGCTGGTGGGGAGTAATCCTCCTCAAAGAAACTGGAAAGGAATTGCAATTGCCTTACTTGTTATTCTCGTTATCTGCTCGCTGATTGTCACCTCTGTCATACTCCTGACACCAGGTATTTATAACCTTTAACTCACTTCCACTCTTTTTCTTCTCTAATTTTACACTTCCAAGAGTAAAGGGATTGCAAACTAGCTGCAAAGTCGACATCAAAGAATCCTCCTTCCTCACTTTATCTCAGTTGAGTTCAAGGCCATTCTTAGGTAGGTTGTTTTAGAGTTTTACATTTCAGTTCAGAGACCAGGGCTGCTGACCTGAGGGCAAGCCTGGAACTTGATTGCCTAAACATGGGTGGGGAATGTCATTTTAGGTGAGCCAGGGTAGGAGAGGAGCCCACATAGGGCAGTCAGTGAGGGCACAGGAACTCCTGAAATTCATGTCCACATGGAGCAGTAGTTGCCAGATGAGTGTCATATCCTGGACTATTGGAAATGGCATTAGATGCCTATGCCTTGGTACCCAAATCCCACCCCATTCAGCTGAACTGATTTTTAGTTCAGACCACAGTGTTTACAAAGCAATTTCAGATAACAGTATACCAGATAGTACTTACCCACAGCAAATAATTAGTAACTTCCCAATAAGGAATTCTCTAAGTTAATCCCCTTACCAAGTTTCGGCGAAGTTCAGTGCATGTAACCCCTGTAAATTACTTCTCTTACAGTAACTGCTGAGGTTGCAGGCTTGAATTTTAATGTGGTGTCATTATGATTATTGACTATTATGTGTTTATACAGCCCTGTAAGTTTCCATGTCTACTTAGGGAGTAGAAATAAAGCGCTTTTGCAGCACTGACAAGATTGTGAACTGAATATGAAAAGACAAACAAAATGAGAGACAAGACATAGAAAAAAAAATTCAGTGTCAGAAAGGGTGAGGAGCTACAAAACACAGGGGGAGGCAAAGGTCCCCTGCTTAGGGATGCAGAGGAGAAGAACAGGGACTCCCTCTTGGATGAGTACATGTGAGTGGTACAATCTAGGGAGCAACAGGACAGGGAGCACAGAGCTGAGGAGCAGAATGGAGGCAAGAGAGGAATCGAACTTCAGGAAGTGGAAGAGCACAGGGTAGTGAAGTGGAAAAATGAGACAGAAGCTGTGGGGCAAAAATTTCCAGCTCATTACATGCAAAATACATTCAGTCTAGCAGGTCTAGGCCATCTTCCCCGACAAAATTCTTATCCCACACTCCTGCTGTGTGAGAAACTGGAGACAGTGACAAACCAAGAAATACAGGAGTACATTGAGATAATTTGAAAATGAGTGAAACAATCATCACTTTATTTTTTTACTTATTTATTGTCATGCCATATTCAGTTTATTTCATGTTATCCTGAAGTTTTCAGTGCAAATTTAAGTACCATGTGGTCATGCCAGAATAATGATGCAATTAAATTAATTAAGGTTAAAATTAATTAAATCTAATTTATTAAATTAATTTTGCTGGTGTTTATATTCAACATCTTTGGACAGGGCTGTTCATCTCTGAGATGTTTTGGGGCCTGGTGTGTGGACTACACTCACATTAAACACAATTTATTAGGTATGAGAATGTTGTCTGGAGTTTTACAGTAGCACAGATTTTCAAAGGTGTACAAGGAAGCCCAGATTACTTAGTCCATGCCCATGAACCTCAACAAGTTCCCTTGAAGCTGAAGCACTGCCTGGATGGGACCTTGGGTGTCACTTCCGTTAAATTCCAAAAACATTAAATCCACTGGCTTCCCTTGTTCCCTTGTGGGTTACCCTGTCATGATATGAAATCAGGTGTGATGAGCAGGACTCTGCTCCCATGAAGCTTTGCTGGCTGTGACCAATGACTGAATTCTCTTTCAGGTGTTTTTCAATACCCCAGAATAATCTTCTCCATTATTTTACCAGGCACTGGAATGTTACTAACAGGCCTGTAGTTTCCAGGGTCCTCCTTGAAATACTCACATTCAGTTATAAATAAAAGTCAGAAGTGTAGTTGTTTATATATAGATATATTTTATATGCATGCACAAAGACATTCTGCCTTTGGGGTGTGTGTGCACACACATGCACACGTGTAAATCAGTTTTTATTATGTACCCAGCAGCACCTCCAGATAACAGTGTTGAGATGGTCTCTGTGCTTAAAACTTACGAATATGCAGAGTCGTTTTCTGTGCTAAAATTTCCATTCATGCTTTTTGAGATTTCTGATTACCTCACCTGGTGGTAAGCTGGGCTTGGGTTATTTTTTTCTCCTGCAGATGTTTCAGAATTGTGTTCCACACGTACACAGAAAAACCCTGAGCTGAGTACTGCTCCTGTTCTTATTATGGATCCAAAGTGCTCCATGGTGAGACTATGCCAGGGGTAAATTACTGGGCTTAGTTTGCTGCTGTGGCTTGGCTTAGCAGCTGAGCTCAGTCTCCTTCTAAGCCACTGGCCCTGGAACTTGTTACAAGGTTGGGCTATGACAGAAGGGAACAGGAGGCTCATTCCATGGGCTGAGTGGGACTCTGAGACTGGTTTGACAAATGTGAAAATATCACTTTGCTAATCCCAGCTGGAAGCAGCACGCCCCAGCAAGGTAGGAGTGGGGAGGTGGAGGAGCCTGTCCAAAAGGAGAGGCAGGGTCTGCATTTCTCTGCCATAAAGTAGTTCTCTGGAAGAAGAAATGTTTATCTTTTGGTAGTCAAACTGAAAATTAAGTGATGGATATGTGAGAAAGAGGTGAGGAAAGAGCAGAAGCACGGTGAAGGAAGGAGGTGGAGCAGTTTTGTGGAAGTTCAGGGGGAGCTGCCAAGTGTGAGTGACATCAGGAAACAAACAAAACAACCAAACAAAACCTCTCTTCTCTGCAAAAGCCTTGAAGGAGTGATGCAGTCTGGTATGGATTGGGCAAAGTACTTGAGGATATTCAAATGTTTTTAATTCTTCCTTTTAATGATATTGTTAGAGTCCAGCCTGGTGCTGTCACACAAATAACCTTTTGCATTTTACTTCTGAATCCTTACTTTTCCTCTTCCTGTCTGGGAAACCATTTTTCTCTCAGTATTTTGGTGCTGGCTTGAAGGCCTGTTTTGCAGTGTAATACCAAGGCATGAAATGCAGAGATGCTTTAAAACATGTGCTGAATATCATTCAGTACCTGATTCCAGACAGGAATAAACCATATAATCCATGCTCAGAGAAAGAAAAGTGTTTACCTGAACCCATAACTTGGTCTAATGCTGGAAGAGCTTGAGTAATCTCTCAGGTAGTCTCCTGCAAAGTCAAGAACAACAAGTCAAGTGGGAAGTGGGGAAGATTTGCTTAGCAGAGCAGATAATTATTCAGGTATTTAATAATTGGGGAAAAGGAAATTGTTTCTCAAATCAGCCCAAACCTTTAAAGGTTTTAACTCTGGATTCAGAAGGGCTAAAATCCATTCTGGTTTGGGTTTCTCAGGGGCAGGTCGCTCACCCTGCTCCAAGATTAGCACAAAAACTGGGAGCAGTGGACTTTGCATTCAGGAGGCACTGTTATTATAGGGGCAGTGACTAGCTAATGCTTATTTTAACTTAGAAAATCCTAAAAGCACCTCAGCATTTCTAGGATTTGTATATCCTTTGATGTTCTAGTACAGCATTCTCAAACGAAGCAGAAATTGGTGGAAGTTTACATTTAATGACACTGTAGGGCAACACACACACCCCATTGCCTATGCTGAGCTTCTCCAATTTCGCAGTGTGTGAGTCCTGCCATTTCACCCGCCTTTGAAAAAATGTTAACCTATTTATACAAATTATAACAGTGTTGTCCTGAGGTTTCCCTAATTGGCAGCTCCTCACTTGTCCCAGCACGTGGCACCTGTGCAGGTCCCATTCCACTGTTTGTGTATTTATATAAAAACATGAAAAACTTTCTTGAAGTCTGCCCAGGCACACACACACACACAGAGAAAAGATGAAAAGAGGACCCACTCTTACAGAAATTTTGAGTACTATAAGGCCTTCCCAAATTCCATTAGACATTGTGCTTAGGAGGAGGCTCATTTCTCATACATCTGTTCCTGATATTTAAAGCTTTCTGGAGATATATATCACATTTGCTCCTTTCAAATCTGACCTTTTAGCTAAAAAAAAAGAAGAAAGTACACCCTAATCCATATTAAAATTTTTGCAAAATCCATAAGAAACATTTCTCAGAAGTGGTACTGAGCTAGTACCATTGCATTAATTCACAGCATGCTGGCTGACAGTCAAAGGCATTGCCCTGAAAGCTTTGTAGCTCTTGTGATACTCAGAGCAAGGCACTATCCTTTGACCAGCTGTGCAGGAGAGCAATTTGTTAACCACAGTTATATATAAATGTGTATTTTACACCATTACAAACAGGTGGGATATTACAGAAAGTAGAAATGCTGCCTGTTTGCCTTGTCTGGCCACTGCCTTTTGGGTACAGAGAGGTCATCTGGGGGAAAAGAGGGGTTAGGTGTGCCCAGGGACCAAGCAGGTATGCTGAGGGGGGAATGGAGCTCCTGGTGTGCTGAGATGGAGACACTGTCCCTCTCATGCAATGCACAACAGGCCAGGAGGTGTGTGAGGACAGCATCTGACACCACCCTGTGGCTGAGCATGGAAAGAAAGGTGGGCACCCAAAGGTGGCTGTAGCCTTCTGACCTATCAAGCAGCCTCTGAGCATGGCTGGAGTTGAGAAAAAGCTTGAAAGAGAAGAAGCAAAACAGGCAGTGAGGTCAGCTCCTTGCTCCTTTTTGTTGGAGTTTTCTGGATGTGTGGAGGATCTTTGTTTTGTGTTCTGGAGAGCAGCGTGATGCCAGTTCAGCCCAGGTTTGTTTGGGGGCACTGACTGCAAGGATGAGGAGCAGGCAGATGAACCCAAGCACAGGGTTCCTGTCATGCCTGTAGTGTTGAATCAAACCCAGTATGGACACAGTTTCCACTTGGTTCTCTCAGCACGTAGCTGTGATGTTTGGATGCTGGGTTTGTGGCTTGGCACTCAGACCTCAAGTCCCTGTGCCACTGGCTTGGCTGCTGTGCTGCTATCTGCATCTGCTGGGCTGGGGGATGTGACTGCAAAAAAACAACAAAAAAAAAACCAACCAAAAAAAACAAACCAAACCAAACCAAACCAAACCAAACAACAAAAAAAAAAAAACAAAAACAAAAACAAAACAAAACAAAAAAACAAAACAAACAAACAAAAAAAACCCAAAAACAAACAAACAAGAAAAAAAAAGTGGTGGCCCATGCTAGTCCTGTCCTTCTATCAGCCCAAAGAGGCCTCCAGTCCCTGCAGCTGGGTGTGGACAGCACAACCTGTCCAAAACCTGGTTTAGACACCCTGAGGCACACTTAGAATCTGCTGCTCAGGACAGAGTGGGTTGCCTGAGATCCCACATTTGCATTTCTTCCTCCATAAATTGCCTCCATTAAGGCCAGAGGAATGGAGCAGATGTTCTTAATCAGCCCTCTGACCTACCTGTCTCTCTTTTTTTTTTTTTCTGTATTACTGGAATTCATTGATGGATTTATTATTTAGTTTATTTCTTTTCTCCCCAGCTCTGTGGCTGAGGTGAATGTAGTCCATGGTCCAGCAGAGGATCTCTTGCAGCTCTTACAGACCAAGGCAGGGGACAGGAAGGGAATCTCACCTCATCCCTAAGAGAGGCTCCTAAGTGTGCAAAGTCCAGGTGCTGCCTCTCTCCCTCCCTGCTGTCCCTCACGAGGAGCTGGAGTGCTGTGGAGGAACAGAGATGGTGCAGCTCCCAAACTGGCTGTCCCCATCCTGCACAAAAAGGAGGAATAGGAAGGGCTTCCCACCTTTCTTCTTCCCAAATCTACAGAGGTTTTCTTGTGCCTGTCCTTTTGCCCTCATGGAGGAAAGAGGGTGCCTGTGTTCCTCCAGAGGGCATTTGGGAAGCCTCTCCTGGAACAGGCACAAGCCTGGGGCAATGTGTGGGCTCCTGCCCCACCTGACCTCCCTGGGTATCCAGTTCTGGGGACTTGCACCACGGTGAAATTAATTGGAATGATTTCCTGGCGTCCTTGTCACCTGTATTTTCCATTTTAATAAATAAAATTATGCAGAACAACTTGGCATAACGCTGTCACACAGAGGGATTTGGCTGAGGACTTGTATTGATGGGTTCTGGTATTTGGAAGCCACAGTAAACAGTGTGGTTGAAATCTCAGGCAGACTAGGGAAAAATATGAACATTGCAGAATATAATTTCATTTGGTAAAAATGAAAGTTTGTTCTGAAACATCTTTTAGTGGAACTAAACACTGTTCATAGGTATTTTTCTGGCATCTCAGGTAGCTCAGGGGCCTCAATTTAGTACAGCAAAGAAGACATTTTTTCCACAAATAAGTGCCTTCAGGGTCTGATTCCACTTTTCTAATCATAAGTGTTCAGAGTAAGTTTAGCACTAAACAACATTAAAGATATCTAAGGCTGCCAATAAACCTCAGGGGTAAGGATACTGTTGTGAAGAAAGATGCTGAAACACACATTCCTGCTGTGGAAATACTCAGAATGTGGCTTCCTCTTTTCTTTAAAAGAGCAAATGTATTTAAAGCTGACTGAAAGGTTTCCATGAAAATATTATTTCAGCAAAAAATTGAATGTTGACAACAAATTATTCATAGAGGGTGACTGCTTGTCAAAACAAAAAAAAAAATTACAGTTGATGGAAGAAAAGGAAAGAGGGAACATATTAATCAAGATTGTTGGGTTTTCAAAGTTGTTGGTTTTTCTGTAAATAATTTTCAGCTTTGATATTGGCATGTTTACAAATGAAACTGTATATCCTTTCACTAAAAATTAAAATTAGTGTGAGCCAGCTATGCGACATCTAAGGATGAAGGGTTATGTCTCACAGACTTTTCTGCAACCAAATGTCTCATTCCCATGGAATATCTTTTGTGAATTTCTGAAGTAATCTGTATGAGCCCTTATAAGGTTAAACACTTTCCCAATTAGGGCTTTATGTTAAAGTTTTTAAGGAAATAATAATAATAAAAAAGAAGCTGTAAAAAAGTGGCCGTTTAAAATACTTTTTAAAATGTAGGGCATAATTTCAGACATATTTTAGGGTTTACCTGTTGAATAGTAAGAATTATATATTACCATGACACCTATAGGTGTGTTAGTTAGCATGACTTAGATTCTTTTTTGATCATGTTGTGTCTGAAAATGTGTGTTTTGGACCATTTCTTGGTCTTTTTGTATATATACAGGCAGATATAGCAAGGAGGGTTCTGTTAGTGAACCTTTAGGTTTTAGAACACCAGTGGGAAGGGATTTGTGTGTGACACAAAGCTTAATGTGGACTGGTTCCAGATGAGATATGACATGTCACCATTCACAGTTTCTGTGCTTTCAGATACATTTCAAGGTTGAATTAATGGCAGCTTATTTTTGAATGTTTTACAGTGGAAGATAACAGCTTGTCTCAGAAGAAGAAGATAACAGTGGAAGATCTCTTCAGTGATGATTTCAAGATTCATGACCCAGAGGCTAAATGGATAACTGGTGAGTTTTGAGCACTTTGTAATGTCTCTGCTTTGCTTCCTTGCTCTCTGGCCATTGCTTTTTCTTTTTATTTCCTTCTTAATTCCTCTGGTTCTTTATGTTGCTCCTGAAACTACAGGATCAAGAGCTGGTTGGGGTTGGAAGGGACCTCTGGAGCTCATCTTGTCCAACTCTTAGCTCCAGCAGT
This sequence comes from Phylloscopus whistleri, assembly GCA_017589585.1. Classification (NCBI taxonomy): domain Eukaryota; kingdom Metazoa; phylum Chordata; class Aves; order Passeriformes; family Phylloscopidae; genus Phylloscopus; species Phylloscopus whistleri. Next base: position 3,155,988 of record JADMLD010001401.1, read on the forward strand.
GAGAGCTGTTTGCCCAGAATCATGCCCTCAAATTCCTATTTTCAACCTTCAAATTCCTGTTCCAGTTTTCCTCTGTTAAACATGCAAACACCACTGTTCTAACTGTTTATCTGGGGCTGCCCAGTGGGCTCATAGATAGGCATGGAAAACTACAGCCTTTTTCTCCAAGAGCATCCAAGGCTTAGTAAGTGATGTAACACATGGTTGGGAGAAGTGGTTGGAGCACCATCAGTGATTATTTTACCATAAACAAAACTGGAGGTTTATATTCCCTCATCAAATCCATTTTTTTTTCCTGGCAGAGAGGTGAAGCAGTGCTAAGCAACAGGCAAACAGTGGTCCAGCAGCAGCTGGGTTGGGCTTGCACACAAGCCATGTGCTCTTTTTATCCTCTGCTGCCTTACATTTTCCAGTCAGGGGAAAACCAAATAATACTTGAATTAATGCATGTTGGATTTGCTGGAGTGGGGTTACTTTGGGGGATGTAGATTCCAGCTCTCACTGGAAATTGCTGCAGTCAGAACAAGTTTGGGTGAGAATAAAATGATTTGTGGTGTGCTGTTCATGTGAGTTCTAGTCCAGCTCCCATTATCACAGGAGTTATTAGCTTTTCTTTTGAATTTAATGGGGAACTGGATCAAGTCTTTCCTCATGTTTAGCTTTCCTTGTCTGCTGTGCCCATTGGGAACAATTTTAATGTCTGTAATGAAAAGAGAGAGTCTTAAAGGGTAGTGCTGAATTAATACATTCCCCAGCTGCAGGTTCTGCCACCCACTCAAGGAGAGGGGGAAGCTGTTGCAGACAATAAACACCTTCACAAACACACCTGCCAGAGTGCAGGAGCTCTTTTGCAGGCTGTGTTCTCCCTGGGAATGGTGCTCCTCACAACCACTTTCTGGGAGTGATGATGATGGAAATATTAGCTGCATTCAGGATTTTTTGTCTAGCATCCTTTTCCTTTTAACACAGGATGGCCCTAATGAAGGAAAAGGTGTTTTATTGAGATCTTGACTGCCATTTTCTTTATCTGCTAGAGCATAGCAAATAGAGCATAGTGGAGGGAATGATGATGAGTTAACTAAACTTTTGCAGGGACAGGGACTGAGATATTGCCATAGAGCTGGTATAATATCCCCCCACTGATGACTATCACTTTATGTGGACATAAGGCTTGTTTTCTACAACTGCAGTCTGCTGTGAAAAAAGCAGCATTTCTCTTGCTCTTTCAATTGTGGTCGAATACTAAAGTCATATAGACTTTTATTAAGATTAAGATTCTGATCTTGAGTGTTTCAAAATCCATCTCTGTCCTCTCGTGTACCCTTAATGACTCCTGTGTTGTATTGCCTCTGAAATTATTAAAATATTGTTTCTGCAAGAGACAAACCACAAAGACATATTGTGAAAACATACACAGAAATTTTAGAATTACTTACTCTATTTTTTTTCTGTATGGACAAGCACTGACACTGATTTGGATACATCTAAAGGAATTTTGTGAAGCCAATAGATACCCTGCAGATTTACCCAATGGTGACTTAGCATTTAAGGGCAAGATGCTGATCTACAATGTCATTCATCCAAGCACCCAGAGCCATTTTACATTAATTGCTTTTCTGTATTATAGTTGGATTTTTCACAGCTTTCTCTAGCTGGCTAAGTGGTGAAATTGTGATTAAGATGAAAGACCAGAAGCCAGATTCCTAAGTACATGTTGTTATTGGTCTCTTGTATTTCAGTATGCAAATGAAAGACTCCAAAAATGCCAAAGCCAAACTAATTAACTTAGTATAACAAGATTGCTGGAATGCCTTAGCAAAAGAAAAAAATTGCATGTTTCAAAATAGCATATTAAAATTGGATGACAGCTTACAAACCTAGCTGATGCTTTGTGGGGATCCACACACTTGTTAAAATACAAGCATATAAATATAAAATAAATGGATAGCTGTTGTGTGTCCTTCTTCCCGTTCCTCTCCTGTTAATCCTACAGCAGAATATCACAGTCATTCAGAGCTCTGCGAAATTCTGTCCTCCTGGCTCATCAAAGCTCTATTTCCTTCCTCTACATTATTGCAACAGGGAGGAGGTTGGTGGCCAGAGATGAAGCATGCTGCATGTTTAGGAGTATTTGAATCATCTGAGGGATTTGCTCCCAAAATAATTCAGTCAGGAAAATATCTGTGTTCTTCCCAGTAAGCAAGGGGATGAATCAAACACTGAATGAGGAAAGTCTTCCCTTTTTCTAGAATGAGTCTTAGAGCAAGTGTTTCAGTAAATAAAATATTTATATTCAGGGTCACACTTAAAACTATGCTGAAAGTTCCACAAAATTGATGCTATGAACTCACGGTTTAGTGTTTTCTTGATTCTCGGTGGGCATGTGGAAAAAGGACATATTTCTAATCAATAACTTTGTGTCTTCCTATTGATCTTAAAGGACCTAGGAAAAAAGAAAAGAACCAGTCTCAAAGCTGACATAAATACACTTTCAATGTAAAGATTACAGGCTTTGTCTCAGCTTTCAATCACAACTGGTGGCTCTTTTGTGGATATATTTGCATTATTTTTAATTGGAATTGCAATTAAATTTACTTGCACAAAGTGAGAGGTGCGGCAAAGTTGTAAATTTGAACATTTTTCAATTTTTTTGTGATGCCACCATAATTCCAAATTTCAGTTTGCATTTTTATCCACTGGTCTAGGGAGAGGAAGGAATACTTTTTTTAATTAGCATCTGTCTTCTACTGCCCTGACCACAGTTGTCTTTGGCTCTGTTAAGAGTGATCAAGAGGGGAGTGATGCTTTCATAGAGCACATAGTGGCAGGCCAAGGGGGAATGGCTTCAAACTGGCTGAGAGCAGGTTTAGACTGGGTATTAGGAATAAATTCTTTACTGTGAGGTGTGGTGAGGCACTGGCACAGAGAAGCTATGGCTGTCCCAGCCCTGGAAGTGCTCAGGGCCAGGCTGGATGGGGCTCTGAGCAACCTGGGATAGTGGAAGGTGTCCCTGCCCATGGCAGGGAGTTGGAACCAAACGATCTTTAGATCTCTTCTAACCCAGGCCACTCTGTGATTCTGTGACTAGAATGGACTACTTCAGAGTTTATTTCTAGATCCACTTCCAGGGACTGCTATTGGTTAGGTTTTCCCTGTAAGTAAATGCTGACTTTATTGTGAAGGTTTCATTGTTCAGGACAGCATAGCAAATAGCTTATACTTTAGTACGTGTAAAGCAGTGAAGTCTGGGGTTCTGCTGGTGATTAATTGGCATCCTCCTATCCAGCAGTCCAAGTGGAAATAATCTGAGCTGTGTCTCTGTTCCAGCCCCATTCATCCCACACCTCCCATGCTCTTCTCCTCATTGCTCCACGCCTCGCACTCTGAGCTGAACTTCCCTTTCCTGTACAACTGCACTTATATTTTCCATACACTTAACAAGCATATGAGCTCCAATCAGTGGCTCTTTTCATACTGTCTATCTTAAATGTGGCATTTGAACATTTCCTTGTTTTCACATCCCCCTCCACAGCCTGTCAGGAGTGTCCTGTGCTGGCCTTTTGTCAGCCCTCTCCCAGCTGACAGGTGGCCTACTCGTTAGTCTGGTCCCTAATTGTTTAGCAGTTCTGCTCATGAGCACCACATTACCTTGTAATTAGGCTTCACAAGGACTGGGCTTTTCCTGTAATTTCTCTCACACAGCAGTTTAGCTCAGGTTTCTGAAAAGCTTGATGGGATGGTGCAATGTTCCTGTAATGTTCGACAAAAAACAGGATAAAGAAATTTGTTGTCATTTTGTGCTGAAGAGCAGCTCGGTCATCTGATTTCTTCTACAAACAATAATTCATAGTTGTTATTTAGACTTGACCTGAGAAGCCATTTGAGTCATGTGTTCTGGTTTTGTGGCACTTTTGAGCTGCAGTGATTCCTGCCAGCTGTGAACCTTAACCCCAGCATCCTGGGAGCACTCCTTCCTTCCTCCTGGGGAGGGAGCAGCATGTAAAAGAAAGCAGTGGAGACTGAACTGTATATGCCACTTGTGGATACTTATGCTCATCTTCTGTCTTTGTACTTAAATGGCAAATAGATTTTGCCCACTTTGTCACTACTTGGATGCCATTTTAGTTAGAAAAACATCAGAGCAGCCTCTAATATCCTGACAGGGATTATTTGGTGCAATGTGTCAGTCCTTACTTTTGAGAGGATGTTTTTCCAGCCTTGCTGTAGGCATCCTGCAAGACAGTGTATTTAGCAGTGGCTCTTGTCAGGATTTTGGGCTGTGGGTAAATGACTGGAGGTTTTAATTAGGAGAGCATTTTCCTTGGGCTCGACACTGGCCAGACCTGGGGAGGCAATTCTTGCAGAGGGCTTGTGGCCAAATGGGAAAAAAAAAAAAAAAGTTGAAATGAAGAGCATAATATATTCAAGCAGTGAGGAGCACTGAGGTACAGGACAGCAAAGAACACCTTTAGGGTCACAGGAACTTAAAAAATGTGAAAACCTGAAAAATCAAGCCCTTCTCTCTGAGGTCCCTGCCCACTCACTTCACCTGCAATAATGGAAGAATAATATTTATTCTTATGAGAAGAGGAATAATGTGTAAATTATCAGGAGGCTTCAAATGACATTTTCAGAAATGTCTCAGTTATTTGGAAACCTGCCACTCAGTGAGAGCCAGGACCATGGTGTGCCCAGCTTGCCTCTAAGAATGGCAGCTGGGCTTTTATCTCAAAAGTCCCTTTGAAAAATACACTAATAACTAATATCTAAATGTAATGGAGTAATTCTTTTATCTTTAATACTGAAGCACATATGTTCTGTTGCATGTTTTGCTAATAACATCATAGAATTTCTGGACTCCTTTAAAGACTAATATTGAATTTAATGACCTAGAACTAATAAGTTTTATTTACCATGCTGAAAAAAGCATCGTGTAGTGACTGAGGTAATTTATTTCAGTTTACCTTTAGTAATAATGCTCAGATCAACAATACTTAGATAGCCCCATTGCCCTCAAGCCTCTTCTCTGCAGTGTAAATCCATTGCACTGTATTGATAAAAGCACTGATGCATTTCAAATGATGCAGATGCGTGTGGAGTAAATGAATTATTTATAGGTTGCTTTGCATAGATATTAAGAACTTTGTAAGTGCTAATATTTTTCATTATGAAAAAGGTTTGTGCTAAGGTGCTGCTTTGACAGCTCTTTAGACTGAAATTGCCCTCTTAGAAGCTGCAGCATGGTTGACTGGAGTGGAGGTTTCTCTGGGCTGCTTCTCCATGAGCCAAAAGATTCATAGAATCATTAGGGTTGGAAAGGACCTCTGAGTCCAACCATTAACCCAGCATGGCCAAGTCCACCACCAGATCATGTCCCTAAGCTCCACGTTGACACGGGGTTTGAGCACTTCCAAGGATGGTGATTCCACCACTGCCCTGAGCAGACAGTTCAAGTGTTTGACCAGTGAAGAAATTTTTCCTGATGTGCAATCTAAATTTGGCACAACTCAGTGATTTCCTCTTGTCCTATCACTTGTTACTGGGGAGAAGAGGCCAACTCACACATCACTACAACCTTTTGTCAGGTACTTGCAGAGAGCAATTGACAGCTTGCAAGTGACCATCCAAGCTGTAAGGCAGCAGGAGCCTTTCTCTTGGCAAGGTTGGGCTGTCAGCAGGAAGAGAAAACTCATCTTTCTGTTTGCCATCCAAGGGACAAAGTTCCCTTCCTTGGGCACTGCATGTTGCAGTCTTGTGCACGTTTGGGATCTGTTTTAGGAAGGAGTTCCCCATGAAGACATTCTTGGGCCCCAATGCCTTCCCAGTTCCTGTCTTATGTTAAACAAATGTAAGGTACCAAATGCTCACAGGTGGCTTTGTTAGTGCAAATCTTGTGAAGGCATAAAGAAGTGAGTTACTCTATCAGAATATTTGTCCACCTTGTTAATTAGAAATATTAGCTCATTAATTTCAATGTATTTTAACTGTGTGTTAAAAAGACTGAAATGAAGGGGTTTACTGGTCTTAATGGTTCAAAGAACACTTTCTCCACTGTCAGTTCAAACCTCATATCCAAGCTCATGGCAGCTTCTTTCTGCAGTATTTTTGTGAGTGTTTTGGCTTTCGAAATGTTTTTGAAATACTTTCTGAGACACACAGCAAGATACCTGGTGCACAGCACACAGGTTTGTGGTGTCTAAGATTCAGTGAACTTCCAGGCCCCATTACAAAGAACCCCACAGCCCATATGGATGATCTTATGCTGAGGTCAAGACACCCTCACTAAAGGAAAATGCTGTGTGGGCCAGCAGAAAATACAGGGGAAGGACTTAAGAAGGCTCCTCTGGTCTAACATAGCATGGTTTTGCTGGGGATGACCTTCAGAAACGCTCTGTTATGATTCATAAAGATATGGATGTTTGTTAAATGAACTTTTGGGTAGTGTTGGTGCCAGTGGAAGTGTCCATGCACTTCAGAGCTGGTTGATCACTATTTTTATTCCAAATGCCTTCATGAAATGACACCCTGTGTTGCCAAAGCAGAGTAGGTAAGAGATCTTGCTCTGTCATGACTGCCACACTGAGGAAGAAGTGAGGAATTTGTTAAACCATATGAACCATAATTTTGATTTTAGACCTCATCCTTGATCATCTTCTTCAGAGATTTCTGTGGATCTGTGATCTGAGAGCACTGGAGAGAATTTCTCCTACTCCTGCCTTTCAGCTTCTGGGCAGCTGCCCGAGTTCAGCAGTGACAATAACCTGTTCACTAAAGACAGGAAACTTGGGAATTAATGGCTTTTTAAGAGACTATAACAGGCCGTGGAGGAGAGCATTCCTGCCACGGAGGAATGTTTTGTTCATTACTGCTAGAGAGAATGAAATGGGAAATCAATTTGGCACTTTCAAAAATTAATAAGTCTGCAGGAGCAGGCTGGGGAGGAGTGTGGTGCCAAAGGACTGGGCAGTGCCTCCGTGCACTCTTCTTGCAGTGCTAGAGTGCTGGTGGGACACATGTGCTGCTTTTGGACTGAGAGAACAATTCTTTGGTGTTTATACCAACTTCTGAATTTAGAAGGAGAAATGCATTGCATAAAGTCATGTTTGGGAAAAATATTGCACCCTGGGAAAGCAGAAGTAACACAGTAGTGGTCAAATAGGGGGGTTGTGTGTGGTGTTTTTGAGTAGTTTGATATCTTGAGGAGGCCAAGATTTCTCTAAGAGCCCAACCCTATATTTAGAAGCCTCCATAAGTAACCTAATTTCTCCAAAGCCTGCTGAACCCTAATCATTGCCCTGCTTGTCATGGTTGCTGTTGAGCCTGTGAGTCAAACATCCTCCTGAGGTATCAACATATGACTTTAGTTAGAGAACATCTAAAACCCCACATGCATTAAAAACTGGCCTCAGGGATTCAGTGCCATAGCTTATATTTGTTATGTCTCTGCATCTTGCCAGGATGAGTGTAGAGTCTGGCCCAGGGACAGGGCTGGTGGCATGAAGGTCACCTGGGAGAACTGAGATGCAAGAAAGGAGTGATGAGGAGGATATGGACAACGTGGTGCTGCACAGGCAGGGCTGGCTGCAGTCAGTCCAGGGAGAAGCCTGGGCAGGCAGGGAGGATCTCAGGGGTGTTCCAGGTGGAGCAGGAGCTGGAGTTGTGTGAAGAGTGAAAGTGAGTCTGGAAGTCAGTACTGCTGAGAAGTGGCTGAATGGCCCATGGTGAAGAGCTGGAAAATACATTCAGTTGCTATGGCAGTATCAAAGAGAACAATTAGTGAGTCAAAGATGACTGGAAGAGGCAGGAGAATTCCTTGGGCTTCATTTCTTCTTGTCTAGGTTCTGTTAACCCCTACTGCCCATAACTGCCTAATTCTGTTCCCACCAGTTTTTTTAAAAAAACAAAAGAGGAAAAATAGACTTCCCCCCTGCAGGCAACATCCCACTCTCACACGTTGGACCAGCAGGCTTTCCTAGACTTTCTATAGCCATTAACAAAAACAGATGCCCCATTTCCATTTCAAGCCCAGCTCCACTAAAATTAGTGCTTTTCCCTCAAAGTAGCTCAGAAGCAAGGCAATGCCTCCTGTCGTGACTGTATCTGCCAGTGAGAAGCAGCTTCAGGGAATAATTTGTAGTTGTAAAAGGTGTGTGAAAATTAGAACAATTTGGGCTCCTTTGTGTGTTTAATTTGGTTGTAGATTTGAGGTAGAAATCCCTGGGAATTATGTAGAAGCTGCCCCCTTGTCTCCTCCCCATCAGCTGCGTGTTGCTCTGAGGTGCACTGCAGCATTTCTAGGGTCAGTGGTGAATGCAAAGCTGATAAATTCAGTGCTGGGTCCTTTTACTGCAGAGACACTGCATTCCCAGTAGGGAGCCTTTTGGGAAAGAAAGAAAGAAAGAAAGAAAGAAAGAAAGAAAGAAAGAAAGAAAGAAAGAAAGAAAGAAAGAAAGAAAGAAAGAAAGAAAGAAAGAAAGAAAGAAAGAAAGAAAGAAAGAAAGAAAGAAAGAAAGAAAGAAAGAAAGAAAGAAAGAAAGAAAGAAAGAGAAAGGAAGGAAGGAAGGAAGGAAGGAAGGAAGGAAGGAAGGAAGGAAGGAAGGAGAGCAGCAGAGATGGAAGTGGGAAGGAAACAGGGAGCATCTGTGGAGGACTTTGAAGAACGTGGCTCACAGCAGAGTTGTTTCTGAACCACAGACACAGAACCACATGCATAGTCCTGCCTGTGTGTTGAACAGTTTAAATCCAGTCAGGAAAAGGATCAGGGATTTTTTTCATCCTGCTCAAAGTGGCTTGAAATCTAAACCCTGCTGCTCTCAGAGCCAAAGGAAAGGCACTGGTTTTTCAGGAGTTTAACTGGGGGAGGGATTAGGTGTTCTCTCAGTGGGTGTTAGTTAAAAATCCATGTGAATAGCTACAAGTAGGGTGTGACACCAAGAGATGCTCTTCCCCAGCTGACACCTGTGAACCAGGTAAGGGTGAGTTCCCAGCTGTCCCCATCCCTTGGGGAAGGGGGGCACTGCAGTGACAAGAATTGTCTGAGATAAGCCTTAAAAAGCGTGGCCATAATTTCATTCCTGCTCGTTGAATTTGTACTAAAAGTTGATTTTTTTTTTCCTTTGGCTCTTCAGAGGAATGTAACTCAGGCAAGAGGAGGGGGAGAAACAAGAGCTGTGCTCTACTCCTGGGTGATGGAGCAAGCTGGGCACAGCAGAGGGTGAATGGCAGTGTTTCACCATGAGGAGGATTGCTTTTGGAGGGAATAAAAATTTTATTTTGCTTGGATCCAGCACTACTTAGAAGATGTGAGTAGAAAGGAAACTCAGTTTTGAACTGTAGGAAAAGAAGCTCAAGAAAGAGGGTTTGCATGAACTTGCTGAAGGTTTTTCTAACAGGCTGATTTAAGGAACATTTTAGGAAAAAGGCAGTTAAGAGATAAGCACAGATGGAAGAAATGAGGTGCATATTTGCAGGATGCACTGAGCAAAAAGCACATTCAAGGGAGGACTGTAAAAGGGTGATGGAGAAAGGAGAACTCTTCAGGGTGTTCAGGCCTCTTGTTAAGCCATTGATCCTAATTTGACACACTACTGAAACCACCAGTAGTGATCTCTAGAAATGTTTTTCTTTTGACACAGTCCATCCCTGGGAACCTTTCATTCTCTATGATACATTTTGCTTACTTTTTAAATTTTTATTTATTTTTTTTTTAGTATTTTAATCAAGGCAATTTTCTATTTTTCATGCTGCCCTGCCCAACCTTGATTCCTTCTTGGAGATTTTTACTTGGTGCAAAGAACATTTTCCTGACTCAGTAGCTTTCCTGGAGCTTGCTCCACTCCTCTTGGACACTTGTTGAACATGGAATGCTTACCAAGGATTAATTAGAGCAGTATGTATTCTACTTGTTCCTTTTAATGAACATTAAATAAATATATGCTGAGATACCATAATTAAATAATTTGAAGACAGGAAATACTGTATTGCTGGTGATTAAACTTTATATCAAGTCTTTATAACTGAAAATTTAGCAGGCAAAGATTTACTTATCTAAGAAAAAAGTCCCCAGTGAGCTTGGATCTCCTGACTGGATTAAGCTGTTGAATGTACGAAAAGCCCTTTTTTTTTTTTTTTTTCAAGAAATTGTAACAGACTTATATAATTCATTAAAAGAAATTTAGAATGAGATAATTATCATTGATCAAGGGAATGTAATTATACTTTAAAATCTCACATCAGTGTAAATTCAATTAAGAGCACAGGAGACCAAAGGTTTGCCCAGCCCAAAATCCTGTTTCCATGGGAGGCAAGATGTGTGTGTGCACAAGGGTGAGCAAGAGGGCAGAGAACCTCACTCACATTTTAGCTCAGAGAATTCTCAGATCCTCTTGTATATTTTCTGTTTAGCTGCCCAAAATAGTTTTATCTTCCAAGACACTTTCCAAGCACTCTCCAGAGCCTCTGGCATGCAGCATTTCTTTCATCAGTGAGTTTCACTCACCTAAGACCTGTTGCAAGAGGAAGGGTTCTTGGGAGCTTGTTTCTATTTGCTTTGCTGGGTCAGCCTTAGGTCAGGACTTTGGACAAATGTTTTCCTCTTCTAGTATATAATATTAGAGAGGATGGTGTGGGAGCTACACACAAGGAGTGCACAAGGAGAAGTGTCTGGGTTAACCTCTCAAAAATATTCAAATTATTTGAGTTTTGTGACACTTGAAGGCAAATGTGTGCATGCAGTCTAATTTTTTTGACCTTAAAGAAAAGCCAGATGATTTTGCTGTGTGTAAGAGTTAAAATCTTTAGGTCTCTATAGCAAATCATGCCACACAAAGTAATGAGGATATCATAAAATCATGTGGTCCAGGTCTCCAGCAGGACTTCATAGCTTCATGTGAACTCTGCACTGGGTCTGCTGGGTATGATGTGAAGATTTCATTTTGCTACTTGACTTTAAGTCCCAGCCTCTGGAGACAGGTAGCACACAAAAATACTCTACTTTGATTAAAAAAAGAAATGTAATAAATAAAAAACATTTTTAGTACTCAGAGATATTATCAAAATTATTTCTAAGTGGTCCTTCAAAGTTATCTGGAGGTAAATGGAGACAAATCCATTTAATTGCATTTGAAAAGATGTTTTTAAAATATCAGGTTCTTTTGAAGGCTTATACCTGTCTTTCAATGCTTAGGTTTCATAATAATTGACAAAATCTGGGTAATCATCTTCAAAGCATTTTAGGTTTCCAGGCAAGGCAGAATGGCAGGGGTGGAAAAAAATGTAAACAAAGTCTAGTAAGAAGGCAGGGGGAAATGTCAATGTTCAAGCCAAGAAAAGTTTAAAAAGTATCAGAAGCATTTATTCCATAATGGGCAAAAGTCTGGATCTATTAGATAAATGATTATTATATTGGCATGCACTTGACTCTATAAAAATTGACTCCACAATGAATGGTGGTGAGTCCAGCAGCTCAGAGAGATTTTGTTCTCATTGCAGTTACGTTCCATGTGGTCATTTATGCAGAGTAAGCCATCCCAGGGTCTGGCTGGAAGCCTTGGCCTTGCCATGCATTCACTGCAGGAATACCTGAGTAACCTCAGATACCTCAGGTACCTTCAGGCAGACTGAGAAGAACACTCAAGACTTGGATAAACATCCAAAATCCACCAGTTCTGCCCGGACGGGGTCCAGAAATTTTTCCAATCCTCTAATTTGTTACCACCCTAATAAACACTTATTCTCTGCTCGGCAGTCAATTTTCCCATTTCCTGGTGGACAGGAGCCCATCCCCAGGCCTGCTCCTGCAGCTGGCTCTGGATGCTGAGGCGCTGGCAGCCCCAGCAGGGAGTGGAGCCAGCAGGGCTGGGCTGGCCCATCGTCCCCCAGAGGGGTTAATGCACATATGCTGGGCCATGTGCAGCAGTTCCCACTGTCTGCTGCTGCTTCAGCTGATGGACTGACTCATTTTACAAGACAAATTGCTTGGAATACTCATGCATAAGCCAAGATGCTTATTAATAATTTGGAGGTATCTTTTCCTTCCTTGTTCTTCTTCCCAGGGGGAGCAGGCTGTGAACTGTGATGTGAAAAAATGTTTTTTTTAAAAAAAACACTTACTTAAAATGTGCCCAAGAGTATATATATATATATTTATTTTATTTTATTTTATTTTATTTTATTTTGTTTTATTTTTTTGTTCCATGTGTTTCATATTTTCTTTCTTCCAGGTGTCAGTTTCAGGAGCAACGTTCCTAAGAGTTTGCCATTACCTTTTGCCTTGAAGCTGATGCCAAACACAACAGCAGGCATAAGATATAGCCTTAAACCAAATTAACCTTTAACATAAAAACATGTTTTTTATTTATTTTCTAATTTTAATGCCTCACAAAGGAAGATATTTTTTAAAATAGACACGAATGATTATAATATTCCTAATTTTTTTTTCCTAATTGGCACAGAATGGCTAATGTACTTAAACTATCAAGCCAGAAGACTATGAATAAGAAAACAGGAGAGGTATTATTAGAAATCCATAGTTTATATTTGCTTTCCTTCTTCTAGGGCAGGAAATTGAGAGCGTAATCAATTTTCTGTTGCAATCAACTTTTTTAGGAGAAACTATATTGAACTATACTCGGGAGAGAAAAATACTGAAAACAGCCTGTTCTTATCCAGTTTGATGGACATCATCACCTTGATCACTGCAGTGAAGCTTGGGTTGCTCCATCCAAATAAAATAGATTGTAATGGGAATAGAAATGGTCCAGAGAAAGATTAAGACCATGACAGAAGCATGGAAATGCATGATAAAAAGAATTGCCCTGAGTTATAAAGAAATTATATAAGGATAGAAAATAAAGAAAAATATGAAGAAGTCGAGTTGTTCTTTCCATTGAATAAGGGCAATCTTTGGATTTAATCTCATCTGCTGGAAGTTCTTAACCCATTGAGAAGGCATTATTGGACAGAAGGTTGAGGAGAATTGGAAGGAAGGAGCACTCATTCTTTTGGTGTAACTGTTTTTCACCCCCTGCTCTTTAACCAGATGTTCACATCAGTCCTTTTGCTTCTGCACCAGCATCAGCACAGTTGCCTTCTTAGCAGCTGCTGATGCTTGAAGACCAGCAGAATAAAGGCAGTAGCAGGTGGGTGATGTTGGTTCCATGGTAGAGAAAAGGAACAAGAAAAAGTGAAATAAGGAATTCAGGGATCTTTTCTGGGGTTTGGTGAGGACTCTGTAGGAACTGACCCAGTCACTGCAGGCAAACCAAACCAATGTGTGATGCTAAGGAAGAGCTCCTCACTCATCATGGAATCACATAATGGTTTGGGTTGGAGGGGACTGAAAGAACATTGATTTCCAACCCCCTGCCTTGGGCAGGGACACATTCACTAAACCAAGTTCCTCAGAGCTCCATTCAACCCAGCCTTGAACACTTCCAGGGATGGGGCTTCTCTGGGCAGCCTCTTCTATTGCCTCACCACCCTGCTTAGCTGACAGGAATTTTTTCATTCCCTCATCAGTTGGTTTAAAAACGATGGGATTTTACGTATAAATGCAAAATGTTTCTCCACTCATGACTCCCTTGCAGTCAGCTGCAGGAAGAATGTTCTCACCCAGGTTCCATTTCCTTCCCTCGGTGCCATCTCACTCAGGACACCAATCTCCTGCCCAGCATCCCATCTAATTATTTGTTAATGGTTCTTTGGAAGTGTTGAAAGTGTTTCCATTGGCTCTGTAGCAGGGTGCCCTCTTGTGACCACTCCAAAACCAATAATCGTGCACCGGTGACCAAAACGTGTCTTGGGGTCTCGGATTTCATCTCTTGCCTGCCTTAATTTTCAAAAGCCTGAGGTCAGGGTGATGGCCATGACTCTGACAGACTCCTCACACAGTTAGACCTCATCACAATCAAACCTCACCAGACACATCTGAAATGGCAGGGTGACACAAGAGGGATTGTGAAATACTGCACCCAAAATAATGAAAACTTTACCCGAAGCTGCACACAAAGCATGTCTGCTTGTTAGCACACAAGTCTCATGCAGTCTGCACTGAAATTTAAGTCATCTTCCCATGATGATAATAATAATGAAAAGCAAGGAAAAAAAAAACACTTTATGTGTTCTTTCTGCCCATCATGGCCACTAACAAATGCAATTTAGTTAGGGGCAAAGAGAAGGAGGCAAGGGAATGCACAGAGAAATTAAGTAAGCGAGCTGTGGGGTCACATTTTAATGAAAATTTATTCATGGATTCCCTTTTTTCCTCAGTGTCAAATGGATTATTACATTTAGGTGTAACACTGTGGATTATGCACTCCCCTGTGTGAAGCCAAACCAAATGAGGCAAATAAGACCTGGTGCATTTGGCAGAGAAGAGGGAGGTCACTGAGTGATGCTGCACTGGCCTGGGGCACAACCAGGGAGTGCTTGGAGCAGGTGCCCCTGCATGGAACAGGCAAGCTGGTGCCACCAAGCAGGAGTGGTAACTTGGGCTCTCATCTGAGCTAGCAACTACAGTGGAAAAAGCCTGGAATGTTTATATTCCCAGTGAAATCTGTGCCATTGTCACTTCACAGAGCTGGGATAAGCTGATCCCTGCTACCTGTTGGCTGTGATGCCTTTTTTTTTTTTTTTTTTTTTTTTTTTTTGTTCTCTTCAGTTGCATGATGTGACTGTGAAAAAAATATGTAGGATGTGGATAAAAGCATCAAGGACCATTTTCTGGGAAAACAGTTGTTTGTCTGGGGTTAAATTGCTTCTGGCCTGTGTTGAATGTGAAATGTTTCCAGCAGGGAATCAAAGGGAAGAGTGTAATCTGCTGTCTCCAGCTGTCCAGTAACCCAGGGGTCATCTGCACTTCTCCTCCTATAACATCTAGGATTTGAAGAGCAGGTGGCACAAGCACAGCTGAACAGGAGAGAAAGGTGGCAGAGAAGTTTTGAGGGAGATTTCTCAGCTCTGGAATACACCAAAGTCGTCTCAGTGTGGTGCACCCCCCTCCTCCCCACAGTCATTAGAAAGATAAATTGAGGGCAGCAAGCAAAAAGGTGTGAGGTTTCACTGCTGTTGTTAGGGTTTTGCAGCAGTTCTGTCATCAAGATGGTTTGCCCTGGATGGAATAAAAATGGATTTAGACCAGTGAATGCCTCATTCATTTTTTGCCTAATTGTAGTGTCTCTCTTTCCCCCCCCCTCCATATGTTATAAAAGCAGATAGAAGTTGGGAAGGGAGTAATTTGAAGTTGAAACAAGTTCTCAGTTTCTCACAAGCATTTCAGCTTTTCATGCCTGTGCCACTGAGTCATGATCTGAGCCCACAGAGTTCTCAGACTGGGGCTCTTTGAGGAGGAGTTCAGCCTCACAAATGAGGCAGGAGCAGAATTTTACCTGGTTTCAAATTTGAGACCCAAATTTCAAAGGTGTGCTCTGCCTGTATTCCAGGCTTGATGCTGAAATAATCTTTTTTATTTTTTTGGCTTGAATCTTGAAAGAGTTGGGATTAGATAAAAAAGAGAAACAGACCAACATTGCTGATTTTTACAGTTTTAAGTTTTCCCAAGACTCAGCCTTCTTTGAGTTTTTGACAAGTTAATTTACAAGTCTGCTAGAGGTGCACGTTGATGTGGGAATTTTCCTGAGCTATAATTGTGTTTTATTTTACTGATACTACTCTAAAAGCACTATATTGGTGCACCAAGTGCAACTGCATTGAGATGATGAGCAATTAAAACCACTTCTTACATAATAAAGCACATTCTGTCATGTTGCACTTAATACACCAATGCAATGTGTTATACAGCATTTAGCTAAATTACAGTAAATCACCTATTTAAAGAAGTTTTTCTTTCAGCCTTGCATGTGGGGAAAAAAAGTGCTGGGAACAGTAAAAAGATAATGACCCATAATAGCAGAAAGCTAAAAATGGGATTCCAGTTGTCTCCTGGAATTAAAGGCTGTAGCAATGTTGTTAAAGGCAAGCTGTTCTCTGTCCCCTGTTGCTCTTTGTACCAGCATCACAAAGTCTAAGAAAATCTGATTTATTTCTGCCAGGCAAAGTAGCAGAGGAAAAAGGCAGAAGAAAAAGGAGTTGCTGGTGGTGGTAGGTGGATTGAAACAGAGGCAGGGTGGTGGCAGGGGCTGTGAAAAATTACAAATGCCAAAGTCTAAAGGGCTCAGCCCTAAGGAGCAGCTCACAGAGGGCATGATGAAGCTGTGGGTATGGAAATGGGGTTTTGCTGCTCTTCCCCACTCACAGCCCTTGCCTTCCACTTTCTCAGTTATCTCAGCTTACTGCAGGCAACAGGGGACAGGGGACAGGAAACCTTCCCTGCATTTTCTCTCTGGGAAGCAGCTCAGTATCAAAACAGTCTTTGCTTCTGCCACGGAGAGGGGATTTCAGAGTCAGTCGTTTGTTGGGTACATGCTGTAAATATCAAATAGATGCACTGCAGCATGTCTTGGAAGAACAGCAGATCACAGTATTAAATGCATCATCACAACAGCCTTATTTCCACCTGAGTTTGTGATTGCATCTCTCTGGACACCTGAATAGGCTTCCATTGGGGACTGATTGTGCTTTTATTTTGCATTATGATCTGTGTGGTGAAGTTTTGCAGCAGTTAGTGAGCATGCACAGTCCTAGCATTTGTTCAACATCCATTCTCAGTGCTTTTCTGAGGAGTAAATTCTACCTGCCCCAAGGAGTGCAGGTCCTGGGGGACTGTTCTCCTACCTGACTGCAGTTAGGCAGATACTGTCCTAAGAGACTCAATAATCCTGCAGGCCTGGTAAATAAGAGGTGATTTCCCCTTTCAAGAAAGCAAAGTAAAATAAGTATTTCCATAAACCCGCCTCCTCACACCATCCTGCACCTTATTCCTCTTGTTTGGTGCCTTTAATGTTTGCTGGTTTGGGGCTTTTTTTCTGACAGCTTCTGTTTCCTCTGTGAATTTACCCTGTTCTTGCTTCCATTATGCCTCAAAACCTCAGGTTCCCTCTCTCTCAAAACCAGTCCCTGAAGATAGCAGGCTGTCTCTGAAGATAGATGGTTCCTCTGCATTTGGCAGGATTAGGGGTTTTTTAGGGTCTTGGCCCCTCACACAGCAACCCAATGACTTTGGCTCCATAAAAACCCCACAACCTCTTTTCTTTTTCTCCCATGAGGAATAACAGAAGGGTGCCAGTGGTCTCTTGGTGGCCCTGTGGCATTTGCTGTGCCAGTGCAGAGCTCCATCCCAGCATCCCTGCACCTGGCCTGGTGCAAAGTGTCCTCTGTCCCTTGTGGGGGATGAGGGTTCATCCCACAGGACCTGCTGCTGCCTGCTCTCCTGACACAGTGTAATATATTTGCCAATCCTGCTGGTATCTGGAGGCTCATTTATCTGAAATGGCTTAGAACAACTTCATGACTTAAATTTCCTTTATTCACCAATCTTCTTAATCTTAGGGATTGAAAATGATAATTCCCTCAATGCTGGCTTTCATCAGGCTGAGACACATTCAATTATCTTTCATGTCTGTTGATCAGGACTTGAAGAAGTTGCCTTTTCCTCTAAACCTGTGGCTCTAAGACACTGGAGGGGCCCTAACAGTCCTGACTACTCTCTTTCACTATCTCTTGCTGCTGATTTGCTGCATATGAATTTCATAATCATTTTTTTTTGTGTACTTTTCATTCATCAGTTACTAAAATGATAGAAAATTACGATTTCATTAAAATATTTTTAGAGCTTCATTTAAATACTTTTTTTGTTCTCATATTTTATCACTCAGTTTTGCCTTCTGCTTTCCATAATCTGACAAATAATGAAAATTCCCCTCACAGGCATGGTTCTGCTAGTATCTTATAAACCAGTCTCTTCTCTCTGGTAATGTGGACTTCAGAGAAGCTTTACTGCACTAAATTTCTGGGCACTGGTGCTGTGTTCCTGTCAATGGATGTAGTTCCTTCAAACCTTTTGCACTGCCAGCACTCAAACTTTTTCCAACCTTCTTGTCCACTGTGGTGAGCTGTTTTGTCTGGTGCCCAAGTCTCTCTATGCTGTTCCTGGTGAGGGCTTGGTGACTTCAAGGGACAAGAACTCCCTCTCACTGGGTCTGTTTTCTCTGCCTGTGCATTTTCTGACTGAATTCAAGACAGAGAAGCAGATGGGGTTTATGATCTCACCTGTGCTGCTCAGCAGGTTTTTAAAAGTTTCTCCTCAGGCCTCTCCATTCTTCTGCACTGACTCTGTACAGTCCCAGAGCTGATTTTTTATTTCTGGTAATTGTTGGTTTTTGCAATCAGTAATTTTTTTCACTTGTGGCTACATATCTGTGTCTACATTCACACTCAGAAAATGTAATCTACCACCCAGACAGTGTCCTGGAAGTTGAAAGAGGGGTGAGGAGTTGGAAAAGTGAACTTTGCTATTGAATCATAGAATCAGAGAGAGATTTGGGTTGAGGGAACCTTAAGGACCACCCAGTTCCAACCTCACTGGACACCTTTCACTAAACCAGATTGCTCAGAGCTCCAACCATCCTGGCCTTGAACACCTCCAGGGATGCACGACTTCTTTGGTGAAGAACAGATGGAAAAAATCCAAGGAAGGTGAAGAAATGGAATAAATGGCTGCATGCCTGAAAATTATAATTTTCGACATCATTTGTACTGAACACCAGCCCCAAAGAAAGGCAGCTATAAAAAATGAGATGCAGTGATGACCTTTATCAGCTCTGGTGACAACTATAAATCAGGCTACAAATTCTCATCAGCTTGCTGGACAGAATTCATTATAGACAGAGGCCACTGCAGTGCTCTCTGGCTTTGATTGAGGTATGTCCCATTTAAATAAATGCTCTTGCACTGGAACAAATCACACATTTCAAAACAGAAGTCCAGGAATATTATTCATCTTTTGAGGACTAAGACCCAGCTAAACCTCACAGTGTTTTGTTTGGAGTACAACACAGATCAATTTGTTCTTCTCTTAAGCAGACCAATTTTCTGTTCATTAACTCAGACAGTGTGCTGATGGCTGGTATTGAATATAATAGCAAGATTTACAGCCCTAACAAATCAGCACTGCTTCATTTATTCTTTTTTTTTTTTTTTTTGTGCATTCTAAAAGTACATGTGGTGGATTAGCACCTGCTTTTAAACTTGTTACACTGTAACAAATAATGTGAAATCTGTTATCTCCTGCTTCCAACCATGGAACAACTTCTATGTAATCTTGGAGTTTCATAGTTTATTAAAATGTTACGGGGTTTTTTTGGAGCATAAGGAGCAATAAAATTTGGTAGCAGTGGCATTATGGGCAGTAATGTGACTTCCATCCATTCCTGCAACGTGTAAGAAACAGCTTCACAGACTCATTAGATTAATAAGCTACTCTACCTGTGTTCTGAACTTGGAGCTGAATTTCATCACTTTTCCCCCCCCCATAACTAGGAAATATCCTGAGAGCCTTACAATTATCCAAATATTTTGCTGGTCATATTTAAAACATGATTTTTCTGTCTGGAACTTAGTGTGTAATTGGAAAACATTCTGTGTTGTTGACAGAGGGTGATTATTAAAGCAGTAATATTTTTCAGCATGTCTGATAATTAGGTAATAATCTGTCTCTCAGTTTAACTTTTCCTGTTATTTCTGGAATGCCTGAAACACTGCTGGAAAATAAAAATTCAGACTGCATACTTTCCTTTTATAACAAATAATGCTTCAGACTTTGTGGCCTGAGTATGTAAAGACCTGGTGTGTATGAAGCATTAAATCTTTTATTGCCTTACTACCTAAATTGTTGGCATAAACACTTTTCTTAAGGATCTGGACACAAAAGCTGGAAGTTAGAGTTGTAAATAAGTTGCTGCTGGATCAGACCCCAGGGATTGTCTCTTCTGGCATATGGCCCAGGGAAAGGGCAAATACTTAGGGAAGGTTCTAAAAAGCAGGCAAATTCCTCAAGTTGAGGATTCAGGATATTCCTTTAGTCCCTCACAATGAGGGGCTTCCTGAAAACATTTCCCTTTGAGACATATAATGTTTGATGGATTTTTCTTCCATTTTTCTAATTGTAGTTTGGATCCACCAGCAGCCCTGGCACCAGCTCTGTTCTGGGACTGTGACTTCCACAGTTTGTTTTCCTTCAGTATGAAGAAATAATCCCTTTTATTTCTGTTGAACCTGACACTGACTGGTGTCACCTGGTGCCTTCCAGTATTTATCTTGGAAAAGGCAGGGAATAAGCATCCCTTATTTATCTTCTCCATACTGCTTATGACTTTTTTTGACTTCTGTCCTAGCTCTGTTCAATCAGTTCTTTCTCAAGTTTAAGTTTTTTAGTTTGTTCAGTCATAAATTTTATGAAGGAATACTTTAAAAATAAATGCAAATCAATCTAATTCAGATCCTTCTTTTTTTTTAATTCAAGATAGAAGTTGCTGATAAATTTTATTCCATAATTTAAAAAAATATGCTTTGAGAACTTTGCCTGTGAGTCTGAAGGGCTTCTGCTCTGATTTGGACTCTGAGAGTCTCTAAAACTAAACTCTAAACCTAGTGGTTTGAGAGGATCAACTGTATTGCAGCAACCTTTTGCCCTTACAGAATCTGATTCATCCCAATCTCAGAGAAGATTTCTTCTTCTTCCACTTACGTGTGTATGTGATATGGAGGAGGAAATTTTTTTTATTGACAGCAATAAGTAGAGCGTGGAAGATTTTCATCTGCACCTTCAGAGCATTTTACAAAGCTGGTTAGTGACTGTGATGAGCATTATCATCACCAGGTTGGAAAGAAAAGACTGAAATGTGGATAAGGAGTCTGCTAGGTCAGTACACCCAATTTTTGAAAGAACCAAGTCTTGAAACCCAGTGTTGCCTTCAGCAGGTCACCCCAACTGGGCAGTGCACACCTCTGTAGTTACAGCGAGCTGGGTTTGTGCTTGTACGTATCCTAGAGGATTTAAACTCACCTTGGACTCGTCCCAGGACAACCCGTGGATAGTGCTAAAATATCCACATGTCCCTAGCCCTTGTTGCATCATGCTGACACTCCTGGGGTAGCCACTGTAATGGGGGGTGATGAGGAATTGTTTCCCTAACTGAAACTGGAAGCAGAGGTTTGGTAGGATCCATCAGTTCTCAGTCTCAGTTTAGCCAAGTTGCCAAAAAAAACCCCATAACCCCTAATCCTGTGCAAAGAAAAATTGCTGATTCCTTTAATGGCAGAGTGCTTGGGACTTATGTTTTATGTTTTATCTGCAGGGCAGTGCATGTAAGCACTGATCAGACTTGAACTTCAGTTTATGACATCCCTTTATTGTTGCAATGTTTTTCATCCTGAACTTTTGACCTGCTACCTGACCCTCATTTGGAGTCCCTTTCATATGCCTGCCCCAGCCTTTCTGTCAGGCAGGTTGTGTGCTTTGAGAGCTGGACACTGTCTCCAGTATTTTTGTCCTTGTCCACCTGTCTTGAGAGCTGGAGTGGTCCCAAAGTGCACAGAGACAAGTTGATTTGCCTCATTTCATGTGAAAATGGTGATTTCTCTGCATGTATCTCCTTCTGGTGTAAGTCTGAAGAACAAATGCCAGAGTTGGAGCACAGTATTAGGTTCCAGAATCTGCTTTGTTAGAGGGTCATTTGCCTTTCACTTTCAGAGACTTTCCAGGCTTATTAAACTCCTACAGAGACTGTGGAACTCAGAAACCTTTAATCATAAGGAATGGGGTTTTTTGACCTCGTTTTCTACACTAACTATATAGCAAGCTGTGTATGTACATTCAAAACAGGTCACTCTTGCATTCATCTAAGGGAAAGTGTGGCACAACAAACATGTGACAAACACTAACCATGTCATTTTATGGCTGTGCTCAAAGCCATTTTTAGCAATGGCTGTGTTAAAAAATACTCTGTGTTCTTCAGAAAGAAGTTCCCAGCAGTACTTTTGATTTAAGTCCCTAATTAGGTTCCACACAAACAGACAATTTCAGATTTCCTTAATGACCTTTTGTTTTCCTCCTTGCAGATAATGAATTCATTTATAGAAACCAGAATGGCACAGTGATTCTGAGGAACGTCGAAACCAACAGTTCAACAGTATTAATAGAAAACAAAAAAATTGTAAGTATTTTCTATGACAAGTAGCTGAATTTCACAGCTGTCTTGCAGTTGGATCAGTAAAGCAGAAAATGACTTGGTTTTCAACTTCATGTATTGTCAAGGAGAAGCAATTCACTGGTAATACAATGGGCTATGCAGTGATGGATAATGTGAGATTGAACTCCAGCTTTTGTTATTATTCTGCAAGCTCAGTTTGCCTCATACTTCTGGAAAGTATCATAGAGAGATTTGCAGCTAGTCTTGCATATCATATATAATTGAAAGATGCATAATTCTCATCTCTGCATGCTTAATAAAAAGGGCAGTTGATATAATTTACTGTCTGTTGTCATTCTCCACATTCCTCCACGCAAATACTTATTTTTAATTTGCGCATTTGCTGATTTTTCTTGCCTAATTGTTGAAATGTAATTTCAGTGGGGTTTTTTTATGAGTAGTGTTGAGGAATGGAAGTGAAGTTGTATTTGAGAGAAACCCTAAGAAATTGTTGGGAAGAAGTTAGTAGGTGACTATTAAAGTGAATGTAAAGAAAGCAAAGTCACATCTGATACAGAGTACTGCTTATAGTGATAGAAGTGTTTTGTACCATTGTTTTTTGTAGTAGATGAAACCAGCATTGTGGCAAAAGTTAGTTCATCAATTGTATTAATTATTTTTTTAATGAGACAAAGAATTTATCACTGAGTTATCGTGGTAGGGCCCAAACTTAAGCTTCACGTGCTGCATTTAACCTTCCAACTTTGCTGTGTCACTAAGCAATCCTCTTTTACCAGTGTAACCCCTTTCTTTACAATTCTAAGGCAATGGGCTGGCTTCCTTTAATGTCAAGGTCTGTTGAAGTCAAATTACTTCCATTTGGCCTCTGTTTATTCCACTGGTTTTTAATTTTTGCCATTTGTAAGAAAGGACAGTCCTACAAGATAATTCTACATTTTCCTGCCATTGCCACCCTGCTGCCCGTTGTACCTTTGTTCCTCTGCCCTCTCAGTAAATGCATCTGCAGGTCACCTCCACATTAACCCAGAAAGTCCCAGTGCAAGAGCTGCCATTACACTTCACTCAGACACGTTTTTTCCCTTCCTTCCCAGCCCTGGAGCAGAAAACTTTTGCTACTTGGTCATGTTTTCCCTTCCCCATGTTATTATCAGAGCAGTAAATAAATTCTGTCTTCATGCTGACACTGCTGGCCCCCAGGCTCCCCCGTCCCTCCCCATCCTGATCTACACTGGCTCAGCAGCCCCTGAGATGTCCCAGAGAGGTGTGGGTGCCTCCTCCCTGGAAATGCTCAGGATCAGGTTGCATGGGACTCTGAGCAACCTGGTCTGGTTGAAGATGTCCCTGCTCATGGCAGGGGGCTGGACTAGACATCCTTTAAAGGTCCCTTCCAACCCAAATCATTCTATGATGGTGTGAGCTGTCCCCTCTGCTTCTGGCTGTCCCCTGGGCTCCCCCCACAGCACATCATCCCTCTCTGGCCTTGGGGAGGACTCTCCCCAGTGGGGTGCTCTGCCTTTCTCCAATTCCCCTTTCAATTTTGCCCTGTGGGACTCTCTCAAGGACTTACATCTAATTTGTCAGGTGAAAGGGTGAGATTTAAAAGGCAGTGGATGAGTGATGTGTTAGTGGCACCTCTCTTTGACCTTGGTGCCATCTGTGCCAGCAATGCATTATATTGAAACATACTGGGAAGGAGAAATGGCTTCACTACAGAATGAAAAGTGGAGCTGGAGAAAGGTAATTCCTGGCAAGTCTGAGATACCCTGGCATTTCTTCTTTTTAGCAAGATTTACAGTGCTGATTTTTGCAGAGCCCAGGTCAGGGTGCACTGGATCACTGCAGCATCCCAAAGACTTTTAACTGGGGAAAACAGAATAGTTTTCCTCTGGGTTATCTTAATTGGGGGAGGTAGTGGTGTCTCTATTACTAATTTACTCCAGAAGGTATTTATAGTTTTTTATCTCTTGCACTGGCCAGTGAATACAGATAATGGGAGAGAATTAATAAATTGCCATTTATCAGAGTTTTCTGCCAACTACTACCTACATCTGCCACCTCACCAGCCACTGTGCAGTAAGATTGTAAGGAAAATTTCAGGTTTTTCGATATAGCTGCCTGCTCTGAGTCACAATGGATTAATTCTTTCTCTTATAGCCCACGTAACAACTCTGGTGTTTGAAAAAAAGTTACCATATTTTCCAAGACACTTAACTCTGGCACTATTCTTCATCCTGAGAGAGATAATCATAACAATTAGTTCTAGGTGCCATCAGCTCGAAAAAATGGAGAGCATTTGTTTCAAAACAGTGTTTATTTTCCAGGTCTCCTTAAAGGCTATCCGGTATGAAGTGTCACCTGACCGGGAATATGCACTATTCGCCTTCGACGTTGAACCTGTAAGTAAACAGATTTCATTTCAAAACACACAGCCAGTGGCTAACTTCTTTATTTTTTTTTTTTCCTTTTCACTTTTATGCCAGCAAGATGATACTTTAAATTAATTGCTTCCTATGAAACAAAGCAAGAAACCCCCCCCTCACTTAGCAATTCTGAGAGCATGTCACACTGCCATCTAGTAGAGGAGAAAGGTATAAATTAGACCGTAGAGGAAACACTGTCATTGCCAGGATTTTATAGCCTTCGGGAGGGGGATTGTAAGGACATGTCTTTGCTACAAGGATTTCTATTCCTCTTCTGTGATTTTTTTTTTTTTTTTCCCACAGTGCCATTTTCCCGTCACCCTATAAATTTCTTCCCCGGAACAAAAAGCTACTGTCAGTTTCTCCCACAACTGAAATAATACATTAATTATGGTGTCACCATTCCCAGTGCTGCAGTTAGGCTTGAGCTATCACTTTCATTATAAATCCTTTTCTTCAGAGGGTTAGGTATAAATCATTTGTAAAAAATCACCATTAGGTTGCTACTAAGTTCTGGACTACAGCAAATTTTTTAAAAAACTTCAAAAGGGAAAAGTGTAATAAGTCATTTTTAAATGATGACCAAAGAATCAAATGTGGGGGAAGCAATTCTTCTGCATGAATAATATTTTTGTCTTTCTCAATTCTGCTGGTATAAGGCCTGAAATGTTTGAGTGATAGCTATGCTGTACTGCTTGGATGAACTATAAGCCTTATATATTTTGTTTCCACAGTCTAGAATGTCACCAATTCTTCAAAATGAAAATAATTAATGCAATGACAACTGTAATTGTTTTTCCATAATGTAAATATAATTTCAGCTGCTAATCAAAGGAAATTTGTGGGTCCTTTAGGCAGTGAAAGTTGTAGCTCTGTTGCTCATCTGATTTCTCTGCTGTCATTGGAGTTATTCCTGACTTGGTGCTATGAAAGTCAGAAGAAGTATGCCTGGTGTTAGAAGAAGGAGAAGTAAAACTGTATCAGAAACTTGAGGCGTAATTAATAACGATTTTTACTGGGAAATTACTGGTGGTGTGACTTCACTTACCTGAAGCTTAGCTGAGCTCTAGACAGAGATGGATGGGGAAATGTTAAGTTAATTCTAAACATAGGAAAGACAGCCTGAGGGTCATTGAGCAAGCAAAGCCTTTCTCTCAAAATTCGCTGCCTTGTGAGCCAGAGATGTTTTGTAAAATTCA
This sequence comes from Phylloscopus whistleri, assembly GCA_017589585.1. Lineage (NCBI taxonomy): Eukaryota > Metazoa > Chordata > Aves > Passeriformes > Phylloscopidae > Phylloscopus > Phylloscopus whistleri. Next base: position 3,181,713 of record JADMLD010001401.1, read on the forward strand.
GTTATTTTAGTGGAAATCAACCTTTGTCTGTGGAAGCCCTGTGCCCACTCTGCTCAGATGCACTGTGCAAGCTGGAAGAGACTTGAGGGAGGGCTTCCTCAGTTCCTCTGAGAATGACAGAAAAATGCCTTTAATGGCAAAACAAAACAACTCAAAAAACCCCACCCAAACCCAACAAAAAAAGAGAGAAAATGTTTAATTTCTGAAAAAACAGTAATGAGAAATTAAATTTTATTCTCGACCTTTATCCACTGAAAGGACTGCACACTCTGAAGATCTGAAAGAAGCAGTTAGGAGGGCTTCTACAGTCCAGACTTTGTGTTTAGTCTGTGGAGGAGTTCTTGATGTGGGCAATGTGGCAGGAGGAGCATGGGAATGGAAAGGGATTGGTTGGATGTGCTTCCTCTGCATCCTCCTCTCTGCATCTCAGTGCTTGCAGACCTGTGAGTTTGAGGTTCAGGCAAAACACTGAGTTTGTGGTTCTTAAGATGCCTGTCTGGAGAAGAGAGAGCAGCACACAGCCAGGTGCTCCCTGCATCACACCACATCTTTTTCTAGAAAGGAAGATCCAGGGTGGAAGGCTGGAAATATGAGCTTTGGGAACATTTCAGGATGTGGCATATACTCAGTGTAAGAGAACATTGCAAATTGTTCAGGTATTCATACATAGCAAGAGCTCCTGAAGCAAAATAAAACAGAACAACCCCCCCCTCTTTTATTCCTTTAAGACCCATGTTTATGGAGAAAAGAAAGTTTGTTTGTTTTGTTTTGTTTTGGGTTTTGTTTTGTTCTGTTTTGAAGCATGCTAATAGAGGGGTAGTTGGGTTCAGTCTTGGTTATTGCAGCCTTAAGCCATGATGGGTGGCTCCGTGTATTAAAATGGCAATAACTGTTAAATTACTTCTTCAGCTTTCTTCTCCCTTGGTATGCAGACTGTGGCTACAAATAATTGCACGTTAGTTAGCTCTTCACATTTTCTGCATTTCAAACTGTATTCTTGGACAAAATTCAAATTACGCTGTTTTCTGCAACACAAGAAATTGATTAGCAAAGCCTTGGGCAGTTGTCCTTGTTGCAAAGTCAAAAGGAAATTTCAGGAGATGTATTGGCAGAGGACATGTCTTTAAAGTTTAATTCTGCAATTTCAAAAAAGGAGCTTCTTGGAATTACTGGGTACTTGTTTTGTAGCCGTCAGAAATTGTTTCTTTTTTTTTTTGGCATTTGAAAGTGTGATATGCTGCCTTTTAATTGTTTTTGAGTATAGATATTTTCTTTTTTTTTTTTTTTTTTTTTTTTTACATATAGAGTTGTGCTGCTTTTACATATGTGTATAATATTTCAATATGCTTAGTATGAATTAATCATTTGCATGAATTCTGAAATGAATGGATCCAGCCTCTGGTTTAATACCAGCCAGGAATAAACATCAAAATAGAAGAGCACAATGTATCACTCCAATGAAGCAGAATATTTTTAAGAAAAGAGCCACAAAGTCATTTCCTTCCAGCCATAGCTGCTTCTATATTTTTCAATTTATTTGCACAAAGGCATCTCTGCTCAGTGTTGGTCTGGGTGACAGCAATGGACCCCACACTGGAATACCACAGCACTGAACTACCAGACACCTATTTTGCAAAGATACTGAGGCAGCTAATGTGTGTTTTCCTGTTGTATCATTTCATCATTTTAAAGGATAATGGATTAAAGCACGTTCCTTAAAATATATTTCTGCCAGGAAGCTTGGCAGACAGCTGTGAGGCTGGTGTGGGTACACTGTGGCTAGTCTGGCTGTCAGGTTTCATTGTAAATGCTTTTTTTGTGGTGCTTATATTTACAGAAGTTTAATCTTTCAGGCAGCAATATTCTGGGTAAGCCTTGTGCTAATAGGGAGCTTTTCTAACCTTGAACACAGAAGATTTGTTCTTTTTCTGGAAAGGTCACAGGAAAGGCACCAGGCTTCTTTGTCTTAAAACACCCCCACAGTTTTTTTCTGCTGTTTGTTTTTAGTTTCTTTGTGCCCAAACCAGGCACAAACTCAGGCCAAAATGGCAGAGTGGAATTTCGGGAATAAACACCTCCATGGAGAAACTTTGATTTCAAATCATCCTCCACCAAAACAGGTGTGTGGAGCTGTGAGAGAGGGTTTAATAACCCCAAAACACGTGGGCAGGTGGGGTTTGGCCACAGCAGCTCAGCAGAAGGGGCGTGGAGGCTCACGGCTCTCTCTGGTGGTGCCAGGCCAAGGACACTTGCCCAGCTCGTGGCTCCAGCAGCATTTTTGGGCAAGCTGTGTGCTCCCCATGTGCCTCCTGGGGAGACACACAGGTCTTGGGGCTGGAACCACCTCTGTGGGTACCCCTGGTCTCCAAAAGTGGTTTCCTAAATAGCCAAGTGACAGAGCAGCCCTTAAATCCCGTGGCATTTCCGTAAAGAAGAGTAAAGATGAGTAACTAAAGCTTGTGCAGCTTTCTGTGGCAGTCAGTTCTGGGCCTGATATTTCTGGGTCTGAGAGATTTTAGCCTGCTAGCAGCTCCTAACTTTTCCCAAGGAAAAATTTCCCAAGAAAGCTTCTTAAAACAATCTTGGTAAACAATTATCCTTTCTCAAAGCAATCTTTCTCCAGGTGATGTTTTGCTGTTTCTCTCGTTTAACCAATGGCATTAGAGAGGTGTCACTCCTATTCACCAACCATGTTAAGGAACACCTTATAAAAGGTAGTAAGAATTAGACAATAAAGCCTTTTTTCTATGCTCTTTGCCTTCTGAAATATTTGGAGTCTCTCATCTTCCTTTTGTGTCCTACAGCGACAGTCAGTTATCAGTGGAGTTTGTGTAATGCAATAAAAGAAACAGAGGAAATGTGTGAGAAAACTTATTTTCTGGAGTGACACAGTGAGATGTTAAATAGTGAGGCAATTAAATATTTAATTGCCTTTATTAGGAATCAGTGTTGTCATCATGAAAGAGAGGAATAATTAAAACGGCCAAGATTCTTCTTGAAACTTTTTGCTCTTTTGTCTCCAATTTTACCAGCCCATTACTGTGTTTGTGCCAGTTGAGGGCAATTACACTTAGAAATCCTGGCTGATGAGGACAGAGCAAACTGCAAAGGCTTCTGAACAAAATTAGGGCTCAGAGGCTTTTGCAGCTGATACAACAGATGCTGTTACCTATTTTGCAGTAAAAGAAATGCTCCTTTTTAATCCCAAAGGCTGGGAAGAATTGATCATTGCTGTAATTAGAAAAACCTCAGTTATTTTTTTAGCCTGGTTCATGTGGTGACTTCAGTATTTCTGTTCTCCCTGCCTGTATCTCTAACACAGGCAGTGTTAGAGATACAGATACAGAGATACAGAGTGGTGGGATCAAAGAAAGCTCAGAAAAACCCAGATCCAAATCCAAACCCTAAGTACCAAATCTTAGACTTGGTACTTAGAGTGTGAATGAAGTAAAAAAAAGCATTATTTATAGAAAAAAATTATTACTATTGTTGTTGTTACTATTTTTTATTATTTCTCCAAGTCTGGTTTTTATGTGGAATTAATAGATTTTGTGCTTATGGTCCAATTACAGCCTCATGTTAATTTAATTAGTTGTGTAAAAATTAAAATAATAGAATGCTTGTTATTTCCAAAACACTAATGGGTATAAATATTAATGAATCCTCACAACATCCTTTTGAGCTAGGTGATAAACATTATTATGATAAATATACCTCTGAAAATTGAACACTGTCATAACTATCATCAGTAATAGTGCTCAGACTGTAGTCATGATATTTATTGCTTAATTGAAATGGATTTACCAGGCCTAGAAATAGGCTTACATAAATCCGTTTTCTTTCTATGGCTATAAATATATTTCAAATTTATTTTTTTCATCTTCACCCAATGTTGTTTTCAGAAACACTGAAAATGTTTAGTGATTTCATGATAGAGCAGAGATAGAATATTTGTCATAAAATAATGCTATTTTATTGATTGTTGTTTAATTTTTGGTGTTTGTTGTAAATTATTAGTTTTTGAGGGGGCCATTTTGAGGCAAAAAGCTTATGTTTATGGTTTTTCATATCTTCTTTTTAATGTGAATACAGTTTTGAATCATTGTTGTTCATAAATTAGAAGGATTCCTCTGTGGAAAGCTGCACAATATAAGGGCATTGTTCACTTCTATCAAAGGCTGGTGGCTAAAATTATTTTTTCCAGAAGTTTCAAGCCTAAAGCGCTGTAACTTCATATACTTGTGAGAAATAGTTACTGTTATTAGGATAAATAATGTATTAAGATAAATCACTTACTAAATAAAAAGAAGAAAAAGACTAAACCCAAATACTGTTTATATTAGCTAAAATATTTCTGTTATTACATCTATGCATGTGTGTATCTTCAGGCAGAGTATCTTCTCTCTTCTCAATTCACCAACTATATGAATGTAGTTGTGAATGAAGAATGAGCTGTAGGACTGGAGTCATTCAGTGCTTTTTTAATGAGCAGAAGTAAAATTATCAATGAATTAATGGAAACACATAAGCCAGCCACTCATCAAATCTGATAATTTGCTAAATTTTCAGGAAAGAAACATCTTCAGTTACTTCCCATAGAATAAATATTAATACCATTCAGCTGAACTTTAATACTTCAAGAAAATGCTCACAGCTTCTGAAAATTGCAGCATTTTTATGTTTGTGCCTGTGGGCTTTCAGTGAAGTTTTTATGGGGCTTCAAGGCTGAAGATGGGGACCACCTTTCTTCTTCCTTCTTCTTATGGATCCTGTTTTGAGTGATATTATTTTAACAGCCAAGACCAATAGTGTGAATAACTTTGTTTGATCAGTGCTGTTTAGCATCTTTGTGGTAGAACAGCAGTGCTCCAGCTACATCTGTGTGACTAAAGCCAAGGCCTGTGTGTCCAGAAGTTCTGCATTAACAAGAATGTTCTAAGAGCACAGAAGAGGTTAATTTTGTGGGTGATAGTTTACTTTGGATTTGAAGCTGAAGCAGCAGCTATTTTTTGACAACACTTAACGGCATTACTTTATTTTAAAAGGAGATTGTTGAGGTAATTTTAAATTATGAATCTGGTCTTTGTGAAAGTCTATCTTTTCCAATCTCAAACCCACCATGAAAAAATTCCATCATCTGCTGTTTTCAACAAGGTAGACAAAACAGAATTTTCAAAGGCATCAGAGAAGGTTGATGCAAAAACATTTCCACACTCCCATTTGCTTTTCTGTCCAGCCTGGGGGAGTCTATCTAAGCCAGGAGATCAGCTCCTCATGGTTGGCTTTCATTGAGTAAACCCAGGCTACTAACACAGGAAACCTCAGCAGATGGGAGCTTTTCCTACCAGGAAATCTCAGTGCAGGCAGAAGTAGCAATATCTCTGTCAGATGCACCAACGTGCTGCCCTGTGTTGGTGTCACTAATTGTTTCAGGCTAATTAATATTTGATATCTGCAGTGGCACAGAGAGAGAGAGGGAAGTTTGCCACACAAGCCTCAGGGGGATTCATGAGGTTTTCAAAACTCTGTTAGAGAGTTGTGCAAACACTGCCTTCTCAGGTCCTCAGTCCTGCCTTCAGCAGCAGGGCCCTCGGGATGCCAAATCTTCTCTGCTGCACATGCTTACAAAATTAAAAGTTCTTACTATGGGAGGGTGGGTACCCACTTCAATTGAGTAATAAACATGTTCTCAAATGGTGAGAGTATTTGTTCTTCCTGCTCAGCAGCCAACGCTCCACCAGTTTCTGTCCCATTGTGTAGCCACAGTTTGTGCCTGCCATGTTTTGATTTCAGAAAATTCTTTTCCCAGGGACTCTTGTTGTAAACAAGGGCATGTTATTGTAAACTATCTTATTTTTCTACATTCTTTCCCAGAGGAGGGAATTTGCTTGATGGCCCCTTGGTGTGACCAATGGGTCCAAGGATCCCACCTCTTAGGTGGGCTCATTGTAAAAAGGTATAAAAGACAGGTTTTTGATAATAAAGTGAGATTTTGAATCTTCAGCCTTCTGAGAGTCTGTGTCCTGAGTTCGTGCTCTACAGTGACACCATTGTTTCTTTAGAACAGAAATTTTTGGACACAGTTACAGGCCAGTGGAGCAATAATTACTGACAAGTTTAATCCTAGAGTTTTCTTTTGACGGAGAAACTACAGAAACTAATTTCAGGTTACTAAATTTCAGGGCCAATTTTGGACTAATACAGGGAAAGAGAACAGGTCAAACATATTCTTCATTTGGTTTGGAGGACCCTCATGGTTCATTTGAAATCCTGACAAAGTTCCAGCAGAAACTGTGTTCCTTTATGTAGCCTGAATGGTTCTTTGCTTTTGACAGCAATTCTGCTTTGGAACAGCTTTATTTAATGAGAATTAAAAAAAAAAAATACATATATATATAGTTTAAACTAGAATTTAGAGGGGGGTTAGGAACCTAAACAAATATACTGTAGGGACATTTTGGTAGTTAGGATCCTTGAGACATGGGACAATGGGTTCTTATTTGAAATTAAGGGTCTGTCATTGTAACTCAGTAGAAATGGGTAAAAAAAAAAAGTGCAATGGAAGGACACATCCCAAGTCTGCATGCTTTGTCTTTGTTTTTCATTCTTAATAAAAGGGAAAGGACAGGCACTGTGTGTCAGCAAGGAGGAATGGCTGGATGGGGGCTGCTTGTGTCTATTATCCCTGGAAAATATGTTTGCACCCCTAAAATGCAAAGAATGGGTGCTCTCCTCATCCTCAGCAGGCATTCTTGGAGTGGGATCATCTCAGCATTGAAGAACCTGGTCTAGAAGGTGTCCCTGCCCACAGCAGAGAGGTTGGAACTGGATGATCTTCCAACCCAAAGTGTTCTATGATTTATCATTGGCAGCCACTGTGGTGACTTAGGGCCTGCAGCTCTTTCATGGGCCAAAAATAAAACCACAATGGATACCAGATTTTTAGTCTTTTGCTCCCTGGTTTTGGGGGATGTTTCCAGGGGGAAGTCTGTGCTTCTGAATTTATGTTCTGTGTGCATTCATAAAACACAATAGTTTAAACATGATGTGCTTGCCTGAGCTGGGAAGCAAAGCTCAGCACAGCCTGCAGTGCTCCATCCCCACATTCCAGTTTTGCTGGTGCCTGATCTCTACATGGCAATGGTTTTGGTAAAACTGCACCAAACCTCAATTTCTTACCCAGTCTCCATTCTCTCCACTCCAGGGACTGTTTGGTCTGATCATTGCAACAAAATACTCTGCATGAAATGCAGAGCATTAAAAGCTGAGTCTGCTGACTTCAGCTGCTGAGCTTTAACTGCTTTCCTATTAAAAACAATGGTTTACACCCTTGCTGTTCTCCTAATAATGCAGATAAATTGAATTAGAACTAAACTTGAAGCCTCTGGAATTGAGCTGGGAGACTTCAACAGAAATTGCACAAACACATGACTGAGTGCAAAATTGTTTTTCAGACTAAGTTGGACAGCCTTGCTCATGTAGGAAAGGCCAATAAACTGTATCCTGCATTTATTCACAGGCACAGATACACATCAGTAAACTGAAAAGCAGATCCACAGTTCCAGGGAAGCCTAGAGGAGCATCAAAACTGAGAAATAATTAGCCTGTCATGCAAAAGTACATAGGTGCATTATATATCAGTATCAGCTATCAGCAGTCTTCCTCTGTAAATATTTTCTTTAGTAAATGAGATTTTCATCAAGCAGGGAAGGAAAAATAAAAAAGCCTCAAGGCAAAACACTATGATACAAAAATAACCAATTTTTCTTAGCTTGCATAAGGTTATATTTCTCATTCTGCTTCTTCTTTTTGAGATGAGCTAACTTGAACAAACTGATAGAGATTAATGTCCTAACAAGATTCACAAAATGTCTTAAAAATAAATTGCAATTTGTTTTTGAATAAAGTCTTCATAAGATAATGTACAAGGTTTCCTAGATAGTCAAAATCAGATGGATAGCATTAAAATAATTGCACTTGTATGGGAATCTATCTTAGTGAAACATGGGGAAACTTTGCAGTACAAGGAAGGAAATAAATACCAGTAGGAAAATTATTGAAAAAAATTAAAATCTAACAAATAATTAGATTCTTTGCAACATAGAGAGGCTTCAGAATTACATTAGAGATGAGTTCCTGCTTTTTTAGCATAAATTTGCTTCCTAAGTTTGTAGGGACAATGAACATCCTGGTTTGTGCTGGATTGTAATAAGTATAGGTGGTTATTTTAAAATGTTAAGGAAATAAATATATTAGGAGTAGCATACAAAGTGAGAAAACAACAGTGATTTTAAAAGCTTCAGAAAGCAAAACTAGAAAGAATTTAATTCTGGTGTCTCTGCAGAAACGTATGAAACAGTGTATAATCAAATTCTTCTGATTTCCAGTCCTTTTTTTTTTTTTAATTTTTAATCACTGAAATAGTAAAAAAAATACATATTTAGTGCCCTCTTCTGGAAAAACAGCTCTTGCTATGCAGGTCACCCCAGTGAAGTTCCTGTACTCAGAAATGCAAATCTTCTGATGCAAATTTTCTCCTCTTTAGCCAAGTTACATGCCTAAATCCAAGGAGTGTGTGGCTCTCTGTGTTTACCCTGAACAAGTGCCTTTTATCTCTTTAACTGCCTGCAGAACTCTGCTTTTACCAGCTTGATGTTAAAGCCAATAATTAATGTTCCTCCTTGGGCAGCTAATGACCCAGATTTGAAAATGGAATCTTCTATTCTTTTTTCTTCTATTCTGTGCTCAAAAGAAGCACTTTCTTGAAAAGGGAGAGGAGTCATAGGGCTTTAGTCATGTCTTTAAATGCATGAGTCCTGATATTTTTGTGTGCAGGAGTGGAAGAGTGATGCTGTTGATGGCAGTGCTGTGCAGGGTTCTGCAGCAGGGAAGGAGCAGGGCAGGTTCTGTGCTCCTCCCTGTCCCCTTTGCTCTCCCCCTGCTTCCCAAAGAGATGCTCATCATCCCCACAGACCATTTACCCCGTGGAAGTTGCCCACAGCATCACAAAGATATCACATAAAATGCCTTCCTGCCCTCTATGTGATTTTGGTTTGTTTTCTTCATGTCAGAATATAGAATTGTCTCCTCCAGTGAATTAGGTCTGAGTGTACATTGAGATACAGCTCTGAATCTTCTGATCTCATATGGAACTGGAAAATTAATCTTTCACTGAACGGGGAGAGGATTTTTGACCAAGGTTCCTAGCATATATCTGAATATTTTCATTTCTTTCACATCCACTTCACTGCTTTTAAACTGTTGCTCTCTAATGTTTTCTGACAGGCTCATCTTTCTTGTTTCAGCTTCTTTTGAGTCTTCTAAAAGTGCCCTGAGCCTAGAACCAACTTTAAAAATTTCAATGCCAGCGCTAACTTCTTTGTAGTACTCACATTCTTAGCTGTTACAGTAGAAAAAGCAATTTGTACATGCTAAGAGTAAATTTTAATAAAAAGAACATATGCTGTGGTTCTGTAGTTGTTAATTTCTGACTCTAAAGTGAATTATTTTAAAATGAATCAATTAAATAGATATACTAAGCATTCAGCACATTTTCTTGCCTTGGTTAACATAATTGCTACAAAGCTTTACCATTTGCATTGTAAACTTCACAAGAAAGAGGCTTTTAGAATATTTCCACAGTCAGTGTCTGCACAGCTCAAGAAATGCTTCTTCCAAAGAAGGCTTTATCTAATGTTTCATTAAAAGCACTGATTTCTCATGCTGTCCCTCAGCCCTCAGACTTGCAACTCCAAAGACAATGAAGGTGAGAGTCAGTCAAGGGAAGGTGGATGTGAACCCTGTGAACTCCCATCTCCACCAGCTCTCCTGGGCTGCCTCTATGAACAATATCACTCAGGGTGTAATTCTGAGGCTAAAATAAACATCAAAGGCTCCTGAGAGGAATCATACCCCACATAAGCTTTTGGCACCATTGTCTGGGAAAAGGGAGTTTGTAGGTGCAAAAAGGGTAAATGCTTGTAAAGGGTGACTGGAGAGGTCAGTGGCAGGGACATCCCTCAAGGTAGACAGCTGCAAAGAGAGGCACTCCAAGCTGCAAAGTGCGAGAGCCAGGGGAAGTATTTTGGGCAAGGATGTCTGTAAATCAGATAACTCTAGTCTTCTGTCTGAACTGGCTTTGGGCTACTGAGCCAGGGTAGTGAACTGGATGGACCTTGTGTCTGGCCCAATGCAGTGATTATTATGATCCCAAATATTCCTAGAGGATCATGGTTATGCGTTTCTGTGGGTATGTTTGTATGGATCTGAAGTTGTTCTATGTTTCCTGAATTAGGGATAATTGCTATCTCCTTCTAAAATTTTTATTTGGCCTCAGGCTACTTTTGTACTTGTAATACATAATCATGTTGGTTCGTCTTTTACTTTTTTTTCCTTAGATATATTGTTTGGTGTGTTGGAATCACAACTATGTCCTAGATAATTTCATTCTCATTTCCAAGTATCTGAAGAGAGGGTGGGAGGGGAAACCTGGGAGTTTATACCTGTGATGTGAATATTGATAAATTTTAAAAAGATCAACGAGAGAATGAGCTCATTATTGATAACCCTCATTCATTATTCCTTGTAACTTCATTGCAGCGACTCCCCCATAACCTGAGCATCAACAAGTGCAGAAAGGCTGGTGCAAAAATCCTACAGAGTGCTTTGCAGCTCCCATTTTATTTACCAGTCAAAAACAGAGCAGTTGTCCTTTAAGCCAGTGGCTGCCAGGGCTCCATGGTGCCAGTGAAGCGCTGTGAGGGACAGGTGGCTGGGGAGCAAAAGGAGGCTTTTGTAATTGCTTGGCAGGGCAGGGCTGTATTAGAGTGCAGCAGCAGTTGGCAGATTGGATTAATGCTCTCCGAGGGGTGAGAGCTGGCACACGAGCTGTGTGTTAATACCTGAGGCCTGAGCTGCTTCTGGAGCTGAGTTGGTAACAAAAAGAGCATCCACTCCACTCGACCGCCGTCACAAAGTCATAAATCCCCACGCCGGCCTCCAAATTCCCTTTTGGCTTCGTCAGCAGTATAAGGCTCTCAAAAGCCTAATTTGAAAACTAATCTTTTAATAAAGAATTATTATCGTGAAGCAACTGAAATAGATAATCAGTTTGTGGAAGGTGAATTAGCAGCATTCTCTTACAACCCGGCAGTCCATCCATTACCATGGTGGATGCTGCCATCACACTTTATTTACGGCTGTTTTGCAAACTTGAGATGAGATTATTTGCAAAGGAATAACTCCTTGGCTTTGATGTTTCAGAGACCTTTGGTTTGGTGCTTGGAAAATCAGTTTCTAATCCCAGCACAGCCTCTGTATGTTTGTGGGAGAGATTTACATACTAACCGTGCGTGCTGCCTGTGGCGCGTGACCCCGCCACAATCAGCTTCAGCCTGCATTATAAATGCTCCCAAAATGCAAGTCCCCGTGGCAGGAATGTGCTGTCCCTCCCTGATGTCACCTTGATGTGAGATTGTTCTCCAAGGAAGCCTCTCTGGTGTGGGTGGCAGGTCATTCACAGCTCTGCATGGCTGGAGAGCTGTCCTGGTTGTCCTTTAAACAGTGACAATGATTTCATTTTCAGTCTTAAGAGATTAAATGGTTATAAGATTTGCAAAATAGAAGCATGTCCTGGTAATCCACTGCCTCTTGTATTACTTCCTTCTTCCAAATCAAATGCTAAAGTTTCTTCCTGGCTCTGAAATCAGTTGCTGATTTCCTATGACACTGGGTATAAGTGAGCAGCTCCTGATCCTCACTGGTGTGACTGAGGTGAGGCCCCAACCTTTCTGTCTCTCTCTGAGGCACTGACAGATTAGTGTTGGCTGTGTCACCCCACCCAGGCACAGCTACCCTGCTGGGTCAGGATCCTTCCCTTCTCTTTGCAAGAAAAAGGTTTACTTCACTTAACAACTCTAATGGATGCATTCCCCAAGTGTACATCTTCCCCCTTTGGCAGAAATGTTAAATTAATTCCTCTGGAATACAGAGACAGTTGTAGCACAGGCAACCAGTTGCCAAATTCTCTGTTGATTGATTCAGAGACCTCTTCTCATCACCTTTCTTGCTCAAACCCATTTCCCCCATCTCTGCCCTCCCCTGAGCTCCCCAGACTGTCCTGGAGTGTCCCAGCAGTGCCAGAGAGCCCTTCCCGTGGCTGTGAGCACATCACACGTGTGGCTGATCAGAGCATCCCAAATCAGGTGTTTGATGACAGCTGTGGGCTGTTGCCTGCCAGCTGAACCAGTGCTCAGGAAATGCTGGTTGGTAGCATTTCATTATGGGTTTTCTAATTTATTAGAAGCACGAAGAGAAATGGGCAGTGTTCCTTAGAGGGCTGTAGGAGCAGGTTGACACACAGCATGGGACTGTACTGGAGAAGGGATAAAGAATAAAGGGATAATTCAATGCAGGAGCAAAAGAGAATATGCTGTCTCAGAAAAAAAGCAAAATAGGTCAGTATCACAATGAATCTGAAAGGTGAGAATGTTGAAGACACCTCAGATTATACAGCTTTATTGATTTGTTTTGTTCTTGCAAGCAATCAAAATTCAGTGAGTGCAGGGTACAAAATACCAGTATGGATTTCAGTAGTTTTTCTTTTTTTATTGCAGTGACACAAAAGGAAAAGATAGCATGATGTTTCTGAAAGAATCTAATTCCGAGCTGGTTACTATGGAGTGGCTATTAGCAATAAAATAAAATCCTTTGCAAAAATAGTTGGGCTGAGGAGAACACTGCTGACCATTCTGTCTCCACTGAGGGAAAAATTGAAAAGACCATTAACCAACCATGCCTCAGCCAGAGGTAACCCCTTGTGCTCTAAATCACAAATAGAGGGGAGAATGGAAGTACAAAGATTGAACAAAACATTACACAGAAGTTGGTGGTCAGGTGGATTTTTCATCACTGTGGAGGGTCAGTTTAACACTTAATAGCAAAAGAAGAATTTCTTCTCAACAGAACAGAAGAGTTCAACAAAACCAATGGTATCATAAAGAATTTTGATCAAGGCACATGATGTTGATACATCAAGTGAAAATTCAGTTTTTAATGTTGACTTTCATAAAAGATACAGAATATTCTGCAAACAGGTACAGCAACCTGCTTTAGTCTTCCACAGACTACATAACAGATTATGGCAGTGAGGTGTTTTCAGTCAAACAATTATCCTTTTCTCCCCTGGAAGATCTGTATGAACAACACATTTACCTTGTGAAGTGAACATCAGATTTGCTTATTGGGGATTGACCAATGGAAGAACCCATGTGACAGCATGGTGTCCTTTACACACATGGTACATCCATGCAGGAGAAGGAAACACAACCTCTGGCTGATGTTTGCTTGGCATTTTCCTCCTGAACTTGTTTCCCCCTCTTTCACACCATTGTGAGAAAACAAGGTACAAAACACATGAGCTGTTTGCCAATGCATAGCAGCAGCCTTCCTGCATTCTACTTTATTCTCTTTTCCCTGTTAATCTGTCAGCTTCAGAGCCTGGTTAAATATCACAGATTCTAAAGGCCAAATGGCAAATCATCTTTTACCTGCATATTTTGCATCACAGTGTTGGGTACTGTTTAAGGGTGCCAGGACCATTTTGAAAGGTGGAATATGTAATAATGTCAAATGTTTGGGATTATTCAATTGGTTTGACATTCATATGTGCATTTGGGGATTTGTCTGCTCATAGCATAAGTAGGAAAATGGGCTGTATAATCTATTTCCAGCAAATGTCTTTTTAGAGACTCTTTGTGGGGAACCCTTTTAATGGATCTGGCAGTTCCTGTTTCACCAGCCACTTGTGATATATTTTTACTGTCTTACTACACAGTGTAAAAGCAGATACATTTTTGAGAAAATTTGGGTCTGCTCAGAGTCCTGAGGGGATCTATTATTTGTTGATATACTTGATTGTTACAGAATAAAAAACTTAGTCATTTTACCCAGATAAATCCTGAGTGCTTTATGATTAATCACATTAAAATATATTCTTGTTATTTTCAGGCTTTAGCAAACTGTTGTACACTTATCTTTCTGATGACTATTTGGTGTGTTCATTTTTATTTGGGAGGGCTGGCATGGCTTTTTTTGGATTAAATGTGTGATTCCTGAGAAAGAAAGGCACGAAACTGGAAATTTTGTATTCAGCCTTGCAAGATGCAAACAGCTTGCACTTCTGCTCTGCCCTGTACTGGTCCCTTGTGAGCTCTAAGTTTTATGGGATTTTTTTTGTGAGTTTTCTGGGTAATTCTTTAATGTAAATAGCACTACTGTATGAAGGGCCAGGTGGCTCTATGGAGCCATTTAGAAAATGGATGCAAAGCATGTTTTATTCCTGTATTTATCAAGTAAGTAACAGTCATGAGCTCATGGCAGCCAGTCCACCTGGGTTTAATCCCAAATCCATGAGCTGTTTTACATACTGGGTGGTAAGACCCTAAATCAGCTGTTTTGGTAGAAAAGCCTGCAGGAAGACGAGTGGATTGGGCTGATTTGGGGAGCCTTCTTGCAAGGGCTTTTTCCCCTTTTCATTGTTTGTAAACATCTGTGAAATGAGGTGCCTCTTCTTTGTATTGATTCAGCACCTTGTCAAGCAAACATTAAAGAAAGCCTTTCCTAAATGTTGATTATTGCTGCTGCTGGCCTGGTATCAGCCCATAAAGTGAGACAGAGGCTGACAGACAGAGGAGATGGAAGTGTAAACCAAACTCTTTCATTTTTTCTGATGTTTGTGATAAACCCTCAGCAGGTAGTGCAATCTTTCATACCAGACATAAGGTGCTGAAAACCTATTTCACGAATTTCTTGGATATCTGTCACATATTTCTGCAGTTACTCTGGGGCAAAACCAAGAGCTATAGATTCTAATTTAAAGTATATGAAGAGTTGCAATAAATAGAGTCCAAATCCACTCTATGTTTAAATACCATTTAGTTTCTATTTGTATCCTATCAGCACTTACACAAGTGCTTCCAAGGAGACATTACCATTCACACCACACTTGGCTCTGTAGTGACAGAGCACAGAAATTGCTCCTTCCATTTTGTTTCTGTACCCTGTTGGAAACACAGTTTCCCTGTTCCTTTGGAATTTGGTGACATGGGAGAGGCACATGCCCTTCTCTGCTGCTCCATGTGCTGCAGTGTTTCCATTTCTGCTGTCATCTGACCAGGACCAGGATCCTTCTGTTGGTTGCATAAAACGAGGTCAGTGGCTTCACAACGAGGTGTTGTCACATATAATTAGCCCTGCATTCTTCTGAATTTTAGGGAGATAATTGCCTTTCCAAGACTTTGATGGAACAGATAGATCCATCTCTCAGTCCCTTTATGATTTCAGTGTAAACGTGCACGTGTTGCAGAGCATAATTTAGATTGAAAGTAAACAAGATCTGTGCTGTGACCTGGGATGAGAAGCCCAGTGGGAGAGTCTTTCAGGCCCAATGGTTTTGTCATAATGACTTTTACAGCACTTGTTGGTGACAGCTGGTGTAGGAGCTTCTGTGACCTGATTGTGGTGATGATACTCAGAGCCCTTCAGAGTACTCTCAAACCTGTTCTGACTTATGTTGGTGGGATGGCTTGACACACAGAGTCTACAGAGCAAAACAATTGCCAAAACCTCTGCTACCTCCAAATATGCCTCTCTGCTGAGAGAGGAGCTGGAATGCTTCTGGAATCCAGCTAATAATCAGGGCTGAGAGCATCAAATCAGCCAACAGTTTTTACCATGCTCTTTGATAGAAAAGGGGAGCACAGAGTTTATACAGCTATTTTTGTTGGCCAAGCCTCAGAAACAGACAGGTTTAATGAAGTGAATACTAACTTTTAAGTACTCTTCATTCTCTGAGGCTTAGTTTGGATTTCAGAAGACTAGTCCATCTCTTCCCTGCACTTTTCCCTGCTGTGGGGTTTTCCTACTGCTAAGTGAATAGCCAAAGTAATCCTGACCACAGCAGAAATTTAGTAGAGATATTAAGCAAATATAGTGATCCTCTCAAAAAGTTCAGTTAACTTTACCTGGTTTGCATATCTAAGAGGAAAGCCAACATTTAATTTCTCAGAAAGACATAAAGTGATTTTCCTCTTGGATTCTTGTCTGCTTAGTACCATTGCTGGCAGAGTATTTACCAAATAGGTTTGAAATAGTTGGGCTGAGAGGGATTTCTGAGCTGCATGTGCTTGTGTCCTTAACAACTGCAATATTAATAGTAAATGTCTGATCCTGAAATCTTTGCTCATACAAGTGGTTCTTTTTTAAGTAAGCACACCTACACATTGTAAGGGTTTATCTGAGAAAATTTTGCTCCTGTGAGTGAACTCTGCCAGCTGAAAACCTTTGAAGTCTGTATGTTATAGCACAGCTGATATAGCACAGTGAGATATTTTAGAGTCTGGCCAAAGACCCAAGATGATGACAAATGACATTCAGAAAATAAAAGAGCTCTTTGAGTGTCCTGCAACTTTTGTTTTCCTCAGTCCTAAGCTCTCTCAGCAAAGAGAAGACTGCTTTGCCTCAGTCTCCATTAATGCCTCTAAGACAGCTCTGAGCTCTCCAGCAGGGCTGTAGGAGTCTGTACCACAAGCAAGGACATCAGCAGGTGTCCTGTTCAAAACTTCCCTGGCTGTTTCTTTTCCCTCCAGCCTGCCACATTTTTCAATTTTCCCCTGAAGGCATCTGTTCATACTCATTTTGAGGGGCTTATGTCTCTGTTATCTGACAACACAGCATGGTTTATGACCTTGAACAACCGTCCCAGCCTCAGATCAGAATTTATATATCTACATCATTTTCTCCAAGCTACTGCCAGGATATTGGAAGACAAAAGTGTCTCAGTATTTAATGACAATGCATTCCAGGTTTTTCAGATCTGTGGGCAGATTCAGTCTTCCAGTGCTTTTTCTTTAAGGAATTGTATCAGTTTAGAACTTCATCAAAGCTGGAGTAAACTCTAAGGCTGCATGCATCATCCAGGTCTCAGGTATCAGCATCAGAAGATTCAAGAGCTCTTTGGTATGATTGGGTGAGGATGAGAAAATGGTAATTTATTTGACATCATCTGACACAGGTGGATCTAATAAGGACACTTGTACTAAAATAAATGCTGGCTTGTGGTGAATTCACTTGTAATCCAAGACCTTCCCTGATACCAACACACCAGAGAATCACCTTGTGTGAAGAGTCCTTATGGACCTGAATGCCTGAAAGGAGATAGGATTTGGGGATGTGACCTCATGATGTCCTTGCAATGCAGGGAGTGAATTGCACAGGGAAGAAGGATATCACATCAATCCAGCATCAGTTTCTGCATTTCATAGGTCGAAATCCAGTGCTTTCCCCTCCGTGCCTGTTTTTCAGGGAGCTCATGCAGTAGTGTAAGGATTCAGTGTTTGGTTTCAAATTGTAGCAGGGAAGTTTGATTTGTTATTTACAGGATGACCTGCCTTGTGTTTACTGATGTGCCTCTTGTTTATCTGCCTTTTCCCTGAGACCCCAGAAGCTGCAGGGCTGTTCCAGACACCAGGGTGCAGGTTTGCCTTCCAGAGTGGCAGGGAGTGAGTCATGCTTACTTGTGATAATAATGATGTGCTTGGCATAGCCCCTGCTGGGGCTGCCAGCACCATCCAGGACATCTCATGGTTTCTTGACTAAGCATAAAAAAAATCCCAAAAGCAACTGGTGTGAAAACCTAGGAAAAAATCATTTTGATCAAACTTGCTTGGTGAAGCAAGTATTCATGAAATTCCTCCTTTGTCCTCTGGGACAGGATGCTTTCTGAGAGCTGCTGGAGAGCAAAAAATTATTTAAAGATTTAAGTAGAAGCCAAATGAAATGATTGCTAGGAGATTTATTTATTTAGTTGCATATAGTAACAGGACAGAATTTCAAAAATTATACTGTATAAATTTGTATAAAATAATTCATATTTAGACCTTTCACACTGGTGCCCTGACTCCTGATCACTGTAAGGGACTGCTGTCATCAGTGGAAAATCACCACCCCTTAAATCACTGGCATTGATTCTGGTGTTATTATTTACTGCTTAGAAAATAAGTAATAAACTGTCCCCTGTGAGATGAGCTGCTGTGCAAGCTGGCCAGCTCCTCCCCAAGGCCCACAGAGCACAGATTGATATGAAGATGCAACTTAGGATGTCACAGAAACATGAGGTCAGCTTTATGCCTTGGCTCAATAGAGTTTTATTTCCTGACTGACAGGGGCCTGACAACCCACTCTGATATCCCCCAGCACCTCTCCCTGCTTTATTTATGTGGAAATAAAGCAAAAAAAAAAAAAATACAAAAAACCCCCATGTGTTGTGTCTAGTTATAATGATGGAGAATGTCTCCAGCTGACCAAGGTGTCCTCATTAATGGCTGTTCTATATTTAGCCTTTGCAGAGCCCCTGTGCCCCCAGTTTAATCAAAGACCTGGTAGCCATGGCAACGACACCGAGCATCTGGGTGTGCCTGATCTGCCAAACACGGGAATAAAGTGCAGGGTGAAAAAACACACAACAGCTTTAAGTGGATTAATGCATTGTTCCTTTCTACTACAGATTTTGAAGTGTTTAGAAGAGCTTCTCAGCCACAAATGCTAGGCTATTTTTGCAAAAAAAAAAAAAAAAAAAAAAAGCCCTATTGACACAGGTGACTGTTACTAATCTCTTTTTTTTGTTGTTGTTGTCTTTTTCTTAATTTTGTTTTGCAGGTGTATCAGCATTCATATACAGCACATTATGTCCTCAGCAAAATACCTCATGGGTAAGCAATTTTTCAATGTCTTCATTTAAAAACTCAGCCATTAAGAATCCTGCAAAACAATGTGTATTGTGACAAATGTTTTCCTGTGACAGCCCTTTGCAATGGCCTGGCTTTCAGCTGCAGCATCCACTGAGCTGTGTGTTGTGCAAAAGATGACAAAGTCTGGAAACAGAAGTACTCAGCTTCCCCAGAAAGTCAGACTACATGAATTTCATATTCCAGATTTCAGGGGTTTTGTCTGGAATATAGATGTGCTGGTGTCTGGCTGAGAGCCATGGCTGCTGACCACTCACCAGAGCACTGGAGAGGAGAAGGCTCTGGGGAGACTTTACTGCAGCCTCTCAGTGCCTGAAGGGGCCTGAAGTGAGCTGGAGAGGGACTTTCTACAAGGGCATGGAGTGTTAGGACAAGGCTTCAAACTGAAAAAGGGCAAGTTTAGACTGTATATTGGGAATAAATTATTTTCTCTGAGTGTTATGTAGCCTGGCACAGGATGCCCAGAAGGAGTCTGCCCCACTCCTGAGAGTGTTCAAAGTTAGATTGGGTGGGGCTTTGAGCAACCTGGTCTGGTGGAGCTGTCCCTGCTCAGGGCAGGGGGGTTGGAACTGGATGATTTTAAACCCTTCCAACCCAAACCATTCAATCATTCTATAATTCTTAGATTCCTTAGCTTTGATTTGTTGCGGATTTTTTAAATCCTCCTTTTTATGCTTTGCCTTCATGGTGCCTGTGGTTCCAATTCTGTAACCCAACCACTCATGTCACCTGCCCTGTTTCTTCAGAGTTTAGGGTTAGGGTTTTTCTTAGTGTCTACCTTCTTTTCTCTTAAAAGAGATGTTCTTTTCCTATATGCAATCCAAGCAATGGCCCAGCAGGCCAGGAATGGGATTCCCTCATACCAGAGCCACATATAGGCACATGCTGGAACAGAGCATTTAGGGTGACATTTCCATAGCACCAATGGAAATGCATAACTTACACAGCAAAATTCCTCAATTCATTGTTTCTAAATATGAAGCTAAAAGTCAGGAAGCTGCTGCCAGGTTGTGTGTTTTAAGTATTTTAAAGGTGATAACTGTGCAGAAATGATAAAAAGGGACAATGCGGTTGTGCTCTGCCATTTCTGTACTGCACTGCACATGACTCATTTAAATACTTGCCAAGATTCTTATGGTTGCCATTAGGAAACATTATGGCTAAACAGACAGTAGGTGTTTGGCAAAACATGGAAGATTTAAAAAACTCTTCCTGGTTTGTATGCAGGGTGATTATAGGATCACAGGTAACTCAGGCTGGAAACACTCTTCCAAGGTCCATCCTCTTGATCAAACCAGGTTACTCAGAGGTTTATCCAGCTGGATTTTGAGAACCTGCAGGGATGGGGACTGCACAGCCTCGCTGGGCAACCTGTCACACTGCCTGACCATCCTTATGGGCAGGAAGCTTCTCCTCATATCCAGTGTGAACCTCCCCTTTCAGTTCCTATCTGCTTTCTCTCACCAACACCGCTGTATTAAATGGGCTGGGACTCGGGGAAATACCGCAGCACATCCTAAAGACCTGTTGATTTCTGCCTCCAGGGGCTTACCCTGGGAGAGGGCAGGGTCCTGGCCATGCCTGTGTGCTCAGT
Source organism: Phylloscopus whistleri (assembly GCA_017589585.1). NCBI lineage: Eukaryota > Metazoa > Chordata > Aves > Passeriformes > Phylloscopidae > Phylloscopus > Phylloscopus whistleri. Next base: position 3,202,110 of record JADMLD010001401.1, read on the forward strand.
GTTTCCTGCTGCTTTCTGCAGGCAGCTCCCACCGTAGATCAGCAACCTTCCACTGGGCAGTCCTCAAAGGAACTAATTTTTCAACAGGGCTGTGATGTCTTAAGGGCAAAAGGCCTAGAAATCAGACAGTGCAACTCCTACATTTTTTAGTCTCCTGCCCGCTTTCCAATCCAGTTATTTTGGTGCAGTAACCAGTGAGTTTAACAATGGAGAAGTACAGATATTAAGACATCTCTCAGCATTTTTTCTGCATAAAAAGCCTAGCTACATTCATAACTCCTCAAGGATTTGTCTCAGCATATTAGTCCACACATATTCACACACAAACCAAGAAGTTAACAGGAGAAAACAAGCAAACCAACCCACAAAAAACCTGCAACCCAACAAAACCCTCAAACAACAACAACAAACAAAGCTAAAATAACTTCTTTGTCTTCTTCTTAGTGATAGAAAAACAATGCTTTGTATACAAAACAGTGGGTACTAGAGACATACATGATTTAAAATCTTTGAGCCCTGGAGCTTGTGCAGCCTGCTTCCCTCCAGCTTGTGTCTTGTGATCCACTCACCACAAAAAATCATGAGCTCGATGTTAAATTGTTCCCATGTATGGTTGGAACACGGAAATCAGGAGATTTCTCACCATCAACCCTGTCAAAGCTGTAGTGTCCATGTGACACACTCCAGACTTCTTCAGTCTCTTCCCTTCCCCGCTGCAATCTGCTCTTTGTTTTTTTGCTTTCCTTTTTTTTTTCTTTTTTTTCTGTGGAGGGAAATAGGTTTTTTTTCTGTGTATTTGATTTTTGTTGTTTGTTTTGTTTTGTTTTTGTTTGTTTCAGTTTGGTTATGTTTTGTTTTGTGTTGGTTGGTAAGTTGGTTGCTTGGGCTGGGTTTTTTCCGGGAATTTACTCAATATGCTTAGTTTTTGAAAACTCCATCTTTCTGGCAATGTATCTGAGTAGTAGCTTGTGGGCTGAAAGTGTTCAGCAACAGGATGAAGACACAGCATGAGCACAGAAGCTTTGTGTCTGCAGCAAGCCTGGCTAAGAGCAAAAAAGCCTTGACTGACAGCACAGTTCTATTCCAGACAAAACAAAGGTGGAAAAAATAGAAGTATCATCCATAACAGGTATTAGAAATGCTAAAAAATAACAATAGAGTGGTCCAAGCAGTTTCCTAGTACTGAATGATCTTTCTTTGTCCCTGACAACCAGCTCCTTGTTCCTCCCAGCTTCAACTCTATTGTGCAGCCAGCTGTGGCTCCCCTTGCTCTCTGTGTTTGGTTGGGACAGTGGAGCAGGAAACTGAAGGGTTGGATGTGTCAGAGGAGAAGTTTCCAGCAGAAAGGGGAAATCTGGAAAGTGAGAGAACACCAGAAGGCACAGAGATGTGTCAGGCATTGGTGTCCCCACAGCATGGTGTGGTGGTGGATCAGGAGAGCTGAAGAAGGGCTGGCAGGATCACTGAATCTCGTGTTGGCAAAGGTGTGGTTTGCAGAGTTTAGGCTTTTAGATACATGCACAGGCATTGTAAACTGTACTGTGGAGTGACAATTTCATTGGCCTTCCAGGTGATCTTGGTGCATGTGAGTGGTGGAAAGGGCAGCACACTGCCATTTCCATGGAACACGGGCATGTGTCCTTCCTGTGGTGCTCTGTGTATATTTTAGGGTGGTGGAGGAACAGAGAGGACAGGTCTAGGAGGTGAACAGTGGATGTGATGTTATAGGTGGTGAATTGCTTCAGCTGAAAGTAGAGCTTCTGTTGGATCAAGGGATAAAAACCTCTTCATCACCTGTTTAACACAGGAATATTGCTCTGATGGGTATCTGTGGATGAAGGTTGTTGAGGGCAGGACACAGCACAAGGTTCACTTCAGTTTGACATTCCAGGTTCTTTGGTGATGATTGAATTTGCCATCCACAAGCAGCCATCCTTGTCCTCCACCTGCCAATAACAGGAGTGACAAGATTCTGCACTGAGCAATGACCCCTTTGACATTTTTGCAAACTGTTCTCACTTTTCCCTCTCCTGCAAGCAGGCACAGCTTTACACCCTGTTGGTGCACGCCCATGGCCCTCGGCATCTCTCCAGCTCAGTGGCCCAGGCAGTGACTGCTGGGGAACAAACTCACTCCCCTCCACAGTGTCCCTCCTGCTCAGCTCAGCCTGGAAACAGGCTGTGACTGTGTCACTGTCCCTGTGCTCCCTCTCTCTATCCTGTAGATTTCTCTATCATCCCCAGCTATGATCTGCCTCATCAGGAAGGCCAGGCAATTTAGGATTTGCACCCGCTCGTGCCCTTGCTACTCCCCTGCTGAGGCTAACTAATAAGGAAGCCAATTAACCTAATCTCTAGCATCACTTTTTAAATAACATGCCATTAATCTGCCAGCATAAATTGTTTTTTAAAGGGAATTTTCTAATTATTTTTGCCACGTTCTGCAGGCTCTCCAGATTCAGGCTGTGCCTGAAGTCAAGAGGAGCTGATACCAATGTTTTCCAGGTTTCATTTTGAGCTCTCAATAAGTTTGACAAACCAGTCTGGGAATGTCCTCAGTGCATATGTTCCCAAATGGTATTTTATACAGGACTGCAACATTTTTTCCACAAGAGCTGTTGTCAAAGTAAGCTCCTCACACTGGGTCTGTATGGGACAACTAATAGATGCCACTGACATAGACTCAAAGGATCTGACTTAAAAATAATAATAATAATAAAAAATAAATAAAATAAGCCCGAGGTAGAAGAAAGAGATCACACAGATTTAGTACCTCCCTTCTGCTATTTCAGCTTCCTCACATCCCCTTGGTAAATTCGGGGTCGGAAGCCCCACTGCTTTGACTCATTTGCCTTCTGCTTTCAATGGCCCGTGGTTAATGGTTTGCGCAGGGGGAGCCGGCTGAGATCCGCGGTTTTCCTGGGCGGAGATGTGCAGGGGATTCTGTTCCGCTCCTCCATCCTTCGTGTCACCGACTCTCCCGCTGCTGCTGCTCGCCCAAAAACGCGGCGCTGGCGCCGGCTGCCATCTAGTGGAACCAGCCCCGTGTTCCCTGGGATGAGCATCCTGTCCCGTCTGCTCCCCTGCTTCTCAGACAGATCTGCTGGTAGCTGCTTGCAGCTGTCTCCACTGTGAATGTTTTTGCAAGGTTCTTCTCATAACCCCACAGTTGCACTGGCAGCATTGCAGTTGCCAGCTACTTTTTAATTTATAGGTACTGAGAGAGCATCTGCAGGTCCAGATGTGGAACAAGGTGCTGGGGGAATGTGGAAAACTCCAGAACCATATACAGTTATTTCCTAATGTTATTTTTCTTAATTTTGCAAAATAAAAATTTAGCTGTGCGGGCAACAACCTACTTATGAAAACCAGGCAGTGAAAAATGTTTTATTCTTTTGTGGGTCCAATATGAATTATCATTATTATGATAGTTATTATGATATAATATATATAATAATCACTATTATATATATTATTAGTCATTCACATCCTTCATTGAAATAAGGGAAGAAAACTTAGTGGCTTCATAGTTTTTATGGACAGGCTGGGACTGAACAGAGTGTCTCCCTAACCCAGCTGCAGGATTTCCGTCACCAGTGTTAAGGTGTTTTCACACCAGTGCATGCCCCTGGTGTGATCTGCCACTGCAGGTCTTAAGCAAGAGCTAATTTTGGATAGGATATCCAAGGGGGTACTTCTGTGTTTAATCTTTTGCTGTGGCCAGCAGAAATGTTACACTTTTTTACACCTGTGTTTGCACACATAAATAAAGCCCAGAATAAAATGTGTGTTTTTTTCAAACCTCCCAGTGCCCACCCAGTTCTACATGAACCATTTCCCTCTGGACACAGCCAAGTGTCAGGGATTAGTGCTGACCCCCTTGTAGGAGCTCTTAGCACATCCAGCTGGGACGTGTCAGTGGGAGCTTCCAAATGTCCTTACCAGGATCAGGGAGAAAAATCAGCAGTTATTCCCACTCCTCCCTGGTTTTGCATTTGAGAAGGAGGGAATTGTGCACAGTTACTCCTCAGCAGAATCCACATTTCTTACTGGATTTATGTGCTGTACTGAGAGGAACTTGGTAAGCACAGGAGTGCTCCTGGAGCTGAGTTCAGCTCTTCCTGCCTGCACTGCCAGGGATTTTACAGGCCTGTAAAATCCTGCACGAGTGCCCCACGCTGAGCCCCAGTAACTTCAAGAGAAGTCCCAGGAGTGGAGTGAGTGCACAAAACGTGCTGGAGATCCACAGAAGTGATAACAGGGAGAGGAACTGAGCCGGTGCTTCAATGTGAGTAAATTTTCAAAGTGCTGTCTACAGATCTCTCTGCAGAGCTCTCACTGTTCTTCCTACTTCCTTTTTTTTTTTTCACAAGCCACTGGCAGGAAAGAAATGGACTTTAAAGTTAATTAGAGAAAACATAATCAGTTTTATATGTTTCCTGTTGTACATTTCAAAAGACAAGAAGTTTACCCTTGCACAAGTTCCTATTTCCATGTTTGCAGTAAAAAGAAACTGTGATTCATTATTTAAAAACATAGATAAAAGAACTTCAGGGAACTGAATCTACTTCAGAAACCTGCCCATTTGATCAAGTCTGCTCTGTTTTATTCTGATCTGGCCTGTTATGCATCATCTCTGTAGCACTAAAAAATCCTGTGCCTCAGTGTCCCCATCTGCAAAGCAAGAAGAGAAATTGTTCTCACCCAATGGAGGCAAAATGTGATAATTGTTGTACAGACTGCTGCACAATTTCACTCTGACATTTATAAACTTGTACTAGTGCCCACATTTTATTTTAAGACTAAAAAGTGCAGTATTTAATAAAACCCCTTTTCAGCTAATTAAATTTTACTTAGAGCAGATGAATATTTTCCCCCAAGAATGATCTGTACAGGTTGAAATAAAATCTTTATGAAAAGGTATGTAAAACCAAATGAAAATGTGAAATTTGTTAAATAAGTAAAAAAAAAAAAAAGTATTCTGCAGTTCATGAAGGACCTCCTAGAAGGAGAGACTCCTTCTCTCTCCTCCCTCTCTAACAATTATCATTCTATAGATTTTATCACATTTTGAGGTAGTTTATATAGTTAATTAAGGCACTTCTGCACAGTGTGGTGGCTTTTATGCCAGCCTATAAATAAGAGCATCCTCGGGATGTCTGATGCTTTTTCAGTTGCATTTCGATAACAGAAAACTGGCCCTTGGAATGGTTACATTTGGTAGCTTGATCATGGGGCTTGACCTTACATCCTCTGATGTGGACAGGAATTTTTCATCTGAGTTTGCTGGCATTTGGCTCAAGCCCTGGTGGAGCTGTTTGGCTTCTTGCTTTTTACAATCCTCTGAATTAAACACTCTGTAAATCACTGGACTAGTGGTTAAATCACATACCAGCTTATTGCTTATGAATACATTTTGGGCCTCTTTGAAAAGAAAGAACCAGCATTTCATTGAGCAAAGCCCCTATTTGAGCATCACTCCCTTCCAAGCTGTGGCAGGTTGAAAGCAGCTCAGCCTGGAAGGCAGGTCAGGAAGGACTCTTGGCTGTGCTGGTGGGAGGAAATCCACTTCAGCAGCTCAGCACCAAATCATTTCCCCAGGGGATTTGCCACTCGTTCACCCATGTTGGTCATTGCACAGCAATTTTTTTTTTTTTTTTTTAATAATGTGAAATGTTCCTTTCTTGTGTAGGCAAAGCAATTCCTACCACACACTTCTTTCTTCCAGAATCAGTTGTGATGTGGGTGGACACCTTAGAAACCATGTGTAGTGATAATAATAAGGAATGGTCCCCTGAGGGGAGGATTTGATATTAAGAATTAGAGTAATGCAAAAAAAAAAAAAACCAACAAAAAAGGCACTTGGGTAATTAATAGTCAGACACAAATGTTAGCACTTAGCAGAGAAAAGCCCAGCAACCAACCTCCTTATGTTACAGAAAAGGTCAGTAGCTTATGGCTCATCAAAAAGAAAAAAAAAAAGAAGAAAGGTTTGAAGCAAACTCTCCCATTGTGTTTATCTGAGATAGACACCCCCTGAAACAGAGGCAGGGTTCCTATTAAAGTCTAAATCATGGATAAAATGTGCTTCACTGGTGAGAAACATGCCTGCACTTGGAAGTGTTTTTGTGCCTCAGGATGAATGAACCCCCTCTGGACCCCAGGCTGTGGTCAGCCTCCAAACCACAGTCACTGCTGGAGGGCTCATGCACCTCCTGACTGCCACCACCAAAAACCAGCTCCTTGGCATGGCCATTCCTCCTTTTTCATATTCAGTGCAGTTGAGTTAGCACAGAGTTTTGACAGAAAAGGGAAATAGAGGCAGATAAAAGAGAATTTATAAAAGGATGGTGCATAGCACTGACTAACCACAGCCTGTGCAATTGCTGCTTCCATGCATCACCTTCCCAGGAATAAAACTGTAGGTGGATTTTCACAGTGGGAATCAGGAATTTTTGTTTGCATTTTGCCCTGATGTTCAAGGTCCTGGATGGGGTTTCCACCAGGACATGAACAAGAAACACAGGTTTCCCCAGGGAGCTGGTTTGGCTCCACTGCTGTGGGACTGTGGAAACACCCTGCAGGGTGAGCCTTGAATATTCCTTGCTGTGGTTAGGTGATAAACTTTCAGCCCATTAAACTCTCAGTGCACTGCTGTTTGATTATGCTGCACAAAGAATGTGCATCCTACAAAAAACAGACTTTTTTTGTTTGTGGACATGTGAAAAAAAGTCAGTTTTGAGGACCCAAACCTGCAAGATTTTGGGCATTTCCTCACTGTTGTGGGGTTTAATGGGTCCTGGGCTCAGGTCACATAGTGAGGGCTATAAAGGGACCTGTGCCAGCCACTGGGGACTGTACAGTGCCCCATCTCTGAGAAATATGTAGCAGTCATGGCACAGCTCTTGTGCACCCCAGCTGTGTCCTGGGGCTCCCTGTTATCCTTGCTACTTGGTGCTGTGACCCTCCACAGAAAATCACTAACCAGATGTAGTAGTCCAAAAATGCCTTGTTATCCCAAAATGGGCATCCTGAACCCCTGTGGAGATCAAAAGCTGTGGAGAAGAAGGATATGGGGATATTTTGGAAAGCAAGAGAGGGCTTCTGAGTGGAAAATGGATGCTACAGCCAGAATTTTCCTTGGCACAGTGACCACTGAGAGTGTCTCCCTGTGGCAGGGGTGACAGAATACCTGGCTGATAGCCCAGACTGTGTCACTCCAGCCCTGATTCCTCTTCACCCTTTACCCTAACATTTACTGAATGCTCCACTAGAAATCTGAGGAGATAAGACTGGAATAGAAAAAGTTGCTTTCCCATGTCAGACATGAGAAGGAGATAAGAGGAATGAAAGGACCTTCCACATGCAGATCCCTGAGGGCAGAGGTTATGCCCCCTTCAAATGCAAGCATTCCCTCTTCTGTGGGTATTTCAGGTTTATACATCTCTGTTATGGGGCAGAAGTGCAGAGCTAGAGTGGTGGGTTTGTCCTTTGAATATGGAGAGTATTTTACCACCCACTTTCAAACCATACCTGAAACCAGGCCAGTCGTGGTGGTGTTTAGAAGTGATCACATCACTGTTGATAGAAAATGGAAATAATGGCACAAATAAATGTATGCCTCTTTAATTTGAACTGATGATGACACAGTCTCTGTAGGGAGAGGCTGTTCAGAAAGGTGTTTCAATATTCCTGAGAACCTACACAAAAACCTCCAAGATGTCTTATCCTGCTGACGTGAGAAGAAATAAGATTTGCTGAAAGACTTTGTTTTCAAAAAGAAAACGGGGAATACTGAGTCATTCTGGTTTGCTTTGAAACCAAATGACACAGGCTGTTAGATTATTTTAGAGCACAGGCCCAAGAATCAATCTCTTGCCCAATTAGAAGTGTGACCTGATGGCCAGTGAAGTCTCATTGTAACGAGGCCCTTCTGCTGTCTCTGGTGGTAGGAGATCATTTCTGTATCTCATTTTATGTACTAATAATCCCAAATTGCTCTCTGCAGGCGTCACATCACGGTGCCATATTTTTATTAGGGCTTGAAAGTCAGACAAGGTCAGCTGGGTGGAAAATGCTCAGGTTTCATCACAAACATCCTTTCCTGCAGATTGGCAGAGTTGCTCAGAGAACCACAGTCAACCCAGGCTCATCTAGAAGATCTTCCCAGTTCATTCGGAAACATCTCAGTGCTTACCAAGTTTTTTTTCTCTTCAACCTGCATTTTTCCCCCCATATTTTGAATAGCTGATCTTTGGCTAGCTGCAGTTCTGACTAGCCTTCTTTACAGCACTCAAATACTCAGATTTTCATTTTTTCATGTCTCTGTTGTAGATGAATACTAATGAAACCCTGGTAAATCCAGTGCCTTACTTCATGCCTTGCATAGCACTGAGGTCAGAGGTGGCTGAGAAAGATCTACAGAGTAAAAGAAAATTACATGAGTAAGAGAAAATTGCTTTTAAGTGGTTGCGTTTATCACCTGAGTGCTATCGCCTCTCATTGTCTCTTTAGGAGGCAAAGTATGACTCCAGGAACAAAAGTTCCATTTAAAAATACAGTAAAAATTCACTCTGTCTTCTGTGATTTAGAGGGGTCACAAGAGAAACATGATAATGTCATCATTTTAAATGCTACCAGTACCCAAGGTCCATTTCCACCTGCTTGCTTAGGTGGGGAAATGCAGAGGTTTTGGTCAATGTTTTGCAATCCTCCAGCCTGCATCACTGCAGCCCAGGGCTGTGCACCAGTCTCTGAGGGACTTTTAAATCATTGGGGTTTAGACTAGAAAGGCAGGTCTGTGCCAGCATTTTATACCATTACCAATGGAAGTTGGTGGCTCCTTTTCTGACAAGTGATTGATTTTTGTGTCATTGTTCATGGCAGGGGGGCTGGAACAAAATGATTTTTAAAGTCCCCTCCAACCCAAACCATTCTATGATTCCATGATTTTAAGGTGGTGTTAGTAAAGTGCAAGGTTTTGCAGGCTCAGTACCAAATATCACATTGATGGGGGGTTACAGACACAGGCAGACTAGGATAAGAAAAGACCTCTGAGCTCATATTGTTGTCCTGAATCCAAAAGAATTGCAAAATTAGAGACAAATATTTCAGATTCCCTTGCTTTTTAGCTTTTATATGCTAAATCCTTGGGATTTGTTCATGCTTGGAAAAAATGGTTGGTGAGTGCTGATGTTTTTAAGAGCAGCTGAATGAATTGATGTGCATCTGCAGTTGAAATTAATAAGCTGAAATTGCTTTCATCACCTCCTTCTACTTTTGTTCATTGAAAAGTGCTGTAAGAAAAATATGTGTGTGTGTGAGTGAGAATTAAATATTTAATAGTGGATGAGCCTAGATGAATGGAAGAGCCTTTCCCATCTAATTAAGCACTTTTATTAGAATTCCAGGAGGGTTCTTCTCGTTGCATCTTCTAACAGTTTGATTTCTTGATTATCTGTTCTGGCAAGTCTTTATTCCCATTTGTATGATATTTTATTTTATCTCACTGTGAGTCTCAGTAGGGTTCTGTATCTCCTGGGGAGAAATTTTCTTAATGGCACCTGTCTTCTCTTCTCCTTGGTGAATTTTGAAGTAAACAAGTCATTTAATTGCGTCAAGTCATTAAAAACAACTCATTAAAATTGTGTGTTTGCTACTCAATGAATTGCATTCCTGCCTCTTAGAAATCTTTCTCTCTTCCTCCATGTTCTTATCTATGGTTCTTTGTACATTTATTATTAACCTGTACGTCTTACATGTCTTTATTTGGTTTTTCAAATTTTCTCTGGTTTGCTTTTTCATCATGCATCAAAAACTCTTATAGATTAAGAAGTTTCCAGTTCTTTATTGCCCTTCTGAATTTATTGTTTATTTTATTCTCTGTTTTCTTTCTCTCTTTCTAAGGAAGAAGAAATCTGTCTTAGATGCTGTCTGATTTTATGCTATTAGAGGTAGATGTGAAGACATTGAGTTCTGGTGCTGAGACAGATAGTTTAGATAGATGGATAGTTTTTGTACTTAACCATAAAAAATGCTTAAAGTGCTGTGAGCTGATGTCCTTAGGACTGTTGTCTTTCAAAATGTTTGGTGCTGTCTTGATGCAGATAACAAGAGGAGGTATTTCTGGCTTCCCCACATGTTTTTGTAGCTGTCTTTATTTCTTCAACTGTTATAAACCACTGACATTTAACATACTAATTAAACAGTAAATGTTTTCCAAAATTATGACATAGGGGAGTAAGGAGGTTCAAATTTTTCCCCAGTAAAGCATATATACATAGTTCGTATTATTTCTTTAGAGGATGGACACATCAGAGCAGCCTGTGTTGAAAACTGTTGAATTTTTGTTCACAGTGGCAGCATAGTCAAAGAATTTCAATACCAATCCTGTTGTTCTGTATTTGAAATGAAAATTAAGTTATGAAAATAGAGCTTAGAACAACAGCTTATGCCATACCCCAGAATTTGACTGCTTTTATCAGCTTCAGACATTTTCAGTCTGGCATTGTAAAATATTCTTCTTGAAGTAAAGGGAGTGACTCCCTCAATTACAGTGGAAAATTTCTGGATATTTTTATGTTGCATTTGAAGAACTTTATATAAAAGAGTTAATCATGTTTATGCTCAGAAGGAGAACCAGTGCCATGAGGTCTCTGAGAGAAATTTGCCTTCTTTAGGAGAAAATGTCAGAACAAGGGGCACACAGATATGAAAATTTCAGCAAAAACCAGACAAACACTTTCAAACAAGTTTCTCATTAATAACAGTAATTTTTAAAGTCAAATGCAGGTAAGACATGATTGATTAGTTTGTTTTATTTTACATCTTGTTCTGAGCTCAATTGCAAGCAAAGATGACTTGGCAATCAGCACTCTGCTTGCACTCAGGAACTTTCCTTGTTTGGAAATTTGAGGGGACACTTTTTGGCAAAAAAATCTTCACTTAAATGAGCAAATTTCTCAATTTATTACTTCAGTAATGTTCTTTGAACATGGTGCTGAAGACACGCCTGTGTCTGGAGCAATTTAACAGCCCCTGGTCCAGACAATGTCATTTTAATGTGGAGGAGTTTATGTAGCACCTGCTCCATCTTCTGTCTGGTCTAAAATGTATTATTCCCTTCTTTCTCGGCTGTAAGATCAATCATTTAAAAGATGGAAGGAATAATGGCAGCAGTTTAATAAGGCCTTGCCATTTCTTTGGCTGGAAATTAAGATTAAGGTTCTTTTTTTTTTTTTTGTGAGGAAATAGTGATAATATTATGAGGATGCAGTGAACCTGTTTCTTCATCCAAACCAGGAGCCAGAGATGTACAGACTGCCTTCAGAATTGCCCATTTCCAAACCAGCATCCTGCACAAATGAGCTCACAAGGGACAGGCTCAAACCCAAACAAGCCCTAATTATGAGGGTCTGTGAGGAGCACTGGCTCTTTGGAGAGGCTGAGATGACCCATAATATTGATTGATTTGGGGAAAAAAGTACAGAGGAATTTTAAGCAGGCTGTTTTGGAGGAGAGGGAAGGGTGAAGCTATGGAGGACTAGAGCTTAATAGGAATAACATACTTCCCAGAAGAAGCTGGCTGGCATGAGATCCCATTTATGCAACTGTAAAATGGAAGAGTGCTCCAGGGACACAGGTGTGCATTTGGCCAGACTCCCTCACAGGAATTTAACAAAGGAGAGTTAAATGCCCAGAATAGCACGAGGTGATTGGAAATGTGTTTGATAAATGCTCTCCAAAAGGGTTTTTCAGTTTGAGGATCACTAAGAGCTTTCTCAAAGAGAGTGTCACAGGGTTGTGGCCATCCTGCCCAGAGCAGCTGTGTAGACAGCTCTCCCTCCTCCTTCTTTCTCTAGCTGATGTAACAGCCCAGAGAAGTTAATTTATAGTTAGTTAGGACACAATTTGCTCAAAGAATACCATCCCTGGAAGTGCTCAAGGCTGGGCTGGATGGGCTTGAAGAAACCTAGGACAGTGGGAAGCATCCCTGCCCATGGCAGGGGGCTGGAATGAGATGGTCTGTAAGGTCCTTTCCAACCCAAAACTTTCTATAAGTCTTTGATAATGGGTTTGTAAATTGGTTGCCTGGGGTCTCCAGAGCAGGAATCCATGCACATTCCACCATGGACCATGCCCAAATACATGTGGGAATTTGATCTTTCACAGTGGGGTTCACAAGTGAGTGAACTCCATTTTCATGCCACCTTTGGTCTTGCTGACAGCTCAGGTTGCCCTGGCCACTGCTGGTGCAGCCCAGCTCCAGGTAACTCCTGCAGTTTCTCTGAAGCCTGAAAGATCAGACTTGGCAAGGAGAAGTCCTCTCAACCCCCTTGCACATGGTACTGAAGTTTGCTGCAGGTGGGTGAGCGAGTGCAGGCTACTTCAGGGAAGAAGATTCTCCTCAAGAGATGAGAAACAAACCTAAATATACCAAGATGATCTCTGGGGAGCATTTGTGGGGGAAGCATTGTGATGATGTATCTCCATATCTCACCATTCAGGAGAATTTGTGGGCTAAGACTAGGATCTTAGTCTGCTCTCATAGCCTGTGGAAGAAGGGAATATCTCACAGCATGAGGATGGATGTACACAAGATTTTGCTACAAAAGAGTTTCCCAACCATATGAAACAACTTAACAAAGAACTCAGGAGATGCAATTCTGTTTTTCCTTGGCTATACCCAGGAATAAGATGACTTTGCTTTTCTTTTTTTTTTGTTTGTTTGCAGCAAAGCTCTTTGCTTTTCCTTCTGCCTTACCAGCTACCAAAGCTGGTTTATGCAGCATTTCTCATGGCATTAGAGTTTTCCTCTTCTAAAAGATGATGCAGTGAGCAGAACTGACAGGACTTCTCTGAATTATTTGCTGTTATTGACATGTCTGTCCCTTAGCTCCACCTGTGTTATCTGAAGCATTACAGCTTTAAATTCTTACAATTTGTATAATCTGTTTATTTAGGGATGGTATTTCCTCCTCTATTTGTAATTTCTTGCTCTTCTTCTCACCATGGGTGAAATAACTCAAGAACTTGATAGTTCATTTGACAAATAGTAAAGTGCTAGTCTTTTCTCCCAAAAGGGGTTTTGATTTAATTCACTGTTTTTCTCTTTTCCTTCTACCCTCAGAGATTACTCTCTGTTAAGACAATCAAGATAGCTAACTAGATTGATTTCTAAAAGGCATATCTGACTGGAAACTTAAATAGCTAATGCACACAAGCCAGAACAAGTTGTGTGGCTCATCTTTCTATAGGAAAGGGAATTTTGTGGCTGCTCTCAGTATGAGCATTATGTATTTTCTTATCCATACCTTACAAAAATGACTTTAGGCTGCTCACAAAGACACCTTCTAGGTAAAAAAGATAATAAAATATGCAATTTTGCTCTGCAGGCAGCAGCTGTGGATGACATTTTGCATGCAGGAACAAAAGCTATCTGGGCACCTTATGATACACTCAGACTTGAAGTGTCAGTGCCTCAAGAACCCCCTCTTGCCCCTCCACATTCTCAGTTCATCCCATCTCCATCAAACCTGCCAGCTTTACTGTGAGGGTTACACCTGCAGGAGAAATGGAATGGGGAACCTGTGGCCTTCAGCTCTTGGGTCTGCCCTGCTTCTGGCTGGCCTTTGAACAGTTCAGGGGAAATGAGAGTTTTTTCACAGTGGAAAGGTCCCACAGAACCAATCCTGAGCATTCCTGTTGCTGCTGTGTTTGTCCTTGCTGCAGCAGCAGCAGTGCAGAGGGGATGTGCAGCCCAGGGACTGACAGAGCAGAGCTGGAGCACAACTCTGCTACTGCCCCAAACAGGCAGTAAAGAGAATTCACTTAGTGCCTAATTATTGCAGGCAGCTTTGTTCTGTTTTGAAAACATGGCATGGAAAACACTGTGCAAGAAGGCCTTTTGCTTAAAGGCCAGGCAGGGTTTGGCTTTTTTCTCTGCTTTTCAGTGATGTTGGCCTCAAATTGCCTTGTTATTCCTGTCTATAGGCCAGTGATGATAATGCCCTTACTTTTTCAAGCAGTTTGAGATCTTCTAATGAGGAATATTTTATACAAGCATTATTAGAGTTCTTGTTTGTAGGATATTACGATACACAGGGTTGTTGCAATGTGATTTCAGAATATGTAATGTAATTATTTGTGCTGAGTATAAATACAGTTAAGGTGATGCTATCTATGCTGGGAGAAAATGACATTATGCTGCTTTGACATTTACCAAAAAAGCCTCCTTTTTCTATATTGCATTTGCTGTGTGTCACTTGTGTTCACTGCTACAAAATGAAGGTAATGGATGAAAGAACAAGAAAAGCATTTTGATTTTATTTTCTAAAAAAATAGATATTTTGTGTTAACAGGACCTTTTCCCTTTGAAGCCAGGCTTCTTACCAGTTGTCATACACTTGCTACTCTTTTCTGCCATCATATTCAAGGGAAACTTATGAGACAAAAAAGCCATTGGGTGCAGAAGACAAAATTTTATTTTTCTTGTGGCAGTAGGATTCAAAGATATAATGACTGTTTATCCTTTGTGGACATCATCAGTGTTGATAAATCCAATTATATTGTTTGCCATCCCTGAACTCATTCTTAAGGCTTAGGCAAGTCAGCAGTGGAACTAATATGTTTAGCTTCATATTAATAAGAAACAGAAATTGTCACTTAAGTGCTTGATCTTGCCAACACTTGCTAGTGCTTACCTTACTGTTAAAAAAGTCTACTGAAACCTGGCTGAAAGGAACCTTACAAGTTTATGGTGTATTTCCCAAGCAGGTGTGCAGCAGCTTAAACAAGGACATTTCTGAAGCTGAAATCTCATTTTTCTCTTTTTGCAGGGATCCCCAGAATTTGTATCCCCCTGAGGTCACCAATGCAAAGCTTCAGTATGCTGGTTGGGGTCCAAAAGGGCAACAGCTGGTAAGAGAAAAAACAAGTGTGCAAATGCATTTAGAGACCATGCTGTTACTGCTTGGAAGTAAAGAAATAATCATTCCTTTTTTGAACAGTTTCTTGAAACCTGTGTGGTAGCTTCCAGCATTTATTTCTGGTTGTTCTATCCTGTAATTTATTTATAAAATTCCCAAATATATCCATTCACTGCAAAGTAATCGTGTCTAAAAATGCAGAGAAAGAACACTTCATGAAAGCTTTTTGAGAGGATGCACCTGCTTCTCCCAATGTTGGACACAGGACAGATTATAGAGATAATAGTCTGATTTATTTAGCATCTCATTGCTTCGCAAGGGCATCTTCAGACTTGCAAACTTGGCACTGGGGATATGTTAATATTAGCAGTTTGGAGAATGCATCTCTCTAGAACAGAGCTGCCCTGAATTTGCCCTGTGGTTGTTTGCAAAATAGACAGAATTAGAAGTGGATCCTGGAAAGTTTTCAGATATTCTTAAAAAAAAAAAAAAACAAAAAAAACCCCACCACCCACACCACTTGTCAGGGATTCATTGTATTTCATGGAGCTGTTCATACTGCAAAAATCTTAAAATCCCCAGTATTTTACCCCTCAGCCACTGCCATCCTGGACGTGCCCATTTTTCAGAGCATGTATTTCCTGGCTGGATCCCCTGGCTTCATTTCCTAGTGAAAATCCAATATTAAGTGTTTCCATATTCTAAACATTCTTTTTCTACCATAACAAGAAAAGAAAAAGGGGCAACATCTTTTTTGATGTGGAAGCTTTATACCAAGAAATGAGCTTTGAAAGCTCATTATAAGAGCTTTCATATCTGGCATATGCCTGGCATATAGCTCCTGTTCCCAGTCCTCTCTTGAGTACTGCTTGTCTGTGTCCTTAACTCAATTGTTTTAAATTCTGTGATTTAAAAAAAAAAAAAACAACAGCAATAGGAGTCATTATAATTGCAAGTCTCAAAATCAGGCTGGAGAAAACATAACAGACACAGGAAAGTCTTTCCTCTGTTCCATCAGGAAAATTGTGTTTGAGAGTCATTGACCTCAAATCTGATCAGAGAGGAGAGTCAGCAGCATTTACCTCTTGGCAAAATATCGTCTGAGGAGCTCTTTGCTTTCATTGCACACATCATGTTGTTCCAATCCCCCCACCATATGTAGGGAATACCTTCAGGACGTAGCAAAGAAAGGCAAAACATTTTTTTCTTCACTGCTCACTAGCTCTATTTTAAGCCTAACAGAGTTCCACAATGTGTAACAGAAACTACATTTGCTAATTAAAAGCTAATATATTGAGTGGCATTAGTCACGTTCTCCACCCCACAAGTGAATCTTCCTTCCTTTAACAGAATTTTTGTTGTGAGCTTGTGTGCCCTCAGCACCTGTGGTCACAGCTCAGTGCTGACTCACATCCATGCTCATTTTACCAAGCTGAAGGGCTGCACCTGATTTCCACCTTGGAAAGATCTCATGAGACCTTATACCAAAGGCAAGATGACCAACTGACTGCCTCCATTGCCTTCTCTACCAAAGTGAAATAACCACACAGAAAGGAAAAATGTTCATACCAAAATGGACAAATTATATCTCCAACAGGAGAGAATACACAGTCCAGGAGAAGAAAAGTCTTCTTTATGCCCAGGTCTATCATTTAATGCTGATGAGGCTGATACCAATTTCTATATATTTTTTTTTTAAGCAATTTACCGTGAAAACTCAAAGCCCTAAGAATTCCTGAAGACATCAAGTTTCATGCATGTTCCTTCTGTGGGTTACATGCTATATGTATTTTAGGTACCTTTAAAACTCCCCGTGTTTGTTGAATTCCATATGAATCCTGGAAAAATCTTGCTACAGCAAAATTGTTCTGTGTGCTTTTTTGTTTCTGCTTTTTTTTTCTTTTTTACTTCTAAATATGTAAAATTATTGGCCTTTAATTCAGGTCTATTTCCTGTTCTTGCATTTGGAATCAGGGTAGGTGAGGAGCAACTGACTGGTGGTTTAAGCATTATTTTTTCATATTTCTAACATATGTGCCTTTTTGCCCTTTTCTTTGCTAGTCATTTACCTTGAAATAAAATTATAGCTGTAGTTTATAAAATAAACATGTTTTTACATACATCAATATAATCTTTTTATATCTAATAATCAGCAGAGAATTGCCAGATTAAAAAAAAAAAAAAAGCTTTTAAAATAAAAAAATACCCTACAAGAATAATAAATGAGCTCTAGAAACACACCATGTTCTCTGTTCTGTATTTTGGGACTAATTGGGTTACTCAGAATATAATTGCCAGCAAAATTCGTGTCACCTTCTGTGGAGATGCAAAGACAGAGAAAAATTAAAGCCCATTAAAATTTGACAGTGGGAATGTGTTTGCCAAATGTACACTGAGTTGTGTTGCAGGAGAAGGAGGGAAAAGATGTTGAGTGGGAGGGAAAGGAGTAACTGAGAAGTACAAGTCAGCTCCCCTGGTCCCAGGAGGTTCCTGAGAGTGTTTGAGGGGGGTCCTTGTCTTGGTTTGGAAAGACAGGTATCCGCCAGGGAAAGCTGAAGCCTCCCCTAGAATAGAAAATGTAAACCCCTCACCCCCCGCCAAATTAGAATTTTGCAATTAAGGGCTTTCAGGCAAAGATTTGGGAATAGGAATAACAGTTCTTTACTACGAATATTAACAGTACAAATATAGTAGAAAACAAAACCACCCAACCAAACAAGCAAACAAATAAACAAGCAATCCTGGAAAACTCTGACAGCGTCAGAACTACAACCTGACACCCTGTTGGTCAGGGTGTTGGAAGCAGTCCAAAAGTGAGTCCTCCTGGAGTGGCAGATGTGGTTCTGTTGGAGTAGAGATGATCCTGTAGAACAAGGGTCCAGTGATGGTGAGAAGGGTCCAGGGATGGTGAGAAGGGTCCAGTCTTCCTCTGGTAATCAGGTGAAGCCAGAGAGCTTTGTGTTCCCGAGTCCCAGTTTTATCCAGGTAGGAATGGTTGGCTCCCCCTACTGGGTGGAGCATCTCACAATAAGATGATGGAATGTGGATGTTTTATTTTGGGAAGGGGAACAGCTTGAGGAAGAAAACAGCCTGGGGAGTCTTAATGGCCCATTGTGAAAAGAGATAAGAAACACTGCCCTACCTGGTTTGAACAGTTGGCTCATTGTCAAAAGGCACCCTCCCCCCTCCTTCCAGAGTTGCAAGAGATAAAGAACAACAATTCCTCAACTGCTTTCAGCAGATGAAAATAGAATACACAGTTTAGGTTCCATAACCCAAGACAGTCCTACAGCAGCAGTGCACACAACAGCAGCCCCTGGGCACGGGCTCAATCCAGTTCCATGCTGCACCTCCCAGGAAAGGTGGGAGAGAAGGGCAAGTGCATTTTGCATCACCTTGAAGATACCCGATCTTCAGGAAGTAAAAAGCTTTCCCCTTGAAATCTCCTGGTTTGTTCTTTTTTGGCAACATAAAGGAAAGGCAGGGCAGGAGAGTAAGAGGGCTTGGTTCCAGAATTTTTATTCTCTTTGTAGTTTCTATTTCATCCTTCCTACGGGAACTTTGGGTTGCTGTGCCTGACCTCCTTCCTCTCTTGCACGTCTAATCATTCAAAAAAGAAGCAAATCTGAAATAGGAGAAGCCTGAATGATCTGCATTCTCTGTGATTAAAAATACAGTGGAATATTCCCAGGAGCATTTTTCTATTTATCTTGCTTTATTTTGTCCTTTCTCATTAAATTATATGCCAATTTTTGGATGATTAAGTCGTCAGAGCATGGTTCTTGACTTACTAGCCTGCAGAATGCCACACATGCCAACTGAGCTGTTTAAATAAAGGCAGATACTGGATCAGAGAAAATCTGTCAGAAGATCAGAATGCAAAAAAGCTCTCACTTCTGGCATCTCAGAAAAATGCTTCAGCTTTTCTCTGATCTCAGCCAAAGTCTTGACAAATTAAGTCTCACAAAGCTGTTGGAAGAATGGGGCCCTCACCAGTGTGAGCTCCGGAGTCATTAGAAAGAGAGCCACTAATTTCAATGCAAGAGGGAACACATTCCCTAAATCTGGCTGTTAATAAAGGGCTCATTCCTCTCATTTGTCCTACAGCATGAGTCATCATTTATGCCTTTACAGAGCAAGTGGAAAACACTGTTAACTTGGAATAGCCATGTGATATATTCACTATTTGTGGGTGTAAATGACTATGCAAAATGCCTGTGGGAAAAATCCATCCTTTCCATGGTGCACCTGACAGCCCAAAGCCTCACTCAGTATTCCATCTCATCAGCCCACTGGCCTTCAGCACGGTGCTTGGTGGTATTTTAGTGAACAGACTGTACTATGCTCAGTTTGTGTGATACTTTCCAGCAATATGAGGCCTGTGGGTGGCATGACAGGACTGCAAAAAGTGTTATTCTGTACCTTTGTCCTCTTCTGGGTGTGCTTATCTGAGCAAGAATCTTCACTCCTTGGATTTCTTCTCTTTTTCTGATCGTGTCATCTATGACTCAACAGCTACCCACTTCTGATTTTGCCAAAAAGAAAAAAAAATAAAAACCTTCTGTTAATTGATCTTATTGGAATATTTTACCAGTTTCATCCTGTTCCATCTCATGTTCCAAGGCTCTGCCCACATGCTGAGAGCTCACACAATGTTCCTGTGGTACACTTGCCCCCAAAGTGTCTAAGAAAAGTTAATAGATCCTGAACTCAGCTTTATAAAACTTGTGTGGCTGACAGGCCTGGACCTGTCTATCTATCAAGAAAAGTAAGTGCAGTGTGGAGAGGTTTCCTTTGCTGTTTTTCTTGGCAGCTCAGCCGAAATCAGGGAGTTCTTCAGGAGTAAGAGACTGTCCAGTGCGTGTCTTTGACTGAGGTGCTCAAGAAATCCAATAAACCCAAAGCTTTTATGGAGCTTTTATGGAAGTTATCCCAAAATGAGCACATCCAGGTTCAAAGTATTTGCCTTAAGGACAAGCTAGGAATATCCATGGGCCCTACTGCCAAAAGGAAGGAGTCCTGCTCTAATAAAATGCAGTGAATATTTGTCTGCATTGACAGCACTAAATACAGTTCACAGGAGCTGTGAAATTCCAATATCAAAAGCAGAAGCACTTCTGCTGTACTGCTATTTTCTTGGGTTTTTTTCAAAATCAGAATCTGTAACCATCCTGACAGATATTAATGGTAATGGTGACACATCAGGTGCTGGGAGAAGCAGTTTTGCACAACTTTAGAGGCAGCAGTTATAATTCTAAAAACATCTCTCCAATGGATCATAGCATTTATTCCTCTACAAAGAGAAACACTGTTCTCCTAACCAGTCAGTCTATTACTGTTTACACAGTTTTTTTAAGTACCAAAAACATACAGAGAGCAGATTTGGGTTGCTGGAAGTTTTGCATGTCCTTGCATTTTACTGCAGCTCCACAGAAGGGTCAAAACAGGGTTTTCCTGCATTCATAGGCAATGTCTTTTTCAGTGTCAACTCTTTTTGTAGCAGGAACTATCTCTTATTCCTGTAGCTTGTGCTGCAATCAAGTTTGTAATTGGTTCTAAGGTAACAGAAGTTAAGTTTCACAGCAGGTGCAGAAGATGCAATAAGAAATCTCTATTTCAGGGAAATGAAAATGCCAGGGGAAAAAAAATTGAGTGATTCTCTCAGCCTCTACCATGTTGGGGCTTTGCAGGTGCCTTCAAACAGGGAATGCTGATGCTGGTAAACAGCTTATTGTCATAAATATTGCTGTTTAAAAAACTGCAACACAATTAAGAGAAACACTGGAATTTTTAAATATATAAAATATTTGAATGATAGATCCTGCTGCACATGACCAGAACCTACCCATCTCCCTTACCATTTTTTTTTTTTTAATGCTGTAGTACAATGTTTTTCCAACTAGGATATCTAGATGCAAAAAAAGCTGGGGAAGTGATGACACCTGGAACTAAACTGGAGTGACTCCTCTAATTAGGAGTTTTTTTCCCTGCCTGAATTTGTGCCTGTCATGCCAGCTTAGTTCCAGGCAGAAGGGCTGCACAGATATCAAGGGAAAAGGACCATTTTCACAGGAGGCACTGAATCATCTGCTGTTGTTCCTATTCCAGCAGGGCTTTTGAACTGCTCTGTGTATAATTGCTGTAGGTCCATTTCTCTCTACCATTCTTTCATAGATTTTTGCATCGTTATTTTCAAGCTGTTGTTCCCTCACCTTTTCTTTTTGCAATGACATCTGAATCAATGTTTAGCTGTGGTCTACTGTATGTAATTATTCTGGCTTGCTTATCTTGCTAGTTGCAAGAGAAAAGATTTCTGCCCTGTCTCCCTCTCCCCACCATCCCCAAAGTTCTAAGTAAGCCCTATTTAAGCATAGTGAGGGATATTCAGACAGATTTTAACATGGTCCCTGCATTCTGGAAAAGCAAGAATTTCAGCATAATAATGTGCCATCTCCCCATCCCCTTCTCAAGTGTCAGAACATGTTTTTTAGGGAAATTTTAGTAAAGTATAGTACATATACACTGAGCACCTGGACAGGTTGCTCCTTTACCCTCTCCCCTCAATTATTTGAGTTATTAGTCAAATAATTCCACTGGAAAAGTGTTGTGGTTTGGTTTTGTTGTTTTGTTTTGTTTGTTGGGGTTTTATTCCTTTGATGCTCTCTCCTTGGTTACAGTGGCAGCAGTGTCCTATTTTTAACTTTGCACATCCTTTTCATTCCTTTGTCACCCCTGGGCTTGGTGTTGGGTCCTTGTTCCCCAATGGGAGGCTTTGGCACAGTCAGTGTTACGTTCTTTGCTGAGGAATGGTCACATCTCTTCCCCTCCCAGCATCCTTGGTACTGCATCTTCATCAGGTGGCAAAAGAGCAAGATATTTAGGATGACTGGAGGTGCTGCAATAAATGTTATTGAAGGAAGATGTAGATAATTTTATATAAAATAAGATGTTGCTCTTTTTGTGGGCGTGAAAGGTTTCAGAGGAGAAAATGAAATTGATTATTTGCCATAGAAGTTTCACCAATAAATCAGAAAGTAATTGCCCTTACACCCAAGTATGAGGCATAGGATGATGCAGGCATTTCCCCTGGGGGTGGGACACTGCCACAGGCTTCCTCTGTGATTTCATATATCTCACTTTGTTTTCTGGTGAAGTTACAGCAATAGATTCCTACCTTTAAATGGACCTACAGAATTGGTGCATTAAATGTCCCTGACATTCACAGTCTGCATTAAGGAAACTGAGTGTGTTCTTACAAGAAATGCAAATATCCATGGATTTGCTGGCTTAAAGGAACTCACCAACTTGTTCCTCCTCAAGGAAAGTACTGAATTATCTTCCTTTATGTGTTACATTTCCTCACCTGCTAGTCTACAATATTCCTAGCAGAAAAACACTCCAGCACTGGGTCAGTACCACTGAATGTAATTCCCTCCTTTTACAAAAATTGAATTGAATTAAGTCTTGAATTTCAGTTGAGATTTATGGATTGTTAAGGGCAGTTTTCATTTCAGAGATCCAGCTGCCAAAAGTATCTTGTCTATTCATAAGGGTTCCTGGCATTTTACAAGTCAGTGGTTGGTGGATGATGTCCTTTGAAATATGTGCTCATGAAAAGTGTTGCTCTTGAAAACTGCTGTGAAAATATTGACCTTTTGCTCTGGATGGCAGCAGTCACTGCTGAGAGTGTGGTGAAGGAGCAGACATTGGCATGCCACAAGCAGGACTGAGCAGTGTCACCCAGGGGACCATGGAGTGTCCACCTTGGCTTGTGGTGCTGGTCTCTCCTTCCCCACAAGCTGCCATTTACCAGAGAGATGAGCAAACTTCCTGAAAAATTCTGTTAGCCCTCCTCCTCACCTGCTGGAAGAGGTGTTGAGTGTTCTACAACCAAGCTTCTAATTAAAGAGGAATATTGCAGTGACTGGCTCACTGTCCAAGGTCGGATGTGCACCTGGAGGAATCCTAAATCCCAATTGCTAGTTTCCTTATGCTGACACAAATAATCTTCGTTCTCTTCTTAGTCAGGTGTTCTTTCTGTAACACAATAAAGTATTTTAAATGGAACATTGTATCATCTCACATTAAATAATCTAATTTATAGTCATGCCCTACATAACCATCAGAGATATTAGGTTATAGAATACACGATAATCCATCAAGCAGAACTTAAAAGCAGAAGCAGAGTTCCATACTAAATGGTACATTTACTATTTCATTCTTTTATATAACAAGGCAGTTATAAATTAAAATAACCCCATTAGAATACAGGGCAATGGGATACAAGCAGATATGGTTCCTTCTCTTTGCTGAGGTGAAAAATCCCTCTTTTCTTCCCTGAAGAGCAGAAAATAGGACAGCATGTTTTTCATGAAACATATATTTTTAAATCTCCAGAATTATGATAACTGTTTATTTGGCTGTCCTTTGGCAGATTCTAGGTGTGATTAGAATCCATGCATGTAGTGGTCTAACCTGCTCACAGAATACAAATGGAAGTGCCCAGCATCTGTAACGATGCAATGTCAAAAATATAAAAAATCTTGTAGAAAACTGAGAAGATTAATGCATTGAAGCTGGGAGAATCAAGAAGAAAAAAAAGATCTCTTCTGTATCCAGTTTAAAAGGAAAAATTGTGGGAATGTGTCTCCATATCATAGAAATCTGTCATTACTTCTGTAGTTCCATTATGTGGAACTTTATCTCGAGTGTTAGTCTTGACAATTTTGGATTGTCTAAAGACATTTAAACCCACAAAGTCTTAAAAAAACTACTGATTTCCTAAGAGAGTTTGGATACTTCCAAACAAGTTTCTGAATAGGTCAAAGTCTGCTCTCCTAAATTCCAGGGCTTAATACTCTTATTGCCTTATTTCCTCTTGTGATCCTGAAATTCACCACCTCATGGTGTGTGCAGCATCAGCTGCTCCCAGCTTTCACCTTACCCTGCAGTTTCTCCTGGTTTGAAAGTGTGAGGTCCAGCAGAGCATTTCCCTTCATCAGCTCCTTCATCACCTGTGTCAGGACAAATGCCTTCCACAGACCTCCTGGGTTACTGTGCTCATGTTGTTGACCCTGCAGGAGATAAAAGTTAAGGTCCCCCATGAGGATCAGGGTATTTGAATGTGAGGCTTCTTCCATTTATATGAAGAAGGGCACATCTCCTTCTTCCTGACCAGAAAGCTGGTATCAGATGCTCCCACTGGTCCTTTCTTTCCTCCACCCACACCCACGTCCTACAAAGTGATCATCTCCCCCAGACCCAGAAAGAAGTCACCTCCAGACCTGGAGAGCCACATCCTCTCTTGGGAACCCTCAAGGCTCTTTTGTAGAGCTCTGGCTGCTGTTCACACAGATAGGAAATGTTTCTTTCTTTGGAGACATGAAGGAATGCTTTTTCCATTCTCTCTGACATTTTGGTCGCTTTGGTGACCGCATGCAATGAAAGCAAAGTTAACTCCTTAATGTCCATTTTACAAGGTCTATTGGCAGTTTCCCAGCTACATGGCTAAAATCAGGAGATCTGCATGATTTACTAGTGGTGATTCTTCCACACTTCCTTTCCCAAATGTGCAGTCGAGGCCACCAAAGGCAGCAGATTCTTTCTTTGACTTTTGCAGTGGTTCTGGTGGTTTCCCTTGCACAAACCACTGCCTTTCTTTTCATTGCACTGATTTCTGTGCAGCTAAGCTCTCACACCACTGAAATGAGATGTGTTCAAGTCTTCCATCTCCAGTGACGAGTCATGAATATTGGTTTGATGTGTTCTTGGATCAGCATGATTTTACATGCATCAGTCTTCACTTCTGTGTTCTTTGGCTGTAGTGGTCCCCTGGGTTTTTTCAGTTTCTCTGTCCTGAAAGCTTCCCTGCAGAATTATTTTAAACAGGTGCAGTCCTCCCCTTGATGCAAACATTACCTTTGCCAATGTCTGGGCAAGGTAAATTTGAATTAAACTAAGCTTTATCTCTTTGTGGCATACCTTCAGAAACTGCTGTGTCTTCTAAATCCCTGGTGTCTTAAGGAGTTAGCTTCTTACTTTGAATTAAAACAAAACCCTGGTATGAAAAGGCAGCTGTAGCTTTTTCTGTCAAGTATTTATTAAGATGTGATTCTCTGCAATGTGATGATTGTGTAGAAGAGTTTCATTGTTTCATCACTGGTCTTAATAATGACATTTTCATTTTGTGAAGAAAAGAAGTTGATTTAAAAATTCTTTATCTCGCTCCTCCATCACAATTATCTATCTCTTTCCTAAATTGTGAACATGAACCAATTGATAAAGAGAATGAAAATACTTTGAAGTTTTTTGTCTTGTATCTTCTTTATCACCTGCTATCAAACTATATTTAAATGGCAACAAGAAAAGCCTAATTAAAATACTAAATCTTATTATGCAAGCTCACTGGTGAGGAGCAGTTTATGGTTTTATTACCCTTTTTGAAGAACTGATAAGAGCTGGTGTAATCACATCATATGCATTAGAAAAAACACTAATGACAGAATACATTAATGACAGCTATTTGAACATCAAAGTTTGCATTTTATGAGGCTCAAAAGAAGAAATTGGCAGGGTACTCATTTAATAATGCATAATCAATCAGCAACAAGTTTTAGAACCGATTTGGAATTGATCACACATTTTTCTGCTGAAGTTGATGTAAGAGCAGCAACTGCAAAATGCCAAGACCTTTCTGGTACAACGCTCGTCACATTTCCTTCATATCACAAAATGAAAACACAATTATTGTATCTGCTTCAAGATGCTACATGGATGAGGACAGGCCCAGGCTAATTCTGGGTGGTTCAGGCAGGTTTTCATTCAAACAAACAGCAGGGAATCTCTCTCTTTGCAGCTTTTCCTCTTCACAGCACTCAGCTTCCAGGTTTCATATGGCAGCATAAAAACAAAACCAGCTTAAGAAGGGATCTCTCAAAAATATTTGGATGGAATTAAAAAGCACTAGAAATGGTGGAGAGAAGGAAAGGGTCTTTCTGTATGTGCATTTCCAGGAAGGGTTTGATCACCATCAAAACTACCTGTGTCCATGATCTGACATTTCCAAACCCCATTTACAAGCTGTGGCTCTGTTACAGACCTCAGCCAGCTACTTAGCATATAAATAAAGACATAATACTTTCCACTCCCTGAACATATTGGTGAGATAAATCTCTGTATTTTCCAGAGACTTCCCGATCAATGTGATGAATAACACCATAAAAATATGTAGATAGTTAATATACAGTTCAGCACAAAACATTCCTATCAGTGAAACCCAAAAGAAAATGAACAGGAGTCAGACTGTTCTAAGGAAGTATCTTATGCTGAAAAGTTTAGAAAAAAGTCCTTGATTAAAGGGACTTTAAATCCCCTTGTGGGATTCTTGTGGTGGGTCCCCAGTGGGCCTGGGGAAGAAAATCCTATGAAAATCTCATGGGTAGAGATAAGGACAAGGGGATCACTTGCCAGTTGCCATCAGGGCAAAACAGACTTGATTTGGGGAAATCAGTTTGATAATTTGCTATTAATTGTAACAGAATTGTGAGAATAAGAAATAAAAGAAAAATAAACACACCTTCCCTTCCCACCCCTCGTCATCCACTGACCACAGTGTCTGCAAGGCTGTTTCACATTTTCTCACTCTTCTCACATACATACAAACCCAGCATTTTTACTCTTTTATAAATACATTTTCACAGATGCATTAACAGTGTCCCTGATGGGCTCAGCTTTGACCAGTGGCAGGTCTGTAACTTTTCATGCATTTAATTTGCAGAATCAGTAAACAAAAAAAAAAAATTAAATATTACAGAGAGTTTTCTCAGAAGTTTTCAAAAAGTTTTAAAATTATTCTTTCTTTTTTTATTATTCAGAATATGCTCTCAGGTAAACTGGTGCTCCAGAAAAAGAGCAGAAAGAGAAAAAAATAAAAGTTTAACATTAAAAACAAGAAAAAATGAAATACATCATGTTGGATGAGGAGACAATAGTGTGTTTATCTGTAGTTCTATTTCCTGATTCATTGTGTCTTCCTTTTTGTGCCTTTTTTCAGCCTCAAAGGAAGATTGAACTGACTTTGAATTTAAAACAGGGTTTTGTGGTTTAACCCCAGCCAGCAGCCAAGCCCCACACAGCTGCTTTCTCCAATGGGATCAGGGAGAGAACCAGAAGAGTAAAACCCAGAGCATGCGTGGGTGGGGATAAAGACAATTTAACAGGGAAAGCAAAAGCTGTGCACACAAGCAAAGCAAAACAAGGAATTCACTCCCTGCTTCCCGTGGCTGGGCAGGTGTTCAGCCATCTCCAGGAGAGCAGGGCCCCATCACATGTATGTATCAGTGACTTGGGAAGACAAACATCATCACTCCAAAAGTTTCCCTCTTCCTTCTTCTTCCCCCCCCTTTATATACTGATCATGATGTGACATGGTCTGGGATAACTCTTGGGTCAGTTTGGGTCATCTGTCCTGGCTGTGTCTCCTCCCATCCTCCCAGGCACCCCCAGCCTCCTCGACAGCCTGGCAGCACAAAAAGCAGAAAATTCTGTGTAAGCCCTGCTCAGCAATAACAAAAATATCTCTGTATTATCAACGCTGTGCTCAGCACAAATCCAAAACACAGCCCTGCAACAGCCACTGGGAGGAAAATTAACTCTACCCCAGCCAAACCCAGCACACAGTGACAAGGAAAGACTTTGTGCCCATCTGTACATGAGGGCCAGTTCTTGTTGATCCAGCTCTCCATGTCAAAGTGTCAACCTTTCCATATTATCTGTTCTCTCACAGATAAATGCTGTGGGATTTACTTTTAACATGTAGGAAACATTTACACTTCTCAATGTGCTAATAACTTAAAGTAATAAGAATCCAGGCATTAACTTTATGAGAAATTTGAGTGATGCAGCTCATTCAGCTGACAAGTTATACGTTAGAAATCGTGGGGTAAAGAGAACATAAACTTAGAATGCCACCCCACAGCTGGAAAATAAATAGGAGCAGTAAAAATGCAGATTGGTGCATATGGATTTATTTTCTTTTGATCTCTGGAGAAGTAGGAATTTCACACACCTCTGGCTAAAAGGAAGGTGGGTTGACCAGCTGTAAAAGGAGGTGTAGTGTTCACCTACTGAAAATAGTTGGTCACTGTATCTTTTTAAGACTTAAGGAGATTATTTTCATTATATTCCTGAAAAAATCCATAAATTAATCCATTTAAAAGTACCAATATTTTAATTATTGCAGCATAATTGCTGAATACCACTCTGGGTCAGTTTGGTAGAGAGTATTATCTTAGAAGCCCTTAAGCAGTTGCAAAAGCATTTTAAATAAATTCTTGAATCAATCAGTGTCGTTAAGGCTCTTGTATGTTTGAAGTGAATTAAGTTCAATTTGTTGTTAGATCAAATATTTACCCTACTGTATAAATTCATCTTACTAGAAACTTAAGCTTTAACTTTTCTTCCTGTCTCATGCTTGTGGTCCAATCAGCCTCATTCTTTTCTCCAGTTTTAGTTGGGTTGTGCAAGGATGTCAAATGGTTTGGGGCAATCAATTCTAACACCACTTGCAAACAGGCAGAGATTTCCTCCCAGACCACAGGAGTTAATGGTGTGCTGATACCTGAGGCTAAAGGGGTTATAGCTGAAAGTTGCATCCTGAGCCACATAAAGCCAACAGCAAAATCTCCATTGATTTTTATTATCCTGGGATTAGATGAATGCATTTGAAAACCCCCAAACTTTATCTTAATCCCCTCAGATGTTCCAGTTATTTTTTAAGTGTTTAATCTTTGGGGCATCTGTTAGAACACCCAGCAGATAGAGAGGTCTTCTGCTAGGTCCAGTGGCAAGAAATTCCATATGTTAATTCTAATTTCATTAGGAAAAATATTCTGGGTTTGCCTGTAGTTTTTGAGAAATAAAATGGAGAAAATACATTTTTCCTTTTATTCTATGTCTGTCCATTATCTTGTAAAACTTACATCTTCCTTGTTTTTTTACTGTAGAGTTAACAATTTCTGTTTCTTCAATCTATGTGTGGATGTTTCCATTCTTCTTATTTCTTTCAGAATATCTTCTCTTTCCTCTGTATTGAACGTGTCATGATGAAAAGGGACATGGTATTCAATACAAGGCTCTTCCTGACTTGGCACAGCTTGGTTTTCCATGCCAGTAGTTGTGTTCAGTGTTGCACTTTAAGGCACATGTATTGCAAGAATGCCTGGGTTAAAGTCTTGCTGAAATATGCAGATCAAAAGAGAAGACACCAGAAATTTGGGCTTTGCTATACATCTCCTGTACAGAGAGGCATAAAACTGATCCCTTCTGTCATCATTTTAAATTTCTCTAGGAGTGCTATGCAAAGCTGGCATAAAGTAATGTAAAAGTGATGTCTGTACATATTTTTTTTTCTTTACTAAAATTTCTTATCCTCTAATTAGCTGACAGAATTGATCATTTGATAGAAAGCACTGCTTTGAGGCCATGAAACCAAAACAATAAAAATTGTTACACAGGTATTGCACAATAACTTCAAATATGTTTCTAACATGGGATGTGAGGTAATCCAAAGACATTTCTTTCTTGATGAATAACAGAAGTCCAAAAGCTTTTTCTTAATTTATAAGATACATTACACAGAAATCTTCCTTGTGCTGCTTCAGTTATCTTTTATCTTGATTATGGTTGACATTTTTAGGGTACAAGGCACTGTAGTTAGGAGGATAATTTTTAAATCTCCATGAGGTGCTGCAGTTTGGCTCTGAATTATATGGGAGACAGTTGGAAGTCAGAGCACTATATTATTTTCCCACTGCAGCTACCAGAAACCTCACACAGCCTGATGAGTGCAATGAAGCTTTGAAAGACCAAACAGTGAAGATGGAAACATTGCAATACTTGAAAAAGGGAAGGTTGTCAATCCACTTTCTTTATTTTTCCTGTAAACTCATAAAACATTGAATACAGTACAAAATATTGAAAACTTTATTTTGCTGGAAGAATCTGGACAAGGGAAAGGTTGCATTACTTAAATAAATCCACTTGATTTTGTGCCTGTCACAGAAGAGCTCTTGCCCGAGCACCCCTTAGCACATTTAGTACTCAGACACAGAGATTTGGATTTATTTGGACCCTGAGTATCTTATTCTGCTTAGTCTTCACAATTTTTATGCACATTTAAACTTCAACAACCTCCCCATATGCAGATTAGCTAATACATAACATTCTTTACTTGGAATCCCTTATCTGGCTTCTCTGTTTACTAAAATTCAAGGTAGGAAAGAGAATGTAATATCTTCCACAATGTACTTTTTACTTTCCAAATCTATTCATTGAATGCAGCTCTTCCTAGTTTAAAAGGAAGAAGAGCAAGCTACAGTTTCAGTAATAATTCTTACCTTTAGGCAAACCTGCTATAACTCCTGCCAAAATTAAATTAAGATCTATACTTTCTTCTGGAATATTTCCAGCTTATCTTTGGGTGAAACATATACCAATAATAGGATGTGAAACAGGAGATGAAAGCAAATATTTTTCTCAATTCTGTCTTTCCATAACGTGAGAAATTGCTTTCTAGTATGGTGGTAAAGATACATAACATTTATTACAATATCTTCAAGTGTATAAAAACCCATCTATAACTGTCTACTAAATTATATTAAGTTTGCATTTCAGTCTAAATAGCTTACTGATACCATGTTCAGTACGTCTTTTCAGTTTGAATGAGTTTAAAAACATATTAAAGACAGGGATGGGGAGCAGAATGAAGCTCCCATGAGGTGAAAGGGTCAGTGCCCTGCCACACCTCTTAGACACACACAGATCAATGGGACTGCACAGGATCATCCAGGGGTCCTACTGTGGGAGCTGGCAGAAATGCTCACTGAGCCACTTCCCATCATTTACCAGCAGTCCAGACTAACTGGGGAGGGCCCAGGTGGCTGGAGGTCAAGCATATGTGATGCCTGTCTACAAAAAGAGCCAGTGGTGTGAGGTTCAACAAGGTCAAGTGCTGGGTCCTGCATTTGGGTCACAACAACCCCAGGCAGTGCTACAGGCTGGGGCAGAGTGGCTGGAAAGTGGCGCTGCAGGAAAGGACTTAGGGGTGGTGGTCAACAGCAGCTGAACATGAGCCAGGTGTGCCCAGGTGGCCAAGAAAGCCAAAGACATCCTGGCCTGTATCAGAAATGGCCAGCAGGATCAGGGCAGTGATTGTCCCTCTGTGCTGGGCACTGGTGAGGCCACACCTCAGATCCTGTGTTCAGTTCCCTCACAACAGGAAAGACTTTGAAGTGCTGGATCATGTCCAGAGAAGGGCAACGGAGCTTGGGAAGGGTCTGGAGCTCCAATCTTATGAGGAGTGGCTGAGGAGCTGGAATTGTTCAGCCTGGAAAAAAGGAGGCTCAGGGGGGACCTCATCACTCTCCACAATCACCTGAAAGGAGGCTGGAGATCAGTCTCTTTTCCCAAGGAGCAAAAGGTAGGACAAGAGGAAATGGCCTCGAGTTGTGCCAGGGAGGTTTAGGTTGGATTCTAAGAGAAATTCCTTCACAAAAAGTGTTGCCAAGCGTGGGAGCAGGCTGCCCATGGCAGTGGGGGAGTCACCATCTCTGGGGGTATTGAGAAGACGTGTAGATGTGGCACTGGGGGACGTGCTTTAGTGATGGGCTTGCCAGTGCTGGGTTAATGCTTGAACTCAGTGACCTCAGAATCATAGAATGGTTCGGGTTGGAAGGGACCTCAAAGATTTTAAGGGTGTTTTACAACCAAGTGATTCTGTGATTCTATAACTACTTAGAGCAAGACATGTTTCACTTTGGGGTGAGGGGACAGAAGTTGTGCTATCGATGACAGAGGAACACAGAACAATTTAACCACGTGATCAAGACTGATGCCACTGAACAATATTTTTGTTATTGGCTGGCTAAAGCTTTACTTCCTGATCAGCATTTAAATACATAAATAAAGAGCCTGATTCACAGAAGCATTTCACAGCAACAGCTCTAACAACTCTCAAAACCTGAGCAATGGCATTCTTCACATCATGCCCTCTAACTGAACTGTTCAATTTCTGAAATGAAGACAGGACTGAGAGAAATAAAGCTTGTATCAAAGCACCAAGGCTTCAGTTTGTTGTAAATTAGCATCTTTGTATTAGCTGATGGCTTTGGAAGCAAGCTGTGGAAATCCTTTTTTTTTTTCTTTTTTTTTGACAAAAGATGCCATAAAACTGTGATATGTGATTTTGTACTGCCAATTATTGTAAAAGCAAAATGCAACATTTGATGCTGGAGCCACTGCTTAATGCTGTTCTCTTTTTCTTTTTTTTTTTTTTTCCTTCAAATCAGATATTTATCTTTGAGAATAACATCTATTACTGTGCCCATGTGGGGAAGCAAGCCATCCGAGTGGTCTCCACAGGAAAGGAAGGTGTTATTTTCAATGGGCTCAGCGACTGGCTCTATGAAGGTAGGACACAACATTTAGGCCAGCAGTTAGTTATGAGTTTAAGTTACAGTCTAGAATTACAGACCTTGCTGGAATTAGATCTCCAGCATTGCTTTTGCTGGGCACGGAGCTGAAAACCTGCTATTCTAACAGTTGCCTAATGTGCTGGACTGGAAATAATGTGAAATGGTGTAAGAATTCTGTTTTCAGGGCTGTTTTCTTTCCTTAGTCCAAAGGTAATAAATCACTGGGCTTTAATGAACAGAACTGCTTCATTATTTAATGGCACCTGCAATCACTCATGGACGTGCCAGTTTTCAAATCACAGAAAAGAACAGAAATGGGGAGGGAAAGGGGTTCTGTCTTAAAGGAGAAAGCAAAGAAACAATTTTACTTGATTAGCTGTTTTCCACAGAACTAGGTGAGCCTTGGAAGTTGCCCAGATCTTGCCACCTAAAAAAATTTCTAAAAGCAGACCCCAGTAATTGGCTTCTTTCCTGTGAAAATGGACCTGACAAGGTAGAGGGTCATCTCTGGAGCACTGGTTTTCTTTGATCCTTTCAGCTGGCAAACGGCCATTTAGGTGTCTGTGAGCAGCTGCTTGAAAAGTGATCTCAACTGCTCCTTAGCTTAGGAGAGGATCCTCACCACCCCCAGTTCTTCTGGGGGTTGTTGTAGGCTTTTAAACTGATATATCAGAACAAAAAATTTAATACACATGCACATATATATGTATATATATGTGTATATATGTATATATGTGTATATATATAACAGGTATGTATCATGCATCCCTCTCTCTGTTGCTGCCTAATGCTGCTGCCAGCAGTTCCTTCTCACAAGGATCCTGGCTTTTGGACCTGGCAGTGTCTCTTTGCTGTTACACAGCTTCCCTCTACAGTCACAGTTTATCCTACAGGTCCCAGCACAGTCCCAAGGTTTTCTTACCTCTACAGAGAGAAAGTTTCCAGATACATCTGTTAACTGTGTCCTGTTGGCTGCTCCCAGTTTTCTCGAGGCTTAATAGAACAGAATAGGTTACAAAATGCCATTAGCAGTTAATTGGTGTAAAAATAGGAATCACTACTTGAATTAATCTGTATCACAGCTAGACCAGGGCCCTTGGACTCAGAAATGAGGAAATTAAAATAAATTAATTTGTTTGCCCCTCCCAATGACGCTAATCTCATAAATCAGTGTACAAACTCATCAAACACATCAGTGAAAAAATCTGATAGGGGTTTATTTTTTTTTTATGTTTAAATATGTGTTTCTACTGTAATACAGAGTATTTGCATGTAAATGTCCTCCTTGTGAAAGCACTTTGTAACCACAGAAGTGGCTAAGAAGTAACAAAATGCTAATTTTCTTTCACTTTATTTACTAATTTGCTGGTGAAGTTGTGGGCAGGCTGTTTGACTCTGTAGGTCAAATGTGCCTACTACTACCCATATTTGGCTGATAAACATCATTTAGTACATCAGGTCTTCTTGCAGAGTCTCCCACACAGCACCACGCTGAGAGGAGTTTGTCAAGCCCGTGAACTCAGAGCACACCAGCAAGCCCAGGATGACACTTGTTTTGCTGACACATATTTTTATTCAATTACAGGCTTGCTCAGGCAATTTCTTGGCTGACATTGACTTTCAGGCTTGCCCTCTATAATGAATTTGCCTGTTAACTTTATGTTAATGTGCTAGGGTAAGAAATGAATGTGTGATGGAGTTCAGTCTGGTTACCCAAGCCAGGTTCTGTAACCTGTGAGGCACGAGGCAGATTAGGACCACTGAACCTGCTGTTCACTGGCAGAGTGTTTGAAAGAAATTAGGATTTGGAAATGTCACTTTGTGTCCTAATATAGTTTATATTGAACTAAATAATTCTCTTATTTCACAAGCAAGGTGTAGAAGGTCCCACAGGAAAACCTGATTTAAATGTTCCCAACAGATGGGAATCCAAAATCAAATCCAGAGCTGAACTGTGTGAGCTCCTTCTCTTGTCATTACTTGTGCAGTCCTCATGGAGGTAAACCTGGGGCTGTGTCAGGACTGAGGACTTGTGCCAGGTGCTTGAACAAGCTGTTGGGCTGTGGTGTGCTTGGATCTGCAGTGCTCAGACACCAGCTGTCTGCATCCACCGATGGATGGAGCAGGATCCAGAAGAAGCTGAATATTCCATGGGGATAAACGGTTAAGGACAATTGAGAAATGAGAGACACCTCCCCAGTGGGGTCCAAGAGAATCCAGTTATGGTTGCCAGTGAGCTTTAACCTGGGATACTCTGCCAACACACTATCACCTTTGTTTATCCAAAGTGTTTCCTTTTCTTGGATGCCACCTCTTCAGTGGGATAAACTTGGACAACATCTTAAATCCGAACTTACCTGACTGGAAATGTTTGAAAACTTGGCCAAGACTGAACTGTTCCACCTCAAGACTATTTTTGCTCTTTATCCTTTCCTGCTGTGGTTTGCAGCCTTACCTTCCCCACCTCCCCAGCCGAGCTGGGTGGGATGCTCAGGCCCGTGTTTGTTGGCGCTGCCGCCGTCTCAGCGAGCTACCAGGATGAGTGCTGAGCATATGCAGAAATCTGCCTCCATCTGTGCAGCCAGCTCCAGCAGATAGTCTGCAAAGGAGCTGCGAGAAGCAGGATCACAGAGAGTTCAGCACACTCCTCTTCCCTCCCATGCTCTTTTTGTTGCTGGAGTTCCGTGACCCCTGGCAGCGACAGCAGAGCCTCCTCGCAGCGCCCGCCGGGTTACTGTGACAGCTCACAACCTGCTTCTCACTCCCCCTAAACGCAGCACAGAAAATAAAACTCGGTGTTTTCTATTTGAGGGAGATGACTTTTAACGACTTTTATCTACGTAGCAAGAGCACAGCAGCAGCAATCCCCCGCTCCCCTCTCCGAGAGCTGTTTGCACAGCGAGCTCTGCAGATGGCAGCCCAGCAGTGCCAGCCCTTGGGGTGACTCCTGACACTTCACGTGTGTGGCAGGCCCGGGGGGGACACTTTTCTTCACAATGTCATGCTCTTGTCACGACAGAATGGATGTGCTGCACTATTAATCACAGGTTTTTCCTGAGCCCAGAAGCACAGCAGATCGAGAGTAAATTTGACAGGCTTTTTTTGCCCTGGAAAAATGCAGAAGTTCATTTCAATTCAAGTTAAGCTCTGCTTTTGTAAATCTGCCAAAGGAGAAAAAATTTCTTCGAGGTATTTATGCTGATCTGTAGACTTTTGATAATATAGTGAAAAACATTTCAAATCAATCAGAGCTTAATCTACTTAGTGCATTTAGCTGGAAGGTTATAGATTGATACATAGATTACTGTAACGTGAAAGCATAGATTAAGCATGGGGTTTATTACTAAAATAAGCACTGACAATGTTTTCATAGTCTGACTTAACATTTTCAGAGCTGTGCCTGATAGATGCTTGTACTAAAATCGAGTGATATCCTATAAAACAGAGTTTAAAGTTCCACTGCTGAAATCAGCTACACATTTAAATGCATAGGAGCAGCAAAGAGTGGGTTTTATTTCAGTTTGCTCTATGATCATTGTTGGTTTGAGAATATGTTTTAGCAATGATAAGTCTTACAGATAATTTTAAAGCAAGTGCTGGTGTAGCAAAAAGACTTCCAAAGCAATAAGAGTATTTATATGTTCCCTATATAAGTGGTAATATCTTAAAAATAATGTGCATTTAAAAAGTAAATTGCAGGTAAAATTAATTTCATTTGTG
This sequence comes from Phylloscopus whistleri, assembly GCA_017589585.1. Lineage (NCBI taxonomy): Eukaryota > Metazoa > Chordata > Aves > Passeriformes > Phylloscopidae > Phylloscopus > Phylloscopus whistleri. The sequence continues at coordinate 3,238,227 of JADMLD010001401.1, forward strand.
TGCTTTTTTTAGAGCACTCTTCCACAGGAGTTAATTCTGTCATGGTGTAATTAAAGTGTCTTAATTTGCTACCAAGCACTTGGAAAGGCTGTTCAGCTGTTATGAGGACAGGTGGCAGAAAGGCTCTCTGATGGAGGTCACCTCCATGAGTCTGTGAAGTGACAAAAGTAGGTTGAGATGTCCCTGTGTTGCAGTTGGGAAATTTGTTGATTTTGGGATTATGTGATGCTGAATCCTGGGGAAAGGGCCAGGAGGACTTCCCTTCATACTGGCATGTTGCTGCCAGACCAGGAGCAGCCCAGCAGGGTAAGTCAGGGTCCCTTTAGCAGGATGGGGTCCTGATGTGGTCTCCTTTGAGCAAGTCTGTGTTCACAGATAAAGATGGATAATTTCTGGTGTTATGCTCTAAGTGCATGCTTGGAAATCAAGGATATGACACAGAGTTGTGTGCTTCTGTCACTGCTGGGAGGGGAGGGAAGGATTTTCACCTACAGATGGTCCTATGCCATGCATAAAGTGTGACATGAGGAGTTTGCTGCATGTGTCCTCAGATATTAGGGGAGAAAGTAGAAAAATGAAGGAACAATTTTGCAGCTTGTTCTGTGGGACGTATCTGTTTTTATTAGGGACTTTGGTAAGAATAGCATGGGAGTTAAAAAGTGAGAACTGAGTTAAAAAATCAGAATTGCTTGTGAGTTACTCCCTTATCTTGTGTCACTGTCAGAGGATCAGAGGATCAGAGGTAGTCTCTGAATTTGGAATTCTCTAAATCTCAAGGTCATCGCAAATTGAGGATCCCCATTCCAGACTTTGTCCTGACACCATGGCTGGGACATCTCATCTGGACATCTCCTCATCCTCAGACATCAAGAGGGAACCACTCCTGGCAGCCAAGCCCCAGCTCCCACAACACACATTTAAATCTCCTGTGTAGTATGAGCTTTACACAGTCATCCCTTAAAACTGATACTCTGCTCTGTTGAGCTTAACGCACAGTGGTGTTGCTGTATTCCTTTTTTGGCTAGGAGCCAGGAGGAGGAGGGGGAAAAAAGACTTTTTCAGAGATGACTCCTGTGCCTTATTAATCTTCATTTTGTCTGCGTCTTGCGTGATCACTGACAGATCCTCTTGTGTGACTTCGCAGTGACACCTGGTGGGAGAGGCCAGGATGTCATCGTCATTAAGACGATGAAACTGCAGAATTTTTTTGCTGCCGTACCCAGGAAAGGCTCCCAATTTCCCCTCACATACATTTCCCTGAAACTCTCCCTGAGCTTATGGGAACTACACATCCAAAGCCGCTGGCTGATTCATGCTAATGGTGCTGCTGTTCCTTTTGTACACTTTATAAAGAGAGGGAAGGGAACACAGTAATAAAGAAAAATCTTTTCCATAATTTAATCAGCATCTCACAAAAAAATATCAGAGGGTATATTTAGAACGTGTATGACTGGTCTCGGAAGTGCAGCGCCTGGCAGGAGCTGCCAAATCAAATATCAGTTATTTTGAGCAGTGCCTTCTATGCCTATAGCATTTCAAGCAAGTGAAGTAGACATATATCTTATGTTTAGAAGTATTAATTCTGAGGCTCTGGAAGTGGTCTTAGTACTGGGAAACCAGTCAGTAAGTCTGCTGAAGCAGTGTCTTGCCTAATTCTCCTGTGTGCTCATTTTTTCATTGTATAACATGAGAAAGCTGAACTTCTGCTTGGAAACAGGAACTCTGATGATCAAATTATGCCTGAATGTGAAAAGGAACATTCTTAATTATCCTGAAAACAAGTATGCCCTAAAGTTCCTGTGTGGTGCCACCAGAGAAGGAGATGACATATCCTCATATTTCACAGACAGGGTTAACCTTTCCCAGTAATTAGAAGCTCCAAAACCTGCTGGGGGAGAATGAGATGAAGAATTAGACTGACTCATCACTGCATTTTTTAAGATACTCTGGATAAATAAATCTCTTGCCATACAAAAGCCAGTGCTGCAGACAGTGAAAGAAACCAGCCTTAATGAGACTACAAATTATTCTATTTTTATAAGATATGTGAAGAATCATTGGGACAGAGAATACAGATTTTACTTTAAGAATTTTCATATTTTCAGTCACAAAGAATATATTCCATGGACGTGGGTAAATTTGCAGTTCTACACAGCTGCTATGAGGTAAAGGGAATTTAGGAAACATTCTGGAACCAGATAATGTCAGAAATGTAAGTCTAAAAACCATTCGTTTGCTCTCAAGTACATGCTGATATTTTTCAGGGGGTTTGGGGGAAGCTGCATGGAATTTGTCCCTCATTTATGTGCTTGCTCAGGTGAGGTAGAAAAAGCAGTGTGGTCACACTGTGACATTGTGCCCATAGAAAAACAGGAAGTTTTCCTCTGTTTTGCATTTTGGACATCATTCAGCGTTGCCCATTCAGTACCTGCAGCTGCTGTGCAGCACCTGGGGCCATCCAAGTCTCAGTTAGCCATTATTTAGCTGCCTATTGCAGGTGACCAGATTTCTGTGCACCATTGTGTGCACAGTGATTTATACCAAATGTGCAGAAAATCTGCCCAGTTTAGTTGCAGTCAAAGGATGAAGAGCAGCTCTTGACCTCAGCCATGTGTTTGAAGTGGATATTTCTACCATATAAAATTCTGTTGCAAGTGGGATGAACTAGATGCAAGATTATTTTACCTTATGCATGTTAAAGCAGAGGAAAAAGGTCTTAAATTTCACCAGATGACGTCATGAAAGGCTCTGTAGACGTTCCATCACCTCCTGACTTTGGTGGAGGTTCTCAAGGAAGCTCCCATTACAGATTGCATCACCAGGAATAGGCTTCTGGCCCTTCTCAGCTGGCAAAGGTCAGGGAAAATTGAACCATTTCCAGTGCACATTGTGAATGCCTGCCTAGAAATCAGCAAGCTCCTGAGAACTTTAAAATGTGCTGTTACCTGGACTGGCTTCAAAAGCCAGCACCGCACCGTGAGAAACCCTGCCAGCTCTAGCCCGGTCCTTAACCTTCCCTTTCTGCAGAGGGTTGTTTGGAAGGAGGATGCCAGCCAAAACCAACACCTGTCATCCTCTAATTTTTGGATCACCATCACTCAGGCTTCAGGATGGCTTTTGGAAGGAGAAGAGAATGTTATTTACTGTGGTCAGTGATCTCCGTGGGGCAGTGGAAGGCAGCCAGTTGCTCATCCTGATGTCGCAGCTCAGCCAGCAGCTGCCAGTACCTGAAGAGGTGTTCAGTGAGTGAAGCTGTTTTTGTTTGCCCTGAAGCCCTGGTAGGTATCACAAAATAGATGTTGTATCTCTAGGATCAAATATTTCCCAAAAATGGTGTATTGTGAGTTGTATAACAGAGCTGTTGTGGTTTTCTGCTTGCACACAAGTTCTGTTTCTCTGCACCAATTTTGTTACAGTGGCCTTGGGTTAAATTGCCTGTTGGAGAGCTGTGTCCTCATTTTCTGATTATGCTGGTATTTTTAATAACTAATTAGTGCACCAGCACTTTAGATATTGCTGAACAGATTTTGACCTCTGCCACACTAAGTTGAAGCCTGGAATAACTCCATGGAAGCTGGTTGTGATGCCCTGGATCTGCACCAGGATGCTGAATGAGATGGTCTTGCCACAACATTCATGGTTTATGTCCACTGTCAGGGTTTCAGAGGAAATATCTTAAAACACTTTTATTCCCAGAAAATAAAGAGTTGCATGTTAGAGACTATTTTCAAATCCAGTCAAATTTAAAAGCCATGCTTTTCCTCCATAGAATCATTTCTGTGGTTTGATAGTATGCACAAAAAAATGTATTTAGGTGATCAGGTTCGCTGCATGTAAAACAAAAATGCATCATTCCTGTGTTGGTAGAATTGAGCTGGTGGGCTGTGACACATGTAAGAGTCTTCCAGGCTACTGAATGTTGTAAGAGATTAAAAGAATTGAATTAATTTGTACAAAAATGATGTACAGTATTATAGGGTGGAAATACAGCTGTTAGGGCATGTTTCCCAGGGATACTGCAGGGATCTCTGTCCTGGGGGATTTTTAAGAGTGAATTAAACAGATTTTTTTGTCATGGATTGTTGAGATAAACATCAATCCTATTTCAGTGCAAGGAGGGGATTAGGACTTCTTTGGGCTTCTTCTACAGCTAAAATTTTATGATCTTATGTATAGTTTTGATGTCTTTTTCTGATATCTTTGCAGTTAGACATTTTGGCTCTGAGATTACAAAGAATGCCTGTTTTTATATACAACAGGGTAAATACACATAAACTGCTTGTATATGATGGTTGTAGGGAATGGAGCTCTTTATCATGATAAATTTAATATGTGCCTCGTTATTTCCCTGAGGAAAATTGCAATTTTCTTCTTCTGAGGGTATCCATGAACTTTTATTTGAAAAACATGTTAGAAAGAAAGCTTAATGTTTTTAAAGTGCTGCAATCAAGAAGTGATTACAGAAAGAACAAAGAAATTGAAAGATAGTCATAGGAATTTTATGTTAGTGTATAATTCCATCAATTTGACCTAAAAAGTAATTTCCTGGAGGTTTTTTTTCTTGGTAGAGCATTGCTTGTGGAAATTAAGGGGCCAGTGCAAAAGCTACAGGCCGTTTAAATAGCTTTCATATTTGTCTTACTACTCCCTGGCCTGAATAAAGAGTATCTGCCTTAAGAAATAAAGAAAGCAGAAATGAATGTACTCTGTCCAAATTAGAATGAGAGAAAGCTACATGAAAGGGATGAAAATTCTGCTGAGATATGTGATTCTCACTAGAGAGTTGGCCTGTCCGTTGTTGTGTAATAGCAGGGAAATCAAAAGGATATCCAAAATTATGACACAAGTCATAATTTTTGTACATCAGCTTCCCTAATTTAAAGGGGAAAAAAAAAGAAAGAAAAAGAAAGGGAAAAGACAAAGAACCAAATTGAAATACAGTTTAAAATACACAACACTAAATCCTAATGCCATCTGGAAGCAATCAGAGGTCAGAGAGGGTCTGGACTGGAAGAGCAGAGGAGTAATGATGTGAAATGCAAGAGGTGCATCACTGCTAAGGGCTGGCTGGGGGCCTGGGAGGCCCACACAGTGCTCAAGTCCATGGTTTCCTCCAGCAGAGATTAAATCTTTGTGTGTGAAATAAGCAAGAGGTTAAACTTTGTGTGTGAAAAACACCCTTCCATATTCCTGTCTGTGCTGCCTGTGCTTGGCAGTCTGTGAGGCACCATGACCAGCAGGGCAGATCCTGGTACTGGGAAAACAAGGCTGATTTTTCCAGCAGTGTGCCCAGCTACCAGCTCTCCACGGGGCCTCAGACCTTGAAAACATGAGGGATGTGGGTGATACACTGCAGGGTGTTTTTCAAATTGTGCCAAAGAAGCCCAGTGGTGGCTGCAGTGTTGACGCCAACCAGCACATGGAGCTGACTCTGGCTGGGTTCTGCTCTGTGTGTCAGCAGGACTGAAGGGCTAGAGCAGATCTTTAAAGCTATCAACTGACACACCAGCAGTTCCTGAAAGATAAAGCATCCAGGGATTACATCACCCTCAACACTCAATTAGTTTACATTGCTATAAGTAACCACCATATGGTGCAGCTTCTGCACCAGCTGCTTTCCAGTCTTCAACAAGTACAGGTCTAAGGGGAAACTATGCCACAGAGTTTACAGTAATTAAAAAAGTGGGGGGAAATGGCAGGTTTTAAAGATGATCTTAAAGCTTTTGGATGGGTTAAGCAGTAAAATATCTGAGTGGCCAGGGATGAGTTGGCTGCTGTGTGCCAGGTGCCTGCAAACACCACACACAGGTGCACAGCAGCCAGTGTAGGACAGCAGGGACTGTAGTAATGCACCCGCAGTCCTGAGTGGGTAGTTCTGTATAAGGAAGAGGGTTTCTGTTTCCCTTTGGACGTTTTAGGAAGTTTAGCCAGAAAGTTCTGTGTTTCTCTCTTTGTAATTGGCTCAGTGCCAGGAGAGGAGCACCTGTTGGCCCTTGTCACTGTTGGTCACAACCTGTACCCCTTCCTGTTGGCAATTTTCTAATAGATCCATTCTCGACCACTGGCTAGAAAAGGTGACAGAACAAAGGGTCTCGTGGCATTTTCGGGGTGTTATAGCAGATGTAGGATCTGTCCTTACAGTTTGCTCAGCTTTGATCTTTGTTTGTTGTTTTTGTATTATTTTGATTATTTTATTGAACTATTTTGAGTTACAAGACACACACGATCATGCAGTCCCGCTAATTATTATTAAGCCAGTACTCTGAACAGGGCTGGACCCTCAAAGAATATGTGGGACAATCTCACAAGGGACCACATCCAGAAGGATGGCAGAACCTTCAGTCCTCTGCTGGGATGAGACTGCAGAGACCAAGCAAGGCAGTAACGTGTAGGAGACGTTTTCCTTCAAATCCATGGCAAACAGCCACAGGCACAGCTCAGACCTGCACCATTCTCTGCCTCCCTCCAGCTCTTGCCCACATCCACCAGGATTTCTCAGAGTCTGGAGGGAGGGGGATACACACTGAGCCAGGTGTGATGGCCCACCAAGGCAGAGCCAGACACTGCAGGGGGGTAAAACCCAAACAATCCCGTGTTGAGATGTCTGCTCAGCTCCACAGCCTCCAGCAAGAACAGCCCCAACCACTTCTGTGTTCAGGGGCCTCTTTGCCTGCTTTCCTCTCTTCCCATTGAAAACAGAGTTTCTTACTTTGAGAACTCTCTCCACAGCACAGCTGAGCTTTGTAGAGCTGGATTTGCCACCATTCTTCCCAGTTCTTTTCTTCTAAAGGGATCCTGGTCATTCCTGTGTTTGTCTGTGCCATTCTGGTGCTGAATGAACCCTCTCTCAGCCAGTTTGTGATACTGTTTGCATACCAGAAAATCATTATTAGAATACCTTGTTTGTTTTATTTTTTTTTTAATTTTGTTTTTAATTACTGAAAATCTTCTGTGCTGAATTCTCCAACCATAAGAACTTTTAAGACCATAAAAGTCCTTACATGTCACTCTGCACTGGAAAAAATTATTCTATTGCTTTGAGTCACATCAAACAGCACAGGAACACAAAATGCTGCTAAGAGCTAAATACTGTGTTTTATTTATAGTTATTTAAAATACTTCTTCTTAACAAGTTCCTTAACTGTGGGTTTTGAAGGGATCTCTTTCCACTTCTAAAGTATTTTACAGATTTTAATGAGAGTGGAAGTATCATATAATACCAAAGCAAATTATCGAGTGCTCTGTGTTTTTATTCATGGAATTTCCTGTGATAGAGTGAGGTGTCCTAGATGGTTTTGCAACTGCACTAACCATATGGATATAAGCCACACCAAGAAATTATTTACTCTTCATCTCACCTGGTACAGATTATACAGCAGAGGACGACCACTGCAAATACTCTGTTGGGCAGATTATTTGAATTTCAAACTCTTACCTGAGAAATATTCCCCATAGTTCAGACAAATTTGCCAGAACTTTAGATGTGAAATTCACAATTACAATCTCATTCAGTATGTACAATGCCCCAATTTATATATTAGATCCAGATCAGAATTACACAGTTAAGCAAAAGCTGATACCTCTAACAAATGTACATACTCCTAAAGTTCTCTGAGTTTTGCTTCAAGACTTTTTGAGTGTTTTCACTGACTAATATAGTGTTGTATTCTTGGCCATCATCGATTAAGCCTTAAATCTGTGGTGCCTGGCCTGTGAACCAGAGAATAAAACCTTTCTTCTGAGACCTGGTATAGTTATATATTATATTTATATATGAGAAGTATCCACACTTTTCAAAAGAGCAGGAAAAATGTTTGCATTGCAGTTTAGATGTAGACTTTTGAGCATACTGATTTTAAAAGAAGTAGCAAATCTTGTTTTTTCATTTTCTCAGTATCACAGTCATTTAAAATGAAGACTACAAATTTACTCCTCAGTGTGATTTTAAAAGCATATTTTCTCATGGATCACCTTTTCTGCTACAACTGTAATTCCTTTCCAGGCTGAATATTTCACTGCTTTCTGTAGTTGTTATTATTTTGTAAGTATTCCTAATTTTTCTTTTTTTGTTTTTTTTCTCATGCAGTCTTTTTAAGCCACTTTTAAATAATTTGAGATTTTTCTCTGCTTTGCTCAATTCCAATGAGGCAACAAAAGCAACATAGTCTAAAGAGAACTATCTGGGAAGGGAGGGGTTAATACTGAAGGGCACATGAATGCTTGTTGGCAAAAGGGAACAGTTCCAGAATGGTCCTCAAAACTTCATTAGAGATCAGAAAAACATGCAATATTGCATTAACTGGAAGAAAAACTCCTACATTACAGGGTTAATGTCCTTAGAAACATTGCAGAGTTTATTTGAAAAATAAACCCAACAAGCCTCTATTAAATTTATTGAGGAAATGGAAAGCAGAAGCTCAGAAGACTGTAATTGCCACCTACAAATATGATAATTAGAGTGAATAAGGAGTAATGAAGGAGGAAATCAGAGACAACTCACCTCCTGAGCAGGAAGGTGGAGGTTACATTGCCACCATGTGGTAAAACTGTGGAGAGCTGGAGCAGCTCCTCTCTCCATCAGGATTCGAGAGGAGAGCTGCAAACAGCCAGAAATCTGCATGATTTGCTGGAAAAAATATAGTATGCAAATGCAATCCTGAATGGAAAGAAGCAATGTGAGATGAAATCGATTTTGCTTTTGATTAGCCTGTGTGGTTGGGTTTTTGGTGATGTGTTTGTGGGGGTTTTGACTTGAATTTTAATTCAAAGTGCTGTTACATAAAATATTCAGTGGAAAAGTGAACAGAGTGCAGAAAAGAATGGGAAAAAAAGTTCTCTTTTTAAAATGATGTCATTTATAAGCTTTTTTGAGTACAAAATCCATCATGCTGTTGTATGTCTTCTTGAAATCATCTCCAAAGTTTCTGCATGAATCTTGATTTTTTCAGATTCTTCTGATAATCCTGGGGTACTTCCCACTTCTCTAACGTTTGGAAAGTGAGCCTTAGTGTTTCACAAAGTACTTTTTAGAACAGACTATATGGAAATATAATTTTTTTAAATGGGAGTTCTGCCTAGAGCAGATTTGGGATTCACAAAAGTGTGTCATCTTGCTCTGCCCCCACCCCCCAACTTCACTCGTAATTCCTCGTGGTGTGACAACTGGTGGCTGTAGAAATTATTAGGATTCAAGAGCATGATTTCACAGTCTGAGTCGGATGAGCTTTTCACAATCCCCTTTTTGATCAGATTAGTGCTGACCCCTGAGCTGACCCTCAGCCAAGGGGAGCTGGGCCAGCCTCCCAAGGCAGGGATTTCTGGTGGCTTTCCCTTCAGACAGCTCTGTCCTGCTCCACTGCAAGGTCTGTTTCTTACCCTCCCTGCAGCATGAACCTTTCCCTGATCTCTGCACAACATCCCTTGCTCAGGCCTGTTTGGGTTTGTAAAGGGCTTGAATTCATGCTAAGTACAGTGGCTGCCTCTGTATTTAAGAGCAGCTCCCCCCCCTCAGCACCCCCACACTTGTAGCTAAAATGCAAGAAAAAGATTAAATGACCATCACAGATGACGCTCAGATGTATCTCTTGGTACAAGTCTAATTATGACCTCCACTGAGGCAATTATTCTGTCTTGATCTTAATGCCTTTTGCAAGCATCAATTAATAAAACTTCACATAATGTCCTGGTAGAACAGGAATTATTACCATCTTTTTAGAAACAGGCAAACTGAGGCACAATTATTGACCTGGTTTTAGACGAGATGGGAGAAATTAGGACACAAAACTGAAGTGAGAGTTTCACCTTAGTCCCTAGAAACCAAATAAAGTGCAGAGCATTGTGTGAAAACCCAGATCTGGCTGTTTTCAGCTCATCCCTCAGCTCACCTCCAGCACAGACCCCCGGCAGGTGCCCTTCAGTTTTGGTCACAGGATATGAGGGATGCACAGCTGGAGAGATGTGTCTGTGCCAGTCAGAGGGCTGGGCTAGTCCCTAGTGATTTCCACAGGAATAAGAACCTTTCCAACCCACTGGGTACCCTGTGAGCAGAAGGCAAATGCCTGTTGTTAAAGCTGCCCCAGCTCTGTCAGACTGTTCTGCATCCTAAAGGGACTGATGGACTCTTGCCTCCCTTTCAAATCCCAGAAAAAAGGAGCAAATCACTTCAGCCCTTACCCTTTTACACAAATGACTCATAAACATTTGCCTCCCACATTAGTTTTGCTTTTGCTCAAAGTTGAGTCATTGTCTTGTATTTGATTTAACAATAGCAGGAGAAAAAAAAATAGCCATCAGTAGCTACTGTATAAGACTAGATCAAAAGCAGTTCCTTAAAGGAGGCTTTCATGATAGCTAGATAAAAGATTTGAGAAACTGGTAAGAAAATAGACATGAAGAAAAACAGTTCCTAAAACCAAAGCATTATGTTTTCATGCTATTGTGCTTTTAAAATTGAAGGCAACAGTCTGAAAACAGGCATCAAAATAAATCTTACTTGAAGGGAATTATCTGGAGATCATTGTATTTATTGCATTTGTTTTGATTTTCCAGTCTTTGCCTCAGACTGTAGGCATGGACATGACTTAAAAGATTCAATACCTCACTTAAAAAATTAAACTTCACTTGATTATTGAGCTGACCCATCCTAACCCTTAATTGTCATGTATTATTCTGGAATATCACCAGCAGGCTAGAAACGGTGAGAGCAGGACAGAAGGCAAGAGCTGAGTCCCCAGCAGCTGATGGATTTCAGATGCAATAGCTGGGGCTGTGCTGCCCCTCGGAGGCACAGCACAAAGTTGCATAAGTCCACGAGGAGAGGGAAAGGATTAGTTATGGTGCTTTGAAATTATCTTGGTTTTTAACTCTGCCTCCTCTCTACCCTTCTCCCCCAACACCCTGTGAATTGTCCAAAGGGCTGTGTGTCTGAAGGCACTCCTTGCCCAGATCATACTGTGTGTGATGATACACTGGATAAATAATTTTCCAGCTGAATGTTGATCTTTTAGAATCCTTTTGTGCTTCTCATTCCTTTCCCCTGATCTGCTACCACTGTGGATCTCTCAGCAGTACTGAGGATGAATGGTGGTGGGATGTTGTCTTGGGTTATGGAACCAAAAATGTGTATTCTATTTCTATCTGTTGAAAGCAGTTGGGGAGATGTTTTTCTTTATTTCTTGTAACTCTGGGAGGGGGGCAGATGCCTTCTGATAATGGGCCAGCTGTTAAAACCAGGAGGGGCAGTGTTTCTTATCTCTTTCACCACCAGTGCTCCCTCCAGGGGAATATTTTCTGCTGATGGGCCATTAAGGCTCACCAAGGACAGGACACATTCCATCATCCCATTGTGAGATGCTCCACCCAGTGGGGGGAGCCAACCATTCCTACCTGGATAAAAACTGAGACAGAGGAACACCAGGGATCTGGCTTCACTGGATTCCCAGAGGAAGACTGGACCCTTCTCACCATCACTGGACTCTTTTCTCTCAGGATCATCTCTGCTCCAACAGACCCACATCTGCCACTCCAGGAGGACTTTGGACTGCTTCCAACACCCTGACCAATTCAATTATTCAATTTATATTATTTTACTTTTTTTCTCTCTTCTCGTATTAAATTGTATCTCTGACTGGGAGTCTCACTGGTTTTGCTTTCAAACCAGCACAGATATGAGGTCAGTGGGTAGAGGGGGTTGATGTAGTTATTGTCTGGCTCTGTGGAGCAGGGAGTAGATTTGGGGATTTCCTTCCCTGTGAGTTTCCCCATTTCAGCAGAGTCAGTGGAGCTGTGAATCTGGCTCGTGAGCAGTGCTGGTAAGCACCAGGCCCTGAGCCATGGTGGGAGAAGTTGTCACCCTGCTCGTGTGGCCCCAGAGCCAACACACTGAGACGAAGAAGCAGCTCACTTCTGCCCACTCAGGAACTTGGGATCCTTTTAAAAACTCTCTCTGGGGAATGACCCAGCTAAAATATTATTTTGTTTGAGAAACAACAACATGAGGCTGTTTCTGGGACACCACTTGTTTAAGAGCTTGCCTTTGAATTTTGGGCAACTGATTTTGACCTTACAAGTGACAGTAATTTGAACTGGATGCTGACCTGGCAAGTAGTGAACCAGGAAAGCTGGGCGTGCATCAGGAATGTTTCAGTGCTTTTGTGAGATTTAAACCTATTCAAGATGGGATAACAAAACTCAAAAGGAGAAATGATGAGTTTAGAAATAGGAACTTTTAGTGGAATTGTTCTGGCTGTGTGAGCAGAAAGCCTGCAGGTCTGGGTGAGAGGTGGGAGTAGCACAAGAGAAGTGCAGTCCTAACAACAACTGAGCTGCCATCTGGAAGAGTTGTAGTGCAGGGTCTCCCAATTACTGGGGCCCAAGTTTATCCTTAACAAGCAGATCTCACCGCTCAGCACTGCAGAACAGCACTGCAGCTGAAGGAAGTTGCAGGAAGCATGAAGAAGCCAAGAAATGTGTTTTCCTTTATCCCACTGAGACTTCAGAATCCAGCCCTGGCAGAGCTTCTTTCCCTGGGAGAGGAAGAAAGCAGCAGCATGATGGATCTGGCCTTTGCTTGAAGCCTAGGCTTGTTCCTGACTGAGCAAATTTGGTTTAGACCAGCCAACAACCTTCTGTTCCCTCCCAGAACTGATGTTCACCTGCATGAATTACTGCCTTGGACTTCGTAGAAATTGCAAATGCACCGAGTACAGTAATCACCAGATCACAAAGAATTTGGCTTTGGTTTCAGCAAAATAACTTTCCTGGGTCATCCAGAGATGGTTCCTGACCTGCCCTGGGCCATGTTTGACCTGACCTTTTCCTGTCGGAGAAAACACACATTTGGAAGCACAGCTGAGATAGGGTTTAGAGGGGAAACAGCCCTTTGCCTTCTACACAACAGCTAAATTGTGCCTAAAGATGGAGATTCTCCACTCTGACTTTACTTCTTTACAAGCTTTTAGTTTAACTTAGTGGAAAGACTGTGTACTTTGCTGACCACTTGAAAAAGGAAAGAAAGCCTAAAATCATTGCTTGGCTGCACAGTTTTCCTAAGCAAATGTCTATTTTTAGTTTCAAGGGAAAAAAAAATGAACAATGTATACATTCAGAGAAATTAAAGGAGTGGATTTGGCTTCTTCAAACTCATCAGTCCTTAGTGGACAAGCCTGACAGTTACATTTCTTTATACATTTTATAAAGAAATTATAAAATAAGAACTGGATCATTAGTAATTATGTGTTACTATTTATACCAGTTATTAATTTGTACTTAAAACCACATTAAACAATTCTCTGAGTACAAGAGGAACAGAAAGGTAATTTACAGGCAATTATTTCAGCCAGGTGGTTGTGTTTGTAGCAGTGTATCATGCTCCCATTTTCAGTCTGGGAAAATAAATCTGTAAAAGAGAAACCAGATATCCTATTAGCATTCCTTAAAGAAAAGTTCTTCACACCAAAAAAAAAAAAAAAAAAATTAAATTTTGTGTAATCATGGTGTAACCATGCTTTGAATATTTTCATAACCTGGTGGAATCCTGCTCTAAGCCTGATGAAGATGAAACCTTCCACCCAACATGCCAACAACATAATTGGGATTTATAGCTGCAGGCTGGAGCACACAGTCTTTAGGGACTGGAGGGAATGACAGAGAAATATCACTTGGAAGCAGCCTGAAGAGCAAGCCACAGCCTCCCTCCCTGAAGAGCCCTCCCACACAGGAGTCTCTGTGCCTGCAGGAGCAGGGCTGAGCACCCACCTCGGCCACTGCCCCTGGCATCAGCAGGAAGGTGTTCAGCCAGCCCAGAGCTGCTGGGCTTTCCAGGAGGAAAGTTACCAAGAAAAGATGAAAGGCAGCCAAGGAAGTCTTAGAAAGAAAGGACAATATATGTATTAAAATTGGCACCTCTGAGTGTAACCCACATCCAAATATTCCAGGAATAACCTGACTTTGAGAACTGGGTTTTAGTGATAATTAATAAGTGGCAAAGAGTACAAATCACCATTTCTGGTCCTACTCAGCAAGGACAAGAACGTTTTCTTTGCAATCTCATAATATTTGCCATCAGAATTCATAGTCTGGTGGTGAGAAAGTTCTCACCTGCTTGCCTGGCTGTGCCTAGTCCTCAACAAACACCCCACAAAACCAGATCCAGTCCCCAGACCACTGCAGGGAATGGTGAAATATTGCTCAGCCATGGCCTCAACACAGCAGCACTGCCAATGTCATGGATGGGGAGGTAAAAATACACTGGTGGAAAAGGAGCTGCTATAATCAGTATTTTATTTTTCTTTTTTTTTCTTTTTCTTTTTTCTTTTTTTTTTCTCTTTTTTTTTTCTTTTTTCTTTTTTTTTCTTTTTTTTTTTTTAATATGGGAATTGTCCTCAATACTAGATAGGAAGTTTTTTTAAGGGTAGAGCAGGCTATGATGACCTTGGAAATTAAGATTATGCTGCGTTAGGTATTGTGATCTGTTGGGCAGATAAAAACGGAGCCATCTCCATCCTGCCAGTAAGTGCAACAGATAAAGAGGGGAGAGGAGGGTATTTCTTTCCAAAGCCACCCTTAATCAGCAAAAAACAGCAGACAAAATTATCTTTGCTAGATGGGGATTTGTGCAGTATGGGTTACATTTATTATCTGGCAGGTTATAAGCTGTATTTTAATTTCCGGTATTTTCCTGCTACATCTGAAGGAACAATACAAGCTGGAGCCACTGCATGTCATTTATAAGTCTGTGCATGTCATTTATATGGTAATGGGGGAGTTCACCCTCATCCCCAGTGATTTCTGCAAAATTCTGCATGCTGGTTCTCAGCATACTTAGCTTTCTCCAGCGTAAATTAAAATGCACATTCATGATCTTTGAACAAAGCAGGCAGGGATAATTGGTAATTTGAGCCTGTTCTGTACAATGCAATTCAAAGTAATACTTATAATTTGCAGTTAATTAATCAGGTTTTTTTTTTTCCTTAAAATTCTTAATTGCCTTTCTATGATATTGATTTTTAATAAGTTTTACTCCTACCAGTTTTAGTTCCAATTACACAGGCAATTTCTTGTCACTGTTAATGCATGGCCCTTTGTGTGTTTATATGCACATTTCTGTATGTTTTGGGATATTTTTACAGAAATTTTTATTTGCTGGTTTATGGATAGAGTGTTTGTTGGCTGAATTTAAAACTTGAAAATAATGTAACCAATGTACACCCCAGAGAAACAAGGTACAACGTGGAATAGAAAATTCAAATCAATACAATAAATTTTTTTAAGAATTTTAAATATCTGGATTTCCATTGCCACTATGAACAGTCAACCTCATTTGGTATTTAACTCACTATCCAATTAAAATGCTCTGTAGAAAAACTCTAGTTGTTGTAGCTTCAAGGTAAAACCACCCATCATTAGAGGTACAAACTTTGGGCTCTCTAAGGAAATTCAGATGGTCATAAATTTGAAAATAATAATATTAGCAAATACAGATGTATGTGGTGCCTGTGATGGGAAATATGCCATGGGCACTGAGCACTCCATGCCTGACCAAGCCCAGCCCTGTCCAGCCTGGCCTTGAAATGACCACAGCTGAGGCATTCACCACCTCTCTGGGCAACCTGTGCCAGAGCTTCACCACACTCATTGTAAAAATCTTCTTTCATATATCTAGTCTACCCTTCCTCAGTTTAAAATCATCACCCCTTTTCCTATCACAACTGGTTTTCTAAAATGTTTGTCCCCATCATTCTTACAGGCTTCCTCCAAGTACTGAAAGGCTGCAATAAATTCCACCTGGAGCCTTCTCTTCTCCAGGCTGAACAGCCCCAGCTCTCAGCCCCCACAGCAGAGGTGCTCCAGCCCTCTGATCCTCTTCCTGGCCTCCTCTGGACCCCCTGGAAATTCCCCACTGGGCATTCTGCACACCAAACCCACTGGGGTTTATTTCCTATCTCACCTGTGGGAATTTCTTGGCTGTCACTGACAACCAGAGTTGCACAGACCTGGTTGGTGGCCCTGCCCCCTTTCCTCTTGTCTTGTCAGTAGATTCAGGATTACTGCACAGGAGCCTAAGGATCAAAAATATTGATAAAAGGAAGTATTTCCTGGTAGCAGGGATAAAAGAGATTTTGATGCATGGACATTATCCTGCAGGGATGTTTGTCTTTATGCTTACCTGGGCCCAGAGTGGACGACCTTCAAGGCACACACCTAGGAAAGAACAGAATTCTGCCCAACATGCAAGTGCCACAACCCTGATAAGCACAGACAAACCCCACTGATCCATCAGTGGCATAACCTGATTGCATACCTTTACCTTCATTAATAATAAATGTTCCTGTTATTTGATAAGAACATATTTTTTTTCCTAAATTTTGCTGTAAGCTAATTTGAATTCTGTTTTTATCCATCTCTCTTTTTTTTTTTTTTTAATTATTCCTTGGTGATTCTATTGATCTCAGTAGTTCTTCTGATTATTCAGTCCTGTAAAATCAGATTCATCCTCTGAGTCATTGTTGAGCTAAATCTCTCAGTTAGCCAGATCCTGAGTCACTGTTCTGAGTTGAAACCTCTGGGAATATTGCCATAACAGGGCAATATATACCCTGAGTGGTTTTTTAATGGCTGTTCAATGACTTCAGCTGTTTAAATCAGGTAAGGAATTAGGAGCTAGACTAAATTCAGTCAATGTGCTCCAGTTCCCATTTCATAAAGCAGGGCTGTATTTTGCAGTATTAACTGACATTTATTAGCACTCAGACTAGGTGACTAGCAGGTGCTGCTCAGGGTGAATAAATCATGCAAGCAATTCACATGAAAGACAGCTTATGCAAGTGCTGATAAAAGTCCATGGGGTTGAAGAATCAAGTTCTTTAATAGCAATGTCAGGCTGTTCAGTCTTCTTATCTCTCATATTTCTTTATGAAACGTTAAAAGAGATTGCTTTTGGGCACTTGTGTTCTTGAACTATTGCAGGCGTCTAATGAATTTTTGATTCAGAGGGTTTTGTGATCACTAACTTTCTTGATACATCTGTAGCTATTGAAATGGATCCCCTGTGCCAAGGCTGGCTGTCCATCTTCCTCCTATCATAAACCCCACAGATTCATTAGACAGAACCTGTAACTTTTAATTTAAGGGAGAGGTGAAGTTGAAGCTGCTCGAGCATGTTTGAATAGAGAAATATTCAGCATATAATGAAAGCCCTGATTTGTCTCACTGCATTGCACAGATAAGCAAATTGCATTTCCAGCCATAGCAGCCTGTTCAGTGGCACCAGAGGGGAAAAGAAGAAAAGGATTTGTCTGTAAGGAGCCCTGCTGCATTTGGGCCATGTGAATTCTGCCTGGTCTGGGTCCTTAGCGACTGAGGAGGTACAACAGGACCTTGCAGTGAGTGTTTACCCACATCAGTGAGCTGCACTGCAAATTGCTCAGAAGACTTCTGCCAGGAGATGTTTCTACAGGTTTAGTGCCTTTAGCTAACAGGCTTTCATGAAGAGCTGACAACAGGCTGTGGGTTTAAAAAAACACATTCTCGTTATACATTAGTGGCAGGCAGCAGTTTGCCACTGCAGATGGGCTTCCTTAGATGCATTTGATCGTTGGAGTGAGTGCTAGAAGCAGGAATGGCTGAGGATGGGATCACTAATACTTCTATTTTCATAATTCAAACCCCATTTTCATTATTACATCTGGACATCCTGACAGATCACAGGCCTGCCAGCAGTCACAGTCTGCATGTCAGTCTTGTCATCGTGGTCCAAAGGTTGTTACTGACACTGAGAGTGACTCACACAACCAAAGGACACTAATTGTTTGGGGCACTTGTGAGCATTAATCATTAACACTTTTGAAAAGTAAGGATTCCTAAGGATGGGGTCCAGGTGACAAGAACCCAGAAGCACAGAAAAAGAAACTTCTGAAAGGAGGAGAGGGAGGATATGGAGGCATCTCAACACTTTTCTTGTGTTTTTATTTGGAAGAGGACAGCTTTTATTACAAATCAGGCCCCAAAATACTGATGTGCCAACAGGATAGTATGGCTTTGTGCATGACACCTGGTAACCCTGCCTGCCTGCTGTGATTGCTCTGGAGAGGTGCCAGACGTCCTGGGGAGTTGGTCATTGCTCCTGCAGGACACCCAGGATCCATGTGAAACCAGGACAGCTCCTCTCCATGGCTTTCTGCACCAAGTGGGATTTGCAGAGCTGAGTGCACTCAGTGTGTCACGATGTGAGGGTGGCCTGGAGGAGACATTGTGACTATTTTCAAATAGCTGAATTCTTCTCTTTTTTGTAAGAATCCATCTGTATGTCTCAGATGACATCTCGTACTTGTGTGTATCTGTTTTGTTTGGTGGTTGATTGGGGCTTTTTTCCAAAAAATCCATTTGCATGATTGAGGGAGATTTTAAACATCCATGATTTCTTAGTCATTACAGTCTGAGCTTGGCCTCCTGTGTGTATTCTGTAGGGGCTGTAGAGGTGTACCTGAAGATAGGATCAGGCTGGTGTTCAATAAATCCAGCTTTTGAAGCCCCCAATCACTCAAACAGTAAAGAAGGTCTGGCAGCTACTTGCCAATAACCTTATAAACAGTATTCCTAATGCCCTGACTCATATGGCAAACACAGAATCCTTTAGTGTTGGAAACACAACAAATTAGAAGAATCAATGAGTCAGGGAAAAGAAAAAAAAAAGAAAAAACAAAACAAAATAAAACAAAACAAAAAAACCCCACACACAAAACCACAAGCAAACCACATTAAATTAACAGTTTCTAAATAGGGTGAAATTAGGAGCCTCAAAAAATCTCTTATGTCTGTCAGGAGCTTGGTCCCCTGCTAACACGATCTCATCCTGCTTCTTGGGATCAGTGTCCTAAACATTGTCCTGTTGAAACATTGGTGGTTATTGCTGGTAGTTGGGAGTGTGGATGAGCAGGCCAGGTTGGAGTGGTCAGGATTTGGCCAGGCTGGCTGGCAGATTTGCCTCTGATGTGCACTCTGGCTTTGCTGGACACTGTTTGCTCTTCATTCCCGTGTGTTCCCTCTGGGATCCTGGCCAGGTATCTGTGAGCATCCCACAGTGACTTGTCTGCTTCCAAAGCATTGCAGTTTGTGGTGTTGTCACCCAGAGCCACCTCCATCTCACAGAACTGAAGGTGGACCACAGCCCATTTGTGTCCACATTTAGTGGGGTTTGCCCCTTTGCCTGGGCTTGGCTCAGGCTGTGCAGCAGCTCTGGGGCCCACACTAGAGATGTGGAGACAAGAGATGATCTTGCTGACCACACAGAACACATGAGGAGTGGTTGTCACCAGTGCCCAGCATGAACCACCCTGCTGAAATGAGCTGCTGTCCTGGCCCTCAGCATCTGGCAACAGGGAGGCAAAAGCACTGGCCAAACCCTCACCTGCTGTCTCAACACAAAGCTCTGCAGCAGCAAGGGGCTGCCAGATGGGGTGAGCAGAAAACAACCTGTGTTCCAGCAATTAAACCAGATGACTAAGAGGAACTGATGGCACTTACAGCCCTCACCTTCCTTCCTTGAGGAGATGCAGAACTCCTGGCTGAGCTCCTTTCCCTGAGATGAGGGGCTGCCACCTTCCCATGGCTGCCAAACCCACGGGAGCTGCTCACCCTCCACGATGAGATTTTGGATTGAGGATTTGGGGTTTATAAAGTGCTCTCTAAAGCACATCCTCAAGAATGCCATAAAAGCAAGTTTATTCTTCCCAAGCTTGCCTGTCAGTGGCAGAGGAGACTCTGTGTTCCAAGCAGGAATAAAGGGTCACAGGGGTGATTCCTAAGGATCTCTGGGTGCATTGCAGCTCATTTTTCTTAAGAATCTCTTGGACAAGAGCACAAGCAGCTTGACAAGAGTTGTTCTTTGCATACAGATTCACAGAATATTCTGAGTTGGAAGGGACCCACAAGGATCATTGAGTTCAAATCTTCAGTAAATGGCCTGCACAGGGATCAAACCCACACCCTTGTTGTTATCAGCACCATACTCTAACCAGCTAAGCTAATCTGAGTGTCAGGAACTGTGGAACTGGGCTGAGCCCACAGTTTGACCTCGGCCACATAAATTTTTAAATTTTCTACAAAAGGTTATGGAATTGTTCAGCAGCCCTGCAAAATTGCATATTTTTTTCCACCTGACTCAATTAGACAACTGTGAAAGAGGATTAATTGCTCTGAAATCAATAGTGCTGCAGAGCTATTGCTGACATCAGCACAAAATAATGTCAACACAAGAAAATGTAGATGGGGTATGGTAATCTAAAACAGTTTTTACTATTTGCATACACATAACTACTTTTTTTTCCACACATTTTATATCTATTACAATGATTTAATGGAAGTCAGTGTAGACCTGCACTACAGCAACTGAGAGAAAATTTTGATTGCATAGAATAAAAGGTCATTTTCCAAATCCATCCCTGAAACATGTGTCAGTAAAGGCAAATATGAACAATGAGTTTTCCCTAACTGGCTAAAAATACTTGCTTTCACACTCTACAACAGTAATCGATTTGGACATGTGGTTGGGGCTTCGAGATGATTGAGTAATTGATTTTAAAACAGATGGCAGCTGTCAAATAAGCATTTGTATTTATTTGATGTTTCTATGAGAACCCTTGGGGTTTCACTATCTCAGTAGTCTTTGTTTTCTCCTTTCCTAGACCCTCTTGCTGTTCTCTGATCTCTCTTCCTCTCATGTTCTTTTGATACGTCCTACTGACAATTTCTTTTGAGCTTTCTTTCCCCACCTAAGCCACGGCCTTTATGTCAGGCTTTCATTTCATTTTGCTTAAAATTCCTTTTTATTAACAGTTTTAATAAAACAGCAAAATGTCTTCAGCACACCAAATACTTCATGATCTGAGCATCAGCTATGATACATCACACAAACAGAACCATTGGTTACGCTCCCCAGAACTGCTGTGCTTTACCAAACCAGCAATAAATAACACTGGTCCTGGGAGCTTTTGAACCTTAAATTGCTGATGTCTTCGAATTATTTTTTGGGGTTTTTTTTTTTTGTTTTTTTTTTTTTTAGTGATAGAAAAGAGTTGCAATGGTACAGGTCAGACTGTCAGAGGACTGGTCTGTCCAAGCACCTTTGTCTTCTTGTGCAAGTCCCTTTCTGTTAACTCACCCTTGAAAATTACAAGTTACTTGTTATTTTTTAACAAGTTATAAGTTATAAGTTATTTCTAACAAGAAGGCCCAGGAAAAGGTGGAGTATTTTTACCTGAAAATTATCTTTTTCCTCAGTTTTTTTCTCCTGATATCATTGGAAGTAATCTCTAAGCTACCAGTGGATTCCTCAGTCAGTCATTAGTGAAGGCTTCAACTTTTCCAAACAGCAAGCCAGAACGTTGCCACTTTCAGAAGAAAGGCAAAATTCACAAATATGACTCAGGATGGACAAAGGCCACAGAACTAGTTGATTTTAGAAAAGCATGAAGGACCCCATGGCCATGGCATTTACATGTATGTGTTTGTTAGCAAAGAGGAACTCTGCCAGTCTAGAGCTCTGTGCAAGCCTGGGAAGTGGATTTGTCATGGAAATGTCTTTAGAAATGCCCCAGTGGCAGATTATGGTTCAGAACATTAAAATTATCTCTGTGGATTTCCAAGTGTGGTGCACACAACTGTTCTTTTTTCCAGAACCTGCTGGTTGCCACAGAGGTTGCATAAAATAAAGGCCTGGTGCTTTTGTGCTTTTCCCTGCATTGAGTCTATCAAGGAATTCAGAGTTCTGAATGCACTTCACTGGGACTGTTCAGTGCTTAGACAGAGGTGGAAATGATAATTATAAATGTTTGAGTCCCATGGCTAAAGTTGCTATACAAGTATCAAAAGGAATAGCAAAATCCACTTGTGTAGATCCTTCCAGGATTGGGGTGGATATTATCCATGGAAGAATGAGCTAGAGGATTTTTAGGGTCTCTTACAGATTCTTTTGCTGTGATATTCCTTGAGAAGTTTGTTACCTGAAGTGAAATAAAAGTCTCCATTTCACTGCTCTTGCAAGTGCTGCAGGAATTAAATTACAATTCAAAGCAATCTGGTGGCTGCTTAACTTTATATGTGCTGGGCTAATTTTTGATGACAGACCTGCTAGAAATGTCCACCCAGCTTCTGATCCACTGTTCAGCCTTCCCAGGGGTTACCCACATAGTATCATAGCCAAGTGCTGCATCCAATCCCATATTAACCACAGCCTGTTACTTGGCAGCTGAGAACCACTGCAAGGGACTTCTCCTTCCACTCCCTGATGGTGAGCAGGAGAGCCTCCATCAGGAAACACATCCTTCAGAAGATATGGCATTCCCACTTTGGGCAGCCTGGTTCTCTCTGGATGCTGCTCAGGTCTTGGTTCCAAAGACAGCCATCCACATAATGCAGGAATGCAGCAACCTTGGATTCAGCTCAGGGAACCTTCCTCTCATCACACCTCTGCCATTTCCTCCAGTTTCTTCTCCAATAATAATGAAGTCTCTAAGATGGATACACAGTTATCACTGAATATACTCTGACCTAGGACTTAAAATTCTCCTCCTGAGGGCCTGTTAACTTGGAGGACTGCTTGTTTCACATGGCTTTGAAATGATCATTCATTTGGGCCTTACTCAACTAGAAAAAAGGATTAAAATACACATCCTACAACTTTCCCTGAGTACAAACATGTCACTGGTTAAAACATGTCCCCACTGAAGAGTCACTACTCATGAGCAGGGTCATCCAGCTGGTTCAGAGTGATTCATTACTGCATGTGCTGAGATGGAATAAGCGCTGACTTGTCTCAAACCCTGTGCTTGAACCCAGCCAGCAGGTCTGAGCAGCCCTTGTTGTAAGGCAACCACACACTTTGCTCCCACTATTCTTCCAGTTTGCATGCCCTGTTGGGGCTGCAAGCAGAACTCTGGAGAAAGAAGGAGCACAAAGCCACCAGGATGTGACTGTGAGGAATCCCAGCAGCTCACTCACAGCACCCTGACATCGTGTAGCACTCAGCGACTGCAAGCCCTGGGGAAGAGGGCAAAGTTTTGATCAATTATCACTTTGTGCTCCTAGTCAGGAGGTCATGATCCAAACATGTAGGGAGGCTTTAGTATTTAAGGAGAATCTGTTTTTTCATACACAAGGCAGGATCTGGTTTTCAGAGCATGTGCTAAAGGCAAACACAAGGAATAAACTGTCTCCAAGAGCAAATTGTCTGCAAATCATTTTTTCTTTCAGCTGAAAGAACTTTCTGGTACTAATCCATTCTGTAGTCCATGAGAATGTTCTCTGGTTTGCTAAAACTAACTGATCTCTCTAATAACAGCAAGGTCCTGGCTTTGTTTCAAGGCAAAGGTTCACTCAATTAAATCTCATTAACAGAGGGCCACAAAACTTGCACTAAAACCTTTCTGGGTGTGTGACCTTCAGCAAAACTGCTTCATTAAGTCTGAGATCCTGGAGAAAATGTTTGCTGAATAAAGTCACTCCTAATTAATGTTAAAATGTCAAGGATTCATCTGCCATCCATCTTTACTCCTTTTCCTTTATGCTCTTCATTATCTCTTTAATGGGCAACCAATATAAAAGTCAAAAGCAGCATCTTCTAAATGTACATGTAACAGGTGGGACAATGCGGCAAAGCAAATTTGCCAGATGTGCTTTCCCATGCAGCATTTGTAACTTCCTAAATATCTTTCCAAAAACCCCACTTACATGCTGCCATTAAGCATTGATTAATTAATTTGTTATTTCTGAAAACCATAAGTATCAAGGATGAATTTTCTCTTGCACCCTTTCTGATGTTACCTTGAGTTTTATTCCAAGCCATATGCAAGTCTTGATTAACAAAGTGTTTATTTACCCTGTGATGAACATAATTGTCTGTTCTCCAAGGATTGCTCATCTTTTTATTTTTTTTTTTTTAATTAATCAGTGTCTTGAGTTTCTACTCTTCAGACCAGGGGGATGTCCTGGTTGGACTGGGGGGGGTCATCAGAGGGTGGTGTACAAACCTGGTGGGTCTGAACTAAGAAAATCCTCATCCACTTTTCCAGTGGCCAGTGATGGCAGCAGACACTGGAGCTGCCTGGACCTATACACCAGGACTTCATGGGGAAGGCTTAGAAACACTCTACAACCTCTTTAATTTTTATTCTCACGTTAAAGTAATGGGACCCATCTTCCTGCCCATCAATCTGTACAGCATATGCAAGCCCTTCTGGTGGTTTAAATAGGAATGACTCACATGATATTAAGCCTCTTAATGAAAATGGATTACATTATTGTCTTTCACAAAATAGGAGGTTTAAAAAGCCAAGTTAATGTCTTCCAAATGTCAGTAACTGGAGACACTTTGGACCAAGAGTGAATTTTACAGCTTTTCTGCAGATCTGTAAGATGAACTCATCTTTTCAACGAAGGATATTAGATGATATGAAAAGTATTAGAAATTAGAAGTTATTTGAATTTGAATTTAATGAGAGCTAGGTTCTGACAGTATTAAAAGTAATTTCACATGATGGCAATATTGTTTTCTTCTTACATACTTGAACTCTGACACGTTTGCATTGCCATCTTTCTGAGCACCTTTTCAATGGCACCTATATTACTGAAATCTCAAAAATCCCAAAATTCAGTGGTATAGAAGATCAGGCTCTAACCCTGGCTACTTACGGCAAATTGCCTTGCAAAAGTGATTTAAAAAACAAGATAGGGATAAAAGTCAAGATGGTATCCAAGACTCTAAGGCCTGGTATCTTCTTTTGAGGTTCTGGCCTTTCATAAGTTACAGAAAAATTCTGTATTTATTTATTCCCAACTGGCAACAGAACTAAGGGATGTTTAAATTGTTGCTGAAGTACTTGTATAAACACTGTTTGAACTGACTGATATGTGTCTAGTCTGATGTTGTGAACCCTAATCATGTGCAGGACACATGGCAGAAGCAGCAGGGCCTTTTATGCTGTCATGAGTGTGTGTACTAATATGAATAATTTGAGGTTTCTTCAGCAAAGATAATTAAGGCTAATAACCTATAAATACAGAGTAATTGTTATCAATTGTGTTCATTTGTGTATATGGCATAATTTGATGAGTATTTTTGATTGATATTCCTGTGGCATCCTCTCTGTGCTGTGATTAGGCTGGGATTTTCATATCTGCACTGTTTCATTTATTGCTAACCAGTAATTTACCTCTAATAGCCTTTTTTTTTTTTTTTGTTCTCTCTCTCTCTCTCTCTTTTTTTTTTTTTTAATTAGAGGAAATCTTGAAGACTCACATTGCTCATTGGTGGTCTCCTGATGGCACCAGGTTGGCATATGCAACAATTAATGCCTCCAGAGTCCCCACCATGGAGATCCCAATATATACAGGCATGCTTTACCCTACTGTTAAAACATACCATTATCCAAAGGTAAGGGAAAATAAAATACTCAGTCCTGCTGCTCTATCAGAAGTAAATCATTGCTTATTTCCAGTAGGCTCAGACAGGAGACTAATAATGCACCCTCATAAGCAATGAAAATAAACAGATCCAAGGGAAGATCAGCTGTTCCTCAGTGCCTGTGGGTCTCCACTGCTCTTTAGCTGCATTTGTGAAATGGAATTTTTCTGGTTCTATGAGAATTCGTAATTCCACATACGAAGAAAATAAAATTTAAAAATACTTGCTTTTTATGCTGACAGAAGCAATTTTGCTTCCATGCTGGAACAGATGGAAGTTGGATGGTGTCTGAGGGTTTGGAATTTCTATGTTTCCATATTTGGATGTTTCTATATTTGGATACATTTATATATTTAGATGATAGATTAGATAGATGCACACATATACACATAAATACATATATTTAGATAATCTTTTGTATAGAAAGAGAATGCAGTATTTGGGCTTCCTTAGAATATCCAGGATGGCCTAATGTCAGAGGAGACATTGGTTTTAGAGGTTTGCTGTGTCTGAAAGACAGAAAAGACTTAAGAGCCAATGTGCCCTTGACTGCAGAGACCTGCAGTGGGTGACAGCACTGACACAGCTCTGCACCAGCACAGGTGTTATTGCTGTAATTTCCTGCTCTAAGGCAGTACTGGGCTGTCTGCTGCAGCCATTCCTTCTGGGTTTCATGCTCTAGCACTGATTGCCTAAGGCCTCACATGCTGGTCCAAATTGAACCATAATTCAACAGGAGATTCCCACACCTGTGCAGGTTTTGTGGAAATCACAATGGTTCAGCAGGGGATGTACTTTCCTACAGTACAAAATGAATCAGTACTTTACTGTGTCAGCCATCATCCTGTTAGATAACCTTTTGTCAAATGGTGCAGGAAATAGCAAAATTTCTGGTTGCCATGAAAAGTTGGATTTTTTTACTAAGGTTAGAAATGTCCTGAGTAAAATTGTCCCTTCTTTGTGCCTACCAACCTCTCCACACCTCTGTGACACATCCCTAGATCTGCAGTCTCCCTGTGGAAGACCACAGCAGTCCAATCCTTATCCTGTTCAGTGGGAATGCTTTTTATAATCCATGGGGATATAATAAATCAAAACCATTCTGTATTGTATGTGATATGGTATTTTATTCTTTTTTAAAATACAGGCTGGAATGGAAAATCCAACTATTTCTTTGCATGTGATTGGTCTGAATGGACCCACTCATGACCTGGAAATGACTCCCCCAGATGATCAGAGAATGAGGTAGGTGCTTTCTCATCCTTGAATGCTGGCCCCAGTTCCATTGGGGTTTTAGATCAGAGTTTGACTTTTTTCAAGATCATTTTACTGTTTTTAACACTGGACCTTTCTCTGCTGCTATCAGAAAGTTTCATTTTGTGTAAATCTGCTTTTTTTTTTTTTTTTCAAATTACTTGTCTTTTACCTGTATTTTATAGAACATTGTATTAGAACAGGTTTACAATTAGTAACTCTAAAATAATCCAAATCTATTCATGCAAAAGAAGATATATGACCTGTGGCCAAACCAAATGAACATTTGCCTTTCAAAAATACAACTTCAGACCTGTGTACAGCAGGTGGGAATTCAGGATCACAGTATCCCCATCACAGCATCAGAATGGTGGCTCCTGAACAAGATAATTTCTCTTTAGCAGCATTCTCTGTAAACAGAGAGACTCAGAAAGGTTTTAATTACAGCAATAACTTCCGACAGCAGGATCCACGTGCTGTTCATAAATTTGTTCTGTATGGTTATGGGTGGCCCATAATTTATTTTGTTGCAATCAATATTGCAAAATGATGCAAAATACATCATAATTAATTAGTGCCTGCATATTTCATCAAAACCATGGCAATTGCCATCTCTAGGGATGACAGTGGTAGTGCTGCCAGAGCAATGGGGGTGTATTTTCATTATGCATATGCTTTCTGAAGTGAGAGGATTAGTGTGATAAAATTTTATTAAAATAGGCAAGAGGGATGTACTGTACATTCAGTTACAGAAGGGAGTTTCAAGAAAGCAGGGGAAGCTGGTGATAAGGATCTTCCAGCAGACACATCCTATCTGAAGCAGTGTGCTTGGTGCAGATGATATATGGACAGAGTGGTATTTCGTGTTCTTTTTATCTGGAGCAAAGTGATTTAGTACAATTAATAAAGCTGATAATAAAGGGGAGATATGCCACTGCCTTTTTTTCTTTCAAAATTGAAAGAAGCCAGAAATTTTCCACAGGAATTGGATATTTTTCAGTAAAAAAAAACCCAAACCAAAACAAACAAAGCAAAGCTGATGATGGGAAAACATATTTGGGAGTGAAATGTAAAGTATTGATCACTTGTCCTTTTAAAATATCTTTCATTCTGCACATTTTTGACAAGTTTTCTCCAGTGCCATGCTTTTCTGTGAAAAAAAAAAAAAAAAAAAGAAAGTGATGGGGTTGAAATTGAATGTGGAAAAGTAGTATTATAATATTTATTGCCTGACAGCATTTTTTATTTTGGTGAAAACCACTGGACCTCAAGAGTTTCATCAGCAGATGGTCAGAATTGGATCATGACCCAGCTTATTTCTCATATTTGCATCTCAGGTGGCAGGGGTGAGGGATGAAATTATCTCCCTCAAGCACAGAAATCATCACTGGTCCTTGCATGGGCCAGAAACAAATAAATAATGGAAAAACTCAGACAATTCCAGTCTGGATCTGAGGAGCTGTCTGTGTGCAGGGACCATGTGCTGGGCTGCTGCCTGTCCCTTGGCCTGTGATAAATCACTGTTCTTTGTAGTGTCTGTGGCTTTATTACCATGGTCATACTGTAGGTATTCATACTGTAGAGTCACACCTCATGTTTGAGATTCCTGCTTCCAGGAAGCAACTATGGAAACCTGGGGCATGAACAAGAGTGCTGTGCAATAACCTCAGCCTCAGATGGCTGCAAACCTGTCTTGGTTTGGAAAGACAGGTATCCACCAGGGAAAGCTGGAGTTTCCCTTGGAATCGAGAATGTAAACCCCTGACCCCCTCCAAATTATTATAATTTTGCAATTAAGGGCTTTCAGGCAAAGATTTGGGAATAGGAATAACAGTTCTTTACTGGAATATTAACAATACAAATGTAGGAGTTAAAAAAAAAAAACCCAAACAATCAATCAATCAAACAACAATCCTGGAAACACTGACAGAGTTGGAGATACACCCTGTTGGTCAGAGTGTTGGAAGCAGTCCACAGTAAGTCCTCCTGGAGTGGCAGATGTGGGTCTGTTGGAGCAGAGATGATCCTGAGAGAAAAGAGTCCAATGATGGTGAGAAGGGTCCAGTGATGGTGAGAAGGGTCCAGTCTTCCTCTGGGAATTGGGTGAAGCCAGATCCCTGGTGTTCCTGAGTCTCAGTTTTTATCTAGGTAGGAATGGTTGGCTCCCCACACTGGGTGGAGCATCTCACAATGGGATGATGGAAGGTGTCCTGTCCTTGGTGAGCCTTCATGGCCCATTAGCAGAAAATATCCCCCTGGAGGGAGGATGGGTGGTGAAAGAGATAAGAAACACTGCCCTACCTGGTTTTAACAGCTGGGCCCATTATCAGAAGGCATCCGCACCCCTCCCTCCAGAGTTACAAGAGATAAAGAAAAAACATCTCCCCAACTGCTTTTTTTGGTTCCACAACCCAAGAAAAAACCAAACCAACAATGTCTTTACTGGGATATGAAAATCTATTGCAAAACTCTGGATGGCTTCACCCTTCCTGACAGGGCTCAGACAAGGTGTCCCTTCCCTTTTGCTCTGATGTGGATGTCTGTAAATGCAGTGGTCGAGGATCTGCTGGTAGGGATTTCATTCTATGGAGGGAAAAGGTTCTCCCTTAAATCAGCTCCACATAAAATGTGGGACAGGTCAGGCAGGGAGGGCTTGGGAATGGCACTGATTTCCCATTTCTCTCCACTGGCTGCTCAACCAGTGCAGCTGCAGGAGCAGCAGATGTTTAAAATTAGCTGAGATGAATCACACCTTCTTGTCTCATTTTCCTCTGCAAAATGGGAACCATAAAACTTGGGTGTCCAATAGAAGAGATGTGAAGGGAAGTAAATGGAATTACTCCACACTACTCAAAAACTAGAATAATGACTATCCAGGTATCTGCAGTTATCTGTGGGCTGGGTTATCCATGGTCTTGATGGCCAGAAGAGGGTTCAGAGAGAAATTGAGACTCCATGCCCTTCTCTGGGGTGGAAGAGAAGACCATGATTCACCTAAAATAATAATTAAAAGTTCCTGAAAAAGAACTGTGGCTCTTGTGTTCAAACAGTGAGAGGGATGTAAAAACTGAATATATGTCCTTGAAACTTTAAATTGGATTTATGGGAAAAGTGCTCCAAGCCACAATAAGTACTAAAATCACATTCCTTTTCTGGGGAGACTGAATCTGCTCAGTTCATTTTGGAGAGAAAGAAGAGACAGTTATACAGTTTAATTTTGCTGTGTTGTTCTTTGTTTTTGTTTTCTTTTTTCCTCTTAGGGCCTACACTGTTGCTGATAAAAGAGTAAAATTACAATTTTATTTCAGGCTCTAAATTTTCAGGCTGCTGTTGTCTCACCTGGGCATATCCTTCCCCCAGTGCAGTGGATGCAAGCATTGAGACCTTTTGTTCGTTTTTTCTTCAGCCAATTTCAGGCACTAAATATTACTGCAAAGTACAAAATCAATTTCCAGCTTGTTATTTTTCTAGACAAACAGACCTCTCTGCTTTTGCCCTTTCTCTTCAGTATAAGCAGGAGCTCTTGCCAGAATTCAAAGGGCTCTCCAGCGACAGAGCACATTATTTCCAAAAACAGCAACAATTCCTTATACATATTTTATAGCAAACAAATGAACTAATAAATTTTTTATAGACTGTATGCTGTAAAAAGTCATATTATACTTTAAGGATGTCTTGGCCCACATGGCCCTGCAGTATATTATAACATCACCAGCTTTGGCAGTTCAGCCAGAGTTGTGCCCTACAAATGAGGTGGTGGAGAGGCCTGAATGGCTGCAGAGGTGGACATCTGGTAGCATCAAACCCTGGCTCTGAGAAGGCAACCATCAGTGAATTTATTCCTGTATTTTCCAGCCCAGCCTGAGTGGGTGCAGTCTTCACTATTGCACAGGACTTTTCCTGAAGATATTGATTGCTCCAAGTATCATCACATATTGATTTACTCCAAGTATCATCACAACCTGAATATGTCCAGCAATAAGATGGTGCAGGGAGTGTAGGAGGGTGGTTTTGCTCATGCAGACTCTCTCTGCTGATGTCTTTATGGCAACCAGCTGCATCTGCTTTACAGAAACCCCGTGTTGCTCCAAACTCTATCCTTCTATTTGTCCTTTAATGCAACATTCCTGGCTACCTTGGTGTGTAGCTGGCATACTCAGAGGCCATCAACTTTTCATAAGCATAAACATCTCAACCATTGATAGTGATGGGTCTGAGTCAGCTCAGGTTAGTGTGCTCAGAATGGAAATGGTTTGCAATTTCTTTTCCACCTGTGTGTAAATGTGTAGCTCCAGGCAATTCAATCCTTCTTGGAAGACAGAATAGCTTGAAAGATTCTTTATCTCTGAATTCGTCTCTTCTTTGAAAATAACTTCCAGAAGTGGCAGATAAAACACCTGCACAGCCCTAAAAATGTCATTTTTAGGGGTTGAAATCCATACATAAAGCAGCCTAGAGACATCAGGACACAATGTTCTTTAAAACCACAGCTCTCTCCTGGACTGCCTGCCTGCAGCAGCCCCCGACTGCTCTGCCATGTGGCAATTCATTAGGATGGCAGCGTTGTGATCTGCTCTGTGTGTGTCTGTGTTTGCAGGGACTACTACATCACCATGGTGAAGTGGGCCACCAGCACCAAGGTGGCAGTGAACTGGCTGAACAGGGCCCAGAACGTGTCCATCCTGACGCTCTGCGACGCCACCACGGGCGTCTGCACCAAGGTAGGGGAGGTTTGCACAGAGGACACTTGCCATCAGTGCTCACAGCCCAGGCAAGGAGAAACTGTTTGACCTGTTTTACATGATGAACAGTCAGATGGAACAGATTAATTTAGGCAGACAGGATATAAACACAATTTTTAATTCTTTTTTTTAACACCTAGAAATCCAAGAACACTCTGGGTGTGTTTGAGGGAGAGTGATTGCCTGTCTTGAAATACCTTTATCCACACACAAGCTTGCATACCTCAACAATTTGCAATCTAAATATCTTTGCAAAATTCCATCTGCATTATATATATTTAATGATATTAAAACCAGCTCATGCTTATCTCCACATACCTTGTTTGTGACTAATTAATCCCTTCTATAAATGCACAAATACAAATTTTATATTGATGTAAGATCAGCAGATCCCATCATTTAAACTGGCATGTGTTTCCGCTGCATAAAATTGTTCTAATACACCCATCCCTTGAAAAAGATGATGCAATTCTGTGCACAGAGCATGGTGAGAAGTTTTTTCTTAATAAATTTCCTTTCAGCCTTTATTTATTTCTTAAGAAGATTTATTTCTTTGGGGAATAACACATCTTGTGGATTTATGTGTTTTGTCTGTATGCATGAAATGCTTTCTTGATCTAGTGACTGCTTATCCATCAGGGAGGAAAGTCAAGTAAAGCAGCCACTGGATTCTACTCCAGTGGCACATATTTAATCAGTTTCTTTGTATTTCTGAGCAACCTTTCAACTCCAATCCAACAGCTTCCTGCATTGATAGGCAAAATATAATATATGACAAGTATGGTGTTAATGATCTTTTTGTGTTTTAGAAACATGAAGATGAGAGTGATGCCTGGCTGCACAGACAGGTAAGAGTGATCTCCTCCTTGTGGTCAAGTTTTTGGTAGGATAATTGCTTCACTGAGTTTTTCCCCAAAGAGAAAAGCTGATTTCCAGATTTGAGAGAAATACTTGGACGATGGCGTAACCTGTATAACAGAAAAGCACTTCTCAGTAACAAACAAGTTCTCAGTAAAGATGCCATCCACTCTGGTAGGTCCCACAGTCCTTAGCCTGCAATTTACTTGTATTTAAAAGAGATGAAAAGCTGATGTGGGTGGAAAATCATTCACTGGCAGTGTCTGTATAGGACTCATCAGCCCCAGAGGCAATCCTTCGTACCCTGCCCTGACACTGATGATGATGGTTTAAATACCACATTGGTTGTTTTCTGGTTGTTTTATAAAGAGGATCTCTGTCCATTCAGAGGCAAAATCATGCAGACAGACTGTTGAGTCACTTAAATCTCATATATAACACTTGCCCAGGAGTCAGTCTGTGAAGGGACCTCAGATTAGATGAAGGTGTTCTGGAGAGAGAAGCTGTGATCTCGATTCAGCCACAACACTGAACTGTTTTTCAAGCCTTGTGTGAACTCCAGACAGGGAGCAGCATGGCACAAAATATCTTGTTCGATGTATTTTTCCAGGTCCAGATTTAAAGCATTTCAGATTTTTGTCTCAGCCTGTTCAGAGGAGCCAAGACCCTGTAGAAATGGCACAACATCAGTTCACAGCAAGAACAATGCTCTGCTCTGTTCCAGTGGCTGTCCTGTAGCAATGAGCTGTGTGTAATCCAGATGAAAGTTGATTGTATGGGGAAATAGATATTGTGCTCCTAGCATTTCAAATAATCTTTTTGCTGACACAGAGTAAAAATGGTGCTGAAATATTCTTTACATTCGTAGGGACTGTATTGGCTTGAGTAGGAAACAAAAGCTTAAAAGACAAGCCAAATCAAGGGAAAATTAAATTGTACAGATATGGTATATTAAAAATTTAAAAAAAGCAAACAAAACAACAACAACAACAACTTTTATTTATTTTTATAAGTTTGAAGGCAATAGCAGTAAAATAATCCTTTCATTGCTGCTTACTGCAGTATAGTAGAAGTTGTGTTTTATATTAATAATACAGTACAGTGGAACTTGTGTTTTTACACTGCTGTGGTTATCTAGTCACCTACCACGTGGACAGGCATTAAAAGATGGTGCTTTATCCTCAATATCTGAAGTAAATGGTCTGTCAGTCTCTAATGGGCCTGCTCCAGGGAAATACATTTTGTTTTACTACATCTCCAAAAAGCATATACTTAGTTTGAGAGCACACACTCAGTTTGATGTTAGAGAAGGATGTTCATTACAGCCAAATGAGTCAGACATCTCAGTGCTAAACTAAAATAACATTTTCTATGGACTTTGGAGACATTTGATAGCATCCTTCAAAAGCTTTTGTAGGAGTCTGAAGAATTATATAGCTCTATTGCCCGTATTTCTGACAACAAAATTACTTAAAATTCTAGTTTTGACTGAATATGATTACTGGGATAATTGTATTTTCTATATCTGCCTTTTATTCAATGACACATTAATCTAGATAACTGGAAAGGTATTTTCATGGCATGTGTGCCTGACTATGAGGATGATGTGAAAATGTTAAATGCTAGTTTGGGTCCACTAACCTCTTCAAGAAGGAGATGAACTGCACACCAGGCAGCTGCTGAAGGAGCTCCGGAGTGTGGCTCAGCTCAGGATGAGGACTTCTTGGTTGAGACATTTTAATATAAATATTTGCAAATGAGCCAGCTGCCCTGTCCCCTCTGGAGACAACCAGGGTGGTGGCAGTGGGGTCACACAGTCAAGGGACCCTGGGCAGGGTTCAGCCCACCCCAATGACCTCCTTTTGAGAAGTGTCCCAATTTTAAATCAGTGAGACCAAGGAATCTGACTGTTTGCCTCATTCTTTAAAGTACTCCTTCAAAATTCTCTGTATGCACGGCTTGAAAAGCATGCACAGGTGATGTTGTTAAAGACTACAATGATACAGAATTTTGACTTTAGAAGATTGACAATTGATTTTGTTTAATTTTGGCAATTATTTTTAATATTATTTTACAGAGAACAACTTAATTGGTGAAAGAAAGACAAACTTTTTCAATTACATTGGTCAAACCAGAGGGACATCAAGAAGTCCCTCCTAAGGAAAGGAATGTAAACAGAGTCACAGTTAGGAAAACATGTCTCTTGTTGACAGAAAACTCTCTGGGAAAAGAGTTTTAGAAAACCAAAACATTTCAGGCACGAACCAGGGCTACACACAGGTTTTACCTTTTTCCTGGGAATTTAAGTGCATCCCTGAATAGGGATAAAGAGTCAGCTGGGAGTAGGAGACAAGAAGACACTCACCAGAGACATGAGTGGGCCTCCAAGGATGACAGGGTGGATTTTTTTCAGCTGTCTGAAATCCTGGGAGTTCTGAGATAAAGCATACAAGCCACGAATTTGAATTTTGCTGTTGGAGTAGTTTGGTGACTCAGTGGCATTTAACAGTCTGTGTATGGCAGCTCATAGTAAGCAATCTCACATTTCCTTCTGGGCTTAAGTTCATTAATGCATTTTATGCAAGTCCAAAACATTTGCCTCTCCAACACAGGCAAAGAGAAATAATGCAGCCACTCCCTGTGCAGCTAAAAAACAGGATAAACTACTTAAAGTATAATGAGAAATACACAGTATTTACACAGGATTTGCTAGAAAGTGTCTGTCACTCTTCGTCAGATGAGGTGGCACATGTTCACTAAAACTGTCCAGGGACTCTGGAAGTTTATACTTCTTTTGTTTATATACTTGCTCTGGGCAGAAGAGCCAGACTGAACTTCACTCATACTTTTGCTTGAATATACAAACTGTTTGAAGCACTAATTATAGCTGTAAGCAATTTTGTTTCCATTTTTGTGAAGAAGCCGTTTTCCAATAGTACTGGGGATGGTCACACACAGGCAATGAGTCAGCAAGGGAGAAATCAGGCAATTTCTGAGCACCTGCTGAAGATAAACTTTACTGGCATTTTAATTGGTTTATTTATTTAATTGTGAATGTGGCCTAAAAAAAAATTTAATTATAAACCAGGGTGCAATTGCAACTCCATCAAAGGCTGCAGTCTTTGACATTGATGTTGGCAGGACCAAGAGATCACCATAAAATTGTTCAGAGCCCTATAACCTCCAAAATTGCCTGCGTGGGCTGGCTGCACTCCCCTGATAACAGTTCCTTTGAGTTGCATTTTTCTTTCCAGTCCTGCTATTTCCCCAGTGTTTCAGCTGACCTCAGTCTGAAGCTGAAGTCTCACTCTCTCAAAAGGTGGAGATGCTGAAAACCTGGCACCATTTTTCTTTTACTGCTCCCTTGCCTTATTCCTGCATGATAACCCAGTAATAATTCTTACATGTAGTTAATAGGAGGTAGGAAAAGAGGTTTTTAAAATAAAAACAGAGTTCAGAGGAACTTACAAACAGGACCCACTTTTTCACTCTATAAAGCCCTTTGCATGCATTACCCCATAACTGACCTAATTTTGGCCTAAAGACAAAGCATGCAGCAGAAATAAGACCCAGAGTTCCATAACTCAAATACCCAAATTCATCTACCAGAGATAAAAAAGGCAGATCCTGGCTACAAACAATCATTTTTGGTGCTTAAATGAGGAGTTCTCATTTCACTCAGTGGAGGGGATCTGTACCCAGAGACTGGGATCCTCTCCAGCTGTTGACCCTGATTTTGGTGCAGCAGCCCTGGCCAAAGGTGTGGTGCACCCAGCCACAGATGAGGATGGGGACAGGGATGAGGATGAAGCTCAGCATTGTCCCAGGGCCTGAGTGTGTCAGGAGATGGAAAGAGATCTTCCCCCTGTGCCCTAAAGAGAGGTGACTGCACTGTCCCATCAGAGTCAATGCACATTGGGCGTTTTCTTTGTTGGATTTTAACAAAGTGTTTACCAATATGCAAGAGATTAAAAGAATTCATGTCACACCCATCTGTTTATCAGAGCTGTGGGCCTGTGACATGGAAAGTATTGGGGCATTTCACTGAAAGGACAATTGCCAACACAGCAAAATCATTAATTCTGGGATCTGGGCAAAGGTGGATCAGACAGAGAGGGCAGGAGACTGCTGAGGCAGGGAAAATGCATCAGAGAATCAATTGGAAAGGATTCAGTTATTCAGATTAATTTGTTTCCTTTTTAAAACCTGAGGATGAACCAGAAAATCACAATTCTTATGGAAGTAAAACTCTCAGTCAGTAATAAAGCCAATATGCAAAGAATCTGCTTTACCACTGATTTCTGTGAGGAAATGTGTGGAGTCCAGCCAAGAGCATGTGAGGCACTGGTGCAGAACAGGAGGCTGGGAGTGTGTTGAGCACAGACAAACCAGTTTGGAGCTGCAATGTGTGGTGCTGAAATGTGCTGATTGTTTGACACATGTTAATGTGTGGGTGGTTTTTGTGGAGCTGTACTTCTGTGTCCACTAACCTCTCATAAATTCCAACTCACCATAAATTGGGTAATTTCTCTTTCAAACATGGGCTTTTCAAACCTGATGGGTGTTTGATCATGCAAATGCTCAGGGTCAGAGACACATGTGCACTCCCCACCACCCTGCACACACTTTATCTTCCCTTGTTTTACCTGAGTGGCTGCAGATCCAGTGATTCTCTGTGATCCCTCTCCAAATGCAAGTGAATACACTCCACCTTTTTAATTGTTATTCTTTGTACCAGGATTTGTGCTCCTCTCTGGGATCTGCAGAAGCTCAGACTGCATTGAGCATTGTCCCCTCACCCATCCTGATTCTGCCAAACTTGGGATAAGCCCCTGAGGCACTGAGGCACTCCTTCTTTTCTTCTCCTGACCATTTGCAGATACACTGAGTTGAGTTGTGCAGCTCTGAGCTCCAGCACTGAACCCTCCAGGAGGTCCAGAGCCCTCCAGCAGCCTCCCATTACCTTCTCTTTTCCAATAAAGCAAAGTATTTGGTGGCACAATTTTCTCACATTTCACTATCATCTACAACAGAAAGATTACAGACATTTAGATATATTCATATATAGATACATTACATAGATCTATAGATATATTACAGACATACAGATATATTCATATCCTTTAAGATGTATTAATGAAACATGAATTTGTTCAATCCCTTTTTTGCACCTACTGATACCAGCTGTATCCATAAACCTCCTGTGGCAGAAACTTCAAAATATACCATACCTGCTGCATAGTAAAAGTATTGTCTTTTACCAGCGCTAAACTGATCTGTTATTTTCAAGGAGGGCTGTTCTGTTCTATTACTGTGGGATTCAGTCAACAATAGTTGACAAAAGGCTCAGGCAGTTCACATCACATGCAGAATATTCTAATTATGTGCCCACTGTAGCTCCCTAAATTATAAAATCCTGTTCCAAGAGAATTTCAGTCTGTGTCCCCATTTACCACCTGGCTAAGTCATCATCTCTGTCACAAAGAGATGCATTCATGTGTTGCCTTTCCAGCAGTGGAACGTGCAAACAGGCTTTGTATCATCAGCCCAGTGCTAAAACCTCACATCTGTCACCTGTGCCATGAACCTCCTTCCCCTGTAGCTCTGAATGAACCTCAAACTCATCAGCACAATGCCTGCTCTCGCTGGCAGAGACATATTGCTGGAATATATAATGCAGGAGGCACAGATATAGAAATGGAGGGTGAACTCATTGCCACCTACCTCAGGAAAGGAAAACCTGTCCAGCAGAAGGTTTGCCTGAGCTATCACAGTCATTATTCAGTGAGGTTTCTCCTGTCATGAAAGACATTTGGAAATAATATAGAGTTTTGTGTTTCAGATTCCAGAACAATGTCAGAAACAAATGAAACCATTATTTCATTGAGCTGCAACAAGCTGCAAATGGGCACATTTTAAAATACACTGAAAACCTAAGCAGGGGAAAATAAAAGGCAAAAGAACAGTTTGAACACCTAATAGAGCACTGACAAATCTGATAAATAGCAGAAAAGAATTAATCAGTAAAGAACAAAGGAGCAAAGGAACATAAGAGTAAGAATAATGCATTAGCTGACGGGAAATAAAAATGTTTATTCCTCTGCTGTGCCATAAGTCTCCCTGTACAGTCAGGTTCCTGCTGGTTCAGTGTAGTGAAAGCAGAAATTCAAGGGGGTTGATTAACACTGAACTGCAGAGGACCCAGAAGAGACTGGCAACAATCTCCTTGTTGATTGCCCTGGATAAAGAAAGGTTCACAAAGCCCGGCCAAGGAAGGGCTCATCCAGCCACAGAAAACCCTGATATCACAGGACAGCTTCAGCAGAGGTTCAGCTTATTATTCACTCTGGTTGAGACTCAGAGTTAGCTTCATGCAGCCAGTCCTGTTGGAACAGTGCTCCTGTGTCCTACCACATGGGCCAGCTTCCTGTCCTCCCTGGTCAACCTGCTGCTCAACCATTTCATGTCGTGGAGACTTCTCATGTGCCTCAGGGTTCTTGTTCACAAAAACAAGACTCCCTTCCAGGAGATGCTTGCTTGCCATGTGTGGTGTTTGATTTTCCTTCCAAGTCTCCTCTAGCTCTGGGAGAAAGTTCCAGTCACCCAATAAAAGTCAATCACTACGTTCACCCAGGAGCTCTGTGTCAAAGAGAGTTCTGCAGGAGATCCTCTCCTTCATAAATAATTCAGTGAGATAAGCATTTGTAAGTAAGTAGAAAAAGACAGTAATTAGATGCTGTTCAGTGGTGTTTCCTCCAGGACAGGAACAGAGAGGTTCTTCCAGAAGGGTAAACAGGGTTTGTCACACCTGTTCTAAAGGCTCCAAGCACCCTGAGCACTCAGCTGCACATGTGCACTTTGGCTTTGCAAATGGGAATTGACTTTACAGCCAAAGAACTCGCCTTGCTGCCTGTCCTCCCACAGCTGAAAGGTGTGGTGTCTGCTTTCCCAAGAGCAAGGAGCAATAATGCTCAAAACTTTCTCCAGTTTTCAGTTTTGCTCAAAACTTTCTCCAGTTTTCAGTTTTGCTCAAAACCTTCTCCAGTTTTTCAGAGGATTCTTTGCTTGCCTCAGTTTGCTGCCAAGGGGCACTTCTTGTTTTGCTGTGAATTAATTTTACAGGGCGTTGGAGTGCTGAGCAGTGTCAAATGCAGCCAATTAACACTAAAGCACCCCTTAATTCTTCTGCCTGTACAGAATGAAGAGCCCGTTTTCTCCAGGGACGGTCGGAAGTTTTTCTTCGTCCGGGCCATTCCCCAGGGAGGACGTGGGCACTTCTACCACATCGCCATGTCATCATCACAGGTGACTCACTGCTGCTGCTGCTCCGGGTCTCACCTGGGGCAGACAGCAATAAAAACTGCTGTCTGGGCCTCCAGCAAGATGGGGAGGTGCAAATGTGTAAAAAGTCTTGTGGATGAAAGAGAACCTCCAGCGGTGCTTTATTTGGGCGTAATGTGAATTTTCAAAAGAAATACTTAGAAGAAAAGGGTCAGTCGAGTGTCTCTTTCCAAACATTGTTTTGGTTGGGTTTTTCAATGCCACTTTAGTTGTAGATAAGTAAATCTCCACCCTGCCATAAAGGATTAAATAGAAGCATGTAGGCACGCTACATTAGAGGAAGGGGTTTGAAGTTGCTCTGTGCTGAATTCACCCCATTATCTTCAGTGGAGTCATGGTTAAGATGATTATGACTCTCTCTTATTTCTATGCCTGCAGATTCACAGAAATGGCAGGTGTAGTAGTGGAAATTGCAGATGTTTGGTTTATTTTTCATGGGCAAGGAAGCAAGAAGAGATCCTTTTTACAGAAGTTTTAACAACAAGGAAATCTCTTTTTCTTTCTGGCAGCCCAACAGCAGCAATGACGACTTACAGGCTATTACATCTGGAGATTGGGATGTGACAAAGATACTGGCATATGATGAAAAGAGGCAGAAAATGTAAGTGAACTTTGGCCTGACAAACCAGATTTACTTTTTTTAGCCCTGGGCTCTGGGTCAATTAAAAAGGTGTTGTGCATGCACTGAAACCTGAGCATGAGGAGGTGGGGATAAGAAAGCAGGAGAAGCTGTCTCCATTTTGGCTTAACCTCTGACACCATTACACATACCTTGTGTTATTGTGATTAATCTGTACAGGTCAAATCTTTCTTTCTATGAGTATTAAATAAATTTGTGCAGAAGAGTAATTTCTCCTGTTGCAACTTCTGATATTAACCTCCGTAGGAAAGAAGCCTGTTTTCATCATCCACTTATTCAGTTTTGGAAAGAATCCTTTGTTGACCAGCAAAAATACCAATGCAATGGAAAAAAAAAAATCAAAATATTTAGTTAAAATTAGGGAAAAAAACATGAAGAAAGAAAACCAAGAAAAACAAACCCACCCTTCTTCACACTTGTTCTTTATGCTTGTAAAATAACTTCTGTAAACATTCACTTTTTCAAATACTCTTCAGGAAATTACATAAGAAAATATTTAGATAGCTTTCTGGAATCAAGCAATGGATCCTGTTCCATACAAGTTTTTGCATGGACACAAGGTTCTCACCTCTCAGTCACTTAAGGTCACTGAACAGTTGAGTAAATAGTCTCTGGAATATAACAAACTTTGAGTGATCATTAAGAGTACAGTGCTTCTTCAAGCTTTTGAGTGCTCTCAATTACCAACAACTTCAGAACAATACAAAATCATAGACACAGAATCACAGAATGGCTGGAAGAGAAAGATCATCCAGTTCCAGCTCCCTGCCATGAATCTTGAGGTAACGAGGTGGATGGCATCCACTTAATCACTTAATCCTTTTTGATCCACTGACATGACCAGTGCAGGACCCAAAGTTTTCCATTCTTGTTTTTATTGCAGTGCAGTCTGCAATGCACTTTCTTGAGCCTCTCAGTGATGTGTCCCTCTGTATCTTTTTCTAATTCAGTTTAAACTTTTCTTGCTTTTACGAGATCTTGAAAATGGCAATATGAGTGAAGATGTTGTTGCATGAGATACTTCTGAACACCCTTCTAATGGTGCAATTCACTTTTGTTTTTCCCCTCCAGTTATTTCCATAGCACAGAAGATTCACCAAGAAGGAGACATTTATACAGGTATGTGCTTTAGTAACTTCATATATAGAATTTCCCACTTCTTCACTTTTATACAAATGATAAGCAATTGCAATAGAAGCAGTTTCTTCAGTGTTTTTTTTTTTCTTTAATTGCAAGATCTTTCAGTATGTGACTGGAAAAGAAAGAACAGTGTAACCACAGTGAACAATATACCTGACACTTAGAAATGTTTTACATTTAGCAATTTTCTCATATTAATGCAAATTTTGTATTTGTCTCAAGATTGACTGCCAAAAACTTTCCAATAGAACTACTTATCACTTGAGGGAATTCAGAATGCATAAACTAATGGTATAAACTGTCTTTATACTTTCCAATAGAGGTTTTGAGAAATTTGATAATAGCTCACCTCTTCATGAAATTGAAAAGAATTAATAATATTTTATGTTTACAAACCTTTTTCTGCAGTTCCAGAAGATTTAAGCATCATCCCTAATTGTATGATGAGTAAAAGTCTGGTTTAACAGCAAGCTATTGGTAGTGCTGCTATGATTAAATATTGTGGAAGCAGATTAAAAAGTGGAGGAAACACAAACTTTTAAATAAACATTTCAGAATCATTATTCCATTTGTCCTATTTTTCTTCTCAGTCACCCTGCTGCCATCACATCTGCAATGAAGGGCAGAGCTGGTGAAGGCATCAGTGGATAAGGGACAGTCAGTACATTTTCCTGCTCTCACATGACATCATACCTTTTTTTTGCTCAGTGGGAAGGAAACTAGAACAAAGTAAATTACCAGTGATTGAATAATTTTTTTCCTTTCCAGACCAATATGCCTGTTCACTGCACTTCACAGTCTTTTGAGAGTGATTATTTCCTTGAAGAAAATTTTAAAAATTATATTAACCCTTCATTTCTATTGAACTGAGAAGAAAACCTCACTCTAAAAAGAGTCCAGGCACAGTTCAAGAGCTGCTGGCATGAGTGAAAGCACTCCCCACCCCTCCTTGTCAGCATCCATCTCACCCTGGTGCCTCATCAGCCTCATCTCCCCACACACACAACAGAGAAAGAGCAGATGAAGACCTGTTCCATTTTTTTTTCCTCCTTTTCATGTTTGATTTAGTAGAATTAATTAGGATTGTAGTCAGAGATAAAATCTGAGCCTAAACAAGAGCCCATGATCTACTCACTTCAGTCCCTGTGATCCTAAAAATGTTGCTCAGCCTCATCTCTTCAAATGGTAGCAAAAAACACTCACCTGCTTTACAGTAACACTGGAAAGATGTAGCCCTGGTTCATGCCTGAGATGTTTCTTGTTTACAGAAAACTCTCTAGGAAAAGAGTTTCAGAAAACTAAAACATCTCAGGCACGAACCAGGGCTACAGAAAGATCTCTTGGTTAATATTCTTGAAGTTTCAAAACGCTATAGTGGGGCAAAATGCTATCTATTAATATTTGCTAACAATCTGTAATTCTTCAACATTCAGTGGACTCTTAGCAGCAAACTTGTGAGCAAATGGACAGGCCACATTGCCTTCTTCAACAACAGATCCCTAAATACAAGCTTTCCTCTCTACTTGTGGATTATAAGAGCAGCTACTTAAACCTGTAGAAAGGGCTTTGGCCTCTGAGACAGCAGCTAGCAAATCAGACCAGTGATGCAACCAATAAGAAACTTAGAGAAAGCAATTCCAGCTCTTTATTGCCTGTTATAATATAAATAAGTGTTGAAATGTTGCTCCTTTGTTTCATGCCTTCATCCACCAAATGATGACTTCCTCTTGTGGAATTGCAACCATCATTTTCTTTTAAAAACTGTACCTTCCTTCATAACCACCTGACCTTGCAAAATGACATCAGTATCCATTTATATATTCCCTATTCAAGCAGGAGGGGAAAAAAAATCCATTACTGCTATTTAAACTCAACCAAATGGAAATACTTTGTCTCTTACTAATGTTGGACACATTAGATTTATATTCCTGTTCTAAAGAAAGGTTCAAGTAATGTTGCTTTCAAATAACATTTGCTCAGTGACCTTCATGGGATTGTATTAACTTTTTCAGTGCAAGCACAAATGGGAACTTCAACAGGAGGTGCCTGTCGTGTGATCTGATTGAAAACTGCAC
Organism: Phylloscopus whistleri; assembly: GCA_017589585.1. Taxonomy (NCBI): domain Eukaryota; kingdom Metazoa; phylum Chordata; class Aves; order Passeriformes; family Phylloscopidae; genus Phylloscopus; species Phylloscopus whistleri. The sequence goes on from JADMLD010001401.1 coordinate 3,281,733, forward strand.
TTACTTCAGTGCATCCTTCAGCCACAATCTGGAATATTTCCTCCTGACATGTGAAGGTATGTGTTGGGTTCTGTTAGTGCAGTTGCTGTGCCTCAGGGGCAGGATTTAGAGCCAACACTGACACCTTCAGACATCCTGTCTACCTGTGGTCAGCTTTGAAAGACTGGCCATGAATATCTGGGTCACATTGCTCTTGAAGCTTTACTCTGGACATTTTTCTTTTCTTTTGGATTTTTACTTGTAGCTAGAAGGCAAATATTTACAACCTTTTTCTGTGCATGCATGCACAGAAGGTAGAGGTGGATTCGTCTAGCCACCACAAGCAGCCTTAAAGGAAAGTAACAGCAAAACCTGGAGGATATAAAACACCAGAAAATTTATGAGAGAGAAGCCAGCAAGGTGAGGTTGACTGTGGGTGACTGGGACTAAGTTCCAGATACATCAACCAATACTGTGAACAGAGGGATTTAAAGTAAGTTACAACGAGAAGACAATTTGGCAAGAAATGCCTAATGGACAACGTGAGTACAGAATATCTGGTGCTTCCCTGCTCATTCATCATAGATCTGCTTTAACTTGGCATAAGCTGCAAGTCCAACAGGGATTTGCTGTTTTGAAAAGGCCTGAGAGTATCCAAGAGGCTAAGGATGCATTTCAGGAGAAGAGTCATTGAAGTTTCCTCCAGCTCTGTTAAGTCTAAATGTAGAACTCCACGAAACTTAATCCTATATAATTTAATTCTGCTTAGTTATCCAGAATTGCACACAAAATGCATGCACACCAGTCATCTTCTCCTAGGATTGAAGGTACTCAAATGGCTGCGTGTCCTTTGAAAAAAGGCTTGAAAAGCATCAAGCAAACAAGAAATTCCTTATTTTCAACAGCTCAGGAGAGAAGTGAGTAGGTTTTGAAGGGATATTAGGAAGGAATTCTTTAATGTGAGCGTGGTGATGCCCTGGCACAGGTTGCCCAGACAAGTTGTGGATGCCCCATCCCTGGAAGTGTTCAAGGCCAGGTTGGATGGGGCAATCTGGGAAAGTGGTGCCAATGGCAGGGGGACATCAGGGGTCTCTGTGGTGATGCAGGGGCTGCCCCTTCTCTGACTGCCAAGTATCCACTGCTGCCACTAACTGTTTGTGGGGAACACCAAGGGTAAAGAGGGAATATTTGAGATGGTAAAATGGGAAATAATCAAGATAAAGTGGAGAAGTAGAATGGTTACCATAGTATGAAGTAAAATACCTGGACTAAGACAATTATAAAAACATTTTTTTTTCCCTGGAAGGGAATGATAGGTTGCATGTCAGAGGCATTTAGAGGTATTAAAAAAAAATATCTGGCAACACAGTACAGAAAAAATAGCATTAACAGGGCAATGCACTAATTAATTTAATGGACTAATTAGCTTAATTGACTTGCCTGTAAATCTGAATTTATAGTTATGGCAGACGTTTGCAGAGAAGTGTCATTTGTCAATAAACATTCAGTTCTGTAGTAAACATTATATTTACCAAGTTCCTCCTTTAAAAGAAAAACTTTATTTTTCTTCTTGTTTTCGTTTCAAGAATAGCTGTCAGGAGCTACCAGAGACAGTGTCCATTTCCTTTGCATGAAGATAATTGTTTTACTGTAGTTAGAAGCATTTGTGAATAACAATATTAAGGTTTCTAAAGGGCTTTATCAACAGTTTATGAGGTGATTTGTTTTTGCTTACATTATATCTCATCCATAAAAACTTGCAATGATATCTGAAGAGATCAATGAGTTTTATTAGTGTGTACATTAATCCAGTACACAAGATAATGATTTTGCATAATAAACTACAGCCCTGATTCTCAGCTGCTGTAAACAATAACTCAATTATAAGGTCATTAGGGTTGGATATATTTACATCTGCTGAATATATCTTTGTCTGAATTTTGATTATTCAGGGCTCAATCCTCACTGTAGCACAAATGCTACACAGCTTCATCTGTGGAGCTGGTCTCAGTGTCTCCATTCAGATACCATTAAAAAACTATGCATACATGAGAAAATACAGAAATCTTGGTAGAATTTCCATTTTCAGTGATTTTCTAAAAGTACCAGTCCATTGCATTTGGTGGAGTTACTCCTTATTTACATGACTGAAAGTGAGAGGTCTTTCAAGCTATTTTTTTTCAAGCAGTTTGGAGGAACCACATTTCTTTTTGGCATTTTTCATGTAGGATCCATCTAACTTCAGATGTGTGCTATGGGTGCACTTGCAGCAGGGACAGCTCCCTTTGGTTTCTGTTGCAGCTGATGTGAGCCAGGTCAGTGGAAACCTCTGTTCTGGATGAAGTACAGATTTCTGGATAAAAATATCATCCTGTCAGACTTTGGTGGTATATAAATAGGTGGTGTGGTTTCATGGAGAATCACCTGGATCCATTTATAGGACAATTCCTTTTCTACAGCTCCCCAGACTGCTTAGCCACAGCTTGGCCATGCCTCAGTTCCTCAGGGTGTTGGGTCATTGCTCACAAGCATTCATGCTCTAGTACAGTTTAGATTAACAGAAAATCTTATTTATTTGTATGCATGTGTAAAACATAAAAAGAAAAGCTCCTCGAATGGGGACGTATCAAGGGACCCTGCAGACCCTGTGGCTGATGAAGCAGAGAGAGCAAGCCCACCAGGGTGAACAGGAGTTTGTCTTACAATGTCTGCTCCCTGAGGGTTTCTGCCAGGAGTTCCCATCTCTGCTTCCCCCCCAAAAATCCCCACAGTTGGAGCTGATGCTCAAGACCAGACAGTGGCAGACAGTACCTGTGGCCGTTTAGTGCTTTCTTCTCCATAATATGTCTAACATGCATAAATTTGTATCTAAATATGTATAACATACATAAATCTCCATAATATGTATAAAATGCATCAATATGTATAAAAGCAGCCAGAGCTCAGGTCTTGCTGTCTCCTCTGTGACTGTGACATGAAGATGTGTGTTCATAGTAATCACTGGTGTACTCTATGTCAGCCCCATATGTATCTTTAGAGGTAGCTAAATTAAATAGTTTTACTCTAATCAAGCCTGTAATAGCTTAAAAAATTGTATTTCCTCAGCTGTCCACAGGACAAATCCATGGGCAAATACTTATGGCTTGAAAACAATTTCTGTACTGACAGAGAATAACCTCCACCATACCTCAGTTTCATTCTGTCCCTCCCTTTGTGACTTCTATTGCAAATTTCATTGAGTTTAGAGCCACAGACACGACTGTGGCTCAGCTGAACTTCTCTGCAATGGATGGTCAAGGTTTGTAAGGTTTGAGCAATCAATCAGTGCTTATAAAATACTCCATGGTACTTAAATGAAGGGCAAGGGCAAGGGCAAATATCTATCCTAAAAAAAAAAAAAAAAAACAAAAACCAAGAAAGGTCTGGCATTGCTCATTTGATCCCGAAGGTCAAGAGCTGGAAGTTTTCTACTCGCTCTTTTGGTACTTTAAAGGCAACATATAATTTCCTTAAAAGATTTTTTGCTGTCCTGCAGAATACATTTCACAGCATTGCCACCTGGCACGGGCTGAAATGAGAGCAGTGTGCTGTAGTAGAAGGTAACCTCTCTTGAAAGAGGACAGTGTAATGCTTACTGTCAGGAGGCAACATTTATTGCAATCAGCCAGTCCCAGAAGGCCAGTTACCTTATTTTTCATCTAATTTTATATGCTCATGATTGAATTACTGTAGCAGGATCTAAGGAAACATGATGCTTTGCAGACTGCTGTTAGATTATCTCCTCTAGACATGGTTGAAAAAGCAATATCTGCTTGACCAAGGTCACTCCTACTGTCATTTCACCATAAAATATGGGTTTACACTTCTGCCTCTTCTCATAAACCAGCACAGGCACCTGCACTGATTCCCTCCAAGATAAACAGAAATAAAATCTGGATGGAAGTGGTTTGCTGTTATATACATAAATTTAATTGAGGATGTATTTTCCTCATCTGAAATGGGATGTAAATTTCAATTTCATTGAGAAAGGGATAGGAAATTGCAAATTTTGGCTACAGGAAGCAATTTATTTCTGTTTCTAGAGTGAGACTCAGGCACGTAGGGTGCAAGGCTGAATGACACGAGCCAATAAAGCACTAAAGCCCATTTTTAGGTGATAGCTCCTTCTCTGAAGGATGAAGCCCTATCAATTACTACCACTGTAGTCAACTGTGCAGTGTTTTTTAGTATTTCCTCTGTACGTAGGTGCATTTTGTCCTCAGACTCCTTCTGTCTCTCTGCAGTGTAACCCAGCAGCACCATTAAAACTCAACTCCTAATGAGGTTGTTCACGGGGAGAGCAAGGGAGGCAGCCCTTTCTGTAACAGGATAATTGGTACTCTGACACTCAGGTGCTTTGGCTGCAGTGTCTTCACTCTCATTAAAAAATCTGTGAAATCACAGAGAGCTTCAGCTGGACTCACAGAACTGGCAAATGTTTCCTGGAATCTGGAGCTCAAGTCCCTGAAGTCACAGACCATGGCATCATAGCATCCTTTACCTAAGTTGCTCCTTCTCCATCAACTGACCTCATCCATAAGCTCATCCTGGCCCTAGGGAGGTGTGATTTTCCCCAAAAAAGGGTTAATGCCTTCTGGCTCTGAGGCAAGAGGCATAGGGGGGAAGACCCTGGCCTGTGCATACCTCTCTGCAATTAATGACATTTAATACACAATGAAAGTGATGGGGGGAGGGCAGTGTTGTTCCTGGGATGCCTACCCACCCTGCTAATTAAAGTTCTCCATAATCATGTGCTATCAAGAAGAGATTAATCATTCTTAGGGCATGTCACAAATAAAAACTGGAGGGGAGAGGATTGTAACAAGGGCTAGGGGAAGATTTGTCTCATGCTTGGCGTGGTTGGTGATAGAGAAGTACCTTGGCCACTACACTGTGTGTTATTCTTCATTCAGTGACCAATTAGAGAAGAAACAGCTTTCACTCTGAGGAGGGGCAGCAGTGTAACTGAACAGGGAACTATGTTCTTCTACAGCCCTTCCTCCTCTTCCAGATACAGTTAGATTGTTTTGCTCCAAAATGCCATAAAACCACTATTGTTTATCCTGTCTCTTTGAAGATTATCTCTGCTGGAAGCTGTGTCTGTGGCTGACTGGGAGCCTTTATTGTCAGTCTTGTGCAGGCCAAATGACTTTAAAGCTGTCTCTCTCTTTGGAGAAAAGAAAACAGGTTCTTGTCAGAAAAATGTTAAAATATTGTCACCTGATTTGGCTCCTCTCTGGCACTGTAGTTCTCAGTAGCTCAGCCTAGATGCTGTAGATCAGTAATGACAGGTAACAGAAATGAAGTCATTTCTGCCTTTCCTAGCAGGCAACCTGTGGAGCAAAATGTTTTGTTGTAGCTGAGCTGTGCTTCATAAAATACCTAAAGAACAAATGCAAAAGGAATTTATCTGGGTATATCTGCTCTTCCCCATGTGTGTCTTCTGAGCCAGTGATGACAACTCTGTGACTGAACTGCTGGCACTGAGGGATGACTATAGGCCTGGGAAATCTTTTAAAATAGAATTTATTGCTCTTATGTCCTGCCAGACAAAATCGTGTTTCAATCCCATTCACAGATACAAGGTGGTAAAAAGGCACTGATTAGAAAAAACTTTGCAGTTTAAGGATCTCCTTTGAGAGTGATGCATACTAATGAAGGAGCAGCACAACCAAATTAGCGATGATCTGAGTCAGGTTTCTCGTGCCATTGGACATTCACTCATTCTGTCTGTGGTTTTATGAGTTTTAGACAAGTGCTGCAAGTTGTTTCTTTATGGAGGCAGCAAGGTAGCTATAAACTTCTCAGCTCCTTAAAGTGTTTCCTGAGAATTTAATTATCTTCTTTCCTCCCTCTTGGTGAAACTTGGAAACACCATCTGGAGATGGGAACGCTTAGGAGCATCACTTGCTGCTTTCACTTAATAGGTTTATGCTGAGCCTTGAAAGTCCTTTCATTATTCCACATTTGTTTTATTTTCCAGAATTTTGCTGGGGTCAGTAAAGATTTTCACTAGCAAGTTTCATCAAATGATCTGGCTCTGCTTTGTGGCAGGTTGTCCTGACTTTCTTTTAAACATATTTTAACACCATGGAGCCCAGGGCATGATTTAACAAGGTTCAGCCTTCCACTGTGGGGAGGTCTAAATCTCTGGTTTGGAATCCTTTTAGGTGTCCAGGCTTTTCTGCCCACTGATGTGGACACAACACAAAGCTCCTGCCCACACAGAACCAGAAGTCTGAAATGTTTGGTGCTTCTGGAGTTAACCACAGACAGAGAAATTTTTAGTGTGGGTGAGTCTGTCATTGAGTGAAACCAGTGCTTTATGAGGAGGGCTGCTTTAGGAGAAGCACTTGTGTGTGTTGGGACCAGGATCCAAACCCAGGCTCGTGTCCTTGATCAGTGCCATCTCTCTAACCCCAGTCAGGGACTGCTCTTTTAATAACATGGGAAGGGTGTTTTACTAAAAATCAGCACTCCTGGGCAAGGGTACTTTTAATGGAGGCTGGAGGTGGTCAGAAAAGTGGGAAAACTGGGTCAGTAGTGCTGCCTCTTGTGCTGCATATCCCATGAACAGTGTGAGATAAGCTCAGCCAGCAGCTGGGTGGGTGGGTGAGAAAAACCTTTGAAGCACCAGCTTCCAGCATCACTGCCATAGCTCAGCACAAGATTTAAACCCCAGGATTTTTATCTTTTTCTTAATGTCAGCAGACATAAAATTCTGAGCAATGTTTCTAGTATTGTGGCTATACTTTGTGTACATTACTGCATAAAGACACTGACCTTTTTTGGGGAGATAACATATTTTGGAAAATCTCCTAGTATTTTATTCTCTTATGGGATACCAGCTGATTTAGACAGACATGAATGTGTGCCATAGAAAAGCTAAATTAAAATCAATAAATCACATGGATTTGTTGATGAATTTCACAAACAAAGTGCCATTTTGCTTTGTTTTGCCCATCTACTTATGGATTCAGTCTGTTTCATCTGCACTTCTTGTAAGTGGCTTTGGGGATTTTTTTTCCATGAAAATCGCTTAAAATATCACTCTTGTGAAAATTTTGAATGTAACATTCATCAAAAAACAAGGGTTCTACTCATAAAGACTTACTTTGTGAATAAAAGTGTCTTTCTGCCTCAGGACAGAAGATCACGACATTTGTCTTTCACTGTGAATGAATCAAATCACATTTTTCTTCAGTTTCTCCATCAAAATCAGGGGGCCATGTCACAGAGATATTTTTGGCAGCATTTTTTACATTTATGGCTCCTTCAACAGAAAGATCTTAATATTATTTAATATCTCAGGAAAATCCTATACTGATATTTATCAGGATACAGGAAGAGGGAGTAGAAGTTTTTATTGTTAGCAAAATAAATCCTGCACTAAGTTTTTAATTTGAATTAAGGAGAGGTATGAAAATCCTTTTGCAACCTTTCTCCAGATGATCATTTTCATGCTCTTACCCAGTGGGGAGCAGAGGTACAGAGAGAATTAGTGACTTGCCTATGGACACATCTGCAGTCAAGTATCATGACCCCCATTTCCTTCCTCATATTGCAAGACAGTACTCCAAGGAAAAGCAGCACTGACTCCTGGAACAGAGCAGAAATATGACTCCTTCTGCAGCCTGTCTCCATCGTGGATGGGTGGATAATTAACCCTCTTCAGGATTTTTGCAATAATGTACACATCAGGGACGTGTCTGCCCAGCTCCTGCAATAAGAGCTTGGTTCATGCCTTCAGGCAGGAGAATAATGAACCTCTCTCTACGTCTTCCTCAGTTCCTTCATTTAATCAGACCTTTTAACCTGTGCCATTTGGGCCAGGCCTGCCATCCCAGGGCACCAATGGAAAATCTGGAGACGAGGATATTTTTACTAACCCTGGACAAGCAGATGTAAATCAATGATTCCCAAAGCACAAGTTTATAAAGCAGTGTTTTAAACCTCTCTACATTGCCCATGTATTGCTTTAAATATCATGTAGAAATGTTGGGTGTCAGAGTCTCATCAATAACATTCCTGGAACCAGATTGTAATTAGCAGTTGTTATGCTCAGGTAAACATCAGTGCAAGCCATAATGGAAGTATACAGCTTAGCTCTTCCCTGACTATTTATGAACTGTTAAACAGCTCCATATTTAGGCAAATAAATCTGCAAAAATCAGGCGGATTGCTTCCTTTGTTCCCCTTTCTGTTACAAAATAATCATGGTTTTTGTACAGTACTGTTGGATTCTCTAAATCTTGAGTTGGATGTGGATACCTATGATACATATACTTACAAACAAGTGTTTTTTACAATAGTTGCTTTAATTTGTTGACCCACATCCAAACATGGAGAATTCAGGGACACATTTGGTAACAGTGCTCTGAGGAGTCCTAACCAGCTGCCAGATGCTAGTTAGGATACACGGATTTGGTGTTTTTTCTGCTGTCACAAGCTCCTTTAGAGAACTCAGGCAGGTCTTTTGATTCCAGCTTCCTAGAGGTGCTATGAAAATAAAGTCCATTCCTGGCTGCAGTGCTCAGATGTGCAGTGACAATGAGGGGCACAGCGGCTCCTGGACGGATAAATTTCCAGAATGGTTTTGAAAGCTTCGGTGCGTCTTCAGTCTATTTACTGCAGGGGAACCTTCCTAGCAGAGAAACCCAGCCATTAGTATGCAGGAGAGCACTCCTGTGACAGAACCAGCATACAAAGTGATGAAATGGTGCTGGAGTGAGGAGCTAACAAGGCACGGCCGCAGACGTTTGCAGCTCCGCGCGGCGCCTGGTGTGGGGAGACAAAAGGAGATGCTGCAGAACGGCAGTCTCCCCTCTGATATGCTACATCTGTTTTAATTATCCTAGAGTAGAAACAGCCTTGCCCTCATAGCCAGGGGCATGATAAAGAGTGAGTTAACTGGTATAGAGTTCAGTTGGAGTCTGCTGGCCGTGCTGTGAAGACCTAGGGACAGGAGGTTGTGCAAGGGTAAGATATTGTACTTAGGACAGACAGGGTTAGGGGACCATGCTAGGGGCAGGAAAGAGTGAGAGAGAAATGAAGAAGAGAGACAGAGCCAGGTCTGTGTGGAGCTGCTCTTAGAAGCTACAGAAGAAAGGCATGGGAGACCTTTTGAATAACAAGGTGAAGATAGTTGAAGCCTTCTGATGATTCTAGTGAAGCACCTCGAGTGCAGTGTCTGTGTCGACTGCCACGTATCGACTGCGACAGCCTCGTCTCAACAGCAATCCACTAACGAGCCTGTAATTACACCACGGGCCTTCATAAGGGCAGGGCCAGCCCTCCCAGGTGCTGGGTGCTCCTGACTCCCTCCAGCCACAACTGGAGGCACCCACAGCAGCAGAGGAGCCCTCGGTGTGTTGCAGGATGGGGCTCCAGCAAGCCCAGCCTGCCGTGCCCCCGTAGCATCACTCGGTGCCTTCAGAGACAGGCAGGCATCTCTTGAACCAGGGATTTTCAGTTACAGCAGCACCAAAGCAGTTATGAAAAATGTAACAACCCGTTTTGACTTAGAGCCTGTCATTATGTGTTTTCACAGCACAGTGAGTGTGTCAGGATCTGGGAGTTCCAGTGCAGCTGCAAGGGGAAATACCTTCCTAGGGCTTTTTTTTCACTTGGAGGATCCTCAGACATGTGTGTGCTGGTTGCTTCTTGCGGGTGATACGGAACTACTGAGCTTCTTAGAAGGATTTGAACAGACAAACAATTTGCTTCTCAAAAGCTACTGGGGTAATATTTCCTTAGGAGGGTTTTCTGTCCATAATGCCCTAATTAAAATAATAGAAACGCTGGCTTTTGAGAGATGAAGAAGCTGAAGGTTCTGTTTAACCTCCCCAAGTAACCACTCCATGGTGACTTGGAGTATCTCTGGCAGATAACCAGGCAAAGCTTGTGGTTGTGGGTACAAATATCTCACTCCAGGGCCTGAAAACAATTAAATGCACAGTGAAGAAAAACCTTCATTTAATCCCTACTTTAATTTTAGTTAGGCAGAAAGCCTGCCGCCTGGCAAGATTTCTGAAGCATATGGATTTAGTGTCAACTAAAAATGTCATAAAACTGCCCATCATGGTAAAGGCAAAGCATCTTAGAAAGGCTCACTTCCTACTGGAATTCAAGGAAATGCTTTCTTAAGTGCAGCTGGTCCTGCTAAGAGAGCCAGAGCTTGGCAGGTGACCTTTGGCAAATATCATGATAAATTAAGTTGTTGAGATCTAAAGAGACTTAATTGGATGCTGAAATAACTATTAGCACTGAAAATGTGTTTTATTAACCAAGTCAGGAGCCTATGGATATAAAAGTGCAGTAGGCACACCTCGGTTTAAACAAATGTGAAATGCTGATACCTGGATTTTATTACTGGGATATGCAGCAGCTGGAGGCTACAGTTCCATGTAGCCACACCAGTAGCTCTGGAGGCCTCAGGCAAGGCTGAGAGCTCACTTTAAATACTTTCTTTACTGCTGACACCATAGGCAGCAACTGCCAGGTGGTGACTGGGAGGAGGAAACTCAGGGAAGGTTGTTTCTGCCTGCTGTCCCAACAGGTTGTGCCTCCCTGGGCCCCACCTCACCTTACTCTGAAATGCAATAAAGTCCTGTTAAGCTTCTTATTGTGTTTTTCCTCAGTACCTCTCAAAGGAACACAACACTGCCCGTCCACAAGGACTGGAAGACAGAGTCAATGCAGATCCATTCTCTGTCACCTCAGGGGCCTTTTTTACCAATCTGCTGCCTGTGCCACAAACAGGCTCACTCTGAGCTAGGCCCAGGAGCTGAGCTGAATGAAAATAATATAATTTTTTTTTTCTGCTGTGATCAGAAGTTCTAGAAGCTGTTCTGCTGCTTTACTGGATGATTTTACAAACATTTCTGATCTTACAAGGGAGTGGGACATGCTAGCATGGGACCAAGTGGCTGAGGTGGGGATGGAAATGGATAATTCTAAATTCAATGTCTTAGGGAGCCTCAGTGAGGATTTCATCATTATAGAAACATAGAATACCCTGAGTTGGAAGGGACCCACAGGGATCATCAAAGTCAACCCCTGTCCCTGCACAGGACCACCCCAAGCATCATTTGGAAGTTTTTATGGGCCACCTAATGACTGCAGCATATTATTGCTGCACTTCAGAGTACTATGGTATCTATATTCTATATCATTCAAAAATAAAAGATAGTTTTCATCAGTTCACCTAGATGTAATGTTGTTTGTTGTTTTGTTTTTTTTTTTTAAATCCCACCAAGTGCTATAATATATTTCAAGATAAATTTTTGCCACATGGTTCCTGATGTGCAGGTCTTGGGGGATTTGGGTTTTCAAAACCATCCAAGTTGTCCTTGGCTGGGTTCTGGGTCTACAGCAAGGGGCAGAAAGCCAATATTTGTCAGTGTGTGCTCTGGGAGTCTGAGCACATTGGTGTCTGTCTAGGTAGAGTATGGTAGGCAACCCCCAAGAGGTTCTACCCTTGTGCAACCACACAAGCCAGGTACCCTGGCCAAAATACCCAAAATACCTGTCTAACAAACCCCAGGGTGCATCAGAAACACAGAGATGATGTTCAAGCACAGCTGAATGTCCTGCAATGCGCTCAGGGCCTGCAGGAACCAGGCGTGCCCCAGGCCGTGCGCCTGCAGGTTCCCACCCAGCAGGATGCTAAACGGGCACAGCAGCCTGCTGGGGCCTGGGAGGCATTCCCAGGGCTTGCCCACACCTCAGGTCACTGGGTGAGTGTTATCTGTTGTGACCAGGATGGTTTCCCACACAAGGATGATTACCACAACCCCGGGTTCCTGTGTACGCGGTAGCGGGAGGCTGTAATTAGCGCTTCCAGGCAAACCATGACCTTTTGGAACTTTTCCTGAGGCTTATGAAGCCTAAATTAGATTCTGCTGTTTGAAAGCATGCACAGGCTTAATCTCTGGGCCCTATTTATATTATAATTACTATATAATTCACATTTGCATTCACTTGACTCCTTTTTCTTACTTAACAGCCGAGGTTGGCTCTCGCTCCTCCAGTCCTTTGTGCGCAGTTCATGGGTCACAAATCCCCTGGGTGGAGGCAGGCTGGGGGATGCTCCTTCCCTCTCCCTCACATGCTGTACAACTGCAAAACAGCAGGCTGGCATGAAAACCCCCTTTTGCACAAACAGAGGGTACCACCAGAGCTTTTTCTGCAGGAAAAGAGAGGATGGTATTCTCGGTTTGGAGGTTGGCTGAGAACTTCTTTTCTATCTCCTGGTAACAACACAGTTACCACTATAGTTTGAGCTATCATTATAGTTTAAGTTATCATTATAGTTTGAGACTAATTAAAATGGCTTTAGTTATTTCTATAGTCTGAGATTAATTAAAATGGTGACTTTTGTGACTATTCCAGAACCTTTTTCTTCCTTTAAGCAGATCTCTCATTTATGTTATAAACGATTTCACTCTATTCTTATACATCTTTAATGTGTTGTAAACTCCTCAGTGACACAAAAACAGGTGAAAAAAACCACAAAATAATACGCCTGAATATTTAACAATAAAATTAATAGAAAATGTCTGTAATTTTCAGTGCCTGAAAAAATATTGTGGAGTTAAAGAGAATATCCTCTCCCCTTTGAAATGGCCCCATTCTGCAAAGCACTGTGTGTTCTTTGCTTTTACACATCTTGATCCTGTTTTCATTTTGATTCTTGCTTGTAAATATGAGCTGCCTGGCATTGCCCAGAGGAAGGTGATCTATCATCTGCTTCCAGCCAGGGTTCCTGTCACTTGGTCATTCATACATATAAAATTTTATCTGAGCTCCACTCGCAGGAGATAAATGACCATGACAACAAGCTTCCTCTGATGCTCAAATAATGAAGCTTCACAAATCAGGCAGAAGCCCCCTGCATGTCCAGGGTGCATGTGCATTATTTCCAGCTATATGAGCAACCTTGGATGAACTCATTATTCTGCAGTGGGTAGTACAGATATTACCATCCCACAAGATTTAAAGCTTCCTCTGAGGAAAACTGCTTCTTTCACCTTGTTTGCCAGCTGGACCAGCTGTAAGGTTTATTGCTGGCTTTTGTTTCCTGTTTGCATGGTACTTGTTAAGCCCTTTATTAACACAGTCAGTACATTAAGGGTATATTAAAACCTGAGAACTCATGAGAGAAAAACAGATTAATAACCAGACAATGTGAAGCAATGGTATTTATGGGGTGTTGGTGGTGTTTTTTAAGTTAATATCCAGCACCAGTTGTTACTTAATTAGCTAGGAAATCATTGTTTTGTTGCAAGAGGATTTTACTTATGGAAAAGAATAAATTAAGATTATCTAAATCAATTGGTAATAGGTTTTTAATGAAATAAACAGAAAATATGGAATGGGGGTTTATTCAGTCTGCTAATGAGGTGTAAATGGCACTGAGAGTATTTTCTTTCATTCTGCAGTTCTAAGGAATTATGCTTTTTTCCTTAAATATCATAGAATCATGGAATGGTTTGGATTGGAAGGGACCAGCATGTACTAATCCAATAAGAAACTTATACTTTAAAAACAGGAACAAATGTTAACTGTTGGATTCATCTGTTTCCAGAGTTTGCAGAAAGCCTGGATTAAACTGAATTGAAAGAGGTTAAACTGAGGTATTCAAATAGAACAGAACCTGGAAAAAAGAGAGAGTTGAGCATGTTCAGATTCCACAGATGGGACCAGCACACTAGAACAAAATACTCTGGGCTTTTGGGAAGTCAGCTACCCCCAGGTGAACTGCAGTTTTTCCCTCCTACCTCTGGTACTTGCAATTCCAGGGGTGCACTTTAAGGTCATGTACTCTGCAAACAAATTCTCCTAACCCACCTCCTTTCCACAGCTGATCTCATCACCACAGTGGTTATAAACCTGCTCCATGCCCCGGAGTTTGTATGTTTTCCACGTTCCTCTTTGGACCCATCCACATGCATTATTGCATTATGCTTTTTAAAACCTTAGCCAAAGCCCCATGAAAGGGAGGAAATGGTCAGCCCACTCAATGTGACACCTCATTGGCTGATATTAATTAAGAAGGAGAAGAGGGAGATTAGTGAAAGAATTGTGAGCCAAGGTTAAGTACCAGCAAAACGAACAGGAAGTAGATTATGATGAAGGGGAATAAAAGGCTAATTGGAGCTCAGCAGCAGGGTTCATTAGGAACTGGTGTGGGGAATGACCTTACTCAGATTTTTCCCTGGCAGCCTGGGAACCCAAAGCTGGATGAAGCTGGTGGAATTTGTTAAAGACACAAAGCTGATAAGCATCATCAGAAGGCAGAGATAAATACTAGAGAAGCCGGATGTCTTGCAGGGTTGGATTGGGAGAAATTAATAGTACGAAGAGAAAAATTAGGCACATGGTGACACAGGGCAAGAATTTGTCTTGTATGTTTGAAGCTCAAAAGTTACAAATGCCTCAGCAGAGCCAATGAGTGCCCTGGGCATGCAATGCTGACCACTGGATGCCTACAAACTGCCTACCTGTGTGGGGTCATGGAAAAGGATCAGGCAAGGAATTTTCCATAGAATGGGCAAGTAGCAGTTTCACTATAAAACCAGTTAGGATATCATTCACAGCAGGGGTAGAGTTCTGGTCATTTCTGTTCGGGAAGAAGGAACTGAATGTAAAACACTCTTGCATCAAAGAATAAAATGAAAAGAAACTTTGTCCTACAAAAGGAAGTTAAAATAATCTAGTTTATCGGACTGGATGAGAGCTTTTTGGGGGACATGACTACTCTGACTAAAATGGCAATACTCATGCTTAGTAGAAAACAGATTGTTGGAACAACCCCAAAAAGCTGTAAATGGGAGTGACAGCCAGTACAGCTTCAAGTTGGAAGGCTGCTCCTACTAGAGGAGCAAGACACCAGAAGAAATTACATCAGCAAGCTCAATTATGTTTAGAGGGTGTTTGTCAATACTTCTGTAACACAAAATTTCCTGAAGCAGCAAGAGAGGATCTTCTCAGACCCTAAGTCCCTGTGTCCTTCAGTGGCCAAAGGGCAGACAGTGGGATGAGCTGGTCAGTGCCAGCCCAGCTTTATCCTTACTGTTTGGAATGGTGGCAGTAATGACACGTAAAAACTCTGGTTTGTTTGGAGGGCATATAGCAAAGGTTTATTGAAAGACAGACTCTCTTGTACAGTGTTTTGATACAATGAATGTGATTGGTCATTCAGAACAACACCTTCTTGTAAATATCCTTACCAGTAAGCAAGTTGGAAAAACACTAGGTGTCAGGAAGAGGATATCCACAAGGATTCTTTTGGGTTCCTCCTCACTATTTCCCAGGCCAGAGTGGGAGAGCCATGAACTTGGCTTTGCCCACAGGCTTCAAGTTGCTGCCTGAAGCCTAAAAATCTATTTTCTGACCACTGTCAGTTCCCACACAGCTCCCCACAGTGCTGTTCTCAGGCACCTCTCAAAATCCCATGGAATGGACTGAGGACCTGACCATGCTTATTCATTCCAGCAACCTTTTGAAGAACCCATCAGGCTTGTTCTGTGTAGTGGAATTAAGAGACCAAATCTCTTGTTCATTTGCCCTCTAGTCACTGCTAACTGATGTTGCCTCAGAGCAACCAGATTTATTTCTGCTCCACATAAAGTAAGCATGAAATTTATTACCAGTATCACACAGGGCAGAGACAAGCAGTACCATCAGAGTGGCTGCCTGAGAACAAGCCAGGATTGATTATTTTACAAGACAACTTACATTTGAGGAAGTAAAGATTTGATTAAAAAATTAAACGCCTTGGGGAGGGTGAACAGCAGCATAAATCTGTTTGATGTTTATGTCAACAAGGTTGCCAAAGCAAACAGCAAGAACATCTGTCTGCAGCGTCGGCTGGAAAATACAAATGGGGAAATATTTTAATTGTGAGCAGTGGTTCACACAACTCCCCATGTCTTTATTTATTAGGCTGATAATATCACCCCAACATATGAACTTTATGCAGCATATATAAATAATTCATGGATTAGCAAATAAAGAGATCTGGAATCTGTACACAGAGATGGCTGTTGCCAATTATCTCACTTGTGCAGAGCCAGACCCTTTCAGCTCCCATCACTTGCAGCTGCTCTTTTAAATCATTCATCAGTGCTTAAGAGATATGCTGGTGGCACTGGCAGAGAGTATTTGAATTTTCATTGTTTACACACTGTGAATTTAGCTTCTGGTCTGAAATTATCTGCAACATTGAAGCCTTTGAGAATATAGATGAGAAGAAAAAGACAATTCCTCTTTTTATTATTTTTAAACACTTCCATAATTTTGATTAACTTTTCTTCAATTTTACTTCATATTCTTTTTATAATCACTACTTTCATTTTAAAGTTATATTAACTGATATAATTCCCTATGCTGTTTAGATCATGAAGACATCAGGAATACTCTGGAATATAAAAAGTATTACAAAACAAATGTCTGGCAAATATTTTCTTCAAGATTGTAAAATGATTTTCCATTTTTATTTTAGAAATCTATACCTTATCACATAAATATCTAGAGTTTGCTTCATGTTTAAGCAAAATCCTCTGGGAAATAATAATAAAAGTTGCTTAAAAATTGATGAAAAACCATGGCCAGTGCTTTTTCTCATCAAATTACTGAGGCACTGAGTTTCTGTGCCCATTCAGATCACCATGGGTAGCACTTCCTGGGTGATAAATTTGCCTGTTGTCATTATAGTGATATAGCTCAATTTTCTTCTTGCATGGATAATTACACTAATGGTTTTAAAGTCAAAGGCCTTATGATAAACCCAGACTTTCAGCTGTATTAATTGAAAATCTAATTAATGTAACTAGAGTCTTGTCCATCATTATTAGCCGTGCAGCTCTCTGTGATGTACAGAGTGTGACACAGAAGTTCTGTCAATAGTTTTGCTCCTTTCTCTTAAGGTATAAATAAAGAAACAACATTCAGACTTCTCTCAGGATGCTGGAGTTGGCTGGTGCAAGGCTGGAGGCAGGAGAGGGGAGTGGAGCCTGCAATGGGTTCAAGCACACCCACATCCCACTCCTGGCATAGGGATGCAGAGAGGGATCACAGGGGCCTGTGTGGTGCCACCTCTGAACCTTTTGGTGGAGGTGGCAGGGAACATCAGTGCCAGGTCCCACACCCTGGGGAGTGTCACAGCCCTGCTTGTCCCTACCCCTCTGTGGCAAGGAATCCCACAGCATCATCTTCACCATATCATGCAGAAAGTGGCCTGCCCAGGATTTTGGGGACAGTCATGAGGTTATAAGGTATGAGCTGGGTCTCTCTTAACTTTGCAAATCACTGCAAAGCAGCTCAGTATCTGCTTTACTTTCCTATAGTGGAGCACTCTGTGTTTTATCCTTCAAGGGGCACAAGTGAGTTTTACCCTTCAAGGATCCCAACGCTGCCATGCTCTCAGGACCCCAGTGAGCAAGGGGCAAAGCATTCTCGAGGTTTCTGAAGAGGGCAGAGAGACACAGAGGGGTGAGCAGTGCAGATTAAAGAACAGAAGCAGCAGAACGTGCCAGGGCTCAGGAGTGCCCATCAAAGCCCGTTTGGATGGGCTCTGGAGGAAGGAGACACGGAGCAGGGGATGTCCTCGCCCTGCTTCTGTCAGCTCCCAGCAGCTCATTGAACAAATTAGGTTTCCCTCTCAGATCCACACATGACAATGGATGGCATTTAGCAGATGGCATGTGTAATGGGACTGTCACACCAACACAGGTTTAAAAATAAAGCTGGGGAGGCAGTTAATGAATATACAATTTTCCTTTCAAGGAATTCTTTCTGTCCCTGTCAGGCATTAGGCATTCAACTTGTGAGTGTTGAAAGACTTCTGATGTGTGAGCATTATAAGACACAGTCTAGCATGTAACTGGGTTGTTTTACTTTAAAAACTGCCATTGAAATAAGCAATTTATGTCATTCCTAAAAAAGTGACTTTTCCTTCTTGATGACTTTCAGCCTGCTCACAAGTGAGATGTATTCTTTCACTGGAGTGTTATCATTGAGAATATTTAATATTAAGAGTAAACCTTCTCACAGAGATGATTCTACCCTGTAGTTTTCTTTTTACTATTTTTCTTTGTTTGTTAAATTAAAACTAGGCAAGTCAAAAATCTACTTTTTCAAGGATAGTTATTATTTTTTTATTTATTTCATATTATGTCAAACTGAATATCTTTATACAGGACTTTGCTTTAAAACATTCATTTGGGGAGATGACATAGTAACAGTAGCAGTAGTTAGTAGTGAGAAACTAACACAATATATAATACATGTAATTTTCTAAACTATACACTAGAATTTCTCTTTATTTATTAGTTTCTCACAGCTTCTTCAATGCCAACAAAAAAAAAATTAGAAAATAAAAGGATTATATGTTCTGTATTTCTCTCTTTATCCCTTTCTTTTTGTTGGCATTTCAGTGTTAATTAAAGGACTGCTCTAGCTCCAACTGAAGCCATTTGGGAGGATTCCTTTTATTTTCAGTGATGATTTTATCATGCCCATGTTTATTAGGTTTGTTGCTTTTCCAGCAGTCTGGCTTCTGGGACTGCAGGGAAAAAGCAGGGCAGATTTATAAATAAATATGGTCAGCATATCAATGTATATCAGTAGGAGAAAGGTAAATTCAGCTAAATCCTGGTGAGTAAACCTGTTTTCCTTAGTGCATTATAATCCACCTCCCTGCATTCTAAAACATGGTGCTAACAAAAGAATTGGATTGTCAGGGGAGGAGATTCTCAATTACAAGGAAATAAAATCAGGCTGCCATATTAGTCAGCTTAATTATAAATAAAATGTTTTTCTGCCTTTTCTCTGTATTAAGGTCTGGATTAAACACTCTTGACTGGCCTGCAATGGGATGTGGGTTCTTGGCAGCACAGGGAAAACCAATGACACAATTATAGCACCTTAAAGCTTTTCATACTCTTATTTCACATACCAAACCACTATGAATGGCTCACCAGAACCTGCTTTTGTTGTTATTTGTGTGCACACTCCCAGTTACAGCATTTCAGGGGAATTTTCTCAGCCAGCCCTACACAAATCACCATTGCACAAGCGATGATCCCACAGGATTTGCTTGTACGTTGAAGGGCTTAAGGAGGCAAGTCAAAAAGGGTTGAAATCTCAGTGAATATCACTCTCTTAAAGCTGTTTTATTTCTGAAGCTTAAAGAATGTTGGGTTTTTTGATATTCAGTGTTCAGTTTTGGGTCCCTCACAACAAGAAAGACATTGAGGTGCTGGAACCTGTCCAGGGAAGGGCAACAGAGCTGGGGAAGGGTCTGGAGCACACGTCCTGTGAGGAGCAGCTGAGGGAGCTGGGGATGTTTAACCTGGAGCAGAAGAAACTTGGGGAGATCTTATGGCTCTCTGCAACCTCTTGAAAGGAGGGTGCAGCCAAGTGGGGTTGATCTCTCCTCCCAAGGAATAAGCGATACGGCAAGAGAAAATGGCCTCAAGTTTCACCAGGGGAGGTTTAGATTGGATATTAGGAAAAATTTCTTCTCTAAAAGGTTTCCCAAACATCAGAACAGGCTGTCCAGGGAAGTGATGGAGCCACCACCCTTGGAGATATTTAAAAGCCAAGCAGATGTGGCTGTGAGAGATATGGTTTAGTGGTGGACTTGGCAGTGCTGGGTTAATGGTTGGACTCAGTCATCTTTGAGGTGTTTTCCAACCTGGATGATTCCATGGGTCTCTGATTCTGGGATCTTCCCACATGCACAGCATGGGAGCCTCCTGGCCCTGCTGTTGGGTCTTTTCTGGGCACACAGATTCCCCCAGCTGCTCACACTCACTGCAGTTGTACCACGTTACATCACAGGGAAAGGGAAGGAAAGTAAGATAACCACTGTCAGTGAGATGAAGCATTCACCATTTCATCACTGCAGGGCTACTTCCACCTTCCTGAGCAATACTGTCAGGCTCAAGGTAAAAATCTACCAACAGGTGTGGGAGCAACATGTGAGTGGCTGTCCTGGGTCAGCCCACCTTGGCCAGTGTCCTGTCTCCAGGAACAGTCACCAGGACAACTGGAAAACGGAGAAGGAAGCTGACAACCATAATATGAACTTGATCTCATGTACCATCCCACTTTTCTATCAACCAGCCACTTGATGGCTTTCTGAACAAGAAGATGAACCCAGATCACTGTGCTAAGGTCTAAAACACCCTACAGCATCCTGTGGTAAAAATTGTGGCATCCTAAATGCTGCAGCATCCTGTGGCAGTGAATTGTGGTGGTTCACTCATGTACACTGCACAGTAATGATAATCCTCTTTGTATAACACTGACTGATTTCAATACCCAAATGTTGCATTTTAAGACAGAATATGTGGCCTTTTTTAGCGTGAGAGCCAAACTGGTGTTTAGTTCATTAAGAAAAAATAATATGCAAAACAGCAATATTTATCCATAGCATAAAAATGTAAATGCTTTGTGCCGTGATGTTTGGGTGTCATTAGAATAATTTTAAAGGCAAGTGATTTAATTGTGTTTTTGCTAATTATAATGTTTACAAATTAGGGAAAGATGCTTTTAGTGGTCTGTTGGGAAAGAGCTTTGAAACCTCACACGTCTTTGAGTCTACAGTACCGTCATTTAGTCATAAACCCTTTCTAACACCGGGGTGATTTGCTTTTTAGATTACTCTTGCGTGAAAAGTGAGTCCCAAGAGCCTTCAGCTCCACGGAATTCAGAACCAGGTTCATGTGTGTCTGTGTGTGCTTTGACAGAAATCTAACTGAGCTCTTTTCTTCTCCTTTTCAAGGTCCCCGTGTCCCGATGGTGACTGTTCACAACACAACAGATGCACAGAGTAAGGACGGGCTTGAGCTTCACAACTCTTCAGAGAAAAGTGGCCAGGCAGGACAGTGAGATCTAGCTGCTCCTTGCTAAATTTGCACTCCTGGGGACCCCAGACTCTGCCTAAATGCAAGTTTTCTGCCAGGCAAAGGGACTTGCAGAGCTGTAGTGCTGCCATCACAGCAGCTGCTGTTTGGGGTGAAAACACACCGGTTCGGGCATGATGTTTGTCGTCCTCTTTCTCAAAAAAATGCATAGTTCAAATCTCTCTCTTTTTGTTAGTCTTCCACTGATTTGGTTTTGCATCCCATATATAAGAACTATGATAATAAGATAAATATAAGAAATATTTAGCCTAATCTGTGGTTTTAATAAAATCACTCTGATATGAATTATCAGAGATAATGCAGAGGAGTGAGCCCCAGAGGTGGTGCCTCTGCCTGGCTCCCTGATCTGTCCATGGAGATTGTAGCACTTATTGTTTGGTAAAGCTTTGTCATGCTAATGATTTGCATCTACATCAGTGCAAAGCTGGAAGTATTCAAAAAACAGTTTTCTTCCCTCACAATATTTGGCACTCTCTATAGCCATTACCAGACTGGCAACGTAGAATCCAAAAAGCCACGGAGTTTCTGGGGTTCCACTCTGGCAGAGAGTGGCACTGAGTCTCAGGTGAAATCAAGATTTATCTGCTCCCATCATTTTAATGGGAAAACATCATCTTTCATGATAACAAAGAATTTTATCCCAGCCTTAGCTGCAGTTGGGGACTTCAGGCACTGATGTGACCCAAGCTTTAAGCAACACCTTTATTCTATTTCTATCTGCTTTACACACAGTTGATACCAGTTTATCACGTATCAGTTTTACTTATCTGGATTTACAGCAACTCTCTGCTCTTGCCTCAAAGGAAAAAAAAAAAAAAAAAAAAAAAAAAAAAAGAGAGAGAGAGCAAACAAAGAAATTTGGCACTCTTACTAAAGATTTACCGTGAAATGCTGATCTGCTTCATTTCCCACTGAAGGCAGTGAGTGTCACAGGAAAGGCTCTTTGCACAAGGGAGTGTCAGGTCCTTCTTATTCCCAGCAGAGCCAGAGGTTGGCAGTGCCCTCCCCAAGGATAACCCCAGAGCAGCCCAGGTGATGCCCACAAGGCCCTTCAGCCAGGAGAGTTTCTTCACCCTGACCTTCAACTCC
Source organism: Phylloscopus whistleri (assembly GCA_017589585.1). Taxonomy (NCBI): domain Eukaryota; kingdom Metazoa; phylum Chordata; class Aves; order Passeriformes; family Phylloscopidae; genus Phylloscopus; species Phylloscopus whistleri. The sequence continues at coordinate 3,303,776 of JADMLD010001401.1, forward strand.
AAAGTCACTTTCTTTCTCCTCCACTTTAAATAAAACACCTTAATTTAGACATGGAGGTGTCTGACTGGCTATACCAGCATGGGAGAGTGCTCTCATGAGTGGTGTTATACCCTCCTGTACAGTTTTATAAAATACTTTAAGTGAATAAAATGAGACAATATAAAACAGAAACAGCAAATTAAGTCCTTTGAAAACTAAAACAAAACACACCAGGACTAGTTTTACTTTGATAGATGCATATGGATAGCATCTATTATACAGAGAACTCAATCTACTCATGTGCAGAACACATCCTCTACGGAAATTCATGATCTTCAGCATACAATTACCATTTCCCCTGGTTCTTTTCTTTTTCCCCCTCTTCATTCTTTTTCTTTTGAATAAAGGGCAACTGACAGTTGCATGTTGCTGAATTTACTTATTTAATATGAGCCCATTGCTCTACAAAAGGCAGTTTGCCTCTGTATTCTGCAATAATCTGATAATAGCGAGTTGCACTGAATATTAGAGAATGCTTACATTTAATTAAGCAATGACCATTTGTACTCCACAGTCTCAAGCTCCCTGTGGTCCTAAAGCAAAAAGGAAAGTCCTTTAGGAGATATGCCAATCTTTTTTATTTCCTTCACAGTCTTCCTGGCTTTCTGTGAATGCAATTATATGAACAAATAAAATGGCTTGACTAAATTCCCCTACGTGGCAAGCCCCTTTCTGCTGATAAAGCTACTTGTGTGTGCCATAATTAAATGAGAATCTTAATATTTAACTAAATGTAATAGGCTGTTGCTTTGCCACTTTTGTGGGGGTTGTGGCTTTGATAAAAAAGCCAGGCTTTGCAGAAGCAGGGTGAATAGTCACTGAACTGATACACTACTGCTGAAAGATCTCTGAAATATATTAACTGGGAAGGGCAAGGTTTTGTCTGCGTGCCCAGCAGAGATGGGCAGTGAGAGCAGGATAATCAGGTACCAGAAGTGTTATTTGAGGAGCTGGGGTTACATATCTATTTATCAGTGTGTCTGGAAAGGGAAGTCACAGTCAGTGACACACACAATGTGGTGTGAAACCTCACACCCTCCTTGGATTCAGGTGGCAGAGATAATGCCCTGCATCCCCCTCGTTCACACCCAGACTGATGCCAGGGAAATGGGCACTGCCACAGACTCCCTAGACCAGGATTCACTCACCTCAGCCCTTGAATACCCCCTACATGGGGCTCAGGATCTTTGCCCACACATGGAGACATTCCCCACCATGTAAGACACACAACCTGAAGTTTCTCCTAAAGAGAGGCCCTTTCCTGAACTTTCCTGAAGGACTTATTCTTCCTGGTGCTGGAGGTGGCTGCCTTTTCTAGAAAAGGCTCTGCAAGTAGAGCACATGGCCAGGATGAGGGGATAAAGGTTAAATCCCAGGAAGGAGGAAGGAATCCTCTATTTCTGACCCAGAGAATCCTTGGGTGAGACACATAAGCAAAATGGAAAATTTTTGAAACACTTCAAAAGCCAAGACTGCTCCAAAACCTGACGTTGCAGGTTTGTACAAGCTTTGTCCACTCTCCTCTCCCCAAGGCTTTCCTTCCCATGGATTTTATCTTGCACAGCAGTACAACTTTGGCTGAAGCCCTCCACAGTCTCTTCCCCTTCCTACTTGCTATATGTAACTTGGACACAGACTTGAGGACCTCTTCATTGGAGATCTGCCTTTGCATGGTGGGTGGATGTCTGACAGGGACCCATGGTAGTGTCCCAACACAGCAGGTCACCTTCCCACCTCCTGCAAATCCTCCTGAGTGTCACTGATTTCAGGAATATGGCTTTTGCCAAGGCAGAACTCGGAAGGGGTTTCAAAGATTTAACTGAATTAGACATCTGTGAGGACAAGGAAATCCTTTTGTAAGGAAACTTGTTTTATATATGTCAAGGTGGCTATAAAATGTTAAAATGCATTTTCACAAACTGTGCCAAAAGTTTTTTGATCTTGTCCTTCTTCTTTCAGAAATTTTTGAGCTGGAGGTAAATGAAAATGTGCAGCTGGCTGTAAATGACAGGCAAATGCCTAAGGTAGAATACATGGAAATCAAGATAGATGATTACAGTAAGTAGCACCTTTCTTCTGACTTATTTTTCTCTTTCACTGCTATAGCTGTGAAATGATACAGCCATCCTGGGTAGACTGGCAGGAGGAAAAATGACTTTGACTCTCAATAAACTCACACAGTTTGCAAAGCACTCTCCTGGAATGTGCTACCTAAGGAGGTTATTACAGAGGCAGAATTTGATGAGAATTCAGCTGAAGAAAGGCAAAATGATAGGGTTGGATTTTTTTTTCCCCTCTTAAAATATTCTTTGTGAAGAAAAAGCCACTCTAGGAAATGACATGGTGGGGTGCCCCATTGTTGGAAGCATTTGCCCTGGGGGTGTGTGTGTCATTTGAAATGGGTTTGGAGTGGGATAATGTGTGTGCTTGCTGGCTACAGCTGTGGCTGCCTCTCAGTGCACAATCTGAGCTGCAGTGAATGAAGATGACTCTCACATGACTGCCCGTTGGAGTCACTCAGGATTCTTTGAAAAAGCCATGTGATTTGGGAGGGTTTAAAAAAGAAGAAGGGAAAAAAAAAAGAAAAAAAAAAAAAAAAAAAAAGCTTTATGAGAAAAGACAAAGGAGATTTCACCTGGAGTAAAGAAAGCAGACACTTGGAGCAGTCTGCACCTGCAGCTGGTGTGTTATTTCTACCGTTTGTATAATCATTCCCCACACACATATATATATGTATATATATGCCAAAGAGAAAGAGAGAAAGGCCTGATGGCAAACAGCCAAAGGGTAAGCCTGTCTCTGTAGTTGTACCTGAAACAACCTAAAAAACATCTTCTCTGGCTCTATGCAGATACCTTCCCCATATGGGGAAAATCCACATACTCAGAGATGCACAATAGCTCCCCAAAATCACAGCCTGCATGTACAGTGGCAACTCTGGGAAAAAACCCCAGAGACTCTGGGTTCACAGTGTGGCCTGTAATGTTTCCCATGCCAGGAAGGAGGGTACTGAAAGCAGCTAGCTGATTTCAGCCATTTCCAGATGTTATAAAATGTAAAGCAAAGGCTTTTGCCATTTGAAAAGGATAACAGTGGCCCTAAAATGTTCTGTTTGCCACGTGGAATATAAGGAACATAAACCAGTGCATAAAATAACAGGAACAGACGTGCATTTCCAGGTTTTATGGACAGGAAAGGATGGATAAAGTGCCCATATTTCCCCCCATAAGCCAGCTCATGTGAGACTGGCAGTTTATTAGGGATAACTCAGCTTGATGGTAAATTTTTTTAAATGCAGGCCTCATTGCAATTTTGCTCATTTAACCAAAAGTATACTTTTGTGTAATAAATACAAACTGGCCGCAGCCACGTGGCCATTCTGCTGTGCCATCCCTGTGTTTCCAAAGCTTTGGGCTGAGCAGCCTTGGGAACACTGCACTAGCACTTAGTAATATTTAAAGTCAAGCGATGGCCTTTTTGGCTGTCCCTGGGCCATTGATCCAATTTGCAGCTATTAGCATTCAGATGGAATACCTAATTAGGCAGAGTGTCAGGCAACGATTGCAAAGCAAACCATTTAAACCATGCTGCTAATCTGTGTATTAATCTACTGAAAATGCTCCTAATACCGATTTAATTGCTGGGCCTTGCTAATCTAGATTGTAGCTAACATTTCAAAAATAAACATGCTGTCCTTGATGCAGAGAGTGTTTGTATGGAGGCAGGTTTGGCTACTGATACAAAGCCATAGAAATTATATTTAGTTAAAAGAAGCTTTAGTGAACACATTCCTCCTTTACTTTATTGTTTCTATACCAGTGTAACAACTTGGGCTTGAGCACCTTTGCCTCCTATCTACAACAAAACTTAACCCTTTGGAAGTTAGGATTAAAATACTTGTTTCTCCCTCTGTCTTCACACCATTATAGCAAAATAATTCTATTTCTCTCCCCCAGCCACCATACTTAATTGGGTTTTAAATTACCATTTTCATTGCCTATTTTCCTCCTTCCCTGCTACCCTGAAATATTGATTTCTGTCTGCGTCACTCATCCAGCTGCCAAAAAAGGAAAATTATAGCTATTGACAGATGTTAATTGAACGCTGTAAAAGTGATGCATGACTGAGCAGCTCGCACTGTACTCCCCATTTACACTTCTTGTCACCTCAGCTTTCACAATATGGGTCTTTTCTTTGGCAACATCTGTGTTTCTAAGGTGGTATTTGCCACAGCCTCTGAAGAGATTCCATTTTGCTCCTACTCATCTGTGGCCAAAACACCAGAAAAATCTGTTGGACTCATGTCAGCATTCCCACATTGAAGACATGTTGTTATTTGTTGTTGTTGTTGTTGTTTTTTTTTGCTTAGGATTGCCAATGCAGATCTTAAAGCCAGCGACCTTTGCGGACACGGCGCACTACCCCTTGCTTCTGGTTGTGTAAGTTCTCGCTTGTCCTTTCTTCCTCTTCACATTATCAGGGCAGCTTGGAAACCTTGGCCATCATCAGAAACTTTTAAGATATGTTTTGGACAAGGAATGCCAGAGTCCAGTACATTGGTCCCTACCCTGTCTCACTTCACAGCTGGGAGAGGCCAGGCATTCATTTCTTTCTCATGTTCGAGCCAAGGTTTTTGGCTCCCAGGAGGGCACCCTGTTGAAATCCTGCAGAGTAAATTGTGGATTTTGCAAAGGTGTTTCATGTACACTTCAATCATTTGTGGGGCAGAAACAGGAGGAGGAGGAATACAAGATGTATTTTGACTTTCTGTCCCAGTGCTGAGGGCACCCACCTTGTGATTAACAGGTAATTTTGGAGTGGAATTCAGTCAGTTGTACTGGAGCTTAAATTTTAGGTGCCCTCATGCAGAAATCATTCCCTCGTAAGTGCTGATGTTTACAGAAGTGACAGTAAAGAGAAAGCTGGAAACCTTTGAATATCTCCACAAAGCTAGCATTTATATTAGATAGGTAGGTTTTCCTCCTGGCAGGCAGAGCAGATGGATATTTCTTTACGCAACATTTAGTAATAATAATAAACATTACTGAGGGGGTTTTTTTGGCAATTTGGAAAGAAACTGCGGGAGGGAATTCACTGACCTGGGAAGAACCTGTTTGGCCCTGGCTGCATCCCAGTGCCATCCCACTTGCTGCCTGCCAGGGAACACCCCATGAGGGAAAAGCCTCATGCAGGAGGGATGGATGCCTGGTGAATGCCTGTGCCACCCTGCACAACTCTCCACAAAGGACAAAGCCACTGCAGCGAGCTCATTGTTACATCATGAAATTATTGCGGAGAAAATGTGCTTCATTATCCAAGTGCTCGAGGAAGATTGGTTCTCATCAAGTGCATGGCACTTGATTAGGCTGCCTCTGGAGCTGGGTGGGCCGGGGTCTTGCTTGGATAAATTCAAATGGCTGGAGTCACATGCCCATTAAAGTCCTGCAGTGAAGAGCCTGGTGTCTCTGAGAACCCAAAAAATGACAAAAAATGCCAGTGGCTCTACAGTAATCCCAGCCTTAAATTATTGCTTAAAGTCATTATCATCATCCCTTGTTTTTTCTGAGCTGCCCGGCTGAAGCTGGGTCTGTGTTTCTCAAGAGAGTTCCCCTGTACAGGATCAGAAGCAGAGGAGTGTAGAGGAGGTCTTGCCCACTCTTTTCCCCTTCTCACCAGTTTTGGGCCAAACTGGGCATTATTAAGCAGTCTTTTACAACTTTAGAAGAGTCCTTTCCCTCTGTACTTGTGTGAAGCAGTGGTACCAGAACCTCTTCATCAGAAAATAAAAAAAAAAGAGCTTTGGGGAACGTAGAAAAATAGATATACATTAGAGCAGGCACAAAAAAGGGAAAACTGATACCTGTGTCTGGTTACTCATAGGAGTAAGTAACCTGCTCCGGTTACTCACGGGAGGAATCCTGACCAGTCAGAGATGTGCTTGCTGGTGTGGTTCAAACCTCAGCTGTGCACAGAGGGAGGCAGAAACCAACCTGCAGCTTCCACCCAGCCTCAAAACCCATCCCACACCATCAGCCTCCTGCATGCCATCCTTGCAGAGACTGGTGTCCCCTTCCAGAAACCCGTCATCCCTTACCCTGAACGATGGGGCTGTGGATCCCCATCCCACGGCAATGCCCCAGCCCTGGGGAGGGCGTTTGGCGCCACTGCCTTTCCTTGACGCCCGTTTCTGTTCCAGAGATGGGACACCTGGCAGCCAGATCGTCACGGAGAGGTTCGAGGTGACGTGGGAGAGCGTCATGGTCAGCTCCCACAACGCCATCGTGCTCAAGTTCGACGGCCGCGGCAGCGGCTTCCAGGGAGCCAAGTTGCTGCACGAGGTCAAGAGGAGGCTGGGCCTGCTGGAAGAGAAGGATCAGCTGGAAGCTGTCCGGTGAATGGCACTGTTATTGAAGAAATTAATTCATTGCGATAATTAAGCCCAGACTCGTTAGTCCTGGTTGCTTTAATGGGTGTGTAGGGTTGTCTTGGTTTGGAAAGACAGGTATTTTCCAGGGAGAGCTGGAGTTTCCCTTACAATAAAGAATGTAAACCCCTCACCCCTGCCAAATTATGATTTTGCAATTAAGGGCTTTTAAGCAAAGATTTGGGAATAGGAATAACAGTTCTTTACTACGAATATTAACAGTACAAACTGTAGTAGAAAACAAAACCACCCAAACAAACAAACAAACAAATAAACAAGCAATTCTGGAAAACCTTGACAGAGTCAGAGCTACAACCTGACACCCTGTTGGTCAGGGTGTTGGAAGCAATCCAAAAGTGACTCCTCCTGGAGTGGCAGATGAGGTTCTGTTGGAGTAGAGATGATCCTGTAGATAGGGTCCAGTGATGGTGAGAAGGGTCCAGTCTTCCTCCAGGAATCAGGTGAAGCCAGAGAGCTTCGTGTTCCTGAGTCTCAGTTTTATTCAGGTAGGAATGGTTAGCTCCCCCCACTGGGTGGAGCATCTCACAATAGGATGATGGAATGTGGATGTTCTATTTTGGGGAGGGTATAGTTTGGGGAGGGGATTGTGGATGTACTGTTTTGGGGAGGGAGGGTATGCTTTGGGGGTGTATTAATGGTCCATTAGCAGAAAATATTCCCCTGGAGGGATGACAGGCGGTGAAAGAGATAAGAAACACTGCCCCACCTGGTGTTAACAGTTGGTCCATTATCAGAAGGCACCCACCCCCCTCCTTCCAGAGTTACAAGAGATAAAGAAGAACATTTCCCCAACTGCTTTCAGCAGATGAAATAGAATACACATTTCAGGTTCCATAACCCAAGACAAGGGTAGAGCAAGGAGATGGGAGGGAGGAGCAATGCAGTTGTACAATTGCAACTGCATGTGAGAGGGAGCCCGTGTCGACCAGAGCAGAGGGAGAAAAACAAGCCTTAAACAGGGCTAAATTAGAGCACACTTATCTGTATCACGTGCTCAAAGCTTATTTATTTTTAGCTCTGTAGAGTCATACAGCTACAAACAAGGAAGCTTGAATATCTGTTCCTACATTAATCTTTTGCTTGCCTGGTAGTTGGAAAAAAATCCATCTTTAAATCCTTAAACTTTTTAAACAGAATAACCAGGGCAAAACCCTAAATGTCAAGTCCTGTCATATTGTTAGATTTATTCTGCACATAATCACGTTAAAACCACTATCAGTATTGCAATAGCTGTGCAATGGCTTATTATGGCTTCCAGAGGTAGTGCAGGTTATTTGTTGCCATTACTTGGTCAAATCCAACACATGAGGCTGCAAGATTAAATCAGACAGATCATGTGAAAGCAGCTTGGACCGGCGTGATTTAGATTGTCTGCGTCAAGGGGAAGGAGCTTTAAACTGAAAATAGGCAGGTTTAGATTAGACATTGGGAAGAAATTCTTAACTGTTGAGGGTGTGAGAACTGGCACAGGTTGCCCAGAGAAGCTGTGGATACCCCATTCCTGGAAGTGTCCAAGCCCAGGTTGGATGGGGCTTGGAGCAACCTGGTCTAGTGGAAGGTGTCCTTGCCCATGGCAGAGAAGTTGGGACTGGATGATGATCTTTAAATTAGTCTCTTTCAACTCAAACCATTCTACGATTTTTTTCTGGGGCCAGTTTAATTTAATTCTGATTACAATCACACTGGTTTCGTTCTTGAAGGGAAAAATATTTTTAACCCATCACTTTTCCTCTCTCATATTCTAGGATAATGCTGCAGGAGCACTTCATTGATAAAACAAGAGTCGGTGTGTTTGGGAAGGTAATGTTCTGCCATTGCTCCTCTGTGCTGTCCCAGTTGGCTGATAAGGCTAAAAAGCTGAGTTAAACCCTGATTTATTGAATATGTCAGTGGTGACTTTTTATTATTTATTTTTGGGATAGACTGCACCTTGCTCAGTGATGTTAAAGGTGGAGGCTTTCATTTCACCAATGTATTCATCAATTACTTCTTTTAAATTAACTTCCAAGTGCAAAAACTGACTGTTGCTCAGAAAACGTCATCAGATGGTTCAGCATTTTTTTCCCATTGCAAACTTTCATTTCATTTTCACCTTGCCTCCTAAAGCCTGCGGGAACATGGGTACATCTAACTCATGTGTACAACAACCCTGTGGATTTCTGAGGCTGATTTGCCACGTGTGCCTGGCTGGGAAACAGCCACTGTAAAGAAGACACAGTTTGAGACGAGAGTGGGACTGCAAGTAGAAATTGTTTACTGTGGGAGACACAGGCTTGGAGTGGGCGAAGAGAGCTGCACGTAGAGCAGCATCTCTGCAGGGAATTGTTAACAGGCTGGCAGCAGACACTGGATTGTGATGCTCATTTTAAGTAGAGGAAGTCTGGGGTAAACATTTTGGAGAGGTAGCATATCTGGTTAGAGCTATAGAGCCATAAAGCGAGATGGAAAAGGCCAGCTCTTGGGCACACAACCCTCCTGCCTTCAGGAGGGTGGCAGCCACGTGACCAGGGAGATGTGCCTTGTTTTGTGGGCAAGGTGAGATGTCCCTTTCCGGGGCAAAGTGTTAAAGGCTCTGTAGTGGTCAACATTTGCTGCAAGGTCTCAGCTGCCTTGTTTCCAAAAGTAGCAGGGCCTCCCAGCAGGAACGTTGACACCCCTGTCCCGTTTCTGTTCCAGGATTATGGTGGTTACCTGAGCACTTACATGCTTCCAGCTGGTGAAGACAACCAGGTGTTTGCCTGTGGAGCTGCTCTTTCCCCAGTGACAGACTTCAGACTATATGGTAAACCCCACTCCTCAGCCCACAGACCCTCCTGCTGACCACAAATGATGTTTCTTCCCTATCCTTTCCCATTTGCCATCTTTCTTTCCCAAGATCCTGCTTAGTTTATATTGTGTCTTCTTAGGAGTAGCCATAAACACTTTTTCCCCACTAAAGCAATTTAGCTGGCACCAGTGGGACCAGCCATGGTAGTCAGGTAATGAAATAATTTTATTACTCCTTTTAAATAAAGGAGAATTGTCTTTAACCCCTCCAGCCTTTGCCACCAACCATCCCCACTGCCTTGAACGTGCTTCCTGCCTGCCTGAAGCACCCACCCATGCAAGCTGTGGTGCAGTCTGCCTGGCCCATCCTGCCTCTGACCACAGCACTACCCTGCACATGGTGGTCCCTTCTCTCAGGGAGAGCAATTCCCTTTGCTCTTAGTGCCAGTGAAAATCAGGGGACTGCCAGGGAAGTCACTGGTGCTCAGCCAGACTTCAGGAGCTGTACAGTTATCCCTGAGACCAAAGGGAATTTGCTGCTGATGGAGAAGGCCTCGTGTGAAAGAGAAAGGGACACGATACAGCTCTTCTATCTCAGTTGCATTTAAAAGAAAAAAAAAAAAAAAAAAGGGTTTCTGTGACTTATTTAGAGACCAGAAGTACACGGTGACAGTGACAGACTGTGGTGTCAGACATATCCTTAGTGCATTTTCAAAAACTTTTAGAAATGCATCCTCTATATTAAGGTCATGTTAGAAAATAAGGGGTTTGTTTAGCATTTGTAATATTTGACTCAGAAGCATCAGTGTATTCATGACTGAAGTGATATTTTCATTTTTTTCTCTTCAAGCTTCAGCCTTTTCTGAAAGATACTTGGGCTTGCACGGGGTTGATAACAGAGCATATGAGGTAACTGCATGGACACTGCATTTCCCTGATAAAATGTGAACTGGGTCTTAACTCTCCCTCCATGTGTTCTCCTTTGGGGAGGAAGCAAGGTTGTGCAAGAGGGACTCACTAGTGAAGCTCTGAAGGTGTCCTTCAGCCTGCTTACTGCTTTTCTTGTCTTAATAGTAATCATGGATAAGGTTTTTATTGATTAGACCTTGTGCCTGCCTCTCTAAATTGGGTAAATACAGTTTTAGAGATTGAAAGACCTGAGTGACTCAGATGTGCCCAAGAGGACATGGTGTCATGACCTCCTTGAAAGTTCTTGCCAATGGTCTTGCCACTTTGATTCTCTCTGAGATAAACAAATTCAAGTGAAACTCAGCTTGACTTTCTCAAACTTTGTGATATTTCAGATAGGCAGAACTCTGCCAGAACTGAGCAGGTTATGGCAAAGGGAACACAGCACTAGTTAATAAAGTTAATAAAAATGTGTATTAATGTTTAATACCCATGATGGGATCAGTTGGATTAATGTTTAATACACATGATGGGATCAGTTGGATCCCGTGCTGAAATTACTTGGAAGCAGTAAAGAATAGTCACACAAACAAAATTTGTTATAGAGAAAATCTAGTTCAGCTTCTAAGCCTTGTCTCAGCCAGAAGTCATGAAGGCAGCAGAGGTCTGACACTGTTCTCACAGAGAAAACAAGTGCCACCCTGTGCCCTCACAGGGGAAGATTTATCTGGTTACCTAAACTCTGAGTTCATTGTCTCTCAAATTTTGCACTCATAATCTCCTCATTAGTGCAAACACTTTTTGTTCTTTTAGAAATTGTTTGTATTTATATTCCCTTGCTCATCCAAAGACAGCTGGGGGCAAAGGTGTTCCCAGCAGTGGACACTTGAATTTTGTATCAGATCATCCCCTAGGCTGTAAAAGCTCATTGAGGTTGCCTTTCAAACCACACCAAAGTCCCTCCAGACCCATGAAGTGCTCTTAGGCACAGGCACCTGGGAACACTTTTCATCTGTATTTTTATTCACTTTGATATTTTCCATGAATTTTACAGTTCAGTCTTTTATTGAACATTATCAGAACAAGGGAGGGTCTCTGACATGTTCTGCTGCTGACACTCCCCTGCCAGCACAGAGTGGGGGTCTATTTTACCTCTAGATTTATATAAGTAGCCAGGAGAATATGCTGTGCTGGTGTCTGCTTGTTATCCTGGTGATAAAGTATTAAATGGAAATAAGAATTTCTATTGCCTCCATATAAATTGCTAATTTCTAGCAAGTTTTTAATCTTATTGCAACCTTTGCCTTCACAGATCAGCAAATTATCACACAGAGTCTCATTACTAAAGGAACAGACATTTTTGATCATTCATGCTACTGCTGATGGTAAGTTAGCCCATCATTTGAGCTCATTATATTTTTGTGTTGGCTTTGATTTTTGTTAATTAAATTTGTCTCTTTAATGATTGCAATCTGTTTTTGCAGAAAAAATACATTTTCAGCATACTACGGACCTTATCACGCACCTAATTAGGGCAAAGGCTAATTACAGCTTGCAGGTACAGTATATGTTGCCTTTTTTTTTTTTTTTTTTTTTTTTTCTATTTGAGCAGTTATTTCCCTGTTTGAACTCAAACTGCTGTTATGAAGCAAGGTCTGAAAAACCACTTGCAAACTCAGCCTGGCAGTAGAAGTAGCACCAGCATACAACATGTTTCTATTAGTCCCATGCTTACGTGACATCAGTGCTTTGGTCTGGAGAGTTGTAGAACAATTATTGAATTACAGTAAATTAGGTTGTGAGAGACATATCCCTAAGGAATTTGTGCCTGTTGAGTTTCTTTGGGAACAACAGAACAAATTCAGGATGAATTCAGGGGAAACAGGGTTCAAAATTAAATCAACCAGAAAAGTTATGAAGATATGTGTCACTTAAATCTGACATCCCACTGTGAATGGCACAGCTCCACTTTCCACCAGATTATATCTCTGCTTTGCTGAATGGTTCATGTCCAAGCCATTACATCTTTCAAAATAAACCCACCCTAACGTCCCTGACTAGACAACCCATTATGATCTTCTTGCATTTCTTCAAGTTACCTACTCCATTTAAATGAAAAGTTGGGTTTAAACTATTTCATTTCTGGCTTCTTTTTTTTTTTTCAATTTAGTTACTTCTCCAGCAATATTTATTATTTTTTTTTATTTACTGATATTTTTGCTTTAAAGCTTTAAAGCCCTCATTTTAATCAGTATAACTTCATGCCATTTCTCTCCAAAACTGCATGTTTTTGGTTTTCACAAGGAAAGTGTGGGCTGGTTCTTCTTAGACTGAACCTGTTCAGAATGGAATTAAATGGAAAATCCTCCTCCCCAAAAAAGTTCCTTGTGAACGCAGATGCAAGCCTGCACTTGGAGCACTGTGGTGCCCAAATTCCCCTGGGCCTCACAAGCATCCATGGGAAGTCCTGTGATGCTGAGGAGATGCAGTGGGTTTGCAGCTCAAGCTGCAGGTGTGGGTGGTCAGTCCTGAGACTTTAAGCTCTAAAAGGTGTGTCTTTAACTGTTTTTTTGCAGATTTACCCTGATCAAAGCCATTACTTCAGCAATGCAGCATTTGAACAGCATTTGTACCAGTCCATTGTCAACTTCTTTGTGGAGTGTTTTGAGGTTCCAGACAAACTCCCACTAGCCCCACTGAAAGAGGAGGAGGAGGATGATTAACCCTACTTGTCCGTGCTAAGCACAAGGCAGATCTCTCTGACAATATGCAACTGGATCATTTTCCTGAAGAAAGAGATGTTGTTAGCATGTATTAAAAAAAAAAACAAACCAACAAAAACTGAAAGCAGTTCCTCTGCTTTACTTGACAGCAACTCCTTCCTAAATGGAAGAACATTAAGCATGGTGAACTCAGCAGAAACTGCTGTCTGAAATAAATCCATCACAACCAACATCTTCTTTTTCTTTGGATTTTTTTTTTTTCTTTTTTTTTTGTTTGTTTGCCACAAAATGACTTCTAGAGTGAAAATGGTGACATTGAACTTGAAGGAACACCCCAAGAAACCACTTTGAGAACTGGAAGATTTAATGTCGCTTTGCAGTCAAGCAGTCAAGCAGTAGCAGTGAAATCCATCATCCACATTAAGGTTACTATAGTTAGCATCACACCGTGTCAGAAAAAAAAATCTAATCAAATACATGGGGAAGATTATAGCACAATTATTTTAAAGGATACAGATTCATACACTTGCCTGTTCTTTTCCATCTTAAGGAGTTTTGTCATTGCTACAGGATACACAAATCCAATTGTGCGAAATATCACTATAGTTACACCGATCTTCACCTTCCTGTAATTATTTTGTTAATTCTGTATGGCTTTTGCTTCTCTTGTTCATTGGGTCTCATGCTTACCTTATTAGCTTCTCAGCTTGTTCTGGATGGGGAAAAAAAGCATAAAACGAATTAACCAACTCACTTTAGACCTCAGGGGTCTAATGAGGTAATGAGACTTGGGCTACCCAGATATTAAAAAATCTATTGGAATAGAGCAAAGAAAAACTCACTCTTGAGTTCCCAAAATAGCTCCTGCCAGCAAGATTGAGTATTTTCTTTGTCAGCCTTGAAAAATATGCACATAAATAAGCTAAATCAGCTTACATTGAGATATTTTTATTGCGATGTAGAAAAATATGCGACAGTCATGATTATTCTTTCTCTTTCTTTACTGTTGGAACAAATGGTTGGCAACCTGCTAGGGAAGAGCTAGGTGAGGCTGTGGTACAGGAATTTGTACCAGAGACCCCACAGATCATCTTACAAAGCCATTTAAATAGAGACAACGTGCAGAGATTTATTGCACATGCTGTCTGTGGCTTAGTTTTATTCCAGGTCAATGATTAGCATATTCCAAACACATTTAATTATCTCTTCTGTTCACACTAGTTTTGACAACCGTAAAAGAAAAAAAAAAAGGATGATTTTTTTTGCTTTAAAAGGTCTAACTGTTCCTTTTAGCAGTGGAAAGCAACTTTTAAAACTCCTTGTAAAAACATCCAGCTCTCAGAAAGGAATCCAACCTCCATCCGCTTCCACGTGCTGCGTCATAAGAATTTTGACAGTGTCGCTCCTTGTAAAATATTCTGACCAAATGTACAGCCAGTATTAATACTGTATATTTCATTTTGTTGTATATAAAGGAATGTAAGTCAGCTCTTCGTCAGATCCCCAATCCAATATTAGTCTTGTGTTCGACATGCATGCGGTAACACTTCTTTGCTGGTCAGGACTCCTTAGAAGCACTCAGCTTGGAAATATAACAATTAATGTAATTTCTTTTCTTGTTTTAACAGCTTGAATGTCAATGCCGGTTCCTACTTTCTACATAGTACCGTGGGTAAACTCACATCCTGACAGCAATGATGATGTTTCCATTGTGTTCTTTAGTGTGTCTTTTTTCTTACCTTTATTTTAAGCTTTGAATGTTGGTTGTACTTTGACCACCATGAAAAAAAAAATATATTGATGAACCACAGAAATTACCTAGTTTGGTTGGGATTATCTCCTTTACTTTACAGTGCATCAACATTGTGTGAACAAGAACTACGGTGTAAATCTGCTTTATCTGGCAAAATGCCAAATAGACCATGAGAATGCTGCGTGTCCAGATTTTGCTACACTGAACAGGCTCGAGAGCCTGAAATGAACTTGAACTGAGAAATGTAAAAATCTGCTCTGTCCACAATCTTTTGTAGAAAGAACTTTAGGATGTGGCATGGTAGTGTTTGTTCATTCATGGAATAAAACATTATTTTACCACCCTGGTTGCTACTGCTGTTATTTTGTGCTAAGTTATTAAATAAGCATCGAGTTGCTGGAAGTTGGTTGAATTGAACCCAAACTGGCACATTCTGACTTGCTGCACATCATCAGTGCCAGGGTGTTGTCCCATCAGCTGACACAGACCAAACCAGACTTAGAGGAAGAGAAATTTAATATTTCAAAGCGAAACCAAGAAATTATTGAGGACACTTACTCCAATTTGTTTCCAGCAGATCAGGAAACAAGAAAATGGAGCACTGGGACAGGGAAGGGCAGATTGCAACAGTACAAAACAGCTTTGCTGTTATTTTGTTTAATTATCTAAATGCAACTAGTATTTTTTAATTGTCCAAACAAATCAAGCTTATGCTCTCAGCTCACTGGCATATCTGGATGCCATAATGTTCAACTGTGTCATCCCAAAGAGGAAGAGAACTAATGAGCAGTGCCCTACTAATTCAGAAGGAAACCGCAGAGGGGAAAATGAAGCATTGCTGGGAGCTAATTAACAAAGCCAGGCAGCCAGCCATGTTTGTAATTGTCTGTGGGTTCAGGCATAGAGCTCACAAACCCATCCAAGCTCTGCTTACAAGCTCAAGCCAAATAAACACTGCTTCTGTGAAGGGTGGGAAGGAAAAAAATGAGTGAATGAGAAAGGGTATGTGGGATGTTCCCATGGGAAGACCATGGAGTGGAGTCTGGTGTTTCCAATGGGGAAAAATGACATTTAGTGGGGGAGGCTGAAGATACAAGGCCAGTGCTGATACCTGAGATGTGCTCCTGCATTTGCTGTCATGCCCATGTTGTCCCAAACCTCACCTGGTTGGCAGTGACCAGGCTCTGGATGTTTAAACTTTGTGTGTTGGGTCTCAGGGCACATCTGCCCTGCAGTCCTTCCTGGGGCTGGCATAGAGCTGCCTGGCTGGGCGCTGGGCTGACGACAACTTTCTGCCTTGGCCTGAGTAAATGCTGGCTCCCTGTGCTGCTCATTCCTCTCTGGATTTCTTACCGGCTTTCCACTGGCAAATGAAGAGTAAATGGCAGAAATGGAAAAGATAACAGAAAAAGCTCAAAATATCAGTTGCCAATTCCTTAATCACGTTGCCTTACTGAGCCCAATGTTTGCTTATTTTTGTTCTGCTCTCTAAAGTAAAGCTCCCAGCTGGAGGCTCAGAATGGAGCTTAGGGCTCTTGTTAAGATCTGCCTCTTCTTTCCACTTCATCTTTCCATCCTCTCCCCCTTCAGCATGGTTACAGTCTGAAAGCAAACCCAGCAGCCCTTTGGAAACTAGGAAGAGACAAATATAAAACCAGCATGGTGAACCCACTCAATAAGCCATAACCAAAATAAATTATTTCTTCTAATTCATGATGAATTATTTTTTTTTTCTTTTTGCTTTGAGACATTCGTGAAAAGTCTCAGATTAAATGATGCTATATTCTGCCTCCTCACTGGAAGAACAGCTTTAATCAAGATGTCTATTTCCATGACTGAGAGCAAAGAAGAGTAAAAAGCAAATACAGATGGAACAAAGCCCCAGGAAAGCACAAAAGTAAACTGTGCTCCAGTGTTCCTGTGGAATAGCAAGGTTCCCTCCAGGCTGTTTTGTTTTGGTTTTTTGGGGGGTTTTTTTTTTTGTTTGTTTGTTTTGTTTTGTTTTGGTGGGGTTTTTTTGTATTTTGGGGGGTTTTGTTTGTTTTTTTGTTTGTGGTTTTTTTGTTGTTTTGTTGGTTTTTCTTTTTCTTTTTCTTTTTCTTTTTCTTTTTCTTTTTCTTTTTCTTTTTCTTTTTCTTTTTTTCTTTTTCTTTTTCTTTTTCTTTTTTTTGGTGGGTTTTTTTGTTTGTTCGGGGTTGGGGGGTTGTTTGTTTGGTTGGTTGGTTGGTTGTTTTTGTTGTTGTTCTTTTTGTTTGGTGGTTTTTTTTTTCTTACTTCCCTTTAAGTCTATCTTTTGGGTCATTTTAAAGCAAGAAACAACTCTCTGAGCTGATGTGAATGCTCTCATCCTTGCTGGGAAAGGCATCCTTGCAGTGTCTTTGCAACAGCTGTTGTCAATGTCCTGAACTGCAGTTTGTGCTGAGCAGTTCCAGTAACTCGAACTGACATGTAATTTCCAGTGAGTATTTGGAACCTGCCTGCAGAAGATCCTGAGCACCTGCTCCCCACCACTTTGTTTAGGAGCACTCAAAGTGAGGCTCAGTCCTTTACCTGAAAAACCAAACCCAGAGCAAAGCATGAACAAGGCAAATCCTCTGCTCCACATTCTGCTCTGAAACACCACAGGAAAAGAGAGCAAAGAGTCAGGAGCCCAGATTCTGGCTGTGACAGTTCCTGGTTGGCTTTTGTTCCCTGTAAATTCCCATTTGAATGTGCAGAAAGCAGGGAATCGAGGAGATTGCTTTGCCTGTACTCAGCTCCATCATCAGAGCAATGCTGCCATCACATGAGCCATGGCACACATGAGGAAATGTGGCCACCACAGGACTCTGGCATGTGATGCCTAAAGTTTGCCATCTATTAAAAGTGTTGCAGAGCAAGGAGGAAATAAGCCCAGAGGTGGGATAGCCCATCCTGAGACACAGTCCCTCCTCTGACATGGTTAGGGCCATGTCCATGAGAAACAGAGAGACTCTCCAGACGTTTTCAGTCTGTGCACTAAGGCAGGTGCCAAAAGACAAATGAGAAAAGCAAGACTAACACAGTAATCATAAATTTCCTAGCTATCAAGCCTCTGTGGAGTCTAGAATCAGTGTGAGCTGAAGACAGCTGAGATCTGGCTCCCAGCTCCTCCTTGGAGCTGCTCATCACAGCCAGCACCCTCAGAGCTGCCAGGAGCAAGAAGCACATGCACCCATGATGATGTTGAGAGTGCTGGGGGGAAACAGATATGAGCACATTTTCACCCACAAGCCACCAGCCATGCCTGCAATTTTATCAATGCCTGCATCTTGTGCTCCTGGAAGTTAATGGTCACTGAGGAAAATAGCATTGGAATGTGAGCAGTAAGCACACGTCAGCAGATGTGCTGAAAGACAGAGAGGGGCTGGTGCCATGACAGGAGCAGAAATCACTGCTGCAGGACTATCAGTACCAGAGCTGGTGATAAGGTTTTTGTCAGATGATGATGATGAAGATGTTGTAAGGGACAGGAGCAAACCATGTCCCAGCTCTCAGTGGAAACAAAAGCCGGAGCTGTGGAATCATTTTAATCCTTATCATCTCTGCACAGTGGGCTGCAGTTCTTCTTGAAGAGGCATTTTTTGAAAGTAGAAGCCCCAGGAACATTAAGTTCCAACCTCATGTCTCTGTGATCCAGTAGACTTTTGTTTTTCACTGTGATGATTCTGATAATGATATCATTTACAAGGAAATTGGGATAGGAGAAACTTTTTTCACTTGTCTCTAGAGACAGGCTGTAAACAATTTATCTGCAACACAGCAACAGCAGCCACAAACTCAGCCCAAACTTCCTTTAAAATACCTGCAACTCTACCTCAACCAATAATACTTGGAAAAGTACAGTCTTTACCTACATCAGGATTTTAAAGAAAAAACAGCTTTTATCCCCTCACTCAGCATTTTTAGGAAAGAAAGTAAAGAAGAGGAATTAATCCCCACCTCACTGGATGCAAAGACTTCCCCTATCTGCAGTAGCCCTGGGTTACCTCCTCTGGGAACTCCTGTAGAAAGATGCTTTTAGGAAAAAGTTACAGTGCCACAGTTTTTTTCAGGACAGATGTCAGCCAGTTTTGTGGAGCGGTGTAGTAAAATGCAGATGTCTACGTGGAACATCTCTGTAGCTGAGACAGCCATTCTAGACTTTATAACTTTTTATTCAGATGAATAGGCATTTTATGGCACAATTTCATAGAATCGTGGTTTGGATTGTGTCCTAGGGTGACTTTATGATGCTTGTATCCCCAGCTGTCTGTTCTGTTTATGCTGATATTAACTTCTACACCTTTATGACTGGTTCTGAGAGCAAAGAGGAGAGAAGAAGAGCACAGTTTGTTTGTAGAAACTGCTCTTGCTCCCCCACATCCTTCACACTGTGTTGTCTGCAGCAGGGACAGTGAGAGAGAGCTCTCCTTCACTTTTAGTTAGTTTTCAGCTCGCTGAGGCAGAGAAGTTCCCCGGACTGTGGCTTTTCTTTTTCTTGGAACTGTTCAGCCTGCTCTGGGCTGAAAACCCACAAAACCACCTGTGGCCCATGGGGGCCCAGGATGGCATTTTCCTGCACCAGAGGGACTGGTAAGAGACTGAGGGAGCTGAGCTACACCCCACGACAAACCTTTCTGAATTTGCCATCTCTTCAGAACAGCGAGAGGTTCCATTTTCTAATATAACTCATTTTCTATACTTGTGAATACTTTGTTTGTTAAATAAACAGGGATTTTTCCACCTTTCTTCAAGGAAATCTTCCCTGAACCAGTTGGGGGAGGTGCCACTTGAATCTGCTTTCTAGAGAGACCCATTTGGAAGTTTTCCTGAATTTGCCCTGAACCAGGACAGGTTGTGAGGGACCTTAAACATCCATTCTGACCCAAATTTATCTAGCCAGCTGCCTATGTCCACTTTGTGAGGGCACACTCTGTGGGCTGCATGGACCAGGCGGATCTGGGTGAGCAGAACAGCTGCAGATATCTCTTTCCATCCCAGAAAACAGGGACAACAAACAGAGAAAGTATTGGATTTGTAAAGGAATGATTCCTAACCCCTCAGTTTTCTACCAAGTTGCTGAGTGCAGCTGTGAGCAGAGCACAGGCACTTGCTGTTATATATTTATTACGCTTTCCAGCACCAGGAAGCTTTAGAGTGGTAGGATGCCATCTGCTGCTCCAAAGGGTGACTTGCTCCCTCCTTATCCCTTCCCAGCGGGCAGCTCCCACTGATGGGGAGAAATCTGGAATATAATCAGAACATTTGTGAAGTGAAAATCTTTTCACCCATAAAAAAATACATTCTCAGATAATAGAAAATGGAGTGAAGAGTTTAATCTCACAAGCGCCGGTTCAGTTATGAAGAAAAGCTTGTGCAACAAACAAGGCATCCTAGAGAAGACACACAATATTTACCCACAGACCAGCTTGCCAAGAAGATTGGATTTTGCATAATTTCCAGTTTAATGCCAAGAATTGCTGCTACTTCTGCCAGCACCCATCCCCATTACCACAGAAACAATAACCTCCACATCTGTGAGCTGATGCGATGGCCTGTGACCCTGAGATATGGTCCCAGCATGGCTTTCTAAAGCCTGTAGAGTGAAGAACAAATTAAAACACCCCATCAGCTCTTAGAGACTGGAACTTAAACCTGCGAGCAAGCTCTATTAAGTCCAGTAATAGACACCAGCCATACTCAGCCACACAATGGAAGTAAAAGGGGATGAACAGCACTTCATCAGCTCCGGCACTCCAGAAGTAATAAGCATCATGCTGGGCTCACTGCACTGACTAATCCATAATTTATTTGGCTTCATAAATATCAAAACATACCACAGCTGTTAGTACTTCAGTGCAAACCCTACAAATATTGCTTCAATTATTCAAGAGCTCATCGCAGGAGCCAGTCGACTGCTTCGAAGGTGCAATTATAGAAGGTATCTATTGCTTGGGAGTTTCAGCAGAGCAGTTGCCACCCAGGCCCCTGAGGCAGTTGGTACAGGGAGTGCTGGGAGCACCAACAATAAGAGGACAAAATTGCCTTTCCCTCAAAAATAGCCTAAAGCCTTGAGCCCCACACAGGAAGGGATGCAGGGACTTGGTGGCAGCACTCAGAGGGGTTGTGTGTGGTCCCTGAGAGCCTTCAGAGACATGTCTGCTTCAGCCTCTCCCTCTGAGGGACTGCTTTAATGGTTATTAAATCAACAATCCCAAAGCTTGCACTCCTAAATTCACCCTTCATGGAGGACAGAACCCTCCATGCAGACAGCCCCAGACTTGTTTTGAATGATCAAGTCCAGCAGACCAAGTCCTTCCTTCCACCAAGGAACTCCCACCTGAAGCCACCCTAGGCTTTTCCTCCTGAAGATATCTCCCTCTCCCAATGGTATTTGAGTGCCAGAGACAAGACCAGAGGCTGTGTCCAGTTGCTGGTTGGTTTGATGTCAGGGTTACAGTGACCAGATGGGACAGTGGCATCAGCTCCTACACACATCATCCCTGTCCATGCTCCCCCCTCCACTGGGGTTCATACATCAGACCCCCTCTGTTTAAAGCCAGGTTTCCAGGTTGGACCATGGGAAAGTTGCTGGTTGTGCTTTGAGAGCCAATACGTTTCTCCACTGAAAAGAAAAAATACCGGTTTAATTTTTATTTCTTTCCTGTTCCT
This sequence comes from Phylloscopus whistleri, assembly GCA_017589585.1. Lineage (NCBI taxonomy): Eukaryota > Metazoa > Chordata > Aves > Passeriformes > Phylloscopidae > Phylloscopus > Phylloscopus whistleri. The sequence goes on from JADMLD010001401.1 coordinate 3,325,083, forward strand.
TCTTCCTGCAAAGAAATGGGGAAAGCGAGGTCCCAGGAGCCAGCAACCATCAGGGGCTCAGCCCAGCACAGAGCAGCACACAGCCTGGGTGCATACATGGCTTTGGGATCCCCACATCCTTCACAAAACAACACAAAGAATATTATCTGGATTTGATCTTAGATATCCTGGCCAATGCCTGCAATACCTTTAGTTAAGCAAGGAGGACAAAGTCAAAATGCAAGTGTGACCAGACTTACAGCAAATCCCATTTGAGGATATGAAGTCTGACTTCTAAAGTAAACTCAAATTTAAGTTCGTGTCCAGGTACTAGAGACCTGCTGACCCAGTTTACTCCACTCCTTTGCTCCAGAACTGGAAAGCTGCTTTCCTGCATGTCTAAAGTTTTTTAAAGGGGTTGTTTTTCTGATCTTTAATGGGACCAGAGAAAATTTCTGATGTTTCAACATGGCCAGAACTGTCAAAAAGCCACCCAGGACTGTGAAGTCCAACCTTTTTTTTTTTTTTTTTTCTTTTTTTTTTAACAGACAACTTCCTGGTCCCATGACTTTTTCAAAACAACAACTGCAGAAAAAGCCCCGTTGAATGCAATATTTCTATTAAAGGGTTTGCTGGAGCATAGCAGGACCTTTTCCTGCAGTGAGGGGAAGGGCAGCGCAGCAGGGAAGGGCTCCTGTAAGAGAACAGCATGAAATTTTCATGCAAATTTCCCACCAGGGCCTCTGGAATAAAGCTCCAGATTTTGCTGCCCTTAATGAATAAATCACTCAGCTCATTAGTGGAGTCTCTGGCAAGAGGGCAGCAAGCATCACCTTTGTTGCTGAGTGGACCAAAGGATTGACATGACCAGGGATAAATATTGCTCTTAAACTGGTGCTGATGAAGCCATGAAAACCGTGTTAGCTCATAATCTCACACACAGAGAAGCAACGTGCAGATAATTGAGATATAAGTGCTGTTCAGGCACCAACTTCAGAGATGTTTTTTCCTCCCTTAGTAGGCAAACAAGCCATTTTGAAAGCAGTGAAGCTCTTTAATGTATGTCTGGAGGGGGCTTTTGCATAGCAGCAGAAACAAAGGGGCTCTGAAAACGGTCCCTTTACAGAAATATAAATATACATATAGATCAGCTGCTGGGGCAGATGTGCTGCAAGAGAGGTGTTTTGGTCAGTGTCCTGTGCACAGATGTGTCCTGGTGGGTTGTGCAAGGTCAGTAGCTCAAGTGCTTCCCATAAAACATGTCCCAAGAATGCCACACAGCCCAGTCCTGTAGGAGCCTGTCTGAGCTGGGGCCACGCTTCAGGAAGCTCCACAAACAGGGCCAGTGATGCTGCACAGAGCAAGAAAGGGGAATTCTGTCATCCCCTCCGATGCCCGTTAGTGGTACCTAACAGGGTATCCAGTTACATTTGGTTCTCCCTCCAGCTCTGCCTTCTCCCTCCTTCATCTTTAATAAAATAAAACGTAAACTTTCTGGAGCTCCCCCACATTACAGAGCATCTGGGTGACTTATTCTCCTAATCAGGCAATCTGGATGTGGCAGCAAGAGTTCCAGCTCCAAATCCAGCCTCGGCTCCACACACGTCAAGTGAGCTCAGACCTTCCATGGATCTGCTAAGTAGAGGAAGGAGCAGCATCAGTGGTGCTGTTCAAGAGCAGAGCTCTGGTGTTCCTGCATATGAATGTGCCTGGCTCTCCTGAAGAGTGGGAAGATACATAAAGTGTCCAAGAAACCATCCAGCATATTCCCAAGCAACAAGGAAGTGCCAGTGTTGAAGCAAAAGTCTTCTTGAGCAGCCTTCCCCTCCTGTCTTGGTTTGGAAAGACAGGTGTCTGCTGAGGAAGGCAGGAGCCTCCCTTGGAATGGAGAATGTAAACCGCCTCTCTCTGAATTATTACAATTTTGAAATTAAGGGGAATCCAGGCAAAGATATGGGAATAGGAATATCAGTTCTTTACTAGGAAAATTAAAATTAAAATGTAGTAGTACCAAAAAAAAAGCAAACAAACAAAAAGACAATACTGACAGAGTCAGAATACAACCTGACACCCTGTTGGTCAGGGTGTTGGTAGCAGACCAATTAAGTCCTCCTGGAGTGACAGATGTGGTTCTGTTGGAGCAGAGAGGATCCTGTAGAAGGGTGAGTTTCCTTCTGAATATCCAGTGGTGGTGAGATGGATCTGGTCGTCCTCTGGGAATCCAGTGCAAATAGGCTGTCCTGCTGTTCTGAAGCTCAGCTTTAATCCAGGTAGGAATGCTGGGCTCCTCCCACTGGGAGGAGCCACATTACATCCCACATTACATCAATGGGATGATGTAATTTTATCCCTCATGCAGTGAGCCTCAATGGCCCATTAACAGAAGATATCCCCCTGGAGGGAGGATGGGCTGTGGGGAGAAAATTGCCCCACTTGGTTTTAACAGCTGGCCCATTAACAGAAAAAATCCCCCTGGAGTTATGAGGGATGAGTCATGGAAGAGACAAAGAACACTGCCCTACCTGGCCTTAACAGATGGTGATAGAATACATACCTCTGGTTACATTGCAACCCAAGACACCTCCCCACACACCCCAGGGAAAGGCAGGTCAGCAATCCAACTTTTCATTTGCACAGGACACCAGCCTGCTTTAAGGCATGGGTATTGTCAGGGAAATCCCTGCTGGAATCTCAATTCCTCCAAATGAAGCTCACTGTCACTCAGAGGACAGCTTTAAATTTTCGCATATTTTCTCATAGCCTTTTGCTGAAAGGCTTGGTGCCCACAGAAGCCACGGGGCAGAGTCTTGCTGTATTTGTGCTGTAGGTTAACTTACAGTAATAAAGTTCTTGGAAAACATGGAAAAACAAGCCCACCTGCCTGTGTCTCCATCCTTGCTCACACTTCCAGAAGGACAGTCACTGGCACCTGCCATGCTGTCTTACACACTTTAAACCCCACAAATTTGAGCCAGAGGTTCTCAGCACCTTCTTTACTGCAGAAGCCTGGTAAATCCAATGCATATCCATGGCATCTAGCTGCTGTTGAGGAAAATATAAAGCCTGTGGAAAGCCTGCTCAAGAAATACAGCCTGGCAGTTCCCAGTCTGTTAGAAAGTATATGAACATGTGGCAGTTGTCTGCTGTTTAAACTTCATAACTTTCTCAGTCTGCAGAGTGGTATAAACAGACACTTTTCTGTGTCTGACAGCTTTAATTTCAACAGGGTATAGAGGGAAAGAGGCTAATCCCTGACTGCTGAATTGTACTTGTTTCACAATTCAGCTTCCATGGATATCCAGGGATGTGCCCCTGTGCTGGGACAAGGCTTGCTCATCATTCCCATTCCCACAGCGCCACTGCAGTTTGTGCTGCTAACGCCCTGCTTGCCAACACTTCCCAAAAATACTTTCTTCAAGACAGGAACATTTGGAGTTAGCAAAAATTCCCCAAAATATTACAGACTCAGGCACTGCTACTGCTTTTGCAAAAGCACCACACTCACTTATCTCATTGTGCCGTGGTGCAGAAGCTCATGACTCAGACACTGGAAAAAGTTGAGTCGTATGAGTACAGTTCCTCAAATAGCTAATGGAGCCCTCAGGAGCTGCTGAAGAGGAACACTGGATATTTAGATGGACATTGAGTTTATTAAAAAGACAGGGGAAGGACAGATGTCAGCTCTGCCTGCTTTCATGTCGTTTCACCCCTGGAATTTCTCCAGGACCTTAAGCCCTGAGAAGCCACAAACCGTAGAACTCCAAAACATTGCACAGGGAGACCTGGCCCTGCCAGGGAAAAAAGGAATGCTGAAGCTGTTTCCTGTATTTTGCACTTTCTCCTGTGTACACTTCCATCAGCCTGCAGAGGTGGCACACAGAGATGTGGCCTGTGAGGTCCTGGGGACATCTGCATGGGGACAGAAACCAAATCCAGCTCAATTTGCAGTGGGAGATGGTGTTCTGGCTTCTGGCCATCCTTTCCTCCAAGCAAAACAACTTCACCTTGGTTTCAATGACAAGAACTGAATGAGATGCTCATCCAGAAGCTAAAGAACATTTTACAGCTGTGAATCACAATTGTGTGAGACAGATAATTAGGCAATTAGAACAATTAGGTGTTAAAAAGACTCTGTCTAGAAATGAGGGTGAAGAACAAGGAAAGACAGGAAAATTCTAGCTGGAAGTTTTTCAGATGGCAATGATCCAGGAACAAGATGCTGGAGAGAGGAAAAGGGAAAAAGGCAGAGGGCAAGAGAAGTGGTCATGGGCAAGGCATACAAAAATAATATTTGCCCCTGTGAATTCATGCAGTTTCTGAGGTGGTTGTATTTGCTTATCAGAATAAACAATCAAAACCCTACAGAGGACACCAATTATGCATTATTTGGGCTTTGGAGCCATTTAAAACTTTTTGCAACCTTTACATTTTGATGCTGTGGTAAGCCAGATGCACGACTTGGAGAACACTCCTGCCTCCAGGCATCTCCCTGGAGAGCCACATTTCCTATCAGGCTGAAACAGCCTGTTCTTCTTCTGGGGATTACAATTTGCTTTCTCTGCCTGGGACTCTTGAGTCTCTCGTGTCTCACACAGGGCTGACCGTAATGTGGTCTTGCCAAAATTGGGTAAAACTGATTGCAGAGTCATTTCAGGTCTTTGCTTTTTCCAGGCTGTCAATTTGGTCATTTGTTCAGGAACTTCAAGGTGAACCATGGCCTGGAACAAAGCTCAGAGCCCCAGCTGTCCCCAGCTCTGGACATTGTTTGTGTGCCTGTGGCTGGGTGTGCTGGTGGAGACTTCAGAGAGGACCCTCTGGAAACAAGAAAAAAATCCCACCTTTGTTAGGGAGAAGTCAATATCTTGGGTGCACCAGCCAAGAGAAAGGGCATTTGCAGGGCTAAAGAGTTCATGAAGATTAACACAGCAAATCCCACATGGCTTTTCCCCTGCACTGCCAGGAGCTGCTCTGCTTCTCATCACAAGGAGCAGATCTGGTACCAGGGTGGACAAGGGACAATGGTTCTCCAGACTGGGACTGGGACTTTGACACATGCTCAAAGATTGTCCCATTTCTCTGCTTGGGAAAAGGGTTTGTCTGACTTGCTGTCTGAAAAGCTCCAAAACCATGAAGCAAAATGTTGTGGTTGGGTTTTTTTTGGACAGTAATTCGGGTAACTAGGTGAAGCTCATAGCCTTGCTCTTGAATTTTTGGGGTTCCATGACCACTTTCTGGCTTGTCCAGGCACTGCTGCCCACAGACGTGGAGAGCAGTAGTGATTCTCCTTGCCAAAGCCCACCTTATAGAACCACTTTGGCACAGGTAGACTTCACTCTCTTCTTATAGCAACAACACAGGAAAGCTCAAATTGCAGATTGTGACACCCAAGGGTTTTTTCAGCATTTATCCCTGTCTCACATGGGGCTCTCCAGCCTCCCACCACCCAGTACAGAATCTGGGCACCCCCCAGCCTCCTCACCCTGCACCACATCTCCACTGTGCCTGCTGAGGCTGCCATCCCCCCTGCCCCAGCCTCCCCAGCCTCAGCTCACCTCTGCCCTCTCCCCTTCACTGTTGAACCACCCAGCTCTTTGTACTGCCCTCAGTGCATGAAAAAACCAGCACAACTTTTAAGTGCAAAAAGCATTTTCTGGATTTCACTGTCTGTGTTTTGCCCTGATGTTTAGTAAGGGGCTGGATACAGCATATCCCTGCTGAGGTTCAAGGTGCCATGGCATTTTCCTGTTCTGCCATCACACCAGCCTATGTGCTCAGCTGAAACAATCTCTTCTTAACCCAGCAGGCAGCTGGACAACCATTATAAGGATTTTCTTCCCACTTTCTACACACACCAGCAGGGCAAAGGGTACACAGAGGGTAACTCTTGCTCCTCTTTCCCCCTGTGCCTGCCTCACAGCCCCTCCTGTGACTGGCACTGTTTTATATTTTACCCATCCTCCCCTGCATTTGTTTTATATTTCACTTTCACTCTCTTGCATTTATCCCAGCCAAAAATCACTTTTAGCTCTGATTTCCAAAAATTCCTCAATGCTTTTCTGTCAGTGCTTGCTTGCCAGCATTTCAGGGCTACAGCATCTTCCCAGGCACATCTGTTCATCCCTTTCTCTGCCTCGCATGATCCCTTCCAAATCTCACCACACAAGATGAGGCACACACCCCTATTGAACTTATGCCCTTTTGCTGTTGCTGCTGTGCATGAGTGCCAGCTATGTCCAAGATTTTTGGGAGGTTTGTTGCCACAATCAGGTTTCACAATGAAGTTAACACATTCTCACAAGACCACTGACAGTCTTCTTTAAGTGACTGAGGTACCTGTGCTGCAAAACACTTTAAAACACAACTTTATTTAAAGGAAGCATGTAATGGCATTAAAAAAAAAAAAAAAAAAAAAAAAAAAAAAAAAAAAAAGTGGATTAAATATCAAACTTATGGAAGCAAATGGGAATTTCGTTCCTGATGTCAGCCAAGCTGGGGTTTCACCCAGAATCTGAGAGAGCACAGATGAGCAGATAATAGAAATGAGCCAGCTGTGAAAGCTGGATCTGCAATCTCAGCCTGAACTCCCCTGCCCCACATGAGGATTACAGCATGCCTCTGCCTCTAATTGCTGTAGGAGTTGCCATCCTATTGCATTTTCTGCTGTCCCATCACTGAAAGAAGGACACTTCTGATACAAATGACAGGGGGGGAGGGGAAAGAAAAGCACCAAAACCCATAGGTATTATCCTGCCTTATGCACTTACGAAATGAGAAGGTTATTACCACAGAGAGGAATTAAGCTACAATGCTGATGCTTTGCCTCACTGAGGGTTTACAGAGTGGTAATTAAGAGAAGCACTTTCTGCATAAGAGAGCTCTTCTGCTGCAGAGGAAGAAAAAACATTTCTGCTGGTTTTAATCAGGCATTGATGGATGGCGTTAATCAGCTGCAATAACGTGTCAGCATCTCCCTTGTCCTGTCCCAGCTCCTGGAGCTGCTGGATAACCCCAGCACGTTCCCTTCCTGCTGGACCACAGCCCACAGAGCTGGGGAAGCACGCAGAGGCTGCAGCCAAGGAAACACCAACCCTGCTGTTTATTTGTTTATTTGTTTCAACATTTCCAGCATTGCTTTGGAACACCTGCAGCTTCACAGACACCAAACCCTGAAATCCCTGTGCCTGCGGGAATGGAAAACCCCTTTCCACAGGTCAGGCTGCTCCTGCCCATGGCATAAATCACTGGAATGAGTTCTACAGCTAGTGACACAAGGACACAAGTTCTACATGGACACATCCCTGTAGCAGAGGTGGAGTCAAAAGACTTTATGTGAGTTCCTCTTTCCTAGATGGTCCTCATTTACCTCTGAGAAGCTGTCTCAGTTTGAAAGATAGGTGTCTGCTAGGGAAGGCAGGAGCCTCCCTTGGAATGGAGAATGTAAACCCTCTCCCTCCAAATTGTTATAATTTTGTAATTACGGGGCTCTCAGACAAGGATATGAGGGGTAGGAATAACAGTTCTTTACTAGTAGGTGTAACAAGCGAAAGGGAATGACAGATTGGTCTTTACAAACAAGCGGTGGGTCTGCTGGTAGATAAAACTAGCACTGAGAGATAAAAGAAACAACGGGAAGGATTCCACTGATTGATGAATGGAAAAGAAGATTTTGCCTTTACAAACAAACTGTAGGTTTGCTGATAAATGAAATTGGATATTGAAAGATGAAAGAAACAATGGGGAAAACCCATAAATTCCATAAGAATTAAAAATTTAAAGGGGGATTGTACATCAGAGGGCAATCTTAGGTATCAGGCATCCTGGGAAGTCTGTACCTCTCAAGTACCTCAGCACATGGGGAAAGAGAGAGGGAAATGCAGCAGGAAATTAGGATAAATAGGAGCCTGGGTCCTCCAAACATTCAGGAGAGCTCAGAGAAAATGCCTCATGGCCTCTCCTTCTATTTGAATAAAGTAAAAGGACTCCTCTGTCTCCTTTTTGGACAAACCTCTGGCGTTTGTGGATTAACATTTCTAACACAAGGCAAACAAACAATAATAACCATGGCATTAACAACAAAACAGAAACCAGGAACCTCGTGACAGCCTTCTCGGCAGAGAGGAGAAGGGATGGAGGAGAGGCTCTGCTTCACAAACCCCGGGGCAGTCTGATCCCTGCAGGACTCCGAGGGGCACCAAGCTCCTCAGGAAGGGCAGGGATGAGCAGGAACCCCGGGCTGGTGGGTGAGATGTATCAGAAACTCCTCGGTGGTAGCTGGAACTGAGGATGTCCTGGCAGGGCAGGTGATGCTTTGGGAAGGCTGACCTGAAACAGAGACTGGACAGAGTTAGAGAATAAAGTAGATATTTATTGAAAGGCCTTTAAGGGTACACCTTGGGCAGGACAGGGCGTGGCCAGGGCGACACCCAAGGTGGACTGAGAATGGTCACAAAATGGCTGACTGGTCATGAGATCTTACATTTTTATAAGCTTTATAAGCATATTGGGGTTTAATTGTCCAATTACAGCTTCAGGTTGTGAGGTCTCATCCTTCTTGTTCCTCCCTTCAGCCACCCTTGTTTGTGCTTTTGGGCCTGAAAGCTCTCCTTGGTCTGCAGCAGGAAAGGATTTGTCTCCCTACTCTGTGCAGAGCTGAGTGGCACTGAATGTGAGGCTCAGAACCACACCCCCAGGCAGCACAAAATCTGAAAAACATGAAAGCTCAAACTGAAGGCACCACAGGGGGTGCAGGGCTACAGCGTAGCAAAGGCCCGGGGCAGGCCCAGCTCCAGCAGGGCAGGAAAGAAAAAGGAGCTCAGGACTGCTGGAGCAGAGCAGATGGTGGTGGATTCCTAGGACTGGGCTCCAGTAGTGATAGTGAATTCTCCCCGCAGTAAGCAACAGCTTGATCCTCCTCCTTCCAATGCCGAGAGTGAGAACCCAGCTACCCCCAGTCCTGCCCTTTTTTCTGCCCCCAAAAAACTCGCAGTATCTCTTCCCTCAGAGGGAAACTCCCAGAGACAAAAGAAGTGTGTAGCCAGATGCTACCCTGCTCTCCCGACTTTGGCCACTTCTTTTGTTTTGCTTCAGTATCCATAGTTAGTTTCCTAGCAACTTATGGGGAAAAAAAATCCTTAAGTAAAAAAGGAAGGAATCTAACCCCCAACAGCAGCCTGGTTTGGGAGGCTGCAGGAGGGCATGGTGAGTCCTGTGGTGCTTTGAAGGTCACACACATCCCTCAGCACTGGGAGCTCTCATCCCTGAGAGGCTGGGGAATCTCCCTGTTGTGGGCAGGGAAGCAGCTTGGCAAGGTTAAAGCCCCCTGCACTGTGTTCAAATATAGCAGGAATACCAGTTGCACTAAGTTGAGCTGGCCTGGGAAGTTTGGGGTGAGCAGCTCACTCAGCACACAACAGCAGGACCATGTTCAAAACAGTCTTCAGTGCTACAGCCCATGATGGGCACCAGGGCTCAACCCAAAACCTGCTCAAGGTCATTGAATCCTTCAGAGCTTTCCATCTGCTTGGCAGCTTTTGGGAGTGGGTGAAAAAAAGAAGTGCAGAAGGCATGTAAATGTGGCTGATAGGAATGATCTCCACTGTGCTGGAGAGCAAGTGGTGAGAGAGGGGAGAGAAAAGTGAAAATGCAGGAGCCTGAAACCCAGACACACAATGTTGCTCCTCTGTTTATCCACTGTCCTTGCCAAGTTTGAGGGGTTTTGATCCAAGGGAAGATGTGCACACTGTGAGAGGAAGCTGAGCTTCCCTCCTCAGAAAATGCTTCTTTTCAATCTTTTGCTTCTGGAAAAGTTGGAAACAATTTTTCATGTCCTCCTGCTTGCCCAAAATCAGCAGGGGACTTTCTCCAGCATCTGTCTCCCTGGAACATCACAGGCAGCATTCATTTTATTTCCAAGCACATCTTTAAAGTGCAGGGAAGGAGAGCAGCCCCTGGATGTGCCTCAGCAGAGGGTCAAGCTGTGTGCCAGAGGCAGAGCACGGGGCTCAGTGCCAGTGGGTGCAAACACTCGTGCCCTGGGGTCCTGCTCAGTCCTGCAGCTGCCAGAGCTCAGAGCCACAGCTGTGGGGGAGCAAAAGAGGATAAAATGGTATTTCTTTGAGTGAGAAAGAGCCTTCCAAGGACACAGCTGTTATTTTGAAGAGCAGAGCAGGAAAAAGCCTTGGGGCTCTTACTTTAGTGGGCTGCTCATTGCCAAAGGCAGTATCTGAAGGAAGAGAAAGGACCTGGCTCCAGGTGAGCACCACGAGCATCTCTGTGTTGTCTCCCTGTGCAAGACAAGGTCTTGATCATGAGTTCAGGGAGTGCACAAATGCCTGGGCAGTTTGTAGATACAGTGTCCAGCTGGAAGTCCATGGAGGAACTATGGCAATTTCAGGAGTGAGACTTGGAAGCAAGACCCTGGTACTGAGCCCACCATGGGATTCCTGTCCCACTGGAGTAAGGGGAAGGTGATGGACAGAGACATCCCCTAAATCTGTCTGAACAGAAAGAGGCCCCTCCAGCGTGTGGTTACAACCATGGCCTCATCAGCATTGTGATTGTGGCTGGGACCAGGAAAATGCAGATAAAACAGCAGAGTTGGTGTCTCAAAGGGAGTGGATTTGTGACTTCTTGGTTAAACTCTCTAAGCAGAAGTCAAGCAGAGAGATACAAGGGCAAGGAAAAATGCCAGTTCTCATGCAGTTTGGGTTTGGGTTGGTCCAGACCTGCCTTTGATGGGATGGCTTCTAGTTACCATGAAGAAAAAGGGGAAAAAAATTCACAAACCCCATTGTGGTTTTGGGCTTTTAATCAGATCTTAGTGCAACCATGGGCCACACCTTCATCATGTTGGCTTTTACAAGCCCACAAGGACTGGCAGATGGCTTCTCCCACTGGGCCTCAGGCAGCAGAGGATGCAGCTCCTGTCTTTTTCCCCAGCCTGGAACAGGAGATCATCCAAAGCCCAGGGACAGAGAAGGCTGATGCTAAAACCATCCACCAGGACTTTCTGTCCAGCCTCTGTTGTGTGCTGAGGGGTGACAAAGGAGCCAGCACTGTCCCCAGCCTGCAGCTGCACAGCAAAATGCAGCTTGTTGGAGGGGAACTGAACTGTCAGTACCAAGAGACAGAACTGCACATCTCCTTCCCAGGGATAGGGCTGTCCTTCCCAGGGATAGGGATGAGAGGAAGAGGGACTCACATTTCCCAGATTTTTAATCATCTGCTGTAAATTGCTCCAATGAAACAGCCACAGAGACTCCAACCTTGGGGCATGGGAATAACTGAGAACAGCCTGTGCTGTAAAGTGTAAACAAACAAACAAACAAACAAACAAACATTTTAAAACACCAACAGCAAACAAGTCCAAGGTTACTGGCCTATACGTGTGATTTCAAAGGCTGAATTTCTTTTCTTAAATCCAAGGTTGACTCTCTTAGAGTTACTGTTTGGATTACAGTCACTCTGAAAGAGGATGGATCTGCCTCTCTGTGCCAGCAGCGAAAAATGTTGCTATTCACATCTCACTGGAGGTGCTAGACAAAAGTAAGCACTGCCTGTAAATAAGCTGCCTTAATAATTAATTGCCAGCACAGACAGCACAATAGAAAAGCTCCAGAAATAAGTTATTGCAAGTACAATTTCAAACTAACAGTGCATGAACAGCTTCTGAAAAAGCCTCCAAAAAGCAGATCCTGAGTTTCAGAGAGAGGTAAAACACCACCTATCAACTTGTCTCTGCTCTGAATAAGAGGCCTCTTATTCCACTTCAGGTGAAGCAGCACACAGGCCACAAATGAGCCCCCATCAGCAGTCCCTGGCTGCCAAACAGGAAAATAAAAAAGGTTTCAAAGTAGCAGGGATGAGTAAGCAGTGGCACAGTGGCAGAAAGCAGGGAAGAGGAGGGAGGAAGAAATGGAGAGGGAGGTGAGATGGATGGATGGATGGATGGATGGATGGATGGATGGATGGATGGAGGGATGGATGGATGGAAGGCTGGTGGATGGATGGATGGATGGATGGATGGATGGATGGGTGGATGGATGGATGGATGGATGGATGGATGGATGGATGGATGGATGGATGGATGGGTGGAGGGAGGGATGGATGGAGGGGTGGAGGGATGGAGGGATGTGGTCTGTGAACATGATCAGTAAGAAATATCATCATATGGAGAGAGCAGCCGCATGACAACCACAGGCATCCTCTGCTCAGGGAAATTTCATCCAGCAGCATGGGGAAGAAGAAGAGGGTGAGGAAGGCAGGACCTCTTTAAGCCCTGTCAGAGAACACAGACTTTATCTGTACCCTACTCTGAAAAATGCAAGGTGTAATGCACACGGAGAGGACAAGTTTTATCAGAACAAGGTACAAAAATATGAAGTGGTCCATGCCCCAAGATGGTCAGTGTTTAGAGGGATAATGCCCTTAATAACATGCTTTAAGTCCTTAATAAGTTCTTCTCTTCTCTTCTCTTCTCTTCTCTTCTCTTCTCTTCTCTTCTCTTCTTTTATCCTACCCTATCTTATCCTATCATATGATTTAGTACAATTCAAAGCTCACTTTAAGCTGTCATTAGCAAGTAGGGGAGAGATGGCAGTGACAGGAAGGAGGGAGAAGAAATTGAAAAAAAATCCAAGCAGAATTTATATTTCCCAAACAAAGGAAAGAAGTGGTAACGATGCACATCAAACCAAGGGAATTATCCTGCAGACTGACTACTGGCTAATTAAATTTCTTACTTAGCATACATTAACTGAACTGCAGCTGCCACCTCACTGCATTGGCATTAGCCAAACCTCTGTCCCTCAGCAGTGAGAGAAATACCACAGGAGTGGAGAAAGGCAGCTTTATTTTACACCAAACCCACCCTGAAGTGCAGCCAGAGTCAGGGGATGGCTGAGACACGGGGTCAGCTGCACAAGAGGCCGAGGCTCAGCTCTGAGTGAGCCCTGTGCAGGATCACAGCCCTGGCACAGAGCTGCAGTGATTGCTGTTAAGTGCTTATCTAATATTAGGTATTGTTATTGTTAGATACTTATCTGTCACTAAATACTTACTGCCATTGTATTTAGGTAGAGACTCGACAAGGTAGAGGCCTTGTCAAGCCTCGAAAGGGGGGAAACTGATGCCTTAGGTTCTGGGTTTTTCTGTCTTGTTCTGGTGGGTAGTTTTTGCTTTTGTATTAAGTGGTGCTGGGATTTGATCACAGGGTGATGGGGGCAGGGCAGTTTTGGTTCTAGCAGGGAACTCCCTTCTTCAAGGACACTCTCTCCGAGCTCCAGGCCCCGAGGATAAACAATGTGGAAGAGAGGAGGCAAGCAGGAAGGATGGAACACTGAGATTTGGAGTTGTTGATTGGACAGTGGCTGGAGGGTATGCAAACGGACTGAAACTTGTAAAAAGCGGGGAATCTCGTGACTCTCCCTCCTTTTGTTTCCACCTTGGAGCCATCTGGGCAGAGCCACTGCTGTGGCTCTGGTGCTGCCGGGGTGTGGCCTTGAAGGCCTCTAATAAATGTTCACCTTCTTTTTATAACTCTGTCTGGCCTCTGTCTCAGCCATTAAGGCAACAGCAGCATGGGCAGCCCTCAGGTAAAAGGCCACAGTCTGCCCATGACAGGGCAGGGGGTCACACTGATGGCTTTTCAGTGGCTGTGGTTCAGGTGTGCTCTGACTGTGAACCAGCAGAGTGCCCTGATGTGAAACCCTGCTCGTGAGAGCTGGGCCACAGGGCTCAAATCAGGTTACTTCTGGTACATGGGTCTGTTTTGTGGCTGGAGGTCCATTATGCAGCAATTTTGCTGAGGACAGGAGGGCTGTACTGGGACACAGTGACTGTGTGCTAATGACACAGCTCTGGCACAACAGATCAATACACCCACACACTCCCACACCCTTAAAGGCTGATGGGCTTCAGGTGAAAAGTGCAGGTACTTCAGGTTTTAAACAGCTACAAGTGAGTTTGTTTGGGTTTTTTTCTGGGCACACAGCAGCATCACCAGCAGAGCCCACCAAAGACCCCCTAACAGTCTGAGCCAGGAACAGGAAAGCAGCCAACCATGCTGGGTAACCCAAAGATTAGATGGGAAAACTGTCCTGACACCCTTCCATGTTTACAGCCTGCCAGTGCAGCCCTGATCTCCCATGCCACTGTGGTGAGTTTGAAAGCAAAAGTGCTGAGTGGAGACACATCTGTGTTTTCACCTTTCTAGGGCATTTCACAGCCTCTGTCCATCTCCATGGGCACAACTGAATAGCACCAACCACAGCCTGACACCATCAGATGGGCAGAAGGGCATTCCTAGGGCCCCCAGAGAGCAACCCCCCAGCTGGCAGTTACTGCTTTTAGAAAGGGATTAGTGGGTGATGGGAGAAAAATGCCCACATGGGAGCTGGCAGCTGCTCTTATGGAAAACTCTCCCTCTTGGTTTGCTTCAGTTGGGTTTCAGGGAGCCTTTGGGAGCAGGATACTGTCATGCTGCTGGAGTTCAGGCTTAGATAAGTGCTGAATGACAGCAAACATTTCACTTAAAAGTGAATTTTATTCTAAAATGTAATTCTAAACCTCTGTTGAGAAGTAGGATTATTTTTTCTGAATTTCAGTCAGATAATATGCACGTTCTCTTATAAAACCATGTAATTATTAATCAATACTTAAATCTTTAAAGCATACAAATTTATTGCAATTTTTTTTCTTTTTTTTCTTTTTTTTTGCATTTTTCCATTCTTTGCAGTCAGGTGACCAGAAAACCTGGCTGCAAAACTCTCCATCTTGCATTTTCACCCCTCTGCATTAGGACTTGAAGGTAAAACACTCAGCTAAGTTCAATCCATGAGGGCTCAGAGGGTGTATCTCCAGAAGAGATGGCAGAAAAGATCCCACCATGAATCACAGGAAGGGTCATCCCAGTACACCAGGCATGTTCTTCCATCTGCCTGCACTGCCTGAAAGAGTCTTTCTTCATTTTTGCTGAATAATTACCCAAAATCTACTGTGGTTTCTTGGTGGGTGTCTTGGTTTGGAAAGACAGGTATCAGCCAGGCAAAGCTGGATTTTCCCTTAGAATGGAGAATGTAAACCCCTCACCCCTGCCAAATTATAATTTTGCAATTAAGGGCTTTCAGGCAAAGATTTGGGAATAGGAATAACAGTTCTTTACTAGGAATATTTACAATACAAATGTAGTAGAGAACAAAACCACCCAACCAAACAAGCAAACAAATAAACAAGCAATCCTGGAAAACCCTGACAGAGTCAGAGCTACAACCTGACACCCTCTTGGTCAGGGTGTTGGAAGCAGTCCAAAAGTAAATCCTCCTGGAGTGGCAGATGTGGTTCTGTTGGAGTAGAGATGATCCTGTAGAACAAGGGTCCAGGGGTGGTGAGAAGGGTCCAGTGATGGTGAGAAGGGTCCAGTCTTCCTCTGGTAATCGGGTGAAGCCAGATAACTTCTGTTCTTAACGTCTCAGTTTTATCCAGGTAGGAATGGTTGGCTCCCCCCACTGGGTGGAGCATCTCACAATAGGATGATGGAATGTGGATGTTCTACCTTGGGGAGGGTAAGTTTGGGGATGTGTGCTTTTAGGGGTGTCTTAATGGTCCATTAGCAGAAAATATTCCCTTGGAGGGAGATAAGAAACAATGTCCCATCTGGTTTTAACAACTGGCCCATTATGAGAAGGCACCTGCCCCCCCTCCTCTCAGAGTTACAAGAGATAAAGAAGAACATCTCCCCAACTGCTTTCATCAGATGAAATAGAATACACATTTTAGGTTCCATAACCCAAGACAGTGGGTAAAACAACCCCCATCCCTAACACCCATAAAACTCTTTGGGACAAGAAGGGCCATCAAACTGAGAGGCCCTAGAGTCAAAGCTCTGTGATGATCAGCTGAAGCCTTTCAGAGCGAGAGAATCAGCTGCCATTTCCCGCAGATCAATGTTCCTCCGAGCCCAAACTTCAAGGTCAGTTAAAGTTTTCAGGATGTGCTTGACAAAAGTTGTGCAGGGCTCACGTGGAGAGCAGGTGTGTCTGCAGCCGGATGGAGAGCGTGTCGTAACCTTCAGCCTGTCTGGATGTCTGATTCCCTGCTTGCATCCTATTGTCATCACTCACTGGGGACACCAGGTATGTCTGAAGCAAGCCAAGCCTTCCAGCTTGTCAGTTCTGAAATATGTTGCCTGAGGCTGCCCAGGCTCTGGTTGTTCTTTATTTCTGTGTGTGGGGTAAGGGTACCTGCAGCTCTCACCCTCTTTGAGGCACAGATGGATTTATCCTTGGGCTGCTGCTGTTGGCAGAGAGGGGAGAGCTGTCTGCAGCATCAGCCAGCAACAGCCTTTGCCCTCATGGAACACAACATGACTTGGAACTGCAGTGCCCCAAAAGCACAGAGGTTCCACTGCCCAGTGAAACCCATCAGTGAGGCCAGCCCAGGCTGGCTGCTGGTCTGCAGCTGGAAATGCCTCTCTAATTCCCCTGCGGATTGTGCACTTTTCACCTTTTATCATCCATGTGCCACTCTCTGCCTATTGCCTCTCACAGAGCATCATCTCTGAGGAAGGAGGGGTTGCTGTCAGATGGAAGCACCCCTGCCCACACCCTCCCCCTGGGGTAACACCCGCTGTGGAAACCTTTGAGCCCCTCAGGGGAATCCCCAGAGCTTTGCCCTGGAAGAATATACCAGTCTCCCCATCTAGGCTGAAAGAAAAGACTTCGCCCATGGTGCCCTGCAACACAATCTTGATCTCCCTCAGTTTTGCTTTCCCCACATGTCCCCAGTTCTCGTGGTTTCCCCATTGGCTGTGGTGTCCCTGGTGGCCTGCCCCCGTGTCCCCTACAGGGCAATGCCCTTTGCCCTGCCCTTGTCCTGCCCCTTGCCCTCAGACCATTGGCCCCTGACCCCATACTTAACCCATACTTAACCTTGTGCACGTCTTTAATCTTGGTCTTTTGTCCCTGATCCCGTCAGAGTGGTGGATGTAATAAACCTTTGCTGGAACTTATCATACAAAAGGCCCTTCCTGCCTCTCTTGTCTGAGCCAGCCGTGGTGTGTGTGCTGTGTAGACTTGACTGTGCTACTCAAGAGGCTTTTCCAGAAGAGATGCTTACTGGGGATAGGTAGCAGCAACCACCATCTAAATCCCACGTTGCTATAACCCACCCTCCTGGAGGTGTGGCAGCGGCTCTGGGATTGGGCATCCCTACCACAGCCCAGTTCCCTGCAGGAACACCCAGACCTGCAGCTCCTGGGACATCTGTCTGCACCACAGGATGCCTGGGAGCATGGATGTGTCAGGACAGCAGCACTCCCAGTGCAGCCAGCAGCAGGTCAGGGAGATGCTGTCAGGTGTTCCCCAAGAGTGGCCAGGGCACCCTCCTCCAGAGCCACGGGAGCTGGGCATCCCAAAAGGGACAGTAAGGGAGAGGACAGAGCCCAGCAGGGACACATCCAGCACCCTGACCAGCAGCCTGGGGCCATGCAGGACAGAGACACGAGTGGTCACTGCTCTCCCAGGTGTGCATGCAGTGGCAGAGAGGCTGGGAAAAGAGGGGCTGCCTGACCCAGGGAAGCAACCCCCTGAGCACCAGCCCTGAGAGCATGGCTGCTCTCCCATGTCCAGGTACATGCCCTGGCTGTGGCCAGGAGCTTTGGGTGCTGCCACACTCTCCACACTAGTGTGGACTCAAGGAGGAGCAGCATTTGGACATCTGAGGTCCAGGTTTCCTGGCATGAGCCCCGTGTGCCACAGGGCCCAGGCTTCCCTGGGCCGCCTCAGGGTGCAAGAGGGTGAAATCCATCCATGCTGCAACTTGGGGGAACCCACTCAAGCTGAAGCGAGCTCCCAGGCTGTGGTGGGAGGATCAGGTGAACATCCAGGTGCCAAAAGTCAAGCCAGGCCCAGGGAGAGGCTGCATTGCTGTGGGGATGGTCACAGGAGCAGTGCATCAGGAGTGGGGGAGCTGCCACTGGAGGGGCAGAGAGAGGGGCACTCTGGACAGGGCTGTGGGAGAGTGAGCAGGCTCAGGGATGTGGTGCAAGTCCTGTGACAGTCCTGTGATGCAGTCACAGTCCTGTGACAGAGGACCAACAGTGCCAATGGCTGCTCCTCCCTCAGCAGGAGCTGCCAGGAGGACAATGCATTCCAGCTTACAGGAAGAAAGCTGCATTTCCACACCGTGAAGCAGAGCTCTTCCTCACATACCTCAGCTGAGAAACGTCCCTTTACTAAAGAAGTCTTAGGAAAACAAAACCTTTTATGTTCAGTGGCTCTTTCCCTTGTGAAGCCGCTGCCAAGGCTTTCCGCGGGTTTGCTGCAGCTCAGCCATCGCTCCATCTAGTGGGAATCTGCTGTTCGGAGCTGTGAGACACCGCGGGTGGGACACGGGGAAGGCTCCGGGGCAGTCACCGCTGCTGCTGGCACCGAAGGGAGCAGCCGAGCCCCGACCTCCCCCTCTGCTGCCACACCCGCAGGGGAACCGGGCAGGAGGGAGGATCTCACCAGAGCTGGCAGAGCACAGCAAGGATTCAGATCTTACATCTGCACGAAGCACTGAACTCGAGGAGTGAGTGCTCCCGGTCCCCCCGACACAGGCAAACTGCAAATCTCGATGGAGTTCGAGGGAGGATTTGAGTGGAGAGTTCTCCACCTTCCACTGCTCCATTCCACTCCTTCCCTCTCCTCCCATCCCGGGGATGCACCTCCCTACTTGACTTTATCCCTTAATTCTCCAACTTCCTTTGATTCTTGTTAAAAAACATCCTAGATTAGATCAGACAGTCTTTAAGCCCAGAATGACTGGCTGCTCTATAACTCCCACACCACACTGACAGCCAAACAAACAGGTTAAAGGTCAGTTCAGCCACAGAACCAGGGAAAAAAAAAAAAAATGCCTGTTTCCCTAAAGATAAAAGATAAAAGTGGAAGGTATCACATGACAAGGAGAGGGACACCAGGATGGGGTGTTACAATTTTAGCTAAGCAGGTCTCATGCAATGTTCCCTGCAGGTGCTCATTTTCCTGCCTGTCCTCCCTCTTCAAGCTCTGAAAATCCCTATCCACTGCTCAGTGTTAGCAGAGATAACAGCCCCAAAAATACCGAGCTCTGAGTGAAAACAGGTGGCTGCATTGAATGAGAACCTTAAATATCCTCATGGAAAGGCAGTGATATTCCTGCATATCTGTGAAGGTGCACAGGAGAAAGTCCCCTGAAAGCAAGTGCTGTTTGTTCTGCCATTCTGGAATCCATTTCTTTCTCATGGAGTGTGGAGAGAGATGAGATGAGCTTTTACCTGGCTCAGTACCATCACTGCAGTTTTAAATAGGAAGGGAAAAGTCAGAGGAGTAAATCAAATTCATGGACACAAATTCCCATTGGTGTAGGACTGACATAGATGATTTGGTTCATAAACTCCCCACACCCCAGGCCTCACACAGAATCCAGAGCTGCTGCCTCACAGTCAGAGTAAGCTCAGAATGAGCATAAAAGGCCCAAATTCAGTGACACAGCTCATGAGGACAACTCACCAGTTGTCACCAGTTGTCACCAGGACAACTCACAGAGACACAGACTGAGGTTTGAGCAGGATGTGGGGATGGGATTGGATCCCCAGGCTCCAGCTCCACACTCACATCCTCACAGGCAGCAGCTCTCAGAAGGGAGCACAGCCAACAGAACTCAAGGTTCAGGAGTTCAGTGGGGACCCTCTCCTCAAACCCATCTGCTTTTCCAGGTTCTCCCCAACCAAATTGCAACTGGGAACAACATCTGTGGGTGGAGGCACCAGCAGGACTGTTTTTTGCAGCCTTAAAAGGGGCCTGGGCTGTTGTGGTTGATGACAGAGAAAGCCTCACGCTGCCCAAGTTCCCTTGGGGGAAGCAAAGTGAGGACGAGGTGCCCAAGGGCAGAGGTGTCTCTCCTGCATGCCAGTGGCAGCTCCAGATCTCAGCTCTCTCTTGGAAAGTAAATCCCTGGAAATAAACCCCTGAAAGCTGTGGCAGCATTGGGGCAGGGAAATAATGATTTTCCTCGTATTTAAAAGAGGAAAAATCAAGCATCCTCACTTGTATCAATAACAGTGTGACCAGCAGGACCAGGGCAGTGATCATCCCTCCTGTATTCACCACTGGTGACACCACACATCAAATCCTGTGCTCAGTTTTGGGCCCTCACCACAAGAAACACATTGAGGCAACAGATCTGGTGAAGGGGCTGAAGCACGAGTCTTGCAGGGAAAGGCTGAAGGAGCTGGGGGTGTCAGCCTGGAGAAAGGGAGCTCAGAGGGACCTTCTCTCTTTCTACAACCACCTGAAAGGAGGTTGTAGCCTGGAAGGGATCAGTCAAGCAGCAAGGCACAGACAAGACACAATGACCCCAAGCTGTGCCAAGGGAAGTTTAGACTGGATATTAGGAAAAAATCCTTCACCAAAAGGACTGCGAAGCATAGGAACAGGCTGCCCAGGCCGGTGGTGGAGTCACCATCCCTGGATGTGGCTCTGAGGGACGTGCGGGGCGGTGAGAGCGGGGCCGGGGGTGCCCGGGGGCGTTTCCGGAGCGGAACCGGAACCGAGAGGGACCCGCGCGGCGCCCGCAGTGCCCAGGGACGGGCGGCAGAGGGCGCCAGAGGCCGCGCTGAGCGCGGGGAGCGGGACACGGACACGGACAGACAGACACACGGACACAGATACGGACACACGGACATGGACACGGACACACAGACACGGACACGGACACGGACAGACAGACACACGGACACGGACAGAGACACGGACACACGGACACGGACACACGGACATGGACAGACACACACAGATACGGACACAGACACACGGACACGGACAGAGACACGGACACACGGACACGGACACACGGACACGGACACAGATACGGACACAGACACACGGACACGGACAGAGACACGGACACACGGACACGGACACACGGACACGGACACATGGACACGGACACACAGACACGGACACAGATACGGACACAGACACACGGACATGGACAGAGACACGGACACGCACAGACAGACACACGGACATGGACAGAGACACGGACACAGATACGGACACGGACAGAGACACGGACACGGACAGAGACACGGACACACGGACACGGACACACGGACATGGACACGGACACACGGACACGGACACACGGACACGGACAGAGACACGGACACAGATACGGACACAGACACACGGACATGGACAGAGACACGGACACACGGACACGGACAGAGACACGGACAGACACACGGACACGGACAGACAGACACATGGACACAGGTATGGACACAGACACACGGACACGGACAGAGACACGGACATGGACAGAGACACGGACACAGATACGGACACAGACACACGGACACAAACACGGACAAACACACGGACACGGATAGAGACACGGACACAGATACGGACACACGGACACGGACAGACAGACACATGGACACGGACAGACACACGGACACAGACACGGACACGGACAGAGACACGGACACGGACAGACACACGGACACGGACACAGATAGACACACGGACACAAACACGGACAAACACACGGACACGGACAGACACACGGACATGGACACGGACAGACACACGGACACAAACACGGACGGATAGACAGACACACGGGCATGGACAGAGACACGGACACAGACAGACACACAGACATGGACACGGGCACGGAAATGGACAGACACACGGACATAGACACACGGACTGGGACAGAGACACGGACACGACATGGACACAGACAGACAGAGATACGGACACGGCCACTGCCACGGACAGGACATGGCTGTGGCCACGGGTACATACATGGACACGGACATGGGCATGGACACGGACACGGACCGAGACACGGACAGAGACACGGACATGGATACGATACGGACACGGACACCGCGGGAACTCCGGGATCCGCCGTGTCCCTCCCGGGACTCCCCGCGCTCCGGCCGCCCCCACACAGCTGCCAGGACCTTGTCACCGCCCGGCTTTTCCCTTCTCCCCCGCCGCTGTCCCGGGAGCGGCTGCTGGGGATGCCCTGGAGGGCAGCGGGGCTGCGGCCTCGGGGCGAGCGCTGGAGCACGGGGGGACAGCGGGTGCAGCAGCTGTCCCTGTGACACATTCCGGTTCAAAGCTCCCAGCAGGGACATAAACTCTGCGCTTTCTCCTCTTCCTGTCCCGTCACACGTTGTTACAGTACTGCGCGGGAATTCCAGGAGTGAAGTGCTGGGCTGGTCTGACCCCACCGTGCCCCTGCAGGAAGTTGGCCAGAGCTCTTCAGGCACCCCCAAAGTTCCCTTTCCAGCCCGGATCTGTGGATGCTGAGGGTCACCCCGGGAGGGCTCTCGGGATCTGGATCCAGGGGTCAGCTCGGTTCTGTGGTTTGCTGCCCTCACTGCACAGCGTTGTCTTCTTGAGACCTGAGATCCAAACTGATTTCCTATTTATGTCAGTCTTTCTATCTCCTCTCATAAAATAAAAAGTAGAAAATCCATCTCAGTCAAGGGAGGGGGAACAAAAGAAGAGACTTTCACAGGTGTCTGTGATTGAAACTCCAAAGGCAGGGAATGCTAAGCACAAATCCAGGTGTCTCCTCCAATGAAATTTTCATGGAGGTGATCACACACCTCAGTGACCATTGCAATGAAAACCTGTTGACTTAATAATCCCTTTTACTGTTACCTTTCTTCCCAAGAAGCAGATCTGAATTACGTATTGGAGTCACTGTTAAACCCAGCTCCATTTGCTTCACCAGTGCTGATTTTGGAATGGATCCTTTCCTCCTGTGGGGAATCAGGGAATCACCTCCAGCAGCCTCTGTGCACTTCCTGACTCATCAGAGTGATCCCACCTGTACCAAACCCAGCACTTTGAGTACTAAACTACCACTTTAGTTAACAAAAAAACAATTCTGGATGACTGAAAACTGAAGGGCCCCTCCTCTCCACCAATAGGAGGACTAAAAGGACAAGATACTTGTAGACAGTATTTTTCATTTTCTTTTTTTAGGTTGAATGTGTACAATCAGCTTTTTAATTCATTTCCATAAGAAGAAGTCAGATGAGCCTGGATGCAGACAGCCAGAAGTTTTGGGGAGCCCAGACTGTCTCGGAATCCCAAAGACAAGCAAACCACTGCAGTGACCCAGATGCTGATGTCCCTCAGAAGGGCAGGGATCACTCAGAGACTGCAGATGTGAAGTGACACTCTGCAAAGGTGCTTTTCATCCCAGACAGCATGAATCCACAACTTTCTGAAACCACAGGTGCCAGCTATTTCCACCAGTCCTGGAATGATTCCTCCATTGTGATGCTTGTGAAAGTTGATCTTGTTTCTTGAGCAAGCCTAGTTTATGGCATTAGCTATAAATTGCAACCCCGTTTATATTCATTTTCTTCTCTCCCATTTTCATTTCATGGATATATTTTGTTAGAAGATCTTGTTCTTGTGGCTCCCAGCATCCTCACAGCTACAAAACTGCTGCTTGAATCAGAACTCCTTAAAGTTATGAAAACACAGTTTAAGGAAACCATGATGTGACCTGCAGCACCTTCATAAAAGACTAAGAGCAACCTGTGAGGCCCATGAGCAGCACATTTGCATGGGTAAAATTACAGATGAATATGTTTTTAATGTTTTATTCATAGCTGCATCGCACTGATAAATTATAGGGTACAAACTGTGTGACAAGACATAATTAGGAGCACTATTTATTTTAATTAAGGTGTATTATTAGATATAGTATTCCAGCTCCCCAGAGGTGCAGCAATAGCTCTCTGAAGGGATGTATGCAAAGCATCCTCTCACCATACAAGAAATCTGCTTCATGTGCTGTGATTCCTGTGCCAAACACACAGAAGAAAGCAACTGCCTCTTGTAGGAGCTTAGGAAATGCTGCTTTGCTGGTGAACATGAGAATTGGAGTTCCAAGGGGGAAGTATTGCTGCAGCTCAGGGACTGAACAAGTGGCAGGAGAGACTCTCTGCCCTGGTCTATATGAAAGAGTTTTGCTGCCTGCTGTGGTGGGGACATCCCTCCTGTGCTGGCTGCAGATGTTTTCTCTGGGCTGGCATCAGGCATCCCCTGGAATGCAGCTTCCCTGCAGGTGGACAGGGGAGTTTTCCAGTGCTTCCTTTCCAGGTTCAGAGGGCACAGTTGTACCTGCTCATCTTCTACAGGTGTCAGACAGAACCTCTGCCCAGCACAGGCTGAGCTCAGAGCTGTCACCTGGAGAGGGCAGACACTCTAAGTGGTGCTTTTGTTTCCTGCTGTTGGACAGGTAAAGAAGCAGATAAAGGAAAAACTTCACACTCCAAAGGCACCCAGACACACATGTCTGGCTCTCTGCCTGCCCTGGGTGCTGCTCCCTGCACCCTTGTCTGGGTTGCAGCAGCATCCCTGGGGTTGGCAGCTGCAGCCCTGCCTTCACACCAGCCCCAAGCTGCTTCCCCGTGCCCAGGCTGCTCCTGGGACAGGGAACCACCCAGCACAAGGCATTCCCTCAGGCAACACTACTTCCATATGGAATGATACCAGGCCAGCTTAGGTAAAATGGCATTTACAGGGGGAGAGAACAGCTAAAAATGGAGCAGTGACACCACAGGCTGAACTGGGACAATCTTCCTCCCCTCAACACAGATTGTTAAATCCATATCTAGATATCCTAAAGCCACAAAATGGGTCTTGGAAGCAGGGATTGAGAGGAGCCTGGCACTGGGCAAACAGGCTGAATCAGGACCCTGACAGGCAGCACCCTCCTGCTGTTCTGCAGAAGAGCTGGATCTCATCCTGGTTTCTGCCCATGATCAGTTGACTTTGAGATGTCACACTGGGATGATGAGACTTCTCCTGCAGTGGCCAAGGACTTGGGGGTTTTTAACAATATTTCAAACAACCTGTCATTTTAAGCCACTTTGGGAAAGTTGCAGGAGTTAATCACCATTTCCATGAGTGGAAAAGAGATGACAAGAACTATCTCTAGAGAAAGCTTCCATCCCTCAAGGCCAGAAACACTGATTCCTCTCTCTTTGCAAGAAACATCAGAAGGAAGGAGATCTCTGAATTTTAATGCATGTTTCTGTATGTCATTAAGCCCATGTGAGAAGATGGCAGCAGTGCCTGTGTGGACCATTGAAATTCCTGTTGGCAGGGGAAGGAGAGGACAGACAAAGGTCATAGCAACATCCAGGATATCCTTTACCATATCTGCTTTGCTCTCAGCACACACAGAAGCAGAATTGCCCGAGCTCCACTCTGGGTTATTTCAGCAACACAGCCAATGCAATCCCACCCCAGCAATGCTGCTCCAGCCTCTTTGCCATGATTTTTGGGGTTGATTTATGAGTGGGGGAGAAGGAGATGCCAAGAGCAGCCATCAAGTTGTCATCTTTGTTCCACTTTCATGTCTGTAGTTACTGTTTTCTTACAAATGTGGGTACTGAGGGGCCAGGCTGACCAGCCTAGTGGGAAGGCTCCCCACACCAGACACGTGATCTCAGATTATCTTTGCTCCCTCACCTTTAAAATGGATCTGATTAATTAAACTCAAAAACCACAGGTGTCTGCCAGGGAGGTGCTGGTATCTGGGAGGGAGCCTCAGCTGGATGGAGGTCGAGGCAAGGTGATCTCTGGAGTCAGTCTTGGGTGAAATAAACAGCAAAAAAGGAGTGGCTGAGCTCCAGGTGTGCAGCCCCAGCCCAGCCTGGGCAGTGTCTGATTTTGTGACAGGCTGCAAAGGGTGGGCAGCAAACAGCACCAGGGCACAGGCAGATGGGAGCAGGGATTCATCCCTTGGACCATCTGAAGGAAGGAATTAGGCCTAAAGAAAAACGTTCTGGTAAACAGGAATAATTTTCTGTGTTATGCTGACACCACATCCACTCCAACTTTCAGCTCATTACACTTTCAGTAACACTAAACCAGGGGTAAATATCTGCAAGTGGCTTTCACAAAGTGCCACCAAGAACGTTAAGGTCAGAGCTGTAAGGTGTGAGCATCTGTCCCTGCTTTTACCCTGAGGGTTCCTCTAGGGCAGGGAGAATCCCAGAGATCCATGAGAGGAAGCTGCTCCTCAGCTCCCCATCTCCCAGACCTCTGGTGGGAGCACGTGGCCTTCCCTGGCTGCATCTCCTCCTCTGACAAAGGGACTGAAATCAATTGTATTGGAAAAGGGAACTCAAGTGAAGGCAGTCCATATCTATGTGCTGCTTATTAAAGGGAGAGGAAAGGCTTTTCACAGCCACCCACGCAGACACACACATCCACAATCATCTTTATAAATTCTAAATCAAAGCAAATTAGCAGCCTGGCGCCCAGCAATAAACATGATTTGATTAGGTATTCCATACCCAGGGCACAACAGGAGTTTATTTTTTTTTAAGTACTCAATTACCACGATGATCCTGTGTTCTGTGTGTTACAAAGAGCTCACTGCCCTGTGTGACAGCTCAGTACACAGGGGCAGCTTTCAAAGCTCTCCTTTTGCCCTGGAACACTGAGTGGATCACAAGAGCTGGCACCTCTGCAGCTCACTGTGCTTTGGGTGGCACTGCCATCATCAGCTCCAGCTCCTGGAGTCACCAAGGGCAAGGTCCTGCTCCTGAGGCAGGGAAACCCCCAGAACCAACACAGAACCAATGGAGGGACGGAGAGCAGCTCTGCCAAGAAGGACCTGGGGACGAGGGGGGATGAAAACTTGGACTTGACCTGGCAATGTGCACTGGCAGCCCAGAAAGTCAACATATCCTGCCTGGGCTGCATCACCCAG
This sequence comes from Phylloscopus whistleri, assembly GCA_017589585.1. NCBI lineage: Eukaryota > Metazoa > Chordata > Aves > Passeriformes > Phylloscopidae > Phylloscopus > Phylloscopus whistleri. The sequence goes on from JADMLD010001401.1 coordinate 3,351,852, forward strand.
CATGGCCAGCATGTCCAGGGAGGGGACTCTCCCTCTCTGCTCTCTCCTGGTAAGATCCCACCTGCTGTGCTGCATCCAGCTCTGGGGCTCCCTGCACAAGACCTGGACCTGTTGGGGCTCTCCTGTGACCCCCACTTGGGAGTGTTCAAGATCAGGTTGGATGAGGTTTGGAGCAACCTGGTCCCTTCCAACTCAAACCATTCTATGATTCACAAAATCCTTCGTTCTCCATTCCTTATATAAAAACATGTTTCTATACCTGTGGCTGATGGGAAGAGCTTGAAAATATGCTTAAAGCTTAAGCCCTCCAAAATTAGATAGCAAAAAATATATTTTTAATGTCTTGAATCTCAAATCACACTGGACCCCAAGCTCTCTGGGGTGGCAATAGCAAGTGCTGGTGCTCACAGTACTCAAGTGATACACGTAATTTCAGAGGTCTTTGCACAGACAGCCCCTCCTCTGTGATGCTGCCAGATCAACAGAGAGGACAAAGTGTCCAGAGGAACTTTGCTGGGACTTTCTCCATCACTAAGGTCCAGGCTTGTGCTCAAAAGCTGTATAGCAGGTGAAATCAAACATGAAAGACAAGGATTTCTATTTGGGAGACTCAGCACACAAATCTCTCAACAGTTCAATATGCAGCATTAGATAAATGCTTAATGCTCATCAATATTAAATAAATATATCTTACAGGAGGGATGCTTGTGTCAAGCAAACATCACACACTTAAAGTTGTTGTGATGGTAGGTATTTAAACAGTAAATCTGTTACAAACCTGTCTGTAAAGGGCTTGCTTCTCACCAGCTTTCAATTCACTCCAAAAATGATACAGGGGGTGAACAGCAAGAACAGAGGGTTCTGCCAGGCTGCAGTGCCCAAGAAAATCAACAAACAAAACAAACCAGCATCAGCAGACTCATTACAGTCATGCCAGAGCAATTCCATGACACAACCCAGTCCCTCCAAGCACTTTTTTTCAATGATGTCCTAAAGAAAAACCCTCTTGTTCTCAGTGCTGCCTTTAACAGTGTGTTTGCTCACACTTGTGCACAAGGAGCACCAAGCCAAACACAATGAGCAAAGCTGGTGTGAGAGGTGGGGTGTAGACAACAGATGTGCTGCAATTCCCACCCTCATTCCAGAAGGTCCTTGCCCTTGCCAGGACCACAAAGCACCAATGATCCTGTTTTCCCTGTTAGAAGCCACAGGACCCTGAGACTGCAGCCCATTTTGCTGAGAAAGCTGCACTCTGGTGTGCCTGTGACAGGTACTCGGTGACACTTCCTTCCTCTGCTTCTTGTCACCTGTTTTTAAAAGGGTCCATCAGCTGCCTGTTTGTGCAGGAGGAGCTGCAAGTCATGGATATGATGGGAACCTCTGCCACACGTGTGCTGGCTGGTACTTTATCCCTCCCAGAAGCTGCAGCTGCAGGTGATGGAGGTGTCCTTTTCAGACCCCAGGGGTGTGTTTGTAAAAGGAACAGGTGGCAAACCACAAAACACACATTTGGGAAGAAAATTGCCAGGATGGGTAAAAATTGATTGGGACTAGTGAGTGGAGTTAATGCAGGAGACTGGGAGCAGGTGGCTGTGGCTCTGCCTGGGTTGCTCATTTTCAGGCTGTGTCTGCTCTGGGTAACCCCAGCTCTGGTGCTTTCGGGGTGGGTGTAAATTTGGTGATAATCACGAGAGGTCAGTACGGTCACTCCCACAGTAAACACGTTTTCATTCCCCAGGGAAAATCCATTACCTGGGCTTTCTTCACTGGATTCAGCAGCTAAAGGGCAAAACCCTGAGAGAGCAACTCAGTTTTTGCTGATGTATTAAATTCTCTCCATAGGGCACAAAGGCTTATAGATGTTTTCCTAAAAATCCAGGGAGCTGTACTCACCACAGCACTTCAGACTTCCTGCAGAAAAAAAGTAAAGCAAAGTGGCACTGGCTGCAACAGCTCCTTCAACCTCCTTTGTCATTTCCGAATTTGAAAAGCAAAGAAGCCCAGGAATCATCAGTTTTTTCCACTATGAAATATAACCCAGTGCCAGCTGGTGTTTGGTGTGGTCATTTCTCAAAGGAGAAGAAATTGATTTAAATCTTTATAGGTAAAAAAAGAGCTGTTTCTACCTTTATATTTCCCATGCTGAGCTTAAAAATTTTATGGGATGGTGCTGTCAAACCTGTAATTTTCCTGACAGTCCTCTGAAGGACATACTTCTCCTTCCACTTCTGCCCCTCTGTCTTTCTTACCCCTTAGAGGATGCTTAGGACAGAAACTTCACCTGTGCTCAGTAAGGGCTCCATGGCTCTTTGCAGCTTGTGTGTGGAGGGAGGGTGATGAATCTGGAGGTCTGTGTAACTGAAGGGTAAACAATTAATAACATCAGTTAGATCAGCTAAACAAATGACCGAACCACCCTGAAGTGCTGCCTGATGTGCTCGTTTTGTTAAGAGGTGCTACAAGGAGGAGGTGGTAAGTTAGCACTTAGGCCTAGCGTGGTGCTTGAGGAAAAGATAAACTTCAAAAGTTCTCTCCTTGTTTGTTCAGAGTTTGGATAAACTGCACAACTTAGTGTTTCAGCAGTTATGAAATGTTGCTGCTGCTGCAAAACTGGAAACGAGAATTCCGTTTCAGTTTCCCCACACTGAGCATGTTAGATTATAGTGGGTTTGTTTCTGTTTCATTTTCTCAATTAGTTTCATATCAGTTACTTTTTTATTTGATATTTTAATAATTCATTTTGCCTTCCTAGTCAAAAAAGCCCCAAACTAGTTTCATTAAAATCGAGTTTCTTGCAATAGATTTCAATTTAAATGGAGTAATTTACTAATTTGTCAGCTCCCAGAGGCTCCTATCCTTACAAAATTCCACAACACACCTCCCATTTTTTGGGCCGGGTACATTTTCTTTCATTGTTCAGAGGCACTAACATGAAGTTTCCACTCTTGTTTGCTATTATCCCTGCACCTTTCAGAGCAAGCCAGACCTCATGCTCAGCTCCCATCACATCTCCTGCATTCCCCTGCCCTTGCCATTGAGTTGAGCATTTCATTTGTCTCTTATAACTTCCATGGCTCTCAGAAAGCCCCTGTGTCTCACATCCATGTGAGAATGGGGTTTAAAATGGCTCTGTAAATAGTCCTCCACTCAAAATGATCTGCAGAAAGAGGCACAGCAGCTCCAGCCCCGGGCAGGGTTTGTTCTCTGGCTGTATTGCTGATGAGTGACTGATGCTGCCAGGGCTTCACACAGCCCCCAGCTCGCCCTGTGCTGACAGGGATGATGTCACTTAATCAGATGATGTCACCAGATAAAACAGACGAGTTTCCAATCACAAAACCTTTCCTCCAGGTGCACACATTACTCAGAGCTTGGCCACTTTGATCATCTCTCCTAGGAATATATTCTCTCTCCTTGTAAAGCATTTTACATTCTTCTATCAAGATGAAGAAAGATACTTCTTTAATAACTGGACTTTATTAAATTCTCTGTTCCATGGAAGTAGAAATACAAATATTGCAATATTTGTATTTGCAGTACAAAACTTCTTGTGATGGTAAGAGAGGAAATAAAGCTGTATCAGTCAGTCACTGTGGACCAAGAGGAAAAGGCTCTACAAAAACATGTTGAGATGTTCATTGCAAAGAAACTCTGGAGAATCTGCTCATGAGCAAACTGCTCGATTTGCACTCCAGAGCCCTGCTGTGACCCCATGTTCACGTGAGGAACAGTCAAGTTGAAGAGCACAGATGGAAATGAGAGCTGCTGCTCATGCTGCACACAGCAGCCTGGAGGGGTTACAGACAGTTCAGAGGCCAAGGACACAAAATATATTGCTTTTAATGTCCTAAGTAGCACTTCTAATATGCTGGAGAGCTTTTGTACTGTGCTGGGTGCTCTGTCAGAAAGAGGGTGGCATTGGGGAGGCCAAGTAAAGAAGTCTACAGGCCAGCAGCAGCCAGAGAGTCTGGAAAGTTTAATTCATGGCTACTGCAGCCTTCCCTAGGCAAAGAGGGAAAAGGAGCAAGGAGCAAAAGCAGTGTGAAGTGTGGGAGTAGGAAACACTGGACTGACCAACATGCTGCATGAGAAGCAAGGTGCTGGTTTTGGCAGGGAGGTGGGGGTCTCACTCTGTCCAGGTAGAATTACAGGGGTTTGTTGTGTTTGAAACATTGCTGGAGAGGTGACTTAAATACGCCTTGGACCACAGCTCTGAGTTCTCCCCTTAGGTGATGTGAGCTGTAACTGTGCAGCCCCTCAACTACAGGATGCTGGAAGGATGTGCCTGTGTTTTGATCCCTCCCTTTTTCTTCCAGTGCATTTCAGTCACACCTGCAGTCTCTCCACAAAGCTGCAGCTGTCTGGAGCATGTGTAGCTGCAGCCACGTCCAGGTTTGAATGTCTGTGTGTCACCACCCAGGGGCTCTGTGGATGCACTTTCCCAGGTGGGCAGCAGAACTTCACTGCAGACACAACAAAGCTGCTTTATGTCACATCTGTCACGGCCCTGCAGCTCCCAGCCCAGACACAGCTCGGTAACTTTTTAACCCCTCCTGACTCATCTGCAATTCAGATTTCTCTGGGCTGGCCTGGTGGCTCCAGTCTGCCTCTCTCCATGCTGGGCTGGAAGCCACAATTAAAAATCACACTCTTCTCTCCCTTCCTCCTTCGAAAATATTTCATTGCTTTAACAGAACATAGAAAATTCTGAGCTGCTTTGAGTAGAGATTTTTTTTCGGAGGGCTCCTCTGGAGAAGGCTGACTGACTTTGCCTGCTCTTCTCACTGAGTTCCTCTTCCTTCCCTCTGCTCCAGCCTGGCCTCTGGAAGGCTGGTGGGCTCCATTCTTTTGGGCCCCAGGGGTTAACCCAGCCTTCACAAATACGGTTCAAATACTTTTTTTTTTTTTTTTTCTGACAAAGACATTTCTCTATCTTCTCTCACAAATTCAGGAAGGGACTGTATGACATAGTTATGGTCAATAAAAAGCTGTGAGTTTATCAAGTTTAAATATCAAATCCCCAAAACCATGAAAATGGTGAGAACGTCTATTTCCTTATTAAGATGTCTGCAGTACTTGTAAAGACAGGGCTCTTCTTGTACTGTAAAGACAGTACTTGTCACCAGACAGGGCTGTGTAATTGCCCACAACACTCCAAGTTAAATGGAATTAAGTGAGGATCTGCCCTATAAAGACACAAAAAGCAGGGAGGGAAACTTCTGTTCCATCTTTTTGATAGAGCTGCCTCATTTAAAAGTACTTTGGCTGACATACTAATAAAATTTGGCCTCTTGAACTTAAAATACTCTGTTTTGGGGTTTTTTTGGTGTAGCTTGCTACAAGGACAAAACCACTCAAAGCTGTGTCTGATCTGGAATGCTCCCTGTTACTGAAGCTTCCTCCCAGGCAGACCCAGCCTGGTCTCTTTCTGACAAAAACACTGCTCAAGGATCAGAAAAATGTATCCTCTTGCTGAAGGTGGGAGTATTTTCCCAAGCATCCCCCACTCTTCACACTTGTCTGCATACATACTATGCAGGTTAAAATTCCCTTAGAGGAGCTCATCTCCTGAGGGCTCAGTCCTCCAGGGAAAGCTCCTCTATCCCCCTGAGGAAGCTTCTCAACCATGCCTGTCCCTCGGGAGGAGCCTCTTGTGCTTCACAAAAAGAAGGTAAGTGCCAGACTCTGCTGGGGGGTGCGTGGGGATGAAATGAGCATCACCAGCCACTTGTGGAACAAAGGATTTCCTGACTAAATACAAAGATGATTTATTTTGAGGGCAGCAAAATACAGAAACAAAATGTCCACAGAGGTTGTGGAATCTCCATCCTTTGAGATACTGAGCACTTAACCTCCAGAGGTCTTCCTTCCAGATATATTTCTGGAAATCTGTTCCACATTTCTACCTGATAACTCACAGCAAAGAAAGCTGCAGAGTAACAAGTGGAGACCATGTGTGTGTGTGACTTCCAAGATATCCCTAACTGATAGAATGTCTTTGTTATTAGACAAGTCCTACATTTACCTTTAAATAACTACTTTATCAGTACAGGCTTTCTACAAAACACAAGTTTTGTAGCTCGTATTACGGATCTTTTGCATCTTTTCATACAAGATGAAAAGGTACCTTTATTTTTCCAATACAGAGGACAGGATCAAATGGACACTTAAGTATGTGGACAATCAAATGGACACTTAAGTATATACTTAAGTATGACACTTAAATTTCCACTAAGGCAAAAGCATGTTCATAACAGCAATGCTGTACCAGAATACTCCATCAAACCCTTTCTCTATCACTAACCACACACAGAGTAACATCTGTGCAAGCCAGTTGGCTCTGGACAGCTCCTGTGGTTCTTGAAAGACTATTTCTTGGCAGGTTGTGTTTTTCACTCTAATTGAAAGGTTAATCAAATCAGTCATACTTGTATGTTGGCTAAATAAACACACTGTCTTCACTGATGATCAAACAGATGCATTACCACTCAGGTTTCCCATGGGGTTCATTTGTTCCATGATCACATTTGGTTTTCTTCAAGCTTCTCTATGCAGTACCTGACAGCATTTTGGATAGTTTTTGTAAGGAAATTTACCTTGCAGATGCTATTGCATTCACATGCCTTAACAGTTTTTGGCAAAGGTATTACATATCCTCAGCATTGCTTCACTGTGGAAAACGTGGAGGAAGCCAATCCTACAAAAGGTTGGGACCTCCTAATGAGCATAAATGCATTATGGAGTGGAGCAATCTACACTGCTGAGGCTGAAACTGCCAAAGCATCCAAACCTGTTTTCCCTCTGCCTCTCCCTCAGCGAGGCTCTCATCTTGCACCAAGCTGCTGTAGCAGTTCTCTTCAGCTTCTAGAACCCAGTGAGGCAATGTCATGTGTCTTGAGTCTGATTCTGTGCACAGCTGAGCTGACTCCTGACCTCTGTGTGTCTCTCTGAGAGCAGCATTTACACTTGGTAGGACATCACATCAATGGCAAGGCAGGCAGCAGACTTACTGAATGCACGACAGGTACAAAATATGCATTTATGTTAAATTCTGTGTGCCACAAAACGGCCAAGCAATCAAAAGCTGCAACAGCTGATAACTGTTTTAAAGGAAAAGGCACTCGAAAATCTTCCTGTTAGCTGGTAATGAGTACAGTGAAGAAAATCCCTTCATTCCAAGAGATTAACACAGATCATTTCAGTATTACATTCTCAAGTGGGAAAAAGGTGCATTTATTTCTCAGTATTCATGCAATGTGTTACAACATTCTTTAACGTGGGATTAACTTTATTTTCTGTGTTCTGAAAGATTTAGATAACTAAACTACCTTGTTGAACTGTTGAGAGATGTGTCTCTGCAGGGCTCTTTAAGTCAGGCTTCAGAGATGTTCTCTCCCTCCACTGACAGGCAGACCAGGCTTGCCAGGTCCACATTTGAACAATTTAAGTCATTTGTACCACAACTTATCAACCAACAATTAACTCCCACTGCAGTCCCTCCTTTTTTTACTATTTTTAAAAGTTAAAGCATAACATCATATCACAAATTTCCAACCTTAGGTCTCCACATTACAGACTTTTCCTTCATCTGTCTAAAAAGGAAGCTGCATTTCAGAGAGCTGAACAGAATAAACACAGAACCCTGACATAAGTAGCTGGTGTTTGTGAAAAAGAACCATTTCCTACCATCCCACACCTTTTTAACCTTTCATTCACTTAAAACCATCATGACAAAAGTGCAACATTCTCATTTATCCCACTTTGCCACCCTACCAAAAGTCACACAGGTAGAAATTTTACCATTCCTGTGATCCTCACGTAGCCCTCTGCTGCTCCCAAAAGAAAAGCCAAGCACAGGAGCAGGCCAGGACATGGATACAGCTGAGGAACCAGAGCAGCAATAAAAGGCAACAGGCACACAGTGACCTCTGTGGGACCTCACTCATCTTGACATTTACTACCACTGTGCTCTTACAGCAGCACTTTGTCATTCACTTAAGCACTTTGTTCAACTGAGGCACTGGGAGAAAGGCACTGGGAGAAATCCAAGCACCAGCTGGATTTACACTTTAAGCCACAGCACAAAAGAGATTTGAAATCAGTAATTTCCCTGATGGGGGAGTGCAGATACTCACTTGTCTGTACAGCATCAGAGCTGAACTGTCTTGCTGATCAGAAAGAAAAGAAATGCTTTTAGGATCACTTTTTCATCTGCTGATAAAAATGGTCAAATCAGATTATTAGAACTCTGTGTGTTCTAGGAAATACAACTGAATATAGATTCAGGAGACTGCTTTTTTAATATTTATTTAGTAAAACTCACTATACAAACAAAAAATTATCACAACAGTGGAATATGCAGGGTTATAGTTTCTCCTTCGAGCTGCTTCTCTGCTTCAGTAAAAACACATATATACATTTACAACGATTTCCCTTTAAAGCACTGGGATTCATATATTAAAACATACCTGGTAAAATAAGCTTAAAATAATTTCACATTGCTTGGAAAAAGATTTGAGTAATTTACTCTTACCAGAGTGCCATTGTTGCACAGTATTCAAAAAAATGAACGACCACTAAAATATAGAGTAAAACATTTAAAAGTACATTTATTTCAAATGTGGGCAAAATATCAATATAAAAGAAAATAGAGTATAAGAAATAAAAATAAAGTACAAAACATTTTCATCTTCAACATCCATAATTTAATAGATAGCAAGCCCTTTTATTTTTACATCCAAATTACACTTTTGGCTGAAGTACCATAATTTATTTTAAAATGCTTAAAAATGGGCTCATCATGATACCTAAAGTGGGCTCTTTTAAAATGGTAGTATAATACAAAACATAGTAAATTATGTTTCAGCATAATAAAATTACACATCCTAAAAAAGATGCAGTTTATTTTTGCTTTCCTGCTTTAAACTGCTCATCATCCCTAGGAAAACAGCTGGAAAACAGCATCCACAGGAAGTTCTAGTTGCTTTGTACAATGGCTGAACAGCTAGATATAATGCTCCAAGGATTCTGGAGCTGTAAGGCATTTCACTATCCATCAAGTAAATTTATATGTAAGCTTGTTAAGAAAGAACAACTGTAAGAAATGACAGCAAAATACAGATTCTGTAAAAAATATGCATAAAGACACAGAAGCCTTACTGGTCCCTGCACTGCATTTATCAAACTGGGTCTATAATCTTCAGTAAAAAAGCTGTTTTCCTCATCTGAAAGTAACTTGTGCCAAATATTTCCCTTAGTGGCAAGTTCTTTTCCCACTGCCTAATATTCTACTATTTATTAATTTATTCTGCTATTTACTAATATTTACTACTCCTTTGTGACCACCCTCCCTTCTTCCTCCCTTGAAATATTTCCCATCAAAAAGTAATTCCATGTTGAATTTAAGCTACTTTCTTGGGTGTTAAACCACCTTCCTACCAAGTAAACATTACACATCCTAAAAAAATTACAATTAATTAGTTCCTAATTAAGAAAAACTTACAGTAAACCATAGTCCCCTAAGCAGCAGAATGTCTTTACACAAAAAGGATATGATTCATAATCCAGTGTTTGAGTAAGCACTCCAGTCAGGACAAACTCAGCATTGTGGACATCTGGAAATACCAAAATTCATACAGTTCACACCCCACACAGAAATTCTGCCTCATTCTGCAGGTGTCAGGAGGGGCTGTTCTGGACCTTTGTGGGTACAGCCCTACCATCAGCCCTCACACCTGCCATTTATTAAACACAGCACTTCTTGGGGCTCTGCACTAAAACAAAAATAACTAAAGTGAAACCCCCAACTCACTTGATGAATATGAGATGGTGCCCTGGTTTCAGTTAATTCCCTTCTTAGTAGCTGCTACAGGGCTGTGCTTTGTATTTAGGATGAGAATAATGTTGATAACACACTGATGTTTCAGTTGTTGCTAAATTCAACAATTTATGGTGATCTGCCTATAAAGTAACTATCAGATATATCCAGCAAACAGCTGGCTTGGATTTCTCCAACCTGGTTTGCAGGTTAGTCCATGTATTCCTCTATTAGTATCTAAAAGCTTCAAAAGATCTCTGTATTTGCATAATGATAATAATAATAGGGAAATAGAAAAAAAATCAAAGTAGCAGACACACTGTTCAATCACCACAGAAGCTCATACATACCTATGCCTCGTGCAAAATACTCTCGACATAAATGAAGGTCATTTTCACAGGAAATCAAGATTATCTCCGGCAAACTCTAAAGGAGAGAAGGTAATGGTGAGCTCAGAAGAACACAGGAAGGCATTATAAATAAATTTTAGAAAGCAGCACTCAACACACTTTATTCTGCTTATGCTCCATGAGCTTTCGGAAGGAAGGTTGTTTGGATAATACTTTTCCTCCTGCGCACTCCACGATGGCTTTCATGGTGGAAAGACTGGGACAGATTCCGGGTGTAATGTAAAAATATTTTCCCTAAAAAGAGAAAAGGAAGACCAAGAAAAAGCATTAGAATGTTAACTGATTTCTGCAACACGTGAAGTTTTAATGTCATGTGACAACTCTTTTATACAGCAGGGCAGGCTTTGTAAGCTGGGGTTGGTTGGGCTTATGGACAAAGATTCATCAGTTGATGAGTTGGCCTTAATTACTGCTGATGTTTCCCCTGGAGGGGCAAAATGCACAATTTTGATAAAATTCAACAGTTCAGGTGTGCCTATTTCCACACCTGTAAAGTAACAACTGCAGCTTGGTAAGACACTTAAGAACAATGCTGCTCGCTTCTGACAAAGATTATTCTACTACTTGACTGAGATAGGTGATCAGATCACAAACTAGATTATCTCTGTTCATCTGCTATGAATAAAAACCCAGAAAACACCTTGCTATTTAATCTGTAAAACTGAGAGCAAAATGTAGCACTTAGATATAATAGAAGACATAGATTCTTATTCATTACAGGTCAAAAAAATACCTGGTTTAGGGTATTTAGGGTGGTTTACCTCCATAAACAGTCTGTAATTCAGTTAGGCTGAAGAATCTTTAGCAACTCTCTGCACTGTAATGTAATTTTAACCAGAGGCATGAAAACATCTTGCACCATCCTAGCAAACAGCCTGGTGGAAAGGAGATTCACACTACAACTCCCTGAGGCTGAAGGGCAAACTCACTCTCAGACTCCCATTTTCTATGGGAAAGTGCTCTATGAGGCTGGTGTGAAAAACAAAAAGAGAAAACAAAGAAAACAAAATCCCTTCCTTAAGTAGCTTTTTACAAGTAACAGAGCAATGTTCTAAATTCTGGAAGGAAACAAATATCCTGAGTCTGTCTGGTTAATATCTACAGGATCCAGTTGTTCAGAGGGCTTAAATCCACCCCAGTGAGGCTTAGGTAGAAAACAGGCATGAAGTCAAAACGAAAATTTACAACAAATGTTTCATGTTATATGCCAGCCTGCTCTACTGCTTTCAGCTATAAAACCTGTGGTCCCAATGCTGAAAAAATTAGATTGAAAAACTCCCAAATATTTAAATGCTGTGGTAAAGTGCTTACCTTGAACAGTGGAGTTACTTGTGCTCTCTTTAGAGACTCCTCTAAACTAAAGCAGAAAAGCACCTCAGCTTCAGCATCTCTGAGCACAAAGTTCTGCTCGTCTGGAAGAGAAAAACTGATGATGTGGCACACAAAACACAAACATCCCCATGGCCCAGGATGGCATCTGAGCAGAACATCTTGGTGGCAGAATGGCTCTGAATGGCTGACACCTACTAGAATTTAACATGATTAAAATATCTTCATTAGGTGTCTTACAAAGATGGCTATCAAATACTTGGAGAATTAAACTTTGTTTTACACTTGCATGCCTAACAACAATCAGTCCTATCAAATCCCTTTTTTCTAACATTTTGGAAGTACTTGCAAATTTTAATTTTTTGATTCTCTACTAAGGAGAATGATCAAGCAAAAGGATTAAGTTTCAATTCAAATTACTGTGACCACCTATGGGAGGCCAGAAACTGTCCTCAAGGCCTAACACAGTCTTAACAGAAAGAACTTTCTATCTGTTTCATTTGTCCTGTTATTCACCCAATTTTTCATTTTTTATTAGGAATGGAATTTCAGTCTTTATCTTTCCACAAAAGCTATGTCAAATACATTTCTACATCAAATTTCATCCAAACCCCCTAAGTCTAAAAACCAAAAACCAAAAAATTATACAGAGAACAAACTGGTCTTTCCAAGGACTATTCTGACAACTTGCAAGAGACAGTGTTAATACTCCTCCAAAAGACAAAAGAAACAATCAAGACAATTTTTGTAAATAATTGCCATATCTCCCATCATTATAGCAGGTACAAAACTGCAACCAACCCATTAGCTACAAATCAACCTGATTTCAGTAAATAAGTAAAGTACTTCAAGTACTAGATCACAACAGTCCTCCTAAATCCCCTGACTTTCTTCATCTTCTAAGAGTTTTCAAATAATCATTTTCTCAGTTCACTGATGCTGAAATAAGCAAACTGCCTTCTTGAGATTTATAAAAATGTTTGCTGGTTTATTAGTTAATTATCCATAGATTCAAGTCTTTACAGTGGTTAGCCAGCAATGTTATACATTTTCTTCTTACAAACCAATTATATAAAAAGCACAAAACAATCATAAACCAAATAATCACCCTTTCAGAAAGGGTGATTATTAAAAAATAATGCAGCCACAGGTAAAAATCTACAAAATGGCTACACAAGAAAGAAATTCAATATTTAACAACATCCAATCATTTAATCACCCTAAAGCAAACTTTTTAAGAAACTGTATTAAAACTAACGAAAACTAAATGGAACAAAATGTTCTGCTGAAAGAGAACTTGATTTAAAAAAAAAAAAAACCACATAATTTTTGTGACAGCTTTGCTTAACCACACTAACACAACCTTCTAACTCAAGTGGAATACATACTAGCTGCTAATATAATTATTTAAAAACTTTGCAATTTATTCTTCAAGAGGTGTGAACAATGACAATCAGACTTGCTGAAGAATTAGAAGTTTCTGCTTTCAAAAGCTGAGCTCTTTAGAAAACCGGTAAGAAACACTGAAGTCAGAAGACAAAACAACAAAGTGTATTTAAATATGTTTACCACTGAACCTTTATTTTACTACAGGATTGATACTAATTTAACTTACCAACAAATTTCTGGCATTTGAAACACTCTTCTAACCACTCTGGAGTTACTATGTGCTTGACTACAGAAATTGCTGTCAGGAACTTGACAGTTCGGGTCACTTTACTGGCAATTAGATGGGTGCATTTCTGGGCAGAGTCTGCCACTTCACCTCCAAGGATATACAGTTTCTGGAAGTTGTACAAAACACAAATCAGAATGAAAACAGTTTATTAAAAATGGAGGAAAAGAAAATAAATATCGTACCATCACATCAAATAAAACTAAGCTCCTAATGAAATAGTAAACGTAGATTTCTGTGTTACAGTGATTCCTTTACTCAAGCTGGTTAACTTTGATAGAATTTACAGCCACTGAAAATCCAGGTATTTCCAGACATAAGTATCACTTGGCAAGATTGAAAACTATTTCCTGCTTCTGTAGTTTTTTTGTTTTTGTTTTTTTGTTTTGTTTGGTTTTTTTGGTTTTTTTTATTTTGGGTTGTGCTTTTTTTAAGCAAGCAACTAACTGTAAGATACAAATTAAAATATTTTTCAGTGAAACAGGATATTAAAATTTAGGTAAGCAATAATAAGAATACATAGTAATTTTACTCTTTTCTAGGGAAGGTGCAGTACACACTGTAGCTAGAACAAATTTAATTTTGCTAGGCTTTTCTTTAAAGAGAAAAGCATGTCATGAAAAACACCTGTTCCACATGCATTTTTTATGATACTGAGCAACTGTACCCTTTTCCCTGGTTTAAGCCACCAAACTCAAACTAGCTCCCCACTGTTGCTATCTTATCAATTAAGCCAGTCATTACCTGAAGGAATGAGTAACACAATGAATGAGCTGGTGAGGCACATCAGATTACCACAGGTGTTAAAGAGTGCTCCCCTCATAAAAATTATCAAGGATGAAAAAATATTTGGACAGCCTTAGTAACTATGCACGCTGGATTTCTGATTAAGACAAACATTTTGCACAAATAAATAAACCCCACACCAATACCTATAAGCACAAATATTTAACAGACTAGGACTTTTTACTGCATGAATGCTTGGGAGTCCCAAAGCAAGAAAGCCTCAGGGCTGGGTCAGAAGGCCTAAGAGGTCTCTGGCAGCCCTGTGCACTCCACTGCTCTGATAATGATGAGCACATAGGACAGACAGGGACTTTTAGCTCTTCCTTACCATGCTGATGGTTTGCATAAAGATGACCCACGAAAGCATTATTCAATGACACTGAACCTCTCCACTATCTACTTCCTTCCTGGTAATAAACAACCTGTGAACAGTACATTGAACCCCTCTGAAGGGCAAAGGCTGCTTTTCTATGCTCACCTCAAGCTCACCCACTTCTACCTCGCAAGACTTCCTCCACTCTGATGTGGAAGGGACCCTTTGGCCATACAGGTACAAAGATTACCCCTCCATCTCAAGAAGATGAGAGCATCCAGCCCCAGTTAGGTATCCAAACTCTGCACAGTTTTGACAGCATCAGTGCTGCCAGGTTTCCATTCAACTTCACAAACTTTGAGGCTGAAGTTGATTTTTTTTAATTTGTGAGCCACAGCTGTTACCAAAACAGATTCTCTATATAATTATCCTGGTAGCAACATGACAGAAAACGAGAAGTTCATAATGGAACTTTATGGGATGCACTGAAAAACATTTTATGCCCCAAAATATTCAATATCAAGCTTTAAATGCACACACTGCAAGGGGAAAAAAACTCCAAAGCTGAACTACTTTAAAAACAAGTATAGGTGTAATAAGAAAATATTTTATATTTTTGAGGACACCAAAGTGCATATTTCTAAGAAATACAGTGGACTCTAACTAGGCCTCATTTACTTCTCATTATCTGAATGTTATAAATTATTTACAGCTAAGTTTTATAACAACTTTGTTTGGGAACAGAAGAAAACCTCCAAAGGAACTTATCTCACACATGCCATTAGCTTTGTCATCAGCTGTCTCTGAAGCATTTGGCACTATAGACAGCAACCCCACTAGAAGAATCCTGGGCCTTACTCAGTACAACCATCACTATTTTTCTGACCAAAATTTATATTTGGTCATGAAATTTGCTGATTTAAATGTGGAAAGGGCTTTCTTGCTTTTTAAAGCAGTCCCACAGAAAGAAAAAGCAAGTAGCACAGTAGTGTAAAGTAGTTAACTACAGAAGAACAGCTACCAAATAAAACTCATTTCACATAAACCTACTCTAACCTCAGGGCCAGTGGTTTTGATCCATTAGATACATGCTAATCAAGTCTTAGCAAAAGTTTAACATCCATAAAAAAGTTGTCAGATGTTTCAATGTAGTTCACAAGAGACAAGCCTGAAAGTCACCTTAATGTACTGTTGCACTTGCATAGGTTCAAATCCTGTGAAGAGCACCATTGGTGTCAGCTCAGGGGTGAGTTTTTTAGTAGGTGGAGGGAGGTCTTCAATCCTACAGAATACAGGAAACACAGCAGAATGTGACATTCAGGCCCAAGGCTGTAGAACTGGAATTTTGAAATTAGGCATGCACACTTTGGCAAGTTTCACCAATGGAATGGACCCAGATCAATGAGAATTAGGCACAACCTCTTCTGAAGAAAAAAACCACCACACAGAGAACACGACATTCTCCTCTTTCCACACTCTCCCCACTCTCTTACTACTTCACTCTCTTAGTTATTGTTTTATTCCTGCCAGCTGAATAACTGGCTACATTAAAAATCCATTGACAGCTATTTCACCAAGCAGGGCACAGGATGGTGCAGGCTGGTGGGCAGCTGACACTTCTGAGGAACAGTCAATTCAGGACTATGAGAATTGCTCACTGTGCTTACCTTGCTCTTTTGGAAGACGGCTGAAGACTGGATTCATTTTGCTTTGGTTTCAGAGGCAACCTCACACCCTGAAATCAGACCAGTCACATGCTTAGATCTGAATTAAGCAGGGAAACCAACTTCAATCCTGAATTAATCCTGAATGAAAATTACACACTGCTGAATACTCTACACTACACCACCACTTACAAAACAAACCCAAGAGCAAAGCTCAGCATTAGCCAAAGCTTCTCCACAAACTGATGTAACCCTGAAAGTGCACACCAAATAAAATATTGTGGGACTTTTTTCCTTTAAATAACATGGCTAATTATCAATGGAAAAGCCAATTAAATTAAATAAGAATTAAATGAGAAAGAGACTGAAAAGCCTGTCCATTTGTTAAATACATGAAGACTGCAATATTCTTCCCGGTGCTAAATTTCATGGAATAGTAATATCCCAGAAAATACTGTGAAAATACTGTTTTAAACTCAAGCTCCCTAACTACATAAACAGAAGCTAGATAAAAAGTGCTGCCTCCCCAGCACCAGATCAGCCTCTAGAGCATGTGCCCAGGGGTGATTAAATGTAGCTTTTAGGCTCTCCCTGGTCTGAGTCACTTGAAAGCACAGCTCCCAGGTTCAGGAGTGTGTGACATCTATTTCTTTTTAACCTTCAAATCGATACCTGAAATGTAATGAAGAATGCTAGAGGCACATGACGAGAAAGACAGGCAGCATTGTCCCAGCCCTGCTGTGACAATGCTCCTGTGGGAGGAACAAACCACAGGGGTTTGTTCCCTGCTTTCAGACCAGGCATTTTTATGCTAGACAGCCCATAGTATGAGCAGCTGGAACGAAAAGTGCACATATTCACATTCTGACAGACATTTCAACTATGAAAATTCAAGAGGTACATGGCATCGACAGCATCAGACAAGACAGCTGTCCTCAGAAGAGGACCCCAAACCCCAAGACAACTAGAAATGCCTACTGTGAAGGCAGTGAAGTACCTTGTCCTCCTTGACACTTCCACATGCCCAGCATTTTCTATTACCAAACCATATTCCTGTGTGAGCACTCGGAGGGCAGCTGGACTAGATTGTGTCCAGAAGCCCCTTTCAATCTAAGTCACAGAATTCCCACTCACATGGGCAAGAAGGGCCCCCATATAAATACAGAAGGAGAGGTACTAAATTACCCATCTGACCCCCAAGATCTCCATTTGCTACACAAGACAAAACATGGACAAAAACCTGGTGTGACTGACCCACACAAAGAATGTATCCTTTTTAAGATGAGCTCAACTGCAGTGTAGATGCAAAGGGTGGTGGTAACAAAACCAAAACTGAGTTAGTTAAAAGCTATTTTAAATACTAATATTGCATACTGAATCTTCTCAAGGACTTTTTTATTTTTTAACAGCAAAATATTTTCCTTCTTCAGGAAAATATGAAGACCATGAATTTTTAAAAGCATTTAGTCTTCTAAACACAAATTCCTACAGGCCCATGAAACAAATCCAGAGGGATAAGAAGAAAGTTTCAAACTTTTGGCCAGGAAAACAGTAGTGCCTATTTCTAGAGCTGAAAGGTATTCAAGGGACAGTGCCCTGAATCTCCATTTAAAACATTGCTACAGATTACATTTTGAGAGTTACTAAGCACCTCTTTTCTGAAGAGTTTACACAGTGACTGAGATACAAGTGATCCAAACACAAGAGGTGTGGCAAAACGTTTTTGTGCAATATAAAATGTTATCTGAGAGTCACCCATAGTAAAAATTTACCTACATCAAGACATAGTGTGAAAAATTATCAAGTGTAAATCTGAAATGGGAATAAAATTTACAATACAAAAACATGGGACAGGTTTAAGAGCTGACATGGAAACTGCAGCTTATTCTGAATACACAGAAAACTTAAGTTTTGCATGGTTCACAGAATACTCTTCATGACAAAAATTTACTTCTCTTGTACGTTTTTCATGGTACAATTTTTCATTGTTCATTCCTGCTGCTATTTCATGGTTATCAACTACACTTTTTAATGCATGGTATATTTTTAAATTCTAAAATACATGGTATATATGCCTATGGTTTTAGTTCTTACTATATATCAGAGAGATGATATGAATTAGTTCCACGCTTAACTTATATTATGTATCGTACTTAAAATTCAGTCAATATTTTAACAAAATTCTTACTGATTTTGGGTGTTCTGTCTTAAAAACCCTTATGTGGTCTCATTAGCAGAGTGCTAGGTACTGATTTAAAAAGTACTAAGCCCTTTCTAAAGTCTGATATAGAAACTGAAGAGTGAAACATCTAGCCCAGTGTGTGTCAACAGCAACTTCATTCTGTATATCCCACTAGAATTCCTTAATTCTGCAAAAGATTATTTCTCAGATTCCTCAAAATAAAATAGAACATTAGCAAAAAGTACAACCAGGAGCTTCAGCACAGGCAAGGAGTGATCTTATCAAAATAGCTGCATACATACAATAATTCAACATACCATTAGAAGTTCTGGTGACACCTTTAATGGGACTCTCCAAGCATCTAGGGAACAGAGAACAGAACAAAAATGACACCGTTGCCAAGTTATTTATACCAGAGGAAACGCGCTCCTACTGATGAAACAGGCACACAAAAATGCTGCAGAGCAGAGGGTGCTGTGTCTCTTACCCAGCAGGTTCAGCACGAGGTGCTGGCTGGGAGAGAGCGGGTCCTGCAGGTTGAAGAGGGTGTAGCGGCTGTGCTGGATCTGCCGCAGCGCCTCGAAGTTGCCCAGCAGGATGTCACAGAGCCACTGCGCGTTCACGCACGGGATCCGCCACTCCTTGGCCTTCTCGTACTTCAACCCGCTGGCCCTTGGTGGGCAAGGAAGGAAAAAAGTAAATTGAATTGCAAGAATGTAAAAATAGCAATTTCTAATAGTACACCTAATATATCAGTGTTTCTTTATTGGTCTATTGTTTGCTTTAACTGTGATAGAGGAGATACTCCAAAAAATGCTTTTGTTCTACATCTCAGAACAAGCCAGTCAAGGGAGAATTTCTGCTGTAAATGGAATTTTTAGACCTGCATTTAAACTTTCCCTTCTCCAACGTTTTAGAACAATATAAAAAAAAGGTATTTTATTTATGGATGATCGAGCCAGCATCACTTAAGAATATTAGAAAATAGGTAAGTTAGAAATTACTTTTGTTTTGCTTGTGGTCAGAAGGCCAAATTCATCACTTAATACGTACCATAATTTAGTTCAAGAAACAACATCACTGAGTTTATTGTTACCAAACTACAGAACTGATTACAATTAACACTCTCATAATCAACCTCACATTCAGAGAGGCACTACCTGGCAAGAGGCTGCTGAGAAAGCAAGGACTGTGGAGTGCAGCACTTACTCTTTACAGATGAGAACTGTATTGCTGCGACACAGGTAGCCCGTGTACTTGGCACCTGCTAGGTAGGCCATGAGCTTGAGGTCATCTCTGTCACTGTCAACAAATCCTGTCACAGAGATTATCTGCAGACAGAAAGACACAGTTATGAATACCTGACCATTGATGACACTTACAAAACACTCCCATGAAAAATATTTATCCATGACGAACTTCTTACATTACAATGAATGCACAGCATGGTGTATAAGTACTTCATGAAAGTGTGGCTTGTAGGATATAAACAGTACAATCTAAAAGTGATTTGCTTATACACAAAAAAAATCAGGTTTCTAGCAGTAGCTCTGACTCAGGAAGAATTATTTTCGTTCTTCTGGCCAGCTTTTTGTTATTTACAGGGACCACAGCATTACTATGAAAGAGCTCAGAGCTAATTGGCTTCTCATAGGTCTGCCATCTTCCTTCTGCTGCTATTTACATAGAGGCACACACAAAAAAATGCTTCCAATTGCTCTACTCTAAATATCTGAAAACTGCTCTACTCTGCCATGAAGCCAAATAAACTGTGCCAGCTGATCACAGGTGGTGAACTGTAATTCCACATCTTCCATTATTACCTTTAATCCTGATATGTTTTTGATTTTGCCATTCTCACCTTTTTCTTTAGGGAAAGGCAGCAGTACTTTTGTTTCAAACTGTGTTTATTAGATTGCATATTACATTTACTACTAACCACTGAGTACACATGCATGTTGTTATACTCTGATTTTCCCAGATCTGTATTTCTCTTTATGTTGGTCAGGACAGGCTATTAGCAAGGCCATCATCCCATATGCCTGCATCCAGCACAAAGAAATCCAATGCCAAGACATACTTTGGTATCTTGGTTTATGCAGCATAGTACATTCCAAGATGCCTCTGAATGAAATGGTTTTTCAATGCCACAGAATTCCACTTCCACAGCTCCTCACTGCACAGGCAATGGAACTGTGACTTCCTATCCTCTGAGTAGCAGCACAGGCCTCCTTTTAAGGGATTTGCTAAGCCCTGACTATGAAAAGGACTCAAAAATCCTCTCAAAATCCTGGGTTATGGTAAGGAAGCACATGCTGTTGGATATGCTGTTGCTCTGCTGTTATAAACTGTGCAACCTTGCTATGTGTAAATCAGGCAATCTTTGCCCCTCAGTGTCTGAGACAGTAACTCACAAGGGCAAGTGTTACTCCTCACCACTCTGAACTCAGGAAGACTTGCAAAACACTGAGAAACACCTGCCAGCAGCACCACATCAATACAGCACCTGAAGACTAACAGCTCCTCTTCCAAGGCAAAAGAAATGTGTATTTTGCTCTGAGTAAGCCCTTTCTAGCTCTGTTTCAATACTGCTCATGGAATGAAGCAAGCAATTAAGCAGGCATCCTTTCAAAGGAAGCTTTTCCTTCTTACATGTTGAGAGCATGGCTTTCCTCCTGGTGGAAATGCCACTGGAAAATGAAGGGCTCGATGAGGTGGGACCATCTTCTTCTTCTTCAAGATTGCATTCAGCCAGTGTGCTGTAATACATCTCTTCCTTTCTCTTAAAGCCTAGGAATACAGGCACAAACAGCTTTTAAAACCCAAAATACATGTTTATTTTACACTTTTTCTACAAATCAATGTAGGCTTTTAAATGTTTTTCTCTACTTTTTACACTTCTCTTTCTCATAGCATCTTATTTTAGTGCTTAGTGCTCTCTGGAACAAGTCTATCACATGCACTATGAAAGTCTGTACCCCAAAAACCACAAATCATAAAAAACCACGTAATGAGAAACTCTCTATTTGCTATCTAAGCATGAAGCAGACAGTGCAAAGCCCTGCCTTTCCAGTGATAAAATGAAAGCATGCACCAGTGCACGTTCCCAGCTGGCTTACCTGAGCATACATGTTACTGACTTGGCTTTCACAGAGAAGGTGAGTACATCTGCTTGTGAGGGTAGGGTCCACTGTCCCACCATGTGCTTGGATGATCTGGTAAGAGAGCAAACCCAGAACTTCTAGGATACAACAATTTTTACATTACATTAAGAAACAAAAAGTCTGAAATGAAAGTCCACCCTTTAGGACACTTCACTGAAGAGTTACCCCCCAAAACCAGGTTTGTTATCTAGCTTTAGAACAATTTTGAAAACAAAAAACAAAATTAAATATGCAGCTTTAGCTTTTCACTGAACAAAAAGTCTATTTTTTAGAAGAAATGGAAAAAAAAACCAAAATAAAGATATATAAACAAAAATAACCCTTCTCATGTTTTTTATTTTTTGCAGTATAACTATTAAACAATTTTTCATGAACTATTCAACTCTATCTCAGCAATAAACACAAGTGCTGTTAAAAATGTCAACAGCTTACTTGATTATGCAAAATTGTAGGGAAAATTCAACTATAAAATCCATCAGAGGTTTCTGAAGAACATCAAAGTCCTCTTATTTAGGAAAGGATACAATCAGATTTTTCTGAAAAATAGAAGTTGGCAAAAAAATAGAAACACTCTCTTCTTCCATCTTATTCACTCAGGTGGATACCTCACAGGCTACTAAATGCCAAAATTATATGCAAAAAATATTTTTTTATACAATCAAGTTAAAGATAGACAGCGATGCTATATTACATTTGCTGTACTACAGTTTCCTGATTAAAAGCATAAATAACTGGGAAATAGTTAAGGCTGCAACTTATTTAGCTCAAGTTCTGACTGAAGACTTAATTCAACCAGGCTGCACACCTAAAGTGTTTCTATTACTTTTTCTGGTCAGCAGCAGTTGAATTAATTTTTTTTAGATTGTAACAGAAGAATTACACAAAAGGATGCCTGTAGAAAGTGCTGAAGTATGTTTCCAATGTTTTCTTTTAAAATTTAGGGACTATGACATTATGTTCCAGTTTTTTAAAAATATTGCAGAATCTTACCCGTTTCCAGGTCGCTAGCAGCTGCTTGTCAGACATCTGCTCTGGGTAATCAGCAATTGCAAAGACACAGCCCAGGAGGAAATACTCTTCTGGAACTGAAATAGTTTGGCACATAAAGAACAAACAGTTGAATACTTAAAAGTCTGAAGAGTTTATCTCAGAACACATTTGCTACACCGACCTCTTCCTGTTACCAGGTTATAAACTTCCTAAGTGCACTTCCTTGGAAAAAGTACAAATTCAAAGCTGAAAGCCTTTAAGGCACAGCTCAGCCCAGAGTCTGATTTTGTTAAGGGTAGTTTTGTTTTTTTTTTCCTGGACGAAGAGGGGCTAAAGGGACAAAAGGAAGTGTCACCAAAAGGAAAGCATATGACAACTTCCTCTTTTACAAAGATCAGCTATGAACAGCCAAAACAATCAAAAAGCTTTCAGTTCTAGTAGAATTCAAAGCAAGGTGTGACAACTTTCTGAATCTTCAATAATTTACTTGTATTTCCAAAATTGGAGCTGTCCTTTCAGTTCTTATAATGTTTGAAAGCTTACCCCTCCCCCTCTTCCAAAGGGAAAAAAAATTAAAACAATTGTGCTATGCATTTACTAACACTGTTCTGAAAGTATAGGCTGTGTGCTTGTGGTATATTTGAAAAGAGAACATTCTCAGCACTCTCATGCATTTCAGATTACTGGATCATCATTATCTATTTAAGTATTTGCCTAAAAATCAGTAAAACCAGTTCTGAGTCATGAGTGGCGTTTCTTACAATCCCATCCTGAAACACGGCATTATGTTCTGATATTCTACCCCATTTCATGTCATTAGCTACATTTTTTCAGATCAAAGGCAATAATTACTAACTCTCCACTGCTGGATCGTGCCCAAAGAGCGGCTGCTGCTGCAGTTGCTGCTGTTGCTGCTGGTGGTGTTGTGGCTGCTGGGCTGCAACTGGAAGCTGTAGTGCTTGAGGTGTCTGAGTTAAGTGCTGCGCTGCCTGATTCTGCATTTGCTGCTGCTGATGCTGCTGGTGCAGTCGCTGTAAGTGCTGCTGCTGCAGTTGCTGCTGCTGATGTTGCAGCTGTTGCTGTTGCAGCTGTTGCAGGTTCTGCTGCTGCAGCTGTTGCAGCTGTTGCTGTTGCTGCTGCAGCTGCTGCAGCTGCTGTTGCAGCACATGCTGCTGCTGGAACTGGAGCGGCTGCGGAGGGCGGTGCAGCTGCTGCTGCTGCTGCGCGTGGAGCGGCTGCTGCGGGAACTGGAGCTGCTGCTGGGAGAACTGGTGCTGCTGATGGACTTGCTGCTGCTGCTGCTGCTGCTGCTGGGGAAACTGGTGAGGCTGCTGCTGTTGGAAAGGCTGCTGGGAAATCTGGGGTTGCTGCTGCTGCTGCTGCTGCTGCTGGAGCTGCATAAGTTGCTGAGGTTGAAGGTGTAAAAGAGGATGGTGCTGTTGCTGCTGTGCTTGATGTGACTGCTGCAATAAATGTGTCTCTGGTGTTAGTTTCACTTGACTAAACAACACCACATTTGGATGTCCCTGTTGGCTATGATTTACTTGTTGTTCTAAACTTTTTGTAGGTGCTGAAAGTGATTGTAATATCTAGAAAACAAAGATTATTTTTGTGACCTTTTGGTTGTCATTTGGTTTTAAAAATATTTAAAGAACTACTGGGAAAATACAATTCCTAAAAGAAAAGAACCCTGCACCTAAATACCTTGTGAGCTAAACAAAAATCTTTAACTGCCTAACAGCAAAATCAACAGACAGGATTTACACAAAGAGAAGTGTGGAGCTACATGTGATTTCTAATACACAGCAATGCACATTTTAGTTAAATTTAAGATTAAAGCCCATCCCTGTATTATTAATATTTTTTCCAACAGCATTATGACTATTAACACTATATTAATAATTACACTGATCAACTGCAATATTAATTTTAAAATCCCGTTGGCCCATTAAATTCAGAGCTTAGTTCCACAGTCCTATTTTCACTTAAAATTTGCTAATGATGCCTTCATTAATTAGTGCTGTTTGAAACATGGGAATCTTGTTCTTTTTTTAACCCATTCAGGAATATATAGCTTGTTTTTTAAACTCAATACCAAAAAACCAAAGAAAAACATTGATCTGCTGAGCACTAAGGGTTTCTTAACCAAAACAACCTAACTTTCCTAGTTAAGAATACCAGATTTTAGGTTTATAGGGAGTGCTGAAGTAATCTGGAATTTAATTTTATTTCTAAATGTATAACTCACTGTTAGGAGCAAAATCATTTCACACTACACAGACACAAATTAGGAAGCGATTTTTTATCCATCAGAAAAGGGAAAATTAGGCAAAGTTCTAATAGATTAGGATGAGTTCTACATATTTATTAAAATATTATACCATAAACTACCTATTAGAAATGAGAAGGAGCAGTAGGAAATTCTAGGCTTGCCTTTCATAATGTCTTTTAAACATGAAATCAGCTTTGATGAATCCTGCAGAGCTTGTTTCCTTCACCCTCACTACTCCAACACACACAGTGTCACCTTTGGTGACGCGCGTGTGCGAGAGGAATCAAAGCCCATCACCAGAGCACAAAGCCAATTACTGTATCCTCTCAACCAGACATCCATCAACCCCCTCCATCAGAGGTGGCACAAGAGTTTCCACAATGCACATCAAAACATCCTAGGTGTCATCTAAATAATACTGATGTGGTTGGTATCGCACACAAGTGCAGCCATGATTATCAAAGCATCACTCATGTCTCAGCAGCACCACAGTAGAAACATTCAATAATTAAAAATAACACAAAAAAAATGTTTCTGTGGCTTGGTGTGAGGAACTACTCTCCACAACAAGTACCAAAAGCCAAAATTACAGAAGCCTCAAGACATGTATATCAAAATAAAGGGATAAAACTTCCAAAAGCATTCTACATCTATATTCAGAAAGTAACTATGTCTCTACAAACACCTGATGATGACAGATCTTGCTACTTGGCAGAAATTTGAGGTTCAAATTAACCACTAACTTTCCCAGAATGTTCACTAAGGCTTGCACTCATCATTCAGGACAGTCCCTGACACATCAAAAGAGAAGTTATAGGGGGAAAAGGTAGAACTGGTATACCTCCCTCTAGGAGGCAGATTCAAAATTCTAAGATGCAAAGCCTTTCTGCACATGCTGGAGCTGGCCCAGCAGCCTGAGAGGGGACTTGGTACAGCCCTGGCACACCACAATCCAGCTCCTGCTCCAGAAGACTTTGGGTGAACAGAGACAAGCCAAAGCACACAACCACCAGTGCCCTGTAGCTATGCAAATATTGCTGACAGAGAAATACTTCCACAGGGACACCTCTGATGTGTATCTGACAGCACAATGACTGGGCCAACTTACCCATGCTGGCCAACTGAGCAAATGGTTGGCAGTTCTGCTCAGGCCTTGCCCAGAAGTCTCAGCCCTTAAACAATTCAAGGCACTGAGAAGAGGAATCTAAGATTCAGATTTAAAATAAAGCCTGTACTTCCATTTCATATTCAGATGTCATATAAACAGCACAGAATCAACATTTCTGAGTGACTCCACATTCTGTGTTTAAGTACTGGCTGGAAGCCTCTATACTACTCAGGCACCTTTCTAAGTTTTACCATCAGATGAATACCCAAAGAAAGGTAGCAGTGCAATTATTTAAATAAAAGATATTTCTAACATTTACCAGCACCTACTTTACTCATGCTCCCTTCCCATAAACATCTAAGAATTTCAATGCTGCAGGTGCAGCGTGCTCACTTGCTTTTTATTTTCTTGCAGAAATACATTCAACACAAGAGTTGCAATTATTTCAACTACACAAGTGGCATAAGGAAGTCTAAGTTAGGACTTCTCCATCATAATATGTATACTATATAACAACCTAATGATGTCCAGCAGAACAATGGAGTACAGAACTGAACCTACTGAGGAAACAATCAATTTCACAATCCCATGTGTTTATAGCATAAATAACTCCTTGCACTGACTGAGAAGCTAGAAGGATAGGAAACCAGATTTCCTGAACTAGCAAAATAATTCTAAATTATTGCTTTTCCCTCTCTTACCAAGAAGTCCCTACTGAAAATCTAAACCATGCTGTAGTTATACATAGCTTTACTCTTCCAAATGTCTTTTTCAAATGCATTCTGTGAACCTGCTAGAAATTAAGTTACTTATTAAGGGGAAATTAAGAATTTGGCCACAATTTTAAGTAACAAGGAGAAGTATTAACTTTGGGTATTTTAAGAACAGCAAAAGGAAACGGAAGTTCTTGGACACTGTAGTTTCTAAGAAAAAGTCCAATAGCTTATAAATTAAAAATCCAACACTTACATGTGCTACATTTGATGGTCTATTAATCTGCTGAATATCAGCACTATTAGTAATATTCCTTAACGTCCGCACGGCTGGACTCCACGGGGCCATCATTTCCTGGCGGTCAGAACTTTGGGCACCTTGTACTGAAGCCATGAGGTTGCCTCTCATATCAGGAGGCAAAATGTTACCTGGCACTGGTGGGACATTGGCACACAAATTAATCAACCCGGAGTCCTTCCCTTGAGGCAACCTACGCTTTGCTGCAGATGCCTGTGGGACTTCAGCTGGTGTCCAGTTCAAATTCCTTTCTTGCTTTTCTGGAGAGGAATCGGAAGAATCATCGAACATCAGTTCCCCTTTTGCCTTATCAGCAGTAGTGGATTTTGGTGAAAAAGCCTGATCACCCAAAGGTGATCCCTCTCGAGAAGATGCTGGGCTTGATAGTTTTTCATCAGTACTAGCCTCGTTTTGTGAATCTTGTTCTTCATTTTCTGCTTCTTCCTCCTCTTCCTCCTCCTCCTCTTCTTCCTCCTCGTATATAATTAAACGAGGATGGTAAGGAGTCTCTTCTTTTCTACTCTTATCAGCTATAGAATCCAGTACCCAGTCTGGGGTCACAATTTTAATGCTGTCCCGTTTGTAAGCACATTCATATTTTTCCTGGGGAGGAAAAAAAGATATTTAAAGACGAACCAAACGCAACTAAGTTCTTTGATGTGAGGGCTAGAGCATGGAGAGGGAGATTACAAGGAGGCTGTCCAATACCAGAGAGTGATCTTGCCCAGATCCAAGAGGGTTTATATTGTGCAGAACCACAAGTTCCAAAGGATTAAAACAAAAAAAAAAAAAAAACCAAACACATTTACACACTATAAAGGACTCAGAAGGCACAACTGCAGAAGAATAATGTCTCCACTTGGAAAATTCTCTAACTCAATCACCAAAATATTCCAACCCAGCAGTGAGGAACATCATGGTCAATACTAAAATGCACGTGATTTTAGGAGGACATTAAGGCAAGTCTCAATATAGTTTATGTTTTATCTACTATTAAAAAAAGTAAAAAACCCAGCCCTACAATGAAAAAGCACTTGGGGAAAAAGGCAGAATTTCATAATAAAGTAGAGCCAAATATTTCAAAGTTTTTCACTGAAAAAAAGCATTTCAGCAGGAATGCAGATTAAATCTTAAAGCTTCATCATTTCCCTTCCTAATAAATAGAGTAGAGACAGAATGAGTGTCCTATTTATTCTAACATCCTCTTTAATGGAAACCCCTCACACACATCAAAACAGTATGGAAAAAAACTTTTCTTTCAAAAATTTGAAACTTATGTAAGGATCTAACATTTAGAAATGATTGAGCTGGTATTTTCTTTTATGTCAAACAACATAAATTAAGAACAAGCACATTCAGAGGAAATTAATTTAGTGATCTCTGGAGTTATTTCCTACAATGAAACTGTCATTCATACACAATAAAGAGATTGAAGATGAAATCAAGTTTATTTGCTGACAAAAGATTTTATTCTTTCATTGTGGTGAGAATTATGAACAATCTTGTTTTATCATCCTCTGTCTAGTCAGAGCAATCATAAGTTTTCCTAGTGACAGGATTGTTCTCTTTACAAACTGCTGCAGTTTCCCTTGCAGTGTATCAGAGCAGCAGGACTGGAAGCAAAAAGTAATAACCCTATAAAATTGTTCCCATTCAATGATTATGTGCATTAAAATATTTCTACCCCACAGACAGGGAATGCTAATACCTCTTTAAGTTTCTTGCCTGGCAAGCTAAAGACAATATCCTTTGTTCTAAAAAGCTTATTTATTATTTAAGCTTTTAAGTAAGTCATTAAAGTATGATTCTTAATGTATTTCATTGCCTCTTACAAACAGAATTTTAGGTAATGAAGCTTTGTCCAAGTATTATATTTTATTGTGATGAAAGGGACAACTAGAATGGTGTTCAATACACCCTTCTAAACAGTCCACAGAAGAAATACCAAGAACTTAATAAAAAGAAAAAAACACAAAATAGACACACACACATATTCACCAAAAAGAACCCAACCCTACAAAGGGTCCTATAATTTAAAGAAGGAAAAGCATTCATTTCCCATAGCCACACTTTCTCTTCTCCCAGTGCCAGCTCATGTTTTATTCTTCAAGATTTCAATTTTGTCCTTTGTTTTTCTTCACTGACTCTGTATCTGTGGATTTATAAATCACAATCACTAATGACTGTGACATACCAAAATTAGGCTAAGACAAACAAGATAAAGAACAAAATTCTTTATTCAAACAGAAATTCAAATACCAGTGTGAAATCTGAACATTTTTTTAATCAATCAGGCTTAAAGCCATGCAGAAAATAAGTACAAACTGAATAGCTGCAATGCCTAATTTTGCTGAATTTAGTTGTTAATGAACAGTTTTAAGAATTCTAACTTCAGGCAGATGGAAAATTTTTGACTATTTGAAAGCAAATGAGAGCTACAACAAGAAGAATTGTACACGTAATAAACTCTTACCCCCTTTGGCTCAGGCACAATCAAATGAGTACACTTCTTATTGAGGCTCAGCTGGCAATTCCCTCCATAAAAAGTAATCAAAGCCCACAGCGTACTTCGGTCTTCAGAAGAAACCTAAAAGGAGGGTGGAAAAGCCTTTTAGCTCTGTGCACCCAGCTGTCTTCAGCTGGAAGAATTTTAGTAATCCACAGCACACCATTTACAATGCTGGCTGATGTATGACCTAGCACTTTTAAATATCAAATTAGCAAGAAAGCTAGAGGAAAAAAAGGGTGACAAAAGATACACAACAGGAAAAAACACTAAAGAGTAATTTTTAACCTGCACAGAGAAAACAAAGAGGAAAAAAAGTCATAGTACAACAGAAAAACTGGTATCTCTCCTCAAGAAAGCAAACATCCCACAAATAGTGGACATTGGACTGAAATATGGTTCACTTCTTACCTGAGAGAGACAAGCTGTGACTCCAAAAAAGATCTGACACGATTCTGGAGAAAAGCCATTTACACTGCAAAGCAGGTGTCAAGGATGCAAAATGATTAGGTGATTTTCCTGAGGGTCATTAGAAGGAAACTAAACAGTCCATGCAGTACTTCTCAGATAATACCAAGTATCTGACCATTCAAAAACTTTCACCTTTGAAAGCACAAAGTCTGTTTGCAATTAAAGTTTATGCATCAAGAAAAAAAACCTGATGTAAAAACTGAATCAGGACACCTGCACTATTATGATCAATTTTGGTAACACTAAACCAGAACCGACCTGGGAAAGACAGATGGACCATAGGACTTCTGCAACTTCCCCTGCTTTTCCACACTTCCATATGATCTTGTGTTTAAGATCCACGCACATTTGTGACTACAGAAACAGGTGTACATTGTGTCACATGCAGACACTGAGATTTTTTAAATGAAACAAAATTATTTTCCCCATGATGCTGTCAGATGCACAAGCAACACTCACATTTTGAGGGTCAGAAGAGGCAGCACACAGCAAGCTGATGACAAAGCCAAGAGCACCTTAAAATCCAAGAATAAATCACTGCCATAACCAGAATATCTCAAGAAGTTCAAGTCTATGGACATCCTGAATTGTTCTCCATTTCATCCAAGGCAGAAATTCAGTACTGGATCTTTCAAAGTGTACATGTAACTGCTCCCTGCCTGAGTACCTACTGCTAGCACATAAAGCAGAAACAGTCAGTACTTAGCTTTTAAGAGGTCCATCAGTTTGCCTGGAGCTTGCACTCCCTGAAGAATAGGAGTGAAAGAGACTCTTTTAAAAAAGTTACAAGCAGCATAACAATAACACAAAACAGTGGGAACAGAGCAAAACTCACTTTTCTTCCTCCATCAACAAAAGCTCAGAAGTGCTCTGACTTTGTTTTATCTATACAAGACCATTGAAAAATACACCCTCCTCATTCTTTTGCTGCAAAAGGAATTGCCAGCCCTCTTTATGGCATTAGAGCCAAGGTTTTTGCACATGAAACTCTTTTTCCTTCCTCAGCCAGTCTGCTTCCAGCTTCATTTTTCTGCTACTTCCCTTCCACTGCAGCCTAGTCAGACTTTGCACAGTGAGCAGGGCACAGGACAACACTCTGCCGTCTCAAGTTCCCTCTGGTGAAAACAACTTCCACTAAGAAATGGACAAAATTACTGTGCTTTTACATTGTATTAAATCTTTCTGTATTAAACTTTACCTTTAGCAACTGACAGGCAAACGCCCATCAAATAATCACTGGAATTGGTACTAGTAACATAAAATGCTTAAGGCTCTTATTAGATCCATCTGTCTAACTGACACACAATGTTTCTAGGACTTGGTTCTTCTAGAAATTCAATGACCACTTTGAGCATTACCAAATTAAAACACAAACTAAAGACAAAAATGCAGAATCTCAAGCTTCTGCCTAAACTGGGTCCAAAAGCAATCAGCTGGAAAAAAAAAGAAGCTGTTCCTATTAACGACTGTATTTTTTCCATTATGGCAGTACCTCAATCCCTAATGAAAGGCCAGATGTCACTGCACTAGAAGTCATAAAGAGACTGAAACAGGATAAAACGAAGTAAAGACTTAACAACCCATTTTACTGAGCACAATAAGGCTCAGAATAAAACCTAAACCCACCATGTTCTAAGGACACACAAGTACTAGAAAGTCAAAGATCCAAGGACACATTTATTGCTGACAGGTGTAGAAAACTTCCTTCTTCCATGCAACTGAAGAACAAGACACTACTGAGACCTGGTCTTTTCATTTGGCCATTCCAATGTTCCCACAATAAAGGCTTCCTGTGGAACAGCCATTGAGAGCTACATTCCCACATTTATAGCTACAATTTAATTATGGACTGCATCATTCTGTTGTTTCATCTGTTTATTTCTCTTCTGGGTATCCAATAACGTCAGCTCTTAGAGCACCCTTTAAAAAACCCTGGTTGCAGATGGAAGACAAAAATTTTAATAGTGCAAATTCTTCATGTGAAAGACCATCAATAATGAAATGCTATGTTACTTAAGCCTGAAAATGTAGCTAATTCCAAGCTTTTTTTTTTTTTTTGTGAACACTCTCATGGACAGGAAGAAGGTTTAGAGATGTTTAACATAAGCAACTAAACACTTATCCTGATGATGAAAGTGCAGCAAACATATTTATTATGTCCTGACACAAATGACCAAGATCACTAGTCTAGACCACAGCACAGAAACACAGCAAGTTGCAAAGGCACACACATTAAACTATGGGGTGTAAAACAGGATTCTGAATCTCTGAAGCACATTAAGGCCTGAATTCCTAATATGAACACCTGGATTCTTGCACCCAGCAGCTCTTGTTTTCCATTTGATTATAGTTGTCCTCTAAGTGCCTATGAAGCACAAAATAGGCAAAGGGACAGGAAAACTGAAGACAAAGAAGCTCCAAGCACACTGCAACCTTGGCAGGCAAAACACAAGAGATCATTTAGAAATTTAAGCAGTACCTATTTTAAACAGTCTTGAATCCTTCAGTGGTATCCATTTTAACATGTTTTCTACAGAATTTTGAACTGAAAAGGATACGGCAGAAGAGCTCCACAGCGAACAGACAAGATCACCCAGGAAGGCTGAAAAAACCAAAAACATTAGACATTAAAATCCTTGGTCTACATGCACAAAATATTAATTACCTTCCAAGTTCATGCTATATAGCTAGTTTTAATATATGATTCCCTGCTTTACAAGTCTAAGTGTTTCATAGACATTGCACTTAGTCTGCACAAAAGACTTTTCATTTATTTGCAAGAGTTCACATGAAGACAGCTCAAAGGTTGTGCAGCAACCCCTTTCTCTCCTGCCATTTACAGTATTTATTCATCTCTCCCTTTCTGCAATTCTTGCTTGTAAGAAAAAATAATTCAGATAATCCCACCCTACACTCATCATCAAGGAGTGAAGAGCCTATATAGCCTTAAACTGAATGAGTTTTCTGAAGAGAGAATAATGCTGCTGAGCAGTGATGGCCCTACCCGGCAGCATTCTGGGACAGAAGGGCTCAAAGGGACACAGGGAGGTGGCAGGGAATGGAGGAGATGTAGGACACTGGTCCCAGTGCAGCAGATAAGGAAGAATGGGCAAAGAGTGACGTCACGTTCAGTATGGAATTACTTTTCTTCAAAAGACAAACAAAAGAATGTATTGTGGCAATGTCAAATGTTTATGGTGTCCCAGTTGTTGTTATTCTCCCTTCATTATAAGGCATAATACAAAAAGTAGCTAAAAACACTTAATTTCTTAACTACTCAATCCTCACAGGGGAAAAAAAAAAAAAAAGATATTTTCCTCCTTTAAGTTTTTATCTTCCTTTTTCCCTGTAACCAGCTATCTTTGCCTCTAGCTTCCTCTCTCTTTAATACTCAGTCTGATCTTCTCGATTACAGATCATGCTGTGATGTTTTCAGGCCAAGCCAAGTGACATGAGTGAAAGATTTGCTCTCATCTGGCAAATGAGTTGGCAGTTACAAAGCAAATTAAATTCTTTGAGTGGTATTAGAAAGCAGGAAGAGCTCTCAACGATGTTGACGTCCTTCCTTCTCATGAAAACGGCAGCAGTTTCCTTGTTTATAAAGTCAAAATTACACCAAAAATTACTTCAGAAAAAGGAGCTAAAAATTAACCAGCACACCTACTACAACCATAAGGGTCCCTGGCCAAGCACCTTTCATTTTTTAGAGTTAATTCAGTTCTACACTGTCAGGTGAACTCTCATGACAAAACCTATCAAAATTCTCTAGTGCCACCTGTACCCGTATGGAAATAACAACCCAAAATCATCTACCCAAAGGTATCAGCAGTGAAATTCTAATGTTATTCCTTCCAATCTCTCTCATGACCTCCAGAGTGACAAGTTCACATAGTCAAAGATGAAGCCCATAATTTTTCACTGAAAAATACCTCATTATTGGAAGGTAGTAACAAAATACTAGTAATTCCAGTGTAAGAAAGAAAAAAAAATTTGAAAACCTTAAAAAACTAAAATAAGGAGAGAAAAACCCCTGGTTTTTGACAAGTTCCTATAGTCCATATTTAGCATAGTACACATAAGCAGAATCAACAAAATCATTTTGCACTTCACCATTATATATGTTGTAACAAAACCTTCAGCACTCTACAACTTATTCTAAATTGAGGTTTTCCACTGCCAGAAGCTTGTAAGAACCTTTTCTCCAGAAATATTTCTGAAGTAGAACTAACAGAACATCATCTCACAAATGACTGAAAGAAAAATCTGAAAAAAAAAAAAAAAACAACTCATCCAAAGATGAATATTTTGTTACAACTATGAAGCATCTATGTCAGTACTTTGACAATACCATGGATGAGTCACTCACCTTTACCACAGGGAGATCAAAAACTTCTCGAGATTCTCCAACTTCCGGATTGTCCCCATCTTCTGAAATAATATGTGAGGCCAGTGCATTGTAAGAAACTTCCTTTGCTTTCCCAGCTTTCAGAAGTTGGATAACCTAAACCCAAAAGAGAATGGGGAGAAGTCAATAATTTTTAGCAATTTTTATTTGGGAAA
The DNA here is from genome assembly GCA_017589585.1 of Phylloscopus whistleri. Taxonomy (NCBI): domain Eukaryota; kingdom Metazoa; phylum Chordata; class Aves; order Passeriformes; family Phylloscopidae; genus Phylloscopus; species Phylloscopus whistleri. The sequence goes on from JADMLD010001401.1 coordinate 3,386,110, forward strand.
AACATCACTGCAAGAAGACACTAACACTGGATGGATGGATGAATGAATATGACCTTCTCTCTTGGCTGTCCTTCTGTAGGTGGCCAGAACTTTTCCTGAAGTTGCCAAACACGTTTTAAACCTGACTGCCAAAGCTTTACACCTCTTCTGTATTTTCATCATTGCATCTGAAAAGCTACTTTTCAGTATAATCGATGATTGGGGTAGGAATTGGGGAAATGCCAAGGTTTTTCCAAAATACAAATTCCTCAAAAAACACATTAAAATCATTTTCCCTAAAGAAAGCTCTTCTAAATGTTTGCTTTTGCGTAGGGTAGCTCTGGAAGTAGTAGCTTCTGGGAGTTTGAATATGCTTTAAAATAAAAGGTTAAATTCTAAGGACTAAGTGATTTTGCAAAATACAGAAAAATCCAATAGGACTCATGGACCCTAAATTGGAACCTTCAGGAGCTGGAAGTGAAGTGCCTCACTCCACTGCTCTGTCCTGAGAATGCAGAACACCTCCCAAGTACCAAAGCACATCTCACTCCCAGTTTTGCAAGGCCCAAACAGCAGATGCTGCTTCAAGAGTTCAGTGTTCTCTCAGCTCTGCTGGAGAGATCTGTGTGATGAATCCAGCCCTGCACCCCAAAAACCGGGACTTTCATTTGAACCGAGAAGGTTACAGAGAAGGTAGTGGGGTGTAGAAGGGAGGAAGAGAAAAATGTTTTAAAACATTACGGTCTAAAAGAGTTCGAAAGTTAAAAATGCCATTTAAGATCACTGTCTCATTTCCCTTTTATTATTCAGAAATAATGATTTACAACAAAACTGGTGTGATGTTCATCTTCCAAAACCTGCCAGGGACAGATGCCTCTCCCTGCAAACCTGCTGGGGACATTCCCTTCAAAACATGCTCTGCCCACAACAGTGAACAGCAAGGCAATGCATGCTTCAAACAAAATATCAATTAATTAATTGGTCCTTAAGTAATTACTCCCTACCCTGTACACTCACCAGGACAAAGAGGCACTGAAAAAGAGACTCTCTCAAAATACAGCATCAAGCTATTCTACAAAACATTTCTGCCAAGCAGAAAAACAGGGATAGAAAAATCACAACTCACTGAGGCAATTTTGGCACTTCCTGACTGAAGTACCTGACTTTAAAACTCCATTTAAGAAAACAAAAGTTAACTCTCTTTTTTTTTTTTTTCTGCAATGGATGAATATTACCAAAAGATTTATTCTAAAATAACCAAGAAAATTGATCATGAGCTTGCTGTTCTTGTCATCCCTTCCAGAACAGGAGTGAATGTTTCCATTTTGCACACCAATCCCCTAAATCATGATACACCTTCCTGCGTGAAATCCAGTTGACTATAAAGAAACACAGGATGCTATCATTCCAAAGGGAGAAGCTAAATCCAAACAAAGCACTTCTGAAAACAGAAGGTACTTAGGAACAGCCTCAGCACATGAGCTCCCTGTCTCACACGGCTCTCCCTGAGTTTACAATCCCATTCAACTGCTCATTTAGGGGAAGGCTAAAAAAAGGAGTGAACGTCATGAAAACTGAGAACCCAAATCTGACAGCATCAGAAAGAAGCTATAAATAATGTGCTAAAAGTATGATTTTTTTATATATCAAAACAATGTTGCATTACAGAACTTGTGCAAAGCATCTGCTTATACAAGAAGTTACACTGGTTTCATGCAGTAGTTTAAACACTATAAACATGATATACAATAATAGATTTAATTATTCCATGTGTCATGAAAAAGACTCTTCCTAATTTAGCTCACATCAACTTCAAAATTTCTCTCAGAATAAGTAATTTAGACATAAAAAAATCTTATCTCTCTTAACTTCTTCAGATTAAGTAGGCCTGGACTGAAAAGTTGTACTGGCACAATTAAAGAACTCACACTGATATCAACCATATACCTGTAACAAGAAAACAGGATGCCAAAAAGCCTTAACATGAGCACTGTAAAAATCATGAATTTTAGGTATTGGTTTATACCCATTAAATGAAATTTCTTTTTTGGGGTGGGAATAAAAATTTATCTTGTTCTCTCCCACGAAATCTGTGCCGGAAGAAACACAAGGAAGAGTTCAAAATTAAGAAGTAAGACAATAGGCATAAAAAAATAAATTAAACAAGATAACCAAAACCCAAATATCCTGTTCAAAGACCTTGTGCTGCATTGCATTACTTTTTATCTCTTTCTGATGGAAATATTGACTTCAACTGGTGTTTCCAAAACACGATGGTTTGGGATTTTATGTTTGAGGAAAACAGGAAGAGCATTTATTAAAAGAAAAAGAGCAGTTGACATCTGCCCATCACCCTCTGTAAGGTGTGAAGAGCAAAATGCACCCAATGGAATGGAGTGGATGTGAAGTTGAGAGCCAGACCAATTCTCCCCCATTTGCCAAAGAACCCCTCGGCACAATTCCAGACTTTTGTTTCCCTTCCAATTTATGCTGCACATGCTTTAACAGACAGTGGGTATGCAGTTATTCACCTGAATAAATTACTTTTTTTCCCCTTACTCTTGATTTGTTTTGATTAGTGTACTCACGTGTGCTTAGGCCTGTTTTAATATTTACTACAGTAACTGGTTTTCTGTGAAACCATTTAGAAATTTCAACTGATCAAAGTGTGCTCCTCCCCAGAAGATGAAGGAGGAAATTCTTTGCAAAATCAAGCTGGCATCCACTTGTATATGAAGTAGTAAAAAGCACCAAATATATTTGTAATTTTTGTATCAGTAATGGGACAAATTTCACTCTGAGAACTGTTTGAGTTTGATTTACAATTCCTGCATTCTGTCTTGGCTCAAAACACACCTGATAAATGCTCCTCACACTCAGGTGCCCCAGGGTACCACAGGGGACACCCACAGGAGGGTGTCCTGGTTGCAGCAAGGATAAGAGTTAGTTTATTCTCAGTAGCTGCTAAAGGTCCATGTTTTGGATTCAGAAGGGGAATAAAGTTGACAACACACTGATATTTTGGGTTTTTTTGCTAAGTCGTGTTTATCCTAAGTCAAGGACTATTGTTTGGTGTCTCATGCTCTGCCAGTGAGAAGGTACAAAAAAGGCTGGGAGGGAGCACAGTCTGGACAGGTGACCCAAACTGGCCAAAGGGACATTCCACACCAAAGCATGCCATGCCCAGTATATAAACTGGGGGAGTTACCCATAAGAAGGACTGATCTGGGGTCAAGAATGAAGTCTGGCATCAGTCAGTGGACAGTGAGCAATTGTATTGTGCATCACTTGCTTGGGGTTTTCTTCCTTTCCCTCATTATTTGCTATGACCGTTGTACCTTCCCTGGTTTTCAATTATTAAACTGTTTTTCTACTCCAACCCACAAGTTTAATTTTTGAATCTCCTCCCCATGACACTGGGTAGGGGTGGGAGTGAGAGAGCAGCTGTGCTGTGCTTGGTTGCCAGCTGGGCTCGAGCCCGTACAGAGGGTTCTCCCAGGAGCTGGCACCGAGCTCAGCTGAGCTCAGCCCGGCCCAGCTCAGCTCAGCCCGGCCCAGCCCAGCCCAGCCCGGCCCAGCCCAGCCCAGCCCAGCCCAGCCCAGCCCAGCCCAGCCCAGCCCAGCTGAGCCCAGCCCACCTCCTCGCTCTGACCCGGCTCTGCCTCCCAAGCCAGGCAGAGCAAAATCCAATGCACCGAATTTGGGGCAAATCAAAGCCCTATGACAACGACTCTGACTGCAAATAAGAATAAAATTTAACATGAGAAAGAAAAGCAGTCTAAGGGAATGCTTGTCTACTTGCTTTATGGGAAATCTGCTCATTGTCCTCCCTCAACACACAACTACGAACAGGCCTTTCAGGACACCACTTCTATGACAAATGATGTACAGGAGTGCTACAGGATTTTTGCACTCATTCTCATACACATAATATTAACATTGCTGCTGTAGGGTTTTTTGGCAAGTACGGGAATTTGTTATTTGAGCACTAAGCCACTATCAAAAATTTTATGTCTAAAAATCTAATGCCTAAAGAACTAAATTTTCTACCTAGAGACCTGTATAAAGAAGTTTTCGTCCTGATCTTTAACTGTATTCTTCCTAGACTGTATTTCTTTTACCACAATAGGAATGCAAACGATCTGAACAGGCCGGTGCCTGTGTCTCCAGGTCACTTACAGGCGTACGAGGCTCAGTGAGTGCCAGGACAGGAGGCTAAAGGAACCCAACGCTGAACTAGGACTTTACTGCAGCAAATACCAGAGAGGCAAAGACTTTAACTTCAGTGTGAAGCATACAGTAACCTGCTTGCAGGAAGCTGCTATCCTAAAGCTCGGTACGGTGCACTTCAAACACCTGTCTAATTGGACACGCCACAGAAACTTTGTTCCAACCACCTTTACCCACCACGGGCGTTATTCACTGCAAGGCCACCTGCATTAGCCAGGGCGCTGCCCCAGGGCACAGCGAGAGGGCCGGGCGGCCCCTGGCCTAAACTACCCCAGCAGCACACCAGGCGGGCCCGGGGCGGTACCAGGGGCCGGGGCCGCGCCAAGGCGGGAAGGTCTGTGTGGGAGGGAAGAGCCAGTCCGGCCCCCCGTGACGAACCTTGCCCATGGCCTGTCCCCATGTACCCGTACGGAGCCGGGCACAGGGAGGGGCCGGGCCTGCGGAGCGCTCGAGTCGGAGGAGCGGCGGCCACTGCCCCCGCTGCCCGCCCGGCCCGGCCCGGCACAGGAAGTCCCTCCGCCCGCTCCTCCTCCGCTCAGGCGGCTCCGGCGGGGCCTGCGCGGCGGGGCCGCGGCTCCCATGGCGGCGGCGGCGCTTCCCGCGGGCACGGCCGGGATCGGGGCCGGGATCGCGGCCGGGATCTGGACCGGCCGCCTCCCCTCCCCCCCAGCCATCCCTCACGGTCCCTCAGGCGCGCGCTCCCCCCCACTCCCGCCCTTTCCCCGTGAGGCGGCGCGAGCCTCGAGCCCGCGCGCGGTAGCCGGACGATTCCACAGTGCCCCCCCGCCGCTGGGAGTAGGGGGAGACGAAGGGGAAGGCGGGCATGATCTGAAGGGATGACCCGGTACCTTGGGGTCGATGTCTCCCACCACGAAGAACTTGACGTCTTTGAACATCTCCTCCGGGACTTTCAAGTCCTCCTCGTCGTCCGCCAACATGGTCCCGGACGGCAGCAGCGGGCGCTCCCCCCCTGCCCGCTATTCCCCCGCGCTCACTGTGAAAAACCCGCCGGGGCCCGGGTCTCTCCCGTCCCCCTCCCCCCGCAGAGCCGCCGAACCGCGCGAGCAAGGCGCGCGCTGCGGGACACACCATCCCCCGCCGGGACGTAGGGGGGGTGGACGGGGGAGGGGAGAGCCGCCCCCACAAAGCGGCTCCCCCCGCCCGATCAGCCACCACGGCTGCTGCAGGGCCGCTCCCGCTTCTGATGCACAGGCGCTATTCCTACTCCTCCCTCTTTCCCCGAACCGGACCGGCAGACAGCATCCGGGTCCGGAGCTCCCCCCGCGCGGGATGCAATGGACTCGCCCCGAACGACAGAGGCGGGCAGCGGGGATACCCGGCCCCGCCCATTGGCGGGGGGAGGGAAGTGGGAGGGAAGGCAACCACCCCTGACCACGCCCCCGGTTCGCCCAGGCCACGCCCCCGTCAGGCCCCGGCCCCTCACGCCCCGCCCCTCGGCCCCGCCGTGAGGGACGCGGCGATGGCGGCCGGGCCGCTCTGCTGCCACCGCCAGCCAAGAGTTGTGGTGTGTATTCCTGCACCCGGCTCATCAGTGTACATACCTACTCCCGAAATCATAGCATAAAACCGCTAAGGTGGGAAAAGACCTATAAGGTCATGGAATCCCACCGAAATAAGGCATTTTCCCTCAGAAACTGCATCCATCTACACTGATAGTGAACCGTTCCCCTCACCTAGAGGGGGATGTATCTCACCCAACTATTTTAGATAACAGAAAACAGAAATTATTACTTTATATATAGTCAACAGAAAGAAACGTGCACTTTCAGAACCTGCTGCATGCGTATTTTAAACATTGCTGCATTGACAGGGATGTTTAAAATATAAATATTAGGTAATAAAATTGTATCTATATAATAAGCACTCTGCTTTCCAAGGGAGTTTTGGATCCCCTCATAATACTTTGATGTGTACAATATTTCCCTCCCATATTCGGAGCAATGTTAAGAGATGGCACTGCAAGACTTCTACTGCAAAATAAAGATACAGGGCACCTACTGTTTCCCTCCTGCCTGCAAGGTCTGTCTCACTTTCCCAGGAGTAAACTGTATTTTTTTAACCTATGTTATTCTTGAAACTATGGCAGAAACTATAAATCGGTTTACAAGTAATTTATTTACTTCTCCTGGATAAAATTTTACTGGATAAAGGCTTCACCCAGGTCTCCTGGATCTCCATATGATATTGTCCCCTTTCTACTCCAACTATGTAGGAAATACCAAACCTATCCTATCACCTGTTCTTTTTCTGCTCCAGAAAGAACATTTGGTTGAAGATTTTACTGTTTTGCCCACTCTCCCAATGAAATTTACTTTTTTAAATTGAAAATCAAACTAAAAAGTCCTTAACTCTTATATGGTATGCTTTTTTTGTTGTGGGGCAGGATAAAAAGTAAAAATAACCATCTGCTTTTAAATCCATTTATCCCTTTCTTTCAACAATTCATATTCTCATCTCGCTTTCTATCTTTTCTAATAATCCTTGTTTAAGGCAATTTTCTTCTGTGCCATTTATTTCCTGGACTGTCTTTGAAAGGACTTCTCTGAGCTCTGCTTTCCTTTATAGCCACCCTCCAGGCTGCCATGTTCAGCCTTTGCTTCCTTAATTCCATAATTTTCACTCTTTCCAACTCCATCTTTGATTCATTTTGACTTCTTCACACTAAAACTGAACTACTTTGACCAAAATCTTCCTTCACCTGCAGCGAAATATTTTTCATATTCTTCTTGATCTGTCAGATTTCATTCCTGCTTCCTGAGCTTCCTTTCCTGTTGGATTTCATTGCCTCTGTACTCATCTGCATCTTCCAGCACTGCTAATTTTCACTTCTTTGACAAATACAGCTATTTCTCAGGTTTTTATTCCACATTCTTCTCTGAGTTCTTTCCTCTTCCTGATGTCACTCATTACTTAGATTCATCTTTCTCTAAATTGTCCTTTCCCACAGGAATTCTTTCCTTATATCTAATCCCCTACACCATCACATATTCCCACTCCACACAAAGAAAACCAAAGTTTTGTCCTCCAAGGGTTTGTCCTCTTGATTTCCCTTCTCTGCCTATTTTCTTTGTTACTCTAATTAAAGTTCCTCTGTCCTTCCTATCCTTTGAACTTTCCAGAGTCACATGATTTTTGGTTCTTTGTGCAACTTTGAGATTACAAGTGTTTCAAAACAGGCATTATGTTAATACTGGTAAAAAACATAATGCAAACAACCTGCACACATTTCCATAACATTGCCCCTTCCCAAACTTTCAGCTGGAGTTGCAGCCTTGGGTGGGACCATCTTGGATCTTCTATTTGTTCAGCTAGTCAAATCAGAAGAATATGAGATGAATTTGCTATTTTAAATCACAACAATTTTAAAATTCTCTAGAAATAGAAGGTCAGATTACTTTGTCAAATCATTGAATTTCACTGCAAAATCAATTTTCCACAAATAAAAAGTACCCATTCATAAGGGTAATTGTAACTAGCCTTAAGGGTGGATCTTTTTTTTTCAACTAATCATGATAAAAATCCAAGAATAAAGTGTAGTTCCATCCACAGTATGGAAATATAATGAAATGCAGAAAAAAAAAAAAAAAGAAAGGTTAAGAATTAACTATAATAAGTTTACCAGAAGAAAACTGTTTTACAAATTTGATCCTGTATAGCAAAGAGAAAGTTGTTGTTGCCCTGACCTGGGATGTGGGACGTGGACTTTTTGGGTCTGTCCTCCTCTTCCTGACTGGAGTAAAATAAACTTTGCTGAGGCACAAAGTAGGGATGGCCACTGGATGTCTAAACCCTCTTGTTGTTCTTTAACCACAGAGCTTTCGATAGAAATGGGAAGGATGAAACCCTCCCGCCCTCCCTCCCCCAAATGAGCAAGCACTGGAAGCAGCTCCTGGGCCCCAGAGCTGTGCTTGGGTGAAAGCAGGAGCACTTGGAAAATCCTGCCCAGCTCGAGCAGGTGCCAGGCAGGTGAGCAGCTGTGCAGCACAGCCAAAGCAGGGGTGTTTCTCTTATGTGCCATGAAACAATGCACAGCAAAAAACCCTGCCTGGGCAGCAGTTTAAGCACCTGTCAGATCTAATGGCCTGGATAAGAAATTTTGTAGATCTCAGTACTGGATTGCACAGAGAAGCTGTTGCATTATCAGCAGTGCTACTAATCTTCTCACACAGAAATAGCTTTCCTTAGCCACAAATTTTGTCTTCAAAAAGACCACTCCCAGAAGAAAAGACTACTCCCATAAGTCACAAGTTTTTCTCCTTAAGTACCTTCTAAATAAGCAGTGGAATTAAATTAATGAACATAATTTTTTACTTCTTTATGTATTTCGTGGGTCACCTATCAAGAAATTATTTAAATTCTAGTAATTAGACTATTTCTAACAAAATTGAATAGTTCCAGTTTTGCATCATGTGTATGATCTTGTTTCCAGACCAGAAGAGCAGAAAATTAGATGGAAAAAGTACATTTCTGAACAAGAAAAATATGTTATTGAACAAGAAAGATATCCCCTGATTTTGCCTGAAATAAATTCTGGCTTCTGCTCACAGGTCAGCACACAGAACTAAGTCAATTCAGTGGGCTGGTCTCACTGCTCAGGTGCAGAGCAAAGTGCTCACCTGTATTTATCCTCAATATGGGTTTGTCAGGGTATGAGCTAAAGCTCATCTGCACGAGCCGAGTGACAGTGTTAGGAGGGAGAGCCCAAGTAATCCTCTGCAAGCTGCTTCCATCCCCATCCCAGGGACCAGCAGCCCATCAAAGATCTGTTTCTGCAAGCCAGCAGAGCACAGGGCAGACAGGTGGGAGGGAACCCAAACCAAGGTACCACACAGGGCCTCCAAAGTGTCCCCAGAGGGAGAGCAGGGCAAGGCCATTGGTGCTGTCCCTGTTGGTGAGAGTGCTCTGAGTTGATGTGACACTGGCCATGTACACGTCTGTGTCATCACCAGAGCCCACAACGATGTGAACAGTTCATTATCTGTGCTAGAAACACTCCTCTGATCTCTTAACTATGAGAGCTCTGTGTAGAGAACTTTGTGAGCGTGTTTCCAGAAGAACTGTGATCTAAATTTTGTATTGGGTGCTGTTTGCACGAGGTGAAAGCCCACCAAGCTGACAAGATTTGTGCAGACAATTAGTCTTTGCTTACATAAATGCCTTATTTGTGTGCACAAATGATTATATGAAAAATTCATATGCACCTACAATATCATATTTAGGCGTAATTGCTTGTAAAAAACAACAGCTTTATTTTTTTATCTTGTAGTTAATTAAAGTCAGAGCCTAGATTAAATTGTATATTTGTTTTACTCCAGTGAGCAGAAGGCTTTCTAAGTCCTTTGTTAATAATACATACTTGTTTGGTGGCAGCTGGCTCTCTAGATGTTACTTTTCCAACAAAATATATATTCACAAAGTACCCAGTGTTTTACAGAAGCTGATGTTAGTTTCAATGTGCCTGGAAAGTTGTTGAAAATCCCAAAAGGCGTGCTGCCTGCATTATCTCCATTCCCATTTCTTAATGTTGAATAAGATCTGCTTTTTAATCTGAATCAAAATGTGCAAAACAGGTACACAGAGGGCTCTGTTTTGGCTTGAGCTGTCTATGCATTTTTCCTCTTTCCTTCACTGGGACTGCTTGCAATGGCAAATATGATTTATAATTAAAAACTTTCTTATTATATGTACAGCAACACTGAATCCTAAAAGGCTCCCTTGGAACTGGTAGTTTCATTTTCGATTCTCTTCTAATTCCAGAACTGCACTGAGAATCCCTTGTCATTTGCTTGACAGTTTTCTTTTTTAATATAATTGTTACAATTTTTTTTTTTTTTTTTGCAAGTGCCAAGTAGCAAGTTCTACCTTTACTAGAACTGTGCATAAAGGAGCAGGGAGGAAATGTTCTGATTAGCACATCTTAATGTAAGGATATTTTTTGACAGAAGTGAGACATAGTGGTAAAATAGGGGATATAATCCTTTGTGTTACCTGCTAAGGAATGTGAAAGGTTCATTCAAATTTACAAAAAAAATTCTTTCTATCAGACTGCCAATAACCATCTCTATATAAATTACATATATATATACATACTTACTTATATTTATACATATATAAGACATTATAACACTTTCTGAATGAGTTTTGGACCTGATTGTATTGCACCAGGAAAGGAGAAAGCAAGTTTTCCCAGTGCTCTGGGAAAGAACAAATAATTTGCCACAAATAAAATGTGATACTATAATTTATAGACTCCATTCTTTGCACCTCAAGAGGAGTCCTTGCTTCTGCCCCAACTAAAGTACCTACCAACTTCTGTGTATTTTCTGAGCTTGAGAAAAAATGTTTGTGAAATATGGTGAGTAATTATCTCTGTAGCCCTTCTTTGTAGCTTGTCAAGATTTACATCATTTACAGGCTTTCCATTGGGGTAAATTAGTATCAGCAAAACAATAGAGAATGCAAATTTCCCTTTGAGCCTGGTCTTTCATTCATGCAGGCTTGAAAAAAAGCTAATGAAACACAAAGTGACCAAAATGAGTTTTTCTAGAAATGAGCAAATTTGGCATTATTTGTGCCAAATCCGTTTTAAGTTATTCAAACAACACTAACATTTGTATTTATTTTTACATTATTAATGCATAAATGCAGAATAAAGCAACTGAAATTGGTGGCATTGCAGAGCATATTACAGAACAGTGTGAAGAGTGAGCCTGGGTACTGCTCTGAGATGATCTCCAGTATTCATTTATGGCTTTGTGCTTTTGAGGAGAGTGAAAGCCCTAAATTTGTGCTGATAAAACATGGACACACACATTGACATCACATCGTTCTCTTTCTGTATGTTGTCCAGATAGTTAAGTATTTCCTTTACTCATCCAGAAAGAGGAATGGACAGAAGACACTTGCCTGGGGATGCATCACAATGCTCACACAGGAGCTCCAGTGTCTTGGAGGTGATATGTGCTGATCTTTCTGGGAACAGTCTATTAAAAGTGGTTGGTTTTACACAGGTTCTCCTGACTCAGTGAAGCCAGTGCTGGCTCGCTGCAGGCAGTGACTCAGGGTTCCTGTTCTGGAGCAGAGACAGAGGGCAGCAGCTGCATGAGCCCACCTGTGCCACCAGGGAAATTCATCTATAGCCATGAGGTCTCAGCACTAAACCTACTGAAAAATATTTCTGCTGACGTATTTTCACAGCAACTGCATCACCATCAGAGCAGTTCCTCCAACTTACCGAGTGTCAGGCCAGAAGGCCACTTAGATTAACCTTCCACAGTGAGCCCTGGGAGCAGAACTGGTCATTCCATTGTTTGTCCCTAAAAGCACATTTCTGCTTTATGGCCTTCCCAAAGGCTGAAGCTTAGAGAAGCATTTTCAGGGTGGCCGAAAGACAGGTGCCTGCACATCCTCCAGTGCAGACACAGGTAGACAAAGTTCTCTGCCTGTGATGCAGTACAAACAGAGAAGCTGAATGTACTTGTCACATGTTTGTGGCTGCAGCTTTGGGAAGCTCTCGGTGCTTAGCCATGGATGTGACTGCACTACACAGACAACTAGTTATTGTTGCTGAGCTCACACTTTCAGTAGAACAAACCTGATTTCTATTTCGCATGTATTTTCAAATGAAATAAGAACTTACATTGACATTCTTGAAAAATGTGTTCTGACAGCATTCTTATAACAGCCTTGAGGCCAGAAGAAACCAGTAGGTCTTCCAGACAGTTTTTCTTATAATTTGTCCTTAAATTTCACCCCAAATACTCCTTCTCTGAGCTAAGGTAATATTGAGTCCTAATCTGAACACATCAAGAGATTAATCCACTGCTGCTCTTAGCTGATCAATTTTAACAGGACCTTGGAGCCACATTAATTAATTACAAATTAAGTATGCCATGCAGGAAACATTATGAAATGAGACATTTGTTACTTAAGTACCTAATTGTCTGCCATTCTTGTTTTAAAAAAAAATTAAGTTATTGATTTGATATCTAGAGTACATCTATCTTGTTGATTTCAACTACTGAGTACCAAGCAGGAGCTGGGGTTCAGACAAACAGGTGTCACTGTCAGGACTTTCTCATTAGAGCCTAAGCTGAGGACAAGTGCAGGAAAACTGCTTGTACCTTTAGGCCAGTTCTGGCTCTAATCCTCTTTTTTGGCTTACAGGAAGCTTTCAGGGAAATAAAAGCTCTGTAAGCCCCCAAGTGTTTTGGTTAGTTGAAAGATAATGCTCTGTGATATGCTAGAGCTCCCACAATAGGAGCAGATAGATCTCTGAACCAGGAAAGCCTACAATCCATTTATGTCTCCAACTCCTCTGTGAACTGGCTGAGGCCAAGGAAGGTTTAAGTTCACAGTGTGGCTCCTTCAGCGTCTGGTAAGGTCTTTCATCTCTACCATGTCCCTGATACCTCTACAGCCCAGTCAGATATGGTTAAAAATGCCCAGGAATTGGCAAATCAGTACAAGTGCCAGACCACACACAAGAAATTGTGATCACACGGAACTCCTTCAAGACACCAGGCTACAAAGTGGTTTCTTTTTATTTTGGCCTATTACAGCCAAACTTGTTACTTCTCCTGTTTGCTTAAAGGACCATCCTCCTCCTCACAGGACCATTCTCCTCCATCACTGAGGCTTCTGCCACATCCATGTCAATGTTGGTAATGTTTAATCTTTGGCACTGTGGCAGATGCAGATACCTGCTTAATCTTTGGAGGAGCCACCGAAAAGGTCTCTGGGTTTATTTAGAGCTGACTCTATTCCCTACATAATTTAGAGCAGCCTCAGGATCCCAGGACTTCCCCTATCTGAATTCTCAGTGTTGCAAATGGAAGAGGAAATCGTGGCGTGAGGCAGCAAGCACCAAAGCTGTAATGATCTTCCTTCAGGGAGTCAATTACATTTGCTGTTTGCCTTACGGCACACGTAGGTGATTACTGTGTGAGGGCCAGGGTGCATTTGTTTAATGTATCCTTGAACCCTTATTACACTTTCCACTCATCTTGCTAGAGCCTTATCTTCAATTACACTCCTTTCCATATGCCTCAAGCTGTTATTTGTTATAAGACCAACCTGACCCTCTTGTATCCAAAATGTCACTGAATTAAATCAAATTTTTATACTTTTCAACCTGAACAGTTATCTCTTGATGCACATAACAAACAGATAATGAGATCTGCATTTTATTAGCCACAGTGGAGCTCACTGATGTTTAACTATTAGGCAGAACCATTTTGCTGCTCAGTTACAATTACATTATTTTTCTCTGTGGCTGGATAGCTGTCAGTTAATTCATTCTAAATGTATAGTATATTTTTCTTAATGTTACCTACATTCAGAGAACTGGATACATTTCTACATTTTTTTCCTAAATGGGAGGGGACTTCCCTGTTACATTTCCCTAAAGTTACATTTCTCTACAGTCTAATATTTTTGCTTTAAACTTTTGTGACAGTTTTCCCATGCTTTGCCTCTGAGTCAGGGATACTTCAAAATCCCATTCTTAGCTTTAAGCATATCCTCAAACCCTGCTCATTTGGATAGGATTCATTTCAAGCACATACTTGAATTGAAACAGTCATGAATGAGGATGAGGTTCCTGAAATAAGTCCAGCTTAAAAAGGATCCACTGGCCACATTCCAAAGGCTGGCATGCCCACCATCAAGCTGTAGTGCCCTGCACTTCCTGTGCTTTATAGTACATGCTCATAATTTATGATTCACACAGCGCTCATAATGATGAAATGATAACAGCATCAAAGTGGGATCTAATCAATGCAAATATTTAGGTCCATCACAGGCCACGAGAAGATCCACTCTCCCCAGAAGGGCCCAGCTACCACAGGATTCTCCTGCGTGCTGGGAGCCAGTTCACACAGTCATAAATAATCCAGTTGGTAAATATCAGGTTACATACCCTCTCTGGTTCTGTGTGCAGACCCCTGCTCTGGCTCAGTGCAAAGAAAGGGAGACATGCAGAGAGGTGGGTCTAACCCCCTTTGCATTTTAAGCCAACAAGAACAGAGGGATATCTGTCATCATTTACTATTTATATAAATTTGTGGAGGGTAATTTCTCAAAATGGGCTGCCTTGATTGCTTACTGAACATACCTTGGAGAGTAGTCTTGCTTTTGTACAGCAAAAGTAAGTCTCTCTTCACTTGAAATGATAAAGGATATAAAAGATAGTAGAGAAGTATTATTATTCAGATAAGGAAAAAAAAAGCTTGTTTCGGATAGGGATGTCTTTCTGAGATTTACTAAGCAATCCATAGGATTTAGATATCTACATTTTAGACATCTCAGTTTAATACAGAAAAAATCTTATTACATTTCAGAATAATAATTCTCCTGGAAATGAATGGGAGAGATTCATCTAGAGCCAGAGATTGCTTCAGAAAATCTATCTCCTCACCTATTTCACTGACATTCACAGAAAGCAGCTGCCATAAATTTTTATAATAAATGCTAGGCTAACTCTGTTTGCACAGCCTCAGTCTGTACAGCAAACCTCACCTCTGCAGAACAGTCTGGCTGGTTGTTTATCAGTAATTGTTTGCTGGATGCACCCTTAGGAACCTGCTGTGGTTCTCCATGGCCTGTGGTGCTCTTTTGTAACACTTGTCATTAATCTGGGGCTGTAATGTGGTGTTTAATGGGGCAGGCCTCTCACTGGGCAGGAGGGGTTACCTGGGACAAGGACATCAGGATTTATGGTTTCTCACAGTCACAGCTGTCATAAAACCAGAAAACTTCCTTGAAATGGAGAACAGGCACTGGGGAGAGAGCATTTGTCTTTGTGCAACTTCCTCACGACGCGTCAAGCCCAGGACTCCACTTGCAGCCTGCCATCAAGACGTGGCTGTACTGCAGAAGGGTTGATGGCAGGAGAAGGACTGAGCACCCACAGCCAGGCTGGCTGGAGTGGTGCCAAAACTGGAGGGATGGGAAGCACATGTCTGTGTGGACAGCTCTGCAAGACTGAGACTACTGCCAGGAGTCAAAGCAAGGGACAGGAGATGTCATATGTGTGAATGTTGGATGGAAGGCTTTAACACATGAAAATGTTGGTGGGGTTGGGGGTTTTATTCTATTGAATTCTTGGTTGTGGTTGCACAGTTGCATTTATAACCCTAGCCAAGTCAGTTGCCCGTGGTACCTATATTAACTACTCTAGTGCTCAGGAAAACAGAGACACAGGAGCATACAATCAAGATGCTGAAATGTGGAGAGGAGGAAGGACACTGAGAGTCTGCCCAGAAAGTTCTGAAGTTGTATTAGGTCAGATGAGGAGTCTTTTTAAAAACCAGTGGTTTCTTTATTTCCAAAATGAGATTCAGATTTTAACTACATAAGCCACCTTCTGTGCAGATGACTTTAATGAAAACACCCCATTAAGTATGCTCATATCAGGCCCTGAATAATTCAGTAGTGTCAACATGGAAGATTTTTTACTAAATTTACACCAAAATCCTGATAAAATCAGGAAAAAAAAGCTTCTGTCAAAATCTGAAACTGGAAAATAACCAGAGAAGAACTGGAAAAATTAGCTACAAGAGATGAGCTTACAGGAGCCACCAGCTGACCAAGTCCAAGCAGGTCCCTTGCCTCAGATCAGTCTCTGCAGGAACAAGAATTACATCATCCATTGCATCTACCTGGAGGCACCTGAAGAAAGGGAGGGGATTGCTGTGCAAGGAAAGGAGAAACTCAGCGGTGGCAGATGCCAGCAGCTCCCTCCAAGCCTGGTGGCTTCACTGTGTGACAAGGCACGGGTGGGCACACAGCTGGGCCCCAGGGTGGCTCAGAGATGCTGGCCTCAGCCCCTCTTGCTGGAGAGGTTTTCCCACCACCAGCTCGTGCCTGAGCATGTTCCCAGTGTCATGTCCCCAAAATGGGAGCTGAGCATGAAACACAGGGAGATGCTGCAGCTCACACACCACTGGGCCACCAGCTCTGAGCTAAAATCTACCAACCTTGACTCACAGATCAGCAGCCAGAAAAAAAAAAAATCAGCTGTTTTTAATAAAATGCAGTGCTAGACAATTAAGAAAGGTCTGGCAACATTTTGCTGTTATAGCAGTGAATGCTGGTTGTTAAAAATAATGATGATACCAATAAAAAACCTTGTGAAAAACAGAGAGACATTCAGACACATTTATACAACCACTTCCATCCCATAGGGTCAGAAAAATTTATAGTAGTAGCATGTAGACTGCTTGATCAGGTGCTTGCTGTGGTAGAAGGGACCAAAACAAGATATTTCTAACATGATACTGACAAATTCTACAATAGAAATTATGTTTGGGACCATTAAAAATGATTGTCTTTGTTCAAATAGCTGGAAAAGTTTGTTTTCATGCCCATGATCCAGGGGCAAGCTCTTTATCAGCCTACAGGAGACATCTGCAAGTACTTTTCTTGCAAAGACATGGGAGCAGACTCATTTTAGCTGCAGAAAGTGTGTGGTCACAACCTACCATTTTAGTTTTTCTAACTTGTATTTCATTTTTCTCATTGTATGAACCTCTCCCCCACACAGCAACACAGGTATGAAATATAAATAAGCAAAATTCCACAACTTTTGTATTTTTTCTAATGACCTGCTGTGTTGCATGGCTTGAAAGTACTGGGAATTTACCTTACTTAAATTAAGACCCATTCTGCTGACCTGCATGACTTGGGCAGGCTGGGGCAGGGAAACATCCAGCTACGCTGAATAATCAGGGGGAAGAAAATATTCCACAGCTGGAAGGAAGCATGATGTGAATATGAATCTGAGACACTCAGATGGTATCCTAGTGGAGAAAGCTGTACAACCATGCCAGTGCTTCCTGTGACAGGTGGGGATGTGGCTGTTCAGAGATCTCCAGGGATGAAGGCAGCAGCCAAAGCCTATGAGGAAATCAGGCTGTTGGAGGGGAAGAAAAGACATCCCTTGAGGATGGCATAGGTGGTTTAATTTTTGCAGCTGTTTCCAACTAGTTACAGTAACAAAACTAGTCCTGAATGTTAAAGTGAGAGGAGGTTTGGGAATAAGGTCCTCCAGCCAATGGAAGTGGGTTGCCCAGTGGGTGTGGAAACACACTGACAAGGAGTCTAAGGGAATGTAATGGGGATGAAAGTAAGTCTATGAAAAAAAGTTGAAGAACTTCTGGCTCAGAAAATAGTTGAGCATTATTTCTGTTCTTAATGTGGTAAATGGATCCTAAAGTGTTTTGCCTCTTAGCTCGAAAGAACATTTCCAGACTACGGGTGGATTTATGTAAATAAAGGCTCAGAAACCTGCCACCTGCAAGGCAGCAGAAAGGTAACCTGGAAAACACCACACAACAGAAAAACTCATGTTCAGCCTCACACTGTAACAGCCTTCCCTATAGCTTCACACCTATGCAAATTATCTGTCACAATGCATAAAGCTCAAGATAAACAAACCTCTTCCACAACTTGGCACATGGAAAAAGGGTCTGAGCTGAAATGGTAATTGAGTTTTAGAGACCCATCCATTTGCTGTCATCGTGCCATCTGTTTCCCTGGCAGAGTCCTGACAGCTTGCATTGACAGCTTTGATTGCCAAAGCTCATGTATTAAGTTAGATTTACCTAGCCTTCCCACGCACATTTTCTTATTTTTCTATGGCCCTGCTATTCTAGATGATTCACAGAACTGCAGGATACCCTGTACTCCCAGAAGCATAATATATTTTAGTATTTTTAAACTTTTTTTTTTTGTTGTTGTTTTTTTTTAATCAGGAATATGGATAATTTTCTGTTGTGGTTTGTAAGCCACCTGTAGACACCAAGTCCACCAGAGTCAAGAGAGAGATTACTTCTCAGGGACTGACCATGGGTAGCAGAGATCACAGGTGCTGGTGTATGTATGTGTGAAGTATTTGGTACCACCAGAGTAATAAATGAAAACTGCAGATGCTGTATGAGGGCAGGACCCCCCGAGGCAGGCTCCAAGTTATTGCATTACTGTCATAACTGCTCACTGCAGAGCACCTTTGACTAAAAGCCAATATGATGCCTAGCATAACTCTGCTGACTCCCTGAAATTACACAGATGATTAATGTTGCCCCTTAAGGTATGAAAGAAGAGATAAAATTATTTACATTTAATTTCTTTACCCAGAATGGAACTTTAACTGCGGCAGTGAATGATGTGGGAGTTGCCCTCAGACTTTATTGAGTTAGTTCCAGCTGGCCCTCTGACCATGAACATGTTTTTTCACTATGCAAGAACAAAGGGTTTAATTCCAGCAGGAGTTAATTCATGTTGGGCAGCAGACAGATAAGCACTCCTGGCAGTACATTTACTGAGACCTGCACAGCAGTGCAAGGTACCAGAGCCCATCCTGCCTTTAGGCCAAGGGAATTGTGGCCACATTCAAAAGACACAAGCACTGAGACACCACTGACTTTACACAAGAGAGGACCATGCTCTAGGCAAGGTAAGAGGCTGCTCTGCTGAACAGCTTTTGTTCTTGTTCTTTGTTCCTGTTGCAGAATTAAACAACACCTTAGCTATGTCAGTGAAATCGTTGTCCTGGTTTTGACTCGACACAGTAATTTTCTTTTTAGTAGCTGGTACAGAGCTGTGTTTTGAATTTAGGATGAGGATAATGTTGGTAACACAGATGTTTTAGTTGTTGCTAAGCAGTGCTTACCCTAAGACAAGGACTTTTCAGCTTCCTTTGCTCTGCCATTAAACAAGTGCACAAGGAGCTGGGAGGGAGCATGGCCAGGACAGCTGGCCCCAACTGGCCAGAGGAATATTCCCCACCAGAGAACATCATGCCCATATATAAACTGGAGAGACTTGCCTGAGGGCACTGATTGCTGCTCAGAGATGGGCTGGGCATCCATCAGCAGGTGTTGAGCAATTGTTGTGCATCCCATGTGTCTCTTGGCTTTCATTCCCCTCTTCGTCTTTTTTTCTTTTTTCATTAGTATTAGCAGTAGTACCATTATTATTATTGTTTCAATTATTAAACTGTTCTTATTTCAATCCATGAGGTCCAGGGTTTTTTTTTTTTCCCAGTTCTCCTCCCTACTCGGGTGGGGGGGAGCAAGTGGCTTCATGGGATGACAGTCATTCAGTTGGTGGCTTCCTAAAGGAAAGCTTACATGCCCTAAACTGGATTAGACCTGCCTGAGGAACAGTTTTCCAGTCATACAAATAAAAGGCAACAGGATTTCAACTCGTTTTAATTTCTTTCCCAAGACAGAAAGACTTTTCAAAGTTCTTCATAAGCATCCAAACCAAGAGAACCCAATCTGGTAAACAGGTCACTCAGTGGGACACTGTGGGGGTGTGGGGCACTCAGGTCCCCCTTGTTCTTGCTCCAAGGTACTCCCACAATCCTACTGAGTCTCCTAGTAACACACAGCAGGATTAATCTCTGCTTCTCAGTCAGAGAATTGTTCCACTTTGAAGTAGGTAATTACACTGGGAGAGAAAGGCTGATTCCTACTGTGGCCCTTGGCTGGCATGTGAGAAAACCTCAAGTCCAAGCTCCAGTAAATACGTGATTATTAACCAGAAACCTGAGAGAGAGCTACCCAGAGCAGCCAGCTGATTGGCTGTGGAAATGCTTACATGAGCTATGAAGCATCATGAGCCAAGATTGTAGCCTGAGCTTTGATGCTTTGAACCTGGGCTGCCTTGGTTGGAACTAGATGACCTTTAATGTCCCTTCCACTCAAACCATTCTATGATTCTATGACCTTGGTTTCAGAAGACTGGAGTGACATCAGAAATGAGGATGTGCTCTGAGGGTATGAGCACAACCTCACAGTCTGTGCATTTTCACTGTGGTTGTGTTTGACCATTTTGCAATAGGAGAGGAGTGGGTGGTCTGCAAGTGTGTTCAAAAAGCATGGCTGGATATGGTGTGAAGCTGGACTGAGGCTGGTGGAACATTAAATGAAATTCAAGTGATGAATACCTGAGGTTTAGAACACACTTACTGAGCAGTCTGGCTGGCAACTGAGCACAGCTTCCAGTAGTGGTGTATAAATACAGTGAGAATATGTGTTCCTTTAATCCTTGTATAACCTAGCAGCTCCACCTACCCTGGAGACTGAAATTCTCATTGATTCATTGAGCATGCCCAGCAAAAACTCCTCCTGAGCCTTCTCTTCTCCCTTTTCTGCTAGTTTTAAGGGCAGAGGTTCAAAAGATCTCCATAGAGATTAACAATATAAATCCATTCACCCTTTTCCCAGGAGCAGATAATACTTGGATGTGCATTTAGGCAGTGGCACTGATTATATTGTGAATTCCCTCCTAACCTCCAACCATCAGATACATATTTTGAATTGGAAGGTACCTCCAATAAATGGCATTTAGTAGCAAGCATTATTTAATGTCTTTACTGAAGGGGATGCTGCTAAACCCAGGGAAGTCCTGTCACTTTTAATTCCTCTGGCTCCATCAGCAAAGATGTGAGATAATCCTGACCTTGTAACATAGATCTTTTCCTCAGAGACTTTCACAGATGTGGTCATTCCACAAGCATTATCCACTCACTAAAGAGCCCAGCCTTCTGCTCCCTTAATATCAACAGTTCTGAGGAAATTAATGATCTTACTAATCTGTGTAAAGTAAACAGCATTTTGTCCTTAAAAATAACAATATTTAGTCATCTCCAGCGTCTGGTGCATTCAGCCAATGCACCTAAAGAAGGCAGAATCAGAATTGTGGAATGATGCAGGTTGGAAGGGACCCTTGGAGATCACCTGGTCTAACCCCCATTGAAGAGGGGGTAACTTCAAAGTCAGATCAGGTCATTCACAGTGATGTCCAGCTGAATATTGGACATCACTGAGGATGGAGATTTCACATCCACTTTAACTGATTTCACACCACTCTCCAGGTGAATATTTATTTCTTAATTTCTGATTGGAGTGTAGAATCATAGAATGGCTTAGGCAGAAAGAAACCTGAGACTTCATCTAGTTCCAATCACTCAGGAGCAGGGACACTTTCCACTAGACCAGAGCCCCATCCAACCTGTCCTTGAACACTTTCAGGGATGGGGCATCCACAGCTTCTCTGAGCAACCTGTTCCAGCGTCTCACCACCCTCACAAGAAAGAATTTCTTCTCATTTAATGCTAGTCTAGTCCAATCTAAACCTACCCTCCATCATCCTAATTCTCTTACCTCTTGTTCTGTCATTCCATGCCCTTTTACAAAATCCCTCTCCAGCTCTTTTGTAACCCTTTTAGGTACTGCAAGGTGCTATGAGGTCTTCCCAGAGCTTTCTCTTCTTTAGGCTGAGCAACCCTAACTCTCTCAGCCTGTCTTCACAGCAGAGGTGCTCCAGTGCCTGGATCATCTCCCTGACCCTCCTCTGAACTCCTCCAACATCTCCATATCCTTCTTATGTTGGGGGACCCAGAGCTGGATGCAGCACTGCAGGTGGGGTCCCACACAACTGGAGCAGAGGGGCAGAATTCCCTCCCTCCAGCTGCTGGCCACGCTGCTTGTGGTGCAGCCCAGGACACGGGTGGCATTCTGGGCTGCCAGTGCACGTTGCCAGCTCATCTTGAGCTCCTCATCAACCAGCACCCCCAAGTCAGCACCTGATGTTGTGACTCTCACTCATTGCATCCCATCTGATCGCTGTGCACCTCTAAGGAGAGTTTGCTTTACCCTTTCTATGCCCACCCCTGAGGTAACTGGAGACAGCAGTAAGATCTTCCCCTTTAACTTCTCCTTTTAGGTGTGATAAACTCAGTTCTTCCAGTCCTTACACATCATATGAAAGTCTGTTCATCACCTTTATTACCTTCAACTGGACTTTCCCAGGTGAGGAACCCCAAACTGGACATAAAATTCCAAGTTTTGTTGGATCCCCAAACCTGATGGACACCATCTTGCTCGTATAGGCCAGGATGCTCCTGCTCCAGGATGTGTCCAAGAGACTCATCAGATCCTCCTCTCAATAAGGCTGTCTGCCCAGTCAACCCCCAACCTGTACTCTTGTACAGGTCTATTCCATCCCAGGTGCAGACCTTTGCATTTCCATATACATACATACATACATACATATATATACGTATATACACACATAAATATATATATTTGTCTACATTCCCTATTTCCCTTTACTTCTCAGCTAACCCATTCAGCTCCAGCATCTGCCAATGTATATATTTCAAAGTCAAGTAAGTAAGATAATGAAAGTATTAATGATTTTTCACGAGAACATAATCTAGTTTTCCTTCTTTAGATTTAATACATTTTATTTTCATTTCCCTTTAAATGTAATTTTTTTTCTATTTGTTCCTGAAACAAAAAATAACAATCTATTTTCAGGAGCACATATTTTATAATTTGTGGTTGATTCTATTAATTCTGGGTCGTAGGTTTATCTGGGAAGAGCCCACACAACAAAAAGCTCTCAGCCTTGGAGCTGCTAAGTGTTTTGATCGATATAATGACAGTCAAGGATGCTTTGCACCTTACAAACCAGGAATTTTAAATCAAGAGGCTTTATGAAAGGCTGCAAACTCCATTTGTTCTTTGAGTTGTAAGTAAAAAACCTACTCATTCCAAAATTGTCAGTATTCTTGTGTAAAAAAAGATAAAATAATAATTTCTCCCCCCAAAAGATGGCAGTTTGTTTCCAAAAGAATGATATAATTTCTAAGGATACATTTGTTCCAGTACTACAATAGGATCTATGATTTTGAGAATGAGTAGCACAGCACTGAATGAATTTATATGGGGAAGACCCCATCCCACTGAAACAAGGTCCTGGACCTGTTTTGGATGTGCTGCTTTGCATTTCACTCGGTAGCACAGAGAAACAAGCAGCAGCGATGGAAAACATCTTGTTCATTAGCCTTTGTTATTGTTACTTGCTGTTTTCATTAAAAATTCCCGAGAGATTCAGGAGAGGCAGGAGGAAGCACCAGTTTGGCTTTACCTTCCGTATACCACGAGCATGGAATGCACGGGGTACTCCCTGAACATCTCTGTCTCTTCTCCCCAGCTCTCTCTAACTGCAGTTCACCAGCAAATGTCATTGTCACCTGATCTAAACACAGACGCCCTTCCTTCCTTCTCCCCCAAGAGATGCAAACTGTGAGCCCCACGTCAGTGCCTGCCGACTTCTCACCTCACGTGTCTGACCCTAAAGCTCTTGGACCGGTTATCCCAGGACTGTCTGGAGAAGCAGAGTGCCAGCACCAGCGCAGCCCTGCCTGGATGCCATCCGAGGCTTGTGGGCTGGAGCTGGCTGGCATCCCTGCATGGAGCTGGGGCACAAGGAATCCTGCTCGGTGGGGTTAGATTCTGACTTCTGCTATGAAGCCCAGAATCCCACTGCTCATCCCAATTAGTGTGCTAAAAACCAGGGGAAATGCTCAAGCATTTCACTAATGGCTAATGTTATTAAACAGACAATTAATAAGAGCAGTCAAGTGAATGATTATTTCTAATAAAAGGCACGACAATTGCTAACAAGTTAGAAAATGACAGCACAGAAGTTCTCAAAGAAATAATCCCCTGCTACATCGGCCCTACACAGAATAACCAGGGTTACTAACAGGTTTCCTGGGTGTAGACTGTAGCCTGTATGGGAGCAAAGAAATTCCCGTGACGCCTCACTAACACATTTTTAGAGGAGCCCAGGGACAATTTCACAGGGATGCTAACTTTCTGCGGCTGGCACCGAATACGCCCCGAGGGGGCGAAGCCACCCCGAGACAAAGCCGGGGCTGATTCCCGCACGGTGCGGGCAGCGGGGAGCGGGCGGGCAGGGGATGGGCAGCGGGCAGGGCAAGGACAGCGGGCAGCGGGCTGGGGTAGGGGCTGGGGAAGGGCAGGGGCGGCACGTACCGGGCAAGGACAGCCGGCTGGGGCAGGGGCCGGCGGCTCTGCCCTCCCGCCGGTTCCGACCCGCGCACGGAACATGACTAAGCAGCACCTCTCCCTCCGCGGCCGCTGCCCCCCGGGGGCTGCCCCGCACCCGCACCCGCGCACGGCGGGGACTCACCTGCCCGCCCCGGCCCCGCCAGCCCGCGGCGCGGCTCCTCCGCAGGGGCCGCCGCTCCTCCGCCCCGCTCCAGCCGCTCCGCCAGCGCCGCCCCGCTCCGGGCCGCTCCGCGCCGCCCCGCTCCAGCCGCGCATCCCCCCGCGCCCGCGGAGCCGCCGCCTCTCGCCGCCGGGGCGGGCCGGGGGGGGCTGCCGTCAGCCGCGGCTGACGCAGGGCTCTTCCCGCCGGGGATGAAGCCCCCGGCGGCCGCTGGTCGGGAGCCCCCGCGCCCGGCGACGCTCGGGGCGGCCGGGGACCCCCCGCGCCCGCGGTAGGGCGGCGCTTCCCCCCGCACCCGGCGCGGGCAGCGCAGCGCCTCCCGCCGCCGCCGCCGCGCCCGCAGCAGCCCGCAGGAGCCCGGCGCCCCGCAGCCCCGGCATGGAGCGCCCGCTCAACCTCAGCTGCCTCGCCGATACGACGCCGGACGGCGGCAACAGGAGCGGGTCCTCCGCCGGCCCCGAGGGCGGCCTGGCCCATCTCTCCGTCTTCGGCGTGTTGGTCCTCACCCTGTTGGCCATGCTGGTGGTGGCCACGTTCCTCTGGAACGGGATGGTCCTGGCCACCATCCTCCGCGTGCGCAGTTTCCACCGGGTGCCGCACAACCTGGTGGCCTCCATGGCCGTCTCTGACGTGATGGTGGCAGCCCTCGTCATGCCCCTCAGCCTGGTGCACGAGTTGTCCGGGCGGCGGTGGCGGCTGGGCCGGTCGCTCTGCCAGGTGTGGATCTCCTTCGACGTGCTGTGCTGCACTGCCAGCATCTGGAACGTCACGGCCATTGCCCTCGACCGCTACTGGTCCATCACCCGCCACCTGGAGTACACGCTGCGCACCCGGCGCCGCATCTCCAACATCATGATTGCTCTCACCTGGGCGCTCTCCGCCTTCATCTCTCTGGCCCCACTGCTCTTTGGCTGGGGAGAGACTTACTCAGAGGACAGTGAAGAGTGCCAAGTCAGCCGGGAGCCTTCCTACACCATCTTCTCCACCTTTGGGGCCTTCTACTTGCCCCTCTGCGTGGTGCTCTTTGTGTACTGGAAGATCTACAAGGCTGCCAAGTTTCGAATCGGATCTCGCAAGAGCAACTCCATCACCCCCATTACACCAGAAGCACTGGAGGTAGGTCGGCTTGGTTGTGTTTTGCAGGTCGGCTTGGTTGTGTTTTGCTCAGGACAGGCACTGGCAGCAGGCAAGCCTCTGTAGAAGTGGGGGAAACTTAAACCGAAAGTGTGCAAGTGAACAGTGATCCACCAAAGCCCTGTGCATCCTGGAGGCTCCCAAGGGAAGGCTGACTGCAGGGCTTGCACACACAGTCTGTTGGCCCCTTCCGAGCCCCCAGCTGTGAGCACTCAAGGTGTAGCTAGAGCAACTTTGGGATGTATTGGGAGCCTGAGCTCCACGTGGGCGAGCTGTGACTCACAGATGTCCCCCCATGGAATGCTGAATCAGTACTCGCTGGCATGAATAAGGGGTCACCGTCCCTCCCCTGGGGGGACAAGGGGAGAGTGGATGGATGGGCTGCTGTGTCTGCTGGGGACGATACCCTGGCAACCAGCTGTGGCTTTGGGGACGCTGTGTATTTACCCAGACAGAAAACACATGTGCAGAATGTCCTTGGAAATCTTTCCTAATCATGACTGCATCGTGTCAGTTCATCCCAGGCACGGTGACTTTGCACTGTAAAGATTTCTTGCAGGGAGGAAGCAAATGTGTGCTAATTTTCTTTCCTCTCCTACCAAGAACTCCTCAACTCAATGGGTTCAGAGAAAGTAAGCAGACTTCTGTGCACGGCATGTGGGTGTGTGCCTGTTCTGCTGATCAGATTGTAAGTGAGGGAGTAATCTTATTGTGCTGCTGTGTGAGCAACCCCATGTACCCTCAGTACTCTCTCTAGTTTCTAATCTCACTTAAAATAGTCTCCATCACCCAGAGGAGGTAACACAGCCACCCTCCCCTCATTCAGAGCGTGACGTGGATGGCCTGTGTTTCCCCTGGAGCCTTGGCCCTCGCTGTTGTTGTTGGGCTGTGTACCTGCTGTGTGGGACCACCTGACTGGGGTACATATGGTGCAACTTGTGTTTGTGTTTGGCAGGTGAAGGAAGCTGCCCAGCAGCCACAGATGGTCTTCACTGTCCGTCACGCCACTGTGACGTTCCAGACGGACGGAGACACGTGGAGAGAGCAGAAGGAAAAGAAAGCTGCCCTCATGGTGGGCATCCTTATCGGGGTCTTTGTGCTCTGCTGGATCCCCTTCTTCATCACAGAGCTCATCAACCCACTCTGCTCGTGTGACATCCCACCCGTTTGGAAGAGCATTTTTCTATGGCTGGGCTATTCGAATTCCTTTTTTAATCCTCTCATCTACACTGCTTTCAACAAAAACTACAACAATGCCTTCAGGAACCTATTCTTTAGGCAGCAGTGAGCAGAAGAAGCTTTCCTGCTGCCCCAGGAAGCTGATTTCGAGCGTCAATGATTCTGACCAAGTTCCTGAGGAAGCTCAAAGCCACAGATGCTGAGGTGATGCTCAAAATGCATCGCCATGGGTTGTATGTCCCAGAAACAGTCCCAGTCCCTAGGCAGCTTCTTCATCCCAGCCTCTTAGCTGCTATTTTTCCTGCAAGTAGCATGAAAGGGCTTCTCCTACCAGCAGCCTGGCATCCTTGCTCCAGTGCCCTGCTGTGTTCCTCCTGCCTCCCCAGTGACACTCTGTTTGGTGGCACCAAAGGTACAGAGGAGTCCACTGGCAAAGAAACGTTGGTTTGGCATCTTCCAGCATTAATCAGCTTTGTCCCATGTGCAGAGCTGGGACCCTATAACACCTGGAGGTTTTGTGATTACTTATGAGAGTACATATCTCATAGCTTGGCTGAAAACATGGTTTGTCTTGTTTTTCACTGATAAAGACTGCAAAGTGTTTGTTTTTTGGGGGGAATAAAACCCTTGCTAAGGGTTAAGTGCAGACTGCAAGTACCAAGCTTTTTGTCAAGTACTTCGGGAGCAGCAAATTGTGTCTCTTTGCTTTTGGATTCTATGTAGCAGTTTTGTTATTTTTTTTAAAGAAAACTTACTGTGAAAGCTTAATGCATGGTGCACCCTGGAATGAGAGAATGCATGGAAAACTCACCTCTCGTTCCCCGACTGCTACCTGTGAGCATCTGCCTCAGACCTTTATGTTCAGAAATACCAGCAGCAAATGCTAATCTTCCTGCCTGTTGTTTCCCATTTTAAAACATAAATGTATTTTGAGCAGCTGTGGGCAGATTTCCTGTAGTTTTAGGGGATGCAAGGGGTGTATTTCGAGTTGCCTTTCAATGAGGAGCTGTGTTTTACTATTTGAGTGCAATCCAGAACTTGAAACCGAAGCAAAAACCCCACTTTGTTTCCATGAGCACTGGGTTTCAGGCAAAGGGCACTTAATGGCAGGTGATATTTCTTTCATAAGCATAATCTGTTCTACAAGGACCAGACTTGAATATTTCATTTTTTGCACACCGGTCCTCCTCTCCCCACCCCTCTAAGGCTCCATCCCACATGGTTGTTACTGCTCTGTTGCCTCCCTGCCTTTCCATATTGCCAACTTAATTAAAGTAGTTGGCATTATCACTCCTGGAATTAGAGTTACACACTTTATACTGTGCTGCTGAAAGACTGACAGGTCTGCAGATAAAGGAAAGCATTAGTTTAAACTTGGTTCTGGGGCAGCCACTGAAATCAGGCCCCAACTAAAACGGTGGAAAAATTACAAGTTGGAAATCAGAACAACCTGATTTCATGTCAGATATCTCAAGAAGAGATAAAAGGGAAAGATGTCAATAAATGATGGTAAAACTCCCTGGAGTTGGGTAGTATTAACTTCTATCTGTAGTAGATCGTGAGACATCAGATGTTAAAATTGTCGCTGCTCCTTTAAACCAGTCAAAAATCCTGGCAGAGTTGGCAATAAAAACCCTGTTTCTTTTGCTGTCTCTGGACTGGTGAAAATGAAAGCAGAGGTCAAGGTGCTATTAAAGTGTTGCAGCCCTTTCAGGACCTGTTAGACAAACATCCATCAGCACTAACACGGACATAGTTGATCCTGCCTTTTATAAGAGAGCCCTTGAGATCTTCCTTAACACCATCTTATAAAAGTCTGTTAGAAGTATTGGGTAAAACCCTGCCCTCATTGAAGGCAATGGACAATTTTTCAGTGATTTCAGATGAATCAGATTTTTATGTGGCATGTCTTGTCTCGTAAAAGCATCATTTTAATGTTAATTAATTCAAGGAGAAGATGGGTGGGATGGGAGTAATTTTCTAACTCCCGTGAAAGAGGCTGTGACCTGCCCCCTACCACGGGCCAATCTTTACAACTAGTAAAGAGCATTTTCTTTCTTTGTTACATATTTTAAAATATCGTTAGTGACAACTCTGGTGTATGAAAAATTGTAATAAACTCTTGAGCTGCTTTTTTTTTTACTGAGTATATAAAGGCTGTGCTGCTTTCTCTGGACAGTCCATCACTGATGCTGAGTTGTTCTGTTTGGGAATTGCCGCTTTTGTTGTGCCAAGGGTTGTTTAGCCAAAAATTACTTGGAAAAAATGCTTCCTTGTTCAAGCTAGAACTTCAGCTAAGCTTGGTGATGCCTGAAAGTAGGAGACTACTTCTTAGGCCCACAAATGACACTTTAAACACTTTAAAGCATGGACTACCTGGGAAGTTGGACTTTAGTTCCCCATTTTCACACCTAACACCATGTCTGCACAACCCCATGTCAGTCCCAGCTGTGTCCATGCCATTTTTATTTGCTCTTTGGTAAGTATTACAGATTCTCTTGTCCACGTTGTGTGGGGTCATTGTGCAGGCAGTGGAATCAGCTGCAAACTCAAATTAATGTCCACTGCAAGCAGACAAAAGTTAAACTGAAATCAGTAGGAAAATCCCTACTTTTGTTGCAGTTTGGTGCTGGGGTGAAGCTCCCTTTCATTACACCCTCTGTTTATTTGTGCTGTGCCTTAAACAGTGAGAGGGAGACAGGAGATAATTTTAAAGTGACACTAGATAATTCTCATGTCTGTAGTCATGAGTATTCCACCATTCTGGTGTAAATTGCACCCACATTTATTTGACAGGCCACATCTGATACAATCATTTTCTAAAAAAAAAAAAAAAAAAACAGCTTCCAGTTGGCCATGAGATTTGTTCTTTTAAATCTTGACAAAATTAACAGCTTTTGTTTTGGCCAATTCCTGCAGCTCATACTTGAGACCTAACACCATGGGCTTTTCTTCTGAAGATCATTCCTGCAATGCAATACCACCAGGCAGGGAAAATGTCATTATTCTGGAGGTTGCACTGCAGAATCATACTGGAACATGCCACAATGATCTCAGCACGGGGAAGTGGCACAAAGAGACCTGGACATCTGATCCAGTCTCCCAGGCTTTTTACAAACCTCTCATTATTCAAACACAGATGCTGAGTGGGCTCCCAGAGATGCAAATCATCTTTGAAAGCATAGGCAACCACAGCTTCAAAGGAGGCATCTTGTACCTTCTTGTTCCCATTTATACACAGAATCAGTGGTGTGAAGAGATCTGCCTCACCGAGGCTTTGTGAGAATTAATTACTAAATGTTGATCATGTAGCAGGAAGGTGGAACACTCTGGCTTGAATGCCGAGCAGCGTTATAAATTGAGCTTCTATTTAATTCCTAGGAAGAACGTTATTACCCATTATTATTGAGTTTTGTACGCTGTTTAATGGCCATATAACACTTCCAGAATAGATTTAACTAACCTGCTCCCACTTACAATCAATTCAGTTGCCTCTCAGTGCCCTGACAATCCAAGGAACATCTGTATGGGAGCTGGGTAGCGAGGGCAGCGTGTGCTGAGTTCCAGCTGCTGCTGAGCGTCTCCGCGCAATGCTGAGCACGTGCTGTCAAGGTTCAGGGAGCAGCAGCTCTCCAGGCAATCTGCTCTGGGTTTCTATCACTTTTTAGGGAAGAAAGAAAAGGTCATTGAAGAATGACAGGTTGGCTAACCACCTTCCTCCTCCCCCCTAGCCTGTTGGGCTCTGTTCTTGTTGCAGGCAGGCCAGGCAGGTGCCTCCGGGACATGCACAGAGTGCCCCGCAGCCAGAGGTGAGCCACACATGACTTCATCCCCTGGTAATTTCCTGGGGCTTACCATAAAAATTACTGCTAGGAGATGTGTCCTTTGGACTGTCAGCAGCAGCTGAAAGTGGGAATTTCCTGGAAGTAAAGTTGCAGGTAATTAAAGAAATTTCACCTGACACAGAAAATTAATGACTATTCCTTGCAGCGATGGCAGTGGCGAGGTGTGGCTGACAAAGTGTCAAAGTGATTTCTGCAAGGCAGTGGTTTGAGCTGCTTTGTTTGTGGTGTTTTACTCTTGAACACCTTATTTTACCACCACTGGTACAACAAGCATCCCCCTTGGGCTCCAGCAAAGTCATGATACAGGTGCCATGAACGCTCCATGTAAGAACAGTGGGGAGAAACATCCATGACAAAATTAGCATCCCCACTGCAATACAGCCTGGCATAAAAATCATGACATTTCCAGCATTTCACTGAGTTTAAGACATGGCCAAAGAGCTCTTTAAGTCCTCGTTATTTTTAGTTACACCAAGGTGCTGCGGAAGTTGCAGAGGACTGGAAGAGAGCTGGAGCTGTGCCAGTATTTTAAAAGGGGAAATTTGGAGAGCCAAGTATTTCTAAGACAAATGCTGTTACTGATTTACAGCTTGAAATTGATCCTTGGCAAAAAAAGTGGAAGAGCTGATAAAGGACTCGGTGAATAAAAAATTACAGGAAATAAATATAATTAAAATAAATCACATTGATGTCTTTGATTGCAGCACATGGTTCATTGCTGATGGTGATATAAAGTATTCACTCAATAATGAATCTGACTTGACAACATTCAATGTCTCCATTAAAAATTGAAGAAGAAACCAATATGAGGTTCAAGCTGTCCAATACTTGCTAATGACTTATGGACTGGGAAAGGTATAAACACAGAAAATAAGGTCACTTCTGCAGAGAAGTGAGGATGAAAATTGGTTGGGAGCATTTCAGCCTGGCGTGAGGGAAAGGCACATGTCCAGGAGCAGCAGGATGGGGCCCTGGTTGCAGGAGGAGAGACAAGGCTGTGATGGGGCACACAGGAGCTGAACATATGGGACTTCTCAGCATTTCAGGAACAAGCAGGTTTATTTATTGCCCATGCATGGGCTGTGTCCAGCTGTGGGTTTTGTTCTGGTCACTGGAGGAGACGCTGCAACTTCAGTCTTTTTGCTCCTCCCTCCTCCTTGCCACTGCCAGGCAGTCAGCCTCAGCATTGCCATTCTGTGTCATTTCCCATGCTAGCCACGTCAAATACTGTCCTTATGTCTTGGTTTGGAAAGACAGGTATCCGCCAGGGAAAGCTGAAGCCTCCCCTAGAATAGAAAATGTAAACCCCTCACCCCCCACCAGATTATGATTTTGCAATTAAGGGCTTTCAGGCAAAGATTTGGGAATAGGAATAACAGTTCTTTACTAGGAATATTAACAGTACAAATGTAGTACAAAACAAAACCACGCAACCAAACAAGCAAACAAATAAACAAGCAATCCTGGAAAACCCTGACAGGGTCAGAGCTACAACCTGACACCCTGTTGGTCAGGGTGTTGGAAGCAGTCAAAAAGTGAGTCCTCCTGGAGTGGCAGATGTGGTTCTGTTGAAGTAGAGATGATCCTGTAGAACAAGGGTCCAGTGATGGTGAGAAGGGGTCCAGTGATGGTGAGAAGGGTCCAGGGATGGTGAGAAGGGGTCCAGTCTTCCTCCGGGAATCAGGTGAAGCCAGAGAGCTTCGTGTTCCTGAGTCCCAGTTTTATCCAGGTAGGAATGGTTGGCTCCCCCCACTGGGTGGAGCATCTCACAATAGGATGATGGAATGTGGATGTACTATCTTAGGGAGGGTAGGGGTGTCTTAATGGTCCATTAGCAGAAAATATTCCCCTGGAGGGAGGACGGGCAGTGACAGAGATAAGAAACACTGCCCTACCTGGTTTGAACAGTTGGCCCATTATCAAAAGGCACCCGCCCCCCTCCTCCCAGAGTTACAAGAGATAAAGAAGAACAATTCCCCAACTGCTTTCAGCAGATGAAATAGAATACACATTTTAGGTTCCATTACCCAAGACACCCTAATCATCCTCAAAAGCAAGGCAGATGGGCCCTTTCCCTGGATCCCCCAGTGCATTGTTGTTGTTCTGTGTCCATTTCAGCAGTGGGAACAACAGCTTCTGTGATGTTGAAGCCCCACTGCTGCTGGTGGATGGGACCAAACAGGGCTGGGTGCAGCTCCAGGGGTCATCCTTGGAGCTGACACTGCCCCACCCATGCTCTCTGAAAGGAACTAGGATGGGGAAGGATAAAATGAGCTATACCCTGTCCTTGGGTTTCTGCTGGAGCCATTCCAAACAAAACAGTTCCTAATCCTGCTTCTAGTCCCTGCCCTGCTGCTGGTGAGACCAAACGTGGCCAAGAAGCCACTACCATGGATCTGGTCATCTCTGCAGGAAAGAGAAAGAGAGGGGTAAAAAAACCCTTCCATTGCAGGAAAAAAGTTCCCCAGCCCTGACTGCCCTCTTGGGAGAGGACACAAAGTCCATGTGGCTGAGATACCACTCTGCCCAGTTCAGTCCCTTCCCACTGGTAGCTGCAGAGGCCTGCTGCTCACCAGGTCCTTAGTCTGTGCAAGTGTTGGACTGGAACATTGCATTTTTCATCAGTTCAGGGCTGCAGTCTGAGGTCAGTTCTTCCTCCTTGTGCCTTTCCATCCCCAAATTGTGGTTAAGTACAAATCCCACCAGCCTCAGTTGCTGCTACAGAGGAGGGCAGCCTTTCAAAATTAGCATCTCTGTTGTCCTTGTCTCTGGGCTCAAGATGCCAAACCAATAGCTGAGGTGCCACAGAACCCCAAGATCTGCTTCTTCTTGCCTGATTCAATGTTTGGATCACCTGGTTCTTCACAAGACACCTGACTGGGCAGTCCCAAAGCTTAAACCATGCCCAGTCAGGTTCACCTTGCTAAGATCTATCACATGTCCCACATTTTTACTGCTCCCCTGTGGTGCCATTCTGGAGCTCTGGCTATCAGGAGAACTATTCACACATTGGTCAGGGTGCTGCCTCTGCAACCTCTCCTGGCATGGTGCAGCTGGACCAAACAGGGCTGTTTCCAACCCCAAAGAGCCCGTGTCACACAGACCATGGTGAAAATTAATGTGATCACCACCTAGATCTGCTGACAGCCTGATATCCTGGCCCACAAGCTACCTGTGCTGCTGTCAGGCAGACTTGAGGGGGGAAGAGCAGAGCCCGTGGTCACGTATTTCACAGTTGGAGCGCAGACCTGCCTTTGAGGAGGGGGGAGGAATCATTCTGGTGCCTTGCCAAATGGCTCTTTCGGTGGGCACCGCAGCATATGGAGCCTCTCTCACAATAGCCTGGGAGCTGCAGTTCTGTGGTGGTTTTTTTTTTTCCTCTCCTCAGCTGCTCACCTGATGCCCAAGTTTCCAGGTGCATCAAGGCAGGATGCTCCTGCCGCGCGTCTCGGACCTTCCGCCCGCCCGTCACCGCGCCGGGGTGAATATTAAACAGACAGCAGATGCAAAGTGCAAGCACGCTTGCTGGCCCAAGGGGTTACTCAGTATCTGGAGTTTGAGTGGAAAAAAGAAACGGAGAACCCATGGTAGTAAGTAATTAAGCTTTTCTGAGACTTTTAAAAAGGAGGGAGGTGGATGCTGAGGAGAGGTGATGCAGCAGGCAGCCACGCTCCTCTGCTTCCCGCAGCTTTGCAGCACAAACCTCAGCCTTACAGGGGATTTCAGAGCACGTTAGTCTGACCAAAGCCCTCGGGCTACTTTATAAGCTGTTAATAGTTGCCAACCAAAATGAGTGTCAGGGCTGTTTCTTATTAAAATGAGCATTTAGGGCACCTGGAGAACACTGTAAGTAGCATAAATGTTTTAAATTCTTTCTGAAACCATCAAATTGGCCAGTGCTTGCATGCAGAACATAGCAAAAAACTTTTAAATGAAATTTGACAGCAAATCGGCTGCTGCTCACCAGATCAGCTTCTCCACCACTGTTACTCACACACCTCCAAGACACCACATACCCACCCACTGTGTGTGCACTGCAGCACCTTCCCCTGGTGATTCCACAGGTAACTGTCCTGCAGGGATTGTATCCTGGATTCCCTGGCATGAGGTGCAAGGCAGCACCTCCTGCCCCTCCCTGGTCATCTGTCCTTCAGGGTACACTGGATGTGGACATGGTATATGTCTGGGTGTGGAGTAGCTGGGCTGTTTTTCACACCCCTGTTCCTCATCCTTCTGTCTGGCAGTCCCGGCTCAGCAGCAGCTCCCACTCCACACCGCTTCTCTCAGCTCCCTTCTCGCTCTTGGAGATGCTCCCAGGAGTTCTTCCATGGCTTGGTGGAGCCTGTTTCCCTCTGCAGAGCCGTGGTGGTGCTCCCAGAGTCAGGGCTGCTTCTCAAGGGCCCATGGAGAAGGTAATCACCTGACAAACAGAATGAGTCATTGTCACCCTGTTTTTTCAGCCCTCTGATGTTTTACTTTTGAAATAAAGTTTCTCACGCACTTTTCATGTAAATAATGATTGTTTTGCATTCCTTTCTGGAGAAGGAGAGAACTGATGGACTGTTGGGTTGACCAGTGTGGTTGAAGAGGACAATTTTCTTCCTCCAATCCATGGTCACTGTTGGTATTCTATGAATGTCGAGGTCTGTAAATAAACTGCCCCCTTTTTCTGCCTTGGACATCTCAGCGTGTGAGTGTCGTTTCCTTTGTGTTTCCTTTGCTGCGACAAGTCCTGAAGCCCCAGAGCAAATGGGGTGATAAAACTTTTGCTGTCAGGCTGCACTGGAATCCCTCCGAAATCGCAGTGGGCTTGGGCACTTCAAAACCATAAAGTAGGCATGATCCTCACCAAGGGGGATGCTGAGGGAAAAGGGGAATTATCCCAGCCCTGGTCTCCATCGCTGTTAATGGGAGAGATGTTAATTTCTTCCAGAACCCCCATTTTTAGGGGGTCGCACACCCCCGCTCAGACCAGCCGGACCCGCGCTCATCCGGCCACCCGGCCTCGGGGACACCGAGGAGATGGAGAGAGCTCTGAGCTGCCACCACAGCTCCTACCTGTGATAAGTGATAATTCGCGTTTTCATAATGTTTGTGTGACGTGGTAAATATGGTATGTAATTCGGTTTTATGGTTAATATGTTTTGTAAAAATCTACACTGTAACCTTAAAGCCAAAGTCACAAAGGCCTTGAAAAACTTGTCCTGAAAGATTGTGACATTGCTGCCAGCACAGAAGGAAACCACATTAGCAGAAGAAAAGAGGGTGCAGCTGGGAGGAGATGGACCTTCACCATTGATGAGTCTGCCAACGACCCAGCAATTGGCAACTGATATGTATCTTATCAGCATCGTCAAGATGGTGAATCCCAATGCCCAAATTCCAGTAAATCTACTCAGGGGCATATCCCTGCCTGGGAATCTATTCAGCAAGGTCGGCAGCAGGGAAACAAAGATACATGAATATGTATCTGGGACAGGACTGAGATCATGTACTGTACAGCGAAACACAGTATAAAAACCAGCAGCACAAGGCACACTTGGTGAAACCCGTGCAATGCAGTGCGACAGAGGCTGCATTTGCCATTTCACCCAGTGCCGGCACTGCTTCCTTGGCTGTGGGCTTTTGACCATTTCGCTGTCTGAAAATTTCTCTGGCAAATAAATCGCTTTCGATGAAATTGGCTCTCTAAAATTTATAACATACCTGACCGTGGCACAAGCCCAGAGCCTGCCAGAGAGACCAGAGCTGTTGGAAAAGATGAAGCAGGAAACTCCTGCAGAGATGATTTATTAACAAAAGATTCTAAGAGTATGAAACCTATGAAAGAGATAGAATTGAAAGCAAGATTCAAACTATAGAATGTTAAACAGGAAAACAGTGATGCAATCAGCCAAAGCTCCAGTAATTAAGCAACTCCACCCCCCCAAACAAAAGCCAGTTGAGTGGTCTCAGGTATCAGGGAAAAGGTGGTTCTTCAGGTTTTTAGTATGTAGATTAGTATGGTAATGCAATAGTCCCCATAGGCTGTATGTAAATTCTGTTGGTTTTTGTATCCTGAGGTGATTGGTTAGTGCTAATTAGAATATTCATGATGGAAAGGGTTAAAATGGATTGTAACAGGTAATTGCCCTCTCTGTCTGCCTGGATCCCTGACCCTTTAGACTTTTCCTGCTGCTGTTCCCCTTCCCTGGTTAGGCTGTCCCCCACGAATAATAAACCACGTGTCTTGAGAGCATCCCGGTCTCAGGACATCTTTTATTGGACTCAAACAACTGCGATTCTCTACACAGAGCTGTGTCTGGGGGCACAGCAGAAAGGTGAGGAGAGCGCCAGTGGTGGGAGCCGGGGGCCACCAGGGCGGCCGGAGCTGCGGGCGACAGACAGACAGACAGACAGACAGAGCGCTCTGCCCACCCCACCGCCAGCCCCGGCAGCAGGACAGA
This sequence comes from Phylloscopus whistleri, assembly GCA_017589585.1. NCBI lineage: Eukaryota > Metazoa > Chordata > Aves > Passeriformes > Phylloscopidae > Phylloscopus > Phylloscopus whistleri. Next base: position 3,422,996 of record JADMLD010001401.1, read on the forward strand.
GCTGACTCTGCTCCTCACAGCACCGAGGGCACACAAACAGCACCATCTGGCCCGCTCACCTTGCCGCTCCTCCGTGGCAAGATCAGCCTGCTCTGCAATCCGAGAGCGCTCGGATCTGCTCCAGGGTGGCAGCACAGGGCAGACACAGACTGATTGCTGCTCACCTCCTTCTGCCAGCTGCCATGCAGGGGGGAAATGGAGCAACAGCTCTTTTATTGTTCCCAGATGTAGTCCTGAGAGATGACAGGATGCTTAGAGGCTTTTTTTTTTTTAATTGTTATTTGAATGGTGGTGAAGCACCTAAATAACCTGGATACCACAAACCTTAGTGCTGACAATGCAAGGAAAGGAAAAATGCACTCTATCACTGAGCAGGTCCCTTCCAGCTTTGTGAGATGTCTCAATACTGTGCAAAATGAGCAGTGTGTTCATGTTGTTCAGCATTTGGATGCTCAGCCTCATACAGCCCCTTGTAAGAGAGCATCTTTCCTGCTTACCATGTACAGCTGCTAACAGCCCTCTAAACCACAGCAGTGGTCACAAGCCTGACAGAGTTCAAGGAGTGTTTGGACAATATTCCCAGGCATGTGGTGTGGTTCTTGGGGTTGATTCTCTGCAAGGTCAGAGATGGACTCGATGATCCCTTACAGCTCAGCATATCCTGTGATTCTGTGAAATCCACTGGCCTCCTTCCTCTGCCTCTTCTCATTGCCCTGAATTCTGAGATGCTTCAGAGTAGAATTAGCACTGCACATTTCCAGACTCCTTTTGCACCCTCTGCCGTCCTCCTCCTCTCAAAGGCACAGCTACCCAGCCTGGCTCTGGCTGCTGGAGCCCCAAGTGGGTTGTGTCTTCAGCAAAAAGACATGAAAACCAGAATTACCCATGTTGTAGGGTAATGTTATTTCTGAAGAATGACTGGTTTATTTTATGGGGCCAGGATGCAACTTTTTTATGCACAAATGTCCTTAGGAGACTTTATAGACACAGGTGAGTATGGGAGTCTTTTTTTCTCAATTGCCCTCCAAGCAGAGCAGCACAGAAGACCTGTGGGAACACACACAATTTCCCAGATTAATTGCTCTGAGTTTCACCACCAAGCATACAGAACTGCATACCTAAACATACCAGGAAAACATGTTCTCTTTGGGCACAACCATCAGCCCCTACACACTGGAAAATATCAACACAAATAAACTCTTTTCCTACAAAACATACACACACAAAATCACTCATGCATTTCTTTTTAGAATCACAGAATCATAGGATGGTTTGGGTTGGAAGAGACCTTAAGGATCATCCAGTTCCAAGCTCCCTGCCACTGGCAGGGGCACCTTCCACTATGCCCCATCCAGCCTGGCTTTGAAAACCTCCAGGGATGGGGAAGTGGTCACACTGCAGCCAATATTTTAGCTTGTTTTTGGTTATTTTGCTCTTGACTAGAAACACTGAATGAATGTGTGAAGGACAAAAACCTGTCTCAGCAAAATGTTAATTACTAAAGCCTCTCTCTGATAAAGCATAAAAGGAAAGGTGAATCAAAAGTAAACTGATTTTCACCAAGGAGAATTCTGATAGCTTGCTAAATTTTTCTATTGCATCAATTATATGTGATTTGAGGAGATAAAATACTTCCTGAGCTCTTCCTGGAGGAGATTAGCAGAATGTTTTGGTAATCCCTCTGATCCCTGAGGAATGAGTGCTATTTTATTAATCATTATGCATGAAGGGTTGATGTTCTAGACAGAGACTGCTACAGACAAAGTTAAGAAATGGGACCAAGAGCTCACAGAGTGGCTGAGGTTGGGTGGAAGTCACCTGGTTCACCTCCCTGCTCAAGCAGGGCCACCTAGAGCTGCTTGCCCAGGATCATGTCCAGATGGCTTTTGGGTGTCTCCAAGGATGGAGACTCCACACCTGCCCTGAGCAACCTGTGCAAGTGCTCAGGCACCCTCAACAAAAGACATTTTCCTGATGTTCAGAGGGAACTATCTGTGTTTTCATTTAGCTCCATTGCCTCTGACCCTGTCACTGGGCACCACTGGACCTTTTTAAATGGTCTCTAGCTTTGGACTAAAAGGACAGAAAGGCTTGCAGAGGCTTCATTCATTTGGACTGCAATGTGACAGATAGCTTTATCTCTTCACATTCATACCCTCTCCTGCAATTAAATGAAGTGTATTGTTCCTGTGCCTGATTGCATGTGGGAGGCAGGGATGTAGTCTCTACTCTGACTTACAGTGTTCTAGGAATTAATGAAAAATCTTCTATATTTCTTTTCAAATAGAGAAAAAATGTTACTGTCTCCTTTTTCTTACTGTCTTGAGGGATCATCAGAAGAATTCTTGTAGCAACATGTCTCACAAGTATTTAAAGTGGTAAAACATGTAGTAGCTTCTTTTTCCTTCTTTTCTCCCTTCAGAAAAGAAGCCTGTGAGTTGCGTGGAAGTTGTTTGGTGATGTGTGGGTGTATTGTGTGTGTGTCTGACTTGCTGGGGGGAAGCTAATGAAGAATGAGGAGTTTTGCCTACAACTTAAACATCTCCAAGCACTCATTTGACTGGCGTTTCAGGGGGAAGGCAGTGGTTTGAGGATTAAAGAGCAGTCGGGAGCGTGGAGGTGACAGACAGGGACGTGCAGCTGGGGCTGATGTGGCAGCACATCTCTGCAGTTCTGCTGTAAGGCTCCTCTGTCTGGGGAGGTGACAAGCTGCCAGTTTGCTGCTCTGTGCTCACTCCTCTTCCTCCACATGCCTTGTGGGGATCAACAATGCCCAGCCACCCCCTGTGCACTGCCAAGGAGGCAGCCTCCTGTGCCTGGCAGCTGTGGGGCACATTCGCTCACAGCTGTGTGGGTCTCCTGCTGGCTCCTGGAAGAAAAGGAAGATCTGGTCAGACAGGAAGAGTTTTTGGCAGCCCTTTGATGTTCTTGGTGCTTGGTGCTTCTGCCTGAGACAGTGAAAATGGGTTTTGCAAAGAGGCAGAGCCAAGGTGTGTGAGCAGGGGTTATCACTTGAGGATAATCCAGCACATCGTGGGTGTGAAAAAGCACTCCCCAAACCTGTTAGTGGGAAGGTCTGGGAAATACAAGCATCTCTTCTTTTAAGATGAGACTTAGATGATATAAACCACGGTTCTGAGAAAAGCTCAGGAATTAATTATGTGGGTTTCTTTGTTTTTTTGTTGTTTGTTTGTTTTGTTTTTTGTGAAATGAGAGAGAGCACAGTGGGACTTCCTTCTTTAGCCCAATATCTTGTTACCCAAATACCTCCTTGGAGCTGGTTCATAAAATTCATGCACAGTAGCAGATCTACTACAGCTGCATTTCCACAAAGTGGGGAAATATTTGGGTTTTTAACAGGTTGAAACACTGTTTCTTTGACTACTGGCATTCTTTGTAAATAAGAACTTGAATGTCCGAAGGAAAAAAATTGATACTCTTTCAAGTGCTGGCTCCTGTGGTCTCCACAGGAAATCACTCTCTTGCAGTTGGGTGTTACACACCAAAAGCTTTACCACTGGCAACTGCAAGCATTGCACGTATTTTCAATCCTCGAGGCAAAGCATCAGGCTGAACTTCTAACCCACAGTTTCACATCAGAACACCCACCCTGAAGCCACTGCTCTTTAGCCCTTCATTATTCAGTGGAAATGGATGTTGGATTTGCCAGCTGGATTTTTGAGAATGATCTCAAGAAGTGAACCATGGATGCACCTGGCTCGTGGGTAGGAACAGCACTTCATAACATACCTGTTATTGATGAGTTTTAAACAGGTCCCCTGTGGTTCTTGTTTGGTTTTTCAAAATCCTTCCGGCAAACAGCAAGAAGTCACCACCCAGATAAGCATTGTTCTATATTATTCACATTTCTTAATTATTGTTGAGTTATTCCCAAGCAGTTTGCAAGAAGGTAGAAGATGCCTGGCTTGAGCAGGGACCATCTTGTTGCCCATACTGTGGTCTGAAGGCACGACACTGCGCTTTGGGTTGGTGCTTTTCTCAGGCTGCTGCCCTGCCTTTCCTGTCCATAGGCTCTGTTTGGGTCCCCACCCCACTCCTGACCCACCTGGCCTCGGCTCACCCCTGTCCCCATTGCCACAGAGGTGCCCAGCATCACTGGGCTGCTGCTGAAGGCACTTGCTTGGGAATGCTGTTGAAAGAGGGGAGAGGTGGTGTCTTACTTTCCATGAGGTTAATACATAAAATATTTATATGTGGCTTCAAGTGCCAGGTTTCTGGCCAGGACTTGCTCTTCAGAAGGTTCCTGGAGGCTCTGCTGTTCCCCTCTAGCCTGCTCCCCTGAGCTCCCTTCCCCTGCTGCTGAACCAGACATGGGTACCCCAGAACTTCCTAGGCACCAGCCCGTGTTTAAGGACTGCAGAAAGGTGCCCAAGGCACACAGACAGGCAGCGTAGATCTTGCCTTTGATCTGTGCACACACACCCCATCCCCTTTATCTTTTACTACCTGTTGTAAAATCCTTCCCTTCAAAGGGCTGTGATCCCAGCTCGGGTTTTTTGCTGCTCCGCTGATGCAGATTCCAAAAGGATTTATGGGAGGTGCGAGATGAAAGAAAGGCTGGGAGGAAGAGCTCTCAGTGCAGAGAGTTTCTGGTGAGCGAGGAGGGACTGGCAGTGCTGGAGAACAAAACACTCCTGGTGTCTGCAGGTCAGGTTTCCACGAAGGGAGAGGAGGGAGCTCCTGTGCCAGCGCTCTCAGCGCTGTCACCTCCCCTGGGTGCTGCCTCAGACCTGTCCCCGAGTCACACCAGCAGGGAAGGGGCACAGCAGCACCCCATAATAATGGAAGGGCTGAGCTCCTCTGCCCAAAGGTCACAGCTGGCACTCTGTGCCTCCCTGGAGCACACACTGACATTAAGCAGTGACATCTCGGTGCAGGCCAGGGTCACTCTTGCAGGATATTTTCCGTCTCACACTTTGGAAGTTGGAAGTGATGCTCCAGCAAGCTCTGCACTCTTACAGAATATGAATTGTCCCCTTTTGACCCACTTATCAGATGACCTTTTGACCTTTTGTGTATCTGAAGACAGTTTTTGCACGTTAGCTGTGTTGTTCATCTTCAAGGGAAGAATTCTTTGGCTGAGACAAAGCACCACAACAAGATCTCTGAGCGTGGCTGGGCCCACACTCCTGCTCCATGGGCTGCTCTGGGGTCATCATGCCACATCTTATTATACATGTTCTTTTGGAACTCACTCATCCCCAAAGCCTTTTAAAGTGGGGTAAAAACGGTAAAAGGTGGCAGTGGGCAGAAGAAAGAGGGAAGCTGTAAGGGTTGACAAGATTGGCCCCTTGAAGCACAGAGGAGGGCAGTGAATCCATCCCAGGGAGGGAAGTGGTGGCTCTGTGGGGTGGAAATAACTTGTCAGTGGGTGATGTCAGCTTGGACACTCACCCTGGTGGAGCCTGGTGCTACTCACAGTTCAGAAAGAAGCAGCAGACACAGAGTGAGTCCGAATGCCAGAGCACCTTTGTGCTTAGAGATGTAGGAGCTCCTCGTCCAAGCTTGGGAACATTTGTTTTAGACCCATATACACACTGTGAGGGGGCACAGCTCTGTGGGTAGCCCTGAAACATGGTCATGGTGAATGAGGAGAGGTGAGAGATTTGTGCAGGTGCTGTGCCAGACTCCCTTGAGATCAGCACTTGGCTGCACACCACGAAATGCCCTGCTGTGAAAAGTCAGAGAAATGTAGTCAGAGCTCCTGGAATGAGACCAGACCCTCCTGGAAACCAGAGCTTCTGGTTTCTGAGGGTAAATCAGCAGAAATGAAATATTGGCAGCAGTGACAGAAGCACTAGAAATATGTTCTGAGGTCAATATTTACATTTTCAAAAAGCAGCAAAAGACAGAATTTGGAGGGACCTGAACACTTGGGCTCATAGTTTCAAGGCATCTTAGAATGGAAATGTCCAATTGAATTCCTTTAATTTCTCTGACATCTCAAAACACTCTCCAGATATCAGAGATTTGGGTGCAAAAAACATCTCCTGCCATTTTGTAAGTCCATCTGGAAGAGTGCTGGGATAGGAAAACAGCCCTGTGTGGGCAGTCAGAGCAGAGCAGCTTTGCAGCAGGTAAGACAACTGTGGACACTGTTTGTGCAAGAACCTTCAGGACATCACCTTTGGGCTGGATGGGAAAGAAAGTCACCATAACTGAGCAGACTCACGAAAAGAGGTTTTCTTAGGAAAAAAAAAAAAATTGAGAGGTTTAAGTGGGATTGCAGCAGTTTTAGTTAAGGCCTGAGTTCAGAGTTCAGTGCTGAGTTTATCTTTGTTGCTGTTCTGGGCTGGTGCTGGGTTTCAGTGGGAAACAAGCTGAAGTCTTGGTATGGAGACAAATCACAGCACGTGTGCTGTTGTGGCAATGTTGAACTGTTTAAATCTCCTCAAATTGTACGATGTGGAATCACTAAACTCACAATTCCATCCCAGCAAGTAATGCTCGAGTGTAGCACCATGGAGCAGCACATTCCCTGCCTCCTGAGTACCTGTATTGCCCTCCCTGGTGTGTCTCCCATGATTGTTTGCAAGCCACAAGGTCTGGGTTTGAATGGATGATTCACTGCTGTGCTGTGATTTGGAAGCTGTGTTTGCATGTCAAGAGATGAAGTGGGTAGGGGAAAAAAAAATCACCTCCCTGAGGAACAGTGTGGAGCTTCATGAGGCACTTTCCTGTAGGAAACCATGGATCAGAGCTTCTCCCACTGCCTGCTTTCCATCCTCCTGTTTCCTCTCTCACAGGACACTGACAATAGGGACCCTCCTCAGCAGGGATCAAAGTGAAAATTCGGCCACATACAAAGAAGGTAATTTTTTCCAAAGCTGTTAACTGTGGGAAGAGCTAACCAGGCAGCTTACCATTACTTGGAAGAAAAAATCTGTTGGTTTTTGATTATTTTTTTTTCCTGAGAGATTCTGACCAGAAGAAGCAGAAGGCCTGAGGCTGATGGACAAAACAAGGGTGGAAACCTACAGAAACAATACTGAGAGGGCACCTTGTGGTATGATGCCTATAGTCACTCAGAGATCTGGGATTATTTCTCCAGCTTCTGCCTGAGTTCTGAATTTAGCTGCCTCAAATACTTCAATCCTCCCTCTTCCTCATGTTTAAAAATCACTGCCCTGAAGCCAAAATCTGAGATGCTGACATTAACATTAATGCAGCCTCAGACTCCCAGCCTGCTAATCCAAAAATGCCCCACAGTAAACCACTCTCTTGAACCAAATGGTCGATGATAGGCACTGAGAAAACTGCAGTGAGTGCAAAAAGTGCCCATGTTAATGGCAGGGGGGAAAAAAAACCACATTACACCAATATTTGGATGTGCTGGTTTGAAAGCAAAACCAGTGAGACTCCCAGTCAGAGATACAATTTAATAAGAGAAGAGAGGAAAAAAAAAAAGGTAAAATAAAATAAATAGAACAATACAACCTATCACCCTGTTGGTCAGGGTGTTTGAAGCAGTCCAAATAAATCCTCCTGGAGTGGCAGATGTGGTTCTGTTGGAGCAGAGATGATCCTGAGAGAGAAGGGTCCAGTGATGGTGAGAAGAGTCCAGTCTTCCTCCAGGAATCCAGTGGAACCAGATAACTTGTGCTCCTACATCTCAGTTTTTATCCAGGTAGGAATGGTTGGCTGCCCCCACTGGGTGGAGCATCTCACAATGGAATATGTCCTGTCCTTGGTGAGCCTTAACGGCCCATTAGCAGAAAATATCCTCCTGGAGGGAGGACGGGCAGTGACAGAGATAACAAACACTGCCCCACCTGGTTTTAACAGCTGGGCCATTATCAGAAGGCATCTGCCCCCTCCTTCCAGAGTTACAAGAGATAAAGAAGAACATCTCCCCGGCTGCTTTCAGCAGATGAAATAGAATACACATTTTTGGTTCCATAACCCAAGACATTGGATTTGGGCAGTGCTTGAGCCTGGTGTTGAAGACCTGAAGACATCCAGGACCTCATCCACCCTCAGAGCATCACTTCAAGGCCCAGAGCAAACCCTCCTTGGTCCAAGAACTGTTCCTCATCCTGGTAGGAAAGTTACAGCAGTGATACTAATCTAAATCCAGATGTCAGAATGCAGATTGCTGCCAAAATTTAGCTGTGGTTAAGAAAATTACCAGAAAAAAAAAAATCTAATTCAAAGATTTGGCGATTCTCATTGTGGAGCAGGAGCCAAGGAAATTTATTTACAGCTTGCTTGTCATTTAGAACAATTAATCAGTGAGTCTTGGCTGCACTTCCCACAATTTACCCAAAGGATGCCTGTCTGGTTGGATTAAGCCAAAGTGCCTTGATAGAGTCAGTAACTACCTGGGATATGGATGAAAACTGGCAGGTCAACTCACTGATTTACCAAAAAAGTAAAAAAAAAAAAAAAAAAATTAAAAAAATGAAGAGAGAAACTATCTATTGAGGTGCTATCTAAAGAGGGACCACCTCTTTCTCCCCTTAACTGCTTCTTGATACCAGGACTGAATTCATAACCAAGGAGGTGTATCTGAGATGCTCCTGGACCTCCTTGGTTGTGGGGTCATGGAGTCATAAAATGTACTAAAAAATGTGCTAAAGATTAAGCTAATGGGAGAGGAAAAATGAAGTTTTGGGAAAAGTAACAATTCCTTCCACTGTTCTTTGGAAGAGTTACTGTCCTGAGGAAGCGGCAGCAGGTGTGACCTCAACAATAGACACAAATTTGGACAGCACCTGAAATATGAGTTTTTGTGAGAGACACATCCCTGAGGTGAGTCTGCATTTGGAAACCCTCAGCTTTTCCCTGGCCAGGTCTCAGTGAGGGACACAGGATCTGCAGCTTCCTCTCCAACTATGGCTATTATCCCATGGTTGGGTGACCCTCACCTTACGATGGCTTGGTCATGGACCTGCCTGGACACTGGGAATGTGCCTGGACATCTGGCTGGTGGCCATAATTTTATCTGCATGCAGGGTCTACCTGCCTGCTTCAGACTGCTGGAGTTATGACCAGTTAGAAAAGAGACAAAAATTATAAATACCTCATTCATTGGGTATTAGGTAAGTTACACACACAATAAAAGAAACAGAAGCTGAATTTTATGTGAAAGCACTATAGTATCTTGATCTGAAATACTTTTTTTTTGTTTAAATGAGGGGAAAAGTCAAGATGGATGTGTGCTATATTCCCAGACCATCCCTGAAGAAACATGAACTTTACAGATTCATAGGCCTACCTGGAAATATTCAGCAGCATTCACTTAGGTCATTATCAGACCTGAATTGGACCAAGTATAGATTTCTAATTACTTTTATGAATAATAAAGTATAATAAAGAATAATAAAGTATCTAGAACATAACGTCCTGGCATTTTCAATTGCATTTTTCCTCTATACTGCAGATATAAAGTGATCACTGATGCCTAAGAAGCACCAATGAAAATAGAGACATCAGATATTAGACAGTCTCTAATTTATACACTATATCTACAAAAAGAATGCTTTTCTTCAGTTAAGCAGTGAGTTGCCATTTTAGTCTGGGTCTCCTGGTCTTTTTTCCTGTTGCAATATAAAATCTTCATCAAGAAGAGTTTTCTATTTAGGAGATCCTATCTACACCATCTTTCTCAATACACTTGAAATTATTTTGTCTCCAAGCGAATTCGTTTGCATTTTGTAATGCATTCTAATTCCACAACATATTTCAGAAAAATTAAACACCAAGAAGATATTCCAGAGTACATTTCAGCTGACTTTTCCTTAAAGTAGTAGTTATTTATGGCAAAAGTTTCTTCTTTCTTGAATGACAACACTCTAAAATTAACTGCAATAAGCAACTGTTTGAGGTGTAGAATGCTGCTAATCAGATTGAAATTAAAGCACCAAATTATTTAGTTGAATTGTCAGGGAAGTCTGGGCCACCCACAGGCAGCTGGGTTGATGCTGGTTACAGACCTGCTCCTCAGCACTCTGAGCCAGTAGTGGAGCAGCAATGGAGTTAAGGAACATTTCAAAATCTCTGTTTCTTCTTTTTTCTTTCTTTCTAATCTGAACTTTCAGACCACCACTGTTATGTTTTAGACAAATGGCAAGGCTGTCTCCAGGGTCCATGTGAGGAGACTAGCAACCTTGGAGTTATGCAAGTTCATTAATTCTGCAGAGTCTGCAGAGGATGAGGAGGAACGAGGGGCAGAGTACCTCTGGTGCAGAGCAGAGGACATTGGCTCATAACTTACTCTCCTGTGAAAGGTGTGATTTTTAGCTGTGGATCCTGAGAAATGCAGTAGACTTGACGTTAGGAAGCATTTCTGTACTGAGAGGGGCGTTGAACACTGGAACAGGCTGCTAAAAGAGATGGGCAGTACCCCCAGCCTGTCAGTGTTTAAGAGGCATTTGGACAATGCCTTTAACAATTTCCTTCAAACTGGTGAGCCCTGAAAGGGTCAGACAATGATGCCTTCAGTTTTAGCTTTCATATTTTCCAGATTCTGTGCTGCAATAGTATATAACTCTGAATTTCATATAAAGGGTTAGCAAGTTCTCTTCACAGTTTAGTTCCTTTTCCAGCCAAGAAAACTGAGAACCAAGGACATCATTGCAGCCTCAGGCCTCAAAAGTATAAACAACAGCAAACTGAGGAGAGCTACCTGTGAGGATGGGACTTCACAACCTGAAGCTGTAATTGGACAATTAACCCCAATATGCAAATAAACCAAACTTATAAAAGTGTGAAAACTTGTGACCCGTCATCCACCTTGGGTGGAGCCATGGCCAGGCTCTTGTACTGCCCAAGGTGTACCCTTTGAAAGTCTTTTTAATAAATGCCTGTTTTATTCCTTTAACTCTGTCCAGCCTCTGTTCCATGTAGCCTCTCAAGGCATCAGCAGTTGGACTGGATGATCTGCAGGTCCCATGTCCTTGGTGCTGTCCTTAGGACCAACACATTGGCAAAACATAGCCCATGTTTTGTTCTCAACCAGTCTGCTCCTTACAGGGCTGCCTGGGAATGGGACTCCTGCTTGTAAAGTGTCCTGAGATCCAGACTCTGCTGCTTTGCCTTTTCATAGCAGCAATTCCCAACACACACCAGCAGCTCTGCGGCCATAACATTTACTGGGATTTTATCCGATTCATGTGAAAAATGTTGGTTTTTTGAAAAAGAAAAATGGGCTAACAAATCAGCTTTAACACAAACATGACCAAGCAGTGCAAACTGGAGCAGAGTAGCTTGTCAGTGCTGGGGTTTTCAGTCCAAACCCCAGTGCTGGCAGAGGTAGGAAAGGCCCTTCAGAGACACCTCTTGCCTTTCAAGTTGTTGGTGTCTCTCAGCTGCACTCTGCTTTTGCAAAGCACAACAATCAAATCTGTTGCCTGAGGAGGGACAGAAGCAATTCCCACTACTCGTTTTCCTAAAGAGCAATCTCTTTTTTCAACACGTTTATGGCGTCTCTTTCCGTGGCGAGAAAAATGCAGAGTAAGAGCAGCACAAAGCTGATTATGGTGCCTTGGCTGAGCTCTCAGAGGAAGGCAGCAGCACGTTCATCTGTCTCCATCCCACAAGGAAAACCAGCTCCTGAGTCCCCTCTGGGAAAAGACTGACCACAGAGGTGCACAACACGTGTTTGTGTGTCACACACACACTTGGGGCCAGGGGGGCTGTTCACACGTCTACAAAGACGTGCCAGGCAGCTTTGCTTCCTGCTCTGCCTTCTCCAGGGAAACCCTGGGATACAGCAGCTCCTGCTGCAGCAGCAGGAAGGCAGAGGCAGGGCTGGTTCAGCTGGAAAGAGCCTCGTGGAATGAGGTTGTGGCCCTCTGTGTGTATTGCCTGGCTCCAAGGGCAAGGAAACCTGCACACATCTGCAACTGAGTTTTCATACTGTCTTGCTCGTATATTTTCGGTCCACATACACAAGCTCGAGGCAAATTAAGCATTTTCTTTCTCCTTTTTTTCCCTCTAAGTGGTGTTCCTGTTTGCAAGTGGCAAGGGTCCACACTGCTCACAGCCCACCTGGTGAATGAGAGGAATCACTGCAGGAGGGGAGGTGAAATAGCCCCTGTACACCACAGCAGCCCCCTCAACAGGTTCAGTCAGGCCCCACGAAGCATTTTGGAGAGGTTGGATAGGGGTCACAAAGTGAGATCACTACACACATTACACTCAGCTTCTCCTGGTATCCCACTGCTTCCTTCAGGGCTGTGATTTCTTGTCCAGAACTGCTCATAGTAGTAGTTATCTTCTGACAGAAAAGGCAGGAAATCCTCTGTAGTAAGGAGTGTGTGGGTTTTCACATGCTGTCTCCTCTTTGTTCACAGTTTGCAGGCAATTTAAAAGCAGCTATTGAAGATACCAAGGCAGGCTCTGCCTGTTATGTGAAAAGCTTTTACGAAAAAATCTTGGATAAGATTGGCTGGGGGGTATTTCATAGTGCTGAACATCCATAATTTTAACCATCTATACTTTAAATAATACCTTTTTTTTTTAACCTGTCATATGAAGCAGTGCCTGAGAATATTCCCAGCACTTCAGAAACCCGGTGCAGCATTTAACTCCTCTCTTCTGAACGGCTCTTTCAGCACAGATTGATTCCCCAAATCTGGTTTTTTGACGGGGGGAGGGCTGCCTTAAAAGCAGTGCAAAGTGCATAAACCTCAGAACCAGACACATGGTAATGCCCATCACTGCTTCCATGCAGCACTGCCCAGCTGCTGTGGGAGCTCTTCACTTGGTGGTGTAGAAAACACTTCCATGCTACTGACACTTGTAAATAATAGAAACCAGACGTGTGTTTGCAGCCTGGTGATGTGCAGATGGGTTTTTTCTGGACCTCAGGGTTCCAAATTCAACTGTTTTCTAAGAAGTGAAGGAGCCCTTGAAAAGCAGCGAAGTTTAATTTGGGAAAACAAGCCAGATTTCAAGCTTACAGCCAGTGAAGGGATGGAGGATGCTTCTGGCTGTGGATGGTTGCATCTGTCCCAGTGCAAGAATCAAACCTGCCCAAGAGAGCACGGACACGTGGCCCTCCAAGAACTGGGAACACAATATATGGCTTGAGAAGGATAAAAAAAATGCTAATTACAGATGAAAATGTGGAACCACATAATGGCTTGGGTTGGAAGGAACTTTAGACCATCTATTTCCAACACCTCTGCTGTGGGCAGGGACACTTTCCACTAGACCAGGGTGCTCAAAGCCCCATCCAGCCTGGCCTTGAACACTGCCAGGGATGGGGCAGCCACAACTTCTCTGGGAAACCTGTGCCAGGGCCTCACCACCCTCTGATTGACAAATTTCTTCCAAACATCTAATCTAAATCTCTTCTCTTTTGTTTTACAACCATCCCCCCCTTGTCCTATCACTCTCTGCCCATGTAAAATCAATGAAGGGAATAAAAGTCTCATTTGTTAAACCAAGCAGGCAGTGATCATTTAGAAAATACCCACCATTTAAGCTCAAATCTCCACTTTGGGGAATACTTTTGGATTATACCCATTGTATCTGTGACTGTCTTAGTGTCACTGTTCTCTCTCTATTGCAATTTCTATTTGCATTGTCTCTCAGTTGGTCCTGTCAGGTATATCTGTGCTGGTTTTGCATGTTGAGACACTTACTCAATCCCCTCCAAAGCACTCAAATCCTGCACATCAAAGCATCCAACAGGCAAATCCAGTTACTTCCAACTAGTGTTTCTATAACTAGGTTTTGTAGAGGGCTCAATATGCAGAAAAGGTAGAAGATATCTTCAATCAATAAATTGAGAAGTGCTTTATATTTATTTGAAATTCAACAGGCATTCTTTGTTATGCTTTTTCCATGAGCTTCCCAAATGTGCCTGGAACAATGCACAGGCTCAAAGCCATCATTTCAAGCCACTGCAGGCTTTTTTCTGCTCCTAAGGCAGTTTCCCCTCATCCTCTGGATTTACTTCTACTTGCACTGTTTAAAATTTAATGCAGAAAAGCCAAAACTCAACCTTCTACAGTCTCCAGGGAGTTATCTGTCTGTGCTAATGGATAAGAATCTTAAAAGTGACTTAATTTTGTTTGCTACCATCTGCTTCCCCCAGTACCTTTTTTTTTCTGGCTGAACCAGTGCAGTACAACTTGTGCTGAACAAAGTTGTATCCACATCAAAGAGCATCTCCCAAATTCTGGTCAAAATGTGTCATGGACCTGAGGATCCTTAGCAAGTGCTGGACAACATTTCAAGTGTTTCATGGTAACAGTGGGAGCTCATCTTCATCCTTACCCCATTTCTTCTCCCACCAACCTGATTTCACCCACAATCAACACTGAGCTCCTGATCTCTGCCCTGCCTCACACACAGACAGATCCAAACACATCTTCTCTTCCCAAAAAGCAGCTTCAGGCTGTTGCATCTTCTTCTGCAAAAAAAACTTCCCTGCAAACCAGGCAGGCCACACCTCAAAATGCAAATGCCACAGACAAACCTTCAGGGCGCCCCTCAAACCTCCCATATTGGCCTGAATGAAATCCCCAGAGCAGACTTGCCCAACCATTTTGCAGAGCCAGGGTCCTTGCTGAACCCCCTCATCTTTTGGAGTGGCAGACCTGTCCCTCATATCACCTGTGGACACCACAGAGGTGGCTGCCCATTGGATCTGTTCACTGACCTCCACAGCTCATCTGAGATCCACCACACATCTGACTATGAAAGGAACCAAATTCCTGTTGTTGTTAACCCACACAGATGGAAATGAGATGTGGAGAGCTGATATTTCTACCACCACCATCAGCCCCTTCAGCTCAGTGTCCATCTTTCAGAGAACAGAGGAGTAATTTCAGTTTTTAATTAAATTTTTAATTCATCCTGGGTAGTCTTACATTTGTGGTAGTCCTTTCTCTTGCCAGTTTTTCCACTGTCCCTGCAGCTACTCAAATGCTTCCCTAATTTTTTTTTCCCCATAATCACTTATTTCTCTCATCTTGCAGGTTAGATTTATGACTTCTACTCAGAATCCCATAATGTCATGAGGCATCTGAGGATCAATTTTTTCCTCATGCATATTAAACCCAGCAGCACAGGGAGCTCACACTTTGCCAACCTCTTGCTTTCTAGCAAAGGTCAGAGTAAGAAAACGGAAAGAAACACCTCCTGCTGTGCTTCCTCCAAACTCCTGGAGATCCTGTGTTATACAAATGGAAGTTGAAGGAAACCTGACCTGACTTCCAATTGCTGAAGCTCCTTTCCAACCCAAAGTTTTCTCCAGCCCCACAGAACTGCTGTGAATGTCACACCCCTGCCAATTACACCAGCTGGCCCAACTGCATTGCCCAGCCCCTGGCCCACACTGAGTCTTTTCCTGATGATGGATTTTTGCCTTCTGTGCTGCCCTGCACATCTGCCAGTAAGACCCAGGTTAGCCAATATTTCCATGCTTTCCTCTGTTTCATGGGAAAATCTCTACAGCAGGTTGTGTGTCTTCTCTTTTGAGCTGGTT
Source organism: Phylloscopus whistleri (assembly GCA_017589585.1). Taxonomy (NCBI): domain Eukaryota; kingdom Metazoa; phylum Chordata; class Aves; order Passeriformes; family Phylloscopidae; genus Phylloscopus; species Phylloscopus whistleri. The sequence goes on from JADMLD010001401.1 coordinate 3,438,459, forward strand.
TGCTGTTTCAAAAGGTGAGATTTGCTGGTGGGCTCCCAACATGTGCAGATGCTCAGCATTTGCTGTTCATGGAAAGATGCTGCCCAGATGTTTTGTGTTTCAAGGAAAGCTGACTCCTCTAAACAGAGACCTGGTTTTATCTCTTTTGGCGAAGTCTCTGGGCTTAAAATCCTTTTCAGCCACGTCAAAATTTGACCTTTTCTATTTCATTCTCTGCCTTGGCTAGCTCACAATTCTTAAAAAGCTGTCTACTTCTGCTGTCTCACCCATGACCTCTCTTTATCTAAGTGATACATAACTGAGGGGTCCTGCCTGGGGTGCAAGGCAGAAGCAGAGGCACAGTCCCTGATGTCAGCACGTTTACGCAGACACATCCAGCTTTGCTGAGTGTAGGAGGGAACCAGCAGCCACAAAGAGCTTCATTGCTTCCTGTGCAGGCAGCACTTGGTCCCAAACCTCAGTCTCAGAGGCACACAGGATGGCAGGGCACATTAAAGCTTTCTTTACTACCTGGATTGCTTCCCATCACCCACTCATGCTCCCTCCCCACCATGCTCTGCAAATCTCCTCCCAAACTGCTGGCACTCCTGAGTAATTTCACATTTGCTTTTACCAACACAAGCTCCTGCTTAATCACCTGTAACATTGCCTCGCATTAAGGGTGCTGATGAAACATCTCCCTTCCAAAGAGGTTTGATCCACCTCAGAGAAAACCACCCCCAAGCCTGTGCTGTACCACTGGTGCCACCAGTGCACAGCCTTGGCTTGCCTGCCCAGAGAAGTCCAGCATATCTGTAACAACCTGCCTGGATTTATTCCTTTACTGAGCAGCCTTCTTCCACTGAATCCCTTCAGCCACTCTGACAGCAGGAGAAAAATGCCAGTGACGTGAGCAGAAATCAGCAAGGGACAGAATTGGAATAGTTCCAGTATTTTATGATGTAACATATGTAGCAGCTGCAGCAACTGGAACTTCTTGTGGTGATTCTTTTGATATTAAGAATTCTACAAGGGAATATCTAGCAAAAAAAAAAAAAATACTTTGGGAAAATCTGATTGCTTTTTTCCTCACAAAAATCGTGGACATAGCAGTGAAGTTCCCCACCCCCTCTGCAGTGATTCTTCCCAACTCACCCCCACAGCAAAGGAGATGTTTGCCATGTTACACTGCTCACGGGATACCCAAAAGAACAAATGAGTGTCCGGATGAATGAAAATGGTCTCAAGTTGTATCAGGGGAGGTTTAGGTTGGATGTTAGGGAAAATTTCTTCACCAAGAAGGTTGTCAAGAATTGGAACAGGCTGCTCAGGGCAGAGGTGGAGTCACCAAACCCTGGAAGTGTTCCAAAAACATGACCATGTCTCACTCAGGGACATGGTTTGGTGCTGGACTTGGCAGTGCTGAATTAGAGGTTGGACTCGATGATCTTAAAGGTCTTTCCCAACCTAAACAATTCTCTGACTCTAAGTTTGACTTCACTTTCACCTGCAGTCCAATTCACAATACCCGGATCATTTCTGCCAGGAGTTTTCTGTCCTGCCTTGGCTGAGGCTGAAAGCATTATTGCCACACTAAATACAGAGTTTGGGAGTCTCAAAGCCATTGTACCACTTTTCTGTCATGGTTACTTCCTTGCATCTCACTTCACTGAGAGAAATCAACAAAACAGAGGGTCAAAGGATAAAATATTTAATTTCCTGCCCTTCACAAAAAAACCTCCCAGCTTACAGTTGTGAAAAACATGACCAGAAAGAACTGATAAGTCTCGTTTTTCCCTCTGTCTGATCTTGCATCAACTCTTGTTGAAGTGTTTGACCAGCTGACCTCCCACACTGCCGTGATGGAGAAAAGCCCTTCCTTCCTGGCAGCCTCTGATCACACAAGCCCAAGACTTTTTTTTTATGCCTGGGTTGCTTTTAAATGGTTTCCTTCTCTCTCTTTTATGTTGGAAGAGCAGCTTCACCCACCTGTTGTGCTGATAAGGGAAACAGGGCCTGGACAGAGAAGAGGGAAAAGAAATTTCTGGAGGAAAGATCTGGAGGATTTGGGTGGCATTTTACTAGGCAACCCCACATGAATCCTAACCCATGAATATTTCCTGTGAAGGCCTGTGTGCTTCAGAGAAGTCTGAGGGTGGCTCCTCAGAAAGGGCATGTTTTGGTTTGGAAAGACAGGTATGTGCCAGGGAAAGCTGGAGTTTTCTTTAGAATAGAGAATGTAAACTTCTTACTTCCGCCAAATTATAATTTTGCAATTAAGAGCTCTCAGGCAAAGATTTGGGAATAGGAATAACAGTTCTTTACTAGGAATATTAACAGTACAAATGTAGTAGAAAACAAAACCACCCAACCCAACAAGCAAACAAATAAACAAGCAATCCTGGAAAACCCTGACAGGGCCAGAGCTACAACCTGACACCCTGTTGGTCAGGGTGTTGGAAGCAGTCCAAAAGTGAGTCCTCCTGGAGTGGCAGATTTGGTTCTGTTGGAGTAGAGATGATCCTGTAGAAAAGGGTCAAGTGATGGTGAGAAGGGTCCAGTGATGGTGAGAAGGGTCCAGTGATGGTGAGAAGGGGTCCAGTCTTCCTCCAGGAATCAGGTGAAACCAGAGAGCTTCGTGTTCCTGAGTCCCAGTTTTATCCAGGTAGGAATGGTTGGCTCCCCCCACTGGGTGCAGCATCTCACAATAGGATGATGGAATGTGGATGTTCTATTTTGGGGAGGGTAGGTTAGGGGATGTGTGCTTTTAGGGGTGTCTTAATGGTCCATCAGCAGAAAATATTCCCCTGGAGAGAGGATGGGCAGTGAAAGAGATAAGGAACAACGCCCCACCTGGTTTCAACAGCTGGCCCATTATCAGAAGGCACCCACCCCCCTCCTCCCAGAGTTACAAGAGATAAAGAAGAACAATTCCCCAACTGCTTTCAGCAGATGAAATAGAATACACATTTTAGGTTCTATAACCCAAGACAGGGCAGTGCCACTGCTGTTGACACCTGAGCCTGTCACCTCCTTCCCACTCACAGGGGAGGGGCTTTTGCACACGATGGGATGAAGGGGGAGGCCAGACAATTGTGAGATTTCTGTTTCATGTGGCCACACTGGGGACCCTCGCCTCTATGGGCAGGACTATAAATCACCACCACATCCCAGAGCAGCAGAACTGGCTCCAGTGTCTGGGTTAGAGGGGGTGACAATGCTTTGTGATCAGCTGATGAGGCTGGAGAGTGAACTGGCAGGGAAAATCTCCATTTTGTAAAGCAGAGAGATAAATTTCTTTGCTTTGCAGTGTTCGAAATGTCACTTTTGTGTTTTGCATTTCTAAATGGCACTTCTAAATTTTACTCCAGCTTCATTACAAAAACCCCAAGAAATTAATGGAGCTGTTATTTCTCTTCTCTCTGTAGGCATTTTTCAGTGCTTCCACTCAACTTTAAACGATTTTTCCTTCAAGCCCTTGGTGCACCTAATGAACTAGCACACCAAATAGAGGTTTGAAGCTGTTCACCACCTGGTCTCTGGGCTTTTGTCATGGCAGATCTCAGCATGAGATCTCAGGATAGCAAGCTCAGGACTTGCACGTGTCAGCAACAGCCCAGCTCCCCTCTGGGTAGAAGAATCACCCTTCATAATTATCTCAAGAAGCCAAAAATCATAGCACCAACTTAAAATAAGTTTTAAAATAAAAACTAGTATAAAATGTTTTGAAGCAAGGACTATGTTTATTCTGCACATGGTTCATGATGGGACACTTAAGCTCAGTGTAATGCTACACACAGTCACTGCACTTTACAGAACTGCAGCAGGTGTTCACTAGCTTTTATCAGTTTTGGCTGTAGGTAGTCTCTCCTTTTTGAATTTTAGGCTGTATTTTGACCTATGAAGCTTTCCTGTACGTCTATTAAGGCGAGATTTTTCCAGCTGGGAGAGAGTACACTGCCACTACTCCAAAATCTGGCGCTTAAGAAACAATCAATCTTATGGGACTTGCAGAGAAAATGCCAGCTCCGGACACTGGCTGGGATCTCCTCCCACAGATTGCTCACACTGCATCTTTTCCAACCTTAATGATTCTGTGATGTCTGACTGAGAGCCAAGCACTCTGTAGCTCTGTCAGAAAGCACACAGTGTGTTCAGTTGTGCAGGAAACTCATTCAGCTGAAATATATCCAGCCACTAGCACAAATTTCCTTTTCTTAACCTCTTAAATCCCTTCTGATATGTTTTGGGAAAATAAAACTAAACTAAACTAACGAAACTAAGAAGACATTGTTACAATGAGCTGTCTATATGGAGATGATGCCTATATGCCTGTGTGGAGACCACCCTGCAGAAAAAAGGGGCACATCCCCAGTATCCAGACAACCTGTGGAAGAACAAATACAAACATCCACTGAAACTCATCAGGAACTGTCGTTCTTGCACTCACAGGTGGAGATTCAGCTCCCTGCTCCCCATTTCTCAATGGGGAAATTCAGAATAATAACCCAGGCCAGCCTCCCCCTCTACAAACCATGGAAACCAAGTCTGTGAGCACAGTGTCCTAAGGATGCTCCATAAGTACATGCATCCCATCAGAGCTGCAACCCTGCAAAGCCCTGATGCAGCACAGACAGTGCTGCAGAGAGCCAGCCACTCAAAAAGCTCTCAGAGCTGAAGAAGTTGCCTGGGTTACAGCTCAGACTCACACAAGTGCAAAAAAAAAAAAGTAGAAAAGAACTCACCGGGTCCAGAAGTTTACAGAATCGGGAAGAAATGGGGATCAAATGCTAAAAATATGGGGTAAAAGAGCAATGTTTCAGTTTCCTGCTGCAGAAACCAAGGAATGGGTGATGACTCAGGCAAAGCAGGCAGAGCACAGCCTGTGGCAAAGGGATAGAGACACCCAGATTCTGGTGGTCACAGGTTCATGGCTAGGGAGGACAGTCCAGCAACATGGTAGCTCATACTCCTTCATTTTTTCCAGCAACATGGACAGTAAGTGCAAGGCTCTCCCATCCTGCATCCCCAGCTGTGGGGCTCACTCAGCTGAGAGTGCTGCATTCCCCACTGACCCCTTCTGCTGCTGCTCCCTCCACCCAGCCAGGAAAACACCTCCCTATGGGAGCTTCTGGGGAGCCAAGGCTACTCCATCCCAGCTCCCCTGAGGTTTGTGTGCAGCCACCAAGAGGAATCGTGGATCAAGTGACCCAGAGCTTTCCTGCAGAGGTTGCTGCAGGGGGGCTGAGCTGTGTATGGAAGGTGCAAAGGCTGCACAAGCCTGGAAGACATCAAAACTGAGTTCTCCTGTTAATCAACACCTGATATTCTACCAACACATAAAACACAAGTGAAAATAGCATGAGAGCTGCTCCTCACAAAAATACCCAACCTGTCCACTCAACCATGGCTCTGTGCCATGCTGGCATGTGCTAAATGCCGGGAGTGGGAAAAAAAAAGACAATAATCTAAGCAAACCATTTAAAAAAACCTCCAATTTCTAAAGTAAATTCCAAAGGCAAAGCCTTGTCAAAGACTGTCATTTGTATGTGCATCTCTCAGTTTGCCACATCTCTGGGTTTCCAAGCTGAATTCCTTCTTTCTTAATTCAGACAAAAACAAAGAGACCTGAATGTTTTGTATGAGTGGACTCCAGTACATGTGATAATATGAAACCTTGTTTTTTTGGAGTTTAACTCTACACTATCCCAAACACACAGAGTACTCCTTCCAGTTCCCATCACTATCTTGAATTCAGGAATTCAGCTATGGACAGTGGCAATCATATTGAAAAGACCTCCTCTTCTGAGAGTTGCTTCTCAGCCTAGAGAACACCCTTCTTGCTCCTCCTACCAGCCCCATCTGGAAGGAGCTGCAGGTCTGGAAGGTGAAGCTGCAGCTGCAGCCTCCAAAATGTCAGATAAAATCACATGCCATTGGATGCCGTGCAGATCCAAGCATGTCTTTACTAACTCTGCACAAGGAAAAGGCTGTGAAAAGCCTTGATAGCTCTAAAATGGAAAAGAAAAAAAAAAAAAAAAAAGGAGGAATCTCACCAGAGAGGAACTTTTGGTTCTCTTCTGCATTCAGCAGGTGATACTGGAACTCTTCCAATGACAACAGTCCTAAAGAAAAGGGGAAAGTCTCAGTCATCTGTCATCCCATTATTCTGTTAATCCTCATCCACATTCTGCTGCAAACATGAAGGGGTACAAGGCCTGTGGTCAGAAATGTAGCTCCTGTTGCTAAATTTATACTGGTACTCAATGGGTGCCATAAATAATCTCTGTCTGGTAGCACCCAGCTGAGTTCAGATGCAGGGATTTGCATCACAGTTTTCAGTGCTTGTTCCAAAGACCAGTTCACTCATTAGCTGGTGTTTTTGCCTGATGGTGACTGCACAGCTCTACCTGTTTGACAGGGATCCTCTTTGGTGGATGACAATGCAGAAACCTCCCTGCTGAAAGAGCACAGGAGAGGTGCGTGCTGGTTTGAAAACAAAACCAGCTAGAGACTCCAAGTCAGAAAAACAATTTAATAGGAGGAAAAAAAAAAAAGTAAAATAAAATAAAAGCAATAGCACAAGAGATCATTGACAGAGTCAGAATACAGCCTGACACCCTGATAGTGAGGGTGGTGGTAGCAGTCTAGATGAAGTGGTCTTGTTGAAGCAGTGATCCCATAAAAAAGTCTGGTAGCTCTTGTCCTCTGGGAATCCAGTGGGTAAAGGCTGCTGTACTGTCCCAAAATCCAGATTATATCCATGTGGGAATGCTTGGCTCCTCCCCCTGGGCAGGGCATCTCACAATGGGCTGGTATCATCCCACCAGTGGGTCCTTGATTGCCCATTAAACAGAGAGAGCTCTGGAGGGAGTTACCTGTGAGTCATGGGGCAAGGCCTTGATGGCCCATTAACAGGAGATAGCCCAGAGGGAGGGGGCAAGAGAAACACTGCCCCACTGTTGTCTGGGTTTCTGCTGTTCTCCTCTGTCTCTTTAAGGAGTTTTCTAAAGTTTCATTTTTAGCCTTCTGTGTTTACCTTTTGCAATGGAGTCAGATACAATTCTACATAAACAACCTTTTGTTATTGTAAAATCTAACAATGTTTACATTCTCCTCATAAGGAGGAGACTGTTGATGGACTGTTGGGTTGCCCAGCGTGGTTGAAGAGGAAGATTTTCTTCCTCCAATCCACGGTCACTGCTGGAATTCGATAAATGTTGAAGTTGTAAATAAACCTCCTCTTTTCTGCCTTGGCCATCTCAGCGTGTGGGTGTCAATTCTTTGTGTCGTGTGCAACACCTCACCTGGTTTCAACAGCTCCCGAAGATGGTGAGAGAATACAGACTTTGGGCACATCTTACATTGTAACCTAGGACAAGGTGTCATGTTTATTAATGCCCAGTGGCTACAGGAAGTGCTCCTGCAGACAATACCCACGTTTGCTCTGCAGGAATGTGTAACTAATGCATTTCTGGAAGGGATCTCATGAAGCAGAAACTGTGAAGCCAAGAACAGATGGGAACCAAACTTTCACTCACAGCTGCATTTAGAAATTAAGAATAATTTCTAAAAAGAAAGAACTCAAATGAACAAAGAGATTGCAGAAGGAGAAATGCACAGTTTGTGGTTCTCCTGGTCATTAGTTTGGAACATTCAAGACTTCCCAGAACTGCATTTAATTTCAGTGACTACCTGCCTTTTTTTTTTTCCTAATGAAAAGTGTGTAATTGTGAGAAAATAATTACAGAAGTGCTCACTGAATCTTCTGTGTATCATTAAATATGCTGAAGCAAAGTCTGGATTTTTACTAATTATGAAGGGGAGGAGTTTAGCCACAGTGCATCAGTACAGACAGCTCAAGGAGCAAGAAGAAGAAGAGTTTACTCCTGGGAAGCAAGGAACACCTTTTCCACATCTTGTTAGGTTCAGCTGAAGAAGAAAATGTTGAAAGGAAATTCATCACACACAGGAGGGAAGGTAAAGGTGGATGGGAGGGTTGACAAGAAAACAGGGAAATGGTTCTGGAGAAATAATGAACAAGAAATAAGCACGGTGGGAGGACAAAGGGAACGTGTTGTGAGTGATGAATCTGTAGAAAGCAGGCAGGCATGGTTTTGTTCATATTTTTTTAATATCTGAGAAATAACTTTTGTGGTTTGATTAGTTCCTCTCCCTCCTTGTGAACTTTTCCTGCTTGTAGAACAAGAAACAAAATTTTAAAAATGAGGTTCAAGCCTTGAACTTCACCCTACAGATGTGCCATGAGCGTGATTAATGAGCAGTGGCTCACACAGCTGATATCCAAGCACAGATTTCAGGGAAGAGATTTCCTTTGCACCAGTCCTGTGCTCTGCTTGGGGAGCATGAAAACACCGTGGAAGAGAAATAAAGAGCACGCCTGGGGCTGGAACAAGTTGGAAGGATCATCCTGCTGATAAGCACTACATCTTAAATTGCCATTTCTGATGACTTAAGCAAAGAGATGTTGAAAAGTGGTGGTTTCTGCCCTCCATGGAAAGAACCCTCTGGGCAGTTCTGTGCTGCCTGCTCTGGGGTAACCCTGACCTCAGGATGGACCATGTGGTCACTCTGGCTTCTGCACTGGCAGGGCTGAGCTGCTGCTAAAACCACGAGTAGGAGAGAGGTACCCAGGAGTGGGAATGCTGGAGAATGTCACAGTGATGGAAAATCACTGCCTGAGTGAGCAGGAGTCTGCTCTTTATGCAAACCTGGAGAGGAAAAGGCCATTTCAATACATCTCATATGCACTACAGAGCAAAAAAGCTGCCTGGGCTCTAAGAGGAGATAAGAGCTCATCCTCTGGCTTGTTACTGGCTGATTGTGGGCTAATAGAGGGAAAATAATGGTAAAGGAATCAAAGAGAGTGTGGGTTAAATAGCCAGGTAACACATCTAATGGAGATAAAATGATGGAGACTAAAAGGGTTCATTGGCTGGGGTTTTTTATATGCTCTTTATTAAAAATACAAAGATTAAAGTCTGGCAGTGCCTTAAAAAAATCTATGGCTGAAGTGCAAGAAACACAAGTCACACAACACCTCCTCTAGAGAGAAGGGACTTCTGTGCAGAGGAACAGCCATGTTTCATCCTCCTGGCTCCTCTGAGGTCCTGCCTGCACCTCCAGACATCTCTCTTAGAGGCAACAGAAGCAGACTCCTGCCTGCTTTTAACCCTTTTGAACAGATTAAGACCAGGAGCCTCAGCCTCCTTCCAGCACCCCCCTGCTCTGGTTTGGGGGTCCCCAGGGGCTCCAGGTGGATCTCTGCTCTCCCATGGACCTCCATGGGCTGCAGGGGCACAGCTGCCTCACCACAGGCTACAGAGGAATCTCCTGCCTGTCCTTTCTCACTGACCCCGGGGTTTGCAGAGCTGTTCCTCTCACTAATTCTCACTCCTCTCTCCCAGCTGTTGCTGCACAGCAGTTTTTCCCCCTTATCAAACATCACAAAGGCACTGCCACTGCCTCTGCTTGCCTCAGCCTTGGCCACTGTGGGTGAGAAGGGGCAGGTGTGAGAGAGGAGGGATGGAAAAGCAAAGGAAGATGAGAGGCTCTGGCTCAATGCAAATGAGGAGGGGAAAACACCCTTGATGTGGAGTAGCAATCACAATATGAGGAGAAACAAAATATTACCTGTTACTGTAATGTGTGGATTTGTTTGCTTTCTGCTTTGCATTGATTTTGGATTGTGTGAATCCAGTGACTTTAACATACTAGCTATTGATTTGTTGTGGGGAGCAGAGAATCTGACCACACCTGTCAGAAACAAACAAGGACCCTTTTGGATTTACAGAAAAGGTTTTGCTCAGCTTAATTATAAACAAAACTACAAGTTCCAATCCAGGTTTGGAATGCAGGAAGTGACAAAGGCTGTTCAGCTACTGCACACGGGCATCAAGGAAACTGGAAAGTCACTTCCAAGATGCAGAGGAGTTGTTTCACTGAATCATAGAATAGTTTGGGTTGGAAGAGACCCTTAGAGCTCCACTGCTCCAACCCCCCTGCAATAAGCAGGGACATCTCTAACGAGATCAGGTTGCTCAGCCTGTTTGCTTGCAGCATGGCTGCACTTCTGTTCCTTGTGGTTGTGGCAGTGACCAGAAGATGACCTCCAAACGAAGCCCCTTGAGCTCTGTTTTGTCCCTCAAACCCACACAGTCACCAGCAGCACTCACACCCTGGCAGCTGCAGTGGCTCAGCCTCCACTGCCCTGTCCCTGCCCCCTCCTGATCCTGCCTGGACCCATTTCTGCCTCCTCAGTGCCCCCAGTATCTCCAGTGCCCCCCTGGGAAGCTCCAGGGTCACTCCTGCAGGTGAGGGAAGGCAGGTGTGCCCCCAGCCAGGAGCCAGCTGCTCTCTGCTCTGCCCAGGCTACACCAGCATCTAATATCTACCTCCAGACACTTCATTAGCCTTCTCCATCTAATCCCAGCTAAGCGGATTTACCCTGATTCGCTGCCAATCAATCAGTAACTGGGTTTGTTGACAGCCATAAAGGCAGAAATGCCCAGCTCTGTGCTTCAGACAACATGCCTGATGATTCCTTCCTCCTGGGTGTTTTTCTTTTTGGTTTGCCCTGGTGCAATTTGGAGTTAGTGAAATGTTCCCTAGGTAATAAGACCCAGGACTGTCACCATCAAACCCAAGCTGATAAATGCCCCTCAGTCTGCAGGGGAATGTGAGTCATTTGGAGGTTTGAGCTTGTGAATCTGTCCTCAGTTGACATCACTTACTAAGCTTCTCAATGAAGCCCACAGCAGCTCTTAGAAAGCCCTATTATTGCCTTTCCATGATCCCTGATTCACTCCAAAATGAGTGAGGCTTGTGGAGCCTGGGAGCATTACAAGCATCTGTGAGGATCTCCAGCTGGGGCTGAGTTATCCTAAACAGCTGAAATACCCAAACTAATCCCCAGGAAAAGAGCAAGATGACAGTGTGGCTCTCGATTTTGGGGAGAAGTCCAACCAACCAGCAGCTGCCTGGGTGCTGCAGGCATCCCTCATTTAGAGATTTCTCCCCTGGCAAGATGATTCTCCTGTAACTGAGCACTGTGCACGAGATGACCTCAGCTATGGAACTGCACTGAACTTTCCAGGTGTGGCACCAAAAATAAAACCTGGCTGTGTCTCCATGCCAGTCCCTGCTGGCAGCTGTGTCAGCCCATGATTGAACACCTCTGTGGCCCCATCAGCAGCACTGGGACAGGGAAAGGTGCTGCTGGTGGATGCATCATCCTGGCAAAACTCCCAGGGTGTGACTCCTCTCCCTGGTGAATGAAGCTTTTCCTGCACCTGCATAAAACAGAGACCTGTGAGTTGTTGTGTGCCCTTTGCAGGTACAAAGCTGCACAAACCAGGTGAGGGAGGGTGTTTGGAGCAGCTTAGCCCCAGTGTCAAGCAACAGGAGAGAGAGTTTTCCATGGTATGCCTAGCTGAGGTAATTTATCACACTGAAAGTGCCACACAGGAGCAAGTGAGGGGGCTTGTTCAGTCTCTTGTGAAAAGGAGAAGCCACTTCCAAACAAAGCAGCTGTGAAGCTTTCTGGTCTCCAGAAAGCTCATGGTGGGATGTAAATATCCCTGTCACTGTTCCTGTGGTGCATGGGAACTGTGGTGGGGGACAATACACTGTTCCTACAAAATAAGTTCTCAGGGAAAGCCTGAACACAGAAGCTAAGCATAAGGGATGATTTGGGCCCTCACAGCAAAGAGGAAATAGTGGAATTTGTCTCTCAGGTGGGTGGTGCAAAACAATGCCACTGGCTGCACATCCTGGAAGCTCAAGCTGGTGCTGCAGAACAGACCCTTGCATTGCTGCCTGCATGGGCTGCTGTGTCACAGGGACATCCCAGGGGAGATAAGTGATTAAGGAAGAAGAAAATGGATTTAATCTCAGTTTAGGGTAGCTGAAATGGGCTTTAGTAAGACATTGACTCAGCTACATCCAGGAACACATCTGTCAGCCCAAACCACTGAGCACTTGTGCTGCTGACCAGGAATCACCTTCTGTACTGATGCCTGGAAAAACATTAGTCCATTTATGTCCCATGGTGCTTGAGGGCTTCTGATTGATTCAGTAAATTAAATCTGGATGATTAGTTCATTAAATAAATCACTTATTTGAAGAATTTCTCTCCTGTTTTGTTTGCAGATTGGATTGTGGCACAAACAGCACCACACTGATTTGACATTATTTCTCATCTGCTTCCTAGCCATAACTGGAGCTCAGTCAGCAGTGCTGACAGCTCATTTCCCATGCTCAATAGCTGCAGTGCTGTCAGCAGGGAGCATTTCTGGCTGGTTCCTGACAGTCTCAGCCCCAAAGGAAGAGGAATTGAGGTTTCACCCAAGCCAAGGTCAATATGGTGCCACGAGGAGCAGAGGAGAGGGATGAGTACAGCAGCACCAGGTTCCCCACTGTCTGTAGGGTGAAGAAACCCTGTGACACCTCTGCCCTTTGGAGCAAGGTTTTTTCAGGGTCTTGATTGCACCATGGAAATCCACCCTGGGCTTCTGAACCCAAAGAAGCTGCTCACAGGGAGGACAGCCTGCAAAGCACTCATAAACCCTCCTCCTGTGTCTGCACAGACCAGATCTATGGGTGGGTCACTGCCTGGAGAGCTGGGAGCTAAAGCCAGTCCCTGTCCACTTCCCCTCCAGCCCTGACTCCATTGAAGGTAGAAAATCATCCTCCTTTCCATAATCCATGAGGAGCAGTGGCCACTCTTGTCATGGCCAAGGAGAAATTGGGTTTCCCATGGAAATCATTGCACATATTCATTTAAACCAACCATTTCCAAATATTTATTCTGTTTATTCTTAAGCTCCTCTCCTGGCTCATGAGCATTCCTGTGAGCTGTCACTGCCTGAAATAGCCATGCAAAAGGTAACAACACAATCTGCTGTATAACAATGCAATTTGTTGGAGTCTTTGACTCTGCAGCATCTTTCTAGGTTTTTTTCCCATCTAGAATTGAGATGGGAAGGGAACAAAGCAGGTGGAAATGGAAAAAGAAAATCCATCCCCAAATTCAGGATGTCTCCTGAATGTTGGTCCCTCCTGTTGCTTTGCTCCTTCGTAAAAAGACTAAAAAAGGAAACTAGGTGTCCACTTAATTAACATTTTTTGGCCTTTCTATCTGAAAAAGACCATGATTTTTATGATATGGGACACATGTTGATTAAATCTGCCATCATTTTTGTGCCATCTCTTGGAGGTTTTGTATCTTGGAGCATCCAAATTGCACTGGAATAAAGGTCAGGATCCTTTCAGTTCCATGTTCCCCATGGCACATAGTAAAGTCCTCAGCTCATCAGTGGTTTTAACTTCCTTTGTGTAATTACTGTTATATCTTGTTATTTTAAAAGAAAAAAATCCACTTAAAAAAGAATATTTCAATATTGATAGAACCTCAGGCACAGCTTTGTTGAGCTGGGTTCTGCCTAAGAATATTCAGTGCATTTTTTCAAGAATTAGCTTGATGGATTTTTTCTCCATTGTCTTAGCAGTCCTGAAGTCAATGGGATCACAGAAGTGGAAGGCAAAACTTCAAGATAATGCAGAATGTTTGGCACCTTTGTTATGAATACAGACTTGCCAGCCACAAAAGGCTCGTTCTGAAATTCAGAGCATGTGGGTTTGTTGGCTAGCAGTGGAAGGAATATTGGAATATTGAAATATTGACTCTGTTTACTTACACATGAAGATCATCTGCACTGCAGGATAAAAGCACAGAAGATAGGATGGGACCTAGTCTCCAGAATTACCCAAATTTTCTTGAAAATCTACTTACACTCTCCCAGTATGGAGTTTCTATGGGTGGGACTGAATTTTGACTTGTGAGAGCACGAGAATAGTAAAATAGAATTCTGTGTTCTGGAGGAAGAAAATCTTAGGTTGAGTGTAGATCTGAAGGAGTTGGAAGCCCATCCTAACAAAAGCTTCTTGGAATCCAGATATTTTCTATCATCTCACTATAAACTCATTTACTCTTTTTTTAGGAGCTGGGACATGCTACTGATACATAGCTTTCCTCTCAACACACCAAGTGAGCATTCCCAGAAATCTATCTAAGCATTGATCAATCATTCAGTGGGACACATGTGTTTTCTAGTAATAACAGTAATTACCTCTAAAAGTCCTTGAAAGTTGGACTGCTGATTACCAGGAATAAAAATAAATAGAAGAGGAGGGTTCTTTCAAGTTATAAAGCCAAGCTGCTTCTGTGCTCATAGAACCAGCAAAATTCTGCAAAGGTCTTTTATTGGTCAGAGCTCCCAAAAAGATTACTTAATTGAGGATATTTCTACAAGACACAGGAAAGAAGAAGGATGGCAGGTGTAGAAATACAAGCCAGCCTTTGAAAAGTGGATCAACTAATAATGAATCACTGCTAAATAGCTCATGGCTTTTTAGATTTTGTTACTCAAGTAGAGAAATAACTTAGACTCTGTCAACCCTGGTGGCCTTGGGAAATAAAATACCAATGTATCCATAAATTAACCCCAGAATGAATTATGCAGCAACACCATAACCATATTTTCCCCCCTCTCAGGCACAATGTGGTCTGCCACCTGCATCCTCTCACCCACTAAGCTGTTGTATATAAATATAGTAAACTGGTGTTCCAAAGCAGGGTGCAAAGCCAATCTAAACCTCAATCATTACCAGAAATATGTACTAAGCTTTCTTTAGTTCAGATGAAGCAAAGGAGTGTTTTCAGGGGAGCTGCAGATACACCATGATGGGTCTTTCCAATGCAGACCCTCAGTGTGGCTGAAATCTCAGCACAGCTCAGATTTATAGCCAAAAAATGTTGCTCAGGAAAACTGTGTTGAAGAAAGCCAATCTCTGTTACAGCTGAGCCATTCAGCTCCCCAGTCTTTAGGATTCCAAGGGCACATCAGAAATAAACTTCCTCAATCATCCTCAAACCCAGACTTGCTTCTATACAGGGTACACAGCAACGATCCCTAAACCTTAAATCCCAAAGCCACCCTTCCCTTTCTTCCTTATATTACCTGGTTTTAGTCACTCTGGTCCCTCCAAGAAGCAGCATCATCCATCCCAGACACCATCCTACCAAGTGCTTTATACACACAAACAGGAATGGGAGAAAGAAATGTCATATTGGGTAAAAAACCCCAAACCCAGTAACAAAAGCAATTATTGAGAACTACACAAATAAATGAACATGTGAATAGACAGTGCTAAGACCCACAATATAAAAATGAAATTTTTTTTCCTTGGTGTGCACTGGATACAAAGGTTCTTTTTCTGACATGGTTCTGCTGCCCTGAAGACAATGATAAAATTTTCATTAACCTTTTGGTGGGCTCTCAGTCGGGATGTAGTCATTGCTGTAAGTAATTTTTCATATAGAAAAAAAATTATTGTCATGGGCTAGGAGGGGCCTGATTTTGTTCCAATCGGGGTCAGCTTTTTTGATTGACAAGCAGTTTGTCCAGTGGAGGACAAGCTGCGACTTTTGACAAAATGCTTAAAAAGGCTGGGTGGGGGGAGGAGCGACCTCTTGGTTTTGCGGTGTGGCAGGCTGGAGACAGGGAGCGGCCGGGCCGGCCGGCCTCGGTGCCCCCCCACCCCGGGGCGGCTGCGGCGGGCCGGGCCGGGCCGGGCCGGGCCCCAATGCTGCCGGAGCCGGGGCAGGCCGGGCCGGAGCTTTAGGAGCCGCTGTCTCGCGGAGAGGCGGACAGCATGGAGAGAGAGAGAGAGAGCTCGGACGGAGTGCTCCTTCGCTCTTGCTATTCTTTTCAAGCTGAAGAAACCAGCGCACGGCTTCTAAACGACTCAGTTTCCCGCCGCAGAGCCACGTGGGCAGCCCGACAGCCCGAAAAGTTTAACCTTTTGTTGTTAGCAGATGGACTTTCCTAAACATCATCTTTCTCCGGAAGAAGAACAGTTATAGCGAATGAACTATGGAAAGACACGGCATGAAGCTACAGTCGGTAAGGGAAGAGTGAAAAGGACTTTAAGGCAAAAGGACAAGGAGTAGCCTAATTTTGGCTGGACATTTCTGGTAAACTATAAAGACTGAACTGGTTTTGTTTCCTGTAACATATAAATGCTTTTGGGGGGATGTAAGGTTCTAGTTAAAAGTGATATGAAGCTTTTTTTTGCTCCTAAAGAAAGAGGAGATTTGTTTTTGGGTCTTGAGATGATTTTGGAAATAGAAAAAGAGAATCTTTGTGTCATACTAGAGGAGGCATCCTTAAACAGTACCCCAGTAAGCAAATATGGCCTATGTGCAGTGTTGAGAGAACTGCTAATGGGTATGGTATGTCTATATAGAACTCAGAGAGACTCCTTTCCTAAAAGAACTGATAAAAGGTTATTTTTAAAATGGTAAAACTGGCTGAAGTTGCAAGTCATGTCTTTTTATGTTGAGTGAAGAAAGGTAAAAAACTTAGAAAGAGAAAGAAAGATGTTTTAGAAGTTTCATTTGTTGTTGTTGTCTTTTTTCCCTTTTCTTGTTGTTTTTGTGTGTATTAATAAACTATCTTTGTAATTTAAAGATGGGCCTGGTTTGCTTTATATTCTTCCAGTCAAATGAAATATAGAACGTGATTAAACCATCACAATTATGTAAGTCTTTTGGACATCTGAAAGCTCCAATCAATGTTTATAATCCCTGGCAATGGGTGGCAGAGGTAAATTAAAAACAAGTCTAAGTTACAGCAGAGCATCTGCCTTGGCTGCTCCACCACCAAAGTCTGTGAACATTCCCAGAAAGAAAGGCAGGAGAGAGAAGTGAAAATGAGGGCTCCAGTCTGGGGCTGCACAGCCCCTGGAGCTCAACTCTGCTGGAAAACTTTCCCCAGCTGGTTGTGCAAAGCCTCCTCCCACTCCCCAGTCATTTTCCATCCCATTCCCAGAAACACTCAATTGCAATAGTCTGTTCTGTGGGGAGAAAAAGGAAAACACAAGAATTTTAAAAATACAGTCCTTGAGCCTTGTCTTTGAAAACTCCTCTCACTGAGTGGCCCTTTGGCTTGCCACATTTGTGCATTTCCTGCCAAGGACAGCTCTGTTTAGGAAGCATCCTGGTGTCAGGTTGGGGGATATTAAGTGGAGATTTGCACGTCACTGTGAATTTGCACTTTTTTGGGCTTGCAGGCACTTTCAGGTGGCTGTGGGAGGAATTTCTTTTTTTTTTCCACTGAGAAGTAAACACAGAGGTGTTGGCCTCTCTGGGAGATGGGAAGCAGTTAACTTTGGAGCTAATTACGGGGAGGCTGATGGATGCTGACAGATGTATTGTCCTGGCGAAGGGCCTGCCACCGGTTCTGCCACGAGACAGGGAGCAGAGCCTCTCTCCTTCTCTCAGCAGGCCCATGGCACCAGGGAGGGAGAAGACAAGGATGTCAGGACTTCTAATTATACACCAGGAACCTGAGAAATTGCAGCATTAGAAGTGTTAGTTAAAAAGGATGCCCCGAGGTGCTGAAGTGGAGCAGCAGGAGAAGGAAGAGCGCAGTGGTGGGATTGAGGGGCTGGAGATCTCCTGCTCATCCTCATCTGAGGGGGTCTGGAGGGGCTTCTTTCCAGGGATGCACAAAACACACGTGCAGTTACATATCCACCAGAACCCTGCCTGCACTGTAATTTGAGATGTGTTTCCAAAAGCAGCTTTAAACCCAGTGTAAAGCCACTTCTGCTGAAAACATTGCCAGTATGGTCTGTCAGTCCATCGTCCTCCAGCCTTCCTGTAAAAAATGGAATGGACATTTTCTCAGTTCCCAGCTGTGCCACAGACAGAACAAGGGAAGACACCTCTTGAATTAAATTTTATTGCAGATTGAAATCTTCTGCATGGAAAAGGAGCTTGTGCATGTTGAGCTTTAGTCTGAAAATCATCTGGCACGTTAATAGAAGTCATTCACACCAGCTTGGAGGAGTGTTTGCTGAAATTCTGCCTCGCCCTCACTAAGGGAGGTGCAGTTATGACAGGTAATGAGATGCACCTTGTCCCTGGAGCACAACTGGGGGCAGTTCAATACCAGAGGGAATGTGCAGCAGGATCCAGCTGTGGCTGCAGCACAGCTGGGCTGTGCCAGTGCCCTGCAGAGCCAGAGCTGGGGCAGAAAGAGCCCCGTGCAGGGATGCTCTGAGGAGCTGGGGGACAGCAGATGTAGCTGCATTCTGTGGGTTCTCTCATTCATCTGCAGTCAAATTTCCATTGTTCTGGTGGCCTGTAAGGTGCACTCCCTGTAAATTGTTGGATATTAATTGGACAAGGAGAGGTGCTGTGCAGGGGGATGACCTAACCATCATTCCCATGTTTGCTTCAGTGTACTGAAAGCATCTGACAGCAGTGGGAGGGACAGAGAAACTCCAAACCTACCAAAATAGTAGCCTGGGGTGGAACCCCCTTTTCCAGGCCGTTGTCCACCTCTCAAGCAGCACTGGGTCCAACTGAACATCTCTGTGCCCCCTGGACACCTTCCCTCACCATCACCACTGCCAGAGAGCTGATGGTGAGGCAAAGTATCTGATGGAGTTCTGAACCCACTCTAGACCAGCCCAAACTGGACAATTTTACAAACCTGTGGGGTCATTGCCTTCTGCCTGGCTGGAGTGATCACCTTGCAAACTGGTGGCATCACAAAGGCTAAAATTTGCTGACCTGCCCATAGGATAACAACTTTTCTTAGAGCAGTAGATCCCAAAATGAAAAAGGGCTGCTATCATATATCTGGCTCCTGATTTTTTGTGTGTCCACAGCTCCTAACCAAAATTAAGTATTAAGAGGTAAATCACCTCTATCTATTTCTCACAGGCACTTAGGAAAAGAAAACAATTTTAGGGAGGACCACAGGGAATTCCCCTCTCTCAGTGGGGGAATTCTGTTATCTCTTCTCATGCTTTAGCATTGCTTATCAATATTAAACCAAATAAATAAGAGAGGTGGGGATAAAAAAGCATTCAGAAGCAGTCTGTGGCCTCAGACAGCTCTGCCTTGACCCTGCAGCTTGTGGCACCTTTCACCTTTGAAGCAGGGTGCCTGTTGTCCCCATGGAGACAGAGCACAATTCACCTTGTCTGATGGATGTTGGGCATTTTGAAGAGAAGAAAATAGAGAATTTCAATTTGCTTTTCCTGAGGGATTTCACACATTTTTAGTGTCTTCCAAGGATGCAGCCCAAGGTGTGCAGAAAAACCAGGCTGCCATCCCCTGAAGAACTTGTGCATCATCAGTTACTGAAGTCTCATCATCTTTGGTTCCATTTCATCATCCTATTTATAGTCATCACTTGAAGGATCACAGAATTTGTCCCATGCATTTCCAGAGGCACCTTTGAAAAGGCCAGCCAGCAAAGAAGGGGAAAGAGAATGATTTTGTTTGACTATGAGCCCTTGGAGAGTGGGATCTCCTGGAAATATAAAATACCAACCTGGGACAGTAAATGCTGCCTTCAGGACTTCTGTGAAGTGACTCCAGATACGTTGGTCATGGCATGCATTGAGCCCATCATTTTACAGGGAGGCACTGAAAAGCATTGGCTGGACAACTGTACAGAACTGAAAACCTGTGCAAAACCAGGAAAAGGTTTCCAGGTAAAGCCTGACATGCCAAGAGAGGACAATAATGGGCTCTGTGTGTCTCTGGAAAAACTAGCAAATGGCAAGGGCAATGCTGAAGGGCAGTGTGTGCCTGGAGGCAGTGGAGCCTTCCCTTTGGATGGATTTAGGGCCAGCTGCCAGGATTTTCTATATAGTTGATCCATTTTCAGGGCAGTGGGATCAGTTCTGTGCTCTCTTGAAGAACTTTCAAGCCCTGTGACCCACACCTCAGTATCACACAGGGCCCTCACAGGGGTTACACCTCGAGGGGCTCTGTTTCTGTGCTTTCCAGGGAGGGATCATTCTTCCCCACAGCAGAAAGCTTGGAGGATGCAAAGTCAAAACCATTTTCAATAGACTCAGTCACTATTTTGTTGAGAGTTATTGATGCCATTGCTCAAGTGATGTGCATCTCCCACAGGACTTTTGCTACTTGGAGTCATTTGTTTCCCAGCTGTGCACACACTGCATCCACACAGAGGCAAGAGCAATCACCAGGATGTGCCCAGCTTCAGGAAAGTGAGATGCAGCACAGGCCATGCTCTGACCACGTAGCAGAAGGAATTGCTCCAGCAACCTCAGAGTTGCAGGGTAAAAATAAGACTGCCATTAAGCATGAAAGGACAGAGGATGAGAAATCACAATAGAAATTGTCTATTCTAATGAGAAGGGGGTTGTATGGTGATGAGCAAGGAAAGGCATTTCAAAGGAAGGAAAACAATACCTTGTGCAAATTGCATGAGGCTGCTGTTTGCTTAGAGGGAGCAGAGGCCAAGGCCTGACAGTTTAATCAGAGAAATTGGTTAGGAAATGACCAGGGGATCATAATTCATTGTTCAAATGTCAAGCTGCTCATATCTAGAGAGAGAAGATGGCATTTAGCAGCAGCAGTAGTACACTCTTCAGAAGAATATAAGAGAAACCAAAAAAATGCATCAGAGATCTGCCATGACTCAGATACCCCCCGTGCTCAGGCTGAAGATGCACAGGAGAGGAAGATTCATATTACATTTCCCAGGACAGTGGTGTGATGGGCAAATACTGAGTGTGATATAAGCCTGACAGAAGAGAAAACAAAGCTTTTCCCAGCCATGGGGCTGTGCATGATCTCAGCACAGCAATAAGCAAGAGATGCATCTGCAGAAACTGGAGATATTGAACTGGGGCAGCCACGAGCAGACAGGAGGATTCAATCTAAGGGGACAGGGGAATACTGCTAAAGTAGTTTATTTTGGAGGCAACAATAGATTAAGACAGATTTGCAGGGAAAAAAATCTATTGAAAGCATCTTTTCTTTAAAAGAACAAGTACCAGCTTTTAGGTGGAAAACAAACACAGCTGAGGGAATTGTGGGAAAACATGTGCTGTGTCAAAAATAAACGTGTTTGTTGTGGTGTGTCTAGAGGAAAGTGGAAGAGGAAGGGAATTGCTGCAGTTCCAAGGTTTGTTGGAACATTTTTGGGTAAGAAAAGGCTTCTTGCATGGCATGCCTTTTGGTTCAGCCTCTTGTTGTTTTATGTTATTGTCTAAAAGCCACATGTTGATCACAGAAATCTTGTTCACATCAGGGAATGATGAAGTTGAAGCACAAAACTAGAGTGTCAGGGGTGAGGCACAAATCTTAGATTTAGAGGCTTTTAATTTTTCCTTTGAATCAGTGTAAGTGGGGAACAGACCCATTTTTGTTCTGCTTTGTCAGAACTGCCACAGCCAGCCTAAACTGCTTTGAGTATTTATGAATTGAACCTCAGGAAGTCAATCCAGGTCAATAGGTAGGATGACAAATTCAGACTAGTAGACATGAAAATTACAAAAGCACTGTGTGCCACTAGGTGTCCAAGCAATGAAATGGCACATGAAAATCTGTGGAGATCAACATAAAGTGATGTACATAGAAACTAATCCTAGTTTTACTTGTGTAATGATGGGCTGTGAGCTATTATCAACCAGGAGGAAAACCCTGGGTTTATAATATGAAGTTATATGAGAATATCACCTTGGTACAAAGAGTACATTGATAAGAAAGGGTTAGAAAAGGAGCAAAGAACACAAATAAGCTATGCTAGTACATCAAAAACAGATCTGATCCTCTGGCACTAGTGAAAATTGGTATCACATAAATTTAATATTGTAGAAATTGAAGAATTAAAGGAAAGTATAATGGGATGATCAAATATGTAGTAAGGTTCCTGTAGAAAAATTTTCTTAATAGAAAAGGACTCCTCAGTCAGGGAGACATTGAGAGGATCTGTGACCATCATCTCAAACATAATGAGCAATATTCATTAAGATCATTATCTCTGGTCCAGCTCTTCCATGAGGCACAAGTAACTGGACTCTAGGACAGCATCCTGGAGGAGCCCCAGTGCAGCTCTTGAGGTGTTCACAACTGGCCTCTGTTGGGGGTAAATTTCTGGGTTGGGTGGACTAACCTGACTTGGGTTCCCTTACATTTTTAGGATCCTTAGGCCATGAATAGATATTTTTTATTTCACACAACATCAAGCAGCATTAGCCCTTATCTCCCCAAATGCCTTCTGCAGAAACCACACAGCTCCTCTCCCTCCTCTTTGTAATGATCAACAGTCTGAAGGGCTCCCAAATACCCTGGATTTTTTATTACTTCCAGGTGGAAGGTGGTGCCCTGGGTTACAACATGAGCAAACTCCAGCAAGTACCTGTGGCACAGCAGATTCCAAGCCACCTGTCTTCTTGCTCCTTCTCATATGCCACCCCCCAATTTTCTCTTGAAGGTTCATCCACACTGGGAAACACTGACATTCCAAACCCACCTGGACGTGTCCCTGTGTCACCTGTTCCAAGTGACCCTGCCTTGGCAGGGGCGTTTGTCACCCTGTTCTCTTCAGCCTTCTGATGTTTGCATTTTTGTAATGGAGTTTTTCCACAGATTTTCACATAAACAATCTATTGTTATTGTAACTGTTCTTTCATGTTTACATTCTTCTCACAAGGAGGAGACTGTTGATGGACTGCTAGTTTGACCAGTGTGGTTGGAGAGGTGGCAGCCTTCATCCTCCAATCCCTGGTCATTGTCCAAATTCTATAAATTGAGGTCAAAGAAAATAAACTCTCTCTCTTTTGCCCTGACAACTGACCGTGTGTGTGTTCCTCATTTTGTGTCCTCTGACGACAGGCGTTGGAGTGGTTGACCTCCAGAGATCTTCCAACCTCAAAAATTCTGTGATTCTGTAATCCTGTGATTCTCTGATTCTGTGATCCTGTGATTCTGTGATTCTGTGATTCTGTGATTCTCTGATTCTGTGACATAGCCCAGCCAACTCTGTAATACACACATGTACAGGGTACAGAATAACTGGCTGGACACAAACAGCTCAGCACTGTGGTTTTGTTTGACCTCAGAGGCTACAAAAAGGAGAGCTGCTCTGCTTGCTGATGGTAATTTTGTTTGGATCCTGTAAACCAAGGCACATGGAGCTCACAGTTCAGCCTGCAGTGAAAAGGCAGCAACTCTTCTGCTACTCTCAGAATGTACTCGCCTGCTCTACACACTGCTCTGATCAGCCTTTTATTCATGCATGCAAATATTCAATCATCTTTTGGCCCTTCAAGCTTTCAGGTCAATGAAGGGAAAAAAGTAAGTCAACACGAATGAATTTAATTTATGTACCCTGCAGACGAAGAATAGAGGAGTGCAGCAGGTTCTGAGCAGGAATGAAGACTCAGAGAGGAAAATGACAGCAAAGCATTTGAGATGCACACAGTTTTGTATTTATGGCCACCCAAGATGCAGATGTAGGTGAATTCTGAAAAGGAACTGGGGGAAGCTGCTCCATGCAGCTGCTGGGGGCTGATAACATGAGTCACATCAGAAAACATTTCATACATAAACCCCATAGAACTTTCACCTCCTTTGCCTCTCACAGGCACTGTTTCAACGCCCTCAGTGCCCTGCCTGAACTCCCCTCTGGAAGGGCACAGGTCTCCTGTAGGACCTGTGCTCCATCTGCCATTCCTGGCCTTGAACACTTCCAGGGATGGGGATGCTCAATCCAGCTGGAAGGACTCTGCAAATCTGCCTTTGGGTTCAAAGCAAACTTAATTAGTGGCCTGTTTACTTGAAAGAGGACGATGTGCCCAAGAGTTCCTGTCTCCAACTGTAAACAAAGAATTATTAAAATGTTCTCAAGGATTTGAGATAGTAATTAAAAAGATGAGTGATTGTCACAGGCTGCAGCTTTCCAAACGTGTGTGGGGAAGCTCCTTGGCTGGGATGTGGCTGTGATTGCAAATTATCATCTCTGAGGCTAAAGATACGACAGGATTCCCACGCATCCCTCTCTGAGGCAGTTGCACATTTCCACGCAGAGGGATCGGGGCTGCCACGTGACAGACTTGGAGCCGTGAGGAGGGGACAGGGAACTGTGAGCAGTTCACTCTGTGCCTGGGGCCAGAGAGAAAAAAGGGTGCAGATGGACCTGTCAAACCAAACACGGCGGGAATGGGGTGCCTTTCCCACGTCCTTTCTGCAGGTCCCACTGGTTCAATGCAGAATTCCCCACTGAGAGGATGGATATAAAGTTTTCTTAGGGAGGAAAGGGTTGTGGGGAGCAGCCAGATGACGCTGTTCAAGATTACAATGACACGGACTCCGACTTCAGAAGGCTGAAATGACTCCAATGTTTATTACCTGGGAATTTCTTCCCTTTATGCTATTTTACAAAGAACCACCCAAGGGGTGGGAGAAAGGCAAACTTCTTCAACTACATTGGTCAAGTCAGAGGGACATCAGGAAAAGGTCCCTCCTAGGGAAAGGAATGTAAACATTGGTTACAGTTAGGAAAACATGTGTCTTGGGTTATGGAATTAAAAATGTGTATTCTATTTCATCTGCTGAAACCAGTTGGGGAGATGTTTGGTTTTTTTTCTTCTTTATCTCTTGTAACTCTGGAAGGAGGAGGGGGGGGGGAGGGGCGGGTGCCTTCTGATAATGGGCCATTAACACCTCCCCGGACTATACCCTCCCCAGAGCCCCAGAGCAGTGCATCTGCATGCCATGGTCCTATGGTGAGATGCCCCACCCAGTGGGGGGAGTCAACGATTCCTGCCTGAAAAAACTGAGACTGGGGAACAGGAGCTCTCTTGCTTCACCCCGATTCCTGGGAGGAAGACTGGACCCCATCTCACCACCCCTGGACCCTTTTTGGCTACAGGATCATCTCTACTCCAACAGAACCACATCTGCCGCTCCAGGAGGACTCACTTTTGGACTGCTTCCAACACCCTGACCAACAGGGCGTCAGGTTGTAGCTGTGGCTCTGTCAGGGTTCTCCAAAATTGTTGTTTGTTTGTTTGCTGGTTTGGTGGGGTGGTTTTGTTTTTCAACCACATTTGTATTGATATTCCTAGTAAAGAACTGTTATTCCTATTCCCAAATCTTTGCCTGAGAGCCCTTAATTGCAAAGTTATAATTTGGCAGGGGTGGGGGGTTTACATTCTCCATTCTAAGGGAAACCCCAGTTTCCCTGGCACATACCTGTCTTTCCAAACCAAGACAACATGTCTCTTGTTGACAGAACAGTGCCTGGGAAAGAGTTTCAGAGAACCCAAACATCACAGCACAAACCATGGCTACAGCCAGGTATGTGCAGTTCCAGAAGCTGTTCATTGACAACAGCCAAGTTAACAAGAAAGCCCACTTTTAAAACACTGGAAAAAGTCCTCTTCTCTTTCTTAAATGGAATCTGTTGTGTCTTTAGTCTGCTTAGTGCAAGCTAATCCCTCCAATCATTTGCAAGGAAAATAGTGGTATAAATGGATAAAGCTCTCAAGATAGCTGCTAGCAATCATGTTCCAAGCCAGTTTTCTGCTTCACTAATACTCTGAAGCTAATCAGCATTTTTCTAAATGATCTCGGCATACCACTTGATTTTTCTGCCCCTAAAATACTTACTCAGAAACATTTATGCTGGTCACACATCTTGTCACTTACTTGTACTTACCAATTAAAATAACATTCTGTAGAAATAACTTAATGAACTGTAGTTCCCAAAGATCAGTGACCTTCTCCCAGACCAGGGCTTTCCCTGACATCCAAAGCTGAAGGTGTCTGTGTGTGAGGTTGTCTTGGGTTGCAATATGTAACCAAAGATGTGTATCCCATTTTCCATCTGTTGAAACTGGTTGGGGAGATGTTTTCTTTATCTCTTGTATGACCCATTCCTCATAACTCCAGGGAGGAGGGGGCGGGTGCCTTCTGTTAATGGGCCAGGTGTTAAAACCAGGTGGGGCAGTGTCCTTATCTCTTCCACACCCATCCTCCCTCCAGGGGGATATCTGCTGTTAATGGGCCATTGAGGTTCACCACAAGACTGAAAACATTCCATCATCCCATTGGGAGATGCTCCACCCAGGGGGAGGAGCCAAGCATTCCGACCTGGATAAAACCTGAGATTCAGAATACCAGGGCAGCCTGTTTGCACTGGATTCCAGAGGAAGACGGGACCCATCTTGCCACCATTGGACCCTTCTTGTTGGGAAAGATGAAGCAGGAAGCCCTTGTAGAGATAGTTCATTAGTAAAAGATTGTAAGAATATGAAACCTACAAGAGTTATAGAATTAAAAGCAAGGTTTGAACTGTAGAATGTTGAGCAGGAAGACAGTGATTGAATTAACTCAGTCAATAGCCAAGGCTCCTGATTAAGCAATTCCCCTCCCCAAACAGAAGAGGTTTGGACTTCTCAGGTATCAGGGAAAAGGTGGTTCTACAGGTTTTTAGTATGTAGATTAGCATGGTAATGTAGTAGTCCCTATAGGCTGTATGTAAATGTTGTTGGATTTTGTATCTTCAGGTGATTGGTTAATGCTCATTAGAATATTCATGATAGAAAGGGTTAAAATGGAATGTAACAGGTAATTCAGCCCTTTTTTGCTCTTCTTCCCCCTTTCGCCCCTCTTTTCCCCTTTTGCTCTCTTTTGCCCCTTTTTCCCCTTTGCCTTGTGCTCTCTGTTCGGTTGGATCCCTGTCCCTTTAGACCTTTCCTACCGCTGTTTCCTAGTCAGGCTGTCCCCCACGACTAATAAAACCACGTGTTTCTTTGGACTTAAACTACCGGCAACATAATTTCTTCAATTGACGCCCATCGTGGAAGACGCCGAAGCAGCCTGATTCATCTCAACGCCACTCTTCTCCGTCTACGGTAATTTGAAAGACTGATTCCTTACCCTGAGAGGCTGTCCTGAGCGCATGTCCAGTGCTAAAGCACAGGGACCTGAAGCTCTAAAATATTTCTGCCCCAGGGAGCTCCTTAGCCCAGCTGTGGGGTTTCCCTGAAACGGGTGAGCACGGGTACACGCTGCACGTGGCGTGTCCGGAGCTCTATAAATATTCGTTTGTTGCAGTATTACTGGGATCCGGTTACTCGTTGCTAAGGCGACGTGTGGCCGAGGCTTTACCGAACCTATTACTGCGTTGTTTTGAGCCCGGTCGAGCCGTTACGTTGTAGCAGCCGTCCCGGGGCTCGTTTGGAACTCCTGTTAAGATCCTCGGCGACTGCAGGATCTATTAAAGTGTCCTGTGAAGGACACGAGGTGCCTGGCCATCACCTCAGTTGGAGTTCGTTTTAGGACGCCTCTCTCTCTCTCTCTCTCTCTCTCTCCTCATCCGACTACTGGTAAGTATTAAAATACTATAACAATGGGACAGGGATTCTCTAACACAGATTATGATTTTTACAAGCAGCTAAAACATTTATTAAAATCTCACTCGATTGATCTACCTAAAAGTGAGTTAAAAGGTCTCTTAGCATGGACTTTTCATAATTTTCCAAACACTGATCGATCAATTATCTTTACCAGTAATTTTTGGGAGATAGTTGGGAACAAACTTTTTAATGAAATTTCTCGCAGAAATTTTGCTGTTGCAGAACATCTGCCTGCTTGTAGAGCCTTAGTCGAGTTATTTTCTCCTCCCTTAAATCATACAAACCCCACTCTGTCTGTTCCCCCAGTCTCTGCGAGCCCCCCGAGCCCCACACAGCCCTGTGAGCACGTGGAGCACGTGGCCGCCATCTTCCCCGCGAGCACGTGCTCCGGGGTCCCCCCTGCCCCCGCCATCCCGGTCCCCTTCCCCGCGGCTCCTCCCCCCTGCCGAGCCTCTCCCTGCTTCTCCCGCTGCGGCGTCCTCCCCCCCCGCTGTGCTATTCCCCACCTGCCCCGCAGTTTCTACCACCATTCAACCTGTCCCCACTTTCCCCACGGCTTTCCCTTCCCCCGCAGCGCCGCTCCACACTGCTGCCCCCCCACCCCTGGCTGCTGAACCTGTACAGCCGAGCCCGGCTGTTGTTCTGCCTTTTCCCCCCCCCGCCGCTGCTTCCCCCCCTTCCCCCCCCCAGCCCCCGCGTGGCGCCTCGCTCTCCCTCCACGTCGGTTTCCGCCCTCCCCGGTCCCCTGACCCCTGCCCGCCCGACCCCTGCTCTTGCTACGCCATCTCCTCCTCCCTCGCCAGTTTCAGCTTTCTCCAATCCTCCCACCACTGTCTGCCCCATCCCAGCCCCCTGGGGCGTCCCACCCTTCCCCCACGTGGTGTCACCCCCCCCTCCTGCTGCCAGCTCTGCCCTCCTAGCCTCCTCCCCCGCCCCCGTATCCCCTCTCTCTGCCGTCCCCTCAGGCACGCGTGCCATACCAGCACAGCCCCCTGACAACCTTCCCACAGCACGACTGTCTTTACTCTCTCCTCTGACCATGTCTGCTCCTGTCCGATTCCCCTGTCCTGCCGCTGCTGGACCCTCGCCGCTCACAACTACTATCACAAATGCTGTGCCCGCCGCCCCTCTATCACCCTCGCTCGTGTCCCTGCCGCATGCTCTGCCACAAACCACAACCATTATAAACCTTGCCGAGCCTAATCAGATTTATGCTATGTCCCAAGCCCAGCCGGCACCCCCTGTCTCCTGCACGCCCCTTCTGCCCATGCCGTCCGCCATGTTGCCTACAACTATCCACGTGCAAGCGGCCCCGCCCCCCCAGCCGGTCCCCCCCCCACCGCCAAACCCCACCCCTGGCAACCCCCACCCCGCCTCCTCGCCAAACCCCGCCCCTGGCAACCCCCACCCCGCCCCCTCGCCAAACCCCGCCCCTAGCAACCCCCACCCCGCCCCCTCGCCAAACCCCGCCCCTGGCAACCCCCACCCCGCCCCCTCGCCAAACCCCGCCCCTAGCAACCCCCACCCCGCCCCCTCACCAAACCCCGCCCCTGGCAACCCCCACCCCGTCCCCTCCCCAAACCCCGCCCCCTCACCCGGCTCCGCCCCCCACCCTGCCTCAGGCCCCACCCCTTCAAACCCCAAACCCGCCCCTCCTGCCTGCCCCCTCAGCAACCTGCCCACGCCCCCCCCACCTGCTACCATAGTAACCCTGACACCTCCCTCACTCCCTGCTCCCTTGCAAACTACAACCCCGTCCCCTTTACCAGCTGCTGCCTCCTCCATCAGTCATTTAATCCTGCAGTCCCATTCAGTACCTGCTAATTCACTGCCCCATACCTCCCAGCACCCAATCCCCTCCACACAACCCTATACCCCTACCATGCCTATACCACCCAATTCAAACCACCCCAAAAATACAATCGCTCCTGTCCAAGCTCCCTGCTTCGCTGATGCAGCAATACTAGCACCACCAGACCAACGATTGCTCCCTCCCCCTGCAGTGGCTGCCTCGGTTTCTGTACCTGACGCAGGTGCCCGTGCTGTTGCTGCACCACCTGTGTCTTTCCCTAAAAAAGCCTGTGTCCTCCAGAATGAAACTAGTCCAGCAGCCACGACTCCATCAGTGCCAGCGAAGGCATCAGCCTGGCCACCCTGCACCCCTGCACTGCCAGAGTCCAACGTACGCCAGCATTTCCTTCCCCAAAGTCCTGCCTCGGCCTCCTCTCCTGTGACTGCCTCTACCCCAGCAGCAACCATCCAACACGCCTGTGACCCTACCCCAGCAATGCAGCATCCCTACGCCATACAAGCTACCTGCTCTGCCCCAGTTCCTGCCTCCAGCTACGCAATCACCTCTACACAGCCACCAACCATCCCACCACCTGACTTCGCGCCCTTCCAGCATTCCTCTACCG
The DNA here is from genome assembly GCA_017589585.1 of Phylloscopus whistleri. Taxonomy (NCBI): domain Eukaryota; kingdom Metazoa; phylum Chordata; class Aves; order Passeriformes; family Phylloscopidae; genus Phylloscopus; species Phylloscopus whistleri. Next base: position 3,468,140 of record JADMLD010001401.1, read on the forward strand.
CCGGGTCACCCTCTCCAACACCACCACAGCCGCTGACATCTCTGCAAACCGCGACACCACACCAACTGCTGCTGCACCCAACCCCACGTCCTGCCCTGCTGTCAGCGCAAACCAACCCGCTTGCGTCCCCCATCCAGCCGATGACACAACCCACGCAGCCGTCTCTGCAGCAAGCACCGCTCCAGACCTATCAGTGCCCACCACACCAGCACATGACAGCGCAGCTTCCTGCAACAGCACTGCAGCCCCTCTCTGCCTCCTCCCTGCTCTGCTACCCTGCAGTGGGGGGAGATGGAGAAGGGCACCGAGCTCCAGTACCTCCACCAGCACCGCTGCCGCCTGCACACCTAGCTACTACACCTGAGCCGCCTTTGCTGCTATGCCCGCCTCCTCCGAGCATCTCTGCATCACCGTTGCTTCTCCCACCTGCCGCCATCCAGCCCCTGCCTGCTGCCTCAGGTACCACGAAAGCCTCACAGCGCCTGTCTGAAGCTGCACCCATGCTACAGCCTGTCACAGCCCCTCCAGAGCAACCACCGCTGCCTTCACTTCTGTCAACTGCCAGCAACTTGCCGCCGTATCCCCCGGCTTGCCCAGCTGCACCCCAACCTCCTGCTCTCATAGCACAAAACGGGACTATGACACAAGACTCAATTACCATTAACACTATACATAGAGGGGGAGAGGAGAATAAAACATCTTCGTTAATAAATATAGGGCAAAATGACAATTATCCTGCCCCTAGAGACACTAACCCCTTACTCCCAACACAAAACACCTTTCCCAGCAACCCTACAGTCCATCCAGCTCTCGGAACAGCTCCCACAGTTCGAGATGATACTCCACACGTTGAAATGACACCAGCAATAATACCAACATTCAACAACCCCCAGAACTGTTTTAATAACACACAGACAATAGACTGGCACGAGGTGAGACGCCAAATTTGCAAGGAAGAAAATCTAAACCCCCTGGTCATGCCTGTAATTTTTAGTCAGCAAGCGGGAGGGACAAACACATGGACTGCAATCCCTTCTCAGGAAATAAAGGAACTGCGAAAAGCAATCAAAGACAGTGGAATCTGCTCCCCATATTTTAAACAACTGCTAAGGAGTACACTAGAGGGACACACGTTCACTCCGAACGACTGCAAAAACCTTGCCAGCATACTTCTCACCGATTCACAATACATGTTATGGGAACTTAAATGGAGACGATTGCTTGCAGGCGTACTAACAACCTACAGGCAAAGCACAGACGCAGACCTTCGCACACTTACTTTGTCTAAACTGACTGGTGAACCCCCCGATGACCAGACTGATGAGCAGGTAAAATTACCGAGAATAGCTCTAGAGGACATAAAAAAATTGGCTCGCAGAGCCTTTTTGCAAATACAACCAGCAGGGAGTTTTGAAAAGGCCTATAACCTGGTTAGCCAAGAACCATCTGAACCGTTTACCACGTTTGTAGACCGAGTGATACAAGCTGCAGAAAGGCAATGCAGCGATGATATAGCTCGCCCACTGATGGTGAGAGATATTATTGAGAACAATGCCAATACAGAATGTAAAAAGGTCATCAAAGCCCTAGCAAAAGAGAAACCCACTGTACCTGAAATGATTGATGCCTGCAACAAAATTGGAAGCCCACAACAAGTGGCTGCCATCCAGGCAACTGAGCTTGGAAAGACTCTGGAAAAAAAAATTGAGAAAGCTCTCACAGCTCAAACAGCACAGGCAGCTGCCCAAGCTGCACAGGCAGAAGCTAGAGACCAAAAACTTACTGAGATCCTAGCTGCCTTACATCTAAACTCACAACAGCAAAGTAAGAACGTAGCTGTCATGCAGACAGCTGCAGCCTCAAGACCTTGTTTTTTCTGCAGAAGACCAAGCCACGTAGTGAGAGATTGCCCAGAAAAGAAGACAAGATGGTCAACCAAAAACAACTCAAGAAGCAAATGAACTGTTATTATCTACACAAGTGCATGTTGTTTCTACCCTTTTGTTTTTGTTTTTGCATTATTCTAATAGTTATAATTTTATTAGCAGTTCCCCATATACTTTATTGTGTGAAAAAATTAATGAATAAGACAGTTTCCAGTACCTCAGTGATTCAACAGAAAAGGGGGAGATGTTGGGAAAGATGAAGCAGGAAGCCCTTGTAGAGATAGTTCATTAGTAAAAGATTGTAAGAATATGAAACCTACAAGAGTTATAGAATTAAAAGCAAGGTTTGAACTGTAGAATGTTGAGCAGGAAGACAGTGATTGAATTAACTCAGTCAATAGCCAAGGCTCCTGATTAAGCAATTCCCCTCCCCAAACAGAAGAGGTTTGGACTTCTCAGGTATCAGGGAAAAGGTGGTTCTTCAGGTTTTTAGTATGTAGATTAGCATGGTAATGTAGTAGTCCCTATAGGCTGTATGTAAATGTTGTTGGATTTTGTATCTTCAGGTGATTGGTTAATGCTCATTAGAATATTCATGATAGAAAGGGTTAAAATGGAATGTAACAGGTAATTCGGCCCTTTTTTGCTCTTCTTCCCCCTTTCGCCCCTCTTTTCCCCTTTTGCTCTCTTTTGCCCCTTTTTCCCCTTTGCCTTGTGCTCTCTGTTCGGTTGGATCCCTGTCCCTTTAGACCTTTCCTACCGCTGTTTCCTAGTCAGGCTGTCCCCCACGACTAATAAAACCACGTGTTTCTTTGGACTTAAACTACCGGCAACATAATTTCTTCACCTTCTCTAGGACAGAATCATCTCTACTCCAACAGAACCACATCAGTTACTCCAGGGGGACTTATTTGGATTGCTCCCAACACCCTGGCCAACAGGGTGTCAGGTTGTATTTCTGACTCTGTCAGGGTTTCTAGGATTTTGTTTGTTTGCTTTTTTTTTTTTTTTTTTGGTACTATTACATCTGTACTTTTTAATACTCCTAATAAAGAACTGTTATTCCTATCCCCATATCTTTGCCTGAAAGCCCCTAATTGCAAAATTATAATAATTTGGAGGGAGGGGGTTTACATTCTCCATTCCAAGGGAAGCTCCAGCTTTCCCTGGCAGACACCTGTCTTTCCAAAACCAAGACAGAGGTGAGGGAGGGTGGAAGATGAGTGCCAGGTCAATGCTGCTTCAACAAGTGCAAGAGGGCAGCAGATGGCCAAGAGCTAAGCAGGTGGAGCTCCACCAAGACCCTGATATTGCAGAAAAGCCAAGGGGCTTGAGCTTATTTTTCCTGGAATCCAGAATAAGATCTGCAGGTGGCTCTGAAAAGATACCCAGGTGATGCTCCTGCCCTTTGGGACACATCAGGCATGGGCTGCCACAAACTGTGAGCTTCTATTAAATTTCACCAAGCTTTAAATTTCCTATTGCATTGCTCTCCCCAGCCATTTTTATAGATGTTGGTAGTAAATTCAGCACCTCTCTGTTTTCTTTAAGGAAGAAAATACACCACTGGTAATGGTTCAGCTGATTCTTCCTTGGCTTCACGATGATAAATAGCACCCAGACCTGAGTGTAAGTCTTTCTAGACTTTTTCCATAAGCTGTTCTACCAGCACTTCGTTTTGGCATGAAGCTTCTTTTGAGTCCCAAGTCAAGATGCTCCCCAGCATACATTAAAACATTGAACACAAAAAACTATTCCAGTTATTTTCCTATGGCCTCATTCCAGTTCTTCTATATCTCCTTCTTCTGTGGGCTTTACCACTTTTGGGCAAGCCTCCTGTCCTGAAGTATTTTTTAGAAATGTTATCCTATATTGTTATTTTGATGCTTTTTGCAACCTGTTCACCAAATTCTTTTTAGCCTTCTCTCATTTTTAAACGAACAGTTTCAACTGACCACCACATGGAGAGAGCTGAGGCTTCCAGGTCCTTGTAGGATGCCCAGCACAAGTCATCTCTAAACATGCATCTATTGTTGCTTCCAAAATGGTCTGTGATCTCAGGGGAGCAAGACTGAGCCATGAAGACTACAGGAATAGTAGGTGGTTTCTGAAAAAAACCAAAACCAGAGACAGTTAAAGCTATGGGCCCTTTGCTTTTTCTGAGGTGTTGATAATTTTGAGTTGAATTTTAGTTTTAACACTACAGGTTTTTTTCATACCTCCATGTGTAAAGAAAATATTTAACCTATTTCTGCATTCAGCACAGGACTATTGCTTATCTGGAGTCTGAAGGCAATGGCTCCATTAAACAGCACCTTTTGCTACTAAATGTTACTGAAATACTGAAAAGGGTCAGGGAAATTAATGTTATTTCCCAAGAAACTTGCAATGAGGAAAACCGTGTGGGCTGTGATAATTCCATAGGAATCAAACAGGATTGGGTTCAAAAAGTTCTATAATAGGCAAGATATGGAAATAATATTGAAATTTGCAGTTAGCTCAATTTAAGAAAACTGTTTATGAATATAACTGAAGCATTTGCTATTTAAATCTTCCCATTGACAGTAGAATTCATAATTTTCACAGAATTTGTTCAACCCCATTATTTCCCTTTTTTTTTAGCTTCAATTATGTTCTCATCTGAATGAGATGCACTCCCACAAACTGAAATCAGTGAAAGCCTGTGCAAGCCCCTGCAAATGACATCCATCAAAAAGTGCTTCCCACTGCGCTCACTTCAAGCAAATCCTTCCCAAGTATTTCTGTGACACCACAGAAGACTCACAAGTTCAATGAGCCACAAAAATAACTGATTTAATTTATGCATTCAACTTACTTTCATTAAAATTGTTATTATATTTTACTCATTGGAGCAGAGAAGTTTTAAGTAGATGTATAACAACAAGTGAAACAATTGGTCATTTATTTATGTTTACAGCCTGAGAGAGTTAAATATTGGATTTTCTCCTGTATAAAAAAGTTGAAACTCCTGATTTTAATTTTTTTTATTCATAAGGCAGATGAATTTTCAAATTTTCTATCTAGATAGAAAATACTAAAAAAATTAAGTTCAAACAAACAGAAAAAACAACAAAAACAACAAACCTTAAAAAAACCAACCAACCAAAAAAAAAGGCATGCCAGATCATTATTACCATTATGAAGCAGAAAAATCATTTGACCTGTGGACTCTTCAGACTACTCTGTGTGCCCTCTGGCATGGATCTTACAAGTCCTGTGTGTCCCACTTTGCAAAGACAATTAAGAGCCTTCTTACATCATGAAGCTTTTTTCCCCAGCCATGGCAACCTTGTCTTGAGATCAGTTTAGAAAACTAATCTCTCTCAAAAGCATTTGGTACTGTTCTGCTGGGGATGCTAAGGAGCATTACAATCATGATAATTAGAAACTTTCAATTAATTTGCAGGTTAAAATGTACTTGTGGTCATTTGATACCCATTTGTTCTCCTGCCAGCATTGCCTGTAACTGAGAGCTGGGCACCCTGAGAGCCCCAGGACGCCAGGCAGCAGCTCTGCTGCTTTTCTCAGCTGCATTTCAGCCAAAGTGCACCAAAATCAACATGTGCTAGAGAAACTGCCTCGCTGTCTCCAGCTGCAAACATCTGCTGATCCACCACGAATGCAAACCAAACATCTGGGAGATTTTGGGGGAGATTCAGGTGAGCAAACACGCAGAGAGAATTCAATTATCTAGATGTGAGCATCTGCTACCATTTCAGGCTCCTGTGAGGTCTGGGAGGGGCAGGCAGGGTGGAGCAGGATCTGAAAGGGTCTTACTGCTCTCTGGAGGCCAGGCAGGGTGTGTTAGGCACCCCAAAACCTTTAGACAGCTCTGTGAGAAACCAGCTGGGTGTCCAGCACAGTGTGAGCTGGAGAGCTCTCTAGGATCTGTTGGTTCCATTTCCTACCACGGGATCTCAGCCATGGTGCTCACAAAGGAATACAGACATGTAGACACCTGAGTACAGGTGCCTTAGCTTTTGACCTGAATCTCACTTGATCTTAAATATTATCTGGAGAAATACTGTTTTTCTGTGCATAAATGTTATTGATGATTTTCTGGACTCCACATATTTGGGGCAGCATTAGAGAATTCAACATATTAATAGAAGTTATTTTTCATAGGCAAGGGGGGGTTAAACAAAAAATAAAGCATAGAGACAGATTTTCCTCTTGCTTTCCTCAAAGGGGTCACAGTGGTACAAGAGAACTCCTAAATTTATTGTGGATGTAGCAGAGCCTAGATTTTCAAAGTCAGACTCAGAGAATTCAACTTTTTATAACTGGATTTTATGTTCTCCTAAGGTGAAAGAACAAAAATCACAAGGAGTCTATTAGAAAACCTGGGCTGACCTAATTTGGATTATCCTTAGAAGGTGTTTGTTAGAAAAGACGACACTGTAAGAAACACTTTGTACTCTAGAACTGAGATTTCTTAATACTGTTACCTGGTGTTCTTGTCCTGGAGTCAGAAAAGGGGAAGTAGAGGAGAGCACTGCAATGGTTTGTGCTGATTTTGGCTGAGTAGAGTTACTTTTCTTCCCAGTGGCTGGTGTAGGGTTGGGGTTTGAGCACAGGGTTGATAATATTAAGATATTTTTGTTATTGCTGAGCAGGGCTTACACAGAGGAACAAAGCAGAAGATTGAAGCGAATTTCATTCTTTCCAGAGGCTATCTCTAGAAAGTTAGGATGGGTTGCTCAGAGAAGTGAAAGGAGCATCTGAGACAACTTTAATATGGTGAAAAAGGATGGAAACAAGAGAAGGAGTCAGACTGACCCTAAGCTCCAGGAGTTTCACATCCACCAGACTGAAGGATCAGCTTCCCCTCCTGAATCCCATGTGCCACCTCTGGGCAGCAATGAGATTTAAAGCTCATCTTTAAATGAGCATGGCATCACATGGCTGAAAACAGCAAGTTTAAAGGGAAGAGAAGAAAGGAAAAGAGTAAAATCAGTCTCAAGTCTGACCTCAAAGACATGTAAGATTTCAGATGAAAATTTTAAGAAAAGCATAATGGAGATAAATGATATAACAAGCAGTATGGACTTATCAAAGTTAGCTCAGTACCATAATTTTTTCATAAGGCTTTCTAGATGCAGGGAGTGCAGTAGAGCTCATCCACAGTGTCTGGGAGAAAGCACTTGATTAAATAGTGTCTGGGACATTAGCTCAGATGGGAAGGGTGGAAAGTAAATGAACTGCAAATGTGCTGCAGCGTGAAGGGGAGATAGAAACATGCCCTGCTGCAAAGGTAGGGATCAGGAGGGAGGGAAATTATTACTGAAGTTCTTTAAGAGACAGTTTTGACACCAATATTTTTGTTAATTACTCGGCCACAGAAAATGCCTGGCAAGATCTGCTAATGGCAAAATTTAGAGGCAATGTCAATATGTAAACAGAGAGAGAATAAACCAGAAGCTCATGATCCTGAGGACTGAGGTAAGCAGGGAGAGATAAAATTCACTGGTGTGAAATGCAAGGTAATGAATCTGGAAACCCAATAAAAATGCAGCTTTCTGATACCTGTGCACCTCACCTCCTGGAAATGACTGAGGAGTACCAGCTGGTTGGAGAGTGGTCAGCAAGATGAAGTTATGAAGTGAGAACTGTGGTCCCAGTGACTGGGTTGAACACCCCTCGGCTGGGCTGGGCTGGGGAGGGGTCTGAGCAGAGACAGGAAACAAAGCATTGGTACCCCCTCACCTGAGGGCTGCTCACCTCTGTAACCACCCAGGGTCAAGTGCCAGGCAGGTGCAGCCATCAGTGGGGGTGGACAAGGGTCATTAGGACAATGAGAGCAACTGGGAGGCAATCACGTAAAAGGAGATGATGTCCTGCTGGTGTTGGGGGTCACAGAGAGGGGAAATACATTGTGGTCCTGGCTCCCAAGCCTTGGCCCCTCTGTCAGCCCCTCCCCTGGTGAGCCTGGCCAGCCCTGCACTGCCTCACCTCCTCCTGGGGTGCTTGGCAAGCAGCTCCATCTGCTGCTGGTGAGCCAAGAGGGGCTCAGGAGAGCCCAAGTCAGCACAACATCATCCCCAGTTTTCCCTTTGGACTGGGAAGGACAAGTTTCCCTCCTCTGGACAATGAGATCTGATTAGGACAGTGTCTTCCAGGGGCACAATTTCTGTTTGGGGGGATTTACCCTCCAGAACCAGCTGATGTCTTAAGTTTCAGCTTTCATGTTTTTCAGATTCTGTGCTGCCTGGGAGTGCAGTTCTGAGCCTCACATTCAGTGCCACTCAGCTCTCTTCACAGAGTAGGGAGACAAAACAAATCCTTTCCTGCTGCAGACCAAGGACAACTTTCAGGCCCAAAAGCACAAACAAGGGTGGCTGAAGGGAGGAACAAGAAGGATGGGACCTCACAACCTGAAGCTGTAATTGGACAATTAAACCCCAATATGCAAATGGACCAAAGCTTATAAAAATGTAAGATCTCATGACCAGTGATCCCTTTTGTGACCATTCTAAGTTGATCTTGGGTGTATCCATAATCAGGCCCTGTCCTGCCCAAGGTGTACCCTAAATGCCTTTCAATAAATATCTACTTTATTCTCCAGCTCTGTCCAGTCTCTGTTTCAGGTCAGCCTTCCCAAGGCATCACAGCCATGGGTCTCTTTTTCTCACCTCAGAGGGAAAAAGGAACCAAAGTTACACGAAGTCTGTGGAGGAGCCAGGAGCCAACCCAAGCTCTCAAGTACACAAATGCCTCCTGCAAGACTCTCCTTCCTTGGGGGGAAAAAACCCCAAACAGACAAAAGCACAACCAAGAGTCACACTCACAAGCATTTCTAACAGTCATCCAGACTTTATCAAAGCCACTGAAACGTATCAAAATTCTGGATCTCACACTGAAACCTGGGCAGGGATATATTAAGAAAGGGGGAAAACATACACCCTCTGCTTGGATGTACTGCCACATACCTCTGTCAGGTGTAATTTAGGCTCCCATTCTTCTTCTCTCCTACCATTATTTCTATATATTAAGTACCACTCTAATTTAATTATCCTTACTGCAGCATTTCTTAATTCAAAACAAACTGCTCCTAGGAATGGTGCTTTGAGGGGAACACAGTCTGGGGTTGTTTTTTGGGTTTTTTTGGCACTGGCAATTGGCATTTGCAGTTGGCATGGGGAAATCTCAATTCCCAGTGCCTTGGGATAATGAGGTTTGCACAGTTCTGAGACATTAGAAGGGAACTGGAGGTGTAAAAGAACTTTTACAAAAGAAAAACAGGAAACATGTTAGTTTGTGTTACAGGCAGCAAACGGGAGGCTCACAGACAAGCTAAACCCTTATAAAGCAATTAATTGCCCACGTTAATGTTATTTATGGGCCACACAGCAGCAGCAGAAGACTCCACCCAAGCCTGGGGCCCCCTTGCTCTAGTATTGTCCAGTAGGTTACAGTAAATCATCCACACCACCTATAATCTGTTACAAGAGCTCCATCAAAATTGCCCCCAGGACCATATTTTTCTGGCAGAAATTGAAGTGTCCATAAATCATCTGGTTTAACCCAGCTCTGATTATTTCAGATGAGGGATGAGCCCAGACAGTTTGTGCCCTGTGCACACCTGCCCTCCAGCTGCTGTGGAATGCCCTCTGGTTTGGGTTTAAGGGCTCTGTGGATTTCCCTGGAGATTCTGAATGTGTTTGCTGTGCAAGGACAGTGTTTGATGCCTCTGAAACCTGTTGGACCTGCTGCAGCCTTCAGAGAATCTGCCCACATGTATCCAAAAGCTCCTCTGTGCAGAGCTCCTGGGTAGCACATGGACAAAGACACCTGATTTCTGCCAGGAAAAGCCAGGGTGGCACATCTTGGGGTACAGCCTCCTCTCAAGCCTTTTGCCAAAGAATGTTGAAATACAGAGCAAGTGATGCAGGAGTTTCCAAAAGGGGACACAGAATAAATGTGCCTGAAGCACACCAGAAGTCAAGACTACAGAGACACCAAAACCAAGAAATATCTAACTGAAAGTTCAGTCTTGGGTTTTTTCTTGTGTAATAATTAATTTTTTTGCAGATTTGGTATATACCATTAATTTTTGACCTAAAGAGGTACTGGATAACATAAACAAACTGGGAGAAAAAGGTTAAAGGAAAGTGTTCTTGGGACACTCAACCCCAAGCACATTTTGTTCTCAATCTTAAAATTAAAACCACTAATTACTTTGGTGTTTCCATTTTGGACATCCATGTAGATTATTGGTTGGAAATTGAGGTTTGCCACTTCTTGTCAAAACACTTCTAACAGATTTCAGTTCAGCAGCCAAAAATCAAGGAACACAGATCTCCAGCTGCTTTTGGAAACTGAGTATTTTGCTAAAGACCAAAAAGTCCCCTACACTCTCTCCACATCTTTTTATTTCCAGAGCAGGTCTGGTGAATTCTCTCTTAACACAACTTTTTCAGTGTCTTTAATGCTTTATATTGCCCAAGGAAGCTTGGCAAAGAGCTCATGCCACAGTGCTTTGTGCATGCACCTTCTGGGCTGCTTGGATTTGAGACTGTGTCACACCAACACCTTCCAGAGAGATGGCTGGGCTTCAGACCCCCAGTTCAGCTGGTTTTGCTGCTGAAATAACTGCAAAGAGTAGCAGCTACATTTTGTTATCCACACAAGCAACAGCACAAAGTGGTTCCTCAGGCTCTGTCCCTGAATGTTGCTGGCATCCCCCAGGCTGGCATTGCCCAGTCATGGATTCCATCAGCACCCTGCTAAGCCACATTCCTGGCAGGTGGAATACAGGAATGCATCCAGTTACTGCTACTTCCTCCAATGGGATCCAGCCTCTTGACAATGTAATCTATCAGGAGAGTGGAAGCAGATAATTTTTTGGGAGCCTGCTACATTCCTGTGTTTGGTTTCCTTTCTGGTTAAACCCACTTGCTGGTCCCATTGTGTTGCTGCCTGTAATTTGAATTTCCATCTTTAATCGCATTGTGCACAGCTAACTCTTGCATAAAAGGCTTCAACAATAGCAATATACAGTCAAATGCACATAATTGCTTCTACAAAAGGAAAAGAAATGGCACCAAGGAACATAAACCTCAGCTGCTGTGTGCTGCAGTTTGAAATGGATCGTGCCCTATGGCTGACAATGTATTTCAGTTATAATCATTATGAGTCTACTAAATAAGAGACCAATTACTGTTCTAACAAGGCATTCTTTAGTGATCTGGACAGAGATGATACAGACAGTCTGTAACAGCTGGAAGTGGCAAAGGAAAGCAGGAGAGGGAAGAGATGAAGGCACAGGTATAATAAACACACTTGTAGCCCTTTTCCAGGACCTGGCTTTAATTAGGAAGAACAGCAACCTGCCATCAGCAACCTGCCATCAGCAGTACATGCTCCATCCTGCTGGCTTTCTGATGAGTGCTGTGCTTTCCCAAGCCTTTAATGTGGGAGCAAAACAAATATCACAGCTCCAGAAAAGCCACTGCTGTTGCCAGCGTGGCCTGGGCTCTGCCCTCCAGTCCAGGCATGCCTCAGCTGATGGCACTTGGGCAAGTGCAGGCTGTGCTAGGAAATGAGCTCTGTGTGGATATTGGATCTGAGAATCACTCCAGCATGGATACATCCAGGGAGCTTGATGGAGGAAAGTCCCTCATCAGGGCCTGCTTTTATTGCTTCTACTCAGGCCAGGAGCATAAAGTTTGGCATAAGGTGGCAGAGCAGTCCTCTCTCTGGGGTTAGGGCAGTGACAAAGATCTCCAGCAAGCAGGTGCTGCTCTCAAGATGCTTTCAAGTCAAGAGAAATCTCTGTGCCACTGGCATGTGGGTGACCATGGCAATGACACCTGAGATGGCATGGAAGTCATCACTGGTCACATGAAAGGCTGAAAATCACTGGTCACATGAAAGGACAGAAAAGAAAGACCCAGTGGGGCTTTTGGAGAGGGATGGATGGAGAGTCCTCACCTCAGCCAGGCAAGAGAGATGGCCTTTGCCTTGACTGCAGGTCCCAGCAGCCACTGAGGCCAGCCCCTGGCACAGCCTGTGCTCACAGTGACCCCTCCAGGGGCAGGGGGAGGCTGGCAGTGATACACCCAGACCCTGCACCATCTCCACCAGGAGCAGGATGCACGTGTCAGGCCATCCCAAAGGCTGCCCCAAGACTTCATCCTGCTTGTGCCACAGGCTGAGACCCAGCTCCCCAGGCCTGGTGAAGGTGTGATTGTGGCCTGGATGAGTGAAGGCTCCGTGGTGGAAACTGAGGATGGCAGAGGATGGACCACGTGCATTTTCTGACCTCAGTAATGCCTCTCTGCTCCATGGTCCTGCCTCTCTCCCATTCCCTGGGCAGGGCCTCCTGTGACAGAAGTGAAACCCAGGTCCTGGAGGCAGCCTTCCAGCTGGATTGAAGGGGAAAGGCTGTCTGTGCAACAGCTGGCACACCAACATGTCAATGCAAGTGCCAAACACTCCCCTTGGTCTTTATTTCACATGGGGAAGGGAAGGGAAGGGAAGGGAAGGGAAGGGAAGGGAAGGGAAGGGAAGGGAAGGGAAGGGAAGGGAAGGGAAGGGAAGGGAAGGGAAGGGAAGGGAAGGGAAGGGAAGGGAAGGGAAGGGAAGGGAAGGGAAGGGAAGGGAAGGGAAGGGAAGGGAAGGGAAGGGAAGGGAAGGGAAGGGAAGGGAAGGGAAGGGAAGGGAAGGGAAGGGAAGGGAAGGGAAGGGAAGGGAAGGGAAGGGAAGGGAAGGGAAGGGAAGGGAAGGGAAGGGAAGGGAAGGGAAGGGAAGGGAAGGGAAGGGAAGGGAAGGGAAGGGAAGGGAAGGGAAGGGAAGGGAAGGGAAGAGAAGAGAAGAGAAGAGAAGAGAAGAGAAGAGAAGAGAAGAGAAGAGAAGAGAAGAGAAGAGAAGAGAAGAGAAGAGAAGAGAAGAGAAGAGAAGAGAAGAGAAGAGAAGAGAAGAGAAGAGAAGAGAAGAGAAGAGAAGAGAAGAGAAGAGAAGAGAAGAGAAGAGAAGAGAAGAGAAGAGAAGAGTGCAGAGGATGGAAGCCCAAGGATGCAGTGCAGAGGATACTCTGCACAGCTTTGGTAGGCTCTTAAGCCCTCCTGTGTCTCATTTTCCCCACAGAGTGACCCAGAGCTCAGCATCCCCCTTGCCAGTGATCTTAGTCCAGATTTGCTCTTTGTGGAGTTGCTGGAGAGGAGATGAAGGTTCCACATCAGTGCAGAGTAAGTTGTTATTAGATGAGAGCTAATGAATGATCACATGAATCCCAAACTGGAGCAATTAGCCACTCTGCTGCTGCCAGAGGGTATTATCCCTGCTGCCACAGTTGCCTCTAGGTGGCTGATTTTTAAATTACTCTTTCCTCATTGCTTCAAGACATCGTCTTGGGAGTCAATCAAGCTTCTTTCTTTCCAAGTATACCTAAGTGCTCACTTACAGGCAAGAGTTGCTCTCCTGCTGCAGCTCAGGTGGGGCTGACCTCTCACTCTGGCTGCAGTTTATTCCCGCTGAAAAATCTTATTTTCTTGAAGGAAGGATAAATTCTGAGTGGTAACAAAGCACTTTTGCATACACACAGCTGCATGAGGAACTACCAGAGCAGGGGCTATAGCACACACCAAGTCCCAGGTGCATGGGCAACCACTGGCTTTGTCTGTGCAGGAAAATCTGCTTCATTTCATGCAGCAGGGCCCATACCAAAGCAAAACAGTGACCACCATGATTTCCACAGGTACCCTGACCACTGTGGTATGACCACAGGTACCCTGTGCTATGACAGGACTCAGTATCTCTGACCTGGTTGCTATTGTTATCCCTGGGTGTGAGGAAGAACGAAACTGAGGCAGGACAGGCAAAGAAGTCTCCAAAGTCCCTCAGGAGGCAGCAAGAGGGTCCCTGGAGTTGTGCAATGAGTTGGGGTCACACAGCTACCAGCAGTGGCTGCTTCAAAATACCAACAACAACCAGGCCAGGGACCCAGCTTTGGCAGGAGATAGGCTTGAAGAAGTCCAGGCTTAAAAGAAAATCTTGTGAGTCCTGAATTCCTCCATTTTCATCAGCTTTTTTTTTCAGGTGTGTATGTGGGGATTTCTATACCCAGACAAGCTTAGCCCTGAGGTCTGAGGTGGAGCAAACACCCAGAGGCACAAATCACAGTCACTGATGCTGGTAGCTCTGGGCTTTTTGCCTGAATATTTATATTTCACCCACTTAGGGTGTACGAGATCTCATGGCCCAGCTGGCAAGTGAGTGTGACAAAACTGGTGTAGACAATTGGGTTTTTTATCACAAACCTTGTAAATGGCAGCTGCAGGGCAGAAAACATCTTCACTCCTGCATCCCTCCCAAGGGCATGTCTCATAAATATCTTTATGGCTCCTGTAATTATTTTACTTGCCTATTATCAGTGCCCTTTTGCTCCCTGCAAGCTGGGTAGGATGGCTCTTACCACCCATGGCAGTGTGGCTGTGGCTCCTGTCTAAGGCTCTGCAGAGCCACTGCCCTGGCTGGGATTTGATCTTCCTGCCAGCAAACCCAGGAGGGCTGGTGGGATCTCAGCCATGAGCAAATGGTAACAAGCTCCCTTCAGCCCATTATTTCTTGACTGACTGCACCTTTCTAAGCACTTACCTCAGTCTGTTATCACTGGACTGAGTGCTGGGACCTGGCCATGCTCAGAGACCTCTTTATGGTTGGCTGGAGAGGGAGATGAGGGCAGAATTTGGCTGAACATTGCTGGAGCTGTAGCCAGCCCTGCCATGTTTTCCCTTTTCCATTACAGAGAGTTCAGCTGGGCACATCCAGCTGTTTGTATTTCATCCACAGGAGAAAGTGACTTTGTCACCATGAAGACAGTGATGATTTGCATCTTAATTAAGCAATGACAGATGCCCTACTGATAAAGGTAATCTTCAGCTTTGGGTACCCATCAGCTTCCAGTTCCAGCATTCCCATTTATTAGCAGGTGCTTCTGAAATCAAAATTTTACCAGGTGATTAATACTTCTGCTGTGTTGGTGTTCTGATGGGAACAAATGCTTCTCGCTGGTGAGATGGTCAAATATTTTGGGATAAAGAAGACTGGGACTGTCAGGACAGGGACCTGTTCTGTGCATCATAAACCCCACTGCCTAAAGAAGGGGGATTCAGGGAGGCACAGAGTGATCAGCAAAAGAATGGCCATGGAAATATGTATGACAGTGCACCACCAAGCTACCCCAAAGGGCTTCAAAGGCTGCAGAGTTGAGCACTCACAGGGCAGGCAATGCCCATAATGGATTTCCAGCTCTGGCAGCTTTTTTCCTGTTGTTGGATGCTGAAATGTCATTTCCACCTTCTGTGTGCTGAAGGGACACTGCTGTTGGCCTGAACTCCTGCTGGCCTGTGCAGGTGGTATAAAGCAGGCTGCCAGGAGCAAGGGTGTAAGGAGCTGATCAGGTCACTGGGCAGGGAGGAGCAGGGCAACCCCAGTGGGGTGGAGCTAACCCAGGAACAGAGGTGACCCAGGGATCTGGCACAGCCCATGCCCCTGCACAAACCCTGCTCTGACTGAAAACTGCTCAGGGCTGTGTCCAAAACCCTCTCAGAACTTCACTGCCACTATAGGAGTCAACAACCCAGCACCTATCACCTTCAGCAGCTTTGTCATCCTCTCCTTGTGCACGGGGCACTGGGGCAGAGAGAGATTCTGTGATTGCCAGCAGTACCCACTAGTTTGGAGTGCCTGAGGAGTGAGGCTGGAAAACCCAGTCAAGCTGGAAAAAACGTGATCCCAACCTGTTCTTGTTCAATGACTACAGACTGGTTTCAGAGGGCACAATGTTCAGGGGCAAAGCCAGGCAGAGCAGATCCTTAGAAATGGGGCTGGTGGACCATCTCCTCCTGGTGCAGAGCATCAGCTAAACACTTAGGGACACCCAAACCCTCACAACAGGAGGCAATTTAGTCACAGGGAGGGCAGAGGTGGGTTCCTGTCCTTTAGGTGAGAATTAACTCTTCTTGAGAGGTGTAAAGGTGAGCAGCAGAGCTTCCAGAGCCTTTTGGGGTTTATCCCATTGCTGGTTTGCTGGCTCTAGAGAAGGGGTGAGCTTAAATCCAAGCTCATCACACTTTAGTGGGCTTCATTCACATTTCATTCACAAATACAAGGGCTTTTTGCTGGCACTTGGTATGGTCTCAGCACATGTTGCCACTCTGTCAAAGGTCTGCAGTGCATCTTTCTCCTCTCTCTGGCCACCCATTTTCATTTAGCCCAATTCAGACAAAATGATTTCTCTTTACAACTTCTTCTCACCTGCAGAAGCCTGACCAAAGCCTCAGGAGGAACAGTGGAAGTGAGGATAGGCAAGCAGAGACTGACAACTGTGCAGGTTGTAGGAAACTCATACAGATCAAAAATTGCTTATGGAATTTCAATCCAAATGGTTATTCCTTTGCAGGCATATTTTGGGAATACTGAATGCAGTGCTCTGTCCTACAAAAAGATGGTACTCCTACATCAGAGGCATGGATCAGGCCAAGCAGATAACAGAGCTGGGAAGGGATAAAAGTGCAGCTGATGACAGAAAATGGAGCTGCTTCGCTGTAGTGATATCTCTGCCTTTTTGACAGAAAGTAGTGAGGGCATTTCTCCTTCTGCCATGTAAAACCAGAGTTAACAGTCAGGTCATGTTCCTCCCAGGAGGATTGTTTAGCCTCCTGTGCTCCTTTGAGCTCTATGGCATGCTGAGCATCTCCCACGCTTGAAGGGCAAGAGACCCCTGCCTGAGAACACCAAAAAGTTAATTGGAAAGAGCAGCCATGAAAAAGGCCTGACCTTTTCCTGACTCACAGCCCAGTGCTGGGTAGCAGAGGTCATCCAATTAATGGGGAAAAGGATGCTGGAAGAGAACTTTCAGCCTTGAAGGAGTGATGTTGTTAGCAGGGCCCTGTCACAGCGTGCTCGGGGTCTGGGTGAGATGCCTTTGCATTGAGAAACCAGAGGTTCCAGCCCTGGGATGTGGAGGGTTGTCACCAACAAGGACACGGTTCTGTGAGCTCCAGCAGCATTGCCAGAGGTTGGCCATAGTCCCAAAATCCTGCTAAAATCATGCTCCTGTCTCCAGAGGTTTTTGCTGTTGGTGAAGTTGAATTTTAAGAGGAAAGGTTTCAGACTTGGCCATTCTCCATGCTAACAGGAAAGAGAGAAGACTGCTTCTGTATCTCATGCTCTTAGCATGTCTAAACCCTAGCAGGTTTCCTGCTCCCCAGGGACTCCATTAAGTTTAAAAATAAACTCATCCCTTGACATTTTTACAGCATTCCCAGAGTTATTCCCCAGGCTCCAGCAGGCTGAATGCACAGGACTCCTTTGGGCTGGTCCCATGGACCGTGTCACCAGCCCACATCCATTGGGATGGCTCCCATTTCACTGCTTAACAGAGATGTTCCTCCTCCGCTTTCTGATGAAGGAAAGCAACCACTGCTCAGTGCCACAGGATATCAGCCAGCAGTGTCTTGTGCAGATAAACTCCACTCCTCTGGGCTTCAAAACACTGAGAATTCATGTCAGGTTGGAACAAGATGATTTTTCAGCTAAGTAACTGTCACAATACAATACGACTGCAGGACACTCACATGCTGAGATGTCCAAGGCAGCAAAAGGGGGCAGTTTATTTACAGACCTCGACATTTATAGAATTCCAACAGTGACCATGGATTGGAGGAAGAAAATTGTCCTTTCCAACCACACTGGTCAACCCAACAGCCCATCAGTTCACTCCTCCTACAGAAAGGAATGCAAAACAATCATTATTTACATGAAAAGTGCATGAAAAACTCCATTACAGAAGTAAACATCAGAAGGCTTTAGCAGAACTTTAGAAAAACAGAGTGACAAATAACTTTTCAGGTGCCTATTAAATGCAGGTGAATTGGGATACCTATCTTTCTTCCACACTGACTGTTCTGTATAGAACATAAAACACTCAGAACCAGCCTGATGCCCAGGCCTGGGCTTGTCTGTCTGTGGGTGTGATGAGATCTGGTACTCAGGTCATTCTCCACACTGTACTCACCAGAGAGTCTTAAAACATCATGAGAAGTGCAAGGGAGAGAAACAGTTCAACTTTTTCACCTTCTACAACCCCAATAAAGTGTCAAAGACAAGGCTAATGCAAGGAAATCAGTCAGGATGGATCTAATTGCATGTTCTCTGGATAAAAGAGACTTTTGCTTAGTCAGAGGTCCAAAAGAAAGCAGCCATACACTCAAAAAAATGAAAAGTCCTGTTAACTTGTCAATGATTTCCTCACCAACCATTACCAACCACTCCAGAAAATATGAAACCTGGTGTAAAAACCCTCTAAAACTCATTGGTTCTGACAGCACTCAAAAGAAGTACCAGGGAAAGTGTGTAAAAAAAAAAGAAGTATTAGATGAGCTAAGAGATGGAAGCAAATGAGGACAGGTAAATGGACAGCTGTTCAGGGGGCTGTGGAAAAACCAAACAGCTGGAATTTCAGATCACAGAAATGTAATTGAAATAATACTTCTTGGAGTGCATTCTCCAAAGAGGTCTGCTATTCTCTCACCAATTTTATTTACTGTGGTCATAAAGAGTAAAACTAATACATGTAAAAATAAAAATTCAGCAGGGATTACCAGAACAGTACATCAGAGGCATGTCAGATTTACTACAGCACCTGCTTAGCAAGCTTAAAATCAATTTTTAAAAAATCTACTTGTCATATATTTTAAATAAGTCACCAATTACAGGTATTTGGTTTGAGAAGAAATACAAGCAGGTGCTACCAAGAGATTTACTCCCTTTGGCAAGGGTTTTACCTGTTTTATATGAGCCCTGTGTGAGGAAGGCACAGGGAGTCCTCTCTTCCCATTTAAAGCAGGAGAGATATGTGTAAATAGATGCTGAAATTAAAACTGATATCTCTTTGCTTGACTGCTAACAGTGACCACAAGGATGAAAAATGACATTATTTCCACCAGGGACAGGGGCAGGTCTCATGGTAAGAGGTTAGGGAGAGTATTAAGGAGATGATGAAGAGGCTGGCAAGGTCTTTCCCAGGGATGCTGGATGGCTCCAGTGATCCACAGTGCCATTCCCAGCATGGTGACTGGCACTGGTGGAGAGCAGAGCTGCCAGCTTTCAGGAGAGCTGTTGTTTGCAAATATTCTTCATGCCTGAAGTGCAGAGAGAAAAACTCTGTTCTCAGCAAAGGCAGAGAGGGGTGATGTGACAGTGAGAGGGTGGTGAGGACACTTGGTGGTTTAAAGGGACAAACAGATCAGCAATTCAAATACTGTTGGCATAGAAACTCCATTACCAAATCCTCTGCACCCTTGTGCTGATTGTAGACCTATGGACCAGGCAAACACAGAAAAGTCAGAGGCTGCTCTTGAGTGACACACCCAGACTGTTCAGGAGCACCTCTGGCACTCACCTTCCATCACAACTTCTCCCAGGCCAGGTTCCTGGGGCCAAGGGGGTGACAGGGCACAGGAGAGGAGTCCTGTGGACTCCTGGGGAGCTCTGGGGATGTGGGAACCTCAAGGAAGGTGACACCAAGATGTGATGGCTGCTCGGGGTGCCTGGGACGTTCAGTTTTCTGTCCACCAGTGCACTGTCACCCCTGGGAGGAGTTCTGCCAGGAGGGGCAAGGCAGGGCCCTCAGCTGACCTTGTTAGTGGCTGTGGTGTCCAGGGGCATCCCCAGCATCCTGCTCAGAGCTCCTGTCCTTCTCCAAACAGGGAGCCTGAGACACTGTCCTTGGCAGCCACATTGCCACTCGTTTGCAGAGGAATTTTAAAAAAAGAGAGATGTGGCAATTTCAGAACCCATGACATTAATCAGAACCCATAAGCAGCTTCCTAAAACATCACACTTGGTAACTACACTGGGTCCTGCCAGTGCTTAGATGCCAATGATTAACAAAGTGTGGCTGATTCAGTGTCTCTGGCTTTGTGGGATTTTTGGGGGGAGGGTTTTGGGTGTTTTTTGTTGTTGTTGTTGTTTGTTTGGGTGTTTTTTGTGTTTTTTGTTTGTTTGTTTTTTGTTTTGTTTTGTTTTGTTTTTTGGGGGGGTTAGGTTTGGTTTGGTTTTGGGTTTTTTTGTTTTTGTTTTTTGGTTTGGTTTGGTTTTTTGGTTTTTTGTTTGTTTTTGTTTTGTTTTGTTTTGTTTTGTTTTCTTGTTTGGTTTTTTATTGTTTATTTGTTTTTGTTTGGTTGGGGTTTTTTTTCCCTTCTGCTCTTGTTGCCTCTTGAAGTAGAAATTTAGCTAATTTATTCTGGCCAACACAGCAGCGTAAAGAGCTTGGGTGTAACTGTTACATTTTTTTTCTGAAAGGTGGCTGGAATCCAACACCACCTATTAAACAACCAGGTACCTTTGCTTCAACTTCTGCATGAGCTTTGTGAGGGCCACCTATCACTTGGTGTAAAACTGTGTGCCCTTCCTTCCCTCTGAAGTGAGACACAGAGTTTCAATCATTTTTGCATGTGAAGGGCTCTATGAATGGCACCCTAGAAACTGGTGTGGGCCACTCCACAAGGAGTAATACAACAGGAATGCAGTCAGCACCAGCCCACAGCTTGAAAAAAATCACATTTTGTTATCTCCAAAAAATTAGCTACAAGTGCCTTAAAATGCATGCCCAGCAGAGGGTTGATCAAAACTTAATTAGAGACATGAGGCTATTTACACTGGCTTTTGCTTTTTTAATTTAGCCTTAATTTTCATGCTTGAGAGTAACCAAGGAAAACAACTCACGTGGCTTCTCATAATGGCATGGAAACTCCTGTCATTCATGAAAGCAGCTGTTCACCCTGTGCAGGAAAACAGCAAAGGAGATGAGTAGCAAACAGCAACCCAGGTGTTGATGCAGGTTTTGAATGTGTGGACACAACCAGGTGTCCCTTGCTCTCTGAAGCAGTGCCTGATGCTCCATCACAGGGATCTTCTGTCCATGCCCTTCCTGGAGATGCTCAGAGCAGGTCCCAGACCCCAGAGACATCTCATGGTGTCCATGGGGACTCCCTGTCCCCTACCTGTGCATGCAGCAGCAGAGGTACTGCCACCAAGCACCCCAGTGGAGCCATGAGGGATCCAGCACACCTGCCCAGGTCTCAGGTGAGATTCAAGTTTGGACATCACCTAATTCCTTATGGAAACACATCCTTCAACCTCCCACAATGCCCATGCTTTACTTCTGATGGTGTTGGCTCTAAACACCATGGTGTCCCTCCAAACCAAACTTCTCCTCCTCTACCGGGAGGTTCCTCTGTTGTTAGGAAGGGATGCAAAATACAGAAATATACACAGGAATATGTCATCTGGAAAAGGGGGAAGCATAGAATGAAGTGTCCAGAATGATTTAAAAGTTCCAGACAGGTGCAAAACTTCCAGAAATGTTTTAAAATTTCACTGGCCAGAGGCTCAGTCCACAGTGGAAGCTCCACTCAGCAGCAGCACACACCTGTGGGATATCCCACTGCTTTCATTGCCTGTGCAGCAGCAGGCTCCACCTCTGGGGTTTACAGCCATAGAGATTTTCATCAATTTGGTTTTTTGTTTTTTGATTTGTTTTGTTTGTTTGTTTTTCTTTGTTGTTATTTTTGTTTTGTTTTTGGTTTGGTTTGGTTTGGGGTTTTTTTATGGCTTTTCTTTTCTGGCAGAAATAGTTCACATTACAGCACTGGGCTGAGTGTCTGGGCAACAAGGCAGGCATCAGAGTCCAAGGGAAATGAAAGGAGCAGAATCTCCTGAGAACCTGGTTGAACCTGCAGTCTGCATCCCACCCATCCTCACTGTACAGCTCTGGGATAACTTGGGATGCCAGAAGAAAATTGAAAACCCCAGAGGTTCCCTTTGGCCTGTAGAAAAAAAAAAATAAAGCAGAGGAAAAGATGGGTGAAGGGCCATTCCCCTCAGTGACCAATTCTTTCCAGATAAATTCAGTATGAACAAAACTATGTTGCTGGTTTGGAAAGAAGAAAGAGAAGGAAATGAGCTGGCCAGGATCCATCCAGCAGAGCACAGATGGCCGGGTGTTCAAAAGTCCCAGACATCCAAACAAGATGGACAGTCTGGTCCTGTTTGAACACTACAGTTTTAAACTACTTGACCTTTTTCAAAGAATGGCCAAAATACTAAAACTGAAACTAGGTAAGGGCCAAACTCTCCCATTTCCTGGGGCAGTTAGTGGTTTTTCCTAGCAGGACCAGCAGCTTGGCTCCCCTTCCTTCCTTCCTTCCTTCCTTCCTTCCTTCCTTCCTTCCTTCCTTCCTTCCTTCCTTCCTTCCTTCCTTCCTTCCTTCCTTCCTTCCTTCCTTCCTTCCTTCCTTCCTTCCTTCCTTCCTTCCTTCCTTCCTTCCTTCCTTCCTTCCTTCCTTCCTTCCTTCCTTCCTTCCTTCCTTCCTTCCTTCCTTCCTTCCTTCCTTCCTTCCTTCCTTCCTTCCTTCCTTCCTTCCTTCCTTCCTTCCTTCCTTCCTTCCTTCCTTCCTTCCTTCCTTCCTTCCTTCCTTCCTTCCTTCCTTCCTTCCTTCCTTCCTTCCTTCCTTCCTTCCTTCCTTCCTTCCTTCCTTCCTTCCTTCCTTCCTTCCTTCCTTCCTTCCTTCCTTCCTTCCTTCCTTCCTTCCTTCCTTCCTTCCTTCCTTCCTTCCTTCCTTCCTTCCTTCCTTCCTTCCTTCCTTCCTTCCTTCCTTCCTTCCTTCCTTCCTTCCTTCCTTCCTTCCTTCCTTCCTTCCTTCCTTCCTTCCTTCCTTCCTTCCTTCCTTCCTTCCTTCCTTCCTTTTTTCCCTCCCTGGAGGGCAGATTGGAAAACCTGCATTTACAGTGGTAAATACAGTGGTATTTATACAATAAATATGACTGAGAGAATTTCAGGCTGATCTAAAGAACGAAAGGAAGGCAGGAATGCAATGCTACACCAGCATGAACATGGCACAAGTGAGCAGAGAGGGGCTAATAAAGTGGAGACTGGAAAAAAAGTCTTATTAGATGGGCAACTTGGAGCTAGAAAAATTCCTTGCCAATGAAATAAAGAGGTCTTGCTTCTTGTTTTGAGCATTACCTATAAAATGTTGCACCTGTACTGCCTCTGGTTCTGCTACCATGTCCATGTGCTCTTTCATTTTTTTATTCCTGCCTCCCCCATTCCATAATTTACTTGCTTCTAAGGATGAAAAATATATGTAGTCAATTTCTGAATTTCTCTTGCCTTTTACTGATGTCTTGGTTTGACAAGACAGGTATCTGCCAGGGAAACTGGGGTTTCCCTTAGAATAGAGAATGCGAACCCCCCACCCCTGCCAAATTATAATTTTGCAATTAAGGGCTCTCAGGCAAAGATTTGGGAATAGGAATAACAGTTCTTTACTAGTAATATCAATAATACAAATGTGGTAGAAACACAAAACCACCCCACCAAACCAGCAAACAAACAAACAACAATTTTGGAAAGCCCTGACAGAGTCAGCTACAACCTGATGCCCTGTTGGTCAGGACGTTGGTAGCAGTCCAAAAAGTCCTCCTGGGGTGGCAGATGTGGTTCTGTTGGAGTGGAGATGATCCTGTAGCCAAAAGGGTCCAGAGGTGGTGAGAGGGAGTCCGGTGATGGTGAGAAGGGTCCAGTCTTCCTCCGGTAATCGGGTGAAGCAAGAGAGATATCCTGTTCCGTAGTCCCAGTTTTATCCAGGTAGGAATGGTTGGCTCCCCCCACTGGGTGGA
The DNA here is from genome assembly GCA_017589585.1 of Phylloscopus whistleri. Classification (NCBI taxonomy): domain Eukaryota; kingdom Metazoa; phylum Chordata; class Aves; order Passeriformes; family Phylloscopidae; genus Phylloscopus; species Phylloscopus whistleri. The sequence goes on from JADMLD010001401.1 coordinate 3,491,737, forward strand.
GCATCTCACAATAGAATGATGGAATGTGAATGTACTATCTTGGAGAGGGTAAGTTTTTTTGGGATGTGTGCTTTTAGGGGTGCAATAGGATGATGGAATGTGAATGTACTATCTTGGGGAGGGTAAGTTTTGGGATGTGTGCTTTTAGGGGTGTTTAAATGGTCCGTTAGCAGAAAAAAGATAAGAAACAATGCCCTACCTGGTTTTAACAGTTGGGCCATTATCAAAAGGCACCTGCCCCACTCCTTCCAGAGTAAACAAGAGATAAAACAAAACAGCTCCCCAACTGCTTTCAGCAGATGAAAATAGAATACACATCCTAGGTTCCACAACCCAAGACAACTGACAACAGAGTTTGTCAGAAATATGAAAGAAAGTAGCAAAAATAAGGTTTTGAAGCAAATCTTTTAAGAATTCCTTCTGTTCAGGGTCTGATTAACACTTGGCAATGAAACCCTGTGGGTTTGCAAAGACCTGACTGTGTGACCTGCCCCAGAAGGAAAATGCCAGCATTTTTGTGTTGGAAACACTTCCAGCTTTCCCAGGGTGGGCAGCCGCCTCTCCCTGCCCCTTCCACCCCACATCCCATGCTCAGGGAGGATGAGAAGCAGCTGACCAGGCTGTGGAGATGATGAGAACCTGCTCTTGGGGGGGTCTCTGAAGTCACCCCACTGAGGCTCCTTGGGCAGCTCGGCACAGGCACCTGAGTCAAAAGGCTCTTCCTGTCTCCTGCCTCTCCTTCAGCAGCTGCATCCTTTTCTATGGATTCCCCCTCCTGTGGAACAACTGCTGTCTGTGCTGTGTGATCCTGGATGTGGCCCTTGACACCAAGGGCAGGCTTTGAGCTTTAGCCACACCCTGAGCTGCTCCCGTGAGGTTTTTGGGGCTGTGCTGTAACACCTCATTGCCCATCCAGGCCCAGAGATCCCCCAACTCCTTTTGAAAATGCCTCCTACACATTTCCTCATCACTTTAATGGTGTCACAGTTATTTAATTTAGCTCCTTGGAGTTTCATTTTCATTTTAATTTCCCCAAGGTTCTCTTACTTATTTCTTTTTTACTGTCTCTGTTTCAATGCCTGCACTCAGCTCTAACTGAGGTTCTTTCTGGGACAAGCCGAGATGTGTAGCTGGAGAACATTGGTCTAAATCTGGTTTTTTAATTCTGCAGTTAAAGATACTGCATTATTTGAAGCAATTTTCTGGAGATTTCTTGATGGCAGAGGTTAAGGCATGAGCAGCAACACGAGCACTGTGTAGCCACTGACTCCAGGTTCATGAGTGGTCACAGGCATGTCTGTGCAGCCATTTGGGTTAAGTTTTACAAGAACCCAGTTGCTCACCTTTGGCTGATTTTGTTATGACAAAGCCTGGAGGAAAATGAACAAGGGGTTATGACCCAAAATATGTAGTCAATGACTCTGACCAGAAGTTTCTCCTGGGTACCACAGGGCAAACTCCAGAAAGCCTGGTAGATCTGAGACATTTTCTCTCTGGTAATTATTAAGCCCCAGAGATCCAAGATAATGCTAAAGCAAAATATGATCTGTTATCTTTGAAGCGTTGTTTCTAATTTAATTTTAATGATGCTTATGAGAAATGTGACGCCTATGTGTCTGCTTTATAATTGCTGCATATTCCATCTCCGAGGCTCTAATGTCATTTTACAGGGGGCCCGTTGATTTCCTGTTGTGTATATTGCAATGCAGCTTCAGACTATTTGGTAGATATTCTGGAAATTACAAATTATAACTTCCCTCCTCAGACATGGCTTATGTGGCAAAGCTGAGTTTATTAGCTGTGTCATAAAAGGCAACAGTTTGGGGTTTTTTTCTGCTGTAGCTGAGGCTGAATTATGGATCTGAAAGTATTAGGTCTGTTATGAAAGTGCATAAAGAAATGTTATACCAATAAGATATTCAAAAATAGTGGAAAAGATGGAGCTCTTGAGAGTTTCTGACTTTTTCGCATTCATTGTCCCAGCAGTCACATCATCTGTACTTAATTTGAGAGTGCTGGATTAATTCACCATTTTTTTTTTCCTGTGGGTTGCCAGGCAATCAGATCTCTTTTGCCATTTCATCCTGTCTTGCTCTGTGAATGAACCAGGATCTAGCAGCACATTTTAAGGGATTATTTATTACTCCGTTCTGTTCCAGTAGTGACTCTTTCCAGACAAGAGGACATGCTGACTAGTTTTCATCTCTCCACCTCCTTGGGACACACCAAGTATTTTACAACAGTTTTTTTCAAGTGCCACAAATGTTCATTGAAAACATTTGTCAATGTTTTTGGAGGCACTTCCAACAACCACTGCATTTCCTAATTCCAGGTGCTTTTCTCAGCCTTGGCTGCTGACCTCTCTCCTTACCTGTGCAGGTGGTAAAGTTACAGAAGAACCAAAGCAACATGTTAGAAGTTCACATTCAAGTTCAGATCTGAGGTTTTTTGCAGCCAAATGTTCAACTGGAAATGAAATGGGAGCAGGATCTCAGAACCCCAAAATTGTTAGGGTTGGGAGGAACCTCTGGAGATCATCCAGTCCAACCCCCTGCCAGGCCATGGTCACCTGGAGCAGCTGACACAGAAACACATCCAGATGGAATGTCTCCAGAGAAGGAGACTCCATGACCTCCCTGGGCATCCTGTTCCAGATCTTCCATATCATCTGAAATGGAAGATGGGAAATCTCGAGCAGATGTAAGGAAAAAAAAAAAAAGGTTCTCAGTGAAGGTGTGAAGAGGAATCTTGATGGCACAAAGCAAGCCACCTGATCCAGGTGTGTCCTGGAACTAGGTGACCTCCAGAGGTCCCTGGCAACTGTGACCCTCCACCTTCCCTGTCTTCCCTGACCAAACAAACCAAAACAAACATGTGCTACTGACAAAACTGCCAACACAAGGCAGCTGTTTTTCATTCCATAGGTACACCAGTAAAATAGACACCTAACACCTCTTTGTACTGGAAATGAGCTGACAAGCAGTTTTATGCCCATCAAACACCAGACAAAACCCCTCACTGGCCCCATTTCTCACTGCTCTTTCCACACTAACATTTTCAGCTATTAGAGCTGTAATACATAACTAATGCTTTCTTATTTGGCAGCCTTATTAAACCCTGGAGACTGACTTAAGTTCCTAGTTTGTTACATTATTAAGCCTGTCATTCATTATTAGATCAGTCTGAGTTTATTGCAGCTCTGAGCTACAGATTATTAAATGCCAAAATCAGCATTTATATAACATTAAGAGAGCACAGGCCCACAGAAAGTTGGGGAAGGCAAAATTTTAAGCTGGAGCCTAATCATTCATGTTTATCACAGAGAAAGAAGCATTCCAGCAAGAATTACAATGAGAGTCTGGTTCTTCATGGCCTTCCTCCCACGAGGAGCATCCACCTCTGGGGTGATGGATGAGGTTGTGCTGGTTGGCCAGGCCCTGAGGGAGGTGGTGGCCACAGAGCAGCTGGGCTGTCCAAGGGGAGCTGGAGCAGTTTCTCTCTTCTTGTCAGGAGCAGCTTCATTCTCTTTTTCTTAGGGAGTTTCCTGTCTGGCTCCTGTCTGATGCTGTTTCAGATCTTAACCTTGCAACAGGAAGAAAGTTATGGCAACCAATCCAAATTACATTATTTAAGGTCAAGCTTAACCAGTCCTTCAGTCTCATCATGGTGTTGGTATCTCCTGAAGGACAGACAGGTGTCCATACCAACACCCAGCATTTGTTTTGTGCTTGGCAGGGTGTGGTGTGCAGATAATGTGAGCACAGAGCACTCATGTCTCTCTGCTGGTGGACTGTACCTCATTTTAAGAGGTTACTTGGTTTGTTGGCAAATAATTGGCCAGTTCTTGAATTTTTGTTATGTAGCTTCAGGTTTTATAACAGGAAAAGCAGCTTCTGTCTCTCTTGAAATATTGTTCTTCCAGGGTACACCTTCTTCCATTTTTCATTTTGGATCTCACAGGTTTCTTTTCTCATCCCCTATAATTCTAAATTCTCTGATGCATTTCTCAAAAGGGTCCTGCAAAGACTGAAATCCCCACTTTTAAGGGAGCAGATATTTATGTAATACAGGTGTGGTTTTTTTCTGCAGAACACACTTTTGATCTGTCATCCATATTTCATTTCCTTGCCATGACAGGGATTTCCTATTTGATGTTAATATGGAATATTTTTCCATTCTTTTCATAAACTGTTTTTCTTTACAGTTTATCAGGATCAAAGGGCAAACATTATAGCTTCAGAGAAAACATGCACTCATTTCGTGGCTCTCATCTTCTCCTTTAATTATCTGGCCATTAAGAGAACGTGTCTGACGTGCTCCTGATGGGGTTTTCAGTTGCTTCATCCCCCTGTTCTGTCCTTCTGGTCATGTGATCATCCTATCCTTTAATTCTTATAATGATCTGAGAAAGAGGAAAGGTATGTGAATAAATCCACGTGTGAGGGAAAGTTCTATGTACCCTTTAGGAATTCAAGGAGGAGGCTCAGTAAGCCTATACAGCAGTGATTCAGCCTCTGAGTGAGCACATGAACATCAAAACCACCTTTTGTTCAGCCTCTCAGGGCTCATTCACAGTCCTATCAGCTTTTCCTGGCAGGAGGTGCCAGGGGATCCTGTTGGCTGCTGACGGCATCTGAAGGTCAAGTCCCTGTTTGTGAGCACTGCTTTCCCAGGGGATGGGACCTGGGACTCCAGTCACCCATTCTCCCCTACTGTGGAACACACAGTTATGAAGTATTGGGTGGCCACATGTTTTTGTTTATTTTTTTTCTGTTGTTTTATCAACAGGTGGCATTGAAACCTCCAGCATTTGTATTCAGAAGTTCTCCCATCAGCCCTCATGCTCAGGTTGGAACTGAATCGACCCCTCAGAGTTTTGTTTGGTGTCTTCCCAATCTTTATTCCCAGATTGCTCTGAAACTGACAAGGCAGTTCCAGATGAAGGAATGAGCCAGGCACACATTTGCCTTTCACTAGGTACCAGGAGATTTGAACAGAGAACAAATCAATGACACAAAGCTGAGATACTTCTGAGACAAGTGACTCTAAATAAAAAATCAAAGCTGGGCCCATGTGGAGCTTCTCAAAACCAAAGCTGTGTGTGGAAAAACACCCTGTGTTTCAACAAGACAGTTGCTAGAGGGGTTTCTCAGGTTTGACACCACATCCCAAGGACACTAGACGTTTTGCTAACACCCAGATGACCTGTGTTCAAATCCATCATGCATCTCAATGTATACGACAGCAGTGTTGCCATAGCTGTCAACCATGGAGGTGGCTGCTTTATTTCTTACTTGACATACAGTCTGCACCTGAGAGCTTTCTGGTTTTCAACACCTTTTTCAGTTGGTCTGAACTTAATGTGCCTTGTCATGAAGGGCCTTGGGTTCACCCTGGCAGAGAACAGATCGACCCTGTAGTGAAACGTCACACTCTCCTTTCAGATTTCTCTGTCGAAAACAAGAGCCCTTAAAAACACCCCAAAGCAGTTTACTGGCATAACTGCAGCTAAAGCAGCTTGTTGGGTGTTGAAGACACCATCCTCCTTGTGATTCTCTGAAACACCCTTTCCCTGATAATATTTCAGCCTAAAGGGGAACCATCTCAGCAAATAATTCCGGGTATTGAGCACTCCTTTGCACACCTTCTCTTCAATACAAAGGAACCTTTCTTGAAAACATGCACTACATCACTAGGAAAAGGGAAGTGTTTAATAAACATGAGCCACTTAAATATATCTTGAGTGTTGTCCTGGCTTGGAGTAACGAATTTTGTTAATGAGGAGTTTAAACCTGACTGTTTATGAATTGTTGCTCTCAGTGCCTTCAGCAATTCCTGTCACTACACTTGATTAAAAAATTTAGCACTTGAAGTCTATTTAGAACTTTGCTTGGAGTTTGAACATTCAAAATCTCAATACATAAAAACTGAAGAGAATTACAGAATTGTTAACTTTCACATACTCTCATTTGGCAGTCTGACTGCAGGAAAGACAACAATAAAAAAAAAATCAGTGTTATTGTGATGATAAGTCAACTGTGTGGCAGGAGAACAGCAGGTCCAGCCCACAAAAACATCATTGTTTATTTTCTGCATTTTCCAAATAATATACTCTCTTTTAATTTTATGCCATTCTTCATGTTCCTGGCTTGAAAATGTTTCTAGGCAAGATCATATGCACTTAATTTCAAGGTGGACATCCAATTATTTTTACCAACCTTAGTGATACTTTCCTACTAGGAAAATCTTTAGGCAAAAGCATTAAAAATTGAAAGATATATATGTGGGAAGACAGATAGAGATAGTGCTGAAGGCAACCTTGCCCCCAATGTATTGCAGCTGTGTTAATTACCAAAGAGGGGGAACAGCCTTGCCCTCACAGCTGTGGGTGTGCTAAAGAGTGAGTTAGCTGGGAGAGAGGCAGTTGGACTCTGCTGGCTGTGATGTGAGGAGGAAGGGGCAGGAGGTTGTGTGTGGGAACCCTGGAAGCTGAGAATTTTAGGCTTTCTGTGCTGACAGGCACTGACCCTCAAGAAAACACTGCATTTGACCTCAGGCTGTGGAAGAGGCTTCCAAAATTGAGTGATAGCACTGGGATTATGGGTGTGTAGTTTGATTAGAAGTGTGTGATATCACAGGGTGGAAAACTTAGAGTTTAAGGGTTTAGTATATAGTAATATATATAAAGCAAGATGGGGGATTTAGGGCGTAGGCTAAGTTCTTCTTTTTCACCTTCATGGGTCTGGGTGGTGTTTTGTAATTGGGTAGAAAAGTCTGCATTGTGGACCATGGGTGGTTGGTTATTGGGTTAAAAGTAAAAATAATCTAGGTCTCATTTCATAATTGGACATTTTGTGCTTAAAAGACCTTGTAAAGAGATAGAGCCATTTCTCACTTTGTTAGCTAGAACTCACAACTCATGAGACTGTAACATAGATAAGAATTAATAAACGTCTGAGTCCAAACACGAGCTGCGTCTCTCCAGCTTTTAATCCCTGCTCTAAAAGAAGAAAAGAAGATTAAAATCCCACAGTTGTGTGAGGGACAGAGAGGGTAGAGCGTTGTATGAGGGACAGAGAGGGTTAGGTGGCTGTGCTAGGGACAGGAAGGAGTCAGCTGGAACTGCAGAAGGAAGAGAGAAGAAGGAGATAAAGAGCCAGAGCTGCGTGGAGCTGCCCATGGGGGCTACATAGAAAAGGTGTGAGGGACTTCCAGGTAACAAGGTGCTGATGCTTGAAGCCTTCTTTGGTATCAGTTGTACCTCCTCTGTCATATATAGAGAAAAGAAAAGAAAAAAAAAAAGGCTGAAAATGTGTCTCATCCAATTAAACAATGTTATTCATTTATTTTCCCAGCTGCCTCTCCAGATCATATTGACACATTGCTCAGGGCATTTTCCCCTTGCTTGTTCCTCTCAAGTGCATGACTTTCAGAAACTTTCTCATTTTAATCACATCCTGCGTTGAAGCTCTGAATGGCAAATGAGAAGATCTACAGGAGACAATGTCACTGAAAAGTGACAGAACTGAAAGACCTTGCTGTGAAATTCAGGAGACAGAATGATTGGTGTCACCAGACCCACGGAGTCCTTGCTCAGCCATCCCATGGTTGCCAACAAAATTGGCCCACAACACGACTCAAGGTGTTCATGTGCATCCTTATGGACTTCACAGAAGTAAACATGCTCTGAGTTGCTTCATGACCCAACACCAGAGGTTGTGGGGTACTGTGACCTTCCCAGGCTGCCCCATCTCCCTTCCACAGGACACAGTGCCACTCTGTAAGTGGGCTCCTGTCAAATACAACGTGAATGAATGACACTCACACACTGAGATATCCAAGGCAAAAAAGGGGGCAGTTTATTTACAGACCTCGACATTTATAGAATTCCAACAGTGACCATGGGTTGGAGAGTGAAAATTGTCCTCTCCAACCACACTGGTCAACCTAACCATCCATCAATTCTCTCCTCCTCCAGAAAGGAATGCAAAACAACCATTATTTACATGAAAAGTGCGTGAGAAACTCCATTACAAAAATGCAAACATCAGAAAGCTGAAGGGACTTTAGAAAAACTTTAGAAGAACAGGGTGACAGGCCCCTACCTCAAGTGACTTCTGAACAGCTGCTTTGAGACCTTCAGCTTCTCCAGCATTCCTCCTCAGAGGTGGATGCTCCTGCAGAGCACATACACTGGTGGCTGGACATGTCCCCAAGGGCCATGTGACTCATGTGTCATGCTTATCCCTGCCTTTCCTGAGGTGACAAGCACTGGGGGGCTGCAGTGGTGGGTGTCCTTCAGGAAATCCCTGCAGCAATGAAAGGCAGGAGCTCATGTCTCCTGCTCCTGCACGATGCAGTAATCTGGATGTGAAATATTAGCACAGCTGTTGAGCAGAACACATTCAGAGGCTCAGTGATGAGGGCTGTCCCACGAGCCAGGCACTGGGAATCCTGCACACCAGTGTGGAGGGGAATGATGTCAGGAAGTATTTTTGTGAGGAGACCTTGGCTGGGTAAAGATTTTGAGCAAGAGGCCCAGGGTGGAGGCAAAGGATGGAAGTAGGAAGCTGGAGCTTGGTTTTCCATTGCTTTTGGGAGGTCCATCACTAGAGGGAGACCAAGATCTACCCTATGGCTGGTGGGCCTCCACCTCACCTCAGACTGGAATATAGCAAGGAAATTTTGACTTGCCATTTTCTTCTTTTCCCGGAAATGTTTGGGGTCCAGCTCAGGGAAATAGTTTGGTGTGATTGCTGCCATCAAACAGCACAGTCTGGATGGATGGTGCATTGATTGTATCCTCAGGATTTCCTCCCATTTTAATGCCATGAACCTGGTTCAAACTTACCAAGCATTACCATTTGCCTGGTTTTATTATATTTAGAGAGGAGGACTTGGTCTGGTGTCAGGGGAGAAACATCTACATCTGAAGTACATCTGAAGTTGGGCTTCAAACACTGTCTGGAGCTTTGCCACTGGGAAAACTCTGTTGTTGCTCTGCCTTAAATAAAGTACAATTCAAAATTTTATACAATGGACTTGGAATTTCTCATGGTGGTCAAGAGGATACTTACAGGGTGGGGGGCATGGCCAGTGCTCTTCCCCTCTTCACCTTCAGCCCTGGGGACACTGGAGAGGGGCTGTGCCAGGGTGGTCCCCCCCTCACACCCCTCACCCACACCTCTCACCCAAAGAAGGCCTCCATGCAACAGCTGCAGTCCATTTTAACCAGAGCAGGATGACCACACCTGTGCAACAGGTAACACAAGCTCTTTGCTTCCCGAGTAACAAGCCAGTGGGGAAGGATCTCAGACAAAATCTCATGCCAGCTGCTTGGTTCCCTTTCCTAAGTGAGGTGCTACTTTTGCAACAGAAGCAGTAGAAACACTGCCTAGTTTGGAGCCTACATTAATAAAATTGCCAAGATATTCTAGTTGTAGAAGCTTCTTGCTGAAGTCTTCAAGCTTCTTCATCTATTTCCTGGTACAATTATGATTTCTGGCTCCTTTCTGGAGCACGTGTGTGAACTGAAATTTGTTTGCAGCTCGTGTTTGCTGGTTGCTCATGGCCTCTCCACCACATCCCTCTTCTGGCAGCAGCTGATGCAGAAACATTTGCATTGCAACCTGATGAGGCTCATCAAACACTGCTAGTGTAAACACGATCAGATTTACAAAACAGTTTGTGTCCAACAGCAACTGGGGGCTGCTATCGATGGAGACAGTGACAGTCACCATCCATCATCTGGGAGAAGGGCACAGCTCATGTCTCAGCCCAGCCCTCATTCTTATGCAGCTGGTGGGATGTCTGTCCTGCTGGGATGCAGCCAGAGCTGCGAGGGCCTGCTGGAGAGATGCCAACCAGCCATCCTGCTCTGGTGTAGGCAGGGGAAGCAGCAGAGGATGGTGAGGGGCTGGGGGCAGGAAAGCACTGCCTTGGCCCTGTCTTCACCCCAGTGTGCCAGACGCTGGGGGAGAAAAGTTATTGACTGATTAGCTTTTGCATCAGATTTCAGTGCTGCAGCTGGTCTCTGCTTCTGTGTTCCCTGAGGCCTGTCCTCCCATGCACTCAGAGCTGCTGAAGGCTTGTGTCCCTCACTTTTTCACACTTTAGCTGTTTTGTCATTTTCTTTTTTCCTGGTGCTGCAATGTGTTACCTGTCCAATGGGATTCACGGGCACACAGCTCTGCCTGGCAGGTGGGGTGTGCCCAAAGACCTCCTGCATAAAGTAACTGGGAACCCAACCCAGTGTTATCTTTTCTATCCTCATCTCATAAAACTGAAGTGTTGGCCTATTAATCAACCCACTGTGCAGCTCTTGGGACATGTCTTCAAGGGAAGGAGCAGAGAATTAAGGGTTTTAAACAGTATCAGGATTCTTGCACATTGTTCCTTGCACAGTGGTTTTAAAAAGCACCCTACATATCACACTCTTCTGGCTCCTAACAAAATCTAATCAGTTTGTTGTGTCACAAGGTAACTTCATCAGCCAAGGAAACTTGTGATGGATTCATATAGTCACAGTGTTAGTTCATCAAAACACAGCCTCACTGCACACCAACCTGCACCTGAGCCCCCAAAGGAGTCACAGAGGCAGGACCCATCTCTTTCCAGCCTCAGTGGGGTTGTGGAAACACCTGTTTTCTCCATGAAAGACTCAGTATGACAGCAGCCAGCCCAGCCATCTACCTATCCCACCTGTATGCCCTGGGCTGAACAGCCCCCCTGGGAGAAGAACAGGTAATGCTGAGAAGATTTATTTCAAACAGCTCCTTCATTTAATTTGCAACTTTGGTGTGCAGAGCAGACTCCTTTGCGTTAGTTCATGGTTGGATTCTGCCAAAGATGTTGGTCATCAGTGCTGGCCTGGACTTCTCCAGTTAGAGGTGCTCCTGGGGCATCACTTTGACATCAGGCACGTCTCCCAGCAGTGCTCCTGGCTCTTTGGATGGTCCTGGAGGGATCTTATCTCCTTGGACCTGCTCACAAGCCATGTGAAGAGCCAAGGTCCCCCTGACATGCCCTGCCATGGTAGTAAGTGCCTGGCTGCTTTTAGGGCTGTGGGGATCTTTTAGGTGTCCCTCACTTCAGACCAGTAACACCAGTACCACGTCTGTGGATCTGGAGGAAGCACAGGGTCTTCCTTCAAACCAGCCTGAGACTCCTTTGCTGAACCAGGGAGGGATTTCCTTGCTCTGAAGAGCAAAACCTCCTAAACCAAAACATTGGATCAGGCAGATATGAAAGAGCAGATCTGAAAAATATTGTTCAACAAAGAGAAAGGCTTATGAAGGACCTGAGTGAAAAAACAAACACCTTGAGAAACCAGTCAGAGTGAGACAAGAGCCAGTCAGGCCAGCTCAGTTGCTGCAGCCCACAGTGTGACAGCTCACCATGCCAAGTTGGTTTCTTGTCTACATCTGCTGTCAGGCCAGGTAACCCACATCACATCACACCACACCACACCACACCACACCACACCACACCACACCACACCACACCACACCACACCTCACCACACCACACCTGGCTTTTCTGGATGTTTAAAGACGCCCAAGGAAGTTCATGCCACTCATTGCAGAGGGATACTTGCTCGCTCAGATCTACATCAGTCTAGATCAAGTAGCTGGCGTGTATGGGCAAAACTCCCTTGAAAATGAATTTATCACTTAAATAACCATTTGTTTTATTAATACTTAAATGAGAGTCAGAGGGTTGTCCACAGATTTAGCTTAGCAATAATTTCCATGGAAATCCAACTCCAAGCTTCAGTTCTTTGGAATTTTATCTGCATGCTGCTGCTGCTGCAAAATTGCAGGAGCTGCTGATGGAGCAGTGCTGCTGTCAACCAAAACGAAAGCTCTGAATGTGCTTCTTGCTGCCCTGTGTGTAACAATCAAGTTTATACATCAAAGCTACTTAAATACCACTGTGGTCTGCCTCAAAGAAGAGACCAAAAAGATAAATTTTCCTGCCTGCACTGAAATGAAAATACAGCCCAGCAGCACTTTTTACCATCATTTTAAATCTGCAGAGACACTGCTGCTTTATCCAGTAGGCTGATATCAGGTGGGGATGAAGAACAACAGCCAGAACTAACACAGCAGCAGAGCTGTTTGCTTGTTCCTGTGCATGCTTGAAAAGTTGTGGACATCAGTCAATTGGGCTTGAAGGACATCCCAGAGAAGTGAAGTCCTTTAATGAAGCCTTGTTACCAGAAAGACATTCTGCAAGGCCTCCTTTAGAACATTTGCTCCTGCTCAGGGTCTATTTTAAGTTCATCCTTGGCCTGGTTAACCACAAAAGCCATCTTTGCCCTTCTTTCACACCACGGTGCTCACAGCCAAATCACCCTTATTGCTATTGAAGTTGCTACCAGCACCCATCCCAGTGCCTTGCTGGCCATGCTGAGTACAAACCCTCAAGGAATCACTTCCCTTTGGGCATCATGGGGGTGAGTGCCATTTATGTGTAGTAGTGCCTGTCACAACATGACATAAAGAAACAACACTCACACACTGAGATGTTCAAGGCAAAAAAGGCACGGTTTATTTACAGATTTTAGCATTTATAGAATTTTAACAGTGACTGTGGATTGGAGGACGAAAATCTTCTTCTTTAACCACACTGGTCTGTCACACATGACACAAAGAATTGATACCCACACATTGCCATGCCCAAGGCAGAAAAGAGGAGGTTTATTTACAGCTTCAACATTTATCGAATTCCAGCAGTGACTGTGGATTGGAGGAAGAAAATCTTCCTCTTCAACCACGCTGGGCAACCCAACAGTCCATCAACAGTCTCCTCCTTATGAGAGGAATGTAAACATTGTTAGATTTTACAATAACAAAAGGTTGTTTATATAAAATTGTATCTGACTCCATTGCAAAAGGTAAACACAGAAGGCTAAAAATGAAACTTCAGAAAACTCCTTAAAGAGACAGAGGAGAACAGCAAAAACCCAGACAACAGTGGTCAACCCAACAGTCTATCAGGAGTCTTCCCCTTATGAGAAGAATGTAAATATGGGCAGACAGTTACAGTAACAAAGAAGTTGTTTATGTAAAATCGTGAGAGACTCTATTGCAAAAGGTAAACACAGAAGGCTGAAATAGAACTTTAGAAAAACTTCTTAAAGAGACAGAGGAGGACAGAAAAAACCCAAACAACAATTGCCTTCACTCTTTAATGACTCTCCTCAGCTCTGGAAGTGTTCAAGGCCAGGCTGGATGGGGCTTTAAGCAGCCTGGTCTAGTGGAAGGTGTCCCTGCCCATGGCATGAGGATTAGGTCATGTCTAAAGTCCCTTCCAACCCAAACAATTCCATGATGTGATGAATCCCAACACCAGGATCGTAGCAGACACCAGGCAAGAGAGAAGGTGCAGGACTGTGAGCACACACAGAGCCAGAACAACTCCTCCCATGAAAGAACCACAACCAGGTTGAGATAAACCAGCAGACAGCAGGCTGTTTATTCAGGGAGGTTGCTATTTATGCAGCAAGTCATTAAGCTGTGGATGGCCACAGGATGTGGTAGTCACCAGAAGTTTCCAAGGGCAGGCAGACACAAGCATGGCAGAAAACCCTGTGCAGATTTTTTGACACAAAGACACTCTTGTCTTGGGAGGGTCCCAGACCACAGATCACTACAAGGTTGTGAGTGCTTTGGGGAAGTGTCACAGGAAGCATCTCTGCTGGAGAGGGGGTACAGGCCTGGGGGATGCTTTGCCTGACGCATTTGATTGTCTATTGCCACATTATAGAATTTTTTTTTTTTGAGACAAAAAGTAAAAAACTCCAGAATTTACCCAACTGTTGCTCACCGAAATGCTGAGGGAGGCAGTCAGAGCTGCAGTTTCGTGCTCAGACCTAAATTCTTTCTGTGTCAAACCTGAAGCACTTGCACTGCCTATTGATTCCCTGGAGACTTCACCTGTTCCCTTTGGTTTATGGGAGCCAGTCTTCTCCAGGACTGTCCCTCATTTTGGTACCATGATATACATTCCTTAATCCTAAATTTATGAGCTTACTTTCATTACCTTAAAATATCTTCTTAATTATGGTCAAGCTATTGAGTGATTAAGGTCATGCTGAATAAATGATGTGTCTGCTCCATGCTCATGCCAACAATCACTGCATCATCTGGATGTTTTTCACCACTCACTCATATTTTCCCCTCAATTTATGACAGACCTATGATCCTACAGTAAATACATAGATATCTCTTGGGCATTCCTGAAAGGAAAAATTGTCTATATAATTCCTAACTTAAAATATTCATTTAATATTAATATTAATTTACTTCTTTTCGAGATCAGCCAGTTTTTAATCCATTTAATGTGTTGTACCATGTTTATGCAAAGTTTTAACAGAGTTAGATCACACCATAGGTTGAAAACCCTGTAAAAAGCACAACTTCACTGCATTGAATTGACTTGTATCAGCTAAACTTATTAGCTCACTGAAGAAGCCTATCAAAATAATTTAAGAAAGAATTAATCTCTGTGTAAGACTTAACTGTTGACAGCATCTTTCAGCTCATCTTTTCAGCATAAATTCAAATGATCAGCTCATATTCAGGAGAGACATGAAGAGTGGCTGCTGTTGGGAAATCAGAGAGGAATGCAACAGCAGCTGCAATTCTAATAGCATGTGGAGGTGTTAAGATTTCTTGGCAAGGTGTATCTATTTATAAAAAAATCCACCTGTTTATATAAATGCAAATAAATAAAATAAAAATAAGTGCATAAAGATTGGAACACAGCTATCAGCAAATCTAAAGACTAGGTGATTGTATCCTGTAAAATTGCAACTTGCCATGAATAAATAGCTCAACATTATATTTTCTTAAGCCTCATGGAAAAATACTCACAAAAGGATGGGAAAATGTTGTAATAAAACACCAGAGAGGTAATTTTTACCTGTATAAGTATACCATTGGTGAGATTAGGTAGGGAAACTAAAATACTGAATGCAGTTCTAACTGGTAACATTTTAGAACAGATTTTAATGATGGAATAGGTTTTAGTAAGAAACCACAGAAAGATCTGGGAAGTGAAAAAGATGCTAACAGACACAAAAACCGAGAAGTTCCCTCTGCTTGACTTCATCAAAAGATCAAAAATTGGTTTGATCACAGAGCATAAATTCCTTTAAAGGAAGGAATTCCTTAGAAGACAGGAAACCAGAACCAGTGGTTGACAGGTACAGTCAAACAATTATCAATGAACCATAGAACACTTTTTTTTTTATATGAAAGGTGATTGGCCACCAAGACAAACTAATTAAGGAAACCACCATACCTTGGTGGTTTTCTGAGGAGTGAGAACCATCACCACCATTTCCTGCAGTCAATGTGATAATCATGTGCATTCCAGTTCAGAAACACATTTCTTCTAGCCTTTAAGTATTCTGAATCAGACCCTCTGTGCCTCCTCTCTAAAAGCAATGCAGGAATGTTATCTTGACTTCCCAGGCATTTCTGACCCAGTGCAGCCTCTCCTGGCACCTTCTCCCAAGGGAGCTGGAGTTTGCAGCCATCAGCAGCAGAGCAATGCCACCACTGGTGCTGCAGGAGCCGTGCAAGGGGGGTCAACAGCAGGTGAGGCTCTGGGAGATGTTCACCAGGAGCCCAGGCAGGACTCTGCAGCCTGTGTTGGGATTCAGCAAAAACATCTCCGCAGAGATGTTTTACCATTATTATATCTACTAAGGGAAGAGATGTATTTTTTAATTCACATCCCAAATTATTTTTGAAATAGTTATGTTAAACAAACACAGCTGCTTCAAAACAGTTTTGATCTTCTACAACAACCTTTTCATATTGTCCCTATTAATCCTATTTAAAAAATAAAATGTTCCAGAATACATATTTTATTACAATTTTTTTATGACAATTTCTGTGAGCACTGAAACCTATAGGTGCTGGTGCTCCCCATGCAGCCCAGCTGTACCTTGATTCTCAAGGTTATTGGAATGCTCAAAGAGCCAGGGCTGCACCTTGCAGCATTATGTGAGGTCTTGCCAAGCAGCCCTAGTGAGCAGCACAGGGGATGGGTCACTGGGCCCATGCACCACATGAGAAATGAGTGATGCACCTTCATGTGAGAGGCATGGCTGATGGTTTTTCTGTTAGTTCCACTGAGACATATTCCCCCACCACACTCTTCCCCTTGTGCCTAGGAATTCACATTGCCTCCTGCCTTTTTTCCATAACAAATCCTGTTATTTTTTCATGTACAAAGCAAAAATGTGTAGAGCTTTTGGAGATGCCTACACTCTATCTTCACAGCTGCCAAATCCACTGTCTGCAAAGCAGGTGTTATTTTTACCACATGCTCTCAAGGAAACAGCTTCCCCGAGCTATGGTTTTCAAGAAAGCAGCCATAATATTTCAAATATGTGTACTATCATCATGACAAGTCTGTCAGTCAGTCTGTCTTGGGAGCAGCTTTATTTTTCCTGCATTAGCTGTGCTGTGATCAGACCTGAGAGCCTCAATGTGGCAGACGTTGAGTAAAAAAAAAAAAAAAAAAAAAAAAAAAAGAAAGGCAGTGAAAACCCAATTCTTGCCAAGTTTCCTTGCATTCATCACAGCTCCTTTGGGAAGAGGGGCTCTCACAAAAAAAAAATCTGTTATTGTGATGAGAGAAGCTTCATTACCATGGTAGGCCCTGTGTAAGATCTTCCTCAATGGATAGGTAAGGGAAGAAAAGGCTTCTTGCATGGATGGGATGGGATATGCATGCAGGGGCATGGAACTTGTAAGGATAAAGCATCAGCCTCCCTGGTGAAGTCATCTGTGTCCATGCAAGGAAAACACAGGCTGCTCCTGAATGAAAGCATTCCTGTCTTTCACCCGTTTGTTCATTTCACAGTTCAAAGCCTGGCACAGGGGACAGCAGGTCCCTTTCACATTGGAGTGAAACCTGAGATCCTGCAGCAGCCAGGGCTTTCCTCCCCTCCACAAAGGCACGAGGAGAAACATCCAGCCTGCAAATTGATGGAAAACTGGCAAGGAAGTCTTGCAGCCACCTTCCAGCCTGCCCCCCACTAGTCAGGAGCCCATATCACAGAGGATGAGGGAAACCCCAGCAGAGATTAACAGATTCTTTTTCTATGCAGGCACTTTTAAAGAAAGATCCTTCCTGAAAATCCCTAAAAAACAGCTAATGAATTGCTTCAGATTTTGGGAGATTGATACAGCCTCTGTTCAGAATTGCAAGTCACAATAAGCCTGTTGCTGTTCCCACCTCTCCCCTGATATGTGCAGGATGTAGTAGTCCATTAATTCTGCTCATCTCCAGCATTTGTATCCAGAATTAGCACTCCTCACTGTTCTCTGCTGGTATCACCTTGGAATAACCCCAGTAGTGTCATTCATCATGTAACCAGCCAGGCAGGGACGCAGCACTGGTTCACAACACAAATATATTCGTGTTGACAGGAGGAAAAGCTACACCCACACTATCCAGCCTCCATGTGGGACTGGGAATGCTGAGAGTGCTCAGCTCTGGCTGAATGGGGAAGGACACTGCCCATGACTGATCTCACAGCTCTGACAGCACACGGATTAGGGAGAAGCAGAACTCAATTAGGGGCTGCAGTAGCCCTTGTCATTCTCAAGAGAACAAACCGTAACTCTGATCCACAGTGCACACACGGGGGCCTGGACAGCTCACTGTGCTTGGCAATCACCTCAGGTTGTGATGGAGGCTGTCAGGTGTGTCAGACAACTCCCTCTGGCTGCCTGGAGGCACGGAGGAGCTGTGTTGCCCCTACAGCAAACCACTTTTTATCCCATTAAACTCTTCCACAGAGGCATCGGCTCATCAGACACAGCAGCTGTGCCAGAGAGCTCTCAGGCAGCTGGAAGGAATGCAGAGTAACAAGCACTGCACCTCTGAGCTCAGCTCAGATGTTGTCCTGGTTTTGGCTGGGATAGAGTTAATTTTCTCCCTAATGCCTGGTACAAATCTATGTTTTGAATGTAATGTGAAATAAAGTCGGTAACACACGGATGTTTCAGCTGATGCTAAGCAGTGCTCACCCCGAGCCAAGGAATTTTCAGTTTCCCGTACTCTGACATGAGCTGGGGGGGAACAAAGCTGGGACAGCTGACCCCAACTGCCCAGGAGGATATTCCATACCACAGATCCTCATGCCCAGGATATAAGCTGGGGGTGTTGGCTAGGAGCCACCAATTGCTGCTCAGGGACAGGATGGACATCAGTCAGCAGGAGATGAGGAACTGTGCTGTGCACCTCTTGTTTGTCTTAGGGCTTACTCCTCTCTCTCTCTCTCCCCTTTCCTTTACAATTACTATGATGATTGTTATTATATAATATTTTATTTGGTTTCAATTATTAACCCGTTTTCATCTCAACCCAAGATTTTTTACTTGTTTTTTCTTCCAAAAATGGTGCAAGAGGAGGGGAAGAGTGTGAGCAAACCAAGTTGCCAGCTAGGGTTAAATCACAACAGATGTCTTACTGGGAAAAAAACTATCTCTGGTCCTTATATGTGGAGCACACATTACATCACACCATGAGCAACTGGAATGAAGATGTTTATTGGTATCTACATATGTGGCTGATAAAAATAGCCTCATCAAAGCCTGGTGCATCAAAAAGCAGAATGATGACCCAGCTCACCTTTTTATTTTTGGGACACAAAACCAAGCCAAAGACAAGGAGACAAATGCCAAGCCATTCAATTTGGCTTCCACTTGGATTCATTTCTCTTGGCTCCAAGTAGCTGAGCACAAAATCCAGATGTGAACGTTGCCACAATCACCTGAAACAAATATTTTTACCCGTGCAGAAGCAAAATTCAGTTCTGTGATTCAGCTTTGTGAAAGGGGTTGAGTGATGAGCAGCAGACCCAGGGAGGCCCTTCCAGTGCTTGCCGTGCTTTTGTGGGAGCTGTGCAATGAGGGAAGGCTTCACCCACCTGCCCACAGGTGGACAGGGCTGTTACTTCCAGAAACACTTCTTTGAAAGAAGTTGAAGATCTTCTGTTAAAGACCACAACGACACAGACTCCGACTCAGAAGGCTGACAATGACTCTGTTTATTTCCGGTTATTTCTTCCCTTTTATACTATTTTAGAGAGAACAACCCAATTGGTGGAAGAAAGACAAACTTCTTCAATCACATTGGTCAAGTCAGAGGGACATCCAAGAAGAAGTCCCTCCTAGGGAAAGGAATGCAAACAATGGTTACGGTTAGGAAAACGTGTCTCCTGTTGACAGAAAACTCTCTGGGAAAGAGTTTCAGAAAACCAAAATACCACAGGCACGAACCAGAGATACACTTCTTGGCTAACATCTCCACTTAACCTCCTCCCTTCCTCTTAACCGTGTTACACCTCCTTCTGGAATGAGAAACAATCAATCACTGCAGCAGGACTGTATCACCCTCTCATTACTCCACCAAACCTACAGATTGCCTTCCCCCACCTGCCCAGCTCTCCCCAGACGGTGCCAACGTTGCATCAGCGGGTGCTTTGGCACCAAGCAGGGCCAGCCACAGGCACCAAAAGGAGACAAAACACCAAGCATGACTGTTATAAATGTTAAGAGCCAATTTCAATCAAAAACAATTTATTGCCAAGGAGAAATTTAGAGCAAAAAATTGACAAGAAATTGACAAAGCCAAACAAATCAAGGAAGCGATGCGCATGGGGTGAGAACCTCTGAGGTGAGCTCCTCAGTGTCACGTCCCCCTGAGGTCTCACACCGTGTGCCTTGAAGTCCAATTGCTTTATCCCCTTCTTGGTTTGGACTCTGTGTACATGTCCTGACTTGCCCCACAGATCCAGGTGTCAGAGGGGTCTTGAAACTTCTCTGCCGCCGGATCTGCTGTTGGATTCCAAAGTTTCTATAAGTCCTTTTGTCCTTTGGTGTAGTGGTTGGCAGGATTTGGAAAGCAGAGACTCCATCTGAAAGTATTTCCTGGGTGTGAGGGTGTCCTTGAGCACCCTTAATGTCCCAGACCAGATACTGTCTTTGGGCCATTGATCCTTATCAGTTGCTGATCACCTCTTGCTCTGGTTGCTCCACACCTTTCATTGGTATTGTAATTTCTTTGTCTTCTCCTTGGAACTGAAGAAAGCTCTTGCAAAATTTTCCTAAGCCTCTCTGTGAGGAGGTCTCTTGGTCATTTTACAAATATATTTTTACCACAACCATGAACATTATGAAAACATGAATTATTCCCTATTACGATGACCCTAGACTGTAAAGGCACATACAATCCCTGGCAAAGACCACTGAGCAGAGCACGACACGGAGACATCAGAAGAACTGGAGACTGAGGTGCCCTTGCAGAGGAGGGACGGTGGGGGCAGAGGGAGGAGGTCTCTGTGAATAATCACCTGGTTTTATTCTCTCCCCGCAGATCCAGAGTGTCACACAATGACCCGAGCAGTGGATATAGCTTTATCTACCTTTTGCAGCTGGCAGGCAGAGTGTGTGTAGCAACATTACCCCCTACAGTTCAACACCAGGCTCCCACCTTCTCTAAGCTCTCGGCACAGCATCGGGCTTGGCTTGTTTTAAGCCGCTGAGGAAACTTCTTACTTTAAACCTGTGCGTGTCTGGGAAACTGCTGGAGGAGGTAAAAGGAGCAGGCAAGCCAGCAGTCTGCAAAGATTAATTGCTGCAAATAAATCCTGGAAAAAAAACATTGACAGCTGAAGTGACTTCCCATTTGCACTTTCTCCTTACTTACAGATTTTTGTTCACACATTTTCTAGAATAATGATGATTTTTTTTTCCCACCTTACCTGATGTTTTTTATCTGCTATTTGAGAAAGAGATGTCTTATAAGTTGAAAAAATTACTTGAAATTTCAGATTTGGGAACTTGATTGAGAAAAAGGTACATTCTTATACAGAAAGTTGTCTTAAACATTTTTTTTTTTCATTAAGCACAAACTTTAAAAGAGAAACTAGAGTGGTCCTGGGTGATGGGGATGATGTCCCACACTTTCTGCAAGTCTCAGGCCTTCCACTCCTGTGTCCCTTGCAGGGCTTGAGGTATTACTGAGTGGCTATTCTCATCCTGTTTTCCTTTTTCTACATTTTCTTAAACATGAGAAAACACAACAGAGGGGCTTTTTTTTTGGTTTTGTTTTTGGTTTTTTGTTGTTGTTGTTGTTTTGTTTTGGTTTGTTTTTCTTTTTCTTTTTTCTTCTTTTTTTTTTCTTTTTTTTTTTTTTTTTAATACCATAAACCTTGTGAAAACCAGAGCACCTTTAAAAGGGGATGGAAATACCTTTAAATGTTAATGGGTATTAAATTTAAAGCAACACTTCAGGCAGTGGTGCCTTTGAATGTGGATGGTGCAGCACAGACACCTGACTCTGTAAAAGCTGAATTTGACTTTTTGGGGGTCATTTGCACCGCTGGGCAGAATCACAGCAAAGCAATGTCAGGCAGGGCACACATAGTTACCTTTGCATTCCTCACAGTTTATCATTTACCCCTGTAAACTGCTTGAGCTTATCTATTATCTATAAAAATTGCGAAAGGCTTTGAAAGGTTCAGTGCCCAGGCATCAGTCCTGGAGTGACACAAAGGAGCAGAGGAGGAGGAGGAGGATGCTGAGCCTTCAAACCCTGTTCCCAAAAGCCTGCCCTGATGCCCAGTGGTGTGCAGGGGGTGCATCCCTGCCCATCCCACATGGAAACCTGCACTGGTGGAGCTGCTTCCTTCCCATCCTGAGTGGGTGACTCCATCCTCTCACCTGTGACGATGGAGAAGGGAAGCAGCTCTGTATAAATACACCTAGAGGGTTTTGGCAGCATCAGAGAGGAGCCAGTGTTGCATTTTGCAGTGCATCACACACAAATTGCAGCTCCTCTGAATAGCAGGCAAGAGTTTCCCTCAGCCAAGAGTGACAACTTCATACATACCTCCCACAAAAACAGAGGTTTGGAAAATTATTAAACAGAAACCGTGTAATTGCAATCAGAAATCTGAATGCATGCTAGGTCAAGAGCAGTAAATTTAGCACTGATCACTCTGTGTTTTCCCATTGCTGTTATTAAAAACATATTTAAGAATCCCAAAGAATTCAGTTTCTGGAATAATTTCTTGTGTCCTGCCCCCATAACCATACTCAGATTCAATCAGCACAGCCCAGATGACACATGTGAGCTTTTTCTTGCTGGGAGTGAAAAGCTACAGGCAGAGCCTCTGCAGACACAGCTTTTAATGGATCTTCTTAGATCACTGCAGCCCTCTGCTTGGGGCTATCTGATTTGGGGTTTAAAAGCACCTTATCTTGACTTAGCAGTGAGGAGTCAATTTTGGCTGCAGGTTGCTTTCAGCCATGGCATCAGACTGTGTGGTACTTTGTTTTGAAGGAAGGACATATTCTTTATTCAAAATAGGAATATACCTTCTGCAAGGTGCTGCATTTGGAGGTTCATGGGGCAGATAACAGCACTTGCTGTGCAAACAGCACTGCTTAAAGCAAGTTCTCTGTTTCTAAAATAAGTTAAGGTAATAGATCAGAATTCAAAAAGTTTAAACTCACCTGGTTTTCTCTTCCATTACAGAATCCCTGGCAGCAATGCCCACTTGCAATTAATCTGAACATACAGTTGCAAGGAATCCCACCTTTCTCCATCATGCTTTTCACTTGAGGAGCAGGGCTTGAAGGAGGAGCACAGAGTTAAGACCTGTAGAGGCACATCTGTGCATTCATAGATTAATCCTTTAAGAAAGGCTCAGGGCCAAAAGAGACAAACATTGTACCAGAAACCAGGATTCCATTCCCAGCAGAGGTTCTGCAACTCAGGCTGCAACTGTCTCCCTTCTTGGACTGGGGTTAGCATCAAGATATTCAGACCCCAGGAAGAGCAAAAAGAAAACTTAGAACACCTTTAATTTTGAGCTTGAGGGACTTTTTCACGGGTTTGTTGTTGTTGCTGCTATTTATATTTCCTTTTCCACCTTAACTACCGTAAATCTGATTATTATTGTGATAAAGTGAAGGTGGAAATGCCAGCATCCCCCAGGGCTGACACAGAGGTTTTCACACAGCTGTTGCAGGGCTGGAAACCTGGACTGGACTCTTCTGGCACAGCACTGAGAACCAGCACTCAAAAAAATTTGGATTGAACTCTGGGTGGGTTTATAATGTCCCAACAGACCAAGGAGGAGCAAGTTGTTCCTCAGTGTTCAGCTGATCCTCAAATCACTGCCATTTCCAGCCCACTGGCTTCCCTGTGCAGGGGGTTTGAGCACAAGCAATGGTTTCTGGGCAGTGCTAGAGCATCCCAGACACCCCAGAGTCATGTTACATATCAGCACTATTAATGCTAAAAATGGGGTTTCAGGGCAGCAATGACAGTAAGAAATGAGTCTTGCTACAAACCCTTACCAAAGAAATCTGAAACTCTGTGTTTTAAAGAAACTAAAACTTCAAAGCTCTGAAATCCTGCTCAGCTTCACTAGACCTGCATAAAAAAGAGCACAGAGTCACAGATTATACCAAGATAGAAGGGACCCACAAGGATCATCCAGTCCAACTCCTGGCCCTGCACAGGACACACCCAGAGTCACACCGTGTGCCTGAGAGCATTGTCAAACACTTCTTCAGCTCTGTCAGGCTTGGAGCTGTGACCACTGCCCTGGGGAGCCTGTTCCAGTGCCCAGCCACCCTCTGGGTGAAGAACCTTTTTCTAATATCTGACCTGAATCCCCCCTGACACAGCTTCATGTCGTTCCTTTCAAAACCAATTCCATATGCTAAAGCGATGCCAAGTAATTATCGCACGACTCTGCGGCACAGCTGCCTCCAGTTCCTGTGTGATCAGCATATTTTAAGGAGAGTTTTGCAGTGCTGTGTCTGGATGTTGCAATCACAGGAGAGCCCTGGGGACCCACAGCACGCCTCCTTGACACAGCTGGGCTCCCCCACCTCCTTCTCCACGTGGGAGCCCCTCACTTGCAGCAGCCTCTGGGATCCTCCAGGATCTGTTCCCTGCCTGCTCTCACTCCACCTTGTTGCATTCCTTTAGGGGATAGTCTCTCCCTCACAAACCCCTCCCCCCAGAGACTGTAACCTGGCCTGATCTTACCTGCCCCTTGACTCTGACCTATGGCCCTCGGCCAGGTAATCTGACGCCGACCCCGAAAGAGATAAAACCCCTGCTCCTCCATGCTCTCTCTCTCTTTGCCCCTGGGATCCCTTCATGGAAATAAAGCCTTGGATTACATCCTGAGGTAAGAGCCTCTTTTGGATTTCCTTTCCCTATCCTGAAGAACTCCTTTCCCCAAAACTCCCCAAATCTGAGCTAGCAGCCTGTGGGGGGTTGGAGGGGAGGAGAAAACTTCACCACCTCACATCAAGAACCCCACAGTGGCAGTTCTTCTGCAGAATATGGTCAAATAGAGTCAAACTCTGCTGGTGCTTGTGCTGGGGTGGGCACTTCCACCACGGAGTACCCAAACCCAGTGCTGCAGTCATGTGGGTGACACCCCTGGCTGTAACCAGTTTCGGTGGAGCCCGAAGGCGTGAGCTCAGATGTGCAGAACAGGAGGCAGCTGCCAAAGCATAGGGCTGTAGAGCCCTTTGAGAGACCCAAGGGTATCTAAGACATTTTTTTAGAGCTTTTTGATGGAACCCTGTAGGAGACCTGTAATTTTCTGTGTCAATGTCTGGAAGGGACAAGGTACTTTAGGGCCCCTCAAATGCATGCCCAGGTTTAGATGACCTAATCCTTCATGAAGGATGAGATTCATCCTGAAGATCAGGAGACCTATGTCAAAGAATCTTCATGCAGGTGCTGAGGTGGGTGGGGTGTCTCATTCCCACCACTGTCTGTGGACATCAGGGGTGTGACTCCACTGCCCAAATGCAGGAACCTGGTCTACTCTGCAGTGCTGTAGTGTGTCCCCTCTGGACTTCAGCTGGCACCCAGAAGCTCATGGCTCTCACATGGGTTATATGTGGCTGTCTGAGATATCCTGGGGTGTACTGGATGGTAATAGATGCCTACATAAGGACAATGACTGAGTGCTGGACCCCATCTCATGTAACAGCAGCTCAGCATTTTCCTCTTCAACACCCACAGGCAGACACCAAGGTGAGTGTGCCTTAATTCATGAGCCAGATCCCATCCTGAGGTTTTTGTTGTTCTGCAGATCACAAGTAGTGTTCCTTTGCTGCTCACATAGCTGCTTGTGCTGTGATTTCCCTGCACTCCACTTACAGGTGCACAATGAGCTGCACCTTAGCCTGGTGGAGGTTTCACACTGATATTAACAGGATCAGGAACCCTGGCCCATGCAAACATCAAATAGAAGCTTCTGACCTCTGCACCCAGAGGCAAAACAGCATTAATCACTTCTAGAAATGCACATAAATTCTATATTGATGCAACGATATCAAGTGAACAATACAGAAAAAAAGATACTTTTGTTGCCTATTGTTCTGAATTTATAGAAGACATCACACAGATCACCATAAAACACTGACAATTAATTATGTCTAAAATATGTGCTCGGAATTTTTCAGAACCTACCTGAATACGAGAACAAAAGGCTTTTCTTCCTCAAAACAAACATAAAATGCTATCTAGTGTTGACTCTTTGCTACTGCAGTCTGGCATAACTATTTCTGAATTAAACAAAATGAGCTGTGAAGCTTTAAGGGGCTCAGCAGCACCTCATGCTCAGGATACAGGAGCTTTGTCTTGTTTCAACGTCCACTCTGAATTTCAATGACCACATAAACATGATATATTGCTGGATTTCCTCCTTGAAGAGGAAAACTGGAGCAGGGAAGTAAAACTGGGAAGAGAGGTGCAGAATGAAAGGTCCAACCAGCTGCTGACCCAGTACTGGCTTAGCTGCACTCACTCTTTTGACTTAGCACAGGATCATCTCTAGCTAGAAAACATCTATCATTTTTAGTACGTTCTAGCTGCATGCATTGTAACATTGAATTACATGAACTGTTTATATTAAAGTACTGAAATACATATTTAACAATAAATGCCTGCATTTAATGTAGAAGGGATTGGACGGCAATAAACTGAAGAACTATGGGGTTCAGATCAAAACTTAATATTTATCTTATGTGTTAGGTTTTGGGTTTTTTTTAAATCCTCTTGCAAGTATTTGTGGCTTCCATTTTGATGTCTGAGTTAATTAAAGATCAGATCCTGCATCCCCAGCCTCTCTTGCAAGAGAACTCCTACATGAGGCTGCCTTTC
Organism: Phylloscopus whistleri; assembly: GCA_017589585.1. Taxonomy (NCBI): domain Eukaryota; kingdom Metazoa; phylum Chordata; class Aves; order Passeriformes; family Phylloscopidae; genus Phylloscopus; species Phylloscopus whistleri. The sequence goes on from JADMLD010001401.1 coordinate 3,517,975, forward strand.
CACCAGCAGTTTTTCTGCCCATCAGCCCAGCATTATGACATCTCAGCACGTACAGAAACATCTTCTTTAAATTGCCATCAGCCTTGCCTAAGACGGATCAAAACACCTCAGCTTCCCCCGTGTGATGTGTCTCAGAAATGTCACTTTATCTTCAGCAGGTGACGCCCCAACTAACAGTTTCCATGTCCTTCCAGGGGGAGGGAGCAGAGGGAGGGAAGGGGGAGATGAGATGGCAGCAGCCATTAACATGACTGCTCACGTGCTGAATTTGCTTCCTGATGCCAAATTTTCCTTTGCTGACTCTGTGAGGCACGCCCTGCTTGTGGCACAAAGAGCTGCCAATGTCCTGCCTGTGAGCTCAGCAGGGCTCACAGGATTTGGGGTTCTTGGACTAGAGAGCATCAGCTCGAGCTTTGGGCATAACACTTTTTTTTAATGAGTTTTTTTAAAGTGCCTCGTGGAAATGTATTTTTTTTCAGTCAGACAGCTGCAAGTAAAGGCTCAGAAACACTTTTCTTCCAAAATTCAGTTTTCTTCCTGATGGAAAGGCAGAATGGAACTGTGCACAGCAGACACTGGTCAGGTTTCTGTTGTTACACTGAAGACACAACTGTCTGGTGAGAAGTGTAAACACCCGTGGGTCCAAGACCCCTCTCCTACCCCAGAAATGGATCAGTGAAAGAGCCAGGGGATCCTAGCAGAGAAAATGCTCCGTTCTGCAGCTGCAGGGGGGAGATATTCAAAGTTCTTGGAGAAGACCAAAGGGTTTGGGAGAAGTTCCTGGCCGACAGGAGGGAAGGCAGACAGGCAGCAGGAACCTGCCAGGGCACACGCCGGCCAGCCCTGGCGCGCCAGCAGCACACAGTGTCCAGCATCTCTCACTTCAGAGAATTAATTCTTCACCAGAACTTGGTTCTGTAAGCTTTGGGCATGGATGCCACACCACAGAGAGAGGGCAAGGGTAACCCACAGACAGGGCTGGGGCTGTGGTACCAGCGCAGGAGCACAAGAGGGAATATCATTTCACTCCTGTTTGAAAGAAGGAAGATTAACTGGGACAACCAGGATATATTTTGTTCCCGTGTCAGAGTGGCAAAGTGGCAGCAGCCAGCCCTCACAATGTGATTTCACTGCGACTTGTTCCAGATCCTGGGGTCATGGAGTTCTGGACAAATGTCAGCTACTGCTAAAACAATGAGCTCCAAGATCTAGCCCCTGCAAAGCACAGTATTTTAAAGGGTAACCCTGAAAGGCTGGAAAATCAAAAGCAAATAAAAACCATTGTGCAAGCCTTAGCACTCATCCTCTCTTTTTTGTCTTGGTCTCCAAAGGTGAGATCCATGACATTTTAACTCTGTGGGTTGGCACTATGAGACAAAAAGCCATTGGGGCTGTGAAGGCTGGCTGGGGAAGAATGTTACAAAACCCTTGCTCTGGGACCCCATTTTGCTGCTCTGGTTGAAAACATGCTCCAGCATTAGAAAAAACAAAACAAAACAAAAAAAAAAAAAAAAAAAAAAAAAAAAAAAAACCAAAAAAAAAAAAAAAACACATTACAGTGAATGGTTCTGTCTAATAAAAATATATGTGATCCCTACATGAAAAGCCAGAGAGGTGCAGTAACACTTCAAAGGATCCTTCACTGCAATGGCATGTTCCAGGCTCCTGGAAGTTGATGCAAAGGCAACAAACTGTCTTGTCACAGGATGTGATCTCCCCCTCAGAATCCCTGGGGTGAATATGGGAAAGGAAATATCCTGAGCAAAAATAATAATACAGGCTTCACACCCCAGACACAGACACTGCTTCAATATGTGTGAACTGATCCCCTGACCTGTGATTCTAAGCCTTTACAGCACCATGGAAAAAGTCCTTTTGAGCTGCAGACTTGCACATCTTCCAAGAGGAGGGAGGCAGTGAGAATGAAGGGCCTTGCCAAGGTCTCAGTCTTCCCCTCATCAGTGTGGTCCCAGTTTCTGGTGGGTCTGTGCAGCACACAGGCACTCATTCTGCTTCCCAGGGACAGAATCAAAGGATCAGAGAATTGTTAAGGCTGGGAAAGAGCTTTAAGATCAGCAAATCCAGCCATTAACCCAGCACCCTCATGTTACTGCTAAACCATGACCCTGAGTGCCACAATCACATAACTTTTGAATGCTTCAGGGCATGGTGCATCCACCACTTCCCTGAGGAGCTTATTCCAATGCCTGACCACCTTTTCAGTGAAGAGATATTTCCTAATATCTAATCTAAACCTCACCTGGTGTAATTTGAGGCTATTTGAGATGCTTTGCAAAGAAACAGCACCTGGAGCATGCACTGACTTTTTTAATTCCTGAGCTTCTACTGAGCCTGCACCACACACAGTGACTGCTGCTGGTGCAGATGCAGGTCTCACCTGGTTGATGCAGTCCAATATTCCACCTACACCAGGAGTTTTCCAATTTAGACAGGTCAATTAAATACATGATGTCCTTAATCAGTGAAGGTATGGTGGCAAACACAGGCCAAAGTGACTTTGGAAGGGGTTCTGTCTTGTCAGGGGTTCATCTTGTCAGGGGCAATTCTTGGAAGGGGAATTGCCACTGACAAGATGAACCTCCCCAGCTGACATCCTCCAGCCCTTTCCCTACTTTTGTACTTTTTCTCTGTTCATTTACTGTTCTCCTCCTCCTCTTTCATTTCTGAGAAATCCCAAAGGTCTGGCAGCAAACCTGCTGCTCCTGAGAGCTTTGCTTTTCCTGCATTTCTGCCACCAGGGAAGCTCATCCCACTTGGGTAAAAATTGAAATATTGACACATGAAATGCTCTAAAGGAACTACCTCAAATGCCTGTGGGAAGTACCCTGAGCTCAACAGCTTTATTCTGAGAGATGTTTTCCAACACTTTTAAACCCTCCCTTGCTAAATAAAAGGGTCAAAAAGCCAACCTGAAAACACCTTTCTGCAGAGGTAACACATCCTGAGGGTGATTCGTATCACCTTGGGACCACAGCACAGTTCCCAACTCCCTTCACTGGGCATTAAGGGGCTTTACCTGGGCCTTGGGTACCTCACTCACAGCATGTCAAAGAGAAGACCCTGGGTCTGAAACAGCTCTTCCTCATCCCAGGCTGACACTGCACAACAGTGCCGAGCATCCTGACTCCTCAGCTTTTGGTTTTCTGCTAATTTTAGAGCATTTTAGCACCTTTCCCCCCTAGGAAGCCCTTTCTTCTGACTGCTTTTTTTGCTATATAATGGGGTTTTTTAAGCTTCTCACTGATACACTGCATTGGAGGAGAACCAGAAAATGAAGCTCATTGTGGAAGGTTTAGGAGGAGGGAAGGATGACAAAGATATGATCCTGCCCAGGAATTTTCACTCCTTGTTGCCTAGCTAATCTGCAGTGGTCTAGAGGCAGAAACTGGCTGCTCACAGCTCACATCCCTCTGCTCTCTGGGTGCAGATTTTATAACGGAAAAATCCTGCAAATAACAAAACCTCGGGAAGGCAGCTACTGACTGAAAGAGAATGAGTCACTGTGTTTACCCTGCAGACTGTGATGTGAAAGACAAGAAGCCACAAAAGGTCACGGAGGAGTTGTCTCCTTGCCACTTATTTTGTCTGTTCCCCCAACAAAGGCAAAGCCATCTGCGGTACAAGCGAGGAAGCAGCGATGACCAAAAGATTTCAAAAGGGCACACGAAGAGTGCCAAACACTCTGGATAAAAAAAAAGGGAGTGAACAAGGGGAGTCACACAGCTCTTTGTATAACCTTTACTCCTCTGTAAACCACGCCAGTTTATAGCAATTATGGAAAAGCCACTGATTGTATTATAAATGTAATGACATTAGCAGGACTGTCGCTGCGTTCGGAGCAACAGTTGCGAAATTAATTTTTTTTTTTTCTTCATTAAGGAGATCCTGATTTGCATGATTAAAATGTCAGCCCGGATAAATGCATGTGCCGGAGAATGAATCACTGAGCAAAAATGCCACCTGCCAAGCCCAGAGAATAGGACAAATAAACAAGCAGCGAGGAGCAGCTCAAAACTTGATCCAGCTCCCAGTGGGAGCCGTTCCATCATCCTCGGGAGCGGCAACAGGCTCCGAGCGAGCGCCAAGGCCAGGGGGCTCAGCCAAGAAAGAGCTCAAATGCCTGGGATTTTTTTGCTTTGGCCACATTCAGCAATTACAGAAGGGAAAAGTAAAGCCTAATAAAACCAGACAGTCTCTGCTGTGGTTTAGACGGTACAAAAAAAAAATCTCCCATGGAAGAGGGCAAAATACATGCTGTCCAAACTCACTCCTCTCCTACTATTTGCTAAATCAAAAATCCCAGTCATGAACCCTCTAATGGGGCTGAAGCCCATCAACTCTGCCCGCTACTGGAAATCAACAATATTCCCTATTTACCTTCACACTCCACTCAAATACTTCCTGTAATAGGGAATAATTCATGTTTTCATAATGTTCATGGTTGTAGTAAAAAATATATTTGTAAAATAACCAGGAGGCCTCCTCCCAGAGAGGCTTAGGAAAATTTTGCAAGAGTTGTCTTCAGTTCCAAGGAGGAGACAAAGAAATTACAATGCCAATGAAAGGTGTGGAGCAACCAGAGCAAGAGGTGATCAGCAACTGATAAGGGACAATGGCCAAGAGAGTATCTGGTCTGGGACATTAAGGGTGCTCAAGGACACCCTCACACCCAGGAAATCCTTTCAGATGGAGTCTCTGCTTTCCAAATCCTGCCAGCCACTACACCAAAGGACAAAAGGACTTATAGAAACTTTGGAATCCAACAGCAGATCCAGCGGCAGAGAAGTTTCAAGATCCCCCCCGACACCTGGATCTGTGGGACAAGTCAGGACATGCACACAGAGTCCAAACCAAGAAGGGGATAAAGCAGTTGGACTTCAAGGCACACGGTGTGAGACCTCAGGGGGACGTGACGCTGAGGAGCTCACCTTGGAGGTCCTCACCCAATGCCCATCGCTTCCTTGATTTGTTTGGCTTTGTCAATTTCTTGTCAATTTTTTGCTCTAAATTTCTCCTTGGCAATAAATTGTTTTTGATTGAAATTGGCTCTTAAAATTTATAACGCTTCCTAAATGAATCCCCAGCAAAATATGTGCCCTTGTAAGAAGTTCCAGGCTCAGAAACCGACTTACAGCTGTCCCCAGAAGTGCTGGATCCCAAAAGACAAAATTGAGAATAACTGTGTGAGGACCACTAAGTTGTTTTCCTTTTTGCCTGAAGCTGAGAAGAGAAGCTGAAAAGATAAGGGAGCTGCAAGGAGATAGAAGATTTTATCTGGTTTAAATAGCTCCTGATCCTGCAAGAGTATTTTTTACTGATAATTAACACAAAGAGAAAAAAAAAAAAAAAAGATAAGAAAAAGGTACTATTTTAAACTGAGTTACTCCTTTTACAGTTCATAGAGACTCTTAATATCTGTTTTTGTCTGTTTCTTGTGGCAAATTGCATGATTTGGACTTTATTCCATTTTAGAAAGTACAACAAAGAAAGTAAATTTGGTATTTCCTTAAAATTCCAAGGAAATGTGTTTGTTATTCAAAATGCTGGACTTTGATACAGTGAAAAAATTCAAATTGGATTTATATTTTGGTTTATATCACTTGAAAACATTAAAAGCTGAAATGTAAACTCATCTAGAAAAACAGAACACTTCACTTTGGAAAGGTAAGAGCAAAAAACTTTGGAGGCAATGCAAGGCTGCATCCTTGAGGAGCCATGGGCACAACCCAAAAGAAAATTTCTCAAACCAGTGCATTTCAGTGAAATTCTATTTGAAAATTATCAGCTCCTTCAAAATAAGCTGTCAGACATCACCTGAGCAGCACAACCCAAAAGAAAATTTCTTAAACCAGTGCATCTCAGTGAAATTCTATTTGAAAATTAACACCTCCTTCAAAATAAGCTGTCAGACATCACCTGAGCAGCTCAGCATCAGGCCATCACACCCATCCTGGGGAGCAGAACTGCCCTGCAGATGACTCAGTGGCAGGACAGGCAGGACAGGCAGCTGCCAGCTCAAGCTGAGCTGCCAGCTGATCACAGCTGAGCTGAGGAGGCACCAGCCCCCTGGAAATCTGTATTGTCCCCTCAGCCTCCTCATTTTCCTGAGCACATCAATACTGCTGGCATAAAATTCTTCTTCTGATCTTCTTCAGAGCAGAATATTCTCGTCAATACCAGCCTATATTGTGTTTGACTTAAAAAGAATACACTCCAAATGTACTTTAACACAGAAGCGTTTTTGTTTTTAATTATTCCACTGAATCAAGTCTTTGTGTGCTAGAAAAATGCTAAGGATATTTCTAATACACCTCAGTCTAGTATGAACTATGCAAATCATCTGAACCAGGTATCTCTTAAGGCTCCATGAGAAAATTGACTATTTTTGTAAAAGTTAGGAAAGAACTGGCAAATTCAAGTCCTGAAGACTGATTTTCATGTACCAATTTATTTATAAAAAGGTAAACTTCAGTCCACCACCATGCAACACCACTCATGGGAGGGAATAAAAGTAAAGCTCTAACCAGGGGACACAAACCACAGAATACAGCTCAGATCTCAGGTTTTCTGAGGATGAAATGCAATAGGTGGACTGGGAGGAGACAGAGGTTTTGCCAGTAGCTCAGTCTTGCAGAGAATAAGTTAATTCAGGTTCAGAAGCAAGATAATAGTTCTTCATTTCTGAGATAACGGAGAGGCTCCTGCCAGCCTCATCAGGCTTTTGTGGGGCTGCAGAAAGAGGAGTGGGATGGAAGCACAACGTGGCTGTAAAACCAAGACTGACAAGGCTTTACCCAAGACCTTTATCCTGTATAACTTCTGCTGCTGCCCTTGCTTTCCACGAGGAATGGGTGGGGAAGGGTCAGCTTTCACAAACACAGCTCACAGTGACTTGCTGCCCAGGAGCAGTACAGGTCAAGCATGGCCCAATTCAGCACATTTGTGTATCATGGACAGTCTGTCCTGTAATTTCATGAAGCCTTTAGGGTAAGGCCCTGTGCATAGGCAGGTGTAGCAGAGGCAAAGTAAGGCAAGAATGTCATGGAGAAAAGGAAAATGGCAGGGTTTTTTCCAGACTTTTGGAGTTTCATATTGAATTTCACATACTCCCATCACTGCAGCAGAGCTCCAGCTGCTGCACCAAGAACCTCTCCCATGGGACCCAGGGCATGGGGCTGGCACAGGGAAGGAGAGGAGGTAGGATGGAAGGTGCATGATCACGTTTCATCCCCTGATGGAGTCATCACATCACCAAGGAGCTGGGAAAGCCTTTTTGGCCCAAAGGTTTGATACAGAGAAAACCCTGCTTCACACCAGGCAAGCAGAGAGACCTTTGTTCTGAATCAGTTCCTTACATCCAGGCAAGGTCTTGGCTGTGGAGCTAAACAGCCTTTCCACAAAGACTCCAGGGATTTTGGGGAGCTGTTGCCTTTCCAGGAGCATTAACTCTGTGTTGCCTGTGCCGGGCAGTGGCTCTGGCTGAGTTCTTGTGCAGACTGAAGCTCTGCAATGGTGCTGCCAGAGCTGAATGGAAAATACAAGAATCAGCCCATCTTGCCACATGGCCTGAAGTGCTAAACAAGAGGGCTTTGCCAGCTTTTTTATCATCTTCTGCAACATCATGGCTTTGCATTCTCAACTCCTGCTGGGTACAGTTTTCAACCTCTGCTCCTTCCTCTGCTTCAAGCCCTGCTGCTGCTGAATGAACTGATACTGCAGCCAGGATCTCACTGTGTGATAAATAGAAGCTTTTTGCCTCTGCAGGAAATAAAAAGAGCTCCAGATGTGGGCTTCACCAGTGTTAGACTTGGTGCTACTCAACATCAGCACAGGGCCTCTGGAAGACCCTACCCTTGACCCACCAAAGTGAGCTTCTCTCAGCAAAATCTGATTGCAAAACTCACCATAGAGCACATGAGGAAAAATTCCTGAGTCTGAGGAAAGACTACTGACAACATGAGCTCCACAAAAGGCTTGCTCTCTCCTCCCTCTGCCCTTCCCAGCAGAATTTGATTCCTGGCTTTGTGGCTTTGTATCTTGGCTTTGGTGATCCCTGCCAAAGACGACGTCTGAATCCTCGCCTGCCCCGTGGCTCCTCTTGGCACCCTGGATCATGGGCTTGTCTGCTGGAGAGACATGAGCTCATCCTCCTCTCTGCCCTCACAATGGGATTCTGATAGCTGCAGACCAGTTTGCATCATCTTGCACCAGGATGACTCTGACAGACATCCAGGGATCTGCTCTGCACTGTCAGGGGCTCCAAGTCCAGTTCCCAGCTCTGCAGGATCCTGGATGTACTTTTAACCACTACCAGTTATTTTGCCCTGAATGCTATTTCTAACAGAGTGTTTCAGGATGTGAGATTTGATACTATCTTCTTCTGCTGTCATACAAAGTGGGAGGAAAGCCAAAAAATCCTTATTACTTATTGGTTTTCAGCTAAGTTCAAATCAATTTGTATTACAGAATGCTGGACGTATATTTAATTATTGCATCCTTCCTGACACCTGAGGGATGGAGGGATTTTTATTAGTAGCATGGCATTTGTGCTGACAAGTTTTGCAGCAACTTTGCAAAGGAAGGAAGAATGATGGAGTGATATGCAGGGCATCAGATGATGCAAAAGAAAGCAACAGTGAAGAATAAAAAACAATTGGTTGAACTGCATGATGTAAAAAGGAAAAAAAGGCATAATTAAACACTCAATTTGCAAGTTATTGCCTCTTCCAGCCTTGGGTCTCTGGGAGGATGGGCCCAAGCTGTGAAGTTATCTGCAAAACCCCAGTGAAATTAATAAGAATTCATAAGCCAAAAGCAGCATCTCTCCCAGGTCTCTGCTGCCTGGGCTCCGTGGGAGCCCCCTGTTTCATCCACACCTCCTATTTCTCCTGGTTCCCAGTAAGGGCCTTTTCTGCATTTTAAATTGTGCATTTTGCAGTCACAGAGTTTTTCCTCCACTGTTGCCACAATGAGGCCCAGGAGCACATTCTCTAAAACCAGTTATTTTAGGGGAAAAAAAAACCTGTAATAACATAAAAGCTTTCCTTGACCTTGCTGAATACTTGGATCAACATCTAATTGCTAAATGCTGCATGTTTCCCTAGAGACAAAACAAACAGGAAGAAAAGCCACTGGGTTGTGAAGGCTGGCAAAGCTATCTGCCATCTGCAGATATTCAGCTGGGCCTCCAGCAGATAACAACAGAAGACAATACCTTGATTTTCCTTGTTTTTCTCTCCTCTTATACAATGGAATATCTTCTCCACTTAGAACTTGGGTCCCTGTTAGTCTGACTGAAGATATATTTTCCTGGGACTCTGCTATTGTGAAATGCTGAAACTGATCTCTTCTGTGTATTTGTGGGAAGAGTCAACACCATCTTGAAATTCCAGACCACAATAATTGCCTCTGGTGCTAAAAATGATCCTCCTGCTACTTCAACTGGAAAAAGTGTTTGCAAAGTTCATGCCGCAAGCATACACAGCAGAGGTCAGGTATAGGTTGGCTCTCTATTTTTTTTGTAAAATCTCTTGATTTTAGACTCGTGAAAAACGATGTTTCACCTTTTTATATTAATTTATAAGTTTAATAAAAATAAAATAAAATAGAATAAAAATAGACAATTAGGAGACAGGAAAAGATAGCTACTCAGCTGAGGGTGCAAAGCAACACCCCGTCTGTCTTCAGATCCTTTGTTTTGAGGACCTCTGTGTTACATATTCAAATAAGCTAATGCATGATTCAAATATTCATCTTGGTTTCAAGACCCCCCCCCCCTAAATATACAATTTATCTGTAAGATTCCATGTAGTCTGGGTAGATGTTGTAAATCTGTCTTCCAAAGATTCAGACCCTCAAAAGGCTCGATTATTCTTTATCAGTCACAGGAATGCCAGGCGACCCTTCTGGCTTCTATCTAGCTACTACCCCCATTTCTTTGTTACAATTAGAAAATATACCTTCATTACATTTTAAATTCCACAAATAAAAGGAAATACAGTACAACCTTCTTACATTATATGTATTACATTCATCTCAATATTTGCGAAAAGCCAACTCCAAAATATGCATTTATAACACACTCTTTAAATGCACAGATCCCAGAGTGCAATGCAAGGCCATCTCTCACCTGGTCCATGTGTGAGGGGTGCAAGGCACAGGATGAAGGAGACCTCCACAGGAATGACTTTGCTTTTGCATTTTAACAGCAAGCTCAGAGCACTTTCTGTGCCTCATGTTGGGATGGATTCAGGCAGTTCCACTCTGGAAATAAATGTCACATCTAGATGCATGTCCCTGTGCCCCAGGGACCTCAGTGGGATTCAGCAGTGCTGCACTGCCTGCCTCTCACTGCCTCCTTCCCCCATCAGGGGGTTTAGACCACTTAGATCCTTCTCCTTTTGGTGCCCACTGCCAAAAGGTTACGCTGGCCAGGGGTTCCCAGGTTGCTGCCTTCTCCACAAAAAAATGAATGGCCTCACCTCACCCAGACAGAAGATGCTGCTATGACATGATGCTCATTCAGCTGGTGGCAGCACCCAGCATCCCTGGCCATGCAGCAGAGCTCCCTGGTGTTCACCATGTGACACCACAGATAGCTACTTTCAAAGTGACTTGCTTTTCTTTTTTAATTTGCACCTCTAATTTGCCACCTAAATTTAAGCTTGTCCCCTGAGTATTCTCTACAGTCAAAGGCCAATATTTAAGGGGGCAATTGTTTCTAAAACAAGTGGCTGAAGTCAGGTTGATGCTGTTATAATTACATGAGTTTGTATTATGCAGACTCAATTCCCTTTGTGTCATTCTCTAGACTGTGGCAGATGATGGCAGTGGAGAATATCCTGCTGTATTATATCCTAAAATTTCAGTTTCCTGTTTTGGAATCTCACATGTCTTATGTATTCCCATTTGGTAAATCTCTGTGCTCTGGGGAACTGCTCCCTGGCCTGCCTGCTAATGAGTACTCGCTGTCATCAGACCCAGCAATCATCACTGACTAATCAAAACGGGCTACAGGGCAATTAAGAGGGGGAAAGAAAGCTCTTAAGAAGAATGCTGATGGTGTTCAGAAGCAGATCCCACTTTCCAGCTGCCACCTGACACGGGGCTTATACAAAGCCTGTCCCCAGACCCACGATGGACACTGAGCAGCCCAGAGGCTCTCACCCCACAGCCCTGAGCCAGAGGAGCTCAGCAATGCAGGGAGATGCAATGGGATGCAATGGCACAGTTCAGCTTCCTCCAAAGTACAAACCCAGATCTGGACAGCTGTGCTCAAAAGGGAGCCTGAGGTGGTTGGCTCAGCTCTAGGTCTCTGTTGAAGTCAGCACACTTTAGCTGAGGTTTTATCCTCACTTCAAAGTTTTAAAGCTGTTTGGAGGATAATGGTGGAACTGAGGGGTTTGGTGGATTTTTTTTGCTTCCTTGCTTTCCTAACTGAGGCACTTTTAGTGGAAAAGCTGCCACTACACCCAGGGAAAAAAAATATCAATAAACAAATTAGCTAAACTCTCTATCCCAGAGCCAAAAGGAATGAGGTCCCAACAATGCCTCACTGTACTATTGAGTACTTAATATCAGCCATGCATTTATTCTTACAGAAATACCCTCTGAGTAGGGTGTTTGTTCACATGCATCTGACTGATAGAGCACAAAGACAACCATAATGGGTAAGATATTTGGGTAAGGGTCCCAGGTCACTGCTAATCTACACCAGGTCCCTGGGAGCAGGCTGTGGTTCTGTTCAGACCAGGAGCAGTGCTTGGGTCTTTTCTGTTCAGAAATGAACAGATGTGGCTTAAGTACAGCTGAAAACAGGATTTCAAGTGACTTTCTCTAGGCCAGAAAAAAAAAAAAAAAGAAATTATGAGGAAATTGGGACTGAAACCTTGAGTATCTCAATTTTGCATTTACACCACCACCACCAAGCAACACTCTTTCTTCTCCCTTGGCCAGAGTGAATGCATAAACCAATACTTGATCCCAGCTGCCCTGTGGTTCAAGCAAGTTCTGTGCCCATAGCTGGAAACCAGCCCTGCCTGGGCCCCCACCCTGGCAGCTCTCCCCAGGAACCTGCATGTGCCTCGAGACAAAGAACATGGGTTTAATATGCACAGGACACATGGCATGATTCATCCTTCCACACTGACCTACATAGTCATTTATGCCAGAGCAGGATGGAAACAAAGCACTTTTGGTCCTAATTTGGGGGCAAGGGCCAGCTTCTTTCTCAGTTCCAACTGCTCGTGCGTGCCACAAGGCAGGGCCAGGCTGGAGGCATCCAGACACAGCATCCTTCCCCTTGTCTGCTGCTCTGAACTGCAGGGAATTCCCTGGTTTTGAAGTCAAAACACCAGTATTTTAAAGAGAAAAGCAGAGGAGGCATAGCAGCCATAGCAGCAGAGCAGAAGGCTGAGGAGCAGAGGGCCCTGTGCTGGAAGAGGAGCAGTGCTGGAGGTGTCTTGGTTTGGAGGGCAGCACTGAAAGCCATCAGCAGAGCTCTGTGAGGACTCTGGCAGAAGCACTCACATCACATATGACACTGTCAAGGTTTTTAGCCTCCTCTTTAATGAGGGTTATATTTCTCCCATGGGCTAGATCCACATGGAGGATTTTCTGAAATCCCACTGAAGTGAAGCTCCACCAGCACCAGCAGTAGTGGTGCTTTGTTACTAATCCTGCTTGAGCAAAGTTGTACAAAAATGTGGTAAAACCAGAGGAACCAAAGTGTACTCTGTTTTATCAAACCAATGCTTTTTATTAGATATTCCTGGTGGGAAAAAGGATAAAAGCTGTAGGGGACAAAAAGTTGTCAATGAAACCTATTAGACTAATGCATCCAAGTTTAGCCTCTGTATGAACTGGCTGAAGTGAAGAATGTCACTCTCTGTCTACTCTAGGCAGCAGAAGGAAAAACCTTGGAGAGAGATAAAAGCACCATGAGGACTTTGCTGAAGAAAGCTGTCCCTATACCAACAGAGTTAGGGTGGAGTAGCATTTTGAATGGAGAAGCTGCTCCCACAAGGTGCCAAACATCCCTCAAGCCCTGCTCTAAAGCATTTAAGCCTGGTGTGTCAGAGTCAGGGCCTGGCAAAACAGTGGAAAGCTTCCTGATTTATTGGTGTGCTGGCAGACAGGGCAGAGGGCCAGCTGAGGGAAAGCAGACAGTCCTGCAGCAAGATGCTGAGTCCCAGGCAGAACCCAAAGGGGTGGAGAAGAGATTCATCACTGCCAGTAGCCAGCAGTATTGATTATTGATCACGTCCTCTAAGAGTATTCAGCACTGCCACATTGCAGGGGACAACACTGATGGAGAAACAACATGTCACTGCACTCTGCAGTGGTGCTGCTGCTCGAGGGGTGAGGCAGCTCTGCCCAGCACAGTCACACTCTGCATGTGCCTCAGCAGCAGGGCCAGAGGAAAGCCTCACGTCTGGCACGTTGCTCTCCTTGAAAGATGAAAGGGTAAAAGGTTTGATCCTATGACTAATAGCTAGGAGCTTTCTGGCCACCAGCTTGTCTGTAAGGTGATAGTTTAACTCTGCCTTTTTAGCTGATTGCTGCTGGCTTGCTTTAAATGTGTGTGTTAAGAAAACACGCCCTGTTCAGGCTGCAGCTCTTTCCCAAACTGAAAAAGCACTCTCTAAAATCCTCTCATGGAATCCTTGCTCTGAGTATGACTCATAAGCAAACAGTTGTAGTTTTACCAGAGAAGGAGCAAAATTCCTGCAAGTTAACAGCTTCTTGGCAGTGTAAATGTGCTTCAGCACTGGCAGCACTGCTCTGCTAACAGCACCAGGCTCTGCAAACGACTACACTGGAGTACAAGTTACCACCACACTGAAATGAGAATTAAATGGGGTTGCTCCAGCAAATGTCATGTTAATGTGGGGTTGGGAAACATGCTCCAACTGATATGCCAAGCCCTCCTCTCCCCGTGTGAAATCCTCTTTCTAATATGTGTTTCACCCAGGCTGAGCAGAGATCACACCTCCCTGTGGGTGAGCAGCACCTGCCTCTCCCTGTGAGCCCTGTGCCACACTGCCAGACATGGGATTGCTTTCACCCATATGTGATGCCAGGAGAAAGAGGTTTGGTGGGATTTTGCTGAATATGTCATATTTTCCTCTCAAAAGATCCACTTTACTCAGTGATTTTCACTTCTCCTCAACTTTTGCATAACTTGCTTTTTCTAAAGTTAGCAAGGGAGCTTGGCCTGTGGCTTAACTCTTTTCACCCCCTTTCCACCCCTCTACCAAATGGGTGAGATAAAGATTCATGAAGCTAAAGTAGTGGAACACTTCCACATCCCTGGAAGTGTTCAAGGCCAGGCTGAATGGGGCTCAGAACAACCTGGTCCAGGGGAAGGTGACCCTGTCCATGGCAGGGGGTTGGAGCTGGATGATTTTAAGGTCCCTTCTAACCCCAAACCATTCTGTGGTTCTGTTTCAGCATCAGTACAAACACAAGGGCACTCATCTTTTTTTGACAGCTGAGTTGCAAAGGATTTTAACAAACAACCTAGGATACTTCTTCTAAGGGTTTTCTATATGCTTAAAAGCAGATTGAAAGAAATAAAATCATCTTAGAGCTAACAAATCAGTAAGAAGTAACTGAAACCACACCAGCTCTCACCCTGCATATGCAGACACCAGAAGCTTTTGCCTGCATCCATGCAACTGAAAGATGCTGTTTCACCTCTCTCAGGGTTTTAAATGCCCATGTTAAATGGTGCCAGTGAAAAACACAGCAAAGAACTGTGGTGAACTTTGGGATGTATCAGGAAGACAGCTTGTGTCTTCTGACTGATTTAAAACACCTTAAGCAACACACACAGCAATTACAGCCATGCTAGAAACTTAATTCCAATACCAGAAGAAATCTGCAGTACCAATAACATTTTTGAAAGCTTGTCAAATAAATTTCTTAGTTTCTAATTAGCTTCTGAAAGAGGTTGTGGCTTAGAGCTTGGAACAGAGAGCTGGGAGTAACAACACCCAAAGTCTGTTCCCAGCTGTGGAAGTGACAGGAGAGGTGGCTCTGGGCCACTGGCTGCAGCCCTCCTGCCCAACTTCCAGCTGTAAAATGGGTAAAATCATACTTACTGCTCAGGGACAATGTGAGACCTAATTAGAAGTTTGCAAGGAGCCCAGTGGTTCTCCAATGAATTGTGTGGGGGAAATGAACAGTATTATCATATGGGTAATGAGCTCTCACAAGACAGGGACTCCTTTGTTCAAAGAAACCAGCTTTTGCAACAGCAGCCAGGATCCAGCAGAAGTTTATTAGAGAAAAGTAAGTGTTGTTCATCTCTGTGTAACTGAGAATTTATTGCTTTATATTAGGAGGATTTATCTGCAACATATTGCATTCTCGGAGTTTTTACCTTTAGGGAATGACTTAGGAATAACTCCTTAATGCCTGGTTTTGTAATGAAAATTAACTTTAGCTATTTTATGAATTGTTTATCTTAAGGCTGCACAATCCGTCTGATTATAAAAGTCTGCTGTTATTCAAAAGACTGCAGAATCTTCAGGTGAGTAGATAACTACTGAAAAGATACCAGGGACATTCTGCTTTTCTGATTCTGTTCCACTCATGTGCCCATTTCTCATATGAAAAAGAACAAGAGTGTAATTGTATTGCAACTTATTATTGTCTTACAGAAGAAGCAATTACTATATGTATACAAAAAGATCATTAAATATTTCCACTGATAACCATGAATCATGCCAGAAATATATTACTATCACACTGTATTTTCCTTACATTCCCCACAAGAAACTTGCTCAACAATTAATTCCAGCAACAGCCTAAGGAAATAGCAAATAGCATATAATTTTTCCAGTCATCCTTACTTGCAGACTGAAATGAAAAATGATGTGACAAGAAGCAGCTAAAAGCCTGGAATTTGTTAGTTAGCAGAATAATCTATGCAGAGCTGAGTGACTATAGGGGTGCAGCCAACTGAGTGAAATGTGGGGCTGTGTTGCTGCAGCAATGAGTCCCTGCAGGCTGAAAAGGTGAAGCAATCAGCCCAGCCCTCTGGTTTTCACTGCTGGGAAAAAACAAAACAAACCACTGACATCCCTTCTCCCACCCACACATTGCCACGTGTACCAGCAGTTCAAGGCAAAAGCCCCAACAGCTCCAGCACCTTGGGGTAGAGCCCTGTGTGCTCACAGTCCTGACCAGGACACAGATGCCCCTGATATATTTGGGGTGGTGGTAAACAGTTCAGTCACTCACTGCTTTGTTTCTCTCTACTTAAACTGTATTTTCCCTATTTTTTTAATGCCTTCACCAGTGAGGATAGGAAATACCAACAGGTTTCCTGTGTAACCAGAAGTTACACTCAGCATTCCTCCACCACCCCAGCCATCAGAGTAAATTGCACAAACAGTGCCAGTGTATGACATTTATGAATTATGTATGAGCTTTGTCTTGCCACAGGGCCACAGCAGCCACCAGAGCAGCAACATCAGCCTTGTGCCCTTCCTGCAGCACCTTGCTGTACTGGACTGCCCTGTCTGCCCACTCCTGGTGGCCTCTGCCCACATGGCTCCACCACTGTGACCACGGAGAGGAGGGAGGCTGGAGAGGAACCACTGTGGCCATGGAGAGGCTGGAAAGCAGCCACACTCTGCCTCAATTCCTTTCCCAGGCAGGCAGAGCATCTTGTGCTCCCACAAAAGAGGTTCAGAACAAAATGTCTGTAGGGTCAGTGGCTGCACCAGATGAGTGGCAGTGAGGATGGGAGGCAAAGGGAGTCCCTAATCCCAAGATGGGTAGTAGAGTAAAAGAGGAAAGAATGGCACCAGAGAAGAAACCCCTGAGACTCAGAAGGAGAGGAGGATCACGAACAGACCCATTGCAATGTCTTGTGCTGCAGCATCCAAGAGGCAGCAAAGCATCCCAGGCCCCAACCTGCCAGAGAGGGCTGCTGTGGCTCAGGGGAGAGGCACAGAGCAGGAGAGGCACTCAGGACACTTAGGAGAGAAGCTGTTGTAGTTTATCAGTGAAGACTTTTAACTATCACACCCAGTGACAATGCCCACTTGGTTGAAAGATGTAAATCTCTACCACTTTTGTAGCAGAAAATGGGAAAACACTACATTTATCCTCCTCTGAAATGTTAAGAGAAGCAGGACAGGCTTTTTAATTCTCATAGCCAGATTACTTAACAAGAAACTTCAGGCAGTTATGAAATAGGTATAAAACACTGTGCCAGGGCTCCTGAGGTTCCACATGGATTAATCAAAGACAAGTCAGAATGATGATAGCACCAGAGCCATCGAGTGAGCTTTGCTTGCAGTTGAAGACACAAATGGCAGCAAAGTCTTCCCTTTCCACTCTTTATTTCCAGCTGCTTTGCAGTTTGCTGTAACTGTAAAGCTTGTGGCCTTTCTCTGCTCTTCCAGGCTATGTAATCACCCTAAAAAATGATTAGCAGGAGGCCAGTTTTGCATTAGCATTTCAGCAGAGTTCATTTGTGATCTTCCTTATTTTGTGTGTGTGTTTACAAATGAATTGAGCACCCACAGAGACTGCAGCCCTCTATCAGGGTGTTTACCTTGTGTATGTCTGTCTGGTGTTCATAACTTGCACACCTGATAGAGGGAAAGCTTGCCTGGATTGCTCCTTTAGCCTTCTCTTGGAAGGAATCACAAGACAATCAGAGGGAAGTCAGCTTGATGCCACTGTGATGGCAAAAATCTGCCACCTCAATGTGGATAACACTTATATCACTGGCTAGTTAGTGGAACACCTTTCTAAGTGAGTTGGAGAAACTGGATGTTTTAGATCTACTTCCTATTTTTATCATTCATTCACGGGAAGTGTCCTGTTTGTCCCAAAATTAAGACAGTGATATCCACTTAGTGTAGCAGAGAAAGCAGCACAACTCCCCAGTATGACAATACTTACATTTCCTGTAATCTTGTTTTAATTCAGATCAATGTAATGGGATCTATTCCAGATTAACACAGGCATAAGCACAGAACTGGAGCTTAAGCTGAAGGCCTCAGGGTCCTTCTTTCTGGATCTCTACAGCTGCTCTACACCTCAATCTGGAAGATGTGATGAAATTCACCTACATAGCCAAAAATTGTTTCCTCTTTGAGAGCAGTTACTGCAAACACTTCAGCAGGCAAGTATTGGGTAATCCCTATGACTCTGCTGGTGTTCTGGCACATCTCTGCTTGGAAAACAGGCAAGTCAGCATCAGAATGATTCCTGCTCTAACAAAAAAAAAAAAAAAATCACCCCAAACAACAAACAAACAAAAAGAAAAAAACCCCCCAACATATTATTTGCAGGACAGTTCTTGTAACAAATGTTTTAAAGAAAAGGTTAGCAGGTCACAGATGAAAATGTGAGAACAGTCCTTTTACAGCATTTTCTAGCCTTCCAGTTAGCCTGCTTTTGAAACTAAATGGTATTCATCCCTGGAGATCCTTCTTACTACATTCTAGAAATTGAGAAATACATAATTTCTGTTACCAATAATTTTTACCTTTCCTTGAACTTCCACCCTCTGTTCTTCTGGCATTAATCATGTCCTCATGCAATGTTTACCTGGTGCTTTTTTTTATTACATATTTTTGGGACAGTCTGGGACACCCACTGTCTGTTCTTCTAATCTGATGCAACTGCTTGTGGTGTTCAGAGAACATGGTGAGTGCTGACGACAGCCACCCTAGATCAAATCAAAGCTCCTGCTACTGCAGGGTCTGACAATGGCCAATGGGTTAAGAACAGCATAAGCTTGCATGGAGGGCATGGTTTGCCCTCTAGAATATTTTTCCAGCTTCTAATAACATCTGGTTTAGGAATTTCATGAGCAGAAATGATGTTTTCATACTTAGGGTGTACGTTTCTTATAGCTATTTGTTTTATCCTTTTCTCAGTCCTTATAAACAACACACTGCAATAGATTGTAGGTTCCAGATTCTGGGGTAGAAAACTGAAACAAGTAATATTTTTGCTGTTATGTAAGTGAAGTCTCATCATCTGTGGTTATTTCATGCCTAATGAAAAGAACAAGACTACACTTAATTATATTCAGATTTACAGAAAGCAGTTGAGTTCTTCAGGTTTGGACACTGGTGATTCAGTAGTCAGCTTCTTCCCCTGACTCATTCAAACCATTGCCTCAGCATGTGAATATTGCTGAAAGTATCAGCCTGAACACTGAATAAAAACACAAATTCTCTGCACTTTGAGACTCTGAAAAATAACTGATCCAGCTGGAGAGTTGCTTTAATTTCCTTGGCCTGCACTGCTGAATTGCTCTGATTGATGGCACTTAAAGGCTCGGGGTTTGTCCTCAGCTGCCACATGGACTTGCCCTGTTTGGTGACTGTTCCATCCAAGGGGAAGCCCTTTATGAGGAAGCTCTGCAGAGCTGTACTTGCAGACAAATTACTGTGTTCATTAAGACCTCACTCCATGCTCAGTTTTACAGCTTCGGCACCGGCTTTAATTACTGAATGGATTGAACAAGCTAAGCACTCCAGCAACCTGTTATTAAGATTACCTGAAAATACAGCTGAGTCTGGCTATTAGAGGTGTGACCAGCTTTGTTACTGAAAAAAAAACAACTAAATGAGAGCAGCTCCTCCCCTTCCATCCAGTCTCACCTGACCTCTGCTGATCTGTCACACCCTTAAAATTTTCAGCTGAGGAAGATGAAACTACAGAGGAAACCGTGAGTTATATGTGATTCAGTAGCAGGTTGGTAGGACAAGAGGAGGGTGTCCAGGTTCTGTTTTTAGTGTGCTATGCACAGAAACTCCTCGCTTCTGTCACTACAGTGGCCATGCTCGCTAGTGAGCCTTGGGGTTGGTTCTGTCAATGGAAAACACATCTTTATGAGCCCATCCTCTCCTGCTAGGAGGTGATTGACATAAAAGCTGCTGCAAAGCTGGCAGGAAATAGGTTTGCTCAGCCAGGACTTGCAGTGTTACTGACCATGAGCACTCTCACTGCAGTGGTGTCAGCCCAGCAAGGGCCAATAAAACGCTGTTGCCACGGGCGTTTGATTCTTGCAAAAATAGGTCATCCAGGAATACAGGCTGCCAGAAGCACACACGGGCAAGTAAACAACTTGTGGATGTGCGTGGCAGAGTGAGGCAAATATCCTGAGAACAGGGCCAGTAACTCAGTGGGGCAAATAATCCTGCTACCCCAGGATTCCAATTGCCAGACTGAAGTCAATGTGAATATGACCAGTGACTTCAGTACAGGGCTGGAGTCCTGGGACTTAATTCTGCAAGGCACTCATGTACACTCCTGAGAGTGATGGCCTTCCTGGGGAAGCCCAGGAGTTTTGAAGAGTCTGAAATTTAAAAAAAACCCTGCTAGTGCAAGTACTTACTGAAAATGAAAGGCCCGCAAAGACAAGGATGCAATCCATGAGTTAATTACTTCTCACCTCCTTCCAACAGAAACATAAATTACTGGTTTGACAAAGCGCAAGATTGCAAGAGCACAGCTAAAGATGAGATAACATCTCTATTCAGAATCTCTTTGGAATAATAAAAGATAGAGATAACAAGGCAAATACAAATCTGCAAATCTTTCTTTTTTCAGTTAAACAAAACAAATTAGATCCTTTTTGTTGATGGAGTCTACTATTTAAGCACCTAAACTTTTAAAATTTACCTGATGACCTGCATGAAGACCTGAACTCATCACATCTAATTATTTAAAGTCAAGTACAAGTTCAAGCAGTCCGTGCTTGCTGCTGAAGGTGAAAAGGAAAACCATTTTGCTAGGAAACAAATGGAACAAGACCCTGCTGTTGCCATGACCAGGTTTTGGAAAGAGCAGCCTTGCCTACGAGCAGAGTGCATCCATCTCCCCCAGTTCTGTACTGACTAAATTAAACCAGTAACAAACTAGTTTATTTAAAGTTGGAAATCTCTCCTCTGCTGGTGGTCTAAGGAGCAAAGGAGATTGTTTCCTCAGCTTCTGACAGCTGAGGGGCTGCCACCATCGGTACCGGAGCATAAATAAACTCAGTTTATGCCAAGTCAGTGTGGAAAGAAGTCTTGTATCCTCCTACTGCTGCAGGAGCTGCCCGTGGCAGCTGACTCCACCTCGCTGCTGCAGCCTGCAGAGGCTATGGAGAGGCCTCCACACAGCTGTGAGTGACAGAGATAATCTGCTGATGAGCTGGAGGCAGCCATGGAGCTGACAGATGTGCAGGCAGCACTGCTGGGATCAATACAGTCTGCTGGTCCAAAGTCAACTTTGCACGTGGTGAATGAACTGAGGTCAGTGCATCCCCATCCCCAGCCTGGTTAATCCTCAAGCCAGACAAGCCATGCGTAGATAACTGAGAATTGATTTCCCCATTGAAGCACCAGACTACAGGCTCTCCATTCAGCTTATGATCTACAAGGAAAAGTACATCTTTTAATTATTATCAGTGATAAAGGATTATTTATATTTTTGTTAGGGAAAAAAAAACGAACACCTCACAAAAATAACCAACACAAAAGATAATGAAGTGGCCTATTTAGGAGATGGCTTCTTGTTTACTGATTTGAAAAGCAAAGCAGTGCTACTCTGACAGATAAAGAAGCCTGAGCTGTCTCTCAGAATAGCATATCCAGCATAACCTGACACAGATTAATGGGTAAGGAGAGAAAGTGAATTTACACCAGCTTTGAATCCTCCCCCTTTCAGTCTTCTCAGGAGATGAAATAATGTCTGGTGTCATTACCAGATGGACTAAATGAGGAAAGGAATTGGGAAATAAGTTTGGAAAAACTATGGCTCAGGCAGTTTCGGGGAGGAAAAAAAATATTGTGCTTACCAGCAGACTAGGTCAGGAGTGACACTGATACTGATATTAGAGTTTGTTGTATTGCTCTTGGTCTTTAGTTATATGTTGAAAACCTACTCCATGGAACTGTGGACCTAGGAAGAAGAGAAGATTTATGTGTGTCAGTTTGGAATAAAATATCCAATTCTGGGCGTTGTTCTCTTGAGCAGCTGAGTCAGTGGATCTGTCCCCAACAGCTGTCCAAAGGAGGGTAAAGCTTTGTTTGCCTTTCTTGAGGTACTACCCAACAAACTGTAAAGGAACTGCAGGAGACAAATCAAACAGGATTTTGGCTATTGGGACCAAATCTTTGTAAAAGTCCTAATCTACAAATTGTATACCTCAGTAAAAACTCAGGTTTTCCCAAAAGAGAGGACTGACCAACCATGCAGCTGTGGGTTTGCACACAACAGACCCTAAGCACATCCGTGCAGGTCGGTATAGTCTGGGCAGTAAAAAAAGCCTTTGCAGCCCCTTTGCCAAACATCATCTCCTCAAGCCCAGGTCCAAATTATTTTATTAAAGCTTAGTTTAAGCAGAAGATCCTCTCAGCCAGCCATTTCTCTAGGGCAAAAGGCCAACCGTGCTTCTACTTGTCATAAATACTCCCTGTTCTTGCACCACTGCCAGTCTTTTTTCCGTGCTGCAGAGCAGCCTTTCAGAAAGATTGAGTAAAGTTGTCTGATGGACAGTATTACAGAAAATTAAGTTTTTAATTATTTTTCAGCCAGTCTATCCCTGTTCCTGAGGAATGGTTTATTGCAAAAGCAATGACACGCTCCACTGCTTGGGAAGAGTTAAAGACAAGCTGCTGTGCAAGTTTGCTCCTCACGAGGAGCGTGTGTGCCAAACCAGCTTCTCCCAAGCCTTGTTCTCTCTATTCCCCTGGGAAAGACATTGATGGACACGCTTCACCTTCAACATGAAATAACAGCAGGCTTTATTTCTGCAGAGAATCCAGGCACCTTATGCAGGCAAGAACATTAAAGACATGCCACTAATTCTTACATTATTTATTATAGTGTTACATCAGTTGAATTAAAATTGTGTTGAATTATTGGTGAAATGTAAAATTAGCCTAGACTAAAACATTCATACCAGATAGAGGACGTCTTTAAAAAAATTGTAGATTTCCTTTTTCATTCAGCAGAATTTTTCATGAATGAATCTTTTGGAACAAGCACAGGTCTTTGCTTTTCCTATTGAAATTTATTGGTAAAGGGTATTTCCTAATACAAAGCTAAATGTTAACAACCTCCCTGAGCAAATCAGGTTGTGGACTTTACACATGATTGAACATTTCAAGTGCAAATTTACCTTTTTCTTGTGGGGAAAAGTCATTGGGCAGTTGGGCATTTCTGACTGGCTGCCAGTCCTAACAGCAGACATTCGTGGCAGAATTTCTCTTGTGAATGGACAACACTTTGCTCTAGCAGATCCAGGCAGGGGAGCAGAAGCACAAAATGACACATTCCCTCTCCAGCCTCATGAAAGCTTCTCTGCTACTTTAATGAGTCTTCAGTAATATCCCAAGACCAAACAACAGAACAAGTTCTTCCTGTCCAGCTCAGATAAGCATTTACAGAATGGTCAAGAAAATAGATACATAATCCAAGTTAGAAAGCTTTGTCCAAACTTCAAGCAAACCTGGATGGAAGTACTCAGAAAACATGGTGTTGGTGTGATAAAGGTCTGATGGAGAGTGAGAAATGTCCTGGGATAGTCACACAGAGATCTCCAGTTTCACTAAATGCAGGACCCAGAGAAAAGGCAAGGCTTGAAGGAGGAAGTAATTTCCACGGGCGGCTGCCAGAAGATGAGGACTGGGTGTCATGGCACTATGATTACAGTTTGGTTACACACAAGGAACAGGAAAAACACTGTAGAGAAATAGGATTGGTAATCAAAACATCACAAGGAAGACTGTATATATTTAGCTTGCTCACCAGTATCAAATTGGGGAAGTGGTACAGTTTTTAGCCTGTTTTCCTAATGAAAGGAGATTTATTCAGCCTTGCTGTCTTGACCAGTATTCACTTTCCAACTTGTCCCATACATTTCAAACCACTGGACAATTTAAAAAGTTTTTACAGCTGGGTAGATGTCACTATGAAATAAAGTTCAAGATGTTTTCAGAATGAACATAGCAAGCAAAAACACAAAATCATTTGTGCTATTTTTATGAATTCCAGTTATGCGTGACTGAGGGAAATACTCAACATGAGCTTACAAGAATCCACAACAGCACTTCAAAAAGATGCCAACAACATGAAAAATTACAGTCAGTTTGCCATCAGTTGACAAAAACACAGGGTGAGTGAGCTCATAGGAAAGTACTGAGCACATCCCTGGTGGAATGGCTGGCTGGTGAGCTGCAGTGAGACACGCTTTCCACGCAGGGAGGGCAAAACAGGCACTGGCACAACTCACCTCAGCAGGCTCCACACCTCTGTTGTCTGGGTTTTTGCCATTCTCCTCTGTCCACTTTAAGGAGTTTGTAAAAGTCTTGTTTTTAGCCTTCTGTGTTTTGGAGTCAGATACACTTTTGTATAAACAAGCTTCTTGTTATTGTAAAATCTAGCAATGTTTGCATTCTTTTCATAAGCAGGAGACTGTTGATGGACTGTTGCATGGTCCAGTGTGATTGGAGAAGATTTTCTTCCTCCAATCCATGGTCACTGCTGGAGTTTGATAAATGTCGATTCTGTAACTCTCTCTTTTCTGCCTCGGACATCACAAGGTGTGGGTGTGAATTCTTTATGTTGTCTGCAACAGACCTCTATAGCTGCTTTTCCTCACTCACCACACTGTCCAAAGGGATGGATGAGAAGTGGGTTAGACAAGAGGATGGATGCAGCCAAAACCTGCAGGGCAACCTGTGCAGCCTGGGTCACTCCTGCTTCCCTGAGTGATGACACGAGGAGATCCATGAGCACGCTGCAGGGACTGGCAATGGGATTAACTCTGCAGGAGCAGAGATACAGCTGACTACCTGGCCAATGAATGCTTGCTCAGAGCTTTGATACTCAAGTCATAAAGGCAGACAAAAATCTGTGACTTGCAGTAAAGGACGGGGAGGAGTGGAGGAGTGGATGGCTGCACTGTGGTAATCAAAGGCTTTTGCATCACAGCTGGTATCAGTGAACCCGGTGGAACTAATGACTAAGCAAGATACCAGGTGGTGTAAGAGCATCAGAGCATGCCCTCATGGAGGTGAAACTCTAAATTATCTTCATTTCGTTTTTGAAGACAAGAGTAAACAGTTGAACCTTGGAAAAATACAGTGAGATTTTCAAACAAGACAAATAATTGTTAATAAAATAAAATCCTCATATACTAAAGCTTTTTCTTAGTCCTACAGACAGACACTTGTTCTGCTCACGTGTGCATGAAGCAATGGCTCTATGAGACTGTGCAAGTCTTTCAAGACTAGCCAGGATAAATCCATTCCAAATAAGGGCCAGGCTGTGACAGCTACAGATAAACAGAAGCTGAACTAGGTCTACACAACACCACAACACCATAACACCACTGTGGAGTTCATTTTCCCTTCTCCTTATGCCACAACCATTTTTAGTAACCTTTGCTCAAAGAAAGGCTCAATTACCTATTAACAGCCTCTTCAATGATAAATCTTTAGGATCTGTTCATATGTGTGTGGATATTTATAGTGTACTTTGGAGCTAATGATAACATATGCAATAGTCACCCCATAAGGTTTATGCAAGGTATTTATTTTATGTATACAAACACACCTTCCATGAGCCCCACAAGCTTGCAACTTTCAAAACACCTTTAGGTATTTGGACCTACTAATGTTCACTTAGGCAATTTCTGCATCTGTGGGCAACTCACCCTTGATATCCAAAGGCACTCTGGTAAATAAATACCATTTTATTAACAGGGCTAAGACCCAGTGGAAGTCCAGCAGTTTTGAACTTGCAATCAGTGAATAAGGCAGAGTGAATAACCCCTCAATGGTTGTAATCATGTTGGAAAATATAGTCCATCTGTAATTAGGAGTAAATATGGCCATGACAGTTAAGTTAAATCCACTTTATATGGTCTGACCAAAGAAGTGGCCTCGTACTTATCAATTTTATTTAAGCCCTTACATTGCTGAGCTGGTGTAAAAGGCCCTTTATGTCAACAGGAGTCCAGCCCTCTTTGTCTTCCGTGCATGCAAGTATAGCATTGCAAATATTTACCCAATTAGACAGTTAGCTCCACCCAAGTATGAACAAACAAAAACAACTGCTCATAGCATTCCAGAGAAACAACACAGCACAAGAACAAGGATTTCTGCATGCAAACACAGGCAATCAGCTAACCACGGAACAGCAAAACCAGCAGATTCTTAAATGTCAAAAATTAGGGGCAAGTTCTCTTTGATAACCACAAATCTTCGTGCTCCTGATTCAGACATAGGGGAAGTTGTCTGGCTGATTTTTCCAGCTGAGATTCCTTCAGTGCATGTGAGAAAATTAAATACATATTCAGTTAAATAGATGCCCAGGCTGGCTGATGAGAAGACCAATAGCTTCTCAGGTGGGATGCATAGAGTTTCTGGCTTCTCAGACAGGACACAAAGCCATTCATCTTGAGATGTTTTGTATTGGTTTCTTCTGTTTTCTCTGACAGGGTTATTGGATTTTATTCCTGGTGGTTTTTCTCTCTTGCCGGATGTGGGACATTATTAACCAGTAACACCCAAGAGGTTAATGCCTGTCTGCCCTGAGATCCTTCTGCAATCACAGTTTCCAGCCTCTGCCACAGACGTGGAGGCACCAACCTCATCTTTACAAATGTCACGAGCACCTGACTTTGTGAGGCAATTCCCAAACAAACCTGGACAAACAGTGAAACCTGGGTGAGTGCTGCAGCAACAAACCATTCTGTATGATAACAGGGTAGAAACATACAGCTGCCCTCTGACCTCACAGCTTGAACCTATCCTTCCTTCCCTCTAAATAAAAAAGCAGAAGCTTTTGCTGTAGTCAGAGGACAGAAATGGGCACCTCCCAAGGCCAGCCAGACAAACTGGGATCTCAGCAGCCTCTGGAGGTACCATTTCCCCCTGCTCTCTCCAAGGGCAACCAAAAGCAACAGCTACTAACCTCAGCACCACTACAGGCATTAATCTGAGCAGAGTGGGCACAGTGCATGATCCTGAACCAAGGATATTGTTACCTGATGTGTTCTGAACTCCTTCAGCACTCTGCATAAGCAACATCCCAAAATATGCCCGAATAAGCAAGTGAAGCTGGCAGCATCCAGCTCAGATCATTAAGAAGGTTAAGTCTGCCTAGCATTTGATGTGATCTGTTACTAGTACCTGTAAAAACAGCAAAATCTACAGTGGCATATTTGAAGCTGCTGTGTAAGGTCCAATCCTGCAGTGCAATGATAGCAAGAGTTACATTTGTGTATAGCTAGAACAACTTTGCACTTAATTAGTCCTTTGAGTTTGGATGGAAGTGGCCTGATCTCATTATTACAAGGGTGTCCTTATATGAGTAAAAGCTGGAGGGTTTGGCTTTACATAAATACATTTTTCAGCATAACCTAGCTTCAGCAGTTTCTAAAGTATCCCTCCAGGCAAAGTTGTAGGCTTCCCATATGCTGCACATTTTTAACTTAAAGTTCAGCTCGGCAATCTGAAACCACGTCTGACAGCAAATTTTCCCACCTAGGCACAGTGAGCTGCATATAAGAGCACTGTTGTAAACACTGACATGGGAATCTTAAGATTTTCCCTGAAAAGCAGCAATATTTACAGTAGCAATCATGCCACACCACATTATGCACTAGCACACGTGCACGTTCTCTCTCTGATGCTTTTCCTCTGCACTGGTCTTCCTGGTTGTATGGGGAGCTTTACACTGGAAAGCTTTACCCATTATCCTGCTCAAACCCAAGACAGCTCTCTGAATATCTATCTCAACAGAATGATAGGGGGGAAAAATCATAGGTAGGTTAGCTCCACATTTTCAGGATGGTAGCCTGGAAGAGGCACTGGCAGTACTTGGGCACCTCCACTGACCTCTTTCATGCAGTCATTATGTTGTCCTTGCAGATAAGCTACAGATGTCTTTTTTTTTTCCTTTTTTTTTTCCTTTATTTTCTTTTTTCCTTTTTTTTTTTTTTTTTTTTTTTTTTTTTTTTTTTTTTTAAGCATTGTGAATTGGGCAGAATCATCCCATGTGAAAATCTCTGGAAGAAAGTGTTTTCCATATGAGAGGAACAGCTCTAAAGCTCTTGGCCCTTGTGCTCCTGAGTTGAAGGGACATGAGGATGTATAGACATTACCAGAGTGTGTGATACTGAGTCTATTCCTGGTAGCCACAGCTCTGCTATTTATAGCTATTGCTGTGGTAAGGATGGGAAAGCAGAGCCAAGGATTTCTGATCTGATTTAGACCTTGACCATCTCACCAGACAGGGAGGCTGCAGCCAGCTCTCCTAGGTGGGAACAGTCCTTCTGCCCAACAAAGGGAGGAGAGTTTGGGAAATGAGGATGCTGCAGAGCTCCTTCCTGTCCTCTGTAACTACTTGTTCCAAGCTGAGTACCTACAGTGTCACTGTGTCTCCCCCACTGCAACACAATGAAATCTAAAACTTGAAGTAAGCTGGAGTACTGCCTTTGTGGGGGTTTGATGTTTAACCCTACAAACTAGCATATGAATTCCAGAAGTATCTTCCTCAGGCACATATGACAAGAGTAACTGGGAGGGTTGCCTACCTCAGAGGAAAAGTGCTGGAATTAAATGTCATAAGAAGAGGGATGTAAGAGGAAGACAGTTCACAATGCAATCCTTGAGGGAAGTTCCTTTTTATCCTATGTGGGAATGACCGAATCCAAAGTCACCAAACAAGTGAAAATCATTTAATCTTAAATCAACCACACCTTGGAGGTGCCTTTTTGCAAAGGACTGATGTTATGTAAGGATTGGTGGTAGAAATGTACCTAGTTTTATTCTTTATGCAAGCAACATTTCCATCAAGAAATAAATGGATTTAAAAGACAGTGTTCCTCTTGTTTAGTGGTTTATCATGATATTTTTATTTCACCCATTTAGTCTTTAGTCTATCATGACTTGGACTACTATTATAAGGCACAGGCCAACCCCTCAGATGACACTTGACTAGCTACTCCTTTAAAAAGGCATTACAGTCAATAATCTTACCCTCAAGGAAACCTGGTGCATAGTGCCCTGCTTTTTATGTCACAGCTAATATTAAAAAAAAAAAAAAGATGGAAGCATCACACCTAATCAGTATCTTTAAAGGTCTGGACATAGTATAAATAAATGTATAAATGCAAATATAGAACAATTAGAATATCAACAATTTTAACCACACCTGGGTAGCCCCAGTAACGATGCTCATAAACCTACTGTCATCACCAAAGAAGGAACTTTTTCAGCAATATAACCAACAAACAGTATTTTTTCATAACGAAGCTTAGATTAAATCACCGTTTTGAATACCAAGTATGAACTCACTGAACTCTCTGCTACATAAATATGCAGAACTCTGGTGATGAATGAAGGCAAAAGCGAGGCAAAGGCACTGCCTTTGTGTCAGGACAGAGGTTCATTGACAGGGAGTCAGTGCACACAGCTGCATGTGGGATGTTGGCTGGCTAATTATACAATAGTTGTTACATGGATTTATAGACATTTGAAGACTGCAGCCTGCATAGAATTGTTCTTTCTGTTTTGTTCTGGTAAAAGAAAAAGCAGCTAGAGAAACATCGGCAACTAAACAAAAAACCTTTAATTAACATTTGTCATATGCCCACTACAATATTATTAACTACACAAAGACAGGGCTTTGTTCAGATATCTTAGGGCTTAATTTCCATGTTCAAAATCCAACTATCATTCCTCACCCTCACATTATGTAAAAGCAGCCAAGTTTTTAAGTTCTGCTCGCTGTGGATGACTCACGTTATTATACACTAACCACCAACACACTTTGTTTTTCCCCTTTGTTTTACACGCCTGAAGTGTTCTGGCTGGAGTTTGCCTTGTTCAGAGCTTGTACGTTCTGCATCCTGCCTGTTGTACCCTGTAATCACTCCCTGTCCTTCTCCTTTCAGCTTTTAATGAGCTCCTGCACTGGGGCTTGGGCAATCTCACAGAACTCAGCGTACACCATTTACCTCTCAGGTGTTCTGACCTCTGAGAAGGAACCAGGACATCAGTGACAAGTGGTGTCCTCCAGGGTCCTCACTGGCACCAGTGTTGTTCAATGACTTCTTTAATGACATAAACAAAGGGATTAGGGGCAGCCTCAGCAAGTTTACAGATGACACCAAAGCTGAGTGGTGCAGTGGCCACACCTGAAGGACCTGGATGAACTTGAGAAGTGGTCCACAGGAATCTCCTGTGGTTTAACAAAGCCAAGTGCAAGGTGCTTCATCTGGGCTGGGGCCACACCAGTAACAATCCAGGCTGGAGGATGAACAGATCAAGAGGGATTTGGGGGTGCTGGTGGATGAGAAGCTGGACATGACCTGGTCATGTGCACACACACCCATGTCCTGGGCTGCATCCAAAGCACTGAGGGCAGCAGGGAGAGGGAAGGGATTCCATCTCTCTATTCTGGTGAGACCCCACCCAGAGTGCTGCACCCAGCTCTGGGCTCCCAGCACAGGAAAGGACAGGGACCTGTTGGAGCAACTCTGGAGGAGGCCACCAAGATGATCAGAGGGATAGAGCACCTCTCTTACAAGGCTGAGAGAACTGGGATTGTTCAGCCTGCAAAAGAAGTCTTCAAGGTGACCTAATTGTGACCTTCCACTGCCTGAAGGGAGCCCACAAGAAAAATGGAGAGAAACTTCTTACAAGAGCCTGGAGTGACAGGACAAGGGGGAATAGCTTCACCTTGAGAGTAGGTTTAGATTAGATAGCAGGAAGAAATTCTTTATTGTGAGTGTGGTGAGACACTGGCACAGGTTGTCAAGGGAATTTTAGGATGTCCCATGCCTGGAGGTGTTCAAGGACAGGTTGGATGGAGCTCTGAGCAACCTGGTCTAGTGGAAGGTGTCCTTGCCCATGGCAGGGGATTGGAACATCCCTTCCAACCCATGCCATTCCATGATTCTATGATCTGCAGGCTTGCTGCAGGTTCCTGAGAATTCACACAATTCCACTGGAGACCTCTGATAAAGCAAGGAACTCAGGATGACAGACTGCTGCTGATGTTGAAAGATTTTTTTGAACTCTTGCACGTGGGGTTGGCATGGGGAATCAAACAATGAATGTCACTAAATCCTTTTATGGAGACACAGGAGATTAAGGCTGAGCATATGACTGGGAAGGTTTTTATTCTCTGTATCAATAGGAGAAAGTCTTGAAGGTGAACAAAGTCAAAAAAACTCCAGTGAAGCAGAGGGAGAGCAGTTTCACGCATAAAACAGACCCTGCTCTCTGATTCTCCACCACTGCCTTTTGAGCTTTTATCAGCAGACAGCTCATGTTTTGATCTGGTTTAAGTAGGGAGAAAAATAAATTGTCCAAGTATCCTAAGCTTCCCACATTAGACAGTCCTCGTGAGGCAAGCACATTGTCAGATTCCAGAACATCACAGAGCTTAATGCAGAAAGTGTGAAAGAACAGGTGAAATTATTTATTTATGTAATGAGTAGCAATGCTGAGTACTTGGAGATTCTGCTGCCTTTGCTAAGGGATGAGATAAAAATAACGATGTCATTAATCTTACAAAGACATGTGAGAGCTTCTTTCCAGAAATAACTGTTAAGCATAAAATTTCAGGCATTAATCAAAGCATGCTGAGGCCTAACCTTCTTTAGGATTCCAAAAAGAAATGTAAAGCAACAGGACTGTAAAGCAACACGAACAAAAGGGGCTGTTTAACCTTTATTCTAAGTGGGTAACTTAGAATTTATGCTCAGGGACAGGTTATTGACTAGAGTAGATTTGCACTGATTCAGCTGGTTTTAGCAAAGCTGCAGCAAGTTTTACTCTCTCAGAAGTTGGTCTCTGCTGCATGAAAGAAACCAGGAAGAAAGAAGGGCACCACCACACGATATCATGAATATGAAAAAAAATATATAAAATATTCAAATAAAATATTCTGCAGGAAGTAGCAAAAGACACATACCCATGAGGAAAGGAAAAACACAGGATAAAAAAAAAATGCTTAAGAGATTCTTTCAGGAAGGAAAACTAGCAGATGCAGCACAAAGGAATGTAAACTCTGCCCAAACACTGAGACTATAGGCAAGATTCACGGGGAGAATTTAAATACAAAAAGATATTTTTTCAAATAAAGTAGAGATGCAGCACGAGCAAGGATGAATTATATTTGTTTCCCATAGGCCAAGTCCAGGAAGAGATTTCCTACAAAGATGAACCATTTTATCTCAGATCCACAGTCCTGTTGATAAATCTCAAAGTGATTCACCAAGAAAGAATATTTCCCAAGGAATGAGTTACAGCTCTTATTTAGAGGTGCCGAAGGTGTTGCTTAGTGGTCTGGGGATGCAGATAAATTGTCTGTGTCAATTCAAAGCTCATACACAGTTGCCATGAGGGGAAGTGGTATTGTCTGCATGTGATTTCCTGAAACAAACCAAGCGTTTCTGCAGAGGAACCCATAAAAAGCTGACAATACATTTAAGGTTGTTTTCTCTCAAAATAGTTGACTCAAACTTTTTGTGCAGATCCAACTGGGTCAGACAAAACCCAAAAAGAAGAAAGAGAGAAAATATATTGTGCCTCAAAAAAAAAACCCAAAAAAAACCCCACAGAAGAATCCAAACAATCTTAGGCATATGAAACTAAAACCAAATGCTGTTTCAATACAATAAATAGCAACGGAAACTGAGTATTTGCAATTCCATGTACAGAGTGCACAGGTACCTCTGTTCAGCAGTAAAGTCTGCAAGGCATTACTGGGGTGATCCCAGTTGGCATTAAGAGAAAAATACTGGGCTCATCTGTCACTTCCAACAATGGCACGAACAATTTGTCCAGTACATTTTCCAAAGGCACTTTGCTCAGCAGGATCAGCTATGCTAACTCTTTCCATCCCAGCTAGAAAGGAGCAGATATCAGCAGGGACAGCCATAACCCAGGTTAATTTTACTCTTCATTATATGCAGAGAAGACCTGCCTCTTTCCATATCTTTAACTGATTTCATGTATTTTATTTGCTACCTTTAACACAATGTAAGACAACTGGAACCACCACTGAACCACTACAGAACACTGATCCTGGACTATTGTTCTAACATGGTTAACAGCTATTCTTAAATCCTCAGTGCCATCACTTGGAAGCCCTTGGGTCCTATGTTCCTTGCAAGTGTAATGATGGCACAGCTCATGTGAAACGAAGATCTGCTGGCTCCAGTGAGGCCAGCTCACAAACAAGAAGCCCAGCTATTCCTACCACGTACACCAGCCTCCCGTGTGTCCTGGAGAACAGGCGTCTTAAAAAGGAAGCCTGGGAGCT
The DNA here is from genome assembly GCA_017589585.1 of Phylloscopus whistleri. Lineage (NCBI taxonomy): Eukaryota > Metazoa > Chordata > Aves > Passeriformes > Phylloscopidae > Phylloscopus > Phylloscopus whistleri. Next base: position 3,551,311 of record JADMLD010001401.1, read on the forward strand.
GAGTTCTGCTCTGTGAGCTCATTTTTTGGTGCTGAACTCTACCTTAATGTACAGCTCACACTTAACCATCCCACACTCTTCCCAAACCCCTACAGAGTCCAGAGGGTGAACTTGTATTTGACTGGCTTTTTGTTATTTTATTCAGGGAGGATTGACCTGAGCTTTGCCAGTGCTGGCAGAGCAGCTGCTCGGGCTATCAGGGAACAGTCAGGAGCCCGGGATCCTCCGGTCACCCCACGGCTGGTCGCTGACGCAGCGTCTGGCTTTGGCACCATCGTCTTACAGAGTCATGGGCTTGGCAGGATCCCCTTACACCATTTCAGAATGGTGACAGAGATCACTGATCCCGTCGTCGTCAGGAGACGCCACAGCAGACGCCTTCACCTTTCCCATTACTAACTGCTGTCTCCCAAAGGGACACGCAGCAGGCTGGGCAGGCACACAAGGGCTGGGCTACAAAGGCCACCGACATGTGGCCTTAGGATATGAGACCGGAGAGATTCAGATAAGATAGTAAAAAAAAAACCCCAACCAACCAACCAACCAAAAACCAAAAAAAAAAAAAAAAACCAAAAAAAACCCACCAAAAACAAACCAGCACTTTTAGGGCGGTCAGGCATTGGAACAGGTTGCCCAGGGAAGTGGTGGGGTCACCCTGGATCCGTTCAAGAGGCATCAGAACCTGGATCTGGGTGATGTGGCTTAGTGGTTTAAGAGCTACAGTGATGGCACTGGGTTGACAGCTGGACCCGACGATCTTAAAGGTCTCTCGCAACCTTGACCATTCTGTGATTCCATGACAGCGTCACCACCGCCAGCACCTCCATCGCTCCGCCGCCCTCCCCTTCCCGCCCGGGGGAGCGGCGCGCATCCCCGGCGCGCTCCCTCCGCCTCCCGGCGGCTCCGCACGGTCCCTTCCGCCGCCGCGGCGGTGCGGGCGGAGCGGCCGGCCCGGGAGGCGGGTGGTGTGTCCCGCACGTCATATCAGCCGCCCGCCCGCCATTGGCTGCGCCGCCTCACCCGAGCGGGGCCGCGGCCGCCCGGGGCTGGCGCGGCGGCTCCCGCGCCCGGCGCTCGCCCCGCCCGGCGGGGAGGGGACGGACGGACGGGGCGGCGGCGCCGAGCGGAGCGGCGGGCCCGGCGCTGCCTGCGGCCGCGGGTAGGTCGGCGGCGGGTAACGTGACATCCGCGGCTCGGGGTTTATAAACCTTACCCGGGGCAGGGAGGCGGCGGAGCGGCGCAGTCCCCGCACCCCGAGGTGAGCGGGCGGCGGGACCCGCGCCCCGGATTACCGGGGGCAGACGGACGGACCCGGGTAGGGGAGCCAGCCCTGTCCCCGCGGGGGTCGCGGGCGGGGGTCCGTGTCCTCCCGTCGGGACGAGGCGGTGCAGCCCCGGGATCGCTCGGCTCGGTCTGGTCACCCCGCATCCGCCGGCGCCTCCGGAGCCCGGTCGGTGCTGGAGGAGGCGCCGGGCTGACCCGTTGCTGGGGGCTTTACTAGCGTGTGCCGGTGTGTGTGTTTCAGGACTCCGGAGAAGCCAATGCCCAGGTTGGAGAGCTGCGCCTGGAGCTGTTCCTGCACTGCCAGAGGAAGGTCCAGGAGCCAGCTGGGGGACACGGCGGCGGGGCTGGCCGCCAAGGTGGGCGAGATGCTGAGCTCCTCCGTGTCGAGCCCCTCGCTGGCGCTGGTGGGCCGCGGAGCTCGCAGCCCCAGCACCTCCAGCGCCAGCAGCACCACCAGCACCACCAGCAGCACCAGCAGCACTTTGAACTGGAGTCAGCACCTGGTGCAGAGGAGCGTAGTGCTCTTCGTCGTGGGTGCTTTCATGGCCCTGGTGCTGAACTTGCTGCAGATCCAGCGGAATGTGACTTTGTTCCCTGACGAAGTGATTTCTACTCTCTTCTCCTCCGCCTGGTGGGTGCCCCCGTGCTGCGGCACAGCAGCAGGTGAGTCGCTGACCTCCACGAGTGATTTTTGGTTTTCCCTCATTCTCTCGTGGTGGTGGAGGAGCGGCGGTGGGGCTGAATGCGTGACCCGTGCGCGTGGGAGCCCCGCGCTTCCATCACACAGCGGGCGCTGCGAACTCGGGCTTTCGGCAGGACGCGCGCCCAGCTCCATCCCCGCATGAGGGCTGCCCGGGCGGCCCCGCGTGTCCCGGGGCTGGTTTGGAGCCGGTGCGCTCCGCACGGGGGTGAAGCGGGGCGGCTCCGCGGCTGTGGGGCCCGGGGTGACCGCGGGGTTCCCGCCTGGCCCCGGTGCCCCCGCCCCGCGCGGCCGGGGGGGAGGCGTGCCGGCCCCGCCCCCCGCCGCCCATTGGCTGCCGCCGAACTGGTGAGTGGCGGGTGGCGCTCGCCATTGGCTGCGGCCGCGACTGGCCACGGGCTGGGCCACAACAAGGAAGTCACGTGCGGCGGCGCGCGCGGCCCTGTCACCGACCGGGGCCCTGTCACCGACCCGGGGTTCTGTCACCGGCCCGACCCCCCAGCCCTGTCACCGACCCGGGGCCCTGTCACCGACCCGGGGTTCTGTCACCGACCGGGGCCCTGTCACCGACCCGGGGTTCTGTCACCGACCGGGATCCCGTCACCGACCCGGGGTTCTGTCACCGACCCGGGGTTCTGTCACCGGCCCGACCCCCCAGCCTTGTCACCGACCCGGCCCTCAGCCCTGTCACCGACCCGGGCCCTGTCACCGCCCCCGTCCTCCAGCCCTGTCACCGACCCCGTCTCCCAGCCCTGTCACCGGCCCGGCCCTCAGCCCTGTCACCGACCGAGGTTCTGTCGCCGGCCCGATCCCCCAGCCTTGTCACCGACCCGATCCCTCAGCCCTGTCACCGGCCCGGGCCCTGTCACCGGCCCCCAGCCCTGTCACAGGCCTGGCCCCTGCCCGGTGCCTCCATCACCTGCTTGCTCTCAGCGCCTTGCCTGCTGCTCCTGTCACCTAACCATCCCCTGTCACCTGCCCCTGTCCCCTGCCCACCCCTACCTGCTGCTGGGCAAATACCACAGAAGGCTCAGGCCGTGGTGTGGTTCCCACAGCAGCTGGCACATACCTTGTGCTTTATTGTTCATAACCCCACCCCCAGTCCGTGTTCAGACAAAACAAGGTTTTGGTGAAGGGTTGGAGGATTAAAAAGGAGATAAATTTTAGGAAATAAACCCCCTGTAATAGTTTTGAATTTGCAGTGAAAGTACTTTAAGCAACTCCTGCGTATTTTTGTTTAATGCAGTTATGTGATGTCTGTTTTTGTATCACACAGTGAAGGGGGTATGAATGATAAACCATAGACTTGAGTGAATAATGATCTGTGTAGTAAAAAGGATGGCCTGGGATATTCTCCACTTAGAGTTCTCATGGTCCTGTCACAGTTGGATTAAACTTTGGAATTTAGCTGTTATCATAAGGCAAAAGTCCTGGTAGCTGACATCAGAGTTATGAAGCTGTTTCAGAACATGTCTGTCTTGGAATAGTATGTTCTGTAGCCTTCCAACATAGAATTTATAACTTTTAGGAGTTTAGGGGATTAAAAAAAAAAAAAGAGAGAGCAAGAAAGGAAATTCATAAACACAGAAGTTGCACTCAGTAAAAGCAGCACGTCTAACCCTGGAGCTGGTAACAACACAGGGAGTTGCAATCCCAGAAGAATGAAACTCTGGTGTTTGTGCTAGCAACTGAGCTAACATTAACTAACCCATGTTGTTCTTCTGCAACCAACTTTCAGACTGCTAAGGCTGAAAAATGCTTTATGGAGATCAAAACTTTGTCTGGTTACTTGTGTGAGTAGTTCTTTTTCCCTGGTATAAATAGACCGATGACAGCTGCTTGTTTAAGTTCAGCTCTGCTTCTGTTTGGTATCAAAATTCATCTGACATGGACAGGAGCACTGGGCTGACTTACAGCCTAGCAGAAGGAGAGAAAGCAGGTCTGCTAATAAACATTTTTAAGTCCAGGCAAATATTTAATTCAGGGCTTGATTCACAGCTGATGAATCATGTTCATGAAGCTGTCATCCCTGCACGTGAGCAATGAGCACAGATTCCACTCCTCACAAAGCTTTTATTATGCTTTGCTTTTATTGGTACAAGCATTTGCCCAGGATGTCAAATGACAAATCTCTTTAAACAAAAGGAGCTTCAAGTCAGGTACCTTAACAATGCAATGTGTATTTAAATGTACAAAGAGAACACTGCTTGTTAGAGAGGGGTTTTTACTTCTCTAAAGTAGAAAAGGCGGGTGATAATTGTCTTTTCTTCATCAGGCTTACAGTGGTGTGATAAGCACCTTGTTGCTTTCTCAAGCAACGTGCCAAGCTAATATTTAGTGATACTGGAGCAATCATTGCCTGGCAGCTGGTGCAAGTGCTGTTCCTTCTCTTGCAGCCGTGGTTGGCCTGCTGTACCCCTGCATCGACAGCCACCTCGGGGAGCCCCACAAGTTCAAGCGGGAGTGGGCCAGCGTCATGCGCTGCATCGCCGTGTTCGTGGGCATCAACCACGCCAGTGCTGTATCCTTCAGCTAGTGTTTGCCCCCTGTGCTTGTCTGTGCTCCTCAAACTGCCTCTGCCACCCGGGTCTGGGGGAGAATTGCCGAGGTAAGGGTGGTGCTTCTGGCAGAGAAGCCGCTGCTGTGCACTGCAGTGGCTGCTGTAACGTGTATAACCCAGCTCGCTTAAAGTGTTACGGGAGAGGAGAGGGATTGACATCATGGTGTGTCTTGTATAACTGCAAGCATGGCAGTGTAAGTTGTGTTATTTTAATCTATATCTTGTCTACATCTGAAAATTAACACAATCAACTGGTGATGTGCTAGTGAGAAGCACAAAGTAAGAGTTCTTTATGCTAAAACGTGGTGGCTTGAGCAGGAAACCTAAATCAGCTGGATTACCCAGGTGACTCGAGACAAGAATCCATCAAATCTTTTAAAATGTAGCATATTCTCTAGCTGTTCAACGTGACAAAAATTGATGTTGACTTTGCAGTCATGCTCCAGTCAGAGTTAACAAGAGCTATGATTGCTTGGCAGGTCTGAAAGCCAAATCCTAAAAGTTTTGTATTTAAAGACAGAGAATTGTGCTCACTTTCAGTTTGAGTTCTCCCTTGTTCAGTTCCAGCAACAGCATGTCTGCAGACGTAAAAAGGACTGTCCTTAACACCTTTTTCCAGAAACTAGACTTTGCAAACAACGTCCAGCTGTCCCTGACTCTGGCAGCCTTATCACTGGGGCTTTGGTGGACATTTGATCGTTCAAGAAGTGGTCTCGGACTTGGAATAACAATAGCCTTTGTAGCAACACTGATAACCCAGTTTCTTGTATATAATGGTGTTTATCAGTAAGTTATGCTTCTAAAATCCTATTTCAATTCTCTTGTCTTGACTAAAAGCATGGGTGCACCTGAACTGGAATTTAGTTGTTAATGTATTTGGCACATTATTATAAGAAGTGCTTTGTTTGTCTAAGGTAGTGGTCCAGTTGTTCCAAATGCCCAGCTGGGAACTGGGGGTGGAAGGTGGGGAGCAGATGAATTGGGATGTGTGTTGAAATAGTAACACCTCAGAAAACTGAGCTCTGCTCTCAGCAGAGTGAATTCTGAACTTTACTGGCTGGGGCATGGGGGTTTAGAAGCTTATGAAGTTTACAAACTTAATTTGGTCTCCCAATTTCCGTCTCCTCTGTTGCTGCTTTTTGTTGTTTCAGCCCAGGGAGAGAATTCTGTAGCATCTAGTTAACAGTATATAAGATAATGAAAGTTACTTGTCTCTAACTTTCTACCTTACTTCCTTTTCTTTGCTAGGTACACATCCCCAGATTTCCTTTACATCCGTTCTTGGCTTCCATGTATATTTTTCTCAGGAGGTGTGACTGTAGGAAACATAGGACGCCAGCTGGCTATGGTAATTACTGCATAATTAGTAGTTTCTTTAACAATCCAAATGCTTTCCATTGTTGTTAGTCCAAGAACAAACTATGCCTCGAAGGGTATGACTCACAAACTGACAGAGTTAAATAGATGTATTCCTGAGAGCTGAACTGTAAGCAGACAACCTGTGTTGCCAGTAGAGTGGGTATTGTCTTAGTAAGTGTTTGAATGCCTTTTGTATTTAACTTTTTCCTTAGCAGCAGCCTAAATAAGACTGGAATCAGTACATTGCTCCTGCTCCATCAGTATTTATAATTAACATTTAGAGTAGCTGGAGAACTGAGACACTGCTGGGCTTTCTCTAATTATTCATGCACAAAAGTATATATAGGGAAATGTCCCTATATAGCATCAAATTCCACTGCTCCAAAATCAAATATTCTCTTGCTGGTTGCTTAAGACATGATTCAGCTATCACTCCATATATGGGATAATATAAATTACTGTCTTGTGTGCCAGGTTCTTGAGGAATTATTTCCTTGTGGCACACTGAAGAGTAAACCTGGCTGTGTGTTTGCACATCAGCCTAAGGCTTGGTTGTGAAAAGTGTTCTGACTCTGATGGATAATAATAATAAATACTGTGTTGATTTAACTTCTGTCTTCTTTGCTATGTAAGTCCTGTATCCTGGAAAACATCCTTCAAGTATTTAACTTTCCTAAGGCTGCTGTGGTTTAGGTGTCTTCAATTTTTACTGAAGTAAGGGGATTTGAAGTTCTTTAAAACACAAATTCACTACTCCCCCTTCAAATCCCACTGATGCATACAGTCTGCATTTGGGTTTATTTAGCACTACATGTATGGGGGGGAAGAGGAAGCAAACTTTCTTTTAAATTTGCCACTCACATCAAGTGAAAACCAACCATTAACTGAATTCTGTTGAAGCTTTGGTATTGCAGCAGAGTCTCAAAATACAATTATAGTTGGTTTTATGCTACACTGCTGTATTTCACACAGTGCTTCCAGTTGCTGTGCTGCACCTGTTAGAAAGCAAAGGAAGGGAGCCTTAAACTAGAAAGAGCTAAAATTAATTTTGACACATTAAACTTTTTTCCTTTGATATCATTTCACCTGGCATCTCAGCTGAATGTAGTTCAAATCAGCCTGTATCCTGCCTGCAGCTTTGCTGTCAGTCTTGTCATCTTCCTTATAAAGAAAGGGGCAAGTTGGCAATGCAGAGCTTTTTATTCTGATTATTTAGAGGTATCTACTCGTTTTTTACATTGCCATTGCTTAGTCAGGAAAAACTTGGAGAAGTGCAACATTTTCATAGGAACACTCCTGCCAGTCTTTGTGAAGTGTTCTGTGCTGGAAATCCAAAGAGGTAGAGTCTGTAATTCAGCCAACCACATCTTTCTTCTATAGAGGTAATTCAAAAGTACCAGTCTGTTTTGTCAGCCATCGTGGATGTTGCAGGAAGATGGAATGTAGCATTTTTTAACCCATACTTGAATAAAACAGTTATTTCTGTAGCTATACTGTGCTGCAGCCCCTGAGCTATTTGCTGAATGTGACAGATATTTTCTGGGTTTGTCCAGAGTCAAAGGTGGCACCTGTGGAAATTAATGGAGTAAAGTGGCTTTGCTTCTTCCTCAACCCCTGTCTAGCTTTTCCAGTTAGAAATGAAAAGGGAAATGAAAAGGGAAATGAAAAGTGTCCCTGAGACATCTCCTCCTGTGCTGATAAATGTTAGCTGAGAGATGCTTGCTGCTTTCCAGTCACTGCATTTCAAGGGAGCTCCCATGTACTAACAAAGCACAGTGTGACCTTTCAGCAAACCTGCTCTTAGCAGAGACTTTGGGGTTTTGTTTGGCTTGTTGAGGTTTTTTGCTACCAGCTTGAGGATGAAATCATATGTTTTCTTTTAGCAGCTTTTATAGCAAAAGAAGAGGTGAGGGTGCTGCTGCTGCCATCAGTTCTTTCTGCTCATTATGACACCTAGAGTTGCTCAGTCAGTGCTCATCAGCTGGGTTAAGTGGGTGGCAACACTTCATTTTGAGTTGTAACCATCATTCTCAGCATCTGACAAATTAGAGTGGTATTCAGAACTTCAGGGCCTCACAAACATCTATTATGTGCTAGTCCTAGAGGCTGGAGAACTGAGAATGCATTCAGTACTTGAAAATATATTTGCATTTTGACCTTAGAAAGAGAACATGTTACAAGCTTTGTTTCAAAGGAAAAAATGGTTAAATATCTTATAGTGACATACTGCAGGGTTCCATACTAGAAAGGGGACTTAGGAGGAAATGAGTAAGTCTCTGATACCAGGCTTTGACTGGAAAATAAAGTAATTTGTGGTTAAAGGCAGTTTGAAAAAGGGCTGTTAAAACTGAATTGATGTCCATTAAGTGAAGCATTGCCTACCTTCTGCTAAGAAATAAACTGAGATAGAGAGGAAAGATAAAGTCTCATAAAAAGCAGTGCAGTTGGCAGATGGATTTTTCAGATACACTGACTGAGGCAACAAACACCCATAGTGTTTTTTTTGGTTTTTTTTTTTTTTTTTTGTCAGCAGTTAGGGAGCATGTCCTTGTTAAGCTTTTATAAGAAGCCATTCTCGCCAGGTCATTGTCAGCCTAACTGGAGTTTCTTGACTATTTAATAATTGAGAATACTGCATAATGTAGTCACTTATCAGATGGCATTAAAACCTAACATGTGATTGATGTTTTTTATCCATAGGGTATTCCAGAGAAACCACACAATGACTAAGCCTTTGAAGAAGAACACCCGGTGCCAGTGTGAAAGCAACATTATGAAGATGTGTTCCTTTTTAAAACTGAAGATTATTTAGAAGAAATAATCTCTTTATGGGCTCACTGCACAAATGACTTGTGGGGGAAAGAAAAAAATATTAATCCACTCTTAGAATAGCCAAGTGAAATTAACTGCTTATCTTGAAATCTTACCCTGATTTACCGCATAAGCATTTGCGTATGGCTGTTCTCTGGAAGAGTTTTAACACCAAGTGCATACAACTGTTCAGGCTGAGTGGCAGTTTTCCAAGTATTAGATTCCACTGTAAGTTATTGAATCAGCTGCCGTGTTTTAAAAGCCTTGAAACTGAAATTTAATTACAAGCTCTTGTATCAGTGCCCAAAGGAAGTAGATCGATGGTGCTTAACAAATGATGAAGTATGGTTTAATAGGAATAGTATTTATCCAAATCTTTTTAAAAATAGGGTTATTTAAAAATAAGAGTGATCGAAACAGATTAAAGGCATTGCACTAATGCTTTTAGGAGTCTTATGAAGGAATCATGCCCTTACTTGTAATGCTGCATTAAGTTTCTGTCTTTGACGGTGGAGAGGGTTTGAGGGATGAGAGGTTGGAAGCCTTAGTTTGGAACTTCTAAATTACTTCAGAACGAGAAGTGAACACTGGAGACAATCTTGTTCAAACGTGAACCTTTGTCAAGAGATTCCGACTGGAAATTTCATTACTCCTGAGGCTTGCAGTCAGATTTGCAAGAATCAAGTTCTGGCCACAATTCAGTAAGAAATCTAAGAGTGTGTGACTACCCCTGCTTGATATTAGACACCTGCTTCAGTGTCTCATCAAAGGACATCTTAAGATGTCAAATGTCTGGTGTCACTGAAAAAACATGCATTGCATGTCATTGCTTGGCCATCAAGTACGTGCCCCCAATTTCTTCGATTTCCTCCTAGAGCTGTCCCTGAATCTGGGTTTGGACTGAAACCATCAGAGACAGAATTGGGCCTCAAATGTGATTTAAACTGTATGTGAAGAATAGCCTACAGCTTGTTTCCTCAGTTCAGTTTCTGAAAGAGATCACTACTTGTTTTTACACAACCCTATAGAACTTGCAATCTGTGATTGCCTTCTTAAAAAACAAAAAGTGCTTATGTCACTGCATTAAACATTTGGTGTTTCTTAATACATAGTTCTGGTGAGCACAACGTATTCATTTGATAGCTTAGACCACAGGAGACCTAAATAGCAAGTTTTAGGTCTTAAAAGTTGAAGTGCAATGTACAGTAAGTCTGAGCCTCAAGTTCTCTTCAGTATCGATCATTTCTTATGAGAGATTAAAGAGAAAAGGGTTCTGAGTTCATTTCAATGCTGCATGGAGTCAAATGGAGCAATAATTTATTTAACTAGTAAAGCTAGTTTTGTTGTATCTTACATTGAACCCAAATTTTTAGAAATACTCCAATTTTGTGGTTATGGTGTACTTGTAAACTTTTATGGTTTTGCCTTTTTGTATTATGCAGGTTGTTTTTTCTTTTTTCTTTTTTTTTTCTTTTTTTTTTTTTTTTTTGGTTGTGTTCTTTTCCAATCTTATATGGCTTCAGTTGTAGTTAGAGGCATCAGTTAAAGGCTGAACCATCAAAACAGAATTTGAGGCCAGGTCTCCGTTCTGGCTGTTTTCACTCTTCTAAGGGAATGCTAGCAACAAAAGTTTAGCACAAAATCTATAGTACAGAGCAGACCCCAATTCTAACCTTGCTTTGGTGTAAATCAAGAGTCATTTCATGGGTATAAGATCCTTCCTCAAATGTTCAAAACTGAAAGAATCAGATTTTGTAGAACTACTTGAAGAGATCAGGACAGGTTCAGCTCAGCTGTTTAAGAAGCTGCTGCTTTGCTGGAGATACAGTTTTGTAACCATCTCGAAACCCATTTCCAAATGTTATTGAACCAGATTAAGTAAAGCTGGCAGTGATCTCTCTGGGTATTTGATAGAGAAGTATCTAAGATTTATTTGTAAAGACTGAAACTAAATCTGTACCTATTAGAAATAATGCAGCCAAAAATGTTAGTCAAAAGTTCATTTTTTGCCAATACTTCTGAGTATCTTAACCAAAGTGATTTAAGTTTGGAAGAGGTGGGGAGGGGAGTGAAGAAAATTTGCACTATTCTGAATTTGAACACTTAAATTCTCATTCTTACTGATAAGTTTTCAGCGGTGTGTTTGGTTTTACACTTTTTTTACTATTAAAGTTTTAAGATCAAACCATGTTTGCCTTGGACTCTCTGTGCTCGCATTATGCAGGAATCTTTCTTGAAAAGGACAGTCGTTATGGTTGCATAACAAATATTCAGTCATGCATATGCAGTGGTTTAAACAAAACAAAACAAAACAAAAATCCTAAACTGAACTTGGCAAGATCAGCTTGGGCTTGGGTTGTACAGTTGAAGAAAAACAGCCTTGCTATTGTAGCAGGAAAGCAGAGTAAGTGTGTCGGGGTTTTGTGGCTTAAAGTACAGAATCTTCCTGCCTTTGTCTTCCAAAATGCTGAAATTCATAATCTGAAACAAAATATGGAGGGGGCGGGGTAAGCATGCAAATTCCTCTTGTGATTTGGTTGTCGTGATTACAAAAGTGATTACTAAAGTCTGAAGCATCTCGAAGAGTGCAAGCTAAGAATGAGCTGCTAAGGCTAAAGAACTCTAACATCTCTCAAATTTAGACCAAAAGTCTTCAATTTTACTGCACTTAAGTGTCTATTTTGGTCTTCTAGAAGTTGCTGCATTTTCAGTGGAAACAGTAGAATGACTTTTTGGTCAATTTTCAGTTGGCTTAGCTGAAGAAAGCTTCATTAGGAATTTCTTAGCTATTTTAGCTTAAATAGCCTGTATTTATTTAACTTCAGTGTAGCAGCTGAGGAGGTAAGTGTTAACAGCTCCAATCTGATGGCTCACATTCTCCAGGTACATTGATTTCCCTGAAAATGTACTCAAATTTTGTGAGAAGTAATTAAATATGTATATATATATGGTGTGGGACACAGCCTGCTTTTGCAGAACTGAAGCATGATGGTCCCCTTTCGAGTCAGGAACAGATGTACAAAGTTTATAAAGGAAAAAAAAAAAAAAAGAAATATTCCCTGCAAGTGGGATGATTTGACGTGTGCATATTCCTGCAGATCCTTCCTGTGGCTTGTGCAGCCTTTGGCTTTAATCATGGGGATTTGCAGGTGCTAAATTAGCCACAGGAGGGCCCATAGTCTGTTCTCTGAGTGCAGCAGGAACATATTGAGATGAATAATGAAATTAGGTCTCAATTGCCTTTACTGCACATCAGAGTAGCTCCAAGATTCATGAGAACAAAGCATTACATGCTGGACTAATTGAACAAAGCATATATGTGAGAGACTTTTGAGGGTCCTGTCTTGGAAACAGGTGAGAGGTGTGGGTGATAGTGGGTTCTCTCAGCTAAAAGGCCAAGAAAAGCTCCTATAGACAGGTAATGGTGATTTCTCTGGGCAGTGAAACACCACGGGAGTTGCCCCTTGGGTAGTTTGGAGTCACGTCCCTGTGTTTAAATCCTTGCACTGGGCAGTGATAATGTTCTGCCTTCCTGGGCTGCAAATGGGGACAGATGAATTGCATGTGCAATAAAGCCACAGTCCTCATGCCTGTCTGTGATAAGAGAGTCTGCAGATTGTGATGATGCTTCTGGCCTGCTCTGGTTAACTTTCAGACACAGAATTCAAAAGTACATATGATAATTCCTATAAATAATGCATTGCTACCCAAAAACACATAAAAGGTTAGAGCTTTATTCGGTTTTACTCAGTGAAAATTTTTGTTCAGCTGCAAATTACGCCTTCTCTATTTCATTAAGTCTTGTTAATGTGTTAAGTAGCTAGAGTGCAATTATACTTTTATTAAATATCAGAGAAGTGCTACAGAGGTTACGTAAACTTGCTGTGTTCCCTAAGAATTAAAATATCAGCTACAAATCACCAGAAATTAAACACAGCTACAACATTTTCTCCCAGCTGAGTAGCTGGTATGGGGCTCCCCCTGGCAGCCAGGTGAGTGTCCCTTGGGTATCCCTGCCATGGTTTGGAGCTGGCAAGGGAGGCTGTGTGTCTCTTATTCATATGAACGCACAGGGAGTTCATCCCTTTCAAGGTATCTTAGAGTAAGGGCCAAAAAATTAAAATAAGTTAACCTGGACTCAGAAGTGAGTCAAGATCCCATCCAGGAGGTGCCTGTGACAGAAAGGCTCACTGAGATGCTCCTGGGGAAATGTAAGTTGTTCACATGTGACCATGGAGTTCCTCAAGACAGAAGGTCTGCTGGCTGTTCTGGCTGCATTTTGAATTGCATGACTTGCTGGAGAGATCACAGAATCATAGAAATGCTCAGGGTGGGACCTTAAGGATCCTCTGGTTCTAACCCCCCCTGCCATGGGCAGAGACACCCACTTGCCCAGGTTGCTCCAAGCCCCATCCAACCTGGCCTTGAACACTGCCAGGGATGGGGCAGCCACAGCTTCTCTGAGCAACCTGTGCTAGATAAAATCACCAAGCACAACGTTTGGGTCAGCTGGAACACTTGTTACCTCCTTGACATGCACTGGTTTGATTCTGACCTTTGAAAAGTGGTCCAAGCTGTCTGAGAGTGCAATGCTTCAACTCTTTAAAAACATAAAGCACTTTTTTATATAAAAATGAAATGAGAAATTTCAATTTCCAAATGTTCTCCCTGGTTGTTTTTAATGTTGCAGAAATGTATAAGAATGTGTTGGTTTAAGAATTATCATTCCTTTTGATAAATCAGCAATTTTTGGCCCAAAAAAAAGATTTTTCAAAAAATTTCTGATCACTTTTGGTAAGTATCACCTTGCTTATGCACTACCCTCATCGATCTTTTATCTTCTGGCCCAGGGTAATCACTTTCTTCTTCCTTCCTCCCCTTTGTTGTCTAAACAGCCTCCTCTAGACTTTATACTGGCTTCATCACCTTTCAGACCTCATCTTCCTCTCAATAGGGGCTTGAAAGGCAGCAGATACCTGTGCTGGATCTGCAGTCTGCACACTGCACTGTCTGCACCTTGTCATTCTCAGATGTTACTCAGATCTTGTTCAAAAATTATTTTTCCTGTTTTCTTGCCTGTTTCAGTCAGAAACTTTCTACAATGAAAAATGGAAGGACCAGCACCCCCCATCTCTGGGGGAGCAAGCCAGGAGCTGTGCTGTTCTCTGCCTTGTTCTGACAATTGTGTTTGGGAAGGTGAAGTTTTGTGTTTAAAACCACCCAAACAACCCAAACAAACACCAAGTTTTTCTCACCTGCCCTGGCTCAGAGAAACAGCTTTGCAGTGCCAGCTGTGTCACTGTCATGTGGTCCTGGAGGCTGCTGGGGTTTTGAGGAGCAGCACCTGGAGACGGGGTACCTCAGGCTGTGTGAGCTCTGGATCCCACAAGCCACCACTCAGATTTTAATATCAGCACCTCTGTGTTACAAAAAAAAAGCTGCTGTTGAGTTTAATGCTGGGTATTATTTGAGCAGATGTCATCCAAAAGCAAGAGAAGCTGCTTGTGATCCCTGATCTCTGCTGGAGTGCAGCTGGCAGCCCAGGCTGGAGGGTCCTTCTGGAGGGGTCTGTGCTGCTGAGCTCTTGCACCAGGACCCTGTAGCACAGAGCCTGGGCATGGTGTGGAGCTGTGCTGGAGGGATGAGCAACCAGCTCTGATTCCTCCAGGAAATCTGCTGCTCCTGGGCTGCTGGGAGAGGTGACACGAGCTGATGTAGGAAAAAGGTGCAACACATCCCCACCAGCATCAATCAAACCCACCCCAAATTTTGCCCTGCAAGGATCAGACAACACAGTCCAGAAATCTCTAGAGGCGCAGAGCTTGGGCTAAGGAAAAATCCCCAGGAATACATACCCTGCTGACATACCCAGCTCTACCATATAAACAGGGCAAAAATCAAAACTCCAGGGGCTCTTTTGTGCAGCAGAGACCTTGTCTAGACAAGCAGAGCTGATTTATTTCCGTGCAGAGCTCTGCAGCAGGGAAACTCTTTGCAACTCTGGCTTAAACATTTTTTCTTGCTTGGCTGAAGCACACAGAGAGTGCAGTCAGTGATGTCCTCACCCCGGACAGGATTCAAACACAGCTGATCTCAGGTGTAGCACAGGTAAAGTCACTGGGACTGGAGATGTGCTGAGCATCATGAGCAGCTCCAGCTCTGGAGTCCTGCTCCCAGCCACAGCAGAGCAGCAGAGACTGTCACTGCTGAGGGCTGGAGGTCAGACACGAATAATCCTCCTACCAAACCTCCCCCAGGGCACCTTCCAAGCACCTTGCTTAAGGCTGTTTTGGAACAGTTGAGTAAGAGTGAATAAAAACATCAGCAAAAGTGCCACACTCAGTAGTAAGCACCTGAGTTATCAGCTCAGTGGAAGAAGATAGTAATGGTGTCTAACAGCATAAACAATCCTGATGATTTTACTCAAAATTTTAGCAATTTTTTTGTCTTTTCATGCTAAGAAGACACCTGAATCACCAGTACAGACCCTGCTGCCACTGTTTAGCTTTTACTTCACCTTTACTCCCACAGCTTGTGGTGCTGCTGGGATGAGAGTCCTACCACAGTACAGGTGAGTCTGTACTGAACACAGATTGAAGGTGTGACCTGGGGGCTCGTGATTTCCTTGGTGGAACTCAACTGCAAAGGATAAACATTCCCATAATTGTAGCCACCCCAGGGTATTCAAAGGCACACCTACAGGCTGGTGGATTTGCCACAGGAGGCACAGCCTCCAAAACTGGCAGCTGAAGACCACAGAGAGGATGTGAGACATCCCAGAATCATAGAGTCACACTGGAATAACATTTAAGGTCATCAAGTCCTGCTGGTAACGCAGCACTGCCAAGTCCATCACTTAAATTACGTCCCTAAGTGCCTCATCTACACATCTCATAGAGACCTCCAGGGATGGTGACTCCACCACTGCCCTGGGCAGCCTGTTCCACTGCTTGACAACGCTTAAGGAGAAGAAATTTTTCTTAATATCCAATCCAAACTTCCCCTGGTTCAACTTGAGGCTGTTTCCTCTCATCCCAAACCAAAACAGCAAGGAGGCTCAAGATTTGAGCTCCATCTTCAATGTCCACTAACATGGGAACCAAAGACATCCATCAGTGCTTATGATGAGAAATACTAGGGTTTTGGGGGTTTTCCCAACCATCAGATGCTGGAAGTAGACCATGAGGCCAGCAATGCACAGTTACCTCAGCATCATCACACCCACAACTCCTTGTCAGGGGAAGGATCACTCTCCTGGAGGGTGCAGCCAGGTGATGGAAGGCTGAATGCAAAGTTATGAGGTCAACAGAGCAAGCAGCCTTGCACAGGAGCTGGGGAGTCTTTCCCATCAGATCTGTGGTGGGATCTGGGGAAGGAACAGCTGCATTTGCATGCCTGCTCCTTGGGCATGTTCCACCTGCTTAATTGAAGGCAGGGCCAAGTGAGCCATCTGTTGACCTGGTTGAGAAATCAGAGCTTCTCACTAATTTTAAGATATTCTTCTAGGTTATTAAAGGCCTAGAAGGAAAGGAGAGATAGATTAAAAAAACAACAGTAAGAAGCTTTGCCTTAGAGGCACAGGTAATATCTGTAACAGCTGCTACACCCTATGCCTAAGCTAATTGTTAAATGAATCACCCTGGCAAAAGAAGCATTAATAAAGGGAGGCGAAGACTGAACATCTGGAAAATAATATGAAAGGGAAGAATTTTCATATTTTGGAACTCCTTGCTGGGTGGGAACTGCTTGGGGAGACAGCTCTAATTGCTTGTCTGAGAGAATGAAAAGCGAATCTATTCCCAGTCTGAAATCAGCACAGTCATTGTGTATTCCTCTCTGCTCTCCTGTCCCAGTGCCACAACTGTTACAGGGGGCCCTGACCTGCAAATATCAAGACAAGCTCTTCACCTTCTGCTCCTTGGCCAGACAGCAATGTGCATCCACAAAGGCAGTGGTGTGCACCAGCCTCCTCAGGACCTGGGCCCAAGCTCAGAAGCTGTTTTTTGGCAGCCAGGTGCAAGGTGCACTGTCAAAATAAGGTTATTCTGGTGGCACCTGTCTTGGTGGTTACCAGGACTCATTTGATAAACCAGCTTTCTGCCTGGGGCTGTCAGGCTTTCCCCAATGGCTGTGGGGCAGGAAGGGAGACAACACCAGGCCTATGTTCCTGCTATGATTTGCAACTCTTTGCTGGATATGGGGAGTTAAACACATGGCCAACTTCTCTCCCTACAGAAAAGGGACATGGCCAGCACACAGCAGAGTCGTCTGTGCAAGCCTCTGGGGAGACCTTGTCCAGCACAGCAAGGAGCTCTGCAAAAAGGGCCCACACCCCAGTCTGAGTCAGAGCCTTCATGATTTGGCACTGGAAACTGGGCTGGATGAAACTCTGGAATGTTCTTGGGTCTCATTCAACTTTGGCAAGGAGAACCAAACCGGGATACCACAGATCTCTCTGACAGTATGATGCTGGGATTTTAGCACACACCTGGAAAACAGATTGTGCTGCAATACCCGTGCACTGAGTCTGACTGGGTTTAGCTTTCCTGCTCACCATTTCCTGCTCACCATTTCCTCACAGGAGCAGCTCAGAGTGGTCATGATTCTTCCACATTCCCTCCATTTGGTCTTCTTGCTCTTCTGCCATTCTGCAGTTTCTCAGCCTCTTGTCCTGGAGAAGAATCTCCTTCACTTAACACCTCAAACAGCACTTACAGCCAGATCTCCATCCAGCAGAGTGCCTGGCAGCCCAGGGCTGGTTTCTGAACAAACGAGTCCTGGGCAGCCACTTCCCAGGGCACGTGCCCAGCAGGACACAGTGGGTCTGCAACAGGGGCATGGTGAGGGCAGGGGAGAGAAGCAAGGCTCTGCAGCAGGACAAGTTCACAGCTCTCTCATTTCAGCAGGAGTGTAAAAGTCTGAGCCACTTTTCTAAACAGAGCCTAAAAGTAACTCAACCACTCTCCAAAATAATGCTGCTCCCAGGCCAAGCTTGCACAGCATTGCCAGCGGTGTGTCAAGCCCTTCCAAGCCTTTAATTTCCACCTGCAAAAGGAATGGGGAAGTTTTTCAGGATTTTACATTTTCTTTGGTGTAGGTGAAATGCCATCCTGAGCACAGGCAGAGCTCTTCTGTGGCACCCCACTCCTAAGGTCCCCAGCACCACCTGGCATGCCCCAAATCTCACCCCTCTGGTGCCACTGAAGGGAGGACCTTGGATGTTGCCCTGTTTTTCCACCTTTCTGATGATTTACTTTTTGTAATGAAGTTTCTCACAGATTTTCACATAAACAATCTATTGTTATTGTAACTGTTTTCTTTCATATTTACATTCTTCTCATAAAGAGGAGACTGTTAATGAACTGTTAAGTTGACCAGCATAGTTGAAGAGGAAGATTTTCTTCCTCCAGTCTGTGGTCATTGTTGGAATTCTATAAATATCGAGGTCTGTAAATAAACTTCCCCTTTTTGCCTTGAACATCTCAGTATCACCTCAGTGTCATTTCTTTTGTGTCGTATTGCAACACCTTGGACTCCTTGGACACCTCTTACCTAGCTGAAAACAAAACTTTTTGTGACTGGTTACTCCCATCTGCTTCTCCCTGATGCTCTTCTGGAATGGCTGTGTGTAGCCTGGTTTGTGCCTGTGATGTTTTGGTTTTCCGAAACTCTTTCTCAGAGAGTTTTCTGTAAACAAGAGACATGTTTTCCTATGTAACCTTTGTTTACATTCCTTTCCCTAGGAGGGGCTTCTTCTTGATGTCCCTCTGACTTGACCAATGTGATGGAAGAAGCTTGTATTTCTTCCACCCGTTGGGTTGTTCTTTGTAGAATGGTATACAGGGAAAAAAATCCTGGAAATAAACGGAGTCGATGTCAGCCTTCTGAGTCGGAGTCTGTGTCCTTGTGATCTATAACAGCATCAGCTGTGCGTGGGGATCGATTTTGCAGAGAGGGGACCTGACACAGGGATGTGTCACCAGCCCATGGACACCATGTGGGGTGGCACCGTGGCACTGTGGCACTCGGGAGGGCTGTCCAGGAGCAGAGGAGAGCTCAGTGGGTGCCAGGGATGGAGGTGTCCAGGAGCAGAGGAGAGATCAGTGGGTGCCAGGGATGTCCAGGAGCAGAGGAGAGCTCAGTGGGTGTCAGGGATGGGAGTGTCCAGGAGCAGAGGAGAGATCAGTGGGTGCCAGGGATGTCCAGGAGCAGAGGAGAGATCAGTGGGTGCCAGGGATGGAGGTGTCCAGGAGCAGAGGAGAGATCAGTGGGTGCCAGGGATGTCCAGGAGCAGAGGAGGGCTCAGTGGGTGCCAGGGATGGGGATGTCCAGGAGCAGAGGAGGGCTCAGTGGGTGCCAGGGATGGGAGTGTCCAGGAGCAGAGGAGAGGTCAGTGGGTGCCAGGGATGGGAGTGTCCAGGAGCAGAGGAGAGCTCAGTGGGTGCCAGGGGTGTCCAGGAGCAGAGGAGGGCTCAGTGGGTGCCAGGGATGTCCAGGAGCAGAGGAGGGCTCAGTGGGTGCCAGGGATGTCCAGGAGCAGAGGAGAGATCAGTGGGTGTCAGGGATGGGATGAAGAGGGACAGCACCCCGGGCACCCTTGGATGCAGGGAGAGAGGAATGCCACTGAAACACGGGCAGGGAAAGAGGCTGAAGCAAAGGATGGGGGTGTGGAGGGGCTGGAGCCGGGCGGGCGCATTCCCAAACACCCACGCAAGGATCCTAAAGCATAATTATGAAATTTTAAAAAACAACTTGACGTTATAATTATAACGGCTCCTGGAGGAGCCGGGTAATTGAATTCTAGGGTGTCTCGCTCTCATTGCAGGCACTAACAAGAGAATGGCTCAGCTTCCCTCGCAGCCTTCCCGGAGCCCTGCAAAGCTCGGGAGACACCCAACAATTCAATTATTGTTTCCCTCTGGAAAGCAGATCATTTTAGACACGCGGCCAGCTCTAATTACAAAGGAGAGGGGGGGAAAATTCCTTGTGTCCAAAATTATTTGACTCATTAAAAGGATTTACTTTCCGCCAGGCCTGAGGAGCTGAAGCTCTGGTGGAAGGATGGAAAGCAGGGAGGAGCAGCGGCTCTGGCAGGAAGGAGAGGGACCCCTGCCCTGCAGTGGTGTCCCCAGGAGCCTGTGCTCGGGGCTGAGCCCCTCCAGGGCCCCCTCTCCCAGGGAAAGCTGTTTTCCTTGAGGAAGGAAGCCGGGGCTCCAGCCAGGGGTGCTCGGGCAAGCAGAGATCGTGGCAGACCGTGAGCATGTGAGGGGAGCAGCTCCCTCGCAGGGCTTTGGCAGGAGCGGGACCCGGGCTGGAGCTGCGGGAACTTCCCTCCTCCCTGCTCCCCTCGGCAATGAAAGCATGAGATCTTTTGCTCAAAAGCTTCATTATGGTGTTGTGGGGGGGTTTTTTTGTTGGTTTTTGGGTGTTTTTTTTTCTCAGATTATTTTTAAATGCTCTTCTGTGGCGAAAGACGGTTTTACGTAGGGGAGGTCCCTTTTCCAATTACCATTAATTAACTCATCTGTAATAGGTTTTTTTATAGCCCTCCATTTCCTGTGGCAGGGAGAAGGCAACGAGGCTGAGCTGCTGCTCTGCCCCAGGATGGATCAGGGCACTCCAACCCTCCCAAAGACAACACTTCAGAAAGGATTTTTTTCCATTTGAGCTTTTTTTGTAATCTTTTATAATTAAAACAATGCCTTCGTAGGCTTTGCAGGGGCAATGCTGCTGCCCAGTGTGGACAGCTTGGGCAAGAGGAAAGCGATTCTGGGCAAAAGGCTCCCAGAACCACTCCATGCCCTCATCCCCAAATCCATGCCTTCCCTCCCCTCCAGTGCAATGAAATGAATTCCAGCGTAATGTTTATGGTTAATTTGAAATCCAGCACTTGTTAGCTAATCCTGTTAGCAGCTTGCAAAAACAAGGGATCCCTTGTACAATCAGTAATTATAACAGGCGTTTTGTGTTAAATTATATCTAATAAGCAAGACAAAAAGAGAGATGTGTTCTCAGATGGAGCTTTCCTCATCCAAAAAAAAAAGAAAAAAAGCTAAAAAGTCTTCTCTGTGATGAAGTGATGCACCGAGAGGGGGAATTAGAAAACGTGGGGCAGTGGGATGTCACGGCGAGTTTGGGATGGCACAGCAGAGGGTCAGGGGGTGGGAATTCGGAGAGGTTTCTCTCCCCACCCCACTCACAGGTCCTGAGCCAGGCGGCCGCCGTCGAGGGCTGGGGAGCTGCGGGGTCCCGAGGGCAGGAGGAGGAGGAGGAGGAGGAGGAGGAGGAGGAGGAGGAGGAGGAGGAGGAGGAGGAAGAGCCTGTGCACCCCCGGGCAGAGCGGTGGGGCCGGGCGGGGCCCCGCTGCCCGGCCCCGCATGGACGGGGCGGGCGGTGAGCCCCGGGTTCCATCGCTGCCCTGCCCCGCTCCGCACCGCTCCGCGCCGCTCCGCACCGCTCCGCACCACTCCGCACCGCTCCGCGCCGCTCCGCACCGCTCCGCGCCTTTGGGGGCAGGAGTGGGAGAATCACAGTGAGAAGTGGTGCTCGACAGAAAAAAAAACAAAAAAAAAACCCCAAAAAAACCCCCAAAACAAAACAAAACAAATCAAAACAAAAAAAAAAGCCACACAAAAAAACCCCCCAAACAAACAAAAAATTAAAAAAAAATTAAAAAATTAAAATAAAATTTTAATATTATAGGAAAAAAACAAAACAAAACAAAACAAAACAAACCTCCTGCTGCACAGAAAGGGGGTTTGTGCCCTGAGGAGCAGCACCCCCAGCCCGGGGGGCTCCCCCCGGCTCTCTGCGGCCGCGGGTGCGCACCCTCAGCTCCGCGCTGGGGCTCCGCGGGGCCTGGGGGCTGCTCTCCGCGGGCATCCCCTGACAAAGACCCTTTTGTCTGGCTGTAGGACCACCGGCCCCGCGTTCCGTGGTTTATTAGTTGTAATGACTGATGGAAGTAAAAGCAGGTAAAAGAAAGCAGAAGGAAAAAAAAAAAAAAAAAAAAGTAAAATAAAATTTTAAATTTATCAGAAATAAAATAAAATAAAATAAAATAAAATAAAATAAAATAAAATAAAATAAAATAAAATAAAATAAAATAAAATAAAATAAAATAATAAAATCCAAGCCCCGGGGCGGGCTGGAGAGCGCCGTTCTCTGCAACTTTTTCCCGTCTTAAAATCAGACTTCCATTAAACCTTCCCCTAAAATGTGACAATGTTTAACTACCGGAGTTATTGTAAATACGTTTAATCAAATAGACTCTCGAGGAAATCTCCCTCCATCAACACGCAATCTCGTCCTTTAAACATGTGTATAATGAGGAGAGCTAATTAAAAGCTAATCGGAGGGCCGGGACGGGTTAACTCTGCGCGGGCGCGGGCGGCTGCGCGGCCCCGGCCGCGGTGTCTCCGCTCGGCTTTTCCATCCGAGATGGCAGAGCCTGCCCGGATCCCAAACACCGCGTGTCAGGACCGGGAGCAAATGTTGTTTTAGCAGGAAAGTAGTAATAGCAAAGCCGTTTACGCAAGCACATTAGAGCGGCCGGAATCCTGCCTCTTAGTTAAAATTTTTTTGAGCCAGAAAATTAAAAACAAATATTTAACTTCGCAATTTGCACCCCCCCCCCCCGGCTGCCGCCGCGGAGAAACTTTCCGCATGCATATGGATGAAGCCGGCCCCGCGCTCGGCCGGCCGCGGGAGATGGTTTAATGCGCGTTTAAATAAATTAATCGGGGTTTGGGGGCCATCCCGGGGCCAGGCAGGAATGAGCGGGGGGAGAGGCTGCGCCGGGGGGCGGCGAGCCCCGAAATCACCGCGGAAATTCCGCCGTGCCCGCGGCCCGGGAGGAGCCAGGAGAGAGGGAGAGAGGGAGAGAAAATCAGAAAATCCTTCGGGAATGCCTGCGGTGAGCAGGGAGCGCGCAGGAGTGAGCGGGAGCGGAGCTGGGATCCAGAGGGGATGGGGGAATGAGGGAAGGGAAGGGGAAGGGGAAGGGGGAAGGGGAAGGAAGGGGAAGGGGAAGGAAGGAGGGAAGGAGGGAAGGAAGGAAGGAAGGAAGGAAGGAAGGAAGGAAGGAAGGAAGGAAGGAAGGAAGGAAGGAAGGAAGGAAGGAAGGAAGGAAGGAAGGAAGGAAGGAAGGAAGGAAGGAAGGAAGGAGAAAAAATCAAAAAGAAAAAGGCAGAAAGTCAAAATAGAGACGGGGAGAGAAGCATCAAGCAAGTTGTCTGGCTGGGTTTGGTCCCACCTCCGCAGAGCACGGCGGGTTTGGGTCAGAGGGGCAGGGACTGGAACCAGGGACCGGCTGGGCACCCTCCCGAGCATCCCATTGCAGTGCCCGCATCTCACTGTCACCACAGCTCTCCTGCCCTGGCGCTTCTCCCTCCGCACACGAAAACTCTCGCATTTATCCTTCTCCTTTCCCCTCTTTTATTTCCCTACCGTCAATTAGCCAACCGAGCATCGTTTCTCGGTAAAATTCAATTTAAAGAGCGCAGGCTGCACCGAGAGCGCCGGGTCCTGCCGCAGCGGGACGGGGCATTTGCCGGGGCCGTCGGTAGTTGCAGATTTTTGGGGGATTTGGGAGATCCTCAGCATCGACAGCCACTAAGTGTCATTTCCTCGGCTCGCTGGGGAAGTAGGTGGAAGTTATTTTTATTGATGTGCTCCTGGTAGATTGTTTTGGCAGTTGCAATTTCAGTGTGACATATCCAGACTCCTCCGAAAATCGCGAAAAAAAAAAAAGGGTAGGGGGGGAAAGCGCCTTGGCATTTATCGCCAGCTACTGCCGCTGCTCAGTTACGTTTAATTACAAAACTCGGCTGCGATGCCAACCTGTATCGGTCATTAGGAACCTTTCTTAAAATCTTGTCAGCCTGCAATGAGAAACGAGGATTTAATGGAGGCAACCGCATAGCTCCTGGTCTGCCAGCTGAAACTGAGACGATGCAAAAGAGGATAGAAATGCCAAAAAAGCCACCAGGTTCCCTTCCTAGCAACCAACTCTTTATATATTTTGCACTTTTTTTTTTTTCTGTTTTTCCTTTTTTTTTTTTTTTTTCCTGCCCTTCTAACTGCCTTGGAGGAACTGGGCAGGATCTTTATTTTTAGAAGGTGTTTTGGGGACGGAGAAACAAGTTTTGCCCCGGGGGTGTCTCGTGCGTCGGTTCGGCTGGATTTGTTGGTCGGGGTTTTTTGGGGAAAGAGGCGATGAGAGACAGAGGCGGCCCTTGGCGACCTCCCCGCCGTGTCCCCGGCCCCCTCCCCGGTCCCCTCCCGGCTGTCCCCGGCATCCCCGGCTGTCCTTGCAGCGAGGGGACGCCAGGGGGCAAGAGGCGTTCACAAAGGCTGCATCCCCTCATCCCTCCATCCTTCCATCCCTCCTTCTCCCCATCCCTCCATCCTTCCACCTCTCCATCCTTCCCAACCCTTCACCCTTCCGTCCTTCTCTCTCCCACTGGAGTGGGTTGCATCGCCTCACAACAGAAAAAATCAGATTTCTTATTGAAAATAAAAGGAAAAAAGATTCCTCGCAGCGGTCTAAATTCCCAATCCCCCCCCACCACCACCACCCCCGACCTTATCTCCACGTGCCCCTGGTGGGCACAGCAACGCGCTGCCTGGCACGCAGCACAGCCAGGCGGAAACAATATCCAGCAGCCTTGTAAGGAGCGGCAGAGTTTATTTAAGCCAGCCATTAATCCTACTTACCTTGCCGCTATTTGGACCTAATCCTATTTCCTCTGTGCGTTATAAGGACAGTGAAACGACGCATTTTTGTTCTCCCGGTGGAGGCTGGCCGGGAGGAGCACGCCGCCGGAGCCGGGGCTGCCGCCGGAGCCGGAGGAGCGGGATGAGCTCCGCGGGCAGCAGCAGCCTCCAAAGGAAATCACTCAAGGGAAACTTCGCCAGAGACACAAAAAAAAAAAAAAAAAAAAAAAAAAAAGCAAACCCACATTCAATTTCCTGACTACCGATTTCCTGCCCGAGTTATTTATTTTGGCGACCGCACGTTCAATAAATGAAATATTCAATCGACTGACCTCCGTGCCAGCTCATATCATTCTTTCAGGAGTCCACCTTTTTTATTTTTTTTATTATTATTATTTTAGTCCTTAGATAAACTGCAGGGAGTGTTCCCATATCCCAGCTTTGCTTGGCAACTGATGCATTACGTGGCTTATGAATTTTGCAGACAATGAACCCCAGTGTGGCTGGAGAGGACTGTACACACACCGACGTGCCATTTCCCAGGCACGACAGACATTAGGGCAAAGTATCACTTATTCTTTCATCTTTTTTCACACCTTTCCCTTTCCCAGACTTCGCCCCAAATGCTGAGTCGGGATGTGCAGCTAATGCCAGAGATTTTGCTGCAGAGACGGAAACCACTTAAAATAATCAGATGGCAAAATACCAGGCTCACCCCCGAGAGCAGCATTTGTAATGCTCCTGCCTGGCATTTTATTCCTGGCTTTATCTCCCCGTATCACACAAATCCATACGCCGTGTATCATTTCTCTTTGAAATGCCATGAACTTGGTGTTTTAAATCGAACCAGCTTTGTTTTTTTTTTTTCTTCCTTTTTTTTTTCTTTTTCTTTCTTTCTTTTTCTTTTTTCCTTTTTTTTTTTTTTTTTTTTTTTTTTTTTAGCCGCAAAACAATGGAGATTGTCAAAGGGCCCCGGGGTTGAGCTTTTCTGCGTGTTCACCAAGCGTTAAAGCTTTATCGAACAAACCGGCTCTGTCTGACCCCGGCCAGACAAAAGGCAAGTTCCATTTCCCTCGGCAGAGGAGAGGGACACAGGGAGGGATGTACAGTAGGGCCCCGGGCCGTGGTGGGATGTCCTCTCACCCAGAATGGTCTCTCATTCCCAGATACCACCCTGGTGCTGCTCCTTCGGGAGGTGCTGATGTGCTTGGCCTCATGCAGGTGTGGGGAATGGTGCCAGCACAGCCAGGAAGAGAGCTGGCATGGATTTTGCCACGGGTTTGGTGTGGTGCTGTGCTGCACTCAGTGCTGCACCCACCTCAGTGAGCCTGGACTGGGTGAATGTCCAGCCACCATGAAGTTTTGGTTTAGGGTTTGATTTTTTTCCTTCAGGCTTTGCACAGAGCAGAACCACTCCATTGCTCCTGAGGTCCACATGGATGGTTTAACATTTCCATAGGGGTTTTTTTCTCACGGATTTTGAATAAGATGGGAACTTGTTGTTGTTGTGCTGGAGCTGGGCAGCACCAGGGAGGCTGAGAGCAGCGGCCAGGTGTTAAAGGGAGAAATGGTCAGAGAGGTAAGAAATGGTCAGAGAGGTAAGAAATGGTCAGAACAGTCTTCTGAGGAACAAGACAGGCAGGGGGACAACTGGAAGAAGACTAATTTGCAAATGATGTCTGGACTGTGGGCATCTGCATGAGCCTGGGCTCTGTGTTGCCCATATGAAGCCCTCCTTGACCTCAGGTTGCTGGTGCAGAAGAGCATCTGTCTGTTGTAGGCCCTTGGTGACATCTACCATCACCACATGAGTGTCCCAGACACACTTCCAGTGGCACCAGTCTCTGCCAACCCCACCTCTGCCTCACTCACACGTAGAGCCCAACATGGAGACACTGGGCTGAGTCCTGCCCAGCGTGTCTGCAGCTTTGACAGAAGTTTGAGCACCTTTTCTTCCAGCTCCAGCAGCAGCCAGGCAGCAGGTGAATCAGTTTATTGACAGTCACCATGATTCCCATCAGCAGAGATGTGTCTGGAGCACCGTGATGTTGAGCAGTGTGAGGAGTTTATTTCTGCATCTGCTTCTCCTGTGGGAGGATGAGCACAGAGACATCCCTTGCTGGCACCTGGAGCTGAAACGGGCTGCTCAGGGGTGGGTGGGAGAAGCCCTCACCTCATATGAGTTGTGCTTTGGGTGTTGCTGGTGGAGGCCACGCTATTTCTCCCTTGGGTTTGGTTATTTGGTTATTTGGTTATTTGGTTATCTCCTGCCCTGTGCCCACCTCTATCCCACAGGCAGCAGAGCAATGCCACAACAGCAGAGACCACCCTCCTGCAGGTAAACCATGTTCTTCCAGTACCCAAGCACCCACAGATTGCCAATCCTGCTCATAAAATGTTAATTTCCAAGGAGGAGGTGGCGACTGTGCCTGTTTTGGGGTTTGTTGGGCTCTGGGTAGCAGGCTTGGGCTGCTCATCCCCCCAGCAGTGTTTTGCATTACTTGTTAAGGGAAGCTGGCACTCGGCTTTGCTGTCAGTGGAGATTTGTAAGCCTGATTATATTCCTAAGCATATGTTTGGAAATGAGAAGCAGCTCTCTGAAGTCAGTGGAATTGCTCTGATTGCAAGTCTCAAGTCAAGAGGAGGGAAGCCTGGCTGCAGGTCTGAGCTCCCTCTTGGAAGAGCCACAGGCAGTGAGTAACAGCTCTGGGCTCTTCCCCACTGCAGGAGCAAAGTTGAACAGAAACCAGAACAAACATCTTTGTCATGAAAATCCCATAATATTGCAGAAGTGTTTGTGTTGGTGGTTTTTAAGTGCATAAGTGATGAACCATACTACCTAGGTGGGCAAGTAATGCCTGGCACCATTTCCAGGGTATTTTACGTGTTTTTGAGGACAATCCTAAGGAGAAAGGAAAGTTCATTGAAAGCAGGATGCACCAGATATTCCCCCCAGCAGATGGCTGACTTTGAGTGCTGGAACAAGGGGCCAGGGCTCAGCAGCAGCAGCAGCAGCAGCAAAGGATTCACATCACTTTGCAGAGTTCAGCTCTTCGTGTTGCTGGGCTCAGCTGCTGCAAAAGATGTTTCTAAATGGGAACTGCAGAACCAAACCATTCCTAAAAGAACACCATTTGTTTTGGGACAGCACCACTTTCCCTGGAATCAGCCAGATCTGCCTGTCACAAAACTGCCACTACAGAGCAATGATTCTAATCTGTGAACCTCAGAGTAGTGAGGGACTTGAAGGACTGGAAAGGCAAGTGAGTCCTTTGGTTGCTCCATGTTAGAAGTGGTGTGAGGTGAACACCATGAAACATTACCCATGCAGGGTCACGACTCTGCAGCACTCACTCAAACACCTTCTGCATTCCCTGCCTCCAAACAGGCTGGTACTCAAAGCTAGGCCACAAAAAATGCTTGAAAAAATTGAATTTGAATTGCATCTGTGTCGGTTCTCACATCAGAAGGAAAGTGCTGCTCACGCAGAGAAGACCTTTTTACAAGGGCAGGTAGTGATAGGACAGGGAGGAATGGCTTTAAACGGAAAGAGGGCAGGTTTGGATTGCATATTATGGAGAAATTCTTCACTATC
Source organism: Phylloscopus whistleri (assembly GCA_017589585.1). Classification (NCBI taxonomy): domain Eukaryota; kingdom Metazoa; phylum Chordata; class Aves; order Passeriformes; family Phylloscopidae; genus Phylloscopus; species Phylloscopus whistleri. The sequence continues at coordinate 3,579,337 of JADMLD010001401.1, forward strand.
AGAGTGGAGAGACAGTGGCACGGGTTACCCAGAGAAGCTGTGGATGCCCCATTCCTGAAAATGTTCCAGGCCAGGTTGGATGGGGCTTTGAGCAACCTGGCCTAGTGGAAAGTGTCTCTGCCCATGACAGGAGGTTGGAACCAGATGGTTTTTAAGGTCCCAACCTGAACCATTCTATGATTCTGTGACCCAACTCACCAGGCCTGAGAGCTGCTGCCCAGAGCAGCTGTCATGCAGTGCCTCCTGTGGTATCTGTCCCTCCAGTGAGCTGTAAATCCCAGCCTCAGGACTGGAATTACTTCCACTTTGCACCAGCATAGGGAATGGGACAATCAGGCTGACTTTGTGTAACTGGGACAAGAGAAAATTCTATTTAAATTCTGCACCCCGCCAGTGAATCTTGCAGCAGCCTAATTTTTCTACGAATAATGCCTTGGGCAAGGCTTGTGTGGCCCAGAAAAGGGAAAAAAAAAAGGGTTGAATTTCCTCCATCCTGCTTATTTGTAACCTCCTTCCTAATGGATGGTGAACCTTGGGAGGTTTGGCCCACTGGTGGCCAAGCCAGGGCTGTGATGCTGGGGAGGGCACCCAGCTGGGGATCTCTGGCACCTTTTGAAGCAAGGAGGGGCAGATTCAGGGACTCCAACACTTGTGCCATTAAGAAAGAGCAAAAATAAAAAAAAAAAAAAAAAAGGAAAAAAAAAAAAAAGAAAAATTAATTGAGTAACCTCAAATTACAAATCAATTTGAGGAAATCCCAATCTAGCTGCAGACACTCTGCGAGCAGTTGAAGCTAAATTCGTTGAGCAGACAGCTCTAATTAGCACACGGTTGCTCCAATAAGCTCTCTCCATGTCAGATGTGCCTGGTCCTGAGCCATGGCACTCATCAGTTTGACCCAAAATACATTGAAGGCAGGGTGTCACCGTGCTGAGATTGTTTAGGGGCTGCAGAAAGTCGAACTCCAAATTTCTCTGCTCCAACACCTCTGTGCCTCCTTATCCCAGCCACCCCGGGCTGGTTTCTGACCTCATTCATGCCAGTGCAAATCTGCAATAACTCACGTTAGCCACAGGGTTTATTACAAATTGTCCTTGTGTAAAGAGACCAAAATCTGGTTTATGAAGTTGGCTTCTTTTCCCTCATTCCCAGGCAAGAAACCCTTCTGCAGCCGGAGTCAGTGGGACAGCTCTCACCTTTTAACTTAGGGAGAATTGCTCCCAACTCACACTGAGGGAAGCAAGGGGCAAACCCATTTCCTCCAGAATAGCAGCATTGCCTTGCTGAGGCAGGATTTAGCCCTTTAGATTGAGTGAGAATTGGATTTTTTTTTTTGTAGGAAGCCCAAAATAAGATAAATACCAGGATACCACCGCAGTGAGGCATGTCAAGTTACTAGAAGGGGATGAAACACTGCACCAGAAAAAAAAAAAATCCCTCTCTTTCAGCATTAGTGAAAGATGTGACCTCATTCTTTTCCTGGGGCTGTAGAGAGATATGTGGCATTTTCCTTGTAGAGAAGTGTATTTTTCCTTTGGGAAAGGCTGAAAGACTACTTGGGTAGTGTATTATTTTAGACATATTTTGCATTCCAGCTCTCCCTCAGAGGAGGAAGTTGTTCTCTCCAACTTCTTATTCCCCTGTACTGAGCCACGTTTGATCAAACACGTGGGAATAGACCCCTGGCTAATGCAAACACAAGCATCCACAAGGCTGTGCTGATTTGCACCTGGAGATTTACACCTCCATCACGAATTTCTGGTTCTTCTATAATCATAAATTCCATCCTTCCTCAAGCATTTTCTCCTTTTTTTAACCTGGTGTCTTCCACCAGGAGACATTTTCTGATCTCTCCATTGTGTGCTCTTGCTGAAATCTGGAGCCCAAATCACATTTAGCTGTGTTTTCATAGTGCATGGCAATGTATTGGGAAAAGGCAGATAATACTGTCATGATCTCCTACTTTTTGGGCTTCACTGCCCTGAGGAGAGCTTGAGATCTTCCCAGTGTGTTGAAAACACTGCTGTAGTGGAAGTTATTGCTCATCCTTAGTGAAGCATTTGAATAAGGCAAAGTTTGTGGGGAAAAATGATATTTTTCATTAGCTTGGGGTAATTGCACACAGCAGTGAGCCTTTGGGGTCTGCACCTTTCAGATCTGAAGGAAGCAGGGGTGCAATGCACACCCTCTGCCTTCCAGCTCTAACACAACCTCATCTACCCTTCCAGCTGTGATAAAAGGCATTCCCTGACCTGCAGCCACCATCCCTGGAAAGCCTTTATCTCACCTTGTTGAGCTGGGGCTGCTGATGTGACTTGGATGTGAGCAGACAGCTGGGATAGCTTGTCCAGGTGTGGACATGGACACAAATGTCCCACCCAAGCCCATCTCTCAGGCTGCCCTCACAGCCATGGAGAGAGGTGGATGCTTCTAAGGGGTGAAGCCCCTACTCAAAAGCTCCTCAAGCAGATGATTCCTCAGTTTTTGGGCAGCAACTGGGAATGCCACAGGTGAGAGTCTGCCCTGCAAAGTCCCCCTGAAGGGGTGAGCTCCATTCCCAGTCTCCCCTCAGCCTGGTGAGAGCATTGGGAAAGCACCCAGGATCCAGGGTGTCCATGCCACTCCTGCAGCCCCCAAGGAAGCCACCTGCATCCAAACCTGCCCTTGACAGGACAGGTACAACTCGAGCACTTTCAGGATGGGCTCCAAGCAAGCCCTGATGGCTTGAGGAGCCATCATTTTCACTTTTTTCCTGCCCAGGCTTCTCCAGAGAACTGCATCTTTCTCTCGACCCTGTATCTGCCAGGGTATATGCTGTTTTTCCATTCCCCAAACGCTGTTGCAATCATTTCTGCCCAGATTTATCTCATTTCAGTAGTGTCTCTTGGGTTTCATCTCTATTAAATCGTTTGGACATTGGAAAGTGGGATTACCCCACTTAGCTGTAGCTGTCTCCAGTGTAAGTGAGCCCATGTGTGCCTGTGATGCTGGTCCTGTGCAGGGACAGTGGGATGTCACAAGGCCTCTTGGTGTCAGCTTGGGTACCTTCAGGGAAATGGGCAGCTCTGCCAGCTCCGTGCCCTGGAGCAGACAGCCTGGGGTGGCTGGTTCCCAGCTCTGTGATTCCATAGGATTGCCCTCTGAGCAACCTGGTCCAGTGCAGGGCATCCCTGACCATGGCAGGGGTTGGAACTGGATGATCTTTAAGGTCTCTTCCAACCCAAGGGAGGGTGGAAGAGAAAGGTGAAGGGTGGCAGAGGATGCTGAAGCAGCTTTGCTGTCCCAGCTGCTCCTGAATGTATTACTCTAGCAGCAGGGAAAGAGTCCTCACACCATGTTGTACAACAAGATTTGTTTAATGGATGTTAAGCACAAACCCACAGGAAGTTTCTCTCAGAAGGGCAGATTCTTACAGGGCTCAGTCATGAAGCTTCACTGATGGAAGTGCCTAATGCTGGTTTATAGCAGCTCTAAGAAATCAGTGTAATGCAAGAACAACCAGGGGGGTATTGACTTTAAATACACTGGCTTGGCTTGGTTTTAACTGGTATTTTGGATCAAGAATCTTGAAAGAAGGTTTGACACCAGCTTTTATGGTAATACTTCTCCCTGATGATACCACACCTTTCCCCCAGTCACCACTACAAGTAAAACTAAGAATAAAAGCATTTTTTTAATCTTTACACTTTATATTAAAAAATAACTCTCAATAAACACCTTCCAGGATCACTTTTGACATTAAACATTGATTTCTATGTCTGTTATAAACCTTGAAGAATTGCCTCAGGCACTTGTAATAATCTAAGCATTAGATAGAAGCATTTTCACTATCTAATTATTACCCAGTTTAATACAAGCTGCACTTCAAGAATATTTGAAAAAAGAAATTATCTTTAAGAAAAGACCCCATCCCCCAGCAACTTCACTGTTGCTGTTGGAGCCAAATGCAACACACATCAATGCAGGGAATACAAATCAGACCACCCAATAACACAACTTTTTTTGAGAAGCCAGCAAAACCTGTACAGATATGTCATGGTTTTCTTTCTAACCAGGTAAAAATCTCTCCCCATTGCTCTGATTTCCAGAAGGGATAATATCCAGTCTCATTCTTTCCCATTTCCAGAACACAGCTCCTTGCTGAGCACATTTCAGACACAAGGTTAATGCAGCAAAGGGATTTTTGCACTCCCATGTACAGGGCTGACCCCTGCTTGTTTGTATTTGTGATGCATCATTTATTTTTACATTTTTCCCCAAAACAGGGTTTTTAGGAAATAAAAGTTGTGAGAATTTGCCCATAATTCAACTCACACAAGGCCAGTAATTTATATCCAGGCACAGAAGAGAAAAATTCTGTAATAGCCTGAATTTAGTGTCTCCTGTACTTCATACATCAGTTTTCATAATTTATGTGCACTTGTTTAATTTAGCTTTATAATTCTCACTCCAAAAAATTGCAGAGGAATAAAACACCCAGCAGAAGAGGCTAAATACATGAGCTGGGATTGATCTCACAGAAACACAGGAGGGTTTGTCTTGGAAGGGACCTTAAAGATCATCTGGTTCCAGCCCCCTTCCATGGGCAGGGACACCTCCCACTAGACCAGGTTGCTCAGAGCCTCATCCAACATGGCTTTGAGCCACTTCCAGGAATGGGGCATCCACAGTTTCTCTGGGCAACCTGTGCTAGGCCCTCAGCACCCTGATGGTGAAGAATTTCCTCCCAACATCTAATCTAAAACTGCCCTTTTCCAGTTAAAAGCCATTCCACTTTGTCCTATAACTACATGACCTGCAATATTAATGGGGGAAGTGTGAACACTAAATCTAATGCAATAATGACTTATTACAGAAGGAAAGCTATATTTTTCCCTAAATTATGCCAGTGGAGTACTGAAACCCGTTTGTCTCTCGTGGTACTTTTGTCATAAATCCAAAAGGCAATTAGAGCATTTTAAATCTTGCCTGAAGTAACTTCTTGATTTACAGATTTTCCTGCACAGCTGTGAACAGCCAAATTGGGCTTAAAAGTCTCCAGTGAGACAGTGAGAGAGCTCATTTTTTGTTAGATATGTCGATCTCCTTCCATAACCCTGTGAGGAGTTTGGATGCTCCACATCCCAGACAATCAGGCTACTCATGGTACCCTTAAGTGTGGAGTTGGATGTCCAGCTGTGGACAGAGCTGCTCTTCTCATTTGCTTCTCAGCCAGACACACCTGCAGTATTAATGGGGAAAGTCTGTAGAAACAAGGACTGAGAAACAATTTCAGAATTGGGCCACCTCAAAGGCCTCAGCTGAGAATGATGAGCAAGGGTCACTACAAGGTGCCAACCCGAGTTCTGTCCTTTTAGGGACCAGGGATGACATTTACCTCGTGGCAGGCAGAGTTTCTTTCCTTGTCTTTGTCCCCCATGCCTCATTCCAGCAAAATTTTCTGGTGCTACTGTGGTGCTCACAAACAGGAATCCCCTGTTTGTGGTGCTCACAAGCAGGGATCCCCTTTTTGTGGTGCTCACAAACACTGGGAATCCCCTGCAGAGACTTCCATCTACATCCCACTCAGCAGATTTGTCTGTGATGGACATGGTGTAGTCCAGAGTAGAACACACCCATGTTCTGCATCTCCCTGGTACAGTGTGTAAGCTCTCAGCATCAGCTGGCTGATGGGTGTGCTTTTCTTTGCCCCTGTATGCACAGTACCCATGCTTTCATCTGTGCTGGTTCATCCCATTTATTTAGGGAACAAAGTTTCACAGCATGATGATGTATCTGTGTCTTAGAGATGCTAGGGTGGGAAATTTCAGCTATCCAGTGTAGACTTGGAGCCTTCTTACCTTACAGCTTCCATCTCCTCCCTTCTGTGCCTGGATCCATCCCTGCAGTTTTATCCCTGTCACATATTTTTAAGGTATTTGTCCCAGAAGTGTAAATGTTGAAACAACGTTGGCATCAGTATGATCATTTTGAATTTCTGTGAGTGTGTGGAAAAGCCTCAGGATATGAGATGATGATAGGCACTGAAAAACACCTTTCACTGCAGAGGAGAGTCAGCCACAGGTATTGCCAGCAAGCTCTAGGAAAACTGGGCAGAACTGGGTGACAGGTTCCTGCTTTTCCCCTGCCTGAGGGACAGGAGAAGGAGCTCTCCTGAAGCACAACACCAAGAGAGTCCCTGAAGGAAGGAAAAGTCCCTGCAGCTCTGGTTTGCTTCAACAGCAGAACTTGTGTGTGCTTTTTATGGGGACACCCACACCTGGACACTGGGGGCTTGGTGCCAGGCAAGAGGATGGAGACCCAGATCCACCTCTGCTGGCTCCCCTTGCCCTTGGAAAGTCGTGCTGGTCCCATCCAGCACAGGATGGCTGCTGCCTGCAGCCAGAGGTGCTTTTTGAAGGTGGCAGAAAACTGACGGATCAAAAGTTTAGCCCAGAGGCTGCTGTCAGTTTGCTCAAGCAAATAACTTCATACAGCTCTCAGGGATTGGTGGGATCTCCCTGTGCAGGAGGGAAACACAAATAAATGGGAAATTTATCTAGAGAGAGACTAACTCATGCTCCTGGGCCTCCCTCCAGCTGGGTGTAGATGGGGAAAAGAAAGGGTTGTGGCACTGGAACTGGGGGAAGCAATAGGGCCAGTGCTGGGCTGGGGCAGATAAGCAGGAGGGGGCCCCAAAGGGCACAAGGAAGGGCAGGTCCTGTCACTGAGCACTGCAGAGCAAAGCCAGCCCCACATAATTAACTCTAACATACATGTACTTGCACAGCTCACATCTATCCCTCTGGACAGATGCACTCACAGACAGACACAAGAACATCTTATTTTGCTATGCTACCCCACCCAGAAAAAGCCAGCCCAGAGCCCTAAGTGTCTGCTGAAGTGGCCAGAGCCATTTGCAAGGCACCTGGTACCAAGACACAAGAATCTGTGTTTGAACACTTTATCCTGGTGTTCAGTAATTCACTAAACCAGGACAAAGAGTTTTAAATCAGCTGTTTGAAAATCAGCTGCATTGCAATTCAGACAGACACCTTTCCTCTGCCAGGCCTGGGGTTTAATAAACACACCAGGCTCATGCCTGAGCTCACAGAGGATAACCTGCAAGCACTGAGTGACAGATTTGACACTTTTTTTGAGACATACTAGAAATCCCAGTTGCTGGAATCGATGTCAAAATTTCTCTCCTTTAGGGTTTTATTTGTAACCTCTCAGGCCCTTCCCTTGGGAGTCAGGGGCAGGGGAGAAGACGGGTGAGAGGTAACCTTCCCAAGAATGTGGTTTTAATGATGCTCTGTTTATGTGATGATTTGGAGTAATATGAAACCTCGACCTGCTCTTTTTTCTTTCAATCTTGTACTATGTGGGTTTGGTTTTGTTCCTTTTTATCTCCTTGTGCTTAACAAAACACAAATGCTAGCTGGGACATAAGAACAGGGTCCTGACATTGAAGGGACATCACCTGAGAGCAGGTGACTTCCACTTTGAAACCTCAGACATGGCTTTTTTAGTTCTGCTGTGCTTCACATGGGCTGGGACTGCAGTGGTTTATCTTGGATTTTGGCAAGTAGGAGGATACAAATGGGATCGGACCCCAGCCCAGCCTCCCTCCCACACCCTCCTGAGGAAACAGACTCAGGTCCCTGGGCAACCAGCAAGGGGCACACAGCAGAAAGCACTGGCAAAATGAGGCTCCTGTGTCCACTTGTCCTGGGCTGGCTCTGAAGCTGGATCTTGCAATGTGATGACTTTTTCACAACTGTGGGTGAAAATGCTGCAGGGTCACGAGGTGAGGAAAACGCTCCAGTTTTGTTTCCTTTGGTGATGGTGGTGAGGGGGAGAGGGCACTTCTCACCTCGAGTGATGCCCTCTGACCTTGTTCTGACCTCAGTGCTGGGCTTTGGCACCACCAAAGGGCTGAGCCCCCTGGGCAGGGGTCCAGGGACAGCTCCTGGCCGTGGGCTGCCAGGCAGCAGACAGGCAAGAGGGAGCTGTGACTCCGAGTGCTGATCTGGAGACTTGGCATCCTTACCTCAGTTCCAGGTTTGACCTGTAAGGACAAAGAGACCACATGCCTGGCAGCGACTGTGCTCTGCCTGCGTGCCAGGCTGCCAGCAGGGCGCTTGTTCTTCTTTGCTAAGGGTTTTATTTTTAGGTAGAGCCCAGAGACACGACGGTGCAGGGAGGCACAGGCAGGGCTTCACCCTCTAGAGTGCAGACAGCATTTGAATATGTGATTTCACAAGGGTTTTGCTTGCCTGGAATTGCACACATTAAAGCTCTTGGAGCAAATGCTCCTTAATTACTCAGTTGTGTTATAAGCAAGGTTTTCCCTGGTCAGATGGTTGTTGTTGGGATTGTCAATGTCACCATTGTTCCTCTGCCTCGTGCAGCCCTGGCACATGCAGGAACCAGCTCACCTGGTGTTTTCTATGCCCAAACCATCACATTCCTCATCCCAACAAGCTTCAATCCACAGAGCCAGATCCGTGGGAGAAGGGAGCTGTTAGCTTCCTTTTACAATTCGGTTACGAACAACAGACAGGGCCAGTGCTCTTTTCCAAAGTCACCTGCAAGGTCACTACAGTATCAGCACTCAACAAATCAGTGCAATGCCTGAAAACTTTACTCTGGCTCCTGGAATGAAGTACATCATCCCAAGGAGCACAAGTGCTTCATTTTGTGCTGAGTTCAGGGGACATCCATCATTCAGAAATTGGATTTGAGTTGGTTTGGTCTCAGCCTGGGCCATGTGTCTCCATGGCCACGCACCAGCTGTTGTGATCCAGCCCTTCCCAGACCATTTCAACTTGTTGAGTTGCACTTCCCAAGCCCAGAGCAGCTACATTCAGCAGGTGATTGACATATTGAGGAAGATTTAATTGAACAGGCCCTCTCAGAGACAGCGTTATTGGGACTTAGATCCTTTTCACTCAGCTTCTGGAGGCACATGTCAAAAAGGTTATGAGCAAATTTCCTGCTTGGAAAACCTGATGGGCGACCAATACCATGCAGTTCATTCTCATTAGTGACAGGAAAACACTGTGGGTGTTACCTGAATACTTCTGGTCTCTGCCTGCATAGGCAATACCCAGCCTGGTACTGAGTCACTCTTTTTCAGGACAAGCAGTTTGATTTATTACCTGATAATTCACGCTGTTCCTGCAGATCACCATTCACTAACTGTGTGGGGAGCTGGATAAATGTTACAGCCATAAATGCAGGACAGGGGAGGGTCCTCATGCAGGAGGTCTGTGGCACTGGTTTTTAAAATGCTTTTGCTGAATAGTAACAGCTGCTCTTGTGAACCTGCTGCCCAGTGACTCCCCTGCTGACCGCGGGGAAGAGATGTCAACCTGAAGCTTTGACAACATTTCACATTTTGGATGTTAAAAAATTTCAAAATTGTTGTACTATTTTGGTGTAATTATGTCAGAAATAAACCCACAAAAACCTCATGAGGTCCAACAAGACCAAGTGCAAGGTGCTGCAGCTGGGTCAGGAGGATCTCTTCTGTCAATACACACTGAGGGGTGAAGGGATTGAGGGCAGCCACGCCCAGAAGGACCTGGGGACACTGGTGGATTAAAAACTGAATGACCCAGCCATGTGCAGCTGTAGCCCAGAAAGCCAACCACATCCTGGGCTGCATCACAAGCAGCGTGGTCAGTAGGTCACAGGAGGTGATTGTCCCCCTCTCTCTGCTCCTGTGAGAGCCCTCTTGGAGAGCTGCATCCAGCCAGCACCAAAGGACATGGACTTGTCAGAGTGAGTTCAGAGGAGGCCACAAAGATGCTCAAAGGGCTGGAGCACCTCTCTTCTGAAAGCAAGCAGAGAGTTGAGGCTGCTCAGTCTGGAGGAAAGAAAGCTCCAGTGAGACCTTACTGAGGTCTTTAAATACTTGAAGAAAGAGGATTTATAAGAAAGATTAGGAGAGTGACATGGACAAGAGGTAACAGCTTCAAACTGAAAGAGGGCAGGTATAGGTGAGATATTTGGAAGAAATCTTTTACTGTGAGGGTGGTGAGGCACTGGCACAGGTTGCCCAGAGAAGCTGTAGGTGTCCCATCCCTGGGAGTGTCCAAGGCCAGGCTGGACAGGGCTTGGAGCAACCTGGGGTAGTGGAAGGTGTCCCTGCCCATGGCAGGGAGCTTGGACTGGATGATCTTAAAAGATCCCTTCCAACCCAAACCATTCCGTGGTGCCAGGAATTTAATAAGCTAACCAAATATATTTATTAGTCAGTTCCAAGTCTCCTTGCCTGGTGCCCAGGAGTGTGGCTGGGGCTGAGCTGAGGGCTCCCCTGGAGGAGCAGAGGGACCCTGAGTGCTGCTGGGCTCTTGCAACACTCCCTGACCCCCCATTGCTTCATCTTTCCTTGAGAGTTAATCTCTTTCATGAAATTTGACATTGAAATGCCTCCCTTACACAGCAGATTATGATTGTAATTAGCTACAGGATAAATAACACTGTATTGAGTATTACACTAGACTTCTCCTTTATTCTGTCACTGAAGCATGTTTTTCCCCTATTGCTTCTCCCAAATCATCATGAGACTTTTGTAAAGAGAATATTTGCACAAAAAGCTGTGGGCAATTGCTCTTGAAAAGATTCTTGCAGTTACTTAATACTGTGAAAGGGCAAAATGAAATGCTATTTAAATGTATTTTCATGCTAAATTAGAATAATGAAACTTCCTCTTGATGCTCTGGCAATGAAATTGGCGACAGCTCACTTTACCCAGGTGAGCTGTGCAGACTGGGAGCAGCTCCTGAAACTGGAGGAACAGAGATTATCAGTAGATGCATTTCTTTTAATATTTTAGATGTCTGTTTGCTTTTTAAAAAATTGAATTATTGTAGTCTGCTTCACTTGAAAAGTAACTTTTAGCATATCACAAGATGGGAGGAAGAGGATTCTTGATGGGAATCAGGGAAGCTCCTAGCTGCCAGTGAAATACAAGGCTGGATACAGTTTCAGGGGTCCCAGCATGACCAGCTGGAGACTGGACTGCCAAGGAGACAGAAAACACCACAATTTCATGGTACAGCATCCTCAGGCTCCTCTGGGGGCCCCTGCTGCATCTCCCACCACCCCAGCTCCTAAAATCACCCCAAAACCACAAGCCTTTTGCCGTGAGTAGCTGCTGCAGTCAGCATCCTCCTCTAGAAGTGACATCATTCTCTTCCCTCTGGTGAAGGGTTTGTAAACAAACCCTCTCCTCTGTGACGAGCCATTAGTTCTGGTAATGCTGTGGCTCTGAATAGAAAGTCCCAGAGCCAGCCAAAGCCCAGAGCTGATATTTTCTCCGTGGCAGTGCCCTTGTGCTTCCGTATCTCACAGCTCTGGAGCAGCGTGTGGCCGGGCTCGCCATATGTGCTGCAGTTTCTGCCTGCCTGCCCTCACTGGAGCAGCACTCCAGCCTGGATCTGTGGCTGGGCAGTGATAAACCCTTGAAAATGAGACTTTGATTCCTCCCCTTGGCTTTACCAGTGCCCACAGTCCTCAAGGTTAAGTTTGTAGGCATGAGATGCTGGGGTTGATGATGTTTCTCCTTCTATGATTCACTCCCAAAACCTCCTGATCTTATTCCTGAAGCAAATAGGCTGGAGCTGGAAGAGAAACAGGGTTAGGAAGCCCAGATGTGCAAAGAAGAGGCAGGAGAGGAGTGGCAGCATTTCCCAACTCTGGCAGATACAAATAACCCCATTGAGGGACAGGGATGATCTCAGCAGCCCCAGGAAGTCCCCCAAGTATGTACACCCTTGTAAAAATGCAAACAACTCACCTTCTGTGTGTGGCTATGTGTGTATTATATGTGTGTGTGTGTATATATGTATATGTGTGTGTGTATATATATATAAAAATAAATATATATAAGTAAATATTTTTATATAAAAGTAAATATTTATATTAAAGTAATATTTATATTTATATATACACATATATATATAAAAAATGAGGTTTGCTGGTGTTTTTTATATATGCGTATATGTATGTGTACATATGTGTATATATGTGTATATTTGTACAAATTTATTCACATATATTTGTGTGTGAATAGATACGTGTGAAAATTTTCCCTGTATCTCTCCTCTCTCTTTGATGATGTCTAAATAACATCATTTCTCCATGCTGGACACAGTCCATCCCCAGTGTTCTTCCTGCTGGGGCCCCTGAGCATGAAACCAGCCTTATTTCTCTAAAGGGAGCCAAGAGCTGCCCTAATTCCCATCAAGAAATCCTCTTTCCTCCATCTTGTGACACTTAAAAAGTTAGTTTTTAAGTGAAGCAGGCTATTAAAAAAAAGAATAAAAGAGGTCTGGAATATGATAAAAAATACATTTACTGATTTGTTGTGTAAGCACACACAGACATCCAGAAAAGCCCAGCCCAAACCACAGCCCTGCCCCTCACGGCAGACCCGCCCGCCTGACTCAGCAACAAGCAGCTCTCCTGATTATCATTTCACAATTCAGAGCACCTTAACCTCACGTCAGATGTGCATTTTCCTGTCTACAGCTCACCTGAGGCTACGTAAACCTCGCTGAGCTGCTGCTGCCTGTCTCAGCCCTGGGAATACAACTTAATGATTCTCTCCTCGCCTGGACCAGCATGTCAGCCCCTCCCCATGGTACGACTTGTTTAACCTCTCAGGAATAGGAGCTACCCTGACACCTGATGTGTCACATCAGCTATCAGGATGCAAGAGAGAGATCTGGCTGCCCCATCTCCATAAATCCTTGATCTCTGTAGCAGGGCTGTCACTTCTCCCTGCAGACACTGTAATTTCGGGTTTGCTTTGAGCTGGCTGCGGTGCACCTTGGGTTTGATATCTTCATCACAGCCCAGAGTCTCTCTGCCAGCCCAGGATGGTGTTGCTATGACTGCTCTCGATGATGGTGCAAGATGTCCAGAGAGGACTTCAAAGCCTTTGCAGATGCAATTTAATGGAGCCTGGTAGTGAGCTATAAAGTAAAGAAGCATCATTACATGTCTGCACAGACACGGAGAGGAATTGTCGCTGCTGAGACCATCCCTTAAGGTCACACCACTGAGTGGGCTCAGCCCCATGTCCTGCCCCACTCATTAGAAAACACTTGTTTTTAACCAAATTGACACCTCTGTAGCAGCAAAGTGGCCATAAATCACAGCACTGAAGCCTGAAGAGCAGTGCTGCTGCTCTGAATGCAGCAGGCAGCCAGGGCAACCCGCTGCTGCCCATCCATCTCCCTGTCAGGGTGTGCCCCCCCCTTCTTCTCTCCTGGAAAAAAAAAAAAAATCCTGAAAAAGAAGTAGTCCAGCCTGGGAAAATCCCACTTTCCAAACTGGAAAACGTCACCTATTACAAGAACTTTTTTCTCCCCTTTTTTCACCCATCCAGTTTTTGTTTCCATGGAAACATGGCCAGTAAATCGGCTGGCCAGAGGCAGCCCGGGAGTGGGGAAACCCCTGGGGAGGTTTCCATACCTGAAAACTACAAGGGGTAATTTGCAAAACATAGGCTTTTTGTTCCTTGGGGGCTCCCAAGTCTCTCAAAATGTTTAAATGCAAATAAAAGATTAGTACGTTTCCTATACCTAAATATAAGCAGAGAATTTAACAGCTAAATGTTCCCACCTGAACCTGGGGGATGCTTTGGAGAGTCTCAGCTTCAGGTGGAGATTCTGGTGCATGGCCTTGTCCCTTGCACTGGGGACAGATTTTGGGGCTTGGGGGTAAAGGTAGGGCCAGGGTGGTCCCTGAGGTCTGTATAAGGGGAGATACAGGACATAAATAGATGTTCCTAAGTATTTACATAAACAAAAAAGCAGAAGAGATAAAAAGCTACAAATTTAAAATATTTAAAATGTTTTTAGTGACAAAAAGCATTGGTAAGTGCAGCTATGGGCCAGTCCTGGAAACCAGAAATCACTTCCCATCCGTCAGAAGGATTGCCCAGCCTCAAGCAGGTGCCCCACCACTCCATGCCATCCCACTGCAGGGAAAACAGCCTGACACGATGCACATGGAAGCAATGCCACCTTTTTTAACCTATCAGCAAAGACATTCCCAAAAACACTTGCTCAACACACCCTTTCCCCAGGATGCACCATCTGGGATGGTCTCATGTTGGACACCCGGGCAAGCAAGGCCGAGAAAAACCCGAGCCCGTGGCTGCATCTTGTTGCTGACCTTCCCACTCGCTGTGTTTAATTCAGAAATCCAATTATACCACTTTTAAATCCCCAAATCTTGTGCTCTTTCTCCTGTGCACATCTCTTCTCCAGCCCTGATCAATATTTCCAAGCCTCTTACCAGGGAGCAAACCGCAACTGCGCTGCAGGATTTGCTCTCACGCCGCCAAAGCAAAGCTCTTCCCTGCTGCTACCCACCAGCCTGGTCAGGAAAAAAAATCACAGGGAGGGGGGGGTGGATGTGTCTAGTCCACCTCTGGGTTGGTAGAAAATGAAAATGAACAGCCAGCTGTGGGTCTGGAGGCGGCGGGGGCTGGCAGGCAGCGGCGTGTGCTCCCTCTGCCGTGCAGTGATGGGCTGGGCAGGGCTCTCCGTGCAGGGATGCACAAAGCAGGGAAGGCAAGCCCAGCCAAAGACCTCGTTTTCCCATTAAAGTAGGAGTTTTAATAGCTGGTGAGGATGCTCTCTGCCTGGCCACCTGTGTCAGGCTGCTCCTGGCAGGTAGAAAGGCAAGCTGGAGAAAAACGTCTGTGAGGGAGCTGTGGGGACAAAGGCGTGATATGGGGACTGCCCTGGAGCCCCTCGGCCAGGTTAAGTCTGTGTTTCAGAGCTGTGGTCAGGGGCTCAAAGAACAGATATTTGGAAGACTGCAGGATCAGTGGGTGCCTGCATAGGGGCAAGATTTATTCCTGGAGGCTTTGAAATTCATACACTGACTCGTATCAGCACTGCTGCCTGTCTTAGAGAGGCTGCAGCATCACTAAGAAGTCGGCTGAAGGAAGGAGGTGATTTTTATCCCCCTTAGCTCCCTTGCAGCATCATCCCAGCCAGCCCTGAGGGATTCTGCTCTCCCTTGCAAGAGGTTTAACCCATAACCAAATGTTGTGTGATCGGGGCAAATGTGTCACGAGCTCCAGGACATGTCTGGGATGGAGGCAGAAGAACAGCCCTGCTGCCCCTGTCAGTGTCTCCCAGGGCTCATCTCAGAGATGTGCCTGTCCTGAAAGCAGGCAGAGACTGAGCATTGCTTCTGCTCTTTCACAATGCAAGTAGGTGGCCAAGCCCACTGTCTGAAACACAGGGCACTGGAAGGTGCTCCAAGTTCTTTCCAGAACCTTCTTTTCTCCAGTGTGAACAGCCCCAGCTGTCTCAGACTGTCTCCAGGAGCAGGTGTTCCAGCCCTCAGAGCATCTTCATGGAGTCCTCTGAACCTGCTCAAGCAGGCCCACGTCTTGCTTATACTTAGAGTCCCTGAATAATTTTTATCACTGTTTATCTCACCTTAAAAATATATTCCAAATCCTTCTTGTCTGGAATTCGGGGGTTCCCCTGGGTCAGGATACCCAGAGTTACTGTGGGCAGCTGCTAAGTGTGACAGCACAGGAGAAATACCTCCAGTTACTACTTAGTTGAATGCACATAATTAGCCAGTTGCTATATCTTTATTTCAAAATGTCTTCAAACCAGGGATGTGCCTTGCACCCAACAGTGCCTCTGGCTGCCTCCACTTCCCATCCAGGCTGTGGAAGTGACATTTCTCCTTGAGGATGGGGTAATGAGGAGGACACAAGTCCCTGCCATGCCCTCCCCCATGCCTTCAGCACCAATCCCATCAGAAAGGACCCGGAGGACAGCGGCTGGGGACACACATGCATGTTTCCTCTAAGTGGGGAGGATGGCAAAATTGGCAAGGGGCCAGTGGGAAGTATTTGTAAACACTTTGTAAATGATCCAATTTTCCTGAGCATCTGTTCACAACTCACTTGCCAGCTCCGTGGAACCAGTGCTGGTTGCTCAAATGGCAAAGGCTGGAAAAACCCCAGACTGGCTGTGACTTCCATCCCATCACCCAAGCAATTAATGCAGAACAGCTCTGACAACGCAGGCTCCTTGAGATAATCAAACCCGTTGTCAGGAAGGTGCCTGCACCATTATTGCATTGCTTCTCAGAACAATGTGCTCCAGCCCATGGACACTTGCAGCTGGCCTCCCATCAGCATCCTCTGCCATGGTGTCTTGGTTTGGAAAGACAGGTATCTGCCAGGGAGAGCTGGAGTTTCCCTTGGAATGGAGAATGTAAACCCCTCACCCCTGCCAAATTATAATTTTGCAATTAAGGGCTTTCAGGCAAAGATTTGGGAATAGGAATAACAGTTCTTTACTAGGAATATTAACAATACAAATGTAGTAGAAAACAAAACCACCCAACCCAACAAGCAAACAAACAAACAACAATCCTGGAAAACCCTGACAGAGCCACAGCTACAACCTGACACCCTGTTGGTCAGGGTGTTGGAAGCAGCCCAAAAGTGAGTCCTCCTGGAGTGGCAGATGTGGTTCTGTTGAAGTAGAGATGATCCTGTAGAACAAGGTTCCAGTGATGGTGAGAAGGGTTCCAGTCTTCCCCTGGGAATCGGGTGAAGCCAGAGAGCTTCGTGTTCCTGAGTCCCAGTTTTATCCAGGTAGGAATGGTTGGCTCCCCCCACTGGGTGGAGCATCTCACAATGGGATGATGGAGTGTGGGTGTACTATTTTGGGGAGGGTAAGTTTGGGGATGTGTGCTTTTAGGGGTGTCTGAATGGTCCATTAGCAGAAAATATTCCCCAAGAGAGAGGATCGGAGGTGAAAGAGATAAGAAACACTGCCCCACCTGGTTTTAACAGCTGGCCCATTATCAGAAGGCACCCACCTTCCTCCTCCCAGAGTTACAAGAGATAAAGAAGAACATTTCTCCCAACTGCTTTCAGCAGATGAAATAGAATACACATTTTTTGGTTCCATAACCCAAGACACATGGCAAGGACGTTTCCTGCATTCCCCCTGGAAGATGCTCACAGAGGTCTGAGGAGGTGCCTCTGCCATGCTGGAGCCAGGGCTAACTATGACTAAAATCTAGTTTGGTCCTAGTTAAGCCAGCAGCAGTGGGAACAAGTGTTTTCCATAGGGGGTTAAATATTACAGCAAGCTTGACACAGTTTTCTAGGTTTTTGGATAAAGACTGAGCTCAGGAATTGGCAGCAGCCTGTCAAGATGAAATGACCTCGTGTAATCTCTGATTTCTGTGTCCTGCTATGCCCTTTTCCCATTGAAAGTAAGCATCTCTTCAAAAAAATATGCAATATTTTGCAAAAGGGTTTCATCTTAATAAAAAAACTGGAAAGAAAGCACAAGGGACATCAGGCTCCAGAGAGCTGAACGAGTAGTGATGATCCAGTAGATATTTAGTGCTGTGGTCCCAGCTACATCTTCATCTGCTTTATTGTTTTTCCCCTTTAAATTGGGTTGGAATCACCAGACCAAATCTCCATTTCCAGCACTGGATTGGGACCCTCTCTGGGCAGCCTGGATCTGCAGGCAGGACACTTTAGCACGGATTTGGAGCAGACTGAAGAAGCAGAAGTGATGTACTGGTTCTTCACCCCATGTTAGTTCACTCTCCCAAAGACCACGAGGTGTTTCCTGCTTCTCTACCAATACCTGTGAATTTGACATGAAAAATTCCTCATTACTGAAGGATGCAATGATTGCCTTTCATCCCCACCCTTTTCTCACTCCAGTAAATTAGTGCTTGTGTGGGAAATGAGCTCAGACATTGCCCCGGGGTCGGTGCATCTGCCAGCCTTTGGCCAGTCAGGCACTGCCATCAGTGCCCATCAAGTCGTGTTTTCACACCCTGGCCTGGGGTTTTCAGAGGTGATATATTAATTTTTTTTTGTTTGTTTCCCAGCTGAAGATGACCCCATTCATGGCTCCTCATCTCTTTGTCCTCATGCTAATAATTAGAGCAGTGAGAGGCCCTGGCATGCCTGGGAAAGGAGAGCTCTCCTGCCTCGGGGAGGGCTCCTTCAGCCGAAGGAGAAATTGCTAAAAGGAGAAAAGAAGAGGAAAAAAAGCCAGCAGCCCTTAGATGGGCTGTGTCTGTCTCAAGGACAAAATATCCCTCCCCACAGCTCCTGATACAGAAAGGGAAGGTAACATCTCCATCAGGAGGGAACCACAGAAAAGGCATGGGAGGGAAGAATTACAGTATGCTGGGTGAACAATAGGATCTTGTGCTAAAAACAAAAGGTGTTGGAGGTTCAAACTCCACTCCCATACATCACCATCATGAAGAATCATTTACCTGGATTTCACAGGATGATCTGTTTGAACCAAGAGGGGAAATTCTGTTCCCTACTGTATTACTCAGAAATCCCTCTGGGTTTCTTGCCATGCAGGCTCATCCGTAAATGAATTCTGGAGTTTAAAAACCCCACCAACCTTCAGACTGGCCTTGTGTCAGTGACTGTTGGTTTTGCAGGTTACTTTTGGGAGATGTGGGCTGACTTAGGTGGGCTCCTTGCTGTGAGGATGTTCCATGGGAATTAGTCACAGCAATGCCTAAACTAGATGGTGATGCGTTAAAGAAACTGAGTTTATGTTATTATTTTCCTGGTCACTTCTTCCCTCTGTCTCTTCCCTTACTTCTCACTGGGAAAATGGATGTGAAAATATTTGATTGGTTACAGAGCTGGTTGGTCCCAGACCAGCTCGTTGCCACAGAAAAGCAGTAGAGTGTCACTTCACCTGCCAAAAATCCCCAGATCAAACTTTCTCATCCCCCCAAAAACGCCCATTTCAGGCATCTAACTCATTGCTGGCAGCTCCTGGGGTGGATATACTGGGATAAACTCTGGCTCAGAAATGGAGATTGGCTTGCAGGGGAGAGGATGATCCTCTCTTCAGACCTCTGCAGCTGGTGCCATGGCTTGCACACTCCCACTGCAAAGATTTTCCTTGAGGGTTTTCTTCATTGAAAGTTGGCAAAAAAAAAAAAAAAAAAAAATCATTCTAGTGGTTAATGTATCTTGGGGCCTTTCAGGCTCATCAGTGCAATGTTTTTCTTCTTGTTGTCATTAACCTGCCTATAGTTGGTTTTGTGTTCTTGGTTTAAAACCAGTGAAGTCTGGATTGGAAAGCCTGGGTTATTTTTCTTGGGATTGCATAGACTCTAGTCAAGTTCCCAGTAGAATATTCTAACACTGTGGATTAACTGGAGTGCTCTTTGTTGTGCCCAAACGAGTAAAAGTCTGGTTTTAATGTGTTATAAAACCAGAATGATACCTATGGGACAAAGGGCAAGACACACCTTGAACTGGCATGGTGGAATTACCTGTAAGCATCTAGATTGAAAGGAAATGGCTCAAACTCATCCAACAGGAAAAAAAAATGATGTCCTGGTGTTGGGTTATGAAAACAGAGGCAGGAGAAGCCCTTGGCTGGGCAGGTCTCCCTACCAAAGAAATACAAAATATCAATTATTTCCAAAATAAAGCAACACAGATTATTCTGCTAGCTGTACACAGTGAGCATCACCTGCCTTTGAAACGAGGTCTGATTTAGCTCTGGTGTCTGATGACTCCAACTCACCTTTGAAGGTCCAACCCCCTTGCAGTGAGCAGGTACACCTTCAGCCAGACCAGGCTGCTCAGAGCCCTGTCCAACCTGACCTTGAATGTTTTCCAGGGTGGACGTGATCAAGAAAGACCCAGTTTGGTCTGGCCCCCTCTGAGAAGAAGGATCCAGGAGACAGGAGAGGTGATCCAGGGCTTTTTAATCCCTTGATAAAATCTCTAAAAGGGATTCAGGCTGTGAGCAGCAGCACCAGGACACCAGGCTGCAGAGAGGAGTTGTGCTGTGTGGCTACAGCAAGAGGCACCCCCTCCCTCCCTCCCTCCGTCCCTCCCTCCCTCCCTCCTTCCCTCAATCTCTGTGCCCTTCCATCAGTGTGTCCTTCCCTCCCTCCCTTCCTTCCTTCCTTCCTTCCTTCCTTCCTTCCTTCCTTCCTTCCTTCCTTCCTTCCTTCCTTCCTTCCTTCCTTCCTTCCTTCCTTCCTCCCTCCCTCCCTCCCTCCCTCCCTCCCTCTCTCCCTTTTTCTCCTCCTTTCATCCTTCCTCCATCCTTCCTTCATCCTTCCTCCATCCTTCCATCCCTCCCTCCCTCCCTCCCTCCCCCCCTCCCTTTTTCCCCTCCTTTCATCCTTCCTCCATCCTTCCATCCCTTTCTCCATCCTCCCTCCAGCCCTCCCAGCCTCCCTGGGTCTTTTCAAACAGGCTCCCCCATTCAGAGGGGATTTCTCCACGCCAGGCCGATCAGGGGGATTAAAGAGCAATTAAACCTGATAAATTATCTGCCTGAAACATTTTTTCAAAGTGGCCACTGTGCTGGAGCAAAGTCGCTGTCGCTTCATTTCCCCTGTGAAGGGGGATCAGGGCAGATCAAGCCCCGGGACCCGCTGACCTCCGCCTGTGCCGGGCAGGGAGCAGGAGGGACCGACACCAGTGAAACCGGCCCCTCCGCCCCTCCTGGCAGGGCTTGAGCCTTTGGGAAGCGCCGGGGATGCCTCCCAGGCTGAGGCAAGCAAAGCAGGAGCAGCCTGCCTCCTTTAAGGCTGAACAAACAGCCTTTGCCCTCAAATCGCTGTCCTGATTTCTGTCCGATTTGTTGTCCTGCGTCTGCGTTCATGAAGATTCCAGCTGCCTCTCACTTCAAACCTTTTCCAGCTTCTGCTTCTTGGCACCAGGAGCCAGAGTAGGGGTTTTTAATGGCAATTTGGAGTGGCCTCAGTTTGAATAAACCCAGAGTGCTCCAGAATTCACTGCAGTTTCTAACTGGGTGCTTTCAGCTCCTGCACAATCTTAGGCTGTTTTATCCATCCTTCTCCTCTGTCCCCTCAGCTGAGGGTCCATAAAACTCCTGCTTTTATTTTCAGCCCTGTGCTATTGCTGAACTCAGCTGCCCTCTGGATCCATCTCCTCCCAGCTGATTACCCACAGACCTGTGCCTGCTCCCAGCACGGGTTCATCAGTGAAAGGAGCTCAGCCCCATGGAGCTAACCCCAGATTCTGGGTGCTGTAATAAGGAGCAGGATTCAGCCTCTAAGACAAGATCTTTGATTTCAATAAGAAGGTTGAAAAAACAGCATTTCTGGCCTTTGCATTTCTCTGGTTTTCTTTCACACACCTTCACTCCATTCATTAGAATAGGAAAAGATGCCACAAAAAATCTAATGGTGCCTGAGTGTCTTATATTAATGAATGTTAATGTTAATGCAATACAGTGTCCACCCAAAAACTCATGAAAACAAAACAGCTCTGTGTGTGTGAGCACAATTCTGCTTTGCAAACTGCAGGAAGGAGGGAAAGCAAGGACAAAAATTGTTCCTGATAGACTAATTAATTAAAAATAACAGTGGGGTCAAGGACTAGACTGCTAGGATTATGCTTTTAAAGATGCTAATGCAGTGCTGTGCAGCTGTATCCAGATTCCATGTCCTTGCTGGAGGCCCCCATGTGGAAGTCCACCTCTTGCCTCTCAAGTCTAGTAATTCAGAAGGCACTTTGATCCAAACTGGGATGCTCAACTCTTCAAACAACAAATCACCACTTTTCTCTGGCCTGTCTGCTCCACCAACAACTTTGAAGATCTTGGGTCAGGTTACCCCTGGGCTTGTATACCCAGAATCAGCACATGGAGAGGTTCTGCAAAGGCCACATCCAGATAAAGAAGATGATCCTTGCTGTTTGAGCTGATGGACACCTCCGAAAACAGGCTGAGATTTAGAAAATGCATTTTTATTTGTCCATATGCTCGCCCCTTCTGCCTTTACTTTCCTTACATGGCCTAACAGATTAATTACCTGAAACATGCCTGCAAAGGGAAAGCTAGGAAAGACCTCCAGAGATGTGACCTAGTTCTCCAGAAATGTGACCTCCAGAAATGTGACCTCCTAGTTCTGAGGGCACCATCCACCCCTTGAGGGCAGATCAGCACTAAGTGACCTGTGTGTCCAGCAGCATGTCTCAGCCCTGAGAACCATCACACTCCTGAGGGATTGAGAGGGAATAACTGGAACAGGCTGCCCAGGGGAAGTGCTGGAGACCCCATCCCTGCAGGGGTTTGAAAGATGTGGAGCTGTGGCACTGAGGGGCAAGGTTTAGTGGTGGGCTTGGCAGTGCTGGGTTAACAATGCTTCTATTCAGTGATCTCAGAGATCTTTTCCAACATAAACAATTCTATGGTTCTATGACTCTTTGGGCTGAGGATGACTTCAGGAATATGTCCATAGCCAGTGAAAGAGAAAGATGAAGTCACTCACCCAAAGACATGAGAAATTCTGATCTGAAATGGAGATTTCATCCTGGAACTGTTCCTCTCTTCCCTTTTCTGGCAGAGATGAAAAATGCAACACATCCACGACCTGGGAAGTTTTGGCAGTGTTGGCTGATATTTAAGGGACAAAATCACTTGAAAAAACCCTTCTGCTTAGGGGCATTTGATACGGGAGGGGCCCAGGGCATACAACATCCATTCCCACACCAGCCCATCCATTTTAGGTCCTCCACCCCCTGCTCACCCCCCTCCCTACAAAGTCCTTCTGCCCAGAGTGCCTCTCCCTGCCCCTCTCCCAGCTAACATCACAACATCCTGGTGTGTAGCAGCCAGGAGAACCCAGCACTTTCTTTCTCGTTTCTGTCACCTGCACCCACATCTCATCTTCATCTTCCTCTGCTGGGGAAAGCCTCCCCTCCCCGTGCCCATGCTCCCAGGCAGAGGCTTGCTGGATAACACAGCCATCACCACAATGCTCCTGCCATTAGGCATAATAATGCTGCTGGGATTATTTCCCTCCTACTATAAGTGATTCATTAAATTGATTTCACAAGGAACGGCTACTCCTGCTCGCAGCACCGTCCGGAGCACGCCAGGAGTGCACGGCGTTATTTACATTTGTTTGCCCCTACCAAGGCCGACTGTAACTCCATAAATATTTATAGAAGCGGTGTGTATCTACAATGCCCAGTCAATTCTCAGCGAGTGCTGTGTGCTAGGCTTTCTGCTCTATCCCGTGGTTTTATATAAAACCGATGATGCAGAAAGGTAAGGGAAAAGGAGAACGACAAATTCCTGGTGCACATGAGCCGCTGGTGTTTGCCTGAGCGAGGGGAATCCACACCTCTGGGAGAGGTCCCCCGGGCAGCAGAGTTTGCAGATGCTCCGTGGCACACAAGTCCATAAGTCAGGGGAGCTGTGACCCGGCTCAGACGGGCGCAGGAGCCAGCTCTGCCCGAGCTAAGGCAGCGCCAGTGCCTGCCAGCCCAAGAGGGATGGATTTACTGTCCTCCAGCAGCTGTGGCAGGCAGAGTGCCCAGTGGCACCTCCAGTGAGCACGGCTGGGCATTCGCTGCCCGGGTTGTAGGGGGATATTTACTGAACGACACGAATAAAACCCCAAAACAAAGCGGGCTAATGTCGGTATTTCCCTCGGACAATTTAAATGCACATGTTTTAGGAGGGGAGCAGCCTCCCACGCATCCATTCTGACACACGATCTCTAAATACCGAGCACAGTGCGGCCGCTGCACTTTGGAGAAGGAAGCGAGAATAGATTTGGGGACTGGGAGTGCCAAGCAGCAGCCGCAGAGCCAAATGTCAGAGAGCCGTGGGACTGCGGGGAAGAGCAGGAGAGACGGTGTGCGAGCATCCTCTCCTGGAGACACGGAGGGACAGAGCTGCCTGCTCAGGGTCACGGCAGCCAGTGCCCACCTCACTAACATCTGCCTCAGATGCTGCAGGCAGCAAACATCCCGCGTCCTCCCGTGCAGCCTGAGCAGAACCGCGCCTGCATCCGCACCCTGGTTTGCAGAATAAGCGCCCGGTGCTGCTCCTGCCGTCATGGATGGGTCAGGCAGCCGCTCTCCACCCTCACCCCAGCTGAAAGTGTGGCCACAGCTCTCCTCCCGAGCATCCTTCCTGCAGGGCATCTCTCCAGGGCTGCAGAGAAATGTCACAGCGGCTCCCCTGTGCTGGCAGCAGCCCAGGAGCGAGGCAAGTGTCACCACTGGCACCTTCCTGTGCCATCGTGGGGATCAGGAATTACTGGAGATGTCCTGAGCACGGACAGTCCAGGACCCAAATCCCAAACAGTGCCGAGATCAACATTTACATCACTCTCAGGGTTATTTGCATCTCCCTTAGCAGTGGGAAAGACATTTCCCACCCCTGATGAAACCAGGACTGCACGTCCGTGTCCCTGCTGCCCTGCAGAAATGGCCCCAGGCTCCTCCGCAGGACAGGGCTGGGCACAGCCCCGGCTCGAAGCAGGTGAGGGGAGCGCTCCGTGCCCACCCAGAGGGGCAGGGGGACCGGCGAGGGGTCAGGAAGGCAGAGGGCGCGCAGGGAGGATGCAGCCACCTTTGTTGGTGCTGACCCCGGAGCCCCGGCTTCTGTCCGTGCCTGAGGCCAGGCAGGGTGCCGCCTTTGTGGGGAGGCGAGGGGAAGTGCCCTCGCATCCCTCACGCTGACTTGCCTTCACCAGGGACCTTAATTCAGCAAAAACCGCAGCCGTCACGGATGGATGCGGAAGAGGGGAAGGGAGGGTTGGGGGCGATTGCTTGCGCGGTCCTTTTCCCTTCCATCGCTGTGCCCAGCTCCTACAAACAGACGGCAGCGGCAGCCTCAGGGAGGGGACACAATCTCCTTCCCCAAGCCCCAGCACCCTTCCGTCCCGCTGCCCTCTGTGCCCCACCGCCCTCCTGAGCTCTGGAGGAGCCGCTTCCCTCGCTGTGGCGTTTCCTCTTGGATGACACGGAGAATGCGAGGGTTTGGGCATTGGAGGAAGGGATTTTTACCTCTTTGCATCCACTCCCTTTGACAGCTGAAAGGTGCCTGTGTGGCACCAGGGGCTGCCTGGAGCCCCGTGGCCTCCTCCAGTCCCGGCCCCAGCATCGACCCTTCACTCGCCCCCTCCACCTCCCTGCGGCAGCTCCTCTGCCAGATTTGGGGAGGCTCCAGCGCCGCTTTCCCTGCGAGGTGGATAGATAGCTCCTTTAATCTCACCCCTAACCCCATGACCTTCCTCCCTTAAGGAGCTTTTCCCCTTCATGTCACTGCTTTTTAAAGCCTCCTTTACAAATAAAAGCAATTTCCTTTTGGAACTGTAGCTATGACATGGGGAGATGCGCTTTTTTTTTTTTTGGACAATAAAGGGGTAAGAATGGGGGGCCAGCTCCTTTTTGGTGTTTGTATTCGGCAGGGTCTGTTTGTTTTGATACTTTACATAAGACTGTAAACACCGGGCGAGTTAAAAGCTTTAATTAAAAAAAGGTGGTGAGCTGGGGAGGGGAGGAAAAAGGGGAGAAAAAGCCTTTCAATTTACACAGTGACTTAGAGAAGCGGCCCCAGACAGACAAGATAAATACAGCCCGGGAATCCAAGAAAACTAGAGGACAAAAAAAAAAAATAAAGAATATGACGGCTCGACCTAGAGAACTCGGCAGCTCGGCGCTGTGGCACCGCGCACTGCCCTGAGACCCCAGCGAGGGGCTGGCACCGGCCCGCGCCCCTTTGTGCCCTGCCGGGAAGGCGAGGGAGGTGACACCCCTGTCGCCGCCGCCCCACACCCCGGCTTGGAAGTCCCCGGGTGGGGAATTTTCCTGTTCTCGCTGGGCTGCGTGCGGAACGGGCACGGTGTCCTCGGTGGCCCCCGCCTCGTCACCGGGGCGATGCACGGAGCAGAGCGGGGAGATGGGATCTGGGCTGAGCTCCCGGACCCGCTCCCGTCGGGAACACCTCTCGGGATGCCCGAGGCAGCTGCCGGACCCTTGGGCAGGGAGGGTGAGGGGAGCTGGGGGGACAGGCCGGGAACGGGAACCCCCGGTGCTGCCGCCGGTGACACCGCCGGAGAGAGGGAAGGAGGGAGGGAGGGAGGGAGGGAGGGAAGGAAGGAAGGAAGGAAGGAAGGAAGGAAGGAAGGAAGGAAGGAAGGAAGGAAGGAAGGAAGGAAGGAAGGAAGGAAGGAAGGAAGGAAGGAAGGAAGGAAGGAAGGAAGGAAGGGAAGTTGCCCGTCCCAGACCGTGCCAGCCCTCCCCAGCCCCGTTCCCTGGCACACAGAGCGGTCACTGCGGGCGTGGGGCAGAGGCCTCGCCCCCCCGCACCCTGGCCCGGCCTTCCCCCGCCGGGCTCCCGCTGCTCCCCGCACACGGAGCTGTCGGGGTCCCGCAGCGGGCGGGTGGAGCGGAGAAGCTGCGAAAGACGATGAAGGACGGGGCTCGGGGCTCTCGGTCCTCCTCGCGGAACTTTCCGCAGAGCACGGAGAGACGAGAACGAGCATCCTCCCCGTCGGCTCTGCAGCCAGCCTGAGCCCCGGTTCCGGCGGGCAGCGCTCCTGCCTGGCTGACAGGGACACCCCGCTGAGAACCGTAGCTTAAAAGAAAAGGCAGTTTTGTGTTTGTATTTTGTGTTCTGGGCTTGGGGTGGGTTTATGCTTTTTGTTCGCTTGGGTTTGGGGGTTTTGTTTCGTCTTGTTTTGTTTTCCTGGAGACCCGGAGGAAATGCAGCGTGTGCGCAGCGTGTCCGGGCCATGCCCCCGTCACTGCGGGCAGCCCCTCGCCCATCCCCGTCCCTCGAGAGGGGTAGGGGGGGAGCCCGGGGCGGGGGGACACCGCAGGGCGAGGCTCATCTTCACCGGGAGGAGCCGAACGGCCCCAGAACAGCCCGGCCCCGGCTCAGCTCTGCCCCGGCACAGCCCGGATCCAGCTCAGCCCTGCCCCAGCTCAGCCCCAGAACAGCCCGGCCCCGGCTCAGCCCTGCCCCGGTACAGCCCGGATCCAGCTCAGCCCGGGTCCAGCACAGCCCGGGTCCAGCTCAGCCCTGCCCCGGCACAGCCCGGATCCAGCTCAGCCCGGCCCCGGCTCAGCCCCAGCACAGCCCTGCCCCGGCTCAGCCCCAGAACAGCCCGGCCCCGGCACAGCCCTGCCCCGGTACAGCCCGGGTCCAGCACAGCCCGGCCCCAGCACAGCCCGGCCCCGGCACAGCCCTGCCCTGGCTCAGCCCTGCCCCGGCTCAGCCCTGCCCCGGCACAGCCCGGCCCCGGCACAGCCCGGGTCCAGCACAGCCCGGCCCCGGTACAGCCCGGGTCCAGCTCAGCCCGGGTCCAGCTCAGCCCTGCCCCGGCTCAGCCCGATCCCAGCACAGCCCTGCCCCAGCTCAGCCCGGCCCCGGCTCAGCCCTGCCCCGGCTCAGCCCTGCCCCGGCTCAGCTCTGCCCCAGCTCAGCCCCAGCACAGCCCTGCCCCGGCTCAGCCCTGCCCCAGCTCAGCCCCGGCACAGCCCTGCCCCGGCTCAGCCCCAGCTCAGCCCGGCCCCGGCACAGCCCTGCCCCGGCACAGCCCTGCCCCGGCTCAGCCCCAGCTCAGCCCGGCCCCGGCTCAGCCCGGGCCCGGCACAGCCCTGCCCGTCTCTCGGGCGGGGGGGCGGCTGTCGTGCACCCCCACCCCCGCCCCCCCGGGCTCCATTATCACGATGGGGCCGACAGGAGCTCCCCCAGCCCCGGACCGCCGGGGAGCCTCGGGCAGTGAAGGACGGGGAAGGTGCAGGGAGCCCGGTCCTGCTGAGGAGGGCAGGGACCCCCCCAAACCTCTCCCGGAGCTCGCCCGAGCCCGGAGCCTCGGCTGCGCTCCCGGTCCGCAACAGCTGGAAAATAGCCTGCGAGAGACCATAAAAGTTGATTATCCGGTGGGGAGCTGGAGTGGAAATTACCTAGTTAATTAGAGCGGTGGCTTTATTCTGGCTGTGAGTAAATGCCGAGGTGTAAATCCAAGGGAATTTAGGGGAATTAGCTGCCTGTGTGGAAAGTGCAGGAGCAGCTCCAGCACCTCGCCCCAGCCCCTGCTAATGCTGGGCTCGGTGTAGAGTTGCTGAACTTTACCGTCACAACAGCTCCTGTTGTGTCTGCACGGATTAACTCCTCCGAGTCACGGGAGAAGCGGGGGAACGCTCCTCTGTCGCGACATCCGCGGGTGTGCACGCTTGTGGTACACAGCGGGCGTGCGTGAAACGGGCGGGGGCATCATCTTGTTAAGATTAAATAAAAAATGGTTTCAGGGAAATGATTTTGTACTTCTTTGAAGCTTTTCTGCCTCCTCAGCTACAGACGAGCCAGCGCACGGCGATCCCGGCCGCCGCCCCGCGGATCCGCCCCGGGAGAGGCGCCGGGTGCCCGTGGCAGCCGGGACCGTGCGCCCTGCCCGGGGCAGAACCGGAGCCCGAGCATCCCCCGGCCGGGCACGATGGACCGGGTCGGGCTGCACCGGCCGCGTCCCACCCGGCTGCGGGTGGCAGAAACTGGGGCCGCCTTTCTGTTTCTTTACAAAGGTGCCGTGGGTGTAACTCAAAAGGCACAGGCAGAAGGCTTGGCTCACAAGTTTATTTTTTAATATATACGTATTTGTTATTATTATTATTATTGTTGTTGTTGTTGTTGTTATTTTTAACCAGGGGCCACAGACCATTCCTTTTCACAGGCCAAAAACTTTCCCGCAGCGACAGATAGTTTCATCCCTGGTTGTGCTTCGGGCTGGTGGGTTTTTAAAGGGCGGCTCGGTAAAACAAAGTCCAGGCACTCCGGGGAGGGAACCGACACCCAGTGTCACCCAGCGCCCTGGCGGGGCCTCGCTGGCTCGGGCAGCCGGACCAGAGCTCGGCCCCAGAGGGATGTGGGGGTCCAGCCACGCAACAGCGAACATTGCCTCCACTCTGGGAAACCGTAGGGGCTTTTCTCTTTTCTTTTCTTTTCTTTTCTTTTCTTTTCTTTTCTTTTCTTTTCTTTTCTTTTCTTTTCTTTTCTTTTCTTTTCTTTTCTTTTCTTTTCTTTTCTTTTCTTTTCTTTTCTTTTCTTTCTTTCTTTCTTTCCTTTCCTTTCCTTTCCTTTCCTTTCCTTTCCTTTCCTTTCCTTTCCTTTCCTTTCCTTTCCTTTCCTTTCCTTTCCTTTCCTTTCCTTTCCTTTTCTTTTCTTTCCTTTCCTTTCCTTTCCTTTCCTTTCCTTTCCTTTCCTTTCCTTTCCTTTCCTTTCCTTTCCTTTCCCTTCCCTCTCATTCTCTTCTCTTCTCTTCTCTTCTCTTCTCTTCTCTTCTCTTCTCTTCTCTTCTCTTCTCTTCTCTTCTCTTCTCTTCTCTTCTCTTCTCTTCTCTTCTCTTCTCTTCTCTTCTCTTCTCCTCTTCTCTTCTCTTCTCTTCTCTTCTCTTCTCTTCTCTTCTCTTCTCTTCTCTTCTCTTCTCTTCTCTTCTCTTCTCTTCTCTTCTCTTCTCTTCTCTTCTCTTCTCTTCTCTTCTCTTCTCTTCTCTTCTCTTCTCTTCTCTTCTCTCGCCGATCACCGTATTATTGTGTTCCGGGCCGTTGTTTACCCTTACTTTTTACCTAATTCTGACGAAATCGAAGGGTTTTATTGATGTCGTTTCACCGTTTTCGATCGGGGCCGGGAAGGCTGTCCCCGGTCCCAGCGGGCGGGCGGGAGGGAGGGGAGGACGCTGCCCCTCGTGGGCAGGGGCAGGGCAAGGAGAGGGCCCGGGGGAGGGCAGGGGAAGGACGGGGCAGCGAGAGGACAGGGCCGGGGCCAGGGGCAGGGCGAGCCAGGGGCAGGGCCGGGCCAGGGGCAGGGCCGGGCCAGGGGCAGGGCGAGGCAGCGGCCGGCACTCCCACCCCACCCGCGCACCCTCCCTCCCGTGGGAAGGGGAGGCGGCGGGGGGCGGCTGCTCCCCGTCACTCCGTGCTGCGAGCTGCAGCCGTGACCCAGCGCCGCTTTCCCGAGCCGGGACTCTGACATTCGCCCTCATCCGTTCCCTCCCCAGCATCCCCCGTGCCCCGCAGCGCTGCCCTGGCCGGTTCCGCGGGGAGCCCCGCTCGGGCCGGGCCGGGCGGCACCAGCGGGCTCTGCCCTCGCCACCAGCACCTCATAAAAATTTCATGATCTCGCCAGAAAGTGGAAGCCGGGGTTTCCAACCCGTCTGTTCGCCCCCGTTGATGGGAAAGCATTCCCGCCTGCAGTGGATGGATGGGCGCTGCCGGCCCCACGAAAAGCTGCGGGGTGGGACCCCCGCGGCCGCCGAGCCCCCTTCGTCCTGCCCGGCGTGGGGGGGATGGGGAAAATCCGGAGGTTTCGTGTTTTTCCTTTTTGTGGTTGGCGGCGGTGCAGCGAGAACCCGGCGAGACCTGCACCGGGGAGAGGCGGCCGGGCTGGCTGAGCTCTCCCGGCCCGCCGGCTCCAGGAAAGCCTGGATGGAGCTAGGCGGAGGTCGCTGCTGGTTTTCCCCTTCCAAAATTGCTGCGAGAGCCCAGGGAAGGCCGGGCAGCGCCGGGCACAGCGCCTGCGGCACGGCCAGCCCGGCCTCTCCCCTCTGTCCTCCGCCAGCAGCTCCAAGGCGCTGGCAAAGCTGCCTCAAAGGCTTCGCTTGGAAAAAAAAATAAAAAAAATAATAAAAAAAAAAAGAAAAGTGGTGCCGGGTGTGAGCGGGAGGCACATGGGGGCTGCCAGGGTGGCGGCGATGTGCCCAGGCTGTGCCCACGGGGCAGCGTCGCTGCCAGACCTCCCCCGGCGGCACGGGCAGGGTCTGGCCGGGAACGGGGCAGCGCTGTAAACCCGCCGAAATTGGGTGCATGCCTGCCTTTGGCAGGGAGAACGGGAGGTGCAGCACCTCCCTGGGCTTCCACTACTGCTCTGGGCGTTTTGGCTTCCCAGCACCCCGGGGTTTGTTGTTTTGTTTGGTTAATTTTTGTTTTTGTTTTTGTTTTGGGGGTTTTTTTCTTCATTTTTTTCTTTTTTCTTTTTTTCTTTTTTTTTTTTTTTTTTTAATTTTTTTTTTCTGGAGTGTGGGAAAAAGCTGGAAGGAGGGATGGCTCGGCACAAACAGCCCAGGAGCCCGCCCGCAGCCCGGCCCCGGCCCCGGAGCCTGCCCGCTGCCCGCCGGCGGGCGGGGGTCGGCCGCGATCTCCCTCCCTCCTTCCCCGAACCGAGCTCCCGGGTTGTCATCCCGTTTCTAAAGTTCTCGGTGCCAAAAGCGCCGAGCAAATTGGCAGCGTGTTGGGGTTCCGCTGCACCCGCACCCTCACCTATCTGAGGGAGGGAAAACATAATTTTTTTTAAAGGGTGGCAGCGTGGAATGAGCCTCGCTGAAACTACGCGGAGAGCACGAGGAGAATAAATATGGCTGGTGTGCAGAGAGGTGACATTGGCAGGCACCGGCTCTGCGAGGGGAGGCTGAGGAAAAGAAGCAAACGAAGCCAAACTCCCATTTCCGAGCCGCCTCTCTCGGTGGCCCGCAGTGGTTCCCCAGGAAAAGCCCCCGCAGGAAAAGCCGCGATGCGAGGCGGCCGCAGACCGGCGAGCAGTGGTGCTGCTGGGGAATGTTTCTGCAGAGATGGAGCTCCCAGATAAAAATAACCCTGTGGAAAAAAAAAAAATTAAAAAAAAAAAATAGACCGTTCAGATTTCTTGGGTTCGGTATCAGATCGCCCCTTCACCCCCCGCCGCCTCTGCATACCTGAGGTGCTGCATTATTGTCAGAGCACAGGCAGATGCAGTAATTGTTTTGTACAGCTTTGTTTATCTCCTACCTCCGAGTTTACCTCAGGAATTCTCCTCCCTGCCCTATGTGGCGTGGAAATATCCCCGCGAAGGAGCGGGACAACGAATGGGAAGGGTAAGGCTGCACCGGCAGCGAGCGGGCAGGTAACGAGGGGTTCAGGGAGGTTTAAAGTTTTCATCGGTAACTTGGGTCCGCCCGGGAGCGAAATATTTGAAGTGCAGCACCTTGAACACGTTTAATTATGGGGTAGTAGTAAAGCGAGAGCTTCCAAGTAATTAGAAAATACTTCTTGGGAGACAGGCTAATCGCTTTTCATGGGGCTCTTGAAGAAATTAACCTCTGGGTGCTTGTTTGAGCAAAACAACTTTGGATCAGCTGGTCCTCGCTGGCGGACCCGACCCGCTGCGAAATACAAATAAAATAGGGAGATGAATTTAAAATTAAACACAAATGAAGGGATAAAGGAAAAAGAAAAAGGGAAAGAAAAAAAAAAGATAAGAAAAAGGAAAGCAAAAAGGGAAAGAAAGAGGAAAGAAAAAGGAAAGAAAAAGAGGAGAGGAAAGGCTCACTGTCCCTTCCCTTCAAGGTGGCGAGTGATGCGTGTCACCGCAGGGAAGCCACCTCCAGATAAAAACGTCACTTAGGGGAAGAGGCGGCGGTGGGGATGCGGCGGACCCTGGGGCCGAGCCAGCACCCCCGGACCCTGCTCGGCCCTCGGCGGGGTCTCGCAGCTCCCCGGTGTGCGCCCCGTCGGGGCTGGCACCGTGCGGGCCCCGGGCAGGGCTCTGGGGTGGCTGCGGGGCCAGGACCCGCTCCCGCCTTCTCTCTCCTCTCTCGGGCTCCCCGCGGAGCATCCGAGCCCCGCAACCTGTTCAGCCCCCCCCCCACAACCCTTCGTCCATCCAGCCGCACCTTGCTCCCTAATTCTGTTTCGGGTATTTCTCCCTACAGACAAGCAAAGCGGCTGCGGCAGCTCTCCCGTCCTAAAGAGGAGAGGGGTTTTTGGGGGGTCCCGAGGGTGACGGGCCGGATTTTAGGGGGGGGGGGGGCAGCACGGCCCCGCGATGCCCTTTGGGGAGCAGCTCAGGGCAGATCAAAAGCTGCTGTCCGGCCGCGGCAAGGACGAGTCAATTACGGCCGAACCGCGCTGCGGGGAGGGGACACAACCCCCCCGGGGGCAGCCCGCGGGCACCGG
Organism: Phylloscopus whistleri; assembly: GCA_017589585.1. Lineage (NCBI taxonomy): Eukaryota > Metazoa > Chordata > Aves > Passeriformes > Phylloscopidae > Phylloscopus > Phylloscopus whistleri. The sequence continues at coordinate 3,612,107 of JADMLD010001401.1, forward strand.
GCCGGGCCTGTTCCGCTCCCCCACACCCCCCAGCTCCGGACCCCTTTGTATCGCCGCCGCTCGCTGAATATTATTGATGCCTTTCTGCAAGGAATTGTGGGATGCCGGCCCCGCTCCCCCGGTAAACACCGGGGCGATGGAACCCCGGAGAACTCATCGGTGCGGGGTGCGGGGGGGGGACAGCGGTGCGGGATCCAGGGCGGGGGGGGACAGCCGGGGCTCCCCCATCGCGCATCCCCGCGGCGGCCGGGCCGGGGCCCCGTCCGGGGGAGGGGCGTGGGCGCTGTCACTTACCGGGGCGCCCCGCACCACGTGTGAGCCGGCCCGGGCTTCCATTGGCCCCGGGCACGTGTCGGAGCGCCCGGGCCCGGCGACGTCAGCGGCGGGGGCCCCGTTAAAACCTAAAGGACAACAACAAGCCGAGTGGAAAGTGCCCGGGCGCGGCGGCGGCGGCGGCCGCCGGGGCGTAGCGCGGCGCAGGGCAGGGCAGGGCAGGGCGGGACGCCCTCCCCCTCCCCGACCCGCGGCGGCCCCCGCATGTGCGGGCGCGGGGCGGCGCGGGGCGAGGAGGCGCTGCCGGCCGGAGCCCCGCGGGGCGCCCCTCACCGCCCTGCCCTCCGCGGGACACCGGCTGCCCAGAGCCCGCCTACACCCCGCCCCGACCGCACCGGCGCTTCGCTTTCGCTCTCGCACACCCCCCCCCGCCTCCGCTCCGCTCCCCGGTTGTTGTTATTATTTTTATTACCGCTAATTTCTCCTCCGCGGATGAGGCGCGGCGGCGGCGGCGGCGGCGGCCGGGGGAGCGGGCGGCAGCGCGCCGCGGGACCGAGCGGCTGAGCGGCGGCTGAGCGGCGGCGGGAGGACCGGAGACCCTGTGTTTTCATTTTTTTTTTTGGCAAAGTTGGAAGTGGTGCAGGCTCGGCTGCTGGCTTGCGGGTCTCCCTGCATTTGTCTCTTAATTTTTTTTAATTACTCTAATTTTTTTTCTTCCTTTTATTTTTTTTTTTTTTTTCAAACTCTGGATTTTGAATGCCGGGCGAAGCCAGGAGAAACGAAAGCAAATAGACACCTGTGCGTGCGTGTGTATATATATATATATATATATATATAAATATATATATTAAAAAATTAAAATAAAGAACAACCGACTGCAGCAGCAACAACAGCCAGCGCTCGGCAGCGCCCGGTCGGCGGCAGGCGGGCAGCGGAGCCGTCGGCGGGGCGGCCGCGCAGCATGGAGGAGGGCGGCCGGAGCCCCCGGGAGGAGGCGGCCGAGCCGCAGGAGTCCGGCGGCGACGCGGAGCCCGGCGGCGGCGGCGGCGGCGGGCGGCGGGGGCTGCTGCTCCCCCCCGGTGACCCCCCGCACCCCCACCCGCACCCGCACCGCATCACCAACTTCTTCATCGACAACATCCTGCGGCCCGAGTTCGGGCGGAGGAAGGAGGCGGGCGGCCCCGACGGAGAGCCCCGGCGGCCCGGCGCGGAGAGCCGCCGCAGCCCCGCCGCGGCGCCGGCCCCCGGAGCTCCGCTGCCCATCGGCGGCGGTGGGGCGGGCTCGCCGGGCCGGGGGGAGGGCGGCCCCGCCGGGCTGGCCCTGCACGGCGCCGCCAAGAAGGGAGGGGACCCCGCGGCGCTGGAGGCGGCCCTGAAGGCGCGGGGGCTGAGCGGCGGCGACCTGTCGGTGAGCTCGGACTCGGATAGCTCGCAGGCCAGCTCCAACGCCGGGAGCCAGCCCATGCTGTGGCCCGCCTGGGTGTACTGCACGCGGTACTCGGACCGGCCCTCCTCAGGTAAGCGCTGCCCCGGCCGCAGCCCCGCTGCCCCTTCCCTCCCCGGGCTCCCCGCGCCGCCGCCGCCCGCTCGCCAGGCCGGGAAGCGGCGCGGAAAAGACCCCGCTCCCCTTTCCCTCTCTGTCTTCATCTCGTGTTTGTGTTCGCGTTTTTGTTGGGTGTTTTTTTGGTGGGTTTTTTCTCTTTTTTTTTTTTTTTTTCTGTTTGGGTTTTGGTTTTTTTGGGTTTCTTTGGCGGGTGGGCGAGTTGCTTAAAATGGCCTGAAAATGCCTGAAGACGAGGGGTGCGCGGAGCTCAGGGACGAGCAGGGAACGAGGGTCCCTCCCTCTGTCCCTGCCGCCGCGGCGGAGCTGAGGCCGCCGGGGCTCGGGGCATTTCCCAGCAACTGATGAGTTTTATCAAAGCCAGAAGAATAAAAAAAAAAACTGTCTTCGGGCTCCCCGCTCATCCTCCCGGCGAGCTCTCCTTTCTCCTGCCGGGAACCCCCCCCTCCCCGCGCTGGGTTTTGGGAAGGGGAGGTGGCATTTCCACAGGCCTCGCCTTGTTTTGATTAGTCTTTTTTGGCCAAAGACAACCCGCGATCGTTTATTTCTCTAAAAGAGGCCTCCGAGCAGCCGCTGTTTCTTTTCTTTCTTTTAATTTCCCCCCGTATGCTGTAAGTCAGCTCTGTGGGGGCCGGAGGACATTTCCAAGAGCTGGGAAACTTCTTTGGCAGTGTCTGTCCCTTGGCAAAGGCTTGGACAGAACGTCCTGAAATTATCTTACAAAAAATTAAAAATAAAATTAAAAAACAACAACCGGGGGTAAAATGTCCTTTTTCGCTACCGCGGGGACAGGAGGGCTGGCTCCGGCAGATCGGTAAAACCCCGGTTATAAACAAGTAGAGAACACGGGAGGAAGGCATGGGAAACCTCAGGCAGGAGATCTGCTCCCGGGGAAAAGAAAAAAATAAATATGAGTCTTTCTCTTACAAAAGCGGCGAGGTAGAATTTTCACCCGGGAGTCCGCTAGCTGAGGGAGGGATCGTAAAACGAGAAGAAAATTAGTTCGTGATATCTGAAAACAAACTCTTACTCAGAGGTAATATTCAGAGCTGAATTGGAATTTACTCCATTGTTCTCCAGTGCTCTCCTTTGTTAATATTTAATTAACATACATCCTCACAATGGCTCGGCCCGGGCAGAAAAGGCTCCTTGTGCTGCCGAGAATAATATTCCCGAGAATAATCTCGGCGGTTCGGATCGGGCCGTGCAGCGCCATATGGGCACGGCAGCGGAGAGGCGGAATGCTTCTGGCCGAGTAAACTGCGGGAGGATTTCCAGCAGGATTTTTTTTATCGCCACTCGCAAAAAAAAAAAAAAAAAAAAATTAAAAAAAAAAAAAGGAAGTAAAAAAAGTATTGAGGTTTTCTTAAACAGACAAAAAAAAAAAAAAAAGAAGAAAAAAAAGAAAATTTGTCAGGGTGTAAAATTGAGCTGCTGGTGCAGGCTTTCCTTGCCGGGCATTCCCGGGACACAGAGGCTCGGTGACTGCGGTTCTGGCTGCAGAGAAAGGGGCTGGAGGGGGTCGGGGGGGGCAGCCGGGCGGCGAGCGGGGGCGCCGGGGGCGCCGGGGGCCGCGGCTCCGGTTCCGCCGCCTCCCGAGCATCCCCGGCAGCGGAGGCACAAAGCGGAGCGGCTCCTCTCCCCTCCCAGGGGCTGTGCCGTGCCCGCAGCAGAGCGCGGCGGGGTCGGTGCTTTCTCCCCTCTCTCTCCCCGGCCCTAGGTCCCCGCTCCCGCAAACCAAAGAAGAAGAACCCCAACAAGGAGGACAAGCGGCCTCGCACCGCCTTCACCGCCGAGCAGCTGCAGAGACTCAAGGCCGAGTTCCAGACGAACCGGTACCTGACGGAGCAGCGGCGGCAGAGCCTGGCCCAGGAGCTGGGGCTCAACGAGTCCCAGATCAAGATCTGGTTCCAGAACAAGCGGGCCAAGATCAAGAAGGCGACGGGCAGCAAGAACTCCCTGGCAGTGCACCTCATGGCCCAGGGGCTCTACAACCACTCCACCACGGCGAAAGACGGCAAGTCGGACAGTGAATAGCCGAGGGAAAGGGGGGGGAAGGGAGGGGAGCCGGGGAGGGAGGGGGGAGGCAGGGGTGGGGGGGGCCGTTTGCAGTCAAAGTTTATACAATGCAATAATTTAATTGAAAAAAAAAATAAAAAAGAAACGTAAGGGCCAGTGTATAAAGATTATACCAGCATTAATAGTGAAAATATTGTGTATTAGATATAATTCTGCAATATTCTATGTATATATAATTTACAGGTAAGGTGGTGTAAAAATCCGAGATATCTGATTATAATTTTTTTTTTTTTTTTGGTTGGTTGGTTGGTTTTGGTTTCGGGGGTTTGGGCTTGTTTGGTTTCGTTGGCTTTTTTGGTTTTTTTTGGTTTTTTTTTTTTTTTTTTTTTTTGGTTGTATGGAGTTTTTAGATGCTATCTTTAAGATTTTTTTTTTAAGCTTAAGTTACTTTTTTGTAGACTTAAGCGCAGTTTTAATGGACATTGGACGCTGTTTTTTGAAATTCAAAAAAGAAAATTAAAAACAACTTTTGCTGAAGTCCAAAGATTTTTATTGCTGCATTTCACACGACTGTGAACCGAATAAATAGTTCTCCTATTTGTTCTATGAGTTTTAAGGTTTTTTTTTTTCTCCCCACCCCTAAGCTTTTCTTTTGTTTCCCCCCTCCTTTTTTTTTTTTTTTTTTTTTTTTTGGTGGTCGTAGCGTATTTTGTAATTTTTTTTCTTTTTTGGAGTTGGGGTGTCTGGGGCTGATTTTGGGGATAGACGAGGAGAATTGAATTTTAAAAGAAAGAAAGAAAAAAAATATAAGTAACGTTAGGCAAACAAATCTCAAAGCATCGAAACGTGCCCGGGGTCCTTTCCTGAGCCTCTACTCCTTCATCACCGCCAACGAGAGCCACGGGCGCCCGTGACTGCGGGATGCAGGCGTGGATGCTGGACAGAGAGATGGGCTTAGCACCCTCCCCCCTTCCAACTTTGGGAAAACTTCGGGAACCCCCTCTCGGAAAAGCGGGATCCTCCCCGGGATGCTGCTCCCTCACGGCCCCGCTGCCCCTCGGCGAAGGGCAGCCCAGAGCTGGGACCCGGCTCTGCTCCGACATCACCTCCCCGAACCATTTGGGAGCGTTTTAGCCCCCTCCTCCTCCCCCCAAAAAATCCCAAATTTTTAGTTGTACCTTCCCCTCCGCAGCGCGGCTCCCGCTCCGTGCCGGGGCGCGGGTTGGGGGTTTCTCCCCACGCAGGCACCTCCCTGAAATCGGGGTTTTGGGGGGGTTCCAGGCGCTGTGTGCTGCGCTGAGCCCGTTTGTCCCGGAGCGTGGGGTCCCTCTCCCTGCTCCGGAGGGGGATTTGTCCCGCCTGGGCCCGGGTGTGCGTGGGCAGCTGCTCAGGAACGGGTTCTGCTGCCACGCTGTCTGTGGGGGGGGGAAAAAAACTTCTCGCTTTGCCTTAAAACCTCTTTATTTTGCAGCTCTAAAGATACACACTGTACATAGTAGTGTAAAATTAAGAAAAGGAAAAAAAAAAAAGAAAAAAGGAAGGAAAGAATCCAGCTATAAAATAAAAAAAACTGTAATTTTAAATTCTGTGAATAACCATCAGCTGCTTAGGAGCCAGGATTAAATGACTTTGCCTTTTAGCAAGAAAGCAAAGGATTTTTTTTTCTTCTTCTTCTTCTTCTCTCCAGTTTATAAAACATGTGCATTTTACAATTGCAGTATCAAATATTTATAATCGGATGAAATATGAATGTTTCTATTTACAACTGTGTTCTCAACATTGTGAACATTCTCGCTGCATTTTGTGTGTTTCGATTCTCGAGGACTGCATTAAATAATAATAATTAAAAAAAAAAAAACATCCAAAGAACCCACTTTATTACGAAATCAAACCCGTGTCACTCAGAGGTTACGACGGAGCTGCTCGGGAATAGAAATCCCTAAATGTTCATAAAACCCTCAGACTGCACTTCTGGAGCTGGAATTAGAAGTATTTCGTAGTTTCAATTCTTTGCAGGGGTGTGTGTGTGTGTGGAGGGGGGGTGGGTAAAATCCGTGGCGATTTATGAGAGAGGTGGTTTTGCAGCCAGGCGTTTCTTCAGCCTTTTTGTTTTTTGACTTAATGAGGAAACTTTGGGGGATTCATTCCTAGGCTGAAGGAAAGGACGAGCGCCAGCCGGCACCGAGCCCCTCTCGGGCACTCCTCCTCCTGCTCAAAAGGAGCTGAAAACGGGAAAGAAAAAAAAAAAATCTCTTTAATCTCACGTACTGTCAACAGGTTTCACTTTTTCAAGACTTTAAATACCCGGTGGTGCGATGCTCTGACAGGCTGCGCTTGGAAAACCTCTGCTAGAAAAACACGTAACCCTCGGAGCTCGGGAAGAGGGGATGGAATATTGCCGATGCCACGCCACCCAACCAGGCACCCCGTAAAACACTTGGCAGTACCGCGATTTTAGGACAGGCTGGACAAAAATAAAACCATCACCCGCCTCGCTGCGACTGAGGGCACAAGAGCTCCGAAATAGCTTTCCGCAGGCAGGAGGAGAGGGAGGAAGGGCAGAGCCTCACTCACCCTCAGGGTCGCTCCTGCTGCAGGGGACACGCTCCCAGACAAAACCGAGGAGAATTTAGGGGGGGAAAGGTGTATTTAATTTATATTTTGTACTTTAATTTTTTTTTTCAAGCTGCTACTTTGGGATATATTCTGCAAAGGGGCAAAATTCTCCAGGAGCGGAGCTGCCGCTGGGATGGTGCACCAAGGGCTTCACCTGCCCGCAGGAGCTGGAACCAGGGCTGAGTGCGGGGACACTACCAGGACACTGCAGGCTCCTGCTTCCCATCTTGTTTTATTGTCCCAGCCTCTCTGGTTTGCCTGCTTTTGAGATACATATATATATATATTTCTTTTTTTTTTTTTGGTTGCCTCCGTTATTGGAGGCAGGTGATTTATAATCCCCTGGGAGAAAATCGATGGCAGTGGGCACTTCAGAAGAGTTTTAAATCTGGTTTTAAAAATAGCTTCCGTTGTCCGACCAAACGGCACCGTGGGTGTTACACGAGGGTGGATAAGTACCACGGAGATAGTATTTGTAATTTTTTTTTTTCGGAAGTCACTAAACCTGCAGTGGGGGAAAAAATTGGTCCTGTTCCTAAGAGTGCAGAGAGAAGTGGAGTTTCCACCTGTCCTCACCCAGCCTGCAAGAAATGCTGAGAACAGAACACAGATGTTCCAGCAGGAATATGTAGTTTTAGGTTAAAAAAAAAAAAAAAAAAATTGTGGTGAAACTTCTCCAAGCTAGCCCAGTCTGTGCAGCAAGGACAGACAATATCTCGCTGCTGCTTGGATTTTATCCGGACCAGAACACAAAATATTTGCCTTCAGTGGGAGCAGCGAGTGCCTCGCACGGACCGTACTCCTCACCTGCCCCCGATATTTTGGGGAGGGCTCGCATGCGAAGGGGCTCAGGTTCGGAGGGACTCGCTCCTCTGCTGCCTTGGCCACCCTTTGAGCGGCTGCTGCTCCCCTGCTCCGGCCAGAACGCGATCCCACGCCCGGGCAGCGGCTCCCCGCTGGCTCGGGAAGGACGGCACAGCTGAATTAGCCCTCGATAGTTTAAAATTTAAAATGATTTTAACAGGAGGAGCTGCCGCGCGAGCTCCTTTCGCAATTTTAGCGAAGCAACAAGCCCTTTCTGAAGAAACCTTTTTGTTTCGGAAAAGGCAGAACCCCAACCCACAACAGCCCCGAAGCCGAGCCAAAAATCCCCCAAAATCCGGCTGTGCCGGGGCAGGGGCAGAGGCAGGACTGGCCCTGGAGTGACACGGCTGGCAGCGTTTTTATCCTGGCAGGCAGCTCTGCCTGAGATTTCCCTCCCCCATCTAGCGGGGCAGGCTCCTTCCCCTCCAGCCAGAGCAGCAGAGTTCAGTTTAAAAAAAAAATAAAAAGGGAAAAAACCCTCCCAAACTAACTAATCAAACAGAACAACCAACCCAGGGAAGTATTTCAGGGCCGAATAAAAATATATCTGCACTTGCCCGC